>OW964575.2:21490880-22812213 GCA_943138885.2 Tholera decimalis
AGTTGGCATAGCGTCAAGGAATCTGGAAAATCCTAAAGAACAGGATTGTGTCCGAGTTAAAAGAATACTGCGTTACATGCAATATTGTGTTCTTATTAAACAAAGACCGTATCATTAAAGTTAATTGGTCTTCATTGAGAGAAGATAATAAGGTTGCATATAGTGCAATGTGCGACCTGTTTAGTTTTTAAAATATGTATATGGCTATAAAACTTTTCAAAAACTAAACAGGTCGCACATTGCACTATATGCAACCTTATTATCTTCTCTCAATGAAGACCAATTAACTTTAAAAGTTTCTGCAGCCTTGGTCTGGCTAAAGCTTTTGTAAAGGTATCAGCAAGCTGATTCTCAGTTGCAACCTTGCATACATTTAGCTCTCCATTCGTGACCATCTCTCTTACAAAGAAGTGTCTAATCCGAATATGTTTAGTCCGTTTATGGTACTCCGGATTCTCGGCTAACTTGATTGCAGCTTCATTGTCTACTCTTAGAATAGGCACACCCTTCAATTTGGTCATGTCTCCAATGACTCTCGATAGCCAAATTGATTCTCGAGCGCCTTCACTGGCAGCTACAATCTCTGCTTCGGTGGTAGATATAGCCACACTTGTCTGGCGCCGACTCATCCATGAAATCGCACCTCCAGCATACAAGCATAATACACCAGTTGTTGAACGCCCTGTGTTCAAGTCACCACCATGATCTGCATCACTGTAACTCTCAAGGATACCCGTTTTGTAACCACTTTGGTATAATATTCCTTTTTCTGGAGCATATTGCAAGTAACGCAGTATTCTTTTAACTCGGACACAATCCTGTTCTTTAGGATTTTCGAGATTCCTTGACGCTATGCCAACTGCGTATGCGATATCTGGTCTAGTTCCTACCATTAAATAAGCCAATGCACCAACAACTTGTCTATAGTTTTTCAATAAACAGTTCATATCACATGACTTGTCTTGACCATGACATTCATCATCCTTTATTATTGGTGTCATTACCGGCCTACAATTTTCCATGCCAAACCTCTTGAGCACTTTCTTTGCGTAAGATCCCTGAGATATTTTAATTCCATCATCAGTCTTCTCTATTTCAATGCCAAGGAAATATGATACCGCTTTTGTTGTCAGTTTAAACTTACTCTTCATTTGTGCTATAAACTCATTAATAAGACCCTGGCTGGTTGCAGCCACCAAACCATCATCAACATATAGCGCAACTATGAGTTTACCTCCAGATGGTGTCATCCTTATAAATAAGCAAGGATCAGAATCACTAACTGTGAATCCAATCTCTTTGAAATAGTCCAAGATCCGCTTATTCCAGCATCTTGGAGCTTGTTTCAAACCGTAGAGGCTCTTTTTCAATAAACATACCCGACCAGAACTATCATCATAGCCTTCAGGCTGTTTCATGTAAATTTCCTCCTCAAGTGTACCATACAGAAATGCTGTTGACACGTCGAATTGCATCATCGACATGTTCTCATTTGCTGCCACAGCCAATACACACCTGACTGTTGCCATTTTAGCCACGGGACTAAACGTTTGATCATAATCAATCCCTTTTTTCTGTCTAAATCCCTTAATAACAAGTCGGGCTTTGTATTTGTCCACTGAACCATCAGCATTTAGTTTAACTTTGTACACCCATTTACAGGGTAAAGCCTTTCTATTCTTAGGAAGAGGCACAATGATCCAAGTCTTATTCTCATTTAAAGAATCTATCTCGCAGTCCATTGCTTGTTTCCATAGATTCCATTCAGAGCTATTAACAGCCTCTTTATAACAATTTGGTTCTTGGTAATCACAGCAAGCCATGTTTAAAACATAGTCTTTGAGTTTCTCAGGTGGACGAAGTAACAATCTATCTCTTAAGATTCTTCCGCCATATTCCATAATTTCTTGTTCAGGAATTTCATCTCCAGTATGAATTTCTCCCCCTAACTCAAAACTATGTTGAGAAACATCACTCCTAGCATCATCAAATGCATCCAAATCCTCAACTGGAACAACATCTTCTCTACCAACAGAGTCTGTGTTATCAGTATCAAGAATCTTGTAATTGTATCCACTGTTAACTGGATTTCCTGCACTTTGATCAAAATTTTTCATTTCATGGATCTCTGGCAAGTCCAAAGGAATTTCAATTTCAGCTTCTGTAGAAGCTTTCACTGGATTTTCCGCACCCAAAGGATTTTCATTGAAAGTTACATCCCTTGACCTCACTAGCATGTTATCCTTGCTGTTCCAAAGCCTGTATCCATCGTCATTATCATAACCAATAAGTACGCATTTTACTGCTTTCTTATGCAGCTTTTTCCTGGTCTGTTTTGGTACATGCGCATAACAAGGCGATCCAATAATCCGTAAGTGCTTAATCTGTGGCTTCTTGCCATTCCATAGCTCAAACGGCGACTTGTGTTCCACTGTAGTTGGACCTGTCCTATTCAAAATATAGACAGCAGTATTCACCAACTCAGCCCACAAAGTTTGAGGCAGTTCCTCATGTGCATGCATCATAGCTCGTGCTGATTCCACAATCGTGCGATTCTCCCGTTCACTACACCCATTTTGTTCTGGCGTGTATGGCATGACTAACCGCTGTTTTATACCCATATCTGTGAATACTTTCCGTGCTTTCTGATTGTCAAATTCACCACCATTGTCACTCAGTACTTCTTTTACTGTATGACCAGTTACCTTAGCAGATGCCAACATTTCTTTCAACTTCTCATGTACCTCTGTCTTCTCTCGAAGAAAGTACACAAATCTGTAGCGTGTGAATTCATCTTTGAATAATACAAAGTAACGATACCTGGATATCGACAAAGGGAATGGACCACACACATCTGTGTGAATGCGTTCTCCTGGCTTAGTGGCCTTCTCCCGTACACCAAACTTCAGTCTGTGGGATTTACCAAAAATACAGCCTTCGCATAATTCTCCACTTTCCTTGGTTTTTATTCCGAATTCCCTCTCGATTAGACTTCTTACATGCCTTTTGTTTTGATGACCCATCCGCTCATGATACAGTTGCAGCATATCTACTTTCTGTGCCAAATTTATAGTTACTTTAGATGGTGGTACAATCTTACAGTTAAGCCTGTACAGACCTCCATACCTTTCTCTATGTCCTGTAACCATAATTCTTCCATCAATTTTCATTGAACAAGTAGTGACCCGCGACTCGAACAAGCTTCCTGGATTTCTATCTTGTGATGACAATACCGAAAACAGATTTCTATTTATCTTGGGAACGTACCAAACATCTCTCAATGTTGACTTGACAACCTTCTTGTTAACTACAGCTTCAATGCTAAGTGAACCTTGCCCAATAGCTTTAATCACCTTTCCATCAGCCGTTGTTACTGTGTGCTCCACATCAAAATATTTAAAATCTTGATATAAATCTGCCCGCATTGTTACATGGTTTGTAGCACCATTATCTACATACCAGTTCTCACGATCAATGCTAGATTCAGCTGAATTCACAGTCAATAACATCATGTTAACTCCTTTATTACCGTCTGCAACTTGACGAGATACACTCCTCTTAGGACAATCTTTCTTGATATGACCAACTTCTTTACAGTTGTAGCATCTTATCTTCTTATTAGTTCCTGGAGTTACGTTAACACCCGTTTTAATACATAGCTTCCTTGCTTTCACCGCAAGAGCGTCACAACTAGACTCATTGTCTTTACCATTGTTACCGAGCGCTTTTTCATGTGCACACAACTGACTTGTAATATTTTCAATAGTCCGATCCTTCTTTGACATTAGTAACCAGCTCGATTTGAACGAAAAATAACTCTCTGGCAAAGTGTCTAAGATTTTGCAAATTAATAATATGTCTGGAAGTTCCTTAACTCCCTCTTCCTTCATTAATTCTTGCCTTAATCTATACCAGATATTTTTCAGCTTCGAAATGTGCGTTACAATATCATCAGCTTGATCTTTTCTGTAACTGAAGAACTGCAGACATAAATCATACAGACGATCCTCACTCACGCCTTCATATAATCTATGCAGCTCATCCCATACTTCTTTAGACGTTGAAAATCTTATGACCTTGTCTAATGTTTCGTCAGCAATATTGTTTGTGATTAGTAACAAAGCCGTACTGTCCAACCTGTTGTACTTCTTAAGATTCTCTTCATAAAGTCCCAAATCTGCAGCAGCTGCACCGCCAGCCCCACGTACAGATTCATTTGGTCTCTTTATATTGCCCTCTACAATGTCGAGTAGGCCGTCGATTCCTCTTAGAAGAGCAGACATGCGGTACTTCCATTGTATCCAATTCGTACCTTCAAGTTTAGCAATTTGAATCTTCGACAATTCCATCTTGGATAAAATGGCCCATAACCTGATACGGTCTTTGTTTAATAAGAACACAATATTGCATATTAGACTAGATATATTTCGTTATTACAATTTTTTTCTATTACATTCACTTATTTCAGTTAATGACACACACCAGACACACTGTTTTTTTTAAAATATGTATATGGCTATAAAACTTTTCAAAAACTAAACAGGTCGCACATTGCACTATATGCAACCTTATTAGTTTATGCACAGGAACTAGGCAGCGATCCGTGCTTAGACATGTCCTGCAAATATTCGATGTTTCCTCCATACTAGTTATTATTTTACATATATTCGTACGTTAATGTATATTTCTAAAAAAATACGTTTGAACAAAATGAAAATAAACAATATCCCAAATCAAGTTTCAGTTTGACACTTTTGACAGGCAGAGTAGGGATTGGAAAAGGATGCGATCTAAATAAAGCTGTAGCAAACCGTATCTATTCGGTACTGAGTAACGGGTGCGCTATCAAGTACCAAATAACGAAACGTTACTCACGAATGCAATTCGTTACTCGCATGTTTCGTTACAACTGTTATAGATCGCGCAAGTACCGTTGATGCAAGTGTTGAATGCGGTTTCCTTTTCGTGTTTTACGCATGCGCGAGCATTCGGTGTATTTAAAAACATACGTTACAAAGAACGATGTTTATTTACTGGAAAAAGGAGATTTTTGAAAATTAATTATCCAAATTTTTCACTGTGTTTTTACTGCAATGATTGCGATATATTAGTGTGATATGTCATTCTCAAATAATAATAATAATAAACTCCCAATTAAAAATATATTTTTTTTAAATAGTTCCAACCATTAATTCAGTTGATTTCGTCGCAGTTTACTTGTAATTCCAACCTTTTCAAATCAAACTAAATTTAGATTAAAAAATGCATCTTATAAACATGTAACGTATAGATGTTTTCTACAAATTACGAATGACGCGACGCCACGCGCCGTGACGTCATACCGTACGAATATGCAATACGACTCAATGTGTTGGTCTATAATTCTATATTATGTATGACGTATCAAAGTAACGATACGATAGTAACGAGTACTTATGGCTATAGTAACGAATACATACGGGTACGCTTTTTTGTTTTCGTTACTTTTACACCTCTAATGCGATCTGAACAAAGAGTATAATAATCTATAGGGTATTGTCTCTCCGTATCCCTTTCCTACTTCAGTTCTTTCTTTATTTTGTACAAATAGTTTTACTATATATAAATGTATAGCTTCATTCATCACCATTAATAATATTAAATTTTAATATTTATATATATTTTTCTCTTTCATCATTAGTTAGATTGTATCCCATCGTTTATTAGTAATGTATGTAGTTACTTAGCTTTATAACCCTACTGATCCTATACTTTCCTAAATTCTGTATTTTTTTTATTTTTTAAATATTGGTAAATTCCAGTTTCCCTACCTTTGTCTCTCCAACACTATAAACATAGATGATACATATAATTACACTATAAATAAATAAAATAACAAACATGACATTGGCTAAATGCACAAACCGTGCGAAGCCAGAAAAAAAATCTATAGGGTAGATCTGATTTCTTTTTGGGATTTATGACCTGGTAACTGAACCTTTAGGTCAAGGGTAGATCTGAAACTATAGTGAAATGAAACGTGATGTCCATGAAGGTATACATAAATATGGAGGCCACACTTGGAACAACAGCTTGAGTCAAATACCTACGTATCTCTATTTCACTATCTGTGGTCTGGCCTCTCTTTTTAGTGTGGACCGTGGTATTGCTATCTCGTTATTAAAATCCAATACATTTTTAAAAAGAGTCACCACACAAACCCAATCAGAAGTTAAATACTATCAAATAATGTGCCAGTACATAAAAAGATAAACTAAGATTACTAAAATTAAAAATTCCCAAAATTCTATGTCACGAATGCTTATCGAGGTTGGCGAATCAGTAGATTATTATCTCAGACTAAAGAAACTCTATGGACTTGATATACCTACAAAATAAACGTGCCATACCTACAATAAATGGTAATTCAAAATGGCGGATTGAACTAGTGACACTACTCAAGAATCAAAAGAATTTTATCGATATATTTAAAATAATATCTACTTACCATCCACATAATATATTATGTTTAACTTTTTGATGAAAGCTGGATTTTTTTCGAATTCGCGGTTTGTTCCACACAAACACGCTTTGACGCTTCGGCGTACCATGTTACTGGACATTTTTTCTTGGTCTGTGAGTCCTCTACCCATAAATATCAATTTGAGCAAGATTCAAGATTAGCTGTCAATTATAATTACATTTTCGCATTTTATCTGTGAAATTGGTTGTTGCGCTGCACTGGTTGATGGTGATCATCGGGGTGATTGTAGTGAGGTAGGAATCCCACACTCCCTGTTCTTTTCCCCAAAGGTTCAGGCGCCTTTTGAAGGTTTCCCCCTCGATAACAAAAAATAGATATCCCAGTGCAGGGTAAAAGCCTTCCTCGCCTTTTTCCAAACAATCGTATCTGCTGTTAGAGCATCCAACTAGGAAATTAAAAAGCAAAATACACGGAATGCATTAAACTAAGTTGGTATCTATTGATTATTTTTTAGCTATCTATTCGGATTGCTCATGACCATGAGTACATTTACATCTATTCTATGCTTAAGTACCTAAACCTTGCTGCAACGAGATAAAGACTGGGTTAGTTATTTTGCATACCTTGCTGGCCTACCGTATGTAGATTTTAACTTTCAACTGTTTAGTAGTAAAACATGCTGGAGTGCTAACGGTAACGGCCTTGTCATTATAAAACAATTAAACCCGCCCAAAACACTTCAGCCGACCTGGGAATCGAACCCAGAACCTCATGCTCAGCAGTTGAGCTTGCAACCACTAGACCAACGAGGCTTTCTTGTAAAGGCGAATGGAATGTTGCTAGGTGGTATTATAGTATGCAAATAATCAAAAAACGCAACATTATGATTAAATTATCTCTTTAAAATCTTCTTCGTTTCAAGCAGTGCAACAAGCATTCATCGGTTATCGCAGATCTCAAGGAGCTCAAACGACATGACGAACAATAACAAAATAAGGACGCATAAAGTACTGCCATTTGTGCGGGGATCTACTATATTCAAAATTAAGCAACTTTTCTTTAAGATCATATCAAGGTTCGTCCGTGCATCGTAAAGCACGTTAAGCCTTTGGTCCAAACCTAGACAAAAAACTAACCAGGCACTTCCTACACATGGACAGAAGAAGCCTGCGAATGGTGGCGGGGACCATCACCGGGCACTGCTCACTGAACAAACACTACCACACAATAGGTATAACGGACAGTCCCCTATGCAGAGCATGCATGGGGACGGAGGAAACGGTGGCACACGTACTCCTAGACTGCACGAGAAATCACCGACATACGAAAGCAAACCCTCGGGTCATTGAATTCCCTTACAGACATCCTGAATAGACCGAGAGACCTGATCTGCTTCTGGAGGGAGGTTGGCTGGATGGAGTGACGGCTGACACGGCTCACGCACAATGGTCTCGTGCAGAGACTAAGTGCGCAAACCTGACCAAAGAAGAAGAAGTAGAAGCCGTTGGTCTCGGCTGGCATGGCAGCTTTAAGTGTCTTTAGTGGTAGTCAGAGGCTTGAAAATCTGACGCTACTGTTGCCAAGGTGTATCGTGTTACCCAGCTTCTGACTTGTTCAGGTACGATAGGCAGTCTCAGTTCCATCTAGAGGTGGGCAAAGTGTATCATTTTTGAGATTGGAACATTTGCATCTCGATCACTGAAATGATCCGGAACACTGATATATTTCATTTGGCTCATTGGCTCAAATGACATGAAACGCCCGCGACGCGACGTCATGTATAGAAACGTATCATCAAAGAGTATGTAATACACTATGTTTTACGTATCATTCTTACCTTACGTTGCGAGCGTTTACTATTGAGACATAGAAATGTTTTGAGGCATCAATACTGAATGTTTTATGTCTACATATATATTGTAATAATTGAGATTATAAATAAAGTCGATCTTCGTGCATAGGATACAAGAGTCAATAGTTAAAGTAACTCAGTGTTAAAGATGTGATAAACGACTTAAAACTTTTAACGAACTTATTCGTTTATTTTTTATCAAAAGTCACTTACGTAAACTGCTTAATACGCTTATTTACTTTCTTACATTAAAAATAATGAAATTATGTTGTTTGCTTTTTTAGTTGGTTAAGTTTAAATATTGGTTTTTAAACGAAATCAATGAATTTTCTTTCGTACTTGGCAGGCTTAGGACTGACTGAATGAATAATATTATATAATTATGAAACTTTACTAAGTAGGTTAGTATTATTCTAAGATCTGTATTTATTAATAACTTGTCAAATAATAAACTACATTTTATTAAATTCAGGCGTACTTAAAAGTTCATTGATCTATTATATGTACATTTTAATTATTTACAAAATTTCCATTATTTCCTCAAACCATCAAGTCATTTATTCACATTCGGAAACATAATTTTTTCTACTTTGCTCGTCAACAACCGGGTCCTCCATTCCGATATTATGTTAAAATCGGAATACGATAAAGTTTTATTACAAAAATTACACACAGCTGTTTTAGTCGCATGATTTCTCAAAAAAAGTTCCAAATTATGTTATTCGAACTTCTACTCGTCATTTTGATACAGTAGTTATTCGAATTTACAGTTTAATTAGCTCACCAATTTGTTTTTGTAGAAAAAGTAGTCAAAATTAACACAATTACTTACACTATAAACTATTTACACTATTATTAACACAATTACCTATTAAACACAATTAACTACACCTAAAAACTATATTATATACAAGTCCAAAACTCACAGAATTATTTCCTTGGTAAGAAACAATTCACCACATGAAAAAATGTTTTACACTATTTATGTTTACGTAAACAATTCCGAGTCACAACTTCTAATCAAATTGTTTCGGAAATTCACAAAACATGACGCTTTTCACCGGGCGGAGGAAACGCTACTAAACGTAAAAAGCAAAATAAGCAGAGGTGGGCGTTTAAACGAAAAGCATATAATATAACATATTATTTAAAATAAACGATTAAGCAGACTTGTTTATAAAAGCATTTAAAGTTATCTGTTTATTCCGCTTTTTGTTAAAATTAAAACGCAACCGCGTTTTGATAATTTCTTTTCATAACCACGTAAGTAAGAACGTGCTCAAATGAATTATGTAACAACTGATAGATGGCGCCTGATTCAATTTTAATCGATAGTAAACAATGATTATGCGAAAATCGACCTTAATTCAAAAACCTTAAGGTTTAAAATATTTACATCTTTTGTTTATGTGCTGAATCGCGTTGACTTACTCAAAATTAGTAAACCTAGCAAATTAAATATGCTTTCCGTTGTTCACTTTTAAAAGCGCCAATTTAATTTAAACGGGTTGCTTATCACTTATTTTGCTTTTTACGTTTAGTAGCGTTTCCTCCGCCCGGTGAAAAGCGTCATGTTTTGTGAATTTCCGAAACAATTTGATTAAAAGTTGTGACTCGGAATTGTTTACGTAAACATAAATAGTGTAAAACATTATTTCATGTGGTGAATTGTTTCTTACCAAGGAAATAATTCTGTGAGTTTTGGACTTGTATATAATATAGTTTTTAGGTGTAGTTAATTGTGTTTAATAGGTAATTGTGTTAATAATAGTGTAAATAGTTTATAGTGTAAGTAATTGTGTTAATTTTGACTACTTTTTCTACAAAAACAAATTGGTGAGCTAATTAAACTGTAAATTCGAATAACTACTGTATCAAAATGACGAGTAGAAGTTCGAATAACATAATTTGGAACTTTTTTTTGAGAAATCATGCGACTAAAACAGCTGTGTGTAATTTTTGTACCTAATAAAACTTTATCGTATTCCGATTTTAACATAATATCGGAATGGAGGACCCGGTTGTTGACGAGCAAAGTAGAAAAAATTATGTTTCTGAATGTGAATAAATGACTTGATGGTTTGAGGAAATAATGGAAATTTTGTAAATAATTAAAATGTACATATAATAGATCAATGAACTTTTAAATACGCCTGAATTTAATAAAATGTAGTTATTATTTGACAAGTTATTAATAAATACAGATCTTAGAATAATACTAACCTACTTAGTAAAGTTTCATAATTATATAATATTATTCATTCAGTCAGTCCTAAGCCTGCCAAGTACGAAAGAAAATTCACTGATTTCGTTTAAAAACCAATACTTAAACTTAACCAACTAAAAAAGCAAACAACATAATTTCATTATTTTTAATGTAAGAAAGTAAATAAGCGTATTAAGCAGTTTACGTAAGTGACTTTTGATAAAAAATAAACGAATAAGTTCGTTAAAAGTTTTAAGTCGTTTATCACATCTTTAAAAATAAGTGATAAGCAACCCGTTTAAATTAAATTGGCGCTTTTAAAAGTGAACAACGAAAAGCCTATTTAATTTGCTAGGTTTACTAATTTTGAGTAAGGTAACGCGATTTAGCACATAAACAAAAGATGTAAATATTTTAAACCTTAAAGTTTTTGAATTAAGGTCGATTTTCGCATAATCATTGTTTACTATCGATTAAAATTGAATCAGGCGCCATCTATCAGTTGTTACATAATTCATTTGAGCACGTTCTTACTTACGTGGTTATGAAAAGAAATTATCAAAACGCGGTTGCGTTTTAATTTTAACAAAAAGCGGAATAAACAGATAACTTTAAATGCTTTTATAAACAAGTCTGCTTATTCGTTTATTTTAAATAATATGTTATATTATATGCTTTTCGTTTAAACGCCCACCTCTGCTCAGTGTGTCTCGGTCTCTCTCTCGCTCGCACACTTGTCAGTCGCCACACGAGCGACGCGTCGCGCGAAATGAGCCAAGCAAGGTAATGATTCAGATCCAAATGATGCATTTGAAACGTTGTTACTGAACCAATCTTTTGAATCACTTAAATTATTGGAATCAGTGAGTCGGTTCCGTAAAGAGTTACACACGCCTAGTTCCATCCAGTTAGACTTGAAGCCGACCTTCCGGTCGGCTTCAAGTCTTAGCAAGTCAAGGCTTAGCTGATGATGATGATGCTTCCCGAGGCCGGTCTGTAGATGGGTGGTTATCCATATCGAGGTTCCTACGTACCTCGGAAAGTATGTTGCAACCATATAAATATAAAATACAGTTGTTTACTTGTTTATTATATCTATGGTTGAGCCGTTGCGTTGGTACCAGCTGTCATTTTGAAAATTACTCTAGGCTACCGTTATCCAAAGAGAATGTAATACACTATGATTTCCGTTATCGTATAATATCGTTGGGATATTACAGCTAGAATTTTTATTTATTTCATAATAGAGAAATGTACCTACATCCTTACGGAGACTTCTTGCTGCCGAGATATACAGTTATGTTTATACTGTGGCTTTGCCGACCACGAGTATGATATTATGGACTTTATTACTTACTACTTCATAAAATAAAAAACGTGTTATTTATAGTAAATATTTTTACTGTTAAACATTTCTTCAAAATAAAGTAATGTACGTAAGTACCACAGATTGGTTTTACAATAACATTACCTACCAATAAAGTTTTAATAATTAGAATGTGAATTGATTTTCTAAAAAAGCACTGAACGGATTTTTATACGGTTTTTACTAAAAGGTAGTGCAATTCTTGAGGAGGTTACAAACATACAATTTACATAACGGCTTCATGTAAATTGGATGAAATATAAAGATTACAAGTCAGAGCACACATTTTACCAGTTTGGAAATCTATATGTTTCAAACGATTGACTTTTTGAAGCAATGGTTTTAGAAACCTCGTTCTTCGCTCTTTTTTTATATAAACCATAAACCCGGTTCACAAAATACATCTACCTACCAAGAAAGTAGCCATGACATACGGACAGAGAAACAAAATAACCTTCGCCCAGGTTTTTGCGTTTGTCTGACCCCGCTGGGCTGCCTCCAGGGTATTGGAGGTGTCATCTCATGGGGCTGGACCGCCAAAGTGTCGTTCACTTTCAAGTAATCACACAAATGGGTGCGCGCCGAAAAAATGCCAAACATTCTCGACTTTAGTTTAAACAGATATTTTCGTGCAAAGGTTTTAGGGTTCTGTAGCCGAATGACAAAAAACCGGAACCCTAATAGATTCATCATGTCTGTTTGCCTGTCTGTCCATCAGTATTTCACACCCACACAGTTGAAACTTGGTAGGTAGATGTATTTTATACGAGAATAAAAAAGGGAAGGAGCTGAAATAATTGTTTTTTCAACCTTATTCATGCCGGGTGCCTGTAGACAGGTCTTCTATCTAAATGACATTCATTTATTTTTTTAAAATTTTGCAACACAAAATGTATAAAGGCGGACTTAATGCCAGAGGCATTCTCTCCCAGTCAACCATGGGTGGTGAAGAGATAACGTGGCAGGTGCATAAAAAAAGATAACTAAGTAGATTCATTGCGACATTGCGGTTCCAAAAACGACTTTCTCAAAGTCAATTGTTTGAGAGATCATTTAATAATTCACCTGTTATTTTGACATTAAAACAATTAATTACAACAAATATACAAAATTATGTACTAAAATACAAACTACAATAAAGCATCAAAAAATTCATCCTCAACGCTGTCGGCTGGCAACGTACCCAAGATACTGGCGGCATTGCCTCGTTGTATGGCAATGCTTAGCCGTTGACCAAAGAAATAGCCAGCCCTTGGGTCGCGGGAAGCGTCAACGAGCCTTTTCGATATTTCTTTAAAAAGGCTGTGAGCACACGGGCCCCATGGTCCGAGAGTTTCGACCCCAAACGGCTCGAAAATATAGTTATCACCGAGATGACTATATTTACGCCGCTTGAGGTTTTCCGCAGCCGCAGCGGGAGCGCCAGCACAGCATGATGAACTGGGAAGATGGGATGGCGCGACAGTATCGACACAAGTTGCGTCCCACACTAAAGGCCTACCCATCTTCCAAGGAAACAATGACATGCCGTCCGGTCTCTTGCCATCGTCACGCGCCAGTCCAATGGGTTCCAATACGGCTGGAACGCCGACGGTGACAAGGGCTCGTCGGATAATGTCATTTAAGTTGGCATGTCGTGCAAAACGACCCGCACTACGGCTGCAAGAGAGACGATGGTGCCCGAGGCTGTTGACCGCTTCCCCACAATTACAGCGATGAGGGGAACAACAAGGGGCTCCTAGGCGTAGTGAAGCAGCGATGCGGAAAGTGGTGTCGTCGAACAAAGTGCCTAGATTTGAGGACGGTAGAGCATGTAGCCAAAGACCTGATTCCCACTTTCCCACAGCCAGCAGACGAGCACACTCAGCAGAAGTAGCAGACGTGGTTAGTAAATTATTCAGAACTACTCTGCAGAGCGGCTCGTCCCACCGCCTCTGGGAAGATGGTATAACAGGTAGGTCAGAATTCGGACAAGCGAGATTCCAGGCATCAACAGCCTCAGTGAAGCACGGCACATTAAAATTAATCAGTGTGGAAGCCAGGATATTCCTGATTAATTTCTCAGTGCTGTGGACCGAGGAAATGAAAGCCGGTAAACTAATACTAGAAATTTTGCGGATTCCGAGCCCTCCCAAGCGGATGGGAAGAGAGGCTTGGGCCCAAGCTCGATCATCCAAAGCCACATTCAGAATTAAGGACAAAGTTCGTCTGATAATTTGATCCATTTGAACTAAAAGTTGATGGTGCTCCCACAAATGGGAAGCACGAAGAGAGTATGTTAATTTAGGGCCGAAACAGCAGAAACGAATTATAGTGATGGCCGAGTGCATATTGATTTGGAGCAATCTTTCCGAAACGTCATTGAATTTATTAATTTGTTCTGCAATAAAATCGGGAAAGGAAGTATCAAAGATTGGAGAACCAAGGAGACGGAGAGAACTTTTCTCAATAATTTGAATTCCAGGTGCTATTTCGTTAAATTTAGAGAGAGTCAGTAGTCTGTCAGTGTTATCTGTTAAAAATAATTCACATTTTGAAAGGTTTAGGTCAAGGCCAATAGAATGTAGTTCACTTTTTAAGAAATTTAGGTCTGCTAAAATATTTTCTACATCACCTCCCAAGGTTCCGTCGTCAAGATACCAAACATTGAATTTAGAATTTAGCTTCCGAATTATTGGGTGAATAGCTAAACTGAAAATCACTGGCCCGAGAGGGTCACCTTGTTGACAGCCAACAGCTGATTCTAATAGATTGTCTCGAAACAATAATTTGGATGGATTTCTATAGCATTGCCAAAGGAAACTATAAATTTGGGGTAATTCTTTTCCTTTAGGTTCATAACGACAACTTCCCAAAACGTCCACTCTCCCAAAATGTCCACTTCCCAAAATGGTAATTCCCTAAATGTCTATTTCCCATTTCGTCCTCTTTCCCAAAACGACCAGATCCCAAATTGTCCATTTCTCAATACGTCTACTCCCAAAACGTCTACTCCCAAAACGTCTACTTCTCAACATTTAACACTTGCCCTATATTTTCTTGAAAAATAAAAGAATCGCTTTATCGTCCTATTTCTAAACAGGACTACAATGAGTAACTAAAAATGCGTAATGGAGATTACAATGTTTATTTGCTTTTTAACGTTTAAGTATAATAGAATCTTTGATCTTTTCACATATAATCACATTTATACAGAAACAAAAGTAAAACGTCGGCTGCAATCAGAAATACCTATTTGTATTGTTTTTTTTTACACTTGATTAGCAGTCGCATGTAAATAATTTTTTTTAAAAAGTTAATCGGAGTTATATTTTTTTATGTAGCTTTTCCAGTAACGTGCTGTATTTTTCGTCAAATAAAATGTCCCCATTCCGTCTAGTCCTATTAACTGTCTCGAAAAGGCAACGTGTTAGTCTGTTGTCCTGGTATTTAATCTCTTTCTTCATTTTATACAAAAATAAATAAAAATTAGGGCTTTGTGGTATTCGGGCTCGAAGACGTCGATGCCATCCTTCTATTTGGTTTGTTGTTCTATGATTATCTTTAAAAACACTTATTTTATGGGAAGATATGTCCATCCACTGTTTGTCAAAATAAGTTTTAAATTTCTTCATATCTGTAGTCATTTGTACATTCGCTAATATGTCTTTCCATGTATTCTTCTTTATGTATTTTGGAGGTAGCATGGGCAACAAAGTAATAAGCCTACCAAAATTTCTTTCTGATCTCGTTTTATTTATTTTAATTTTTTTTAATTTACGCCAGACAGCACGATTATAATGATAGAAACAACCAGTAATTTTAGCCTCTGCGTACACATTCTGGACAGCATTAAATTGAGCTTGCTCATAGTCACATTTAAAGTGAAGTATTTTTACTCCTAATTTGCTTTTTATTATGTTAAAGAAACGTATGTAAGTAGCTTCTTTTTTGTTAGGCAATAAACCATAGATCACCGGTACAATATTGCTGCATTTTTTATTGGAATCATCAACATCAAGATGTACACTGTAAATCTGATAAAATGGTGGTGGGCAACACCGAAAAGTGCCGTCTCCGTAATAAGATCCAAGTTTGTCATTTTTTATGAATTTTTTCGCAATTCGAGAAGTAAATATTAAAATTTTATCATCAATTCCATCTTCATAAACCAGGAGGTCGTTTTTTAATGTTTCTGGAATCACAACTTCTTCCAAACGATTAAAAACTAGTTTCTTGACATCAAGGAACTTTTTTCGTTCACGATATAAAGCACTTTTAATTGAAGAAAAAGACGGTATACAATTTCTGTACTCTTCATCATCTTCAGGCCTAACTGTTTCCCGTATGTTATGTAAATTATTCTCAAAAATTTGCTGGTTCTAAATTCTCGCACACGTCTTTCTTACATTTGTGAATTAACTTAAGTACCTTATTTCGATGACTGTTTGCTACACACGTGTGATTCGTTTTTCTCAAAATATTCATACGGCCACTATTCAACGTTATGGTTGCAGAACATGATACACGGTTTTCACATCTCCATAAAGTCGTACCGTTTTTATTACGTTTTACCAAATAATAGCGATAGCCATCCGACAAGACACAGTCGTTACCTTTTTGGGTTTTAATTATTGTTAAGTCCATTTTTAATACGTGTTAGCTTATTTCTGGGGAACCTTATTTCTGGGGAGTATATTTGTTCTGTGCCTTATACCCTGTTTTTTAATCTCAGAGACAAAGTTGACATTACGACGATTGCCAGTTTTTTGCAAATCTTAAATAGTGATGTGCCACTATCGAAACTTAACGTTAATAAAATCAAGTATCGGTTTTTTATAAAACATTATCCTGAGATAATGTGTAGGTGCTAATTTAAAACTTAGAAATCTAGTTAGTCTATAGGTTTTCTATCGGTTACATTTCGGGGAGTGTGCGATGGAATTACACAATTTAATTCCAACAAGCCCGTTCCATCATCGGACTACGAGACAAACGACGAAGCGCCATCGTTACATGGTGGACATCCCACCCATACGCACCAAACGTTTTGGGAATACCTTCATTGTGCGTACGGCTAAGGAGTGGAATTCCCTGCCGGAGTCTGTGTTTCCCGATAGCTATAACCTAGGAGTCTTTAAGTCAAGAGTGAATAGGTTACTTTTAGGTAAGCGTGCTCCATCTTCGACCACATCATCACTTACCATCAGGTGAGATGGTGGTCAAACGCGAACCTATTCTAAAAAAAAAAAAAAAAAAAAAAAAAAAAAAAAATACAAAATTAAAAAAGTAAGATATCTATATAACTGTAATTAATTATATTATTAAAATCATAATTAATTACAATTAATCAGATTCAGATAATTACTCCATTTCTTAGGACTGTTCTGAATCATCAGAATCGCCACCTGTTTCTATGGTAAACCTGTCAGTAATGTCGTAAACTATATGGCCCAGATGACACATAAAACACACAATAATTACAGAGTTATACAATAAATACTGATTTATTGCAGGAACCCAATCGAACATTTATATATTTATAAACATGGGATGGGTCCCGCCTGCTTATCACTTTTATAAAATAAAAATTTGCTTGTTTCATTCCTTTCAGTTGAGCAGTCAGGATTTTTTTTAATTACCTTTTTTATATTAGCTTTTTCGTTTAAATATGTTAAATATTTCACAGATTATTTAATTTTTGTTAGGAATTGTGGTCTTGAAGTGTATTTAGAAGTTTATTCGGATCAACTGCACAAATAGAGCCTTCTAATACCCTTACTCTGCTCAATACAATATAGACCTTTTGTAAATAAAGTAGAAATAAATACATCCCAGCCAAGGTCATCCCTTGCAGTTAATATTAGTGTCGGGCCGGGTCATTGAGACACTATTCCCTACAATTTCATAGAATTAAGCGTCCACCGATGTCATTGTCGGTATCGGTGTCGGGCCAGACCAGCCAATGAAGAAACGCCCAATGTATTGTTACTGCCCAGCACAATATAAGCGGCAGCACATAGATATAATAAACAAGCGGTAGCATCGTCACAGGGTCGGGGACAAGCCAATAAAATACATCAACTTTAGCTGGCCTATAAAGTTATCAAATAACAATTTTATAAGTCAAAGAAAAAGGAATAATTCCAACTTTATCCTTTCTTTAGTATTACGATTTTTCAGTCTTTTTATATGATATTTCATTTCTATTGAGTTTTATACAAATAAATCACATAATTGTTTATAATGTATGTTTTTATAGCTTAGTTAGAGGGATTAACAAGATTGCTAGTATTGTGAATTATACCCACATTGCTAGTTATCTTTATAAAAAAAGACCTATTCAACGATATCCCACTTGATATAGTTTGCCGATTTTTGATAATTAACTGTCATTTCTCTAGTGACACTCGCATGGTTAACACGAATTGATAACGTGAGAATTATTCAAATAGGTCCACGCGTTTGGCCTGTAAATCGCCACATAGGTACAAACATACATACTTACATACATACACAGACTGTGAAACACATTACCCTCCTTTGCGTCGTGCAGTCGGGTAAAAAGTTACGATTCAACAAACCGGTATCGTAGGTATAACACTACACAAAAGAGCGGGCAACATTATTTCTGAACTTGACATTTGCATGTGTCAATTCTGTCTCTGAGATTAAAAAACAGGGTATAGTTATTTAATCGACTAAAATCTATGTAACTCATTTGACAGCTCATATAACTTGTCAACAAGGAACTTGTACCTAAACTGGAATGCGGACGCGAAGCTCAAATCCGTTCCGAAGAGTATACCCTCGAAGGACCTAGCTATCTCTTTCTAGTAGTGTGGATATCAATTCGCGATAAACGTAAGGACAATTTTATTTGATGCAATATTTGCAGGTTTTTTAAGACACTTATTATTAACCTTAGAAATGATGTATTTCTGTTACCGCTATAACAAAAAATACAAAAAATTAATTAAAATAAATATTTAAGGGAGACTCCCATACAACAGCTGTGATTTTTTTGGCGCTTATTATAGGTAATGGTTCCGTACCACTCATTACCTACCTATAAAAATACCCTTCATGCGCGAGTCCGACTCGTACTTGGCCGGTTTTTTTCTTAACAACGTATTAAATAGAAATAAATAAATAAATTCAATTATGAATACAAAGGTCTGTATCGGTCTGTTACGCTTTCACGGTTAAATCACAGAGCCGCTTTCGAAAAAATTTGGCATGGAGATAGTTTAAAACCCTGAGAACTATATAGGGTTCTTTCTATCACAGATTTTTGAACAGTTGCTCGGTAACGTGATATTGAGAATTCCACGCGGGCGAAAGCTAGTTCTCAATATATATCTGAGGAACTTATATTGAGCGCGCTAATTTCTATAATAAACGCTTCGTTATGCAGACTAAATGCAAAATTGGTTTTCTTAAGCAGACTTTATTGCGTTGAATTATAAACTTTTAAAGTGGTTAAGACCCATGATACAAATACAATTATTGCAGATTGAATTAATAACAGAATCACCAGCTGGCAATTCTTCGAAGGCTTGGCCTTGGTTGGCAGTGGTATAGACGTCCAAACAAACGTACATTAATTGGTAATCTACGTTTATTCGACACTTGTATGGTCAAAACCAGTAGACTAAAAATAAAATGATGCAGTTTATATATAATTAAAACTACTAAAACCCTTCATGAAAAACGATGATTATAAATAGAAAGAATAACAGAAGAAATATAATTTATTTGTGTATATATTTATTTAGGTTAACCTACAATTGTTTACACTATACATTTGTATGAAACAGTCATATTATATTTATAAGTGTAAAAATTAATTACAGGCTAACACCACATGTGCTATTTAAGATTAGAAATCAATATTATTAACATACATAATTCTAAACATAAAGGAGGCAGATCGAATGACAATTATAAGGTTATTATTATTAGGTTGGTTCTATATTTTCTAGTTCCTCATATGTTGCAGCTGCAGGTTTGTTACAAGATTGGCTTGACACACAACCCTAAAAAATGTATTACACTATTATTAGTTAAAAGTATGGAAATAATCTTTAAATTATGAATTATTATTAATATTTGTCGACATTAACTAACTGCAGTGGATAAAAGTTAAGTAATTAAGTTATAAGTAATTATTAATATAATAAACTACACTTGTAAGCAAGTTTGCGTAGCTGAGTTTTTGGCCAAAATGATATAAAATATTTTTGCCATCAATTTGCTAACCAAAAGTAAATAAATCAACTAAAATGTCGACTTTTATGCTTATTAATTTGACTCCTTTCATAACATTCACTTACCAGATCTTTGAATGTGCCCAGTACAGGTTGTATATTCTTTTCTTTAGTGGGTTTCAATATTATAATACTTAAAACATTTATTTGTTTCGCTTTAACAGGAATCTAAAATAATAATAGATTGATGAGAACAAAATTTTAGTAGGTATTAATGGTTAAGATAGATTCAAAATGAAAATTCATCTTGTTATGCTCATATTCTATTTCGGAACGGTGATCTTCATGTCATTTGTAAAGATTGATAACTTACTTTAGGGAAAATGGATGCAATTGCATCATTTGATCTTGTTTCGAAATGCAATATTTCTTCGGGCTTGAAATGGCGGCTACAAATTTTGGAATCGTTTCTGACCTTTTTCTGTGTAGAACACTGAGCCACCGGTCTCGAAGATTATCATTTTTAGGAAAGCTTAAAATAACAAAAAATAATTAATAATGAGAAGAAAGAAAAATAATAAATAAGAAGAATAAAAAGAAGAACATCCACTTTTACATTGAAAACATAGTCACCCTAAATGCAATTTGTAAACAAAGTCACAAAACTTACTTAAAAAAGGAAATTCCAGACCCGGGGTACCCTTCACTCTTGCAATTAACCACAAAACACGTTCTTACCATGGTTACAGTATCTTGTACTTTAATATTACGAAAACTCACAAAATTAAATATAATGCAAATTTACAAACATACAGATGTCAAGTAAACGTCAGACGGCAACGTAGTAATTGCCATGTATAGTATAATATATCACTACTAATTGTTACAAATTGCATTTTTTTTGTTTTAAACATCTTGTGTTTGCATGGTAAAATAACTATAATTTTCATTAATATGCATACAGTAATAATGGTAATTTATTTTAAAGATAGAATTCCAAAGAAGTTTAAAACTAGGTGTTATTACTACAACAGACAGGTCGAAAAAATTACTATTGAAATAAATATTTTTAATCTGACACACAGAAGAAAGGGACACAGTCCACACACGCACTGTCTCGCTCGGAACGAAAAGTTCCTTCAGTTTTATGCGTGCAAGTTTATACTCTATTGTTTAACTGCTAAGAAAGACTTTCTGTATTCTTTGAATCATTCGTAAGCAATCCAGTTAGTAGGTATAAGATCCTTGCTTGTCAATCAGTCATGACGAGTCAGCAAGAAGGCCGAGTTCTATCATCGCAAATCACACCAAAGATTTGCGATGATAGAACTCGGCCTTCTTGCTCGAGATAGCGAATAGTAAATACCCACGCCTAAAAAGCAAGTGCTATAGACCTATAATTTAAATTGGCAGTGTAAGTACTGGACTTATGATTATAAACTTATTTAAGTGATATATCTGGATATTGTTGTCAAACATGGAAAAGGCATGAAATATATTTATGTTGTAATGATGTTTTTGGTTTTCTTCTGGACTGAAGCTTACACGTATTTTTTAAAGCAATTTGAAATATACACGCACCTTACAATGATAAACAATGCAATGCAATGAAATGTTTGAAAGTTAAATGCTCTTTCTGTAAGTACCATATAACCTAACATTATAATTTGTTTTGCAACTACCCACTGTAAACAAATATTAACAATGTTGTAGGATACAAATATCTTGAACTCAAATAGGTTTCCAATTAAAAAATTGACTATTAAATTATGAGTTTAGAAAATTGTATTCAAAAATTGTAAATATCAAACAAATTTCATGAATGAAATGAAAAAAGAAGAATGATAGAGAAGCCACTGTGACCTGCAAAACCGTTTGGTACTGTTGCAGTGTTACATGAAATAATAAATTATTCTCATTGAACAATGTAACATATTAAGGTACGCATAGTTAATAAATAATATTTGTCTTGTCACGGAACTGAAACGTGTAACATTTTGATAAACAAAACCTATTTAGAAAGTGGACGTTTTGAGAGTTGACGTTATGGGAAGTGGACTTTTTGGGAATTGTAGTTTTGTGGTCGTTTTGGGAAAGAGGACGAAATGGGAAATAGACATTTAGGGAATTACCATTTTGGGAAGTGGACATTTTGGGAGAGTGGACGTTTTGGGAAGTTGTCGTTATGAACCTAAAGGATTCTTTTTTAGTCTCAGCCAACAAAGTGTCCCTGTTAACTGAATTGAAGGCGTTCTTTATGTCAACCTTCAGAATGGCCTCGCTTTTCCCTGAATTTAGGTATGTCGACAAAGCGTGTACGGCAGCCTCACAGCCCCCTTTGGAACCGTAACCAAGTTGCAGGGGCTGAAATTTTTCCGAAACAGCCTCACCATAAAATTTACAGCAAATCTTGGCTGCCATACGGCGGTAGGTGGTTCCCACGGCAATGGGACGAATGCCGCCATCTTTCTTGCGTAGCGCACATAAATTGGCGCCATACAGAATATCGATGACAGATTCGTTTACCTTGCCGGAGAGCATAAGGTTAACTAGAGCCGTCAGCTCCCCCAAGAGCGACTCACCAGCTACCCCGGCGCCTGAACAAATGAGGTCCTTCAGGTGCTGCGGACTCAGGCCGTCGAGACCTCCAGCTGAGCCGCTCCGGAACGAGCTAACGGCTGTGATTACCTCTCGACCTGAAATGGTGAGGGAGTGAATATCAGGATCAGGAGGGTCGGGAAAAGCAAGATCATACGCTGGGGCAGGGTGTTTGGTCTTCAGAGCTTCGAGAGTCTCTGAAGAACATGGTGCCACCACATCGCTGCTGAAGAGAATCCTGGCAGCTCCGCTAATATCACCGTCCCCTAACTTCGTTTCTACCAAATGGGATATACCTCGTGAAGAGGTAATTCTAAGAGAGGGAGAATCGAAATCAAAACTTGGAGCCGAAACATTACAATTTTCTTTAATTTGAGCTGTTAAAGTCTTTTTGTGGCCGGATTCTTTTTCACGTGAAGTACTTTGTAGGGGAAGGTAAGCAGTTGTTCCCAGGCGCTTTGTGAGTTCTCCCGGACAGCTTGGCGAACGCAACTAGCCAGGTGTTGAGCAACTAGAGGTTTGGCGCCGCGGGGAACTCGCTTCAGAACCGGAACGGATTTTTTTAAATTTGAAAGTGTTTTCCAAAAAGGGTCGGAAGTGGTATTACAAGGTGTGGAAATAGGTATGGAAGCAGAGTCTGAAGGTGCATTTTGCGACTTATGTATTTTCCCAATATGCACTTTTAGACCCCGTTTACCTTTGAAAAAGCGTGCCTGGGTACAGAGCGGGCATCTCTCCAGGGTGTTCAGCGATGTTGAAGGTTGACTAGCACCACCAACAACCACATCGCTGTTGCTACTGAACATCAAAAACTAAAATAAATAAAATTTAAGAAACTATATTAAAACTATAATACATTAAAAATAACCTAAAAATTAAGTAAACTAAGAAAACTATAGAATATAAAACAGAAAAGTTCATGTAAAATTGCACTATGTTGCACTAGTTTGCCTTGAAATTGATTTTTTTGGATATCCTGATAGATTTAAACGTACTTTCCTCAGTATTTTCAGAAGTCTTTGAATGTTTTTGTCTCTTGTTCTTATGCTTGGGTGATAGTGAATGGTCGCTACTTTCCTTTAGCGGATCTAGTTTCGGTTTCTTTGCAGCTGGAACACTGGGATATCAGTCAGCTTCTCATACTTCTCTTGGTTCACCAATGTAGGATATGAGTAACATTTACTTCCAAAGTTGCACACAAAATAAACTTCAACTCTTGATATGTGGCTCTTGTGGAGGAGCCACCATAATTTTGCCAACAACACGTGTGGTCGTGTGTAATATAGGACCATATATATATATATGATCTTTGAATAGTGTATTAGTTTTTCGGCAAAATAAACAATAATATAGTACTCTGTGACAATAATGAATTATTAGAAAATAAATATCGTTTTAAAATAATATCTCGTTGTTTGACGTTGACGTTGACCTTTGAGAGATAGGTTTCTAAATCGGTGTTTTCTCAAAGTAAATTGTTTTAAATAAAAAAGATCTAAATTTTAAAATAAGAAAGTGAAAAATTAAAACATTTTTTTCTGTAGATCTCAATGAACACGAAACTTAGTTTGAATAACTTTTAATCAGCAGTTTTTGAGAGATAAGTATAACACATTTTATTAATACCGCAAATATTACTCGGTCATTTATACAAACACCCTTCATGGGCGAGTAACGTAGTGATTTATATACTCTCTGGGGCGAGTCACACTCGCAGTTGGTCAGTTTTTAGGGTTCCGTTCGTTCGTCGTTAGGAGTCTGTTTGTCCGTATATCACAGCCACTTTATTTCGAAACTATTGAGACTACAGAGTCGAAACTTGTTAAGTAGATGTATTCTGTAAACAACATTGCGAAAATTAAAAAAAAGAAAAGTCCGTGGAATGCTCCGCATAAATATATAATTTAAATTCAAATATCTTTATTTCGAGCCACATAGCTCATATATGTTATTATGATTAGTAAACAATTACCTTAAAAATCTAGGGTTAGTACACAACACGATACGAAGACACATGTAATTGACAGCAGTGGACCATATATGGACAATCCACTCTATCCGCGACCATCTTCAGAACACTGTTGGGACTAGCCATGACACGAGCCACCAACGATACTGCACGTTTGCGCATTATTGTGTGAAAACAATCAACACGCGCCGCTGCAAACATCCCCGACGCACTGCAACGCCATGGCAACCCCAACAGTTTTCTGAAGGCATTATTGAATTGGACACGGAGGGCCCCATACGATGCCTGCGAATACCTCTCCCACAAGCTGCACGTGTAGAAGGTGGTACAGAATGCTCTAAAGAGCGTCACCTTTACTTCTGCAGTACAACGTGCAAACCTGCACTATCATATTCGCACGCACGGACAGGGCCCTCCGTTCCCTCTCTATATCAGCATTGTCCTTGAGGTCAGTGGTAATCAAGTGACCGAGGTATTTAAATTGAGTCACTCGCTTCAGAGGAACACTGTTAAGCCGTATTAATTCATAATCTGCCCAGCCTTTTCCCAATTATGTTGAGGTAAGTCTAACCTGATGCAGCTGCGAATTAGTGTTTTACATGGATTGTTTGCCTAGCTGACCTCTACACTCTAGGTAGTAGCTGGGCAACACGATACTCCTTGGCGAGACCAGCATCATACCCGTAACGACTTTCGAAGATGTCCAAATAATAGCCAGGACCAACTACTTAACGTGCTTTGAGGCACGGGAGTATCATACCGCCAACTTCCAAACTCTGGGCTACTACTGAGACTTTTCTTACAGAATACCGGCCCATATGTAGCACTTTTCCCGAGACCTCATGTTATACAGTTGCTTGCGACCAGAGAGTATATTTAACTTTGCTTGCGACCAATGACAAAAAAAGTTATGAAACCTATATGTGTTATAATAATATTTTTTGAAGTGAAAACTTCTTTAGCGGCGCTGAGCACTTTTTGTATGGGTAAAAACTGTTAAACTCGCGTCAGGGTCACGTGACCGATCGAAAAGCGTAAGACTTTTTTTTAAGTGAAAACTTCTTTAGCATCGTTGTGATTTGAAAGTTAATGAAACGAAAAAGCGACAGTATCTATCTGTTGGGACCTAGGAGTTAGGTCGCAGGGGTTGCGGTATCCCTGAGAGGGGGCGGGGGGGTGGGGGGGGGGAGGTTTCGTGGGGAGTTCAGGGAGGTGAGGGGTAAGAGGGGTCCCGTGTGGGTGCGGCGTGGGGGAAGGGGGGATTCGTCGGGTGTTGAGGGGGGAGTTGAGGGGTGAGTTGATGGGTGAGTTGATGGGTGAGTTGAGGGGTGAGTTGAGGGGTGAGTTGAGGGGTGAGTTGAGGGGTGTGTTGAGGGGTGAGTTGAGGGGTGAGTTGAGGGATGAGTTGAGGGGTGAGTTGAGGGGCGAGTTGAGGGGTGAGTTGAGGGTTGAGTTGAGGGGTGAGTTGAGGGGTGAGTTGAGGGGTGAGTTGAGAGGTGAGTTGAGGGATGGGTTGCGGGGTGAGTTAAGGGGTGAGTTGTCGGGTGAGTTGAGAGGTGATTTGAGGGGTGTGTTGAGGGATGAGATTAGGGATGAGATTAGGGATGAGTTGAGGGATGAGTTGAGGGATGAGGTGCGGGATGAGGTGCGGGATAAGTTGAGGGGTGAGTTGAGGGATGAGTTGAGGGGTGAGTTGAGGGGCGAGTTGAGGGGCGAGTTGAGGGGTGAGTTGAGGGGGATTTTTTATCCAGGATTAAACTTCTTAGGGCTATTAGCCCCAAATTTAGGGTAAAATAATGCTTATTGGGATTTTTTGGGCCCAAAAATAAGTAGGGCTATTTTTAGGGGCATACATACATTTACAAGCATCACATATATGCCCGCGGGGCGCGCGGCCGTCAGCGGCCTAGTACTACTACATTACAGATTATCTATGTACTAGTACTAGGAAGTAGTATATCTATGTAGGTACTAGTACTAGGCAGTATTCGGAAGTATTTGATGATTGTGACGCTAGTAGGCATTTAATAAGCGTCTTAAAAATATTTCCAAACTTGCACTTGCATTCATGACTGTACCATTTTAAAATTGAACGCGCTTTTTCGATATAACATATGCTGAAAACAAATTACTTCGATATATCATATGCTGAAAACAAATTACGACACCGATTGTCCCTTGAAATGCTGTTAAGTTTGATGATGACACGAAACGTGATGATGGATCTTGCGTTACGTTTACTCCATCTGTCTCCATCTCCAAAAATGTTACAATTATATAATGTAAACATGTATGACTTTAAGAATTCCGAAATTTCAAATGAAACGCCAAGTCGGGATTTAAGCGATTTATTTAAAATAATTGATAATGTGGATTGTTAATTAAGTAAATTCTATTACAAAAGTAATTAAAATTAAGTTATATTTTATTTACCTTAATAAAACGGGAAACTCATTTAAATATTAGCCTTGAATTGCAGCAAGAAACAGGGTTTTTTGAAGTGAAAACTTCTTTAGCGTCTTTGTGATTTGAAATTTTATGAAACGAAAAAGCAACAGTAAAAAGGGACAGACATATAAATTCATAAGATTTAACGTGGGAGAAAATGAGATAGGGAGCATTATACAGTGTTTCTTATGTCGTGGAAATTTTATATGGGCAAACCAGGGCAAACGTATACCTTTGAAATTTCGTAAATTTTTGAAGGATTTTTTTGAAGTGAAACCTTCTTTAGCGGCGTTGTGCACTTTTTTTGTAATGGGTAAAAAATGTTAAACTCGCGTCAAGACACGTGACCTGATCGAAAATTCGTAAGACGGACGGAGAGTAGACAGCCGGCGCGGCGTAGGAGAGGAAGTATCCCCCTCTCATTCTACGGCGCGGCAAAAATGTATGCCTGCGCCTGCTGTTTTGTTTAGGCGGCGCAGGACGCTTGCGCGAATGTTCATGTGTGTTAACATGAAAGTTGATTTTCTAAGAGATAAACTTTTTAATGCAATATAAATTGTCATGTTTGTGTACGATAGCGCAATAAATAAATATTGTATTCTACCACATAAATGATAGTACTTTTATACTGATAATTAAAGCAAATCGTGCAAAATTATTCCTTAACCATTCCAAAATATTAAAAATGCACAACGTTAATATTCAAGTTTTCACTTCTGCCGGCACTCCCGGAGTGCAACCCGGATTTTTTTTTATAATATTCCACAACGCCATCTAGTACCAAACTAAGCAGAGCTTGTGCTATGAGTACTAGACAACTGATAAATATACATATATATTTCTAAATACATACATATTATAGATAAATTACACCCAGACAAAGAACAAATGATCGTGCTCATCACACAAACATTTGTCCTGGGTGGGAATCGAACCCACGACCTTGCCCATAGCAGTCAGGGCCACTGACCACTAGACCAACAGACCTGTCAAAGCCTATTGACCGGTTAGGTCAATTTTTTCTCTTCATGAGCTAGTCCGACTCGCACTTGGCCGCTTTTTTATGAATACTTACAATTACAATTGACTTTTCAAATTCTTCTTGTTGACACTACTGTTGCGAAAGCTTCAATAGCCTAATGGATAAGGTGTCGGACTTGTGATCAAGGGGTCGCGGGTTCTAACCCCATCATGATGGAGGGACCAAAAGCAATTTGTTAAAATATTTTGTATTTGATGAGATACCTAAAATTATAGCAAAGGTAGGAAATAGTAGATTAATGGTATTTGGAGGGACCAAAAGCAATTTGTTAAAATATTTTGTATTTGATGAGGTACCTAAAATTATAGCAAAGGTAGGAAATAGTAGATTAATGGTATTATTTTTTTTATCTCATGTATGACAGACAGAGTTTTGGTCCCTTCATTTTGACGCTCACGCGTTCTCGATGCCGCCGTGAGATCGCGCCGGAACTCTGTCCGCCAGGCCGCGAGTTTCCGCGGCAGCGGAGTTTCACCCCGGCTTAAGTATAGTTATACTATTAGGATAGTTGAAATCCTGGAATAACACGGGCTAATTATTATCCAGGAATCCCCACGGGACCAGGATTTGCGAACGAAGTCGCGGGCCGAAAAATAGTTCAAATAAATAAAACACAAAAGTTCATAGAAAAAAATAATTTTATTTACATAGTAATAGTCCTTAACCTACATTACAAGCTATTATTGTAATTTCCAAAGAAGGCATTCTGTCGGAACGTTTAACTGAATATTTGTTGAAATGGTGCCATATTAACTCATAAAACGTGTAACGAAATCGCCATATCTATCCAAAAGGGCTGAAGACAACGTCTGGTATGGAGTCTCTATGCACAGTTTCAGCTCAAAAATAAGTTACTCAAAGAATTGATAACAAATTATCGGTTTCATATGTTTCTTGAATACCAATCATAACAAACGTGTCACAGCACTACGAGGGTCAATAACTTTCCACGTCACTTGCCAATAACACGATAATTCTCTTTGTTCTTTTTAATTTGGAAAATTTTGTCTCTGTTATAATTTCTAATAAGTTCCACACATGTAGACATAGGATTACAAAACCCTTGCCATATCGTTTGTTATCATCATCCAAAGAAGCCGTGCGCTTGCTATGTATTTAAAATTACACGATATATAAAATTTTTAATCAAAATATTCTCTTATTGCGTTACTTCACAATGTGTATTTGCTTAATGAAAATGATGTAAAATTTCAACGACTGGGATGAAAAACGTTACAGAAAAAAAATTAGATACAATATTGCTTTAAAAAAGCGACGTTTCATACAAAGAACATTTTTCACTAAACGTTTACTACCAAGACAAACATATTTTTTTTTTCATTAATATTAATTTAATCATCTTGATTTAATTGTTTTATAATAACTGATGGGACTTTCACATAAAATATTATTTTTATTGGATTAAAAGAAACATTATTATTTATATTTAAATATGTAGGTAATTAAAGCAGCCACTTATATTAAATCATTATATTTACAAAAAGAAAACTATATTTCGTCTTTATACGCAAAACAAAATATACAAAAAAAATATTTAGTAATTATTACAAATAAAAATTAGAATCAGACTTATGATTGTTTAAACTCAAACATTTTGAGCAAGATACCTTATTTTAAGCCCAACATTGGGATAAATAATTCACTTGATGACTTAGTAGTAAATAATTGAACTGTCTGGCTGGTCGAGTGGTCGCACCTTAAGGGCTCGCTGCCGGCACGGCACGACGTGTCATGGCAAAGTACTTTATTACTAATCAAGTTATTTTGAATCTTATTTCAATGAGTTTAAAATTCATGTTACTTTATTTCGAAATCACGATGCCGCGACTCGCCACGGCTTGGGTACCGTTCAAGTATTACGTAAGCACTATAGGGGGGCGTGGGGGTCTTTGCTTTGCTTATTTTTGATGACATGGGGGGTGGGGGGATCTAGACGGTGATTACGTCAGCAGTAATTATTTATTTTTTTACACATATAGCAACACACATTGTCTATGCTTCAAAACGAAATGCATTTTCGGGGATTCCTACAAATAATGAATTGTTTTCCGTGTTAGTAAAGTTTATTTAAATGAATATTATGTTATATGTGACTTCTATTCCAAACCTATTCTTTATTTCTAGATTTATAACTGCTGCTCATGAATCAATCAATTGTACCATGGTTTACGTAAGCATGGGGGGAGGGGTAAGAGCTTTGCTTACTTTTGCTGACGAGGGGGAGGGGTGGGTTAATAATTGCAAAAAATGTGCTAACGTAATACTTGAACGGCCCCTTGCTGCGGCATGACGCGCCATGCCGTTTCATTCCACGGAATGCCACGGCGCGCCATTGCATCCCACGAGACGTAATGGGTTAATTTGTATCGAGGAATTATGATTGCTAAGTTAGTTGAAATATGGTGGGAGGGAAGGAGAAGACGCAATTGTGCGCGCGTTTTTTTGTCTTATATTCCACGGCATGCTGTGAGATGCCACGGCATGCCGTAGCGCAACCTGCCGTGCCATGCCACGACGGCCCTTAGTCGGGTCCTCGTTGTCATTTGGACATCTTTGAAAGTAGTTACGGGTAGTCATAAAACCAGTAACATTTAATACTGGTCTAACGCTCTAGAACTCAGATCAGTGGCTCCATAAAAAACACTAAATAGTGAAGAAAGTTTGTATGTATTGTTTCTTAAGATAAAAAAATCTCTAAAGGAGATGTTTCATTTTCGGCCATCAGATGTACATTTATCGAAGAGGAAAAAATACTACAAATTGGGCAAAAATATTCTCTGGTGAATTTGAGCCTGATTTGTTGTGTACAAAACATAATAGTTTTTCAATTATTGCCATGTTTTATTCAACATGGCGTCTCGTTTGCTTGCATACTTCATTCGTTCTGAAATCATGTCTCATCAAATCAATGTTACGTAGAGGATAATTAAAAAATAGTGTTAAAAATTAATTACTATTATTCTCTTGTACATATTTTTGAGTAAACATAATTAAGTGTGATGATTTCATTGTTACAAAAATCTTTAGTGTCCATTTTTGAAATGTGTTTCTGAACGAGTTCAAAATAACCACTATTGTTGTCTTGAAACCCTATCAGTCACTAGTCAGTCAGGTCCCCGCTAGGGTAATAGTATTCTGTGGGTTAGTTCTGATGAACAAAAACAAAATAAGGTTAAGTAAACGTCATTTCTACAACCTGTCATGGCTGTCATAACTCTTAGGACAAATGTCAAACATTTTTATTTTGTACATAAATACCATTTGATATTACGAAAAAATTGGTATTTTATTCTATTCAGGGGTTAGTTTCCCAGCTTTGCTGAAATGTACATGTTATGGCCGGAGCCCCATATAAAAATGAAACATCTCCTTTGCGGAATGAGTCCGTGCAAAGCCGGGCCGCGTTACTTGTCGATACTAATATTATAAATGTGAAAGTAACTGTCTGTCTGTCTGTTACCTTTTCACGCCAAAACCGCTGAACCGATTTAGATGGCATGTGAATAGTTTAGGACCCTGGGAAGGACATAGGACAGTTTTTATCCCGGAATTCCCGGGAAAACCTCCCACGCGAACGAAATTGAGGGCAAAAGCTAGTGTTTGATATTTATCAAATTCCCTACTTTACACATCTGTTCTTATTTATCAGTAACCGGCCCATTTCTAGTACCTTTCCGTCTTCACTGACCCCTCTGGGCTAACAGGCGTAATGTTTCATGTATACATTATTGTAAAATGTGTACCTAGGACTTAAAATATACTAATTCACATGTAAATTCTTCTTAAATGCTGAGCTGTGGTGATAGCGTTGCATTGTGGACAGATTTTCTTAGCGCGCAGTGATTGGAGCCAGCATGCCTGAAACGTGGAAAGTTAAGGTTATTTTTTAGGATGGGTTATCACAAAAAAGTTTTTTTTGATAATAGGCTCGTGTTTAAGCACCATCTCACCTGATGGCAAGCAATGATGTGGTCGAAGATGAAGCACGCTCACCTAGAAGTCACCCTTTCATTCGTAACTTAAAGACAATCAGGATATAGCTATAAGGAAACAGACTACGGCAGAGAATTCCACTCATTTTTGTAGTGTGTTATGAAATTACACAATCTGATTCCACCGAGCATGTTCCATCATTATACTACAAACAAGACAAATAGCGATGTGCCATAGTTACATGGTGTACATCCCACACATACGCACAAAACGTTTTGGGAATAGTTTCATTGTGTGTAGGACTAAGGAGTGAAATTCTCTGCCGGAGTCTGAGTTTCCTGATAGCTATAACCTAAAGGTCTTTAAGTCAAAGAGTGAATAGGTTACTTCTAGGTAAGCGTGCTTCATCTTCGACTATATCATCGATTAACATTAGGTGAGATGGTGGTCTAACTCGAGCGAGATAACATAAATAAAAATATTGAACTCACTTCGCAGTACACATGCCAGCATTGTATGGACACCGTTGGCGATGTATATTGTTCCAAGCATATTAGACACTTCATCTGAAAAGTTAAATCTATATATATAAAAATGAATTGCTGTTCGTTAGTCTCGCTAAAACTCGAGAACGGCTGAACAGATTTATCTTATCTTGGTTTTGAAATGTTCGTGGAGGTCTAGGGAAGGTTTAAAAGGTGAGAAAAATTAAAAAAAAAAATTGCCGGGAAATCGTCAAAACAGCCCTTTTCTATTTCCTATACAAACGTTTTCTAAATAAAATGGAGAGTAGGGTAGGGGTAGGGTTGGTGTAGGGTAGGGTTGGTGTAGGGTAGGGGTAGGTTACGGGTAGGGTAGGGGTAGAGTAGGGGTAGTGTTGGGGTAGGGTAGGGGTAGGGTAGGGTAGGGGTAGTGTAGGGGTAGGTTACGGGTAGGGTAGGGGTAGGGTAGGTGTAGAGGAGGGGTAGTGTAGGGGTATAGTAGGGGCAGGGTAGTGGTAGGGTAGGGGTAGTGTAGGGTAGGTGTAGGGAAGGGGTAGGGTAGGGGTAGTGTAGGGGTAGGATAGGGGTAGTGGTATCTGTTGGGTAGGGGTAGGATACCACGCGAACGAAGTCGTGGCGGGTCAGCTAGTATCTATATATATAAAACTGAATTGCTGTTCATTAGTCTCGCTAAAACTCGAGAACTGCTGAACGGATTTATCTTATCTTGGTTTTGAAATGTTCGTGGAGGTCTAGGGAAGGTTTAAAAGTTGAGAAAAATTGAAAAAAAAAAAACCGGGAAATCCCTCAAAACAACCTTTTCTATTTCCGATACAAACGTTTTCTAAATAAAATGGAGAGTAGGGTAGGGGTAGGGTATTGGTAGGGTAGGGGTAGTGTAGGGGTAGAGTAAGGAATGTGGAGGGTATCGGTAGGATAGGGGTAGTGGTAGGATACCACGCGAACGAAGTCGTGGCGGGTCAGCTAGTGTATTTATAAATTAAATGTACACAAACCTAGGTTTCCGTACATTCGAATGAAAGTACGGAATCCTTGAATTTTAAAGAGAAAGACAATAGAAGCACAAATTACAGGTGAAACCAACGGATTAGCGAGCTCGTCGAGGCACGGACGTTGCTTCTAGATCCTTCTAGATCGACCCTTGCGATTTTATTACCCAACTGCGGCGAAGCAAGGAGGACGGTTATGTTTTTACCGCGTATGTATGAATGTATGTCTGTTCCTTTGTTCCCTCCTAACTATTAAACCAATGAACGGATTTGGATAAATGATACGTCGTTAGATTTGTCTTGATGGCGCGAGTGTCATAGGAAAGATTACAATAAAACCAAATCATCACAACGACAATCAGGCGCCATATTGTTAAAAATAAAAATTAAAAAATCGACAAACTATGTCAAATGGGGTATCATTAAATAGATCTTTAAAAATAATACTGAGGTTTCTTTTACCATTTTTCATTTTGAGCAACCGTTTAGGAAATATAACGTTTTAAAACGGAATTAAATACTAAAAAGCTAAAAATAAAAAACTTATTTTAAAAATCTAAAAAGCCGACTGCTCAAAAATTTGGGATTCGTCAAATTTTTTAAATGATAAAAACTTTTTACCAAAAAATTAAACCGACTCCCAAAAAACACTGCAAAGTGAAAAATAACTTTAATTTCGGTAGTCGGTGTCTTTAGTTTTGTATTTTCGTTTTTGGCACCGACTTCCGAAATTAAAGTTATTTTTCACTTTGCAGTGTTTTTTGGGAGTCGGTTTAATTTTTTGGTAAAAAGTTTTTATTTCACTCTTTTTAGTTGGTCTATTTTTAATTTACCTAGTTACAAGAGCCTTATTGTCAACTACTTATAACCTTTTACAAAATATTGCTTTTCCCAATGCTGGGCCGTTAATTGTTGAGGAGTTCTCCTGGTACTTCACCATCAGCTCTACATCACCATATGCATTGTGACGAGCATAAAGTACTTAACATCCATATTCAAGTAATCGAATCGCAATCCACTCAATACATATTATTGAGTAGTTTCGGCGGCCATCTGTGGTCTTCATCATCAGTTCCACTTCCCCAAATGGTACTTTTTGAGAGCAACTGCACAAGTTACTATAAGAAATACCCAAAACGCTACAGGTGTGCCTATAATATTTGAAGAGTTCCCTCGATTTCTCCAGGATTCCATCATCAGATCCTGACTTTTATAAAAATGGGACCAATTTCGAAGTATACCCTTTCGATCAAAAAAAGAATTTTCCAAATCGGTTAAGCCGTCTTCGAGTAATCGATGACCATACATTTAAAAATATATATATATATATATATATATACGCGTCGAATTGATAACCTCCTCTTTTGGTCGTCGGTTGAAAATTATATCATGATCGATTAGGTCCCACCTGCTTGTCACTTTTTAAAATAAAAATATGCTTGTTTCTTCCATTTAAGTTGAGCAGTCGGATTTTTTAGATTTATAAACAAGTTTTTTTATTTACCCACAAGTTACTCGACAAAGAGTGAGTGTGTTATGTATTTAAACAAAAAGAGAACTTGAATTGTGGGTAGAATTCTCTTACAGTTCCTTAGCAATCTTAAATATGCTTGTGTCTGGGGTTTGTTCACGGCAATTGTGTTATGGGTGGGGCGATCTAGAAGGTGATTACGTCAGCAGTAATTATTTAATTTTTAACACATATAGCAACACACATTGTCTATGCTTCAAAACGAAATGCATTTTCGGGGATTCCTACAAATAATGAATTGTTTTCCGTTTTAGTAAAGTTTATTTAAATGAATATTATGTGCGTTACAGACTTCTATTCCAAACCTATTCCTTATTTCTAGATTTATAACTGCTGCTCATGAATCAATCAATTGTACCAATGTTTACGTAAGCATGGGGGGAGGGGTAAGAGCTTTGCTTACTTTTGCTGACGAGGGGGAGGGGTGGGTGGAATTGCAAAAAATGTGCTTACGTAATACTTGAAGGGCCCCTTAGGCAATTGACGCTTTATCTGTTATCTTAAGTAGTAATGATATACTTATATTTACCTCCCCAGCTCCGTTCGCTCGCCTTTCCAAATCTTTAATTCTTGCTTTTAGAGCTTGAATTCTCGTCTGAAAAGAAATTATATAAAATAAATATATTTCAATTTTTCGTCCACAATTTTTTCAGCGAAATCAAAGTAGCCTATGTTACTTGCTGATAAAAAATACAGCCTGAGATTGATAAAAGAATTTTTGAAATCGGTTGTTTTTGTGCAACAAAAAATCTAAACATTACTTTTTATAATCCTTACATTATAAAACAAAAGCACTACGTCTCTCTGTCTGTATATTTGAAAAAAACTTCAAAACTACTGAACAGATTTTCATGTGGTTTACACCAATGGATAGAATGATTCATAATGAAGCTTTTATATAGACTAGCTTATGCCCGTGACTTCATTTGAGTAGGAGAGCTTCACGGGTAAATCCTGATCACGTGGGAGTTCCAGGATAAAAGCAGCCTATGTTTAATTCCAGGATTTCAACTAAGTACATACCAAATTTTATAAAGCGCAAATGCTGTCGTGTATGGAGTACTGCTCCCATCTCTGGGACGGATCTGCCAAATACCAACTTGATGCACTTGAGTCTATCGGGAAACGGGCCAAGAGTCATTGGCAACGAGAAACTGGTCGAGGCAAAGCTCCAGAGCCTTGAACATCGACGATTTGCAAGCCTATCGGTTACATTTCGGTGAGTGTGCAATGGAATTGCACAATCTAATTCCATCAAGCCCATTCTATCATCGGACTACAAGAAGAATGTCGATGCGCCATCGTTACATGGTGGACATCCCACCTATACGCACTAAACGTTTTGGGAATACCTTCATTGTGCGTACAGCTAAGGAGTGGAATTCCCTGCCGGAGTCTGTATTTCCTGATAGCTATTACCTAGGGGTCTTTAAATCAAGAGTGAATAGGTTACTTCTAGGTAAGCGTGCTCCATCTTCGACCACATCATCGCTTACCATCAGGTGAGATGGTGGTTGAATGTGAGCCTATTATCATTAAATTCTATTCTTACCTCAGCGCTAGCTTCAACCAATCCATTACACTTGCTACTGCTCGCTGGGGGCGCTATCGACTCCTGTGCACTGTTGTGTTCGTGTGGCGGGTTTTGACTGTCCGTCTGTGTGTCTGTTTGTGCATCCGCTGGGGTTAGTTCTGCCTGAAAATTTTTTGAAATAAATAAGTTTTAGCTCTATTTCAGTGTTGTGGACTGCCCCTTTGGTCGAGTGATCGCAAACGTGACTGCTAAGCGTGAGGTTACCGGTTCGATTCCCAAAAAGTGCAATTGAGTATTTCTATAAGAAATATCTCAGTAGTAACCCGGTGTTTGGAAGTTGGTGAAGCAACAGCCGTTAGAATATAGACAACTTAGTCAGTCGTTACGAGAAGTCAGAAGCCAGTAAATGTGACACTTGTTTGGCCAAGAGGTATAGGATTACTGGGCTGTGGAGCTCAGATACAGTTGCTCCATGTAAAACACTAGTACTTAGCTGCATCCCGTTAAACACAATGAAATTCTTATAGGTAGGTACAGGCACGGTCGCAGCCTGCAATTGGGGGGGGGATGTCACATAAGTTGAGTAAATTTGACTTTATTGCACAATGCACTATTTTATTCCATTTTTAGCGGAAGGGAGTGTCAGACAACTACTAAAACCCACCCTGTTCCTTCAATTGCCCTAGTGGTCCGGGGCCGCGGTGTCTCATTAGAACATTCCCGCAACCCCAGCATGCAATGGCTTAACACGACGTGCCGTCGACCTGGGCCTGGTTTTTATCGGCTTATCCGGGGAAACCCAGACGGTTTCCCTGGATTTGTCCTTGGTTGCAAAGCGTCGGGGGTCATCCGGAGGGATTTTCCCTATACACTTAAACACTTATTGCTCTTACAGGTGCTAAAAAGCACGATCTGTATTCATATGGTATTTCGTCGCATTGTTTTTGTCTGGGGCCGGCAATTTAGGTGATAGCAGACCTATCCTAACTGAACGGTGGGCTACCTCTGCACGCCACCAGCAAGCCCGCGCCTACGGTGGCCGGAGATCGGCTTGCGATCCCTAACGCCCGGGGCGACTCCTGTGGTGGCTGGGCCGTGAGGAAGAAAGTTGTCTCTCCCTAACGCGTTCATCCTCCTCCATCGCTAGCATGGCTGCTTCGCAGAAGGAAGCGAATGCATACCATTCCTACTCGCCCCGCACCATGTTCTGAACCAGAGACGAGCGACGAGAGACATAAAGATCGCCTCCACAAGGACACGGCGGTGCTCCATCCAAGCGGGGCTTAAATCCACCGTATGTTCCACCGCGTCCTCCGGGTGGTCTTCACAATGACAACACCCGGACGTGTACTCCCGCTGTATCAAAAACAGGTACCTCCCCCTAACTTTACTGATATTTTAGACTACATACTTAGGTTACCACTGACTGAAATTCGGCTATATTAGGCTACTTACGCTGTAAAAAATGCGTGATATCGGCCTCCGCGTTGTTTGCAACACTGCCGGCCGCCAGTCACCGAGCGATCGCGCTCGCGAGAGGTCGTATGCATGCTTTTTTTCAGTTCCGCAAATCCCGCGGAACCCGCGCCCGTGATCCCGCATCACGCGGGATTGGAAAATGACGCGGGATCCCGCAATACCGAGATCTCGGTATTCCGGTATTGGAAGCCTTAAACCCACCCTGTTCCTTCAGCTGCCCTTAAGTTCCGTGACCGGGGTATCTCGTTAGAACATTCCCGCGACCCCGGTTAGCAATAGCCCTATGGGGACCCGTCACTAGAAGGGGATGTGTCCTAGTTTGGCTATTAGAAGTATAATATTTATATATATCTACATAGCCGATTATAAAAGGGATATATACTCACGTCGGGCGCTATTCTGGACGGTGAATACTGAGGCGGTCCGTACAACTCTGTGTCTTCATCGCCATCTACTACCTGAAACATAATAAGAATATATGAGACTAACATTGCCATACAAGTATTTGTAATAGTCCTCCTAGCGCCATTCTTTATGTTTGTGATTAGCCAGATGGCTAAGATATTGCTCATTAAGGTTTCTAAGTTGAGCTACTCGATAACTCAGGGCTTCCCAAACTTATTTTAACTGTGACGCCCTTGAGAAGTTGCCATATTGTTGCGACGCCCTGGCCTTTTTGCCATACATTTACCTACTAGTTGTAGTTCTAGCTTAATTTTTTTTTTAGAAAATAAAGAACAAAACATTTAAATCGCCTCACGACGCCCCTGGGATAATAACGCGGAGCCCCAGGGTGTCGCGATGCAGTTTGGGAAGCCCTGCGATAACTGACAAATGCTTGCACTATTTGGACGGATCTGCTCAAATCTGTGTGATTGTGTCCTCTAAAGGGTGCCACAGACATAAACTACATGGGTCTCATATGATTTGATCACTACAGATTGTAGACTTTAAAAGAGACGTTCTTCTCACGAGTTTCTCTCTGCGATCTGCGAAATACCAACTGGACGCGCTTGAGTCCATTGAGAAGCGGGCCAAGAGACTCATTGGCAACGATGCACTGGTCGAGTCAAAGCTCCAGAGCCTTGAACACCGACGACGAGTTGCAAGTCTATCGGTTACATTTCGGGGAGTGTGCGATGGAATTACACAATCCAATTCCGCCAAGCCCGATCCCTCATCGGACTACGAGACAAACGGCGAAGCGCCATCGTTACATGGTGGACATCCCCCATACGCACAAAACGTTTTGGGAATACCTTCATTGTGCGTACGGCTAAGGAGTGGAATTCCCTGCCGGAGTCTGTGTTTCCCGATAGCTATAACCTAGGAGTCTTTAAGTCAAGAGTGAATATGTTACTTTTAGGTAAGCGTGCTCCATCTTCGAGCACATCATCACTTACCATCAGGTGAGATAGTGGTTAAATGCGAACCTATTTTCAATAAAAAAAAAAAAAGTTTCTTCTCAGAGTAGTCAGGAAACACTGGCCTCATCTAGTTTACATTTACGAAAACAAAATTACGTGTGAAAGTGTTATTTATAACGTATTTGCAAAATAAACATGATTATTTCATTATTTACTCTCATAGTGCGATGGGACGGCCAGCCGACACGACCGGAGAGAAATCAGACCAACGGCTAAAGGTCTGTCCCCAAACATCAGTGCCGTGTCAGGGACGGGGCAGGAACGTGGCCGGGGCAAGACCGAGCGTCCGTGTCCCGTCAGGAGCTGTCTGTTCACACAAGTCAGTGCCGTGAACACACGAGGCCTTCCCTTCCACCTACACCCGCTTCTTACTTCATTCTATTTCATAGCCCGAGTATAGCCTCAGTGTTGTATGGTAAAATAGAGAACAGGAAAAGTGTTACACGTCATGGCTTTATTTAATACAGAGGAGTTAATTGCGATAGCAATTGCTCTAGATGAAGAGTCTGTTAGACAAGTCGTACAATACGCTATATTCGCGTACAGTCTCTATTAATAACTCATCATTCATGTTTACCAACAAAAAAGTCAACAAATTGCAAGGAAAAAATATCAACACGTGCACGCCACGGAATGGAATCAGAACACTTGCACACGTTACAGCGTCGGCCCTGACACTGAAGCTTCGTTGCCGGCACGGGCACGGACATAGATCGAGTTCATAGACAATGTATGCAATGATTTTTTTTTTAGACTCCTGACGAAACACGTCCCTGCCCCGTCCCTGGCACGGCACTGATGTGTGGGAATATACCTTTAAGGTGCTTTACGAGGCACGAGGTATCACACCACCAACTTCCAAACTCCGGGCTACTACTGAGAAATTTCTAACAGAAAAACCCAACAGCACCTTTTGCCCGACCCGAGACCTATTGCTTAGCAGTCGCGCGACCACTAGGCCAACGAGGCAGTTAAGTATGTGTATAGTTGTCGCCAAATAACTTGGCAAGAGTCGTTCAATGCGCAGAAGTCGATTTTTAGGTGTCAGCGGTTGTCAGCGGGACGCGGGGTATGACGTAGCGAGCTCCGAGCGCGCGAGCGGTGCGTCAGTAGTTCTCGTTCAATTTGCTCCCGAATACACTTGCGTACACGAAAGTTGTACCCTTTGTTTTTGTTACGAGTTGTTGTTTTAAATTTAGTTTTTGTTACGTTGATCACAATGCCAAGACCAAATACCGTTTTACGCAGACTATTAAAACGTCAGAAAGAACAATTAGATACTATAGTTAAGGAAGGTTGAAATTCCGAATTCGTCACTGTCTTTAGGACACCGGGAAAAAAAAGAATAAAAGGGGTAGCAGTTTTATTAACAAATTGTGACGACGAGAACATATTATTTTTAATGTTTTTCTTTTTAATATTTTTTTTCAAGTTTAAATGTATTTATGTATTATATATATTTTATTTATAATACCGAATTAACGAATGAATTCCTCTTCTTTCTTTAACATTCTTCTGAACAGACATGATTAAAAATAAATGATGGCAATAACCATAGAATAATGGCAAGCAGTAAAGGTGACCATTTTTTTCTTCCACTAAGTGCACGATGCGCGAACTTACCCCCACTACGCCAAAACCTTGCCAACTTACGTGACGAGGACTATACAGCGCGATTTAACTAAGAATAAGGTCGACTTAGCGCCATATTGTGACGTCATAGCTGTCAAATCAAACCAGTTGGGTACAGTGAATAAAGCAAGAATTTATTGACATAGTTATTTACGAATAGAATATGTCACTCCATGTAAAACACAAGTACTACGAATATTGAGTTAAAAAAAAATGTCCTATTTCTTTAAATGATATTTATTTTGCAAATTGGTTATTAAATAACACTTCTACATGTCAATTATAGGGTTTCGTATCCAACTGACAAAATCGGATATTTGGGTAAGTGGCAAAAAGTACTCAAACTGCAGCTGGTTCACACCCGTATGTTAGGGTTTGAACCCGCCACCACTCGATTACAAGTCCGACACCTTAGCCGTTAAACTATTGACGCTTACGGGGTTGCGGGAATGTTCTAACGATATACCGCGGCCCCAGCACGCAAAGGCAACTGAAGGAGGTGGGTTTTTTTAGAAGAAGTCTGACACTGTCTTCCTTTCCACCCACAGCGAGTGAAGTTATTTGAAGATTTTCCCCAAATTTTTTATATTTATTCAGAATAGGCTCGCGTTTAACCACCATCTCACCTGATAGTAAGCGATGACGTTTCGAAGATGGAGCACGCTTAAATAGAAGTAACCTATTAAGAGGAGGCTCCCTAAATTGTATGTAATTTTATATTAATATTCTGAAACAAACATGCATACAATCAAAATGGAACTTTAATATATGATTTATTGGATCTTTTTCTTTCCATGTCTAGACTAGTTTCGTAACTGGAACATTTTCGCTCGGTTCATTTTTTAATCGAAAATCATGTCTTTTTTAAAGATTATTCAAAATTTAATCAAGATTACTCGGCTTTTATGTCTAAAATTAGTATTGAAAGTAAGAAAATATAGTTTATTATCCAAATATAGGCCATTTTTTCTCTAGATCAATTATCACTTTAGTTATAAACGAAATAAGAATTGAGACTTACGACATTTAGTTTCGAACCAGAATATGGTAAAAGAGCGCACGCGATATTCAACTTTATTACTGCTGCGGTAGCGTTTAGCACACAACGGCAGTTTCGAAACCGAACATGGTGAAAGAGCGCACGCGATATTCAACTTAATTACTGCTGCCTTAGCGTTTAGTATGCAACGGCCTAACCGGGGTGGATGGGGGCAGAGCTTGCATGAAAATTATTTTGCACTGCCTGGTCTTAACTCTTGATTTAAAGACCCCTAGGTTGTAGCTATCAGGAAACACAGACTCCGGCAGTGAATTCCACTCAGCTGTACGCACATTGCACATAAGTACTTAGTACACATAAGTTATTAGTTTCTCACCAAAGCCTGATCATTGGAGGCTCTCCGAACACAGGTAGCGGCCCTGGCCTCAGAGTCTTGTAGTGCCGTGGCTCTCACTCGCCACTCGCCGCACCATTGGTACTCCGCGCCGAATCCTCCCCCTGACGGCTCGTCGTTCTGAAGCGGAAAGGGATATTTAGATGAGGCCGGTGTTTCTTAGCTGATTATTAATAGTAGATTATTCCTAATTAAATAACGTGTAATTTAAAGGGTACAAGGGCATACTAAGTGCACGGCTTCTTTGGATGATAACAAACGATATGGCAAGGGTTTTGTAATCCTGTCTACATGTGTGGAACTTATTAGAAATTGCAATGCATTGGTATCAGAGACCGAATATTTCAAATAAAAAAAAAATACAAAGCGATTTATCGTGTTACTGGCAAGTGACGTGGAAAGTTATTGACCCTCGCAGTGCATCGACTATTAATAAATGCATCTCTTTTGTTTACTCAGACAGTTAAGTAGTAAGTTGTAAGTAGCGTCCAAACGTAGGCGAGTGAGTAGTCATAAGATGCCCGAGAAGAAGAAAAGAAAATAACACGTGTTCGCGGCCGCAACCTACAAATTTATGGACTGTACTGTACTAAACTCGCCCGTCTATTAGCCAGCCAGTTTAAGTTGGAGGGGTGCGGGAGACGCGAGAGAGGGGGCTACTTCGCACTGGACTCGCCGAAAAATAGGATCGCGATCTATTTAACTCAGCTTAATAAACAACTTACTATTTAACTCGCTTTTGCCGTTCGAACTACAATAACAACTCGCCGATGACGCAAGTTAACTCACTACTGTACTTATTGAAGTGTAAATCGGGCTTAACAGAGGACGTTCCCGTTAACCCGCAATAGTATAGCATCCATACATGCTAAAAAAATATTACCATTCGAAAACAAAGTGTTTTTTTTTAAATTAAGGTATTCACAAAAGATGTTAAATTGATACGTAAAAGAAACACTGTACACGCGTATGCATTCATAAATTGCGACGTTGCCGTCCTTCAAGTACGCGTGTGTTTCTTTTACGTATCAATTTAACATTTTTAGTGAATATATTAATATTAAAAAAAAAACATTTTGTTGTCGAATGATATTTTTTTAGCATGTATGGATGCTATATTATTGCGGGTTAACGGGAACGCCGTGTTAGTTAACATACTGTATCTGTTGAACGTTTCTTGAGCGAGAAAATAGCAAACAGTTAGTCGCTTCCTCGATGGCGGTGAAACGACTGCCTTAGATTGTTGTTTTGACTGCTTACAATCAATCCACGATCTAGAAGTAGAATGTCATGCCCCATTACCTCAACATCAATGCTGCCTTCTTCAGAGCTGGTATCAGGTACATCCTCGTCTAGTTCTGCGCCCGTTCGCTTGAGACAGCGGAGGGCATGCCTCTGTAACCTTGAGACAGGCAGGGTGGTGTTGCAGACGGGACACTCCCCGTGCTGGGGAGGCGGGGTGCTTCGACGGCGGGCGCGAAGCCTCCGGAGGCGGTTGGAGTGTACTCGCTGTAATAGAAAGAATAATTATACAGGGTTAATTGTAAAATACCATTAACCTCTCAGGACTATGTTACTAACATCGTAATCAATAACTTTTGTTCTATGACTTCTAAAAATTTGTCATATTTAAGTTCACCAGATTTTTCATACAAAAATGAAAATATTTAAATGGAACACTCTAAACGTCACGAAGTCTATGCTAAGCAAAAGAAAGCTATTATAAATTGCTTTGAATTTTTAAGTCATAGAACAAAAGTTGTTGATTATGATGTTAGTAACATAGTCCTGAGAGGTTAACGGTGTTTTACAATTAACCCTGTATATTATTAGCTTTTGCATAATTCCCGATCTCGTGGGAATTCCGGGATAAAAACTATCCTATGTTCTTCCCAGGGTCTTAAACTATTCCCATGCCATATTGCATCTAAATCAAATTCAGCGGTTTAGGCGTGAAAAGGTGACAGACAGAGTTACTTCCGCATTTATAATATTACATAGCTTTCGGCCGCGACTTCATTCCGCGCGGGAGGCTTTTCCCGCGTAAATCCCGATCCCGTGGGAATTCCGGGATATAAAGTAGCCTTTGTGTTGTTCCAGGATGTCAACTTTCTACTAACCAAATTTAATTGAGATCCGTTCAGTGGTTTTTGCATGAAAGAGTAACAAACATACATACATCCTCACAAACATTCGCATTTATAATATTACTAGCTGCGGTCCACAACTTCGTTCGCGTGGGACGATTTCCCGCGTGAATCACGATCCCGTGGGAATTCCGGGATAAAAAGTAGCCTATGCGTTATTCCAGGATGACAACTATCTACTTACCTTTCATCTGTTCAGTAAGTTTTGCATGAACAAGCAACAAACATACATACATCCTCACAAACTTTCGCATTTATAATATTAAGTAGGATATTAGTAGGATGGGTCATTGGGTATCCCTAGGATGTTTCAGAGTTTACATTATTAATGTAAAAAACTAATTGTTTGAAGTTTAGGTTTTCTTTCAAGCTATTCCCTTGAACCTTTTGTTTCTTAAATTCTTAACAGAAGACTTCTGACTAAATAGTAGACTGAATCACACTGCAATACAACTCTACACTATAGAGTCCATGGTGTTCTTTCCACCCATTTGATAACAATTTAGGTGTATTTTCAATTTGCATGCAGCAACAATGTGATTTTTTCTGGTTGGGAAAATGATCCAATGACTTTTCCGGGCCGGCTCTTATTGTAAGCGTAATCTGATCCCGGTCACAAACGATTTTAAGACTTTATCTTTACTACAAATACAGTTTTAAATCGGTCAGGGTTTGGTGGCACAAATTTGTGCCAGTGGGGCTCAACTAATACTTGTCTACTGGCACGTTTTTGTGCTGCTGGGGCTCTAGAGGCTAAGTTCTAGTGCCGCAGTATCTCATTAGAAGATTCCCGCAACCCCGGTGGTATTTCCTGCCTGAGTCTATGATAAATGATCTTTACTTTGAAAGTTGGTTATTAAATAACACTTTTACACATTTTTTTCTGTAAATTTAAACTAGATAAGGTCGGTGTTTCCTGACTACCCTAAGAAATACAGAAATAAACTCAAGAGGTCAACATCTCTCTTGAAGTCCATACAATCTGTACTGGTTTGCTTATACTGGTAACATATACCTAGGTAGCCTAGGTCTTCAAGTCCTTTGCCAGGATTGTGACACTGTTCAAATGAGATACCAGGGCCTGGAACATAAGAGCCATTGAAGGAACACGGTGGGTTTTTAGTCAGCAGAAGATTGACACTCCTTTCCGCTCCACCCACAGCGGTAGAAGTCATTAGGCGATTGTCCCACAGAATAAAGAAAGATATATAATAGATCACTTCTAGGCAAGTATGCTCTACCTCATCAACCCTTTCATCTCTTACCATCAGGTGAGATTATAGACAAACATGAACTTATCAATAATACCATAAGATGTTAGCACTAAACTCATATTTCTACAGTCAAATTTAGATAGATGAATAGATATTCACTTTATTGTACACCATAAACAGAATTAATTAGGAACCAAATGGTGCTACTACTAATTTAAAAAAATACCAAAATTTACTACTTACTGAAGAGAAATCTAACAATAAACAACAAATAAATCTATTTACAACTGCTTAATTACTAGGAAGCTACAAAGAAATTATTCTTGATAGGAAAAACTAATTAGACCATGGGCAATCTAACAACTAAGGCTGTAAGTCTAATAAGTCAAGTTAGACAAACATTTTTAATAACTTCTGTCCATGCAAAGGTCTGCAAGATAAGATCACCCATCATAGACTAGTTTTACTTTTTGTATCCATAGAAATATTGTAAGTTGTACAAAATGTATATATTAAATAAATAATAATAAATACATTATAAACCACAACAAAAAAACCACTGACATTTTCGCAATTTAGTAAACAGCTGTTCTTTTTTTGAATAAGTAACTTACTTGGTAAACATCGCTGCCAAGACAGCCAGATACATCAACATCGTCTTCAAGGACATCAGCACTTGTACTGGAGCCAGGAACAGCCAAATTAACACTAGAATTAGCACTTAACTTCCTTTTAGACCCATTACCCGACAACTTCTGTAATCTATCCACTTCTAAAGCTAAATGCGAGTCCAATTCTCCCTGACGTATCGTACAACTACACACCGGGCAACTCGGCAATTCCGTCACTTTTTTACGATTTCTCACACAATTCAATATAATACTATCATCGTACTGATTAAAACTAGTGTTAGGCGTATTATTTAATGAATTAGAACCCCCTTCCATATTATTATACATCAAAATCGGTAACATTTCAACCGATTTGAAATGTTGTTGTTGAAATACAGTGATTATAAATCTGTAAACATCACATTAATTACACAATTAAATTGTGTTTTGATAGTTTGGAAACGTTAATGGAAGTTCTGTTATGCTGACGCAACTTATCTTACAGACATATTCGCGGTAATTTATGTAATAAAACAAATAATTTGAAGCAAAACAATAATAATAAGATCGTTTACACAACTTTTTTTTAAATTGCTTTGATTGGTATTTGAATGACATTTGGTTGGGACAGTATTACTAATAGGTTTAGTCGATTTTACAGTAAAGGTGATCTCTAACCAACTGAATAATAATTTAGTTTATTTTAAGAATGTATATATTTCAATTTCCATAACACAATTTGATCATGGATTTCAGTTCAAAAACTAAATTAAATCGATACGATCCGATAGGTCAAATATTCATATGCTGTCGCTCCATGTAAAACACTAGATACTCAGCTGCATCTTGTTAGACTGGAAGCTGACCCGACATAGTTGGGAAAAAGGCTAAGCAGATGATGATGTCTACATAATTTAAATGTGTCAATAGCCATTCGATTTACAAATGGGTTTGTCCTATAAGTTCCCTTAGTCCTGTACATAATAGCTTAAGATTTTGATTATTTTAGTATGAGGAATTGTAACCAAATTATAAATGATGATGATGTCGTCCGCGTTGTGTCCGACGATAGTGATTCTGGCTATCTCCTGGCGTGTATATATATAGCTTTTGCGTATGTGGCTGGCGAATCCGAATTTCGTATTGAACACGCGGTTGCAAGTAGAGCAATAGAATTTTGCCCTCGTTGTTTAAAGTGTAGTTATAGGAAGGTTTAGGTCGGTTCTTGTGGATCAGACCAGAGCCGGATTAACCCTGTCAGAGGCCCTAAGGCATCGGCATTCTAGGGGCCCCTTTTCTTACTTTGACTGACCAAATCGTGTGTGAACTGAGGAAACGCACATTAAGGGCTGTGGTTTTTAATATATTTGTTTACTTATTCCCAGATTTGTTCTATTTTTTTTTTAATTCTACTACTAAATCTAACGATTAGTATTTTGTGAGATAACAGTGAGGTCCCTAAGTTCACACGCATATCAAATTCTCATTCGAAGAAACTTGTTTTCTTGGTGCGTGCACTGGGCCTGGGCCCCTAGTTGATGCGGGGCCTCTAGGCAGTTGCGTACTCCGCCTAATGGTTAATCCGGCCCTGGATCAGACGCTTAATATCCAGCTCTGATAGTCGAGCATTTTCAAAATTGCAGACACTCTTTCCTACTGAACGCCACGGTCAGGTATAGCCGACAAACGAAAACGTGCCAAACACGCCACCATCTTCTACAGCCGACAAGAAAACGACATTTTTAAGTACAAAATAAATATACTAAATTAAGTTTTCTGTGTTTCTTTTTCCTATTATTTAAAACTACATTAATGAAATATTGTAAAATGCCACAAAGATGTATTCATTACTCACTTTTCACTAGAAAAAACAATCATCAAAAATTGCTTACCGAAATTCGTAAAAAAGTGTTCTTCCTCACGCCACAGCTCACAGTCGTCAAGACACGACAGCTAGTGATGGGTAAGTAAGGTAGCTTTTATTTCTAAATTATGAAATATTTTATTAAAAGTAGCTTACTTTACATGACAATTATTTTATAATGCAACTATTCGTATCTGAATATTCCTAATGCATAATATTCATGAAATTATCAATAGATCGATAGTTTACTGTCCAATCTCACGCATCCCTACGCAAAAGCATACAAACAGTAACCTATACGCCACAGTCGGGAATAGATTTCAAGCGGTGACGTCATCAGCGCTACGGGAAACTGCTAGTGATTTCCTACATTTATTATTAAATATAATTATATGTAGTAATAATTATGTCTTCTCCTGAGGATATAGCCGGACCTTCCTCACCAAGTATATTAACAGACGTTAGTCGTAAAAGGAAGGCATAATCAAATGAAGAAGTCTTTGCCAATAATTATAAAATGAAAGGAACACAAGTTTATGCAGAAGATTTAACGAGTGCAATCATGTATCAACGAAGCATATGGGACGCAAATGAATTAAGGTGTGACGTCTCCAATTTATCTCCGTTGGATTTTAACCAACCAAGACCTAGCGACCCATGAAATGCGGCGTTCATAAGACTGGTCGCTTTTGAACTGAATCGAGTGCCTGAAAGATAAACACTTTCGCATTTATAATATTAGTTAGGATGTGCCACAATATCACATTCCTACTCGCATGCGAGAAAGTTGTCAAAAGTCGTGCCAGCCACGCCAGAGTCGGGGCTTTGCGACAGCGGATGACGTCACGAACAATATTATTGATGTTCCTTATTATTATTTGATTTATTCGTTTGTAGTTCTAATGTCTGTTTTTAGGTTGTTTAGAACTTTGTAACTGATATTTAATGATAGTATGATATAAAATAGGGTCAAACTAAATAAAAGAATAATGCAACGAATAATATATTGTATTTAAAAAATATGGTACAAAAAGCAATGATTATCGAAAACTTATCGATAAGATGTTGGAATCTCTTTTTTTGTACGTTTTTGCGCTGAATTTGTGGCTTGGCGTAGCAGGGGCGCCAATGCGTTTACGCTCTGGCGTTCAAAAGGTTACGTCTGAACGCCAAAGTGACCTTTTTTGTGCATCAACTTGACCTCTTCCCAATTATCCAAAGGTATGTATACTACACGAATTTAGGTTTCACTTAAATAAGTCCTTATATCGAAGGTACTGCCCGCCGGGATTGCGTTTTCCACTCGAAAGGTTGCGTTTATTTGATGATGAATCTAATAGAGGCAATCAAAGTATTTTATTTGTAAAAAGAGGATTTTAGTTTAATTATTCCTTAACCCATTGAATTCTGACTACGGATCTATCCGTATAATTATGGTTTCTATGCAGGACGCCGGCTACGGATATGTACGTAGAAGTTCACTACGAGTTTCTATAGAATGTACAGTAACTGGCCTCACCGATAGAGTATTTTAATATAGGATGGCATCTCAAATAAAACAAGCATTAATAAAAGAGTAACTTTATTGACTCTAAGTAACAAAAAAGAACTAAAATATGTGAAATATATCCGTACATATCCAAATGTATGGTGGCAACCGACTTTAGCCGTGTAGTCAATGTCGGCATTCAATGGGTTAAAGCCCACTCTTGATCTCGCTAGATGATCACTTATGGATGATATCTATCATGCATGGAACGAGCGAGCTATACCCAATTGAGAGACAAATGCATAACAGTGAATACGTGGAAAATAAAACAAAAGATCACAAAAATGCGTATATTATATTTAAAAGAGCTACGTGATGTTTATATTATATTACAATTATTTCAAATATCTTATTTTCATTTAGAAGAATCGACTAAAATATAATTTTTCATAAAAAGTTGAGGGCAGCTTTCAAAACGACAGTTACCTCACAGAACACATATACTCCTGAGTTACCTACTCACAGATTAATTTCTAACAAAATATGAAAATGCGTTGTTGTTCTAAGGAAAATACATACCTACATCACATAATCTACATCGCCATCTCATTTCCGGACCAGAATTAATATCATGAGTTTATCTTACTAATCCCTGTACTAATACTATAAATGCAAAAGTAACTGTGTATGTAGGTATGTCTGTTACACTTTTAAGTCTAAGCGACTTAGACGAATTTGGTAAAAGTATAGATTAGAACTTCAAGAAGGACATTAGCAGTAAATAGGTACTTTATCTGTCGCTGAAAAAAGAACTTTCCACGCGAGCTAAGCGGACAGAAGTAATATTATAAATGAGAATCTGTCTCTTGTCCTCATCAACCTGTCCCTAGCTGCCCTGCCACTGCGACGCCCTAAGCCAAGGTCCGTACCCCACAAGGATTGCCCTTAGCGTGTAATCACCTAGCTTTTAATGATGAATACTGACTGAAGGCGTTAATTAATACGCTTACCTACGCTTTTTTCGGTGGCAAAATTATCAAATGACTTCTAACGCTCTTTTGGGGCGAGCAGTGTCAGTGTTCTACTGACTAAAACCCCGCCCTGTTCCTTCGGCAGGCAGAAAATAGATTGTCTTTCCAAAAAATCGGCCAATTCTTCCACATTCGGCGTTCAGCTTCCACTCCAAATGAACCCACTTCTTAGCGTGTCAATGGCTAATCGGAGTCTGCCCAGAACTGTGCAACACGTTTGGCACCGTCTGAAGCTTCCATCAAGTCCTGCAGTGAGCAGTTGACAGGGCACGCAGGACAGGAAATTAAGTGCGCCATGGTCAGAGCCGGATTAACCCTGTCAGAGACCCTAAGGCAATGGCATTCTCGGGGCCCCTTTTCTTACTTTGACTGACCAAATCGTGTGTGAACTGAGGAAACGCACATTAAAGGCTGTGGTTTTTAATATATTTGTTCACTTATTCCCAGATTTGTTCTAAAATTGTTTTAATTCTACTACCTACTAAATTTAGTGATTTGTATTTTGTGAGATAACTGTGAGGTCTCTAAGTTCACACGCACATCAAATTCTCGTTCGAAGAAACATGTTTTCTTGATGCGTGTACTTCGCCTAATGGTTAATCCGGCCCTGGCCATGGTTTGTGAAGCAACATCACATACAACGTTGATAAAAGCGAGAGGCGTTAAATTAAACCACATAATGCTACCTACGTGCTTAAGGTTACTTCTCTAAGGCATATTATACACTCTAAGGCATCAATGTCTACCTGAACAATTTTCTTTGCTGCAACCAACCTGGGTACGGAGTCTATTTAAAGACTTCCAGGTCAGTCATGGCAGTTCATGTATAGGAGGTAGATTCTCATCTGGTGGAACGAATGGGCTTGGAATAAACGCCCTAATAACTGAACATGAATAGTGGTATATACAGAGTTGATACGACCGAGGGGCTTTCCTTTAAACTACGTATATTAGGTACCATTTTCAAGCTTTGTATAAAAATCAATTAAATAGAAGGAGTAGTTTGGTCGCAAATGATTTTGATGAGATGCACCTTAAAGCGATAAATCTGACCAAGACAAGAGTTAACACACGCCGCGCTACGTTGCAACTTTGTTACCTACGTATTTAAGGTCAGTCACATTCATTTACGAAGGGTGGTTGCGTTTTACTCTGATTTGTAAGCTATTTAGTTTGTTTGAAAAAAAAAAAAATTTTTGGCTCTTTTTATTTTTTAACTGTATCAAATTAACACTAAACACGTATATAGTATACGTAGTGTAATTTAATGCCCCTCTGTCGTATCAACTCTGATTAAAGAAATGCTTCTTTTAAGGATGGGTATTCCTCCAATGACTGCCTCTCGATCGGCGCAAAGCGGGAGGGTGTGTCACTTTTACTGACTAAAACTCATCCGTGTTCCGTGATTCACCCTTCGTGTTCCGTGGCCGCGGTAACTCTTTCGAACGATTTCGCAACCCCGGAGGAATATTTACCTGACATTGAAAACGCAAAGCGTAGCGGGTGTGTAAAAAAACAATCTTTATAAAAATCTTATTCTTTATTAGTTGTTCAGTTTATACGATTAATATAAATACTCATTTTATACTTGCATACATTACACAGATACCAAAAAGTAAAATACTATAAACATCTTAAGAATAATGTATTAAATACTAGCTTATGTCCGCGACTTCGTTCGAGTGGTAGGTTTTTCCCGCGATAATCCAGATCCCGTGGGAATTTCGGGATATAAACTAGCCTATGTCCTTCCCGGGGTCCTAAACTATTCTCTTGTCAAATTTCATCTAAATTGGTTCAGCGGTTTAGGCGTGAAAAAGTAAAAAACAGACAGCCAGAGTTAATTTCGCATTTATAATATTAGTATGGATTAATAAACAACGTGTAACGGAAACCCCATATCTATCCAAAAGGGCTGAAGACAACATCTGGTATGGAGTGTCTATGCACAGTTTCAGCTCAAAATAAGTGACTCACAGAATTAATACCAAATTATCGGTTTCATAGGTTTCTTGAATACCAATCATAACAAACGTGTCACAGCACTACGAGGGTCAATAACTTTCCACGTCACTTGCCAATAACACGATAATTCTTTTCGTTCTTCTTAATTTGAAAAATTCGGTCTCTGATATCAGTGTATTGTAATTTGTAACAAGTTCTACACACGTAGACTTAGGATTACAAAACCCTTGCCATATCGTTTGTTATCATCCAAAGAAGCCATGCACTTGGTATGTATATACCCTTTAAATTACACGTGTATATGTGTGTACTTTATACTACTGGACTTAACACGATAAAAACATAATTCTCGTTATTTACAGTCGGGTAAAAAGTAGCATATATAACCTTTCTCAAGCTTTAAGCCTGCGCCGAGTAAAATAACTCAAAACGGTCTTCACAACTAAAGGAATATAACCTATAATAGTACTTTAATTACCATACAAAAATATGTAATGAACACTAGAATAAATGTGTTAGCCAACATAGTTGGCAAAATTTAAAAATATTTTATAGTTTATTAAATAAAAATACATAAAGTTGGACAAAAATCCTTACAAAACATGCTCGTGCGTCGCTGAATTTTGATAGTAAACTGTAGAATTTTTTCATAAACTTCAATTCATATTATTCTCTAATTATCATACTATCATTTACAGCTTTAACATTTCAAAAATGTCACTTGGTTGTTTTAATTTTAATTTTTTCTTCTAATTCGCGCGCTATTTTGAACCATACGCAACGTACACCGGTCGAAAATTCAGTCGTCCACGGGAGCTCAGAGAGGGGTCACGTCTCATCGTGGAGCGTTTCAAAGAGTACAATATATATAGGGACATAGAGAGCTAACTTCACGATAAAGTTTAAATCGCGCGACCGCAGCGCCGCCCTGGTAGTTGTTCATCGAACTATACGCATATTTATGTGCATGTGTGTGTACTGTGTACATGTGTGTATATGTGTGCGTGTGTGTATTTGTGTGCAGTTTTTTATTGTATTGTATTTTCTACTTGAAATTAATGTGATTGTAAAAATCCACTACTTAAATTGAAGTCGTCGTGACCTTCAATTTAGCGGTTTTTTTTTTACAATACACATTAAATTATTATGATTGTGTGAGCAGCGTAGGAAAACAAAGAATGGGTTTTATTCCATAAGCAAAAGAGGTTTATTTTGTAATTCATTTATTAATTGATAACGAACAGTATTCTGTACTATTACAGTTTACATTGTAATCAGTGAGTTTTATTGAGGATATACAATCAAATGTACTCCGCCAGAAGTTAACCGATAGTTATAAGTAATTACTGTACCTATTGATTTTGAAACAGAGAATATCTAAAAAAAGCGATGTTTCTTTTAGATATTCGTTGTTCCAAATACAGTTCTATTACACAGACATTTATTTACAGAATTAACTATGCGCTGACGGCATAAGAATAAACATATTCAATAAAGATACAGATATTATTATTAAACACTCAACTCAAACTCAAAATGTTTTAATTCTCTTAGGCCTACATGGACACTTACAAAACGTCAGCAGTTAGGGCACCAGCAGAAGAACCGGCAAGAAACTCCACAATAACTCTTTTCAAATTAAAATGTCATTTTTACAATGTATCCATAATACATAGTACAAAGAAAATAATACAAAGAAAAAGAAAAACTACACAATGAAAATGAAAACTTAAAAAAGAAATAAAGGAGATATCAGTGCAAATACCCCAAACCCCAAGCATTCCTGAAATAAACCATAAAAAACTTATGCTTTATGGACTTGCGGATTATTATAGAGCCTGAAAGCGATCTTCACAACCGCCTTATAGAATTGTTTCGCGATATTGTGAACATTGAGCTGTCCGGCTACATCGAAAACAAGTACGAGTAGGAAGGAAGGGCGAAAAGAACCGGCCTTTAGTCATCGAATTGTATCGAAGTAAAAGGATGACTGCGTACTTAGTTAATAACAGCATGTATTTTCAGGAACTGGACTATTTATATCCGAATTTTTAGATGTAAAAGCACGAAAGGAGAGAGCACAAATGCGAAATGAACTTATTCAGGCCAGAAGAAACGACCTCCATGCTATCATTAGAAACAATAAACTAGACAGACGGCAAACAAACCAACGTGAAAAATAACAACCATAACTATCAACAAAACAATAATTCTAATTACCAGAAAAAGGATATAATTTCTACAAGCTATGCTGATCAATATTCATATTCGCAAATAAACATACCGGATGAAACTAATAATACTACAACAAACTGGATGACACAACATAATCTTTAAAAAATTAATTTCAATAAAACAAAAATAATGACTTTTCACCCCCGCCAAAAATACATATAAATGTTAATTACAGCTTCAAAAACTCGAAATTGGAAGTAGTTGATAAATTTACCCTCCTAGGCCTAGACATTGACATGAATATAAATTGGAAGTCTCATATTAATAAATTAAGATCTAAATTATCTACATTCTCCTACGCACTCTGTGAGATAAAAAAACAGATCTCAAAAATGCACTAGTCACGTACTACGCCTATGGCTATGCATGGCTTAAATACGGAGTCATACTATGGGGAAATAGTACAGACGTACATACGTTACTTACCATACAGAAAAAACTTATTAGGATATTAGTCAACATCGAAGAGACTGATAGTTTGTAAACGAACTAACTTCACCTATATATTTTTGAAATGTGTAAATTTGTATGTAACCACCCGGAATTATATATAATTATATTCTAAACGAGAAGTAAATACAAACAAATATTACACTAAGATACAAAAATAGATTGAACATACCTACATCACGACTGAAAATACATTCCTCTAGTTGTTATGTTATGTCAATCAAACTATAAATAATAAGCTACTCGAAGAAATTAAGAACATAACTATAACACTATTACAAATAAACTAAAACTATTTCTACTGAACAAAGTATACCATAGCATAAACGAATATTTAACCGATGAACTATAAATAAATAAAATACAACAAATAACTACTACCGACATAATCTACAAATTTAATTATTATAATTTTCTGCATACCTTATAATAATTATAATATAATTGTACATACTTGTTTGTAACTGATCTCAATAATTATAAGAAAATATTGTTTTTTTCTTTTTAAGTATTTTTTTCCTAAATCTTTTATTAAAACAATAAATTTTAAATAATGTTTTAGTTTTAAGTTCTAGTTTTCTATTTTATATCATTGCTGTGCCCTGGCAGGGTCCATAATTGTTCCTTTTATCTTTAAGACTAAACATCTACTGTATATACATTGTGTAAAGCAAATAAATTAATATGAATATGTTAATTAGGTATGAGAGGACAGTATAGACCAATTAATACAGCACAATGGAATTACAAATAAAAATTTGTAAAACAAATTAAGATTCTAGTGTTCTCCCATTCACAAAAAAGCTTTATATTATATTAAAATAAACTTGAGAGGCGACAACATTAGACTTCAATAATGAAAGATAAATTAATAATAAAAATTATACAAAATATGTCAAATCTGTCCGAGCTTAATCTACTAGAAAGAGTCCTAATATGATCGCCCCACTGTAACTTTGAATCTATAGTTATACCCAAAAATCCAGTTTCCGTAATAACATCGAGTATTTTGCCATCAAGGATTAAATTGTCACTAGCTTGTCGTCATCATTAAGAATGATGACAAGTTTGATGCTGGTGGTCTATAAACACATAAGTTGGGCCTTCAACTTCTGCACATGCTATCTCACACAAGCGATCAATAGAGCAAGCGGTGATATCTTTTCGTTCCTTATATCTAAGAGAATTACTAAATAATATTAAAGTACCACCTCCTACCTGAGGACCTGTTGTATGCACTGACAACTGAAAAATTATTAATGTTAAACAACATTCTAACTAGTTTTAGCCAGGTTTCACAAAAACATAAGATATCCATATCATATTTATCTATTAACATTTCCACATCTAATATTTTGCCAGAGTAGCGATTTATATTCTGATGATATAGTAAGATTGTGTTATTATGCCTCTCCTTTGTCACATCTAAGAATTTAAACAATTAATTTCAGTATTATTAGATACCTAGATAATACTGAATAGTCACTTAACCTAGGATCAGTTAAATTATCAATAACTGAGTGTAAATTGTAAGCTAACAAAGTAGCCAATGTCGACTTTTTTGGGAAGGTACATATATTTCCGAATCAAAACAAATTTTTTAGTATCAAAATACAATAAACGGTCACTATGACGGCATACTAGCATACGCATCAAATTATTGAGGCTAAAAATGTATTAATTTTCTTTGAATGTCAAATTATTGGAATAAGGCAATGCACATAAAATTAGTTTGCCTAATTTTAATTTAAGGAGGGTGTCAATACCATTAACGAAGTCCTTTTTAGTTACATTAAGACTGCTTCCAAATAAAAGAATGACTGTGGTATGCTCATTCAATTTTGATTGCTTAGTTTTATGAATAAGCTCAGTAAAATGCAGGTTATGGTAACAATGACTTACTATGGTATGATTACAATAATTATTTAATAGTGAACTAAAACCAGGAGAAACCTTACACTGTGAGCTGCACACCTGTTAATCTTTGCCTTTTTTTTATTTTGTGTTTATTAAAATGATTTTGTGCAGCTGTTTTTACTGGATCAGTTTCATCACAGTTGGTGGATTTGCCAGATAATATTCTGTTCACCTCCTTGCACCAATTTTTCATACAAAAATCAATATTTTTTTGTATAAGATAATCAATAAGTTTATTTCTGTGTTCATTTCATGTTAAGAATCCGAAATTAACCACAACTGATACAATTAGTTTTACATATTCTATTATATTTTCCTTATGGCTCATTGTTTTCATTATTTTTATTACAATTAGTTCCATGTGGACAAAAATGTCGAAAGCATTTTTGCTGGGATAAAGGAGCCAATTTTTACCATCGTACTCGGATATTTTTATATAATTGTGAAAATTTTGAATTTCTTTACTCTCCAGCTGACTATTACAAGTGATGCAGTTCCTATATATTTTTTTTTCGCGTTTCTGATTAGCCAACCAGTGCAGTATCCAACAGCCGCACACTTTTCTATGTCTTTGGGCGAATTGCTTTTCAACAGAAGATCAACATCAATGGAAATATTAAGGTGATCTTCTTCAATGATCATTGGTGTATTTTGTTGTTCTGCAGAACCTTCAATTTCAAAGAAGTATTGAAGGTTCTGCAGGCAGGTGTTTTTGTCTTTTTCGCAATTCGCCCCTACCGAATGTGCAGAGGTAAAATTATTTATCAAAAGTGTTTTGTAAGTGGCTTGAAAGCCTGCAGCAGTTGGCATTATATTACTGTGCCCATGAGCACGTATTGCTCCAAATAAATTTTCGAGAGGGTCCTGATTAAAATGCCTCAGTAATAACGAATTTTCGCCTAATTTGTACATATGTGCACACAACATTTTGAACCCTTCTATAGTTTTAATCCAGCTGGAGATTGTTGGCACCACAGATGCTTTACCATTTTTGTCCACATACAACATTGTTTTAAGCACGGGGATGCTTTCTCGCCATAATTTGTGGTGAGGTGATGTGGGAGTTACAGCTGCTCTATAAATCTTGCCGCCCCTCTGTCTGCTAAAACTGCCATTCACGGAGTCAAAGAGGCGATCAAAAAAGAAAAGGATATCAGCAGTATCTTTTGCCGCTTCTGGTAGCATGCCTGCATCTGAAAAAGAAAAGTCATCATTTAAATAATTAAATTAGTTGAACACCACAGACAAACAAAACCAACATAATAAACTATGTGGTGTATTGGATTTTTGTGTATAGTTAATAACCCACCTGTCACAAAACCAAGGGCTGTAGCAACAGTGCTGCTGAAAACTTGAGTGCAGTGTTTTACCCTCATCTTGGGTATTAGGTGTGGCAGTACATGGTGTTGCGTCAATTTAGGTACTAGACGCACTCCTCCGTACCCTGGGCTTTTTTCATGTAGCTTTAGTATGTGATTCCATTTGGCTACACATTTCTTGTTTTTTATAACATATGTTAAATCTTTAGTAAGCATATTATTTCTAATACCTTTCATAAGGTGAGGGGGGTCATAGAGCGCAAATATTTTTTGGCTCCCAACTATAAAGTGGCTCCCTGTGTATTCTTCACCTTTTCTTAAATAGTTGGCTTTTGTTTCATTTAGTAATGAATTAATTGCAGCTACATTTGTTGCACCTTGATCGCAAACTGTCGCAACCACCTTCAGTCCACAGTCTTGCAGATTTTTTATAACAACTACAATCATTTTTTTTAAATTGGCTGTTGTTGTACTTCCAGTGCAGAAGGTGTACTGGACTGGCTGTTTGTATTTTTTTATGACACCCCTCACCATAAATACCAGTACATGGTCAGCTATATGAGGTTTTCTTAATTCACCATCATCTACAAAGCCAACTATTTTATGATCTGTCATCTCAACATGTGCTGCAATAGCCATTTCGTCAAAAACGAGTGAGCAAAACTTATGAGATTGGGGCATTTTATCCACTCTTTTCTTTAAATTCTCAAACATAAATTTATTTATGCCAGGTTTAATGAAAACTTTTTTTAAAAGACAGTGGAGAGTACTGCGTTTTGGTAGAATGCAGATTTCACTGAGCACTCTGTAAGCCTTTGGGCTACTCTTGTACAACGACAATGCCAAATTTTTTTGTCGAAGAGTAAATCTTCTTCCTCTTTTACACTTTCCAGCTTGAGAGATTTGCATTTGCACAAAAGTTTTGGCTGGTTTTGACAGCTTTGTTGTCAATACATCCACAGAGGCTTTCTTTGCCAACAACAATCTCTCCACATATTTCTTTCTTAATTTATTATTTCCATGAATTTTTTTTCTTAACTTTGTAACAGTTTGCTTCATCTGCAGTTCTGCCTTTGTCATCTTAATTTCTGAAAGATTTTACCAATTATGAGTGAATAATATAATATACTAGTACTCACGCGGGGCTTCGCTCCCGTGGATTCTATCACAGTAAAAACATAACTCTCTTTTTTTGCAGTAGCGTAAAAAGTAGCTTATAACCTTCCTCAAGCTTCAACCTACTTCCATACCAAATTGCATCCAAATCCACCCAGTACTTTCGAAGATTAGCGCGTTCAAGCAAACAAACAAACAAACAAACTTTTCCGCTTTATAATATACTAGCTTCCGCCCGCGACTTCGTCCGCGTGGAAAAAAAAATCCCCCGATTTTGAAACATTCTTCATTAGTGCTCCGCTCCTATTGGTCTTAGCGTGATGATATATAGCCTATAGCCTTCCTCGATAAATGGGCTATCTAACACTGAAAGAATTTTTCAAATCAGAACCGTAGTTCCTGAGATTAGCGCGTTCAAGCAAACAAACAAACAAACAAACAAACTCTTCAGCTTTATAATATTAGTATAGAAGTATAGATTATATTATTATATTATATTATATTATCTATACTAATATATAGATAATATAATATAATATATATTATTCCACAACTTTCACACAACGCCATCTAGTCCCAAACTAAGCAGAGCTTGTGCTATGAGAACTAGACAACTGATAAACATACATATATATTTCTAAATACATACATATTATAGATAAATTACACCTAGACAAAGAACAAATGATTGTGCTCATCACACAACCACTTGTCCTGGGTGGGAATCGAACCCACAACCTTGCGCATAGCAGTCAGGGCCACTGACCACTAGTTTAATTTTAAGTTACAATTAACTTTTAAATAGGAATAAAAAATTTGAATAAATTTAATCTTGCATGCACATGACTCTATATTGAAACTTGGTGTCTAAGAATATATTATACATACTTTTTCGCATAGTTTGAGTCTGCATAGATCGAGTTTTTGGACCCTCGTCACTTATAGGCACTGGAATCTCGTGCTGCATAGAGGTAGATGGTAGATCAACTGACATGACATCTTGTATACTAGGCATGGTTGCAGCTCCTAAAACCAATGTTAGAATGTTTTTAAATTCATACAATGTAACATAAATCACAATGCCCTAAATTTTATAAAAATTGGCCAAGTGCGAGTCAGACTCGCCCATGAAGGGTTCCATAGTACCTAACTATAATAATATAATATGTATATTTATTTGACGAATAAAACAAAACCTTAAAAATTTCTTAAAACTAACTTATTTACATTTTTACAACTACGCTAAATAACTTTGTTTTTCATAGTGTTTGTATGAATTACAAAGTTATATTTGCGGTTTTAGAAAATATGCTGTACCTCAAAAACTGCTGACCCGATTTCGTTCAAACCAATTTTGGTTGAAAGTTTACATTATGATCTATAGACATATATTTTTTTTAGATTTCTCACTTTATTATTATAGAAGTTAGAGGGGGGGACACACATTTTATCTCTTTGGAAGCTTATATCTTTTAAACGATTGACAAAAAAAAAAAACTTTATGAAAAACTGGTTATAGAACCCTTATATAATTTTTAAATACCTGTCTATAGATACCACACATGCATAGGTTTCATGAAAAAAAAATATTTTCAGTTCTAGTTCCATGTATGGGGACCCCCTTTATTTTAAATATGTTTATATTTTTTTTCTTAAAATCGGAAAGCGGTTCACAGAGTACATCTATCTACTAAGTTTCACATGTATAGTCTTAATAGTTTCGGAATAAAATGGCTGTGACATACGGACGGACGGACGGACGGACAGACAGACAGACAGACAGACAGACAGACAGACGCACGGTGGGCTGAAAAACGGCTTTCATAGACTTAGGCATTTTATTTTGCAAGTGCCAGTTTTTGTGCCGGATATCACTTCTATTTGTTATAACAATATACAAAAATGACACCAGAATTGATTCTGCACAAAAACGAAGGAATTATAATTTTTTTACGAAAATTTTGTATGGAGCTAGTATGAAAAATCGAAATATCTCTGAAACGCCAGCGATAACCGTAATATCCTTATAGGAGGTTTTAGTACTAATTATTTATGATTTTTTGACATACGTTACATAATGGTTGTAGATGCCTTTTTTTTTTTAAATCGTCAAAATATTTTTATTTATTTTTACATATTAAACGTTCCTTTTAGTGTTTAAGTTGAAGAATTCAGAGCTTTAACAACTCTTAATATAAAATAGCATCACCCCTATAGACCTGAAGGACTAGACAGAGGTGTGTAGTATCTTGTTGATCTTGTAAGATTTCCAACAATACCAAATAGTTGAATATCAGTGTCAAAGTGCCCATGCTGTCGCTTCTTTTAGAAAGATAGGGGAATGAAATTGTTAATTGATCATACCCTAAAAGTATGATTACAACATAACCGGACACATAATAATATCGACACAAAAGGAATTTTAAAACCTTGCATACGTTCAAAATACAAAATAACATATTGTGTAGTCATCTAATGAGTCTGATGACAAGTAATTAAGTAATTAGAATGATGGTTGTAGTCTTCTGATTCTAATGAGCCTATTAAGTGATTAAATGATTTGAAATATCTCGCAACAATACCAACTAAGAACTGCATTCACCTTTTTATAATTAGTGAGCTAATGTGATTTGCTAATGTTGATTAGTTCTACTATGAGTTCTACGAAATGTTTTTGACGATTATAAATTTATATTATCATATCTTTTATAACTTTAATGAGGGTAGTTAACTAATTATTGACTTTATACAATAAAAGGGCTATAATTTTGTTCCATAATTTAGATTGTTCACAACCGTGTAACTGCTAACACTAAAACTATTTGCTTTGCGACTACAAAATCTTAGAATGGAAAGTTTAATCACCAACTTAGATTTGTTTGTTCTTCTAAAAAGTGAGTGTCCTTCATTTAATCATGAAGTATTGTTTAGTGCAATTGTGTCCCGCATAGGCGATTGCCTTTCTGCCGAAGATCAAGTAACTCTCAAAGAATTTTGCCGGAGATTCACGCGAGCTGCTTTAAACAGGTGGCAGAAATCTAAACGATTCTTTGATAAGTTTAGAAATACGTACGGAGAGTGGTTGCAAGCAAATATTGATTGGCCGAGTTGCGTGCAAACTTTAATAAATCAAGAACCAACTGTTGATGAGATACCAAGAGCACGCTCAGTCTCTCCAGAACCTTCGACATCATCGACTGTTGGAACAATGACAAAAAGGTCCCGAAAACCATTCAAAGATCTGGGAAGCAAACAGAAAAAGAGAAGATCTAGTGAGCACATAGGCGAGGATTCCTGTGAATTGGCATATGCAGCTGCAGCACGTTTAAAAGAAGAAGGTTATGAAGATATCGCATCTGTAATCAATTATATGATCAAAAATCCAGAAGCTGCCGTTAAAATCAAGGAAAGCATTAAGAAAACAGTAATATTTACACCAGAGAAAGCACTTGGATTGCTTCTTTCACTTAAGCTTTCAAAGTGGCAATATATTACGTTGCGAGAGACTGCCATTCGGGAAGGTGCTAAGGATATTTACCCATCCTACTATAAACTGCAACAAACTAAGCTTGCATGCTACCCTCCTAATCAATCAGTATCAGTTACGGATTCATCAGCTAGAATTACACTTCAAGCTTTACTTGACATCACGGTGAAGCGGATTCTTCAAAGTCTTTCTGATAATGTGGAAAATAAGCAGTTAAAGCTGATATCGAAGTGGGGATTTGATGGTGCTTCCAATCAAAGCCGATACAAGCAGAAAATGGACGGCGAGCATGATGATTCAAGCATTTTCATGACCTCCTTGGTGCCACTGAAACTGACAGATGGAGATAATACTATATGGACAAACCCGAAACCATGCTCAACTTTTTATTGTCGTCCGGTTCAGTTCACTTTTGTAAAAGAAAGCCATGCAGTTGTCATTGATAACAAAAGAAAAATGGATGAGGAAATTGAGGCCCTTAACCCCACAGAGTGCATTAATAGTAACAGGGTGACTCATAAACTAATGATGACAATGATCGACGCAAAAGTCTGCACGTACCTTTCTGAAGCTAGATCAAATGCATCATGCTACCTGTGCTTAGCAAAACCAACAGAAATGAACCACTTAGATGCTGTAACATCAAAAACTGTGTGTTCTGACATATATGAATTTGGCCTATCATCCCTACATGCCCGTATAAATTGCATGGAATGTCTGTTACACATTGCGTACAGACTTGACTTCAAACAGTGGGCAGCAAGAAGTAATGAGCATAAAGATATGTTACAAAACAGAAAAAAAAACATTCAAAATAAATTTAAAGAGGAGCTCAATCTGTTAATTGATATAGTAAAACAAGGCTCGGGAACTACCAATGACGGGAATACCGCAAGGAAGTTTTTCGAGTTTCCCAATAAAACTGCAGCTATTACTGGGTTGGATCAAAACCTGATAAAAAGATTTGCTGTTATTTTGCAAGCAATAACATCTGGTGAGAAGATCGATGTCATCAAATTTAAAGATTTTGCTCGCAAAACAGCAGAAAAGTACGTGGAATTATACGACTGGTACTACATGTCATCAACCGTACATAAACTATTAATACACGGAGCTGACATAATCGAAAAAAATGATATTGTCCCGATTGGGACTCTCTCGGAAGAAGCCTCAGAGTCTCGAAACAAAGATTTTAGGAGGTTCCGGGAACATCATTCGCGGAAAAGAAGCAGGCAAGATTCTAATCAAGATATCCTAAATATGCTTGTTGTTTCTTCGGATCCTTTTCTAAGTGCACAAAGGCCGAAGTTAGATGCCAAAAGGAAGACAACCTTTTTTGCTGAAACTCTCGACCTAATACAGTTTCCGGAAACTGAGTTCGAGTTTGTAGGTATATCCGATCTGGATTCTGACTCGGAATTGGAGTCCGACAACGAAAGTAGTAAAGAAAATTTGTAAAATTTAATTATTTTTCTTTATGTTCTTTTGTTATTTATGTTAGTTTATTGTACCAATATGTTTAGTTAATAATTTCATAAATTATAGTTTCAAATATGTATTTTGTATAATTGAATTTATTAGATATTATTTTTGTTACTTCTGTTTTATTTAAATTACCTATCAATAAAAAGTTTATATACAGTCTTTTTTTTTTCACATATTCTTAATATTTGGGGAAAAAGCATGCTTCCTAACGATGTTCTTAACTTTGACACAGTTCATGGATCGTTTTGAACAGTTTCATATGTTAAAATAAATAATGTTAGTACTATAATCCCCTATAAGGATATTATTATTATTATGTGTCCGGTTATGTTGTAATCATACCTTTAGGGTATGATCAATTAACAATTTCATTCCCCTATCTTTCAAAAAGAAGCGACAGCATGGGCACTTTGACACTGATATTCAACTATTTGGTATTGTTGGAAATCTTACAAGATCAACAAGACACTACACACCTCTGTCTAGTCCTTCAGGTCTATAGGGGTGATGCTATTTTATGATAAGAGTTGTTAAAGCTCTGAATTCTTCAACTTAAACACTAAAAGGAACGTTTAAATATGTAAAAATAAATAAAAATATTTTGACGATTTTAAAAAAAAAAAGGCATCTACAACCATTATGTAACGTATGTCAAAAAATCATAAATAATTAGTACTATAACCCCCTATAAGGATATTACGGTTATCGCTGCCGTTTTAGAGATATTTCGATTTTTCATACTAGCTCCATACAAAATTTTCGTAAAAAAATTATAATTCCTTCGTTTCTGTGCAGAATCAATTCTGGTGTCATTTTTGTATATTGTTATAACTAATAGAAGTGATATCCGGCAAAAAAACTCGCACTTGCAAAATAAAATGCCTAAGTCTATGAAAGCCGATTTTCAGCCCACCGTGAGACGGACAGAAATATCGAAACTATAAGGGTTCCGTTTTTTGCCATTCGGCTACAGAACCCTAAAAATGAAGGGTTTTATAGCACTAGGTATTATAGATATTAAAAATTTTCTTGATCCAGATTACCTATACAAGTAAACCATCAGATGTCATTAAAATGAATTAATTTTTCAAGTAACAAAAATTTCACACAGGAAACATTGACATGCAAGATCTTTCCCCATTAAGCAATAAGTTAAGTTTAGGATTGAAGAGTACGGTAGCTAGTGACATTATGAGGTGATGAGACCTAAATTATAACATTTTGTATCTGAGGGTGACAGTTGCAGTGAAGTGGCCCGCAAAGCTTTGAAATACAAATAGCTTCTGCAGGAGTTATAGGCAAGCATGGTGCTTACCATCAGGCAAGTGGTCTCAAGTCACTTCTTATTAATATTTAAAAAAAAGTTTTACTCACCCATAAGATGCAACATGGGAATAGCAATAGGACATAACCGATTTTTGGTGTAATGCCAGTTTTCAGGAAAATGTTTATGGCAAACTCTCCTATTCTTAAATACAAAATTTTCATCCAGTCCAGCAATGTCACCACCTATGTTCATGACCCATGAACGGAAACGTTGAGGATCTTTATCTGGATTTGGGAATCGATGTAATGGAGGACCTGAAATTTTTTTGTTATTCGTTAGTAAATATAGACTTACAGGGATCCACTATATCCTACTCAACAATAATTATGTTAAGGAAGTCTCTATTGCACAGCTCTTAGAAAATCCTTAACATAATAATTCTGTATATATAATTTTAATAACATGATCAATCATTTCAGTTCTCATAGATTGCAATTGCTAATTTAATTTGTAACTTGTATTTCAATAGCAATATTATAGTTATGATACAAAATATGTAAACAAATTAAAGGCTACATTATGTATGAGTAATGAGTACATTTAAATGTAAAATAAACTTACAGATTCTGTAATTTTATCATGCCGATTAAATAAAAATGACCAAAATATCAAAAATATGAACAACAAAACTAAGTAACATTTTTTAAATTTTACTGAGAAGTCTAGTAAAATTATTCGTAATGAAATCTTTATATTTACCATCTGGAAATCTGCTAAAACAGCCAGGTACACAACAAGCTAGAAAAGACATTGTTTTTGTTCACTTTCTAACTATTTAACGAGTCCTATCTCAAATTTTTCACTAGCCACAAATCTGAAAATGCGAAGTCTTCACGCTAAGACGGAGGATCCGCGAACGGTACTCAACTCGAAGATACTAGGGAAATAACTTTCACACACTCAGTTGTATTTTAAGGAGATTAATCACTTAAAATATGAACGAAAAAATTATGTGTACGCGCATCAGAGACTTGCCGACATTTTTTCTCTGGGTGGTCAGCACAAAAGAGCTGTTATAATAAAATTTTCATTCTAATGAGAAATGTGTCTTAAAAATAGTTTTTATATATTAAGTATTTTTAATAATTACATATATGCTTTACTTTTAAAATAAAATTATTATTATGTGATAAAGAATATAACTCATAGATTATTATTTTTAACGATTGCAACCTTTTGGTTTTGTTGTACCACTATCACAGCTAGATGGCACTACTTTCCATACTTTAACCCCCGTCACGAATCTATGTACTAAGTCGACACAGCATGGAGCGTTTCGCCGGTAACGATAATTCGCGATCTATTGTGTACGTATGTATTGCAGCAATCCGTTGAATAACATAAGTCATATTTTTTGTCTTTTTGAGTACGATTTATTATGCATACCCAACAATTACTTTTTATTGTTCAATATATATTTTTTTAACATTTTTTTTTTCAATAGTTGTTTTATTATGGGAAAATGTAAAAAAAAAATATTATTAGAAGAAAGTTGGCGCAAATTTTCGAAAAAAAAGCCATTCTCATAAAAAGTACGTATTTCTATTTTGTGATGTTATTATTGCTTTTTAACCGACTTCAAAAAAAAGGAGAAGGTTCTCAGTTCGTCTTAAACTTTTTTTTATGTATGTAACCTCAAACTCGAAGACGGCTAGACCGATTTGGATTTTTTTTTTCGTTTGAAAGGGTATACTTTCTAGTTGGTTCCATTGTTATGAAATCAGGATCTGATGATGGGATCCTGGAGAAAGCGAGGGAGCTCTTTAAATATTATAGGCACACCTATAGCGTTTTGGGTATTTCTAATAGTACCTTGTGCAGTTGCTCCCGAAAAGCACCATTTGAGGAAGTGAAAGTGATGATGAAGACTTTTTTCAAACATTCGATATGGGTATCGTGTAATGGGTTTTTGGGTGTGGTGATTGCAAATCTGGAATTTATTTTAAAATCCAAGATGGCGGATGCAACTTTTTCTCAAACATTCGATATGGGTATCGTGTAATGTGTTTTTGGGGGTGGTGATTGCAAATCTGGCATTCATTTTAAAATCCAAGATGGCGTATGCAACTTTTTCTCACAAATTCGATATGGGTACCGTGTAATGGGTTTCTGGGGGTGGTGATTGCAAATCTGACATTCATTTTAAAATCCAAGATGGCGGATGCAACTTTTTCTCAAACATTTGATATGGGTACCGTGTAATGGGTTTTTGGGGGTGGTGATTGCAAATCTGGCATTCATTTTAAAATCCAAGATGGCGGATGCAACTTTTTCTCAAACATTCGATATAGGTATCGTGTAATGGGTTTTTGGGGGTGGTGATTGCAAATCTGGCATTCATTTTAAAATCCAAGATGGTGAATGCAACTTTTTCTCAAACATTCGATATGGGTATCGTGTAATGGGTTTTTGGGGGTGGTGATTGCAAATCTGGCATTCATTTTAAAATCCAAGATGGCGGATGCAACTTTTTCTCAATCATTTGATATGGGTACCGTGTAATGGGTTTTTGGGGGTGGTGATTGCAAATCTGGCATTCATTTTAAAATCCAAGATGGTGGATGCAACTTTTTCTCACACATTCGATATGGGTATCGTGTAATGGGTTTTTGGGGGTGGTGATTGCAAATCTGGCTTTCATTTTGAAATCCAATTTAAAACACATACGATATCCATATTGAATGTTGGAGAAAAAGTTTCATCCTTGGTGGATGCAACTTTTTCTCCAACATTCAATATGGATATCGTGTGTGTCTACTAAGTTAAATACACTGATAACCTTCAAGGGTTTATTGCTAAGTATAATTAACAAAGTAACGTAAGGGCTAAAATTATCGCTAAATGATGAAAATGAGTGCACCCGGTTGCTGTTCGAAATACACTAAGCTCGCGGCGAACTTAGTGCGACCGCATTATATCGCTTGCTCAGCAAACGTGGTCGATTGAAAAATATTGCATCAAACATCGTGTAATAGGTTTTTGGGCATACCGATTGCAATCCTGACATTCATTTTAGAATTTACGACGAAAGTTCATTGGCAACTTTGTTAGCTTACAATTTACACTGGGTTATTGACAATTTAACTGATCCTAGGTTAAGTGACTATTCAGTATTATCTAGGGTATCTAATAATACTGAAATTAATTGTTTAAATCCTTAGATGTGACAAAGGAGAGTTATAATAACACAATTTTACTATATCATCAGAATATAAATCGTTTCTCCGGCAAAATATTAGATGAGGAAATGTTAATAGATAAATATGATATAGATATCTTATGTTTTTGTGAAACCTGGCTAAAACCAGATAGAATGTTGTTTAAAATTAATATTTTTCTGTTACTAGTGCATACAACAGGTCCTCAGTAGGAGGTGGTACTTTAATATTACGTAGTAATTCTCTTAGATATAAGGAACAAAAATATATCACCGCTTGACCTGTTGATTGCTTGTGTGAGGTAGCATGTACAGAAGTTGAAGGCCAAACTTTCTTAAGTGTTTATAGACCACCAGCATCAAAGTTGTCATCATTCTTAATGATAATGGGAGAAATTTTAAGTACCTAAGCTTATAAGAGATAATAAATTAGTTTTTGTTTGTGGTCACCTAAATATTGATTTGTTAGTAAATTCACCTGAACACTGCAAGCTTACTTCATTGTTTGATTCATTTAACTTAAAATGCACATACAAGGAAGCAACAAGAATAACAGCAACATCAGCTCAATGCATAGATAATATTTATACTAATTGTGCCATAAAATACTCGTCTCAAATTAGTGGAGTTAGGTCTGACCATACAGGTCAACTAGTATCCTTTGATTTGGTTAAAAAGCGGCAATTATAACATGTTAAGTAATCTTTCAATGGCCAATTTTGACTCCCATGGCCCCAATGAAAATTACAGGATATTATTTTCTTCACTATGCCACGAATTTAGTAAGGCATGTCCAGTTAAAAATTTTCAAATGAGTAATAAATCTAAATTTAATGAATGGGCCACTGCTGGAATAAGAATAAGCTGAGACAATTTATACAACTTATACCATGAAAAATCATTGACTTCCGATGAAGCCTTCCATAATTATGTAAGAAACTACTCAAAGATATTTAAAAGAGTATGCGCCCTAAGCTAAATCTAAATCAGAAAGTAATAAAATTAGCATTTCTAACAATAAAATAAAAACTGTGTTGAAGGTGATAAACAAAGAAACTGGAAACACAAACCAACAGGGTTAGAATGATTTGACTTTGAACATCGATGATCAGGTCATCTCAGATAAGTCAAAAGTGGCTGAGAAGTTGGAAAATTACTTTACCAATATTCCAGTAGAGGTTACTAAATCTCTACATTCTTCGCCATTATTAGCAGAATCTTTTTTAAAGGAAAACTTCAATAAGGATATACCAACATTTTCATTTAAGCCCATTTCTATTGATGTAATTAAAAAGCATTCCAAAGTCTTAACATAACAAACACTGATGACTTATGGAGTGCATCTGTTAGGGTTCTTGGTAATATTATTGACTCAATTGCTGCTATCCTAACAGGCACATTTAATTAATGTATAGACAGCGGTAATTTTCCCGATTTAATGAAACATAGTAAAGTAGTACTCATTTTTAAGTCGGGTTGTAAGAGTGATCCCTCTAACTATAGACCGATATATGTGCTTCCAGCATTAAGCAAAATATACGAAAAAATCATGCTGGACCAGATGCTATCATATTTTAACTCAAATGGAATTCTGCATAGTCGGCAGTTTGGTTTCACGAAAGGTAGGTCAACAACAGACGCAGGAGTAGCGCTCATCCGTCACATTCTGGAATCTTGGGAGAAATCTTGCAATTGGCATATTTTGTGACCTCTCCAAAGCTTTTGATTGCGTTGACCACAAAACACTGATCTGTAAATTACACCATTACGGAGTTCGTGGATTCGTGTTCTGCTGACCTTGTTCTTTCATATTTATCAAACAGGCAACAAAAAGTTATTGTTAATGGAGCGACATCTGCAGGATCCCTAGCCAAGATGAGTGCTCCGCAAGGTTCAATTCTTGGCCCTTTCCTTTTTATAGTGTATATCAATGACATACATGATGACCAACTTATCGGATATTTTTTATTTGTAATTCCATTGTGCTGTATTAATTGGTCTATACGACAGTATAGACCAAAGTTTTAAATATAATTAAGCATATCTTAGAACTGGAAACATATCTTACAACTATATAATAATATAGGTTATCCATCAGAATTCAGACAGGCTTTAATTTATAATCATATTGTGGGAAGTACTAATTTCACACGGGTTCCCGTTAGTATATGCTTAAACTAGACTTATGGTCTCATGGTGCGTGGTGCGCTGGTTGCACGCTACTAGCATGATTGCTCTATGTTATCTCTTAAAAAATAGTAGTAGAGATACCTACTACTGTTCCTTGTGATTTTTTTTTTTATTTTTGGCTCGCGTTTGAATTTTAAGAAAAAAATTAATTCAATCTCAAAATGTTTTATTTCACATAGGCCTACATGGGCACTTATAAAACGTCAGCAGTTTGGCGCAGGGCACGGTTCGAAATTGGTCGTTTTCTATGGAGAAGATCCGGCAAGAAACTCCACAGTTACTCTTTTAAAATATCATTCTTACAATGTATCTATAATACAGGTTAATTAGGTATGAGAGGACATTAAAGCCTGTCTGAATTCTGATGGATAACCTATATTATTGTATAGTTGTAAGATATGTTTCCAGTTTTAAGATATGCTTAATTATATTGAAAACTTTGTTCATTACAAGATATTTTCAAAATTTAAACCCACGACCTACGTCATTTAAATTTAAAAGTCAATTATCTGAAATTAAGTATTTCAAATGGCGGGAGACTTTGTTAAACATAAAAAACACAGTGATACGACGTCAATGTGGAGCAATTTTTTAGTTGCGAAGGATAGGAATAGTGCCAAATGTAACCGATGCTCAGCCATTCTCAAGACTTTGGATGGATCGACTAAAGGATTACATACACATTTGTCATCAAAACATAACATCAAGCTTATATCAGCTTCAACAAGTCTAGATTCTGATAATCTGAACACAGCACCGCCGCCAGCCAAGCGAAAGTTAAATGATTATTTTACTAAAAGTGCCGACGATAGCCTCGATGATGTTTTGGCAAGAATGATTGCATTAGATGGATTTCCATTCAGTATATTCATAACATACATGGCTGTCAACGTTCATTCATATAAAAAAAAATTGGAATTTAGGACTTGTTCCTATTTATGAAAGTATGAAAGTATGGCTGAAAATTGTCTTCGTATATTGAAAGAGCGTCTAAGTATATTTGATATTTCCCTGGATACTGGCTTTATGAAAAACATAATTATTTGCAAGACAGCTCTACCTCAGCTGATACTATAAATGAACCACTTGTGGCTGTTGATCATATGGACGACATCCATGATGATGAACATTTAGAAGACTTAGACAGTCCAGAATCAGACTTAATCTTAATGTCACAAAATAACCTTGCGCTATAACACATACCAGAGTTAACACAAGATGAAAACATTAATGAGCTGATAAAGAAAATCCGCAAAGTTGTAGAGTGTATTTCAAAAGATCACCATTGAAAAATGAAACAGTACTTCAAAAATAAATGAAAATTGAACATGGAAAAGAGCTGTCACTTCTTTTGGACTGTAAACACAGGTGGAATAGTCTTTTAACAATGCTGGAGCGATTTTATCTTTTAAAAACCTTCATTCAAAAAGCTCTTATAGATCTCAATCATCCAATTCTTTTGGAAGAAGTTGATTTTGAATTTGTAAATAAAATTGTTGATGTGCTGACCCCAATTAAATTGACAGTAGAAGCAATCTGTCGGCGAGATGCTAATTTATGCACAGCTGATTCCGCTTTGAAATTTCTTATAAAACAGCTATCTAGCATAATCATTTTTTGGCAAGTGCTGACACTTGCCAAAAAATGAAAACATCCTTAGTGGAACGTATGAAGCAACGACGAAGTGATGATTTGACTGGTGTGTTGAATTAATTACAAAATCCATGAAAAGATGATGAAAATCAGTTATTATCGGATTTGGAATGGCATGACTTATTTCCAGTTTCTACACAGGCTTTAGTTTAGAAGCAAATAAAGTGTATTGTTAAAAAACTTAAAAGTCGAGATGACACGGAAGAAGAAGAAGGAAGATCAGGATCACAAACAGATGATGAGTTAAGGCCACAAACCTCCCAATCCCAACCCCAATTGACACTAAAGGAAAAGTTATAGCTGGAAATTGATAAGAGTATGAAATCCCCAGATCGTGAAGTACAAATACAAAATTAATCGGTGTTGGCAAAATATAGTATTAGACGTGAAATAAGCCTGTTTGAAAATGGAGGAATTAGTGGATATCACTTAGAAACAGCATATAAGTATCTATTGTCTACCACAAACTATGGGAGGACCATGGTGAGTGCAGGCAGGCCAAAGAGGCTCTCCCGACCCTTGATGGCCGCTTGTCGAAACAGGTCCTTAGACTATCTAAACCGCAAATGCGGCTGGTGACAGCCGCCCTTACCGGTCATGGATCATTTAATAAACACCTCTATCTAATAGGAGTCACAGACAGCCCACTCTGCAGAGCCTGCATGGAGGAGGACGAAACAGCAGCACACCTGCTACTAAGCTGCCCTGTAGTCGCGGATTACAGGACTAAATACTTCGGCAACCCAGGTACCCTCCGAGAAATGGTAAGCAAAACAAGGGCGTTGCTCGCCTTCCTGGAGGAACTGGCATGGATTGAGTGAAGAGAAATCTTACCCCTTACGCAAAATACGCGCATGGTCGTGGAGTTGCGGACACCTGCCCGACATACATACATACATACATACATCTATTGTCTATTCCTCCAACCAGTATTAAACCTAAACGAGCGTTTTCAGCTGCTGCTTATGTTGGTAATAAACGAAGCAGGCTTGGAAGTCAAACCTTGGATGCATTGATATTTCTACGATTGTATTTTCAAAATTCGAAATAAGTTTTATTGTCTTTTTATTTCTTACAAAGTATAGTATCTTTTTGTAATTTTTTCTTTTCTTACTATACTGTGATATGTGTAGTGTACCAAAATTAAAAATATATATTTTAAGAAATTACTCGTTTTTTAGAGTTCAGTTGCCGAATGGCAAAAAACGGAACCCTTATAGTTTCGTCATGTCTGTCCGTCTGTCTGTCTGTCTGTCTGTCTGTCCGTCCGTCCGTATGTCACAGCTATTTTATTCCAAAAAAAACTCTTTCACTATACATGTGAAACTTGGTAAGTAGATATATTCTATGAAACGCTTTCCGATATTGAGAAAAAAATTAAAAATCATTTAAGAGGGTGTCGAGCCTACGAGACGCGCGGAAAATAGGTATTTACTGCAGCGGGCTAGTCGTGTGCGTTGTCACACACACAATGACAAGTTCGCTCGAGGCCCGCTTGCCGTTGCACGACGAAGTTTGCTAACTTTGCATTTTATAATTTTTTGTCGTTATGTTGAATAAACTTGAAAAACGAATATTAATTATTTAGATGGTTTTATTTATCACACTAATATTATAAAGGCGAAAGTTTGTGAATGAATGTGTCTGTTTGCATGTTTGTTACTTCTTCACGCTCAAACGGCTGGATGGATCTAAATGAAGCAAGTAGGTACGTAAATAAATCACAAAAATAAATTTAATAAATTATACCTATTATATAAAAATTAACGTTTGTTTTTACTGTAGTAATACATTATCCGTTCCCTCCATCCATCCATCCTATTGCAATAAAACTTTGATTTTATATATTAAACTACTCAGAATTTTTTTTAAGGAATACTAGCAATGTGGGTACATTTCACATTACTAGCAATCTTGTTAACCCCTCCAACTAAGCTAAATATGCTTGTGTCTGGAGTGGGTTCACGTCAATAGTGTAATGGGTGGGGTTCGAACCTGCGACCTCTCGATCACAAGTCCGACACCTTATCCATTAGGCTATTGACGCTTCGAAACTGGGTAAGTAGCAAGTTAGGGTAGATGGGTATGCAGTACTTATTTGAATAATAAAACCAGTATGAAATAAAAAAAAATATAATTATGTAATGTCATAATAAAACCAGACTGAAATAAGTTTTGTTTATTAAAATTTCATTTAGTGCTCGTTTAAATTCTGATGTACTGTCATATTTTTAATAACATTCGGTACTTTATTATATACATATACGTGGGGCCATACCAAAAAAACATTTTTTCATTAATGCTGTCTAGCGAACTTACTTCGCAGAAAATATAAGCGTAATTTATTTCATAACAATATATACTATCAAGTGTAACTTAATTTAAAAGAAAAAAATAATAAGAAATCTATAAATCTAATGTTATATTGCTTATTATAACATTTTACAAAAATTGGCCAAGTGCGAGTCAGACTCGCCCATGAAGGGTTCCGTAGTAACTATAATAATATAATATAATATGTATATTTACTTGACAAAAACTAAAACTTACAAATTTCTTAAAACTAGCTTATTTACATTTTTTGCAACTACGCCAAATAACTTTGTTTTTCATAGTATTTGTATGAATTACAAAGTTATATTTGCGGTTTTAGAAAATATGCTGTATCTCAAAAACTGCTGACTCAATCTCTTTAAAACCAATTTTGATTGAAAGTTTACATTAAGATCTATAGATATATATATATATATACAACGTGTAATTTAAAGGGTATATACATACCAAGTGCATGGCTTCTTTGGATGATAACAAACGATATGGCAAGGGTTTTATAATCCTAAGTCTACATGTGTAGAACTTATTACAAATTCCAGTACCTACACTGATACCAGAGACCGAATTTTTCAAATTAAGAAGAACGAAAAGAATTATCGTGTTATTGGCAAGTGACGTGGAAAGTTATTGACCCACGTAGTGCTGTGACACGTTTGTTATGATTGGTATTCAAAAAATATGTGAAACCAATAATTTGGTATCAATTCTTTAAGTCAGTTATTTTGTGCCGAAACTGTGCATAGAGACTCCATACCAAATGTTGTCTTCAGCCCTTTTGGTTAGATATGGGTTTTCCGTTACACGTTGTATATATATATTTATATTTTTCACTCCATTATTATAGAAATTAGAGGGGGGCACACATTTTACCACTTTGGAAGCGTATATCTTTTAAACGATTAATTTTATGAAAAAGTGGTTTTATAAACCTCAATCTCATTTTAAAGACCAGTATATAGATACCACACATGCATAGGTTTCATGAAAAAAAATATATTTTCAGTTTTAGTTCCATGTATGGGGGGGCTCCCCATACATGGAACTAAAACTGAAAATATTTTTTATTTTAATTTAAATATATTTTAATTTTTTCTTAAAATCGGAAAGCGGTTCACAGAATACATCAATCTACCAAGTTTTATATGTATAGTCCTAATAGTTTCGGAATAAAATGGCTGTAACATACGGACGGACGGATGGACAGACAGACAGACTAGTAGTTGTAGTAGTTATACATATTATATTATTATAGTTACTACGGAACCCTTCATGGGCAAGTCTGACTCGCACTTGGCCAATTTTTCTTTGGCTAATTCCCGTAGTAGACAGACCTTGTTATGGCACTTGGCGTATAATTTGTCGGACATAGAGGGAATGTCAAAGGAAGCTGAAACTTGTTCTAAACCAGAAAACCCGGCTCCTATCGACATAAAACTGCTTACAGAATTATCGTTCAGATTGAGGTCTGTAGGGCTATCTATCTGATTCTTTACAATTTATTAATTCTATTTTTTTTCGACACATTTGGCAACTAAAATAGAATTTCGATAGAAATCCTTTCTTAGTTGCAACTAGAGAATACAATCCCGAGCATGTTTTTCAATCCCGGGATTACGTGATTCTTGATGCTGAATCTTGGGACCCTGGGGCTATCCCCGGATTAGACTATGTGGTTTCTAATTGGTCTCAAATGTAAAAAACTGGCCAAGTGCGAGTCAGACACGCGCATGAAGGGTTCCGTGTGTAACTATAATAATATAATATAATATTTATATTTATTTGACGAAAAAAACCTTACAAATTTCTTAAAACTAGCTTATTTACATTTTTTACAACTACGCTGGATAACTTTGTTTTTCATAGTGTTTGTATGAATTACAAAGTTATATTTGCGGTTTTAGAAAATATGCCGTATCTCAAAAACTGTTAACTCGATATCATTCAAACCAATTTTGGTTGAAAGTTTACATTAAGATCTACAGATGCATATTTTTTTAGATTTTTCACTCCACTATTATAGAAGTTAGAGGGAGGGATACACATTTGACCACTTTGGAAGCTTATATCTTTTAAAGGATTGACTTTATGAAAAAGTGGTTTCAGAAACCCCCATGTCATTTTTAAAGACCTGTCTATAAATACCACACACGCATAGGTTTCAAGAAAAAAAAAAAATATTTTCAGTTTTAGTTCCATGTATGGGGTAGTAGTATGTTCCTTTATTTTAAATGATTTTTAATTTTTTTCTCAATATCGGAAAGCATTTCATAGAATACATCTACTTACCAAGTTTCACATGTATAGTCTTAATAGTTTTGGAATAAAATAGCTGTGACATACGGACGGACGGACAGACAGACAGACAGACAGACGGACAGACATGACGAAACTATAAGGGTTCCGTTTTTTGCCATTCGGCAACTGAACTCTAAAAAACGAGTAATTTCTTAAAATATATATTTTTAATTTTGGTACACTACACATATCACAGTATAGTAAGAAAAGAAAAAATGACAAAAAGATACTATACTTTGTAAGAAATAAAAAGACAATAAAACTTATTTCGAATTTTGAAAATACAATCGTAGAAATATCAATGCATCCAAGGTTTGACTTCCAAGCCTGCTTCGTTTATTACCAACATAAGCAGCAGCTGAAAACGCTCGTTTAGGTTTTACACTGGTTGGAGGAATAGACAATAGATACTTATATGCTGTTTCTAAGTGATATCCACTAATTCCTCCATTTTCAAACAGGCTTATTTCACGTCTAATACTATATTTTGCCAACCCCGATTAATTTTGTATTTGTACTTCACGATCTGGGGATTTTATACTCTTATCAATTTCCAGCTATAACTTTTCCTTTAGTGTCAATTGGGGTTGGGATTGGGAGGTTTGTGGCCTTAACTCATCATCTGTTTGTGATCCTGACCTTCCTTCTTCTTCTTCCGTGTCATCTCGACTTTTAAGTTTTTTAACAATACACTTTATTTCCTTCCAAACTAACGCCTGTGTAGAAACTGGAAATAAGTCATGCCATTCCAAATCCGATAATAACTGATTTTCATCATCTTTTCATGGATTTTGTAATTAATTCAACACACCAGTCAAATCATCACTTCGTCGTTGCTTCATACGTTCCACTAAGGATGTTTTCATTTTTTGGCAAGTGTCAGCACTTGCCAAAAAATGATTAAGCTAGATAGCTGTTTTATAAGAAATTTCAAAGCGGAATCAGCTGTGCATAAATTAGCATCTCGCCGACAGATTGCTTCTACTGTCAATTTAATTGGGGTCAGCACATCAACAATTTTATTTACCAATTCAAAATCAACTTCTTCCAAACGAATTGGATGATTGAGATCTATAAGAGCTTTTTGAATGAAGGTTTTTAAAAGATAAAATCGCTCCAGCATTGTTAAAAGACTATTCCACCTGGTTTTACAGTCCAAAAGAAGTGACAGCTCTTTTCCATGTTCAATTTTCATTTATTTTTGAAGTACTGTTTCATTTTTCAATGGTGATCTTTTGAAATACACTCTACAACTTTGCGGATTTTCTTTATCAGCTCATTAATGTTTTCATCTTGTGTTAAGTCTGGTATGTGTTATAGCGCAAGGTCATTTTGTGACATTAAGATTAAGTCTGATTCTGGACTGTCTAAGTCTTCTAAATGTTCATCATCATGGATGTCGTCCATATGATCAACAGCCACAGGTGGTTCATTTATAGTATCATCTGAGGTAGAGCTGTCTTGCCAATAATTATGTTTTTCATAAAGCCAGTATCCAGGGAAATATCAAATATACTTAGACGCTCTTTCAATATACGAAGACAATTTTCAGCCATACTTTCATACTTCCATAAATAGGAACAAGTCCTAAATTCCAAATTTTTTTTATATGAATGAACGTTGACAGCCATGTATGGTTTATTGGATGTTGAAGTCCACTTGTCGAAAGAAAGACTGAATCTTTCACCTGCACTTTTTAAATGTTTCAATTCTGCAGTTACTTGCTTTCTGATTTTTTCACTGTAATTGAATGGTGACGGCTGACTTTGGTAAATCCGTGTATTTTGCAAAGACAAATTTTCTCGAATCATCTGAAGTTATGAATATACTGAATGGAAATCCATCTAATGCAATCATTCTTGCCAAAACATCATCGAGGCTATCGTCGGCACTTTTAGTAAAATAATCATTTAACTTTCGCTTGGCTGGCGGCGGTGCTGTGTTCAGATTATCAGAATCTAGACTTGTTGAAGCTGATATAAGCTTAATGTTATGTTTTGATGACAAATGTGTATGTAATCCCTTAGTCGATCCATCCAAAGTCTTGAGAATGGCTGAGCATTGGTTACATTTGGCACTATTCCTATCCTTCGCAACTACAAAATAGGTCCACATTGACGTCATATCACTGTGTTTTTTATGTTTAACAAAGTCTCCCGCCATTTGAAATACTTAATTTCAGATAATTGACTTTTAAATTTAAATGACGTAGGTCGTGGGTTTAAATTTAGAAAATATCTTGTAATGACCAAAGTTTTCAATATAATTAAGCATATCTTAAAACTGGAAACATATCTTACAACTATACAATAATATAGGTTATCCATCAGAATTCAGACAGGCTTTAATGTCCTCTCATACCTAATTAACCTGTATTATAGATACACTGTAAGAATGATATTTTATAAGAGTAACTGTGGAGTTTCTTGCCGGATCTTCTCCATAGAAAACGACCAATTTCGAACCGTGCCCTGCGCCAAACTGCTGACGTTTTATAAGTGCCCATGTAGGCCTATGTGAAATAAAACATTTTGAGTTTGAATTAATTTTTTTCTTAAAATTCAAACGCGAGCCAAAAAAAAAAAAAAAATCACAAGAAACAGTAGTAGGTATCTCTACTACTATTTTTTAAGAGATAACATAGAGCAATCATGCCAGTAGCGTGCAACCAGCGCACCACGCACTATGAGACCATAAGTCTAGTTTAAGCATATACTAACGGGAACCCGTGTGAAATTAGTACTTCCCACAATAAGATTATAAATTAAAGCCTGTCTGAATTCTGATGGATAACCTATATTATTATATAGTTGTAAGATATATTTCCAGTTCTAAGATATGCTTAATTATATTTAAAACTTTGGTCTATACTGTCGTATAGACCAATTAATACAGCACAATGGAATTACAAATAAAAAATATCCGATAAGTTGGTCATCATGTATGTCATTGATATACAATGTAAAAAGGAAAGGGCCAAGAATTGAACCTTGCGGAGTACTCATCTTGGCTAGGGATCCTGCAGATGTCGCTCCATTAACAATAACTTTTTGTTGCCTGTTTGATAAATATGAAAGAACAAGGTCAGCAGAACACGAATCCACGAACTCCGTAATGGTGTAATTTACAGATCAGTGTTTTGTGGTCAACGCAATCAAAAGCTTTGGAGAGGTCACAAAATATGCCAATTGCATCCTGAGATTTCTCCCAAGATTCCAGAATGTGACGGATGAGACCTACTCCTGCGTCTGTTGTTGACCTACCTTTCGTGAAACCAAACTGCCGACTATGCAGAATTCCATTTGAGTTAAAATATGATAGCATCTGGTCCAGCATGATTTTTTCGTATATTTTGCTTAATGCTGGAAGCACATATATCGGTGTATAGTTAGAGGGATAACTCTTACAACCCGACTTAAAAATTAGTACTACTTTACTATGTTTCATTAAATCGGGAAAATTACCGCTGTCTATACATTAATTAAATGTGCCTGTTAGGATAGCAGCAATTGAGTCAATAATATTACTAAGAACCCTAACAGATGCACTCCATAAGTCATCAGTGTTTGTTATGTTAAGACTTTGGAATGCTTTTTAATTACATCAATAGAAATGGGCTTAAATGAAAATGTTGGTATATCCTTATTGAAGTTTTCCTTTAAAAAAGATTCTGCTAATAATGGCGAAGAATGTAGAGATTTAGTAACCTCTACTGGAATATTGGTAAAGTAATTTTCCAACTTCTCAGCCACTTTTGACTTATCTGAGATGACCTGATCATCGATGTTCAAAGTCAAATCATTTTAACCCTATTTGTTTGTGTTTCCAGTTTCTTTGTTTATCGCCTTCAACACAGTTTTTATTTTATTGTTAGAAATGCTAATTTTATTACTTTCTGATTTAGATTTAGCTTAGGGCGCATACTCTTTTAAATATCTTTGAGTAGTTTCTTACATAATTATGGAAGGCTTCATCGGAAGTCAATGATTTTTCATGGTATAAGTTGTATACATTGTCTCAGCTTATTCTTATTCCAGCAGTGGCCCATTCATTACATTTAGATTTATTACTCATTTGAAATTTTTTAACTGGACATGTCTTACTAAATTCTTGGCATAGTGAAGAAAATAATATCCTGTAATTTTCATTGGGGTCATGGGAGTCTAAATTGGCCATTGAAATATTACTTAACATGTTATCATTAAAAACATTAATTTATTTTTAGTTAGCAGCCTAAATTTAATAGTCTTATTTAATTGCCGCTTTTTAACCAACTCAAAGGATACTAGTTGACCTGTATGGTCAGACCTAACTCCACTAATTTGAGACGAGTATTTTATGGCACAATTAGTATAAATATTATCTATGCATTGAGCTGATGTTGCTGTTATTCTTGTTGCTTCCTTGTATGTGCATTTTAAGTTAAATGAATCAAACAATGAAGTAAGCTTGCAGTGTTCAGGTGAATTTACTAAAAAATCAATATTTAGGTGACCACAAACGAAAACTAATTTATTATCTCTTATAAGCTTAGGTACTTAAAATTTCTCCCATTATCATTAAGAATGATGACAAGTTGGATGCTGGTGGTCTATAAACACTTAAGAAAGTTTGGCCTTCAACTTCTGTACATGCTACCTCACACTAGCAATCAACAGAGCAAGCGGTGATATATTTTTGTTCCTTATATCTAAGAGAATTACTACGTAATATTAAAGTACCACCTCCTACTGAGGACCTGTTGTATGCACTAGTAACAGAAAAATATTAATTTTAAACAACATTCTATCTGGTTTTAGCCAGGTTTCACAAAAACATAAGATATCTATATCATATTTATCTATTAACATTTCCTCATCTAATATTTTGCCGGAGAAACGATTTATATTCTGATGATATAGTAAAATTGTGTTATTATACCTCTCCTTTGTCACATCTAAGGGTTTAAGCAATTAATTTCAGTATTATTAGATACCCTAGATAATACTGAATAGTCACTTAACCTAGGATCAGTTAAATTGTCAATAACCCAGTGTAAATTGTAAGATAACAAAGTAGCCAATGAACTTTCGTCGTAAATTCTAAAATGAATGTCAGGATTGCAATCGGTATGCCCAAAAACCTATTACACGATGTGTGATGCAATATTTTGCAATCGACCACGTTTGCTGAGCAAGCGATATAATGCGGTCGCACTAAGTTCGCTGCGAGCTTAATGTATTTCGAACAGCAACCGGGTGCACTCATTTTCATCATTTAGCGATAATTTTAGCCCTTACGTTACTTTGTTAATTATACTTAGCAATAAACCCTTGAAGGTTATCAGTGTATTTAACTTAGTAGACACACACGATATCCATATTGAATGTTGGAGAAAAAGTTGCATCCACCAAGGATGCAACTTTTTCTCCAACATTCAATATGGATATCGTATGTGTTTTAAATTGGATTTCAAAATGAAAGCCAGATTTGCAATCACCAACCCCAAAAACCCATTACACGATACCCATATCGAATGTGTGAGAAAAAGTTGCATCCGCCATCTTGGATTTTAAAATGAATGCCAGATTTGCAATCACCACCCCCAAAAACCCATTACACGGTACCCATATCAAATGTTTGAGAAAAAGTTGCATCCGCCATCTTGGATTTTAAAATGAATGTCAGATTTGCAATCACCACCCCCAAAAACCCATTACACGATACCCATATCGAATGTTTGAGAAAAAGTTGCATCCGCCATCTTGGATTTTAAAATGAATGCCAGATTTGCAATCACCACCCCCAAAAACCCATTACACGATACCCATATCGAATGTTTGAGAAAAAGTTGCATCCGCCATCTTGGATTTTAAAATGAATGCCAGATTTGCAATCACCACCCCCAAAAACCCATTACACGATACCTATATCGAATGTTTGAGAAAAAGTTGCATCCGCCATCTTGGATTTTAAAATGAATGCCAGATTTGCAATCACCACCCCCAAAAACCCATTACACGATACCCATATCGAATGTTTGAGAAAAAGTTGCTTCCGCCATCTTGGATTTTAAAATGAATGCCAGATTTGCAATCACCACCCCCAAAAACCCATTACACGGTACCCATATCAAATGTTTGAGAAAAAGTTGCATCCGCCATCTTGGATTTTAAAATGAATGCCAGATTTGCAATCACCACCCCCAAAAACCCATTACACGATACCCATATCGAATGTTTGAGAAAAAGTTGCATCCGCCATCTTGTATTTTAAAATGAATGCCAGATTTGCAATCACCACCCCCAAAAACCCATTACACGATACCCATATCGAATGTTTGAGAAAAAGTTGCATCCGCCATCTTGGATTTTAAAATGAATGTCAGATTTGCAATCACCACCCCCAAAAACCCATTACACGGTACCCATATCGAATTTGTGAGAAAAAGTTGCATACGCCATCTTGAATTTAAAAATAAATTCCAGATTTGCAATCACCACCCCCAAAAACCCATTACACGATACCCATATCGAATGTTTGAAAAAAGTCTTCATCATCACTTTCACTTCCTCAAATGGTGCTTTTCGGGAGCAACTGCACAATGTACTATTAGAAATACCCAAAACGCTATAGGTGTGCCTATAATATTTAAAGAGTTCCCTCGCTTTCTCCAGGATCCCATCATCAGATCCTGATTTCATAACAATGGAACCAACTAGAAAGTCTACCCTTTCAAACGAAAAAAAAATCCAAATTGGTCCAGCTGTCTTCGAGTTTGAGGTTACATACATAAAAAAAAAGTTTAAGACGAACTGAGAACCTTCTCCTTTTTTTTGAAGTCGGTTAAAAAGCAATAATAACATCACAAAATAGAAATACGTACTTTTTATGAGAATGGCTTTTTTTTCGAAAATTTGCGCCAACTTTCTTCTAATAATATATTTTTTTCATTTTCCCATAATAAAACAAATATTTAAAAAAAAAATGTTAAAGAAATATATATTGAACAATAAAAAGTAATTGTTGGGTATGCTGGTATGCATAATAAATCGTACTCAAAAAAACAAAAAATATGACTTATGTTATTCAACGGATTGCTGCAATACATACGTACACAATAGATCGCGAATTATCGTTACCGGCGAAACGCACCACGATGAGACGTGACCCCTCTCTGAGCTCCCGTGGACGACTGAATTTTCGACCGGTGTACGTTGCGTATGGTTCAAAATAGCGCGCAAATTAGAAGAAAAAATTAAAATTAAAACAACCAAACGACATTTTTGAAATGTTAAAGCTGTAAATGATAGTATGATAATTAGAGAATAATATGAATTGAAGTTTATGAAAAAATTCAACAGTTTACTATCAAAATTCAGCGACGCACGAGCATGTTTTGTAAGGATTTTTGTCCAACTTTATGTATTTTTGTTTAATAAACTATTAAATATTTTTAAATTTTGCCAACTATGTTTGCTAACACATTTATTCTTGTGTTCATTACATATTTTTGTATGGTAATTAAAGTACTATTATAGGTTATATTCCTTTAGTTGTGAAGACCGTTTTGAGTTATTTTACTCGGCGCAGGCTTAAAATAAAGGAACATACTACTACCCCATACATGGAACTAAAACTGAAAATATTTTTTTTTTCATGAAACCTATGCGTGTGTAGTATTTATAGACAGGTCTTTAAAAATTACATGGGGGTTTCTGAAACCACTTTTTCATAAAGTCAATCGTTTAAAAGATATAAGCTTCCAAAGTGGTCAAATGTGTATCCCTCCCTCTAACTTCTATAATAGTAGAGTGAAAAATCTAAATATATATATACAACGTGTAACGGAAACCCCATATCTAACCAAAAGGGCTGAAGACATTTGGTATGGAGTCTCTATGCACAGTTTCAGCACAAAATAACTGACTTAATGTAAACTTTCAACCAAAATTGGTTTGAATGATGTCGAGTTAACAGTTTTTGAGATACGGCATATTTTCTAAAACCGCAAATATAACTTTGTAATTCATATAAACACTATGAAAAACAAAGTTATCTAGCGTAGTTGTAAAAAATGTAAATAAGCTAGTTTTAAGAAATTTGTAAGGTTTTTTTCGTCAAATAAATATACATATTATATTATTATAGTTTTAGTTCCATGTATGGGGAGCCCCCCCATACATGGAGCTAAAACTGAAAATATTATTTTTTTCATGAAACCTATGCATGTGTGGTATCTATACACAGGTCTTTAAAATGAGATTGAGGTTTCTAAAACCACTTTTTCATAAAATTAATCGTTTAAAAGATATACGCTTCCAAAGTGGTAAAATGTGTGCCCCCCTCTAATTTCTATAATAATGGAGTGAAAAATATAAATATATATATACAACGTGTAACGGAAACCCCATATCTAACCAAAAGGGCTGAAGACATTTGGTATGGAGTCTCTATGCACAGTTTCAGCACAAAATAACTGACTTAAAGAATTGATACCAAATGATTGGTTTCACATATTTTTTGAATACCAATCATAACAAACGTGTCACAGCACTACGAGGGTCAATAACTTTCCACGTCACTTGCCAATAATACGATAATTCTTTTCGTTCTTCTTAATTTGAAAAATTCGGTCTCTGGTATCAGTGTACTGGAATTTGTAATAAGTTCTACACATGTAGACTTAGGATTACAAAACCCTTGCCATATCGTTTGTTATCATCCAAAGCAGCCATGCACTTGGTATGTATATACCCTTTAAATTACACGTTATATATATATATAAATGTATATGTATCTATAGATCTTAATGTAAACTTTCAATCAAAATTGGTTTTAAACAGATCGAGTCAGCAGTTTTTGAGATACAGCATATTTTCTAAAACCGCAAATATAACTTTGTAATTCATACAAATACTATGAAAAACAAAGTTATTTGGCGTAGTTGCAAAAAATGTAAATAAGCTAGTTTTAAGAAATTTGTAAATTTTAGTTTTTTGTCAAGTAAATATACATATTGTATTATATTATTATAGTTACTACGGAACCCTTCATCGGCGAGTCTGACTCGCACTTGGCCAATTTTCGTAAAATGTGATAATAAGCAATATAACATTAGATTTATAGATTTCATTTTTTTTTTCTTTTAAATTAAGTTACACTTGATACATGTATTGTTATGAAATAAATTACACTTATATTTTCTAGTAAGTAAGTTCGCTAGACTTTTATTTATATATTATATATATATATTAATGAAAAAATGTTTTTTTGGTATGGCCCCACGTATATATAATAAAGTACCGAATGTTATTAAAAATATGACAGTACATCAGAATTTAAACGAGCACTAAATGAAATTTTAATAAACAAAACTTATTTTAGTCTGGTTTTATTATGACATTACATAATTATATTTTTTTTTATTTCATACTGGTTTTATTATTCAAATAAGTACTGCATACCCATCTACCCTAACTTGCTACTTACCCAGTTTCGAAGCGTCAATAGCCTAATGGATAAGGTGTCGGACTTGTGATCGAGAGGTCGCAGGTTCGAACCCCACCCATTACACTATTGACGTGAACCCACTCCAGACACAAGCATATTTAGCTTAGTTGGAGGGGTTAACAAGATTGCTAGTATTTATTTATTTTTTATTTATTTATTTACTTCAAAATAACACGGCCGAAGGCCAATTACATTAATTGAAGACATTATAAAAAACATTATAAAAAAACATCTAACAGTCATACACTCATCTCACAGTACTCCAGGCATACAGACAAGATCTTCTTCCATTCATCCGCAAACACATCACAATCAGGTTTGGCATCCAAGAGAACGTTGAGCGCGGAGAGTGTGCGAGGAATAGGAGACTGGGCTCGAGCGACGGTACGACTCCTGGACACAGCGAACAATCTGTGTCTCCTATTTCGGTTAAAGTTGATCGGAGCAAATAGATGGCTTAGTTCGTCATGGAGATCAGGAGCATCTGTTTTTCCGCGAAATATTTTAACCATATTAATGATTTGATCATTGTTCCGTCTAACTTCTAGAGAATTATACCCTAAAATGCCTAGGAGAAAGTTAGAAGGATACAAAAAGGGATAGAAACCAAAAGTGCGCTTATAAAGGTACCTAAGATAAGCCTTCTGAACCCTCTCTAAAACTAATGTGTATTTCTTTTCAAAAGGATTCCAGACACATGCGCTAGACTCCAGCTTACTGCGAACTAGTACGTTAAATATAGATCTTATAACACTTATGTTCTTAAAGTCCTTAGCATTGCGTAGTACGAAACCTAAACGTTGAAATGAATTTTTTGCTACTAATAATATGTGATCATGGAAAGTGAGTTTGCTGTCAAAATGTACACCTAGATCCTTCATTGTACTTGTCCTGGTAATGGTGCTGTCGTTAATTTTGTACGCAAAGTTGACGGGATGACGTGCACGAGTAAATGTCATTACAAAACATTTGGCAGGGTTAAATTCCATTTTGTTCTTTATGCTCCAATCTAATATCAAATTTAGGTCACGTTGCAGCCCCAAGCAATCGGTTTCAGAGTGAATTTCAGAAAAAAGCTTTAAATCATCTGCATATAGCAGACTTTTGGCATGAAGAATGACTGATGGAAGGTCGTTGACCATTATTAAAAACAGGAGTGGTCCCAGAATTGATCCTTGACTGACTCCGGAGCGCGTATGATAGGGCTTGGACTCATAAAGCCCCAATCTGACAAACTGTTGACGATCGCGGAGGTAGTCAGCGAGGAGCCGCAGGAGACGTGGTGGAAAACCGATAGCGCAAAGTTTCGCCAGCAGAATATCGTTATTGACCCTATCAAACGCTTTCCGGAAGTCAAAGTACAACACATCTACTTGGCCTCCCTGGTCTAAACGTTTGGAAATATAGTCTACTAGGGTAAGAAGGTTCGTATTCACCGACCGTTTTGCTCTGAAACCATGTTGCTCGTCGCACAGATATTTTTCAACTTGGTAGTAAATGTAATTATGTAATATATTCTCGAAGACTTTAGCTGGTGATGACAGAATGGCAATAGGACGGAATTCTTCAACTAATGTTTTCTTGTGACTTTTGGGAATGGGCGTGACTCGTGACATCTTCCACTGTCGAGGATAGACTCCATTTTTTAGTGATAGATTAAAAATATGATGTAATGGTAAACAGAAATATTTTTTAAAACTTTTCAATATTTCAGGGGGAATATTATCAGGACCAACTGAGCTACTTAATTTAAGTTTGTTTATTCCTAAAATGATGTCTTGAGGAGAAAATTTAAATATGTTTATGTAATTGCTGTTGACATTATTATCACTAGCTAAAGTTTTTTCAGCATCAAGAAGTGGAACTTCAGGGAGATAGACGCTAACAAAAAAATCTGCAAAGGCTTCGGCTGCGTGAACACCTGTAAATTTATGACCTTTGTAGGTGACATTCGGATCAAAACCACCTTTTGAGCGCAAACTAGAAATATGTTGCCAGAAATTACGTGGGTTGGTTCTTAAATTGCTTTCAATTATATTTATGTGTGATTCATGAGCCAATGCTACTCGTGTTTTAAGGCTAGCTCTTAAATCTGAAAAGGTTTTATAAGCTATAGTGCATTTTTTGCGCTTCCAAACTGAGTGCCACTTAAGCTTCAGTTTAGTATCTTTAATTATATCTTTAGTGAACCAGACCGGATAGCGCCTAGTTGAAGTTCTACACCTCCGTTTTTTAGGTATGCAAATATCGAATATGGTGTAGATGGTCTCATAAAAATACTTGGTGGCTAAATATACGTCGTTGGTCTGGATAACCTTTTCCCATGAAGTATTTGAGAGAAGTTCAGAAAGCTTATCTCGGTCACATTTTTTGAAATTCCAGTCTTTACAAGATTCAATGTTACTCGGTTCAATGACATCAGACATGTGTGAAGATTTAATTTTAATATTAATATCTAATGGTGGATGATAGTTGTCAGGTTTAACTAAACCCTCAGTGGCAGCGACAGAAGTATCAACTGCGTCAACATCCTCTCGGATCAATACCACATCTAACATACCTCCAATCGAATTACTCACTTCATTCTTTTCATTCAGGCAACAAAAAGATAAAAAATAAGAATAATAGTTAACAATAGACAAGGAAGCACTGTTCAAATTTAAATCTCCTAAAATTAAAACGGTTCCCTTTAAATCATTTAAAAAACTTTCCACTTTACAAAACCAACGCATATAGTCTTCGTCTTTGGCACTTGGTTTGATATACACTACGCACACATAAAGAGTTCGACCACACCACGGGAAACTTGCCCACAGATCTTCACCGCAGTCGGTTTCAAATTCACGACGCCGTCGCAACATAACAGGCGACCGCGCGGCGATTAGCACACCGCCACATGGTGTGTCTCTGTCACGACGAAGAATACTCCAGTCTCCTGGTGCTAGTTCTGCGTCTTCAACCGTTTCGTCAAGAAAGGTCTCAGTTATGGCAACGAGGTTGTGTTCTAATAACAGTAAATTGTTGCGCCACATACATAATTTGGTTTTTAATCCCCTCACGTTCTGGTAAAAACAATGTAAGTTTGAAACTTTATGCGGTACGAAAGGGCTGGTTATTTGCGATCTGAGGTTGAGTTCGATTCTGCTTATTGAAACTGAGTGGTCTTCTATAGTTCACCCAGGGTCTAATTTTCGAATTGACTGGCCAGACATTGGCTGAGTGGATGATCTCATAATTAGCAACAGGTACGCCTACCTTATAAGATTTGTAGGCTCCCTTTGACGTCAATAATTGAACTGAACATGCACCTGGATTTTCTGGACACAACTGCTGCAGGTACTTGAGAATCTCATCCGCACCCGATTCCATGTTCCAAAGATGTAAATGTTTACGAGGTTCAATTGCTTTTAGTGAAGTTATGTTAGGTCCAGCGGTTCCATTAATTGGCGCAATTCCTCGATGCTTCCGGGTAACAACTGTCCATTGAGAGTCGAGCTCCTTGACGCAAGCACCTACAGCATCCACCTGGGTAGTTATAACTGGGGTTGATTGGTCGATTGCGTTAAACTGATTAGGGTCAATGACCTCAGATACAGGTTGAGGTTGATTAGGTGTGGGTAAATGGGCAATGGGTTGTGCGATTTTTTGGTTACGCTTCCTCAGTTTCCGTTGCTTAGACTTCGATTTATTTTTTGAGACTTGTATCAGCATGTCAGTGTTGTCAGTTATCACGGGCTCGGTAGCATCACATGGTGAGTTGGACCTGACGGTGAGTAGCTCAAGTTTTTCTTTCAGGTAGTCTATTAAAGACACGTGTTTTTCCAACTTTACCTCATAGCTTAGAATCAAGGAGACTGCATTAGTGAGCTGTTCTTTCAAATCATATAATTCCTGCTTCAAGCTGTTTAATTCAGGTGAGAGTCCTTGCGGAACGTGAGATACATCGGGTTGTTCGATGTCACTAACTGATTTCTTTTGTCTGAATGTAATGTTACAGTTAGACAGATTTAAGGAATCGATAGATGTGAGGCTACTTTCACCATATTTTTTTGACATACAACTGCATTCCGGACAAACCCATGTATCGCTCTCCTGTGAAAGGTTTGTTTTACCCATGCATAATAAGTGGTATGTTTTATTACATTCACTTAAAGAACATCTCAGAATTTCTTCTCCACACACAATAATAGAATAGCACGCGGCGCAATTCATTTTAGTCGAATAATACACAAAAGGCGTTTCAATACTGACCGCAGAAGCGAACATGTGTTTAACCCTGTATCCAGTAGGACAGCGATGAAAGCGCGGTAAGCGTCACAAGACAGCGCAGCTTAGGTATGTATAGCACACAGGTGTGGCCGGCACGGTATGCAGGTGTCCTTAGCGGTGGTATAATACATAAACAAGATATTGTTCCATTAGTGTTCACGGTTCAAAATTCTATAAACATTTTTTAATCATTATTCAAAACTATTATGAAATAATTTCTATTGTATTTTAAAGAAAATGTTCAAAAAGATAGGTCTGCAAGAGCGGTTCGAACTCGAGTCCCAGATTTAACAGTCGGCCACCCAACACTGTGGCTATTTCTGGTGACGGAATGGATGTTGAAAGTTACATTCACGTCATTCCACTTTGTAAAAAGGTCGTTAAGACGCTGGTTCTTGGAATCAAATTTGAAAAAACAACGCGTATCTTTGTTTATTTTTGTTAACTGTTTTATCAATTTGAATTAGATTTTTGTTTCACTGTTAAGCTTTACTGTATTTTAAAACACTGTACTTTACTGTATTTAGGCACATTTATTCCGCAATTGTTTTCTTTTTTGAAGTCACTATAACACAACGAATTATAATTATAGTTTCTGTCTGCACTTTTCACAATAAACACGTTGTAAAGCGGTTCATGGTGTGAACTTCATGAAGATAACTATTACACCGAAAATACACAATGTCTAGATTATTGGGGTGTTGAAATTAAACCGAAACTTTAACTTTTTTTAATTTTTGCATTAAATTACACGGAGCGCGTTGTTTACGTGACGGCAGCGCCATGCTGCAAAAAAAAAGTAATGTTAAATGTACCCACAATGCTAGTATTCTTTAAAAAAAAATCTGAGGAGTTTAATATATAAAATCAAAGTTTTATTGCAATAGGATGAATAGTAAGGGAACGGATAATGTATTACTACAGTAAAAACAAACGTTAATTTTTATATAATAGGTATAATTTATTAAATTTATTTTTGTGATTTATTTACGGACCTACTTGCTTCATTTAGATCCATCCAGCCGTTTGAGCGTGAAGAAGTAACAAACATGCAAACAGACACATTCATTCACAAACTTTCGCCTGTATAATATTAGTGTGATAAATAAAACCATCTAAATAATTAATATTCGTTTTTCAAGTTTATTCAACATAACGACAAAAAATTAAAAATGCAAAGTTAGCAAACTTCGTCGTGCAACGGCAAGCGGGCCTCGAGCGAACTTGTCATTGTGTGTGTGACAACGCACACGACTAGCCCGCTGCAGTAAATACCTATTTTCCGCGCGTCTCGTAGGCTCGACACCCTCTTAAGCTACTTACATACCAAACATCCAAATGTACAGATGCCAGCACATGAAGCTACCAGAAACTGTCAAATTTTCCCAATCAACCTTGAACCTAATTTCTTTAACAATAAAGTTGAAAATCTATTTAAAAAAAATTACAGATTGTTGTAGCTTGATGCGCTGGCGTCTGTACGAACAAACAAACAAACTTTTCTGCTTTATAATATTAGTAAAGATTGTAATAGTCAGTCGATATCGGGAGTAGTATTTGTGCATCAGACCCTTTATTCATTTCTGTATTTTATTAATTAAACAATTGACATTGCGTATAGTTGCACATAAATTTCAATAAATAGGAATAAGTCCTTAAGGGCCTATACTACCTCAAATGGCTTAGTATGATCCTCCGTTATGTCAAAAATACTGCAGCTATAATTTTGAAATAAATATATGGTAAAGTTGAGGATTAATGTTAGGTACTATGTTTGACGAAAACACGATTCCATGGTAATGAAACATTGCATTTTAATTGAACTAACTATAAAGCAGGTCTTATGTTATTTACTTTTTTAAATTACCATTATTTTCACCGTAAAAAGAAATAAACTAAATTATCAGTGTCTTGGAGTCTTTTCCCTGCCACTCTGTCTCGCTTGCTCGTGTGACCGCGGCTAGTAGTGTGCGAGCGAGATAAAGAGTAAGAAGCGCTGAGGTAGTATAGGCCCTTAAAGACAAACAAAAATATCAAATTCAACATAAGCAATATTATTTAAGTTTTTATGGGTAAGGCCGCCAAAATTGTCAATTGTTTTGTGTGACATTTTTGTCGCTTTTTTTTGCAATATCTTATGGTAAAAATATCCAATAAATTGTGAAGAATATCTGAATTAAATATAAACCGACGAAAAGTTGGATGATAGTACCTTGCTATAGTAATAATATTGTAGCGAAAATCCTTAAACTGACTTATTTTATCGATAGTTTAAAATAAAACAATGACTTTTGCTTTTGTGTTACGATTTATTTGTGTGACGAATTTTTAACCCAAAACTACTATTTAAAGAGCCATAGTAGAAAACGCAGTTTTATTATGGCAACACTATTATCTACAAAATTAAAAAAAAAAAAAGACGGCCATGTTGTTTCGTCAGCAAAGGAGCTGAAAGTGCGTCTCGATTCATTGCTCGTGTGATAAAAAATATATTTAATGTGATTTCTGAGGTAAGAAACTGATATTTTAATGCTAAAGTATAATATTTGTTGGCGATGAGGCCCAAAGTATACTTAAGATCACACATTAGTGTCTAATAGTAATAAATAATCGAAATATAACCTAAAATTGTTGTAAAAGTTTAGCTTTTGTGTTGCATTTGTGTTACGCCTATGTTACTTTTGTGTCACTTTTGTGTTACATTTGTGTTATTGTAACACAAAAGTATGTGTTACGTAACACAGTAGATCTATAAAGCCGCATCCATAACGGTATTTGAACTGATTTTTTAAAATAACGTATCTGAGTGTGATTTTGTCTGTATGATTTTTTATACTGTAAACCTGTTTGGTGCAAGTAGCTTACTTGACCTAATTTAGTACGTTTTACTTATTAATGTACTCAATTCAGCAGTAGTCTGGTCATTTTAGACATTTGAAATAAAAAAATTCCTACAGAGCCAACTTTTTGTGGAGAGTTTGGGTTCACCATCAGAAATAAATATTTAGAAGTACCCGTCGATCCCACTAGTGCTAAAAAACTTATTCAGGGTCAAAGGTAAAAAAAAAAAACCGCGATTTTTGGCACGGTAAGTTTTGAAAACAACAACAAAAATGCCCAAACACTTTTTCTAAAAGTCACCGTTTTACTTTAAATATTGATTCAAAATGTTAAAAGAGGCCATCGTCATAGTATGCACACGTTTTCACGACAACTTTGAGGCAGTATACTAGTAGCAAGTATTTAACGTACCTACCGTACCCAATTATATTTTAGTAAACAGATATGTTATGAGCGCGCAAAACGAGAAGACCAGAAAATGTCCCATGTGGGACAATTTGCTAATCTATGATGCCGACGTGCGGAGGCATTGATGACGCGTGGCGCTGTTTGTTTATCTAGCTGTCAGTTTTTATCTTATTGTGTTTTATCAAGCTATCCTTTTTACTTGTAGTGAAATGTAATGTGAGAATAAAAAAGTGTTTATGTGTGCTGCCGCTCGCCGCGGAACAATTTCTTCTGTTGTTTTGTAAGTGTATAACATATCTGTATATTAGACTATCATTGACCGTACCTCAAAACATAAAACGGAACCATATAAAAAAACCGGTGGCTCTTAGAAAAAAACATCGTTGGGACATTTTTGTAGATAATTCTGATCTAAAATTTTCATCTGAGCAATTTTTTGATAAAACTTACCGTTTTGTTAAAAATTACGAAATCTCATTTTTTTACCTTTGATTCTGAATCAGTTTTTTTAGCACTAATGGGATCAATGGGCAGTTTTAAATATATTTCTGATGGAAGACCGAAGCTCTCCACAAAAATTTGGCGCTCTCGGAATTTTCGTTATTTTCTTCTCGGAATTTTCGTTATTAAATAATCGGACTATAGTGAATTATTTTAGTGTATTGAATTATTTTATTATATTGAAATATTTATAATCTATTCATGTGGGTATAGTAAGTATTTGTGCATTTTTTAGACAATGCCGTTAACTGCTGCAGAACGACAGAGAAGATATCGGGAAAAGTTAAAAAACACGAATCCTGAAAAATTTAAGGAACAAAAGAAAAAAAACAGTGAAAGAACATTACGTGAGTATAAAAATAAAACAGCCAATTATACCGAAGAACAGAAAGAAGAATTAAGAAAAAAATGGAGAGAGAACCGAAAAGAAAAAGAAAATGTGCCGTCAATATCCCAACAACACCCTATGGACAACCCCAATCAAAATATTACAGACATTTCAATATTATATAAATTACAACGCCGTAATGCACAAAAATTTCAAAAAGAAAATATACTTTTGAATGGAAAAATAACTTCTATGATGAATGGGTTTAAAAATCTCCAAAGAAAAGTTCAAAGACAACAAAAAATAATTGAAAGTTTGAATGAAAAATACGAAAATATTATGTTAGAGTTAAAAACCAATAAAGCCAAAGAGACAGTTTTGAGAGAGGAAGAAAGTATTAATTATTATAGAAATACAAATGAAACGGAAAATACACCAAACAAAAGAGTAACTGACTATATAAACCAAACGATACCTAATATCGAAACCCCAGCAAAAGAAGAAATTAAAAAAAAATTACTTGAGCATGATTTATTGCAAGAATCTTTTAAAAATGAATACAAGACTTCTAAAAGGTCAGAAAAAGAAGTTTTAAAAAGAGTAGTAAGCAGTGATATTATGAAAAAGTACAAAAAAACAACAAAGTTCAAGGAAAAGTTAGGCATGCAAACCTCTGCTTATAGAAAACTAGAAGAAGATCGCAAGAAAAAAGTGGAGTTACAAAACAAATCACATCGTTTTATAAAAGAGATGACGTCAGTCGAGCGACAGCGGGGAAGAAACAATACAAAACGTTTAAAAAAAACAAAATCCAAAAGAGATATTTGTTAGATAAACTAAAGAACTTACATAGAAAATATGTTGAAGAAGTAGGAAGAGTAAGTTTCAGTACCTTCAAAAAATACCGCCCTTTCTACGTGTTACCTCCTAATATCAAAGACTGTGAGAGTTGTGCGTGCACAAAACACTCGAATATGCAATTCTTAATAGACAGTTTACACTCGTTTGGTTTGCTTAAGAGCAATAATTTAAATGACGTAGTACAGGAATTTGTTTGTGATTCAAAATCAAAATGTTGCATGTACGATGACTGTTCTGATTGTTTTGTAAGAGAAATAGATAATGGCGATTTAGATCCAAATACTGAAGTGAAATGGTTTAAGTGGGCTTTAACAGATTATGAATATGGCAAAGAAGGCAATATGAAAAAATCTAAAAAAATGATGAAGACTTTAAAGGAGGGGACACTCAAAGATTTAGTAGAGACTTTTAACAAAGAAATCAAGCCATTTAAGAAACACGTTTTTAATTTCTATTATCAGTACAACCAATACAAACAATGTGCAGAAAATTTACAAGAGCATGAGGTATTGATACACATAGATTTCTCAGAAAATTATGTTTGTAAATATCACGAGGAAGTACAAGCTAAACATTTTGTAAAAGACCAAATTACTTTGCATACAGGTGTATTGTACCTTAAAAACCAAAAGCCTATATCGTTTTGTTCCATATCTCCTGATAACACACACAACCCAGAGTCCATATGGGCACATCTAGATCAGATCCTTAATTATGTCAAAAATAATCACCCAAATATAAACACGATTCATTTTTTCTCTGACGGCCCCGCGACCCAGTATAAACAAAAGAAAAATTTTTTTCTCCTCAGTCGAAACATTTATGATTACGGGTTCAGTACTAGTTCATGGTCATTTTTTGAAGCAGCGCACGGTAAAGGTGCTGCTGACGGCATTGGAGGTACAATTAAACGAACCCTCGATATGAAAACAGCTCAGGGACTAGATATACCCGACGCCAAGGCAGCATATGAAGCATTGTTATCTACAGAAACTAAGATTAAGATTTTTTACGTGCCAGCTGAAAATATTAGACCCCTTGATCCTTTGATTGTTGAGAATCTGATGCCTATACCTGGGACTATGAAAATTCACCAACTAATAACCTGTGGACAATACAAAATCATGTATAGAGATCTGAGCTGTTTTTGCAAAGATATACGTGAAGCTTGTACGTGTCATTCACCTAAATTTCATGATTTTTCTACTTTAAATAAAATAATTGTTAAAAGCAATCGCAATAGGAAGCGATGTAATAATCCTGAAAACAATAGAAATATTGCACAAAAATCGAAAAAGAAAGTCAAACGACACTACAAGCAATCCAGCTCATCCTCAGAAGATGACACAAGTATGGAAATCGAATTTGCTGAAAGTGATTGTGATGACGATTTTATGTCTGATGGTTCTTTGGTTTCTGACCAGAATTCACATATCGACGAAAATGTATCAAGCGAAAACCTCGACAGAATCCCTAGCATAACTCAAAAGAGCGTTAATCCTAATAAAAAAATCCATATTTTGTCCACTGTAATTATAAAGAAACCATTTCAAAGTAGTATGAATAAAGTAGTCGAAGAAACTATTATAACAGAAGATAATTGTAGTGGCTGTATACTAGAGAAAACTGTAGAGCAAAAAATTAAAAAGAGAGATGAAAATAATGAGACTGAAACGAAAAAAGATAGCAAGACTGAATTGAATGCAAACCAAGAATTAAAACAGCCACAATCTTTAATAAAAATGAGTTTGAAGTTTGTGAATCAATTCTTGTTACCTGAAGGCAAAATTGTAAACACGAACCTTATAAATTTGCCACAAAAAAAGAAGTTGATTAAGAAAGCAGTGGCATCAAACGCCCGTTTTCTGCATGTAGTGTCTAAAACTGACGATGAAAATTTACCATTTGTGGCTGTTTGTGAAAATGATTTACCAAAAAGTCTGCAAACGTCGAAATCACCTGATGAAAGTGGTAGTTTAATAAAGTTTTCAAAAAAGGCCCATACAAACGTTTTACCTACGAGTACTGTATTACTTAGGGCGGGACCATCTAACATGAGCGAACATACTGACTGTAGTGTAATGGACATTGAAATGGAAACCGACATAGGAAACGCTCCACTTTGGTGTTTCGAACAGGCAAGACCACTAAATGTATATAATTATAATAGTGTCCCAGATGACTTTGAGGACAAGATGTCATACGATATTACGAAATGGGACAACATAGACTTATGTGATTCTAAAATACAAAACCCTGATTTCTGCCAAGATCAAAGTAAAGTCTCGACACAAGATGAATGCCCGAAGTTCGACACATACAACATATCAAAACCAGCTTTACTTCTCCCTGCTAGTGATCCCAGCCAACTTGTCAAAAATTCGAATTCACAGGTGTCACGTTCGTCAATGTTCGAACACTCAATGATCAAAATTACAAACGAGAATGATGCTGTGCTATCAGATAAAACACCAAGTCCATCAAACAATGAAACTGAAACATCTTACGATTATTCTGTGAATGATAAAGTTCTGGTGCGTTATTATGCCAGAAATAAGACATGGAAGTACTATATTGGAGTAGTTACGGCTGTTAATGCTGACCAAACTTATGACGTCTCCTTTTATGCTATGACACGTAATAAAGGCGAGATAAAATTTAAAAAGCCTAAAAAAATTGACAGAGATACAGTCCCAGAAACATTGATGGTAAAGATAATTGAAATTGATAGAGTATCAGATAAACTAGAAGAGTATACATTACATGACCCAGCAGATGCAATTTATTTCTGATTGGAAGAGTCTACTTACCTACTTGTTTTTTGTTTGTGTTTATGCTAGTTTTTAAATCATTTCCGATATTTTGAGCCTTTAATTTGTAACTCTTAATGAAAGCTACTTGTTTTGATGTTTATTTTACTAATCTTTTTAATAACATTTCCTAAGATGTTTTGAGGCTATTCTTTGTTACGTACAAGACTTACGTTAACGGGTTTATATTTAAATCTTCCATCAAAAGACATTACGATATTTTCAATTTATATATTAAAACTTTTTTTAAATATTTGTCACATTTTGGATTGCCTTTAATTTGTAAGGATTATAAAACCACTCATTTTAACGTTTGTTTGAGTTGAGAAAACAAATGTTATGTTAAAGCAATTTGTAACCATGAGGCTTTAGTTATCGCCTTTTAGGTTGTATTTGTTTTTTTTTAAAGTTATTTTGTAATTGTAATAAGGACTAAAAAATTTAATATCATCAATCTATTACCATCATCTTCCAGCCCTTGTCTCGTTTTATTTGGGGTTGGCGCAATACGTTCTTTTCTTTCATTCTGTCATGTTACCCGTCGCTCTATCACTAACTAGTTTTTCTTTCATATCACTTCTCACACAGTCCATCCATCTTTTCTTTGGTCTCCCTGTTCCTCTCCATCCAGCCACATGTATAATCTACTCATAGATCTTTTAGTAACATGCGTTTCATCCCTCCTCTTTACATAGCCATACCAAGACAAACGGTTCCCTTTCAACTTTAAGTTACTTGCGCCACTTTCAAACATTCTTTAATATGCTCATTTCTCACTTTATCTATTCTCGTCACGCCACTATTCCATCTAAACATTCTCATCTCAGCTCCATGCAATCTTTTTTCATCAGTCGTTTTCATAGCCCAACATTTATTAAGGGGCTAAATTTGCAGGCAGCTCAAAATAAAATCAGTTCCTTTCATACAAACAGTCAATAGGTACTTACTCGACGGAATTGTGTTACTTATACCTGATTTTTTTTGGCGAGTGACAAAGTTGGCTCTTTATTAAAAGTTGTTCTTACCTATCAAGAACTATGTTATTCAAAATCATTCTTTAAAGAACTCAGGATTCTTTTTTTTTTAACTCGTGGTAGGTATGTGATTCTTGTTTAGTTTTATTGTAATTTTTTAAATGTCATTATTAAAGGTACACAAGTACATCGCTTAAAAATCGTATTTCATTACTCCTATAGCACTGCGTGTCCAATTTTTTTTAAATCTTTTATGTAATTAGGATATATATTTAACCATTATGAAACCACCTTTACCCAAAAGATGTGTTACTTTTGGGTTATATTTGTGTAACGGTAACACAAAATCTGTTGTGATACTTTTGTGATATAATTGACAATTATGGCGGCCTTACCCTTATACATTCACTAGTTTTTGCCCGCGACTTCATTCGGGAGGACTTTCCCGCGTAAATCCCGATCCCGTGGAAATTCCGGGGTAGTCGTATTATTCCAGAATGCCAACTATCTACTTACCAAATTGCATTCAGATTCGTTCAGTAGTTATTGCGTGAGAGTAACAAACACATATACATCTATACAAACTTTCGCATTTATATTAGTAAGAAGTAAGATTGTTATTGTACTATTTAAATACCGAAAGAGGTTAATCGATTGTTGTCGACAATAACGTACCCATATAAAAATATTATCGTATGGTTCGATATTGAGATAAGACTCATGATAGTGGAAGTTTAAACCTTAGTGGTTTTCCGTTGTCATTTAATATGAATAGTCCTGTATTCTTTTGTATAAATGTACAAATAATAATTATATACTTATAGTATTTCGAAATGATCCACCACAAGTAGTCTGCTTATAATAAAAAAGAGATTAATATTTTCTGTTTTAAATACATGATTTGTGTATACGTTCCATTAGACTGAAAGCTGAAACCAAGATAGTTAAACAAAAATTGGCCAAGTGCGAGTCAGACTCGCCCATGAAGGGTTCCGAAGTAACTATAATAATTAATATATGTATATTTATTTTCCAAAAAAAAACCTTACAAATTTTGTAAAACTAGCTTATTTACATTTTTTACAACTACGCCAAATAACTTTGTTTTTCATAGTGTTTGTATGAATTACAAAGTTATATTTGCGGTTTTAGAAAATATGCTGCATCTCAAAAACTGGTGACTTGATCTCGTTCAAACCAATTTCGGTTGAAAGTTTACATTAAGATCTACAGACATATTTTTTAGATTTTTCACTCCATTATTATAGAAGTTAGAGGGGACACACACACACACACATTTTACCACTTTGTAAGCGTATATCTTTTAAACGATTACATTTATGAAGCAGTGGCTTTAGAAACCTGCAATGTAATTTTTAAACACTTGTCTATAGATACTACACACGCATAGATTTCATGAAAAAAATAATATTTTCAGTTTCAGTTCCATGCATGTTCTTTCCTTTAGTTTAAATATTTTTTAATATTTTTCTTAAAATCAGAAAGCGGTTCACAGAATACATCTCCCAAGTTTCACATGTAATAGTTTCGGAATAAAATAGCTGTGACATACGGACGGACGGACGGACAGACAGATAGACAGACGGATAGACATGACGAAACTATAAGGGTTCAGTTTTTTTCCATTCGGCTACGGAACCCTAAAACGGCTAAGCTCATGATTCTCCTCTATTTCACATAAACTCTTATATCCTGCAGTGATGTCCCATTATCCAAATCTTCACAATTCTTCTCGATTTTAGTTTCTAAAGTTACGGTTTTCGTTCTGCTCTTCCTACTGTTGGCTGGCTGTTTTAAATGTACGGTTTTTACGTGTAGTTTTAAGGAGTTCGATTGGCTGAAAGTTCTAGAACAATACTGACATGTATAAGGTTTGACTCCAGTATGTACCTGAAATAAGAAATTACATTAAAGAAAACTGTTGTATAAAACTTTCATTGTGCGTACAGCTAAGGAGTGGAATTCTTTTTTTTTATAATTTGATAATAGGCCCGCCTTTGACCACCATCTTATTTGATGGTTAGTGATGATGTAGAAGTAACCTATTCACTCTTGACTTAAAGACCTCCAGGTTATAGCTATCAGGAAACACAGACTCCGGCAGAGAATTCCACTCCTTAGCCGTACGCCCAATGAAAATATTCCCAAAACGTTATGTGCGTATGGGTGGGATGTCCACCATATAACCAGGTGCGGTCCGATGGGGGGGGGGGGGGGGGAGTCACAGGAGTCATGACCCCCCTCAAAATCGTACACCCCAATTAGAAAATCTTCTAGACGTTCCAAATATTATCACCCGATTTGCCAATATAAATAGAGGACTTCCATTTGTTTCATAACGTGTGCAATAAAATTTGTATTGTGTAATAAAGGAAGGGGGGGGGGTCATGACCCCCCCCATCCATTCATTCCATCCATTCCATTGCACACTCCCAGAAATGTAACCGATAGAATTCAGATAACTAGCAATCTTGTTAACCCCTCCAACTAACCTAAATATTTACGGAGTTGTGGGAAAGTTCTAACGAGATACCGCGGCCCCGGAACTTAAGGGCAGCTGAAGGAACAGGGTGGGTTTTTAGTCAGTAGAAGTCTGACACTCCCGCTCCACCCACAGCGGGAGTCATTAGAAGATTTTCCCACCAAGAAAAACAGAACTAAGCTAATTATGCTTGTGTCTGGAGTGGGTTCACGGTAATAGTGTAATGGGTGGGGTTCGAGCCTGCGACCTCTCGATCACAAGTCCGACACCTTATCCATTAGGCTATTGACGCTTAAACGTATAAAGTCTATCGGTTTTCTATCGGTTACATTTCGGGAAGTGTGCGATGGAATGCAAATCTAATTCCGCCATCGGACTACAAGCAAGGGCGGATCCAGGGGGGGGATCATGGGGTCATGACCCCCCCCCCCCCTGGACTGGGTCCAGGCCCTAGGTAGACCACTTATTAAAATTTTTAAACATTGTTACTAGATAATACTCCAGTTTCTGTCGTTGTAAACGTATATCGGCAGTGAATGGCCAAGTGGCAGCGGAGTCAGGAAATACAAATTATAACTTCTTGTGACTTGACCACGATTATGTGACCCCCCTGGCACCAAAGCTGGATCCGCTCTTGACTACAAGATGAACGGCGATGCATCATCGTTATATGCAGGCACGGTCGCAGCCTGGAATTTTGGGGGCGGTCACTGACAATAAAATATGTCGAGTACATGAGTTTTCTTTATTGCACAATACAAATTTTATCGCACACATTATAAAACAAATGGAAGTCTTCTATTTTTATTGGCAAATCGGGTGATAATATTTGGAACGTCTTATTTTGCAAAATTTTAGAAGATTTTCTAATTGGGGTGTACGATTTTGAGGGGGTCATGTCCCCTGTGACCCCCCCCTACTTCGGACCGCACCTGGTTATATGGTGGACATCCCACCCATACGTACAAAACGTTTTGAGAATACTTCCATTGTGCGTATAGTTAAGAAGTGGAATTCCCTGCTAGAGTGTGTTTACTGATAGTTATAACCTGCGGGTCTTTAAGTCAAGAGTGAATAGCTTACTTCTGGATAAGCGTGCTCCATCTTCGACCACATCATCGCTTACCATCGGGTAAGATGGTGGTCCCATCAATAAGATAAAAGAAAAATAGGTATATCGGACCGGCGCAGAAACTCAGGATCAAGAACCTGGTCCAGCCATTTAGTGTTTAAGATTGATCTTAGGCACTTTCAGGAAAAAAGCGATTGCTAGTTATGTGAATTCTACCCACATTTTCTTTATGAAAAAAATATATTATTAATTTATGACAGGCCTGTTGGTCTAGTGGTCAGTGGCCCTGACTGCTATGCGCAAGGTCGTGGGTTCGTTTCCAATATATACATATAAATTACATTTTTAAGTATTCCCAAAAAAATCATTAAAAAAAATAGTCCACCTGTATCGGGAACAGGGTCCAAGCTACCGGTGGCCAGGGCTCCATAAAGAGGAACCTCCTGACGATACGCGCCGTGTCCAGGAGTACCGCTTTCTGAAGCAAGCCCTTGATCCAGCCGCCTAACGAGAGCCTCCTGAGGTGTTGGTCGAGGCTCTTGGCTATTAAGCCATTGGCTAAGACGACTATCGGTACAACGACTGCCGAGTTCACATCCCACATGTCAACAATCTCGTGTGCCAAGTCAAGATATTTGATTTGCTTATCTTTCTCAGCTTTCACGTGGTTCTCGTTATGCGGGATGGTTATGTCAACAATCATGGCACGCCTCTCGATTCGGTCCACCACCACTATATCAGGCTTATTGGCTACAATAGTCCTGAGGTGATGATGGACCAATCCCAGTATAATGTGACATGGCCGTTATCGAGAACTGATTCGGGCACATACCTATATTACGGCACTTCCGATTCCACAAGAGAATATTTCAGAGCAAGTTGCTGATGAATTATCTTGGCTGCAAGGTCGTGCCTGTGCAAGTACTCGCCATTAGCAAGACGAGAACAACCAGAGATAATGTGGCGGATTGATTCACACCGATATATGTGAACCGTGCCATCCTTCACAATAAATTTCCGGTAGTTGTTCGTCATGATAACTTCGTCCATAATTGCACAAACAAAACCTTCGGTTTCCCCAAAGACGTCATCGAAGCGCAACCAAGCTACGGACGCCATTTGGTCTACGTCGGACCCATGTAGGGCCCGGAATAAACGTCCATGAAGCTCCTTTATTATTATTATTAAAGTTGGGAATCCTAGCAAAGGTGAGACGGTACTTCACACCCGAACAGCTGCTCAATCTCTATCAAGCCCAGGTTCGGTCGTGTATGTAGTACTGCTCTCATCTTTGGGATGGATCTGCTAAATACCAACTGGATGCGCTTGAGTCAATTGAGAAACGGGCCAAAAGACTCATTGGCAACGATACACTGGTCGAATCAAAGCTCCAGAGCCTTGAACGTCGACGACGAGTTGCAAGTCTGTCGGTTTTCTATCGGTTACATTTCGGGGAGTGTGCGATGGAATTACACAATCTAATTCCGTCAAGCCTGTTCCATCATTGGACTACAAGACAAACGGCGATGCGACATCGTTACATGGTGGACATCCCACCCATACGCACAAAACGTTTTGGGAACACTTTCATTGTGCGTACGGCTAAGGAGTGGAATTCCCTGCCGGAGTCTGTGTTTCCCGATAGTTATAACCTAAGGGTCTTTAAGTCAAGAGTGAATGGGTTACTTTTAGGTAAGCATGCTTCATCTTCGACCACATCATCACTTACGATCGGTGAGATGGTGGTCAAACGCGTGCCTATTATCAATAAAAAAATATTATTAATGACTACTTACTCTATAATGTCTATTAAGCGCCGGTTTCTGTGCGAATCTCTTCCCACAATGCGCACACACGTACGGTTTCTCGCCTGTGTGCGTGCGCGTGTGTATACGTAACTGATTGCTATCAACAAAGTGTTTGCTGCAACTCGAACAAGAGTAGGGCTTTTCTCCTGTGTGGGTTCGTTGGTGGTATTTCAGAGTAGCGTTTGACTGTAAGGAAAATAAATCATGAATCATTTATTTGCATATAATTTAGTAGGTAGAGATGTTACAATATATTCAGTGTATGACACATTCTGCCATTTAGAATTGCCAATCTATACTAATATTATAAAGAGGAAACCTTTGTATTTTTGTATTTTTGTATGTTTGTATTGAATAGGCTCAAAAACTACTGGACCGATTTCAAAATTTCTTTTACCATTACTTAGAGGGATTCTTCCAAATCCGTATAGGCTATATTTTATCCCGGAAAATAGATAGGATTTTTCGTGGTAGTGAAAATTGTGGAGTAAGGCGTCGAAAAAACTGCCGTACGTTAACGATTCTCGCGAACGCTGCCTATATTTAATATAAACATTGCACCCGTGCGAAGCCGGGGCGGGTCGCTAGTCTATACTAATATTATAAAGCTGAAGAGTTTGTTTGTTTGTTTGCTTGAACGCGCTAATCTCAGGAACTACGGTTCTGATTTGAAAAATTCTTTCAGTGTTAGATAGCCCATTTATCGAGGAAGGCTATAGGCTATATATCATCACGCTAAGACCAATAGGAGCGGAGCACTAATGAAGAATGTTTCAAAATCGGGGGATTTTTTTCCACGCGTACGAAGTCGCGGGCGGATGCTAGTTATTTATATACAAAGCTATACAGCTAGAGTAACACACAGTAAGATTATATACTAGTACTAACTTATAAAATAACACTGGAAAATTAAATATAAATATAATTTTCTTTTAAACTAAAATTTTGCAGATATTAATTAACAGGGTTTACAAAACTCAATTATAGTTGGTTCACGTTAAGAATATAGTGACGTCATCAGTACAACTGCAGGGTAAAGGTGTTTTCACAATGGAGTTAAAACTCAAAATTAAATTTATATTTCAAAAGATTAAGTTTAATGGATAAAAATCAAGTGATTGTCTTAAATTAGTAATATTATTTAATCAGTGTCATTAGAATCTTCATTTGTATTTATTATGAAAGAATGTGTTCCGCGTTCTCTATGACGTCATCCAAATTTCACATAAGATTTTCTTCTTGTATCACATGGTCGCAAAATTTTTAAAGCATCTATTAAAGTTATTGCGTCACAAAATATTTTTTTTACATCACTCATCTTGAATGTTGAGTTATTGGCACCAACCAGGGCTGGGCAAAATACATGGTTTGCTTTAATTGAAATACAAATTACAAAATACTGTATCGCAAGTAAGTAAAATACGAAATACAAAATATCTTTAAGTAAGGTATTTGAAATATAAAATACAAAATACAGTATTTTAGCTATTTTTAATTGAAATACAAATTACAAAATAAGTAATTTATACCAGGGGGCCGAGTCTGCTATTGCAATAGTGTCGGAATGGTGGATCATTGATTTTTAGGGTTCCGAAGCCGAATGGCAAAAAACGGTACCCTTATTGTTTCGTCATCTCTGTCCGTCTGTCTGTCTATCTGTCTGTCTGTCTGTCCGTCCGTCCGTCCGTATGTCACAGCCATTTTATTCCGAAACTATTAGTACTATACATGTGAAACTTGGTAGGTAGATGTATTCTATAAACCGCTTTCCGATTTTAAGAAAAAAAAAATTAAAAAATATTTAAAACTAGCTTTTGCCCGCGACTTCGTCCGCGTGGAATAGTTACTTTGGGCTAACGTTAAATTTAACCCAGATTTTGAAGCATTCTTCATTGGCGCTCCGCTCCTATTGGCCTTAGCGTAATGATATATAGCCTATAGCCTTTCTCTATAAATTGACTATTTAATTAAAAAATATTTTTTCAATTCGAACCAGTAGTTCCTGAGATTATCGCGTTCAAACAAACAAACAAACTGTTCAGCCTTATATTATTAGTATAGATAGTTGTTGCCCGTGACGTCGTCCGCGTTTCAGTCGTGTTTCGTAAAAAAAGTAGCCTATGTCCTTCCTCACGGTTTAGTGATTTTGACGTAACAGACAGATCAACTTTCGTAATTTAGTAGGGAAATGTCAATCTATAATACTGTTGAAAAATATCGCAATACGGAACCGCACAATATTATTGTTAATAGCTGTGCCCGCGACTCCGTCAGCGTAAGTTAATGTATTGGTAATATTGTTTAGATCACGTTCACATGAGGCTTAAGTACCTATAGAACGAAATTTTATACCTTCAGCCGCAAGACGCGTCGAGCGCGGCGACCGATTCTCAAAAATAAACCTTATAGCATGATTCAGTATTCACGCGCGATGGCTTATTATTAGCGTATTTCATGTAAAACTTTGGTGTTTCTATACCGATTTATATGATTCTTTTTTATGGAATAGTTAATAATGTTAACTTTTTCAATTAGGGGTTACTGAGAGTGTTATAAACGTAAGAGTAGATAAATATTATAATCAGAAAGCTTCGAACTGCTAAGCTATCGGGAGTTACACGTGTTATTGTGAGTCAACCATAAAAGATAGACATATGCTGTCGTGGGATATTTTTTATATAATTTTAAGGAGAACATTTCCGTCATGAAATGATTTCTGTGTAGCTGTAACCATTAAGGTTGCACACGCGACGGAAGCTTAAAAATAGAGTAACTTCTCCCGTTTTCCCAACATTTTCCTTCACTGCTCTGCTCCTATTGATTGTAGCGTGATGAAAAGTATACTATAACCAGCTCAGGAGTATGAAAAATAATTGTACCAAGTTTCGTTAAAATACGTCGAGTAGTTTTTGTTTCTATAACGGTTATACAGACAGACAGACAAAAATTTTACTGATTGCATTTTTGGCATCAGTATCGATCCCTAATCACCCACTGATAGTTATTTTGGAAATATATTTCATGTACAGAATTGATTTCTCTACAGATTTATTATAAGTATAGAAGATAAAGGGAGCCCCCCATACATGGAACTAAAACTGTTTTTTTTTTTTTCATGAAACCTATGCATGTGTGGTATTTACAACGTGTAATTTAAAGGGTATATACATACCAAGTGCATGGCTTCTTTGGATGATAACAAACGATATGGCAAGGGTTTTGTAATCCTAAGTCTACGTGTATAGTACTTATTATAAATTCCAATACACTGATACCAGAGACCGAATTTTTCAAATTAAGAAGAACGAGAAGAATTATCGTGTTATTGGCAAGTGACGTGGAAAGTTATTGACCCTCGTAGTGCTGTGACACGTTTGTTATGATTGGTATTCAAGAAATATATGAAACCAATAAGTTGGTATCAATTCTTAGAATCAGTTATTTTGTGCTGAAACTGTTTATAGAGACTCCATACCAGATGTTGTCTTCAGCCCTTTTGGATAGATATGGGGTTTCCGTTCCACGTTGTATAGACAGGTCAATCGTTTAAATGATATAAGCTTCCAAAGTGGTAAAATGTGACCCCCCTCTAACTTCTATAATAATGGAGTGAAAAATCTTAAAGAAATATATCTGTAAATCTTAAACTTTCAACCAAAATTGGTTTGAACGATATCGGGTCAGCAGTTTTTGAGATACAGCATATTTTCTAAAACCGCAAATATAACTTTGTAATTCATACAAACACTATGAAAAACAAAGTTATTTGGCGTAGTTGTAAAAAATGTAAATAAACAAATTGTAAGAAATTGGTAAGGTTTGTTTTCGTCAAATAAATATACGTATTAAATTGTATTATTATAGTTACTACGGAATCCATCATGGGCGAGTCTGACTTGCACTTGGCCAATTTTTTATTTGTTGATTTTGACAAGTTTGGTAATCTATTATTATAATGTTCAACCACTGACACTCCATTGAAAGAAATGGCTTAGAATGGTAATCTCGTACATAATGACAAATGAATGACTGACTTACGCGGTAATCTGCTAAATTTTTTACAGTTCCAACCAAAATTTGCTCAATTAACGCCATTTTGTATTGTAATAAATACAGGCTTCTCTATTAAAGATAATTTAAAATACATAAATCAAAATAAATCAAAACACCGGCCGCTAAAAATAAAAAAAACAGATAAAACGTCAGTAAGCAGTAATGTCACATTTGACTTTGACAGCTAAAATATTATTGAATTGTATTGTTTTACTACATTTCTATTAACAGGTTTTATAATAATGGCAATACAACTATGTCAATTTATAACTCAATTCTACTGGGAGACCATTTTGAATTTAACAGATTACGAACTTTTAGCAAAATGACAATGGCATCGATCGACAATTAGGAAATCAATGATAGACCATTGTGGCACTATTGCAATAGCAGACTTAAGGCTCAGCACGGGCTGAAAAGTAGAGGAAAACAAGATGAATTAATCAGTAAAACCGGAGTTTCCTTTCATGAACAAAAAAAATTTAAATGTACTGTCAGAGGACAGACAAACAGCCTCTTGTTGGAGAATGAATAAAACCTGCTAAAGAAAACAATCTTTCTACAGGTCCTGATGAGCACAAACTTGTGTTAAATTGTATGAACACATTTTCGTTAGTTCTACACAGAACAGAAGCTTTATTTATTCCGTGAAAAAACTAAAACAAACCGTTATGACTTGACAAATTGACATCTTAGCTTGACATTGACAATTTGACGTAAGTCCATATTTTTTGCGTTTTGTTGCTGCTTTACCATCATTACTCTCTCGGTCTTGAGACCTAACCTTGAGGTTAAATGTATTTTAATGTTAAAATGTATTTTGAAGCCTCAGGTATTTGAAATACTAATTACAAAATACCTCGGCGTCAGGTATTTCAAATACAAATTACAAATTACATTTTAAAGAAGTAATTGAAATACAAATACCAAATACGTATTTGTATTTCAATTACGTATTTTAATTACAAGTAATTCAAATACTGCCCAACCCTGGCACCAACATTATCTTTTTATTTGGGCCCACACCAATACCAATTCAATAGGATATTAAATTAAATTATTTTATCTAGGTAACGCATAAAAGACAACCGTTTAGCCAAAAGATCTGCAGTCAACTGGTCACTGTGAACTTCGCTTTATAATTTGTTGAGACCTAATTGGTCGAGAGGCGCGGACTACGATGACGTCACTATTTTCTTAATTTGAACCAACTATAGTCATTATAATGCATTCCTGAAGTGATAGGATGGACATGGCTTTTTATCAAGAAATTCGGTAATTGAATAGAAACTATGCGATATCTGCCAATAAGCCTGATTAATAAAAAAAAGACCAGACAAGTGCGAGTCGGACTCGCCCACAGAAGATTCCGTACTGAAGGGAACAGATTTTTTTATAATAACTAGTTACTAAATTAAAAAAATAAAGGTAGAATTTAGGAAAGTTCCGATCCCGCGGGAAATTCCAAAAATCCTTTCTTTGCGCTCCCTTACACACCCCAAGGAACATACATGCCAAATTTAAGCTACTTGCGCGGTTGCGCCCAGTAGTTTCGACTGTGCGTTGTCTGTCAGTCAGTCAGTAACGGAAGCATTTTATATATTACTAGCGACCCGCCCCGGCTTCGCACGGGTGCAATGTTTATATTAAATATAGGCAGCGTTCGCGAGAATCGTTAACGTACGGCAGTTTTTTCGACGCCTTACTCCACAATTTTCACTACCACGAAAAATCCTATCTATTTTCCGGGATAAAATATAGCCTATACGGATTCTGAAGAATCCCTCTAAGTAATGGTAAAACAAATTTTGAAATCGGTCCAGTAGTTTTTGAGCCTATTCAATACAAACATACAAAAATACAAAGGTTTCCTCTTTATAATATTAGTATAGATATTGATTACTTCTCCCGCTATTGGTGGAGAGGACGGAAGTATCAGACTTCTACTGACTGAAAACCCACCCTGTTCCTCCAATTGCCCAAGCGGTCCGGGGCCCCGGTATCTTGTTAGAACATTCAGAGATTACTAGCGATGTGGGTAGAATTCACATTACTAGCAATCTTGTTAACACCTCCAACTAAGCTAAATATGCTTGTATCTGGAGTGGGTTCACGGCTATAGTCTAATGGGTGGGTAGTTATCGATGTACGTCAGAACCGCGGGTGTACTTTTCAGATCTGCCTTAATTTATTGCAATTATTTGGTACCTTCTGTGTACCTCTCTTGAAAATCTGTGTACCTACACCCGTACAATGATATTTTAAAAATTAGATACACCCGCCATCCTGATGTCAATACCGCGGGTGTAATGCTAATCAATATATGTAACTAAGTACACTCTATAAGTAGATTTGGTACCTCTTGTGTACCTGCAGAAACAAGTATTAAATAAACAAAATACTGTCAAGTTGCTGCGAAAGAACGTCAAAGAAGGAAAATTGTGTTTTTTTTTAATTTTCGCAGCATCCTGAAAGTATTTTGTTTATTAAATACGTGTTTCTGCAGGTACACAAAAGGTACCAAATAATTGCAATAAATTAAGGCACATCTGAAAAGTACACCCGCGGTTCTGACGTACATGTTATCGATTGCATATTTGATGGCCTATTTATGTAATAATACTCTAACTTTAGAAATGCTGACACAATAATAACAACGTGCTTTTTTAGTGTGTAATTACAGCGTTGAATTGAATTGGGTTTAGAATAATAAATTTGATCTTTTTAAGACTTTTAAAAATTAAGTATTGTTAAGAAATCTGTTGACCAATCAGAAATAGAACCCATGTCGCCTGTGATAAAGGTTTGAATTAACCCAGTACAATTGTATTACCAAAATTTTTTCTAAGATTTACTTTGTAATTTTCGAATTTTACTTATTGAATAAATATATAACAAGTATTTTGACTTGGTACACGAGATTGTCGACATGTGAGATGTGAGCTCGGCAATCATTGTACCGATAGTCGTCTCAGACAATGGCTTAATAGCCAAGAGCCTCGACAAACACCTTAGAAGGCTCTCGTTAGGCGGCTGGATCAAGGGCTTGCTTCAGAAAGCGGTACTCCTGGACGCGGCGCGTATCGTCAGGAGGTTCCTTTCTCTGGAGTCCTGACCACCAGTAGCTTGGACCCTGTTCCCGATACCGGTGGGCTACTATTTTTATATTTTTAAATGTTATTTTTTATAGGAATATTTAAAAATGTCATTTATATGTATGTATAAGAAATAAAGGTATAAATATATTATTATAATGGTTTTATGCTTTCGTATTCTCAGGTTAATACCTGGTATTTTTTGAATATCGCGGGTGTTAACCAAGGCGACAATTTAATTGTAAGTCTAGTTGTAAAAATGTTAAAACTATTCGGCAAGTCTTTTTCTAATGTCAGATATGTGTATTTAGATAGATTGTGTGCATTAAAACTATTAAATATTTGTTTTGGTATAACATCTGTTGTTGATATTATTATAATAATTGGGACTATAGTAACTCTATTCATTTTCCAAATTCAGATAATTTCCTCTTGTAGCTCTGTATATTTTCTGCTTTTCTCTGAGATGGTTTTTCGTACGGTATTAGTGTTAGGAACTGTGATATCCATTATGTACGTGTGTTTATTATTATATGTATTACTAGTACTGACGCGGGGCTTCGCTCCCGTGGATTCTATCACGGTAAAAACATAACTCTCCTTTTTTGCAGTCGCGTAAAAAGTAGCCTATAACCTTCCTCAAGCTTCAAGCTACTTCCATACCAAATTGCATCCAAATCCACCCAGTACTTTTAAATATTAGTGTGCTTTAACAGACTTTTTCGCTTAGTAATTAGTATCTGATAAAATTAAACTATATTTTTGACCGACGCAAACTAGGAGTTTAATCACGCATAAGTTTTTAATATGTAGGTCGATTTTGAGCATTCCTGATTACCCCGCTCGTGCCCAGGAATGCGGCGTACGTAACCTTTATAATATTAGTATAGATTATTGTCGCTTGCAAACATTCCCGCAACCCCGGGCTTCCCGCAGCCCCTACTCACCGTACACTTCTTGCCGCACACTTCACACACGACGTTCTTGTTGTATTTCAGTCCTAGATGTGTTCTATTGACGTGCGCCTGTAGTTTGGAGCGCGTCATGAAGTTTGAGCCGCACTGTCAACATGAGAAATAACAATGAGAAATTATATTAATTTTACAAATCTTACGTTTTATCACACTGCCTCGTTAGTCGGACAAAGAGGGCTGCTATAGAATAGAATAAAATGTTTATTTATTCAAGTAACTTTGACTCACAAAAATGGTTAGTAGAATATATTCTACTAACCACTTTTGTGAGTGAAAAATTGGCCAAGCGCGAGTCAGACTCGCCCATGAAGGGTTCCGTAGTAACTACAAAAATATAATATAATATGTCGACGGTTGAAAGGCTAATTGATCTAAGCGACATTTTTTGCGATATTGAGTTATATACATATTCGGAATCAGCAAATTTTTCTCCATCGTTTGAGTTATGTTTCAAATTTTTTTGACTACTTTTTTGGCGCTTAGCACCCACTGCAAAACAGGCCTCATTTCTAAGCTCATTGATCTATACGACACAAAATTAGACATATTTGAGGGCTCGATGACTTAAGCTATTTTGATTTTTCAAACTTTTATAACGTGTGTCGATTAAGGCATTTGGCTTTTTCGCCATAATTGTGATTTTGTCGTTTGGCCTATTTTGCAATAAACCAAAAAAATAAGCTATGTCGTTTGGCCCATTTTGCATTCAACTACATTAAAAAATCGTGTTACTTGAACCATTTTGCATTAAGTTATATTAATTAAATATGTCTCTTGATTCCATTAAGCGTCTATTAAGGATAATCAGTAATGTCACTTCGGCTATTTTGAGTAACACTAACTAATAACAATTTATTTGTTGTTTTATTTGTAAAGTGATACTAAAGTACAGTGTATTCCGTGGTGATACTACTAACTTTTTTTTCTGGGTGTGAAAATCATCGAATGAATTCTTCCGCTCTGGGTTAAGCGGAAGGCTGTGTCAGACTTCTACTGACTAAAAACCCACCTGTTCCTTCGGCTGCCCTAAAGTTCCGGGGCCGCGGTATCTCGATAGAACTTTCCCGCAAACCCCGGCAGGCAATGGCCCTATGAGGCCCCATCACTGGCGTTGACAGCTCTTTGAACACGACGTGCCACCGATCCGAGCCTGGTCCTTACCGGACGGTGAGCGACTCTGCTCGCCGTCCGCAGGCCCGCGGTGGCCAGAAATCGGCACGCGATCCCCGACGCCCGAGGCGTCTCCCACGGCAGCTGGGGCGAGAAGGAAGAGGGTTGCTTCTCCCTCGCGCGTTCGGCCTCCTCCTTCGCTAGCATGACTGCTTCGCAGGAGGCGACTGCATCCCATTCCCTCTCGCTCTGCACCATGGTCTGAACCAGAGCAGGGCGCGAGAGGTCTCCGCCGCTGACCGCCTCTACGAGGACACGACAGTGCTCCAGCCAAGCAGGGCACACCTCGACCGTATGCTCCACCGTGTCCTCCAGGTGGTCCTCACAATGACGACACCCGGGCGTGTCTTCCCGCTGTATCCGAAACAAGTATCTCCCGAAACAGCCATGTCTGGTCAGCACCTGCGTCAGGTGAAAGGGGACTTATAGCCACGTTTGCGGCGTGCCCAGCCTTCGGTTGTGACAGCCGCTCTTTCCATGCTGCCGTGAGATCGCACCGGAGCTCTATCCGCTGAGCCGCGCCTTGCCGCGGTAGCGAAGTTTCACCCCGGCTTAGTACATCCACGTGCGCGGGGGCTACCGCCTCCAGATCCCACGGCAGCAATCCGGTATGGAGGTTCGTCGTCTCCCCAGAGATCGTGCGGTATCCCCGGATCATCCGGATAGCCATGACCCTCTGAGAGCCGACCAGCTGGTGAGCTGATCGCCGCAGCAGATTCAGCGAACACAGAGGGGCCCCATAGAGGGCCATGGACCGCACAATGCCCGCATATAGCCTTCGGCAGGAGGCGTTTGGCGTCCCTAGATTGGGTAAGAGCCGCTTGAGTGCAGCCCCCGCCCGGTCCAGTCTTGGAGCCAAACGTCGGAAGTGTTCGACGAAGTTCCACCGGCTGTCGAGGACAAGTCCCAAGTACTTCATCGTCGTCTCGACACCGATGCGAACCCCTCCCACCGTTATTTGGGAACCCGAAGGTGGCGCGTTCCAACGGCCATGAAAACACATGGCCTCGGACTTGTGCAGAGCCACCTCGAGTCCCAGTTGTCAGATCCTTTCTACGACCGTCACAACCCCTTGCATCGCCACTTCGGCCGCCGCCTGGTGGCGACCTTCTATGCGCCAGGACCAGCGTGTCGTCAGTGTACAGGCGTCACCTGTGGGAAGGTTGGCGCGCAACACCCAGTCGTTACTGATGTTCCACAAGGATGGCCCCAGAATCGATCCCTGTGGGACACCGCATGACATCTCTCGTCAGTTCCACTCTCCTTGGTGACCAGAGTAGATGACGGCCCTGTCCGTCAGGTAGGCCTCAACCACACGACAGAGGTAGGTTGGCATCCGGTGATACCGGAGTGCCTCCCGTATGCAACTCCAGGGCAGGGTGTTAAAGGCACTGGCGGTGTCTGTCGAGAGAACCCTCACACGCATGATTGTATCCACCGTCGAGCGCCCCTTGCGGAAACCAATTTGGCTATCCGCAAGATCCGGCCAACGAGGCGGTTTGCAATAACTGTTTCAAAGATTTTGCCCACTTCGTCAAGCAGCACAATAGGCCGATATGGCACCCCGGGCGCCCCGGTTTATTGATTAGGACCAGTTTTCCCGTCTTCCAACGAAGCGGGAACTGGTCCCTCTCCAAACATGCGTTAAAGAACCCTAACAGTTGAGGCTCGCGAGGCTTCAAGGCCAGGACCCAGGCTTTGCCAGGGAAGCCGTCGGGTCCCGGGGCGGTATTTTTGGCATTCAGCCTGCGTACCGCCACTATCAGGTCTACCTCGGTCACTTCTGGAGCGTTGTCGTCACTGTGGCCCGCGTCGGGCACCGCAAGTGGCGGAGCCATGTTTGGGGGAGTATGCCCACCTCGCGAGGGGAACAGAGTGCTCACCACGTCCTCTACTAATTGGGGCCGAAGACTGTGTCAGCGGGGGAGCCCAGGTGCGGAGTTTGTCCCGCACCATTTTCTATGGACGTTCCCACGGGTCCCGATTAAGAATCCCTAACATCTCCTTGCGGGCCAGATCTTTGGCCCGCCGGATTTCTTCTTTGAGGACGGTCTTCGCTGCTCTGTACTCCTTGTACAGCTCCGCCTCTCTGGCTTCTGTAATTGGTGAGTAGTATCACCTAGGCTTAGGATGATATACCACCTTATCTAATACCTTGTTCCAAAACATATTGCATCAACATCTTGAATGATACCTCTACACAAAAATGTTTTGAATTATGATAGCCTAAGCATCAATATCTACTATAATCTAGTAAGGGTTCATTTTGTTTCATCCTGCAATCCCTCTAATGGGCATCTGCATCAAACTACTTCACTCTGGTGCAACACCATCATGTTGCTTATGCTCATTGGGTATATTCAACTGTCAGTTGACTTGGCGCTAAATTCATTTTCTCTCGTTTTATTTTATTCTAGGTTAAAACTTGAGCTAGTTTACTTTCAGCTATTTTATTTACGGTAGGCATTTGAACCATTTTGCCTTTCTCAAAAAATAACTAAATTTGATGCATTTTGGGCTAACCGACATAAATTTTCTAAAATAATACACAATTTTCAACAGTAATAACTTCAACAACTTCCTTACTTAATTAGAGATATACTGTATTAAATAAATGAAAGTCTATCAAATGGTTGCTTTTTTATGATTTTTTTTTCAAAATAAATAACTTTGATCCGTCCTCCTGCAAGTTTCACAAAATGTCGCTTAGATCAATTAGCCTTTCAACCGTCGGTGTATATTTATTTGACGAATAAAAAAAAAACCTTAAAAATTTCTTAAAACTAGCTTATTTACATTTTTAGAACTACGCTAAATAACTTTGTTTTGTTTGTATGAATTACTAAGTTATATTTGCGGTTTTAGAAAATATGCTGCATCTCAAAAACTGCTGACCCGATTTCGTTCAAACCAATTTTGGTTGAAAGTTTACATTAAGATCTACAGACATAGGTATATATTTTTTGAGATTTTTCACTTCATTATTATAGAAGTTAGATGGGGGGGGGGACGGACGGACGGACGGACGACGACGACGACGACATACATTTTACCAATTTCGTAGCGTATATCTTTTAAACGATTGACTTTATGAAAAAGTGGTTTTAGAAACCCCTATGTCATTTTTAAAGACCTGTCTATAGATACCACACAAGCATAGGTTTCATGTGAATGTTTTTTTTTAGTATTAATTCCATGTATGGGGACCCCCCTTTATTTTAAATATTTTTTAATTTTTTTTTAAATCGGAAAGTGGTTCACGGTATACATCTACCTACCAAGTTTCACATATAGTCTTAATAGTTTCGGAATAAAATGGCTGTGACTTACGGACTGACGGACAGACAGACAGACAGACAGACAGACAGACAGACAGACAGACGGACAGACATGACGAAACTATAAGGGTTCCGTTTTTTGCCATTCGGCTACGGAACCCTAAAACCGGCAAAAAATCATGTCTGTTGTATGAGAGCCCCCTTTAAATATTCATTTTATTTTGTTTTTAGTATTTATTATTATAGCTACAACAGAAATGCATAATTCGTGAAAACAACTGTCTAGCTATCGCGGTTCTTGAGATACAGCCTGGTGACAGACAGACGGACGGACAGGCAGCGAAGTCTTAGTAATAGGGTCCCTAAAAACTATGTTAGTAACATTTGCTTACACGTAATACATGATATAGAATAGAATGGTTCACCACTGCTTCATCCCATGCGAGATGGCACAACAACGACCCATATTAGAGCAGTCTAGTCTTCCCACTATCATGTTTAGGATGCTGTTAGACTTAGAGCTGTCCCGCATCCTGCGTATCAGAGAAGCTCACCTCTTTCTCATAGTTGCGTAGAAGCAATCTACATGGGCGTCTGCAAACATTCCAGATGCGCTACAGAAACGAGACAACCATCACCCTAAATGCGTTATTATATTGAACACGGAGTGCGTTGTACGATCTTTGCACTATCCGTCCGGGTCTCTGCAGATTTATCCTAGTTTGTAGGGGAATTTACCCAATAATGTCCGGGTGAAACCTCCGAATGCTGATTAGTTTTACGAGTGCCAAAAACATAATCTCTATTATTTTTCTATCATATTTTGTATTATTCCACGTTACCAAGCAGTGCAAATATTTAATATATTACCCTTATCTCTAAAAAGCATCACTACATAGTATAAAACAAAGTCGCTTCTTCTGTCTGTCCCTATGTATGCTTAGATCTTAAAAACTCCGCAACGGATTTTGATGCGAGTTTTTTTAATAGATAGAGTGATTCCTGAGGAAGGTTTTAGTGTATAATAAGTTATGGTTTTGTGTAGATTGAATTAAATTGAACATGTCGGAAAGAATTAGGCAATTAGGCATATCGGGAGTTTTAATCGAAACCGCTGCCAAAACCTTTTGAGTTATAAAAATACAATGTATGGCGGGATTGTTTCTCTTTTATAGATCTACAAAAAGTTCCAATGGCATATGTCTATCTCCCAAGAATAACCCACGATAACATTTTTTTTTTACAAATTACATTAAAAATATGAAAGCCAATGATTTTCCTTCATACTTGAACAGGCTTAGGACCGTTAATCTGTATGACATATTAAAAACGCTAGAGCTACATACAATGCGATTTGCAAAATCGTTCACCTGTTCGTCGGGGAAGTTCGGGCATTGTCGGCCGCTGTCGGCGCTTCGGTATCGGTCGTTACTCGTGTAGAGTATAGAGTCAATGAGCTAGAGAGCTATACCGTGAACGACTGAGCGACTGAGACCTAGATTGTGATTAAAGAGCTAGCTCAATTTTATATCTCATTCGCGAGCTACCCATGTCTAGTTTATACTAAGATTTTAGGATTTTGTAATGTTTATTTTTAACTAATGTATATTATTACGTTTTGACTTATGTAAATGAGAGTATAGCTATTGTGACGTATTTTAATTTTATGTCAATTTTGTAATTTTTATTTTTAAATAATTAATGTACATGGTGTTTATGGGTACAAAGCCCGAAATAAACGATTTTATTATTATGTCAAGTGTGTCTACTGTACTATACAACGTGTAACGGAATCCAAAAGGGCTGAAGATAACACCTGGTGTGGAGTCTCTATGCACAGTTTCAGCATAAAATAACTGACTCAAAGAATTGATACCAAATTATCGGTTTCATATATTTCTTGAATACCAATCATAACAAACGTGTCACAGTACTACGAGGGTCAATAACTTTCCACGTCACTTGCCAATAACACGATAATTCTTTTCGTTCTTCTTAATTTGAAAAGTTCGGTCTCTGGTATCAGTATAGTATAGTAGTATTCCACAACTTTCACACAACGCCATCTAGTCCCAAACTAAGCAGAGCTTGTGCTATGAGTACTAGACAACTGATAAACATACATATATATTTCTAAATTCATACATATTATAGATAAATTACACCCAGACAAAGAACAGATGATCATGCTCATCACACAAACATTTGTCCTGGGTGGGAATCGAACCCACGACCTTGAGCATAGCAGCCAGGGCCACTGACCACTAGACCAACAGGCCTGTCAGTGTATTGGAATTTGTAATAAGTTCCACACACGTAGACTTAGGATTACAAAACGCTTGCCATATCGTTTGTTATCATCCAAAGAAGCCATGCACTTTGTATGTATATACCCTTTAAATTACATGTTGTATATTTTTGTGTGTATAATAGCTGTTAGTCATACAAAGTTGTTAAATAAATACATGTGTGTTCACCTGGTTGCATCTGAAGATCCGTTCCTTGGCAGTGGCTGGAGGCTTCCTAGTTCTTCGAAGTGCCTTCGCGTGTTCTTTCATATGGGTCTCCAGAGATACGTTGCCTATGTACTTCCAAGAACAGATAGAACAGGATTTGCTGGAAGACAAGAGTTTATATCTGATTTAATTATTGTATTTAAGTAAGTTCTACACAAATTATCCAATAATAATAAAATCTTTAATTCTGCCAAATTGTAAAACAGTTAAAATAAAATTGGCCAAGTGCGAGTCAGACTCGCCCATGAAGGTTTCCGTAGTAACTATAATAAATATAATTTAATATATTTGAAAAAAAAAAACTTAAAAATTTCTTAAAACTTAAATTTACAATTTTTACAACTACGCCAAATAACTTTGTTTTTCATAGTGTTTGTATGAATTACAAAGTTATATTTGAGGTTTTAGAAAATACCTATGCTGTATCACAAAAACTGCTGACCCGATCTCGTTCAAACCAATTTTGGTTGAAAGATTACATTAACATCTAAAGCATATATTTTTTTTCAGATTTTTCACTCCATAATTATAGAAGTTAGAGGGGGGGGGGGGGACACATATTACCACTTTAAAAGCGTATATCTTTTAAACGATAAACTTTATGAAAAAGTGGTTTTAGAAACCTCAATGTCATTTTTAAGGACCTGCATGTATTCCCTTTATTTTAATTTTTTTTTTTTCATTAAATCGGAAAGCGGTTCACAGAACACATCTACCTACCAAGTTTCACATGTATAGTCCTAACAGTTTCGGAATAAAATGGCTATGATATACGACGATATGATAGACGGACGGACATATATGACAAAACTATAAGGGTTCCATTCCATCCAATATGGGTATAATTCACATTACTAGCAGTCTTGTTAACCCCTCCAACTAAGCTAAATATGCTTGTGTCTGAAGTGGTTGCCATGAATCCGACAATAGTGTGGGATTCGAACCCACGATCTCTCGATCACAAGTCCTACACCTTAGTTATTAGGCTATTGTCGCTTGTATACCCGGACTTTTAATTCAATGCAGTAGAGTGACAGTTTCTGAGTTGTCAGATAATGACGACTACGAAATTGTGATGTAACTAAATTAATCGATCCAGGAATAAAATCGAATAACGATGTAAACATGTTTTTAATAATATTTTGTGAATATAACAAATAGTAAAATGTAATTATAAAGGGACGTGAAAAATAAAACAAATACCTAGATCATGATAATATTTTTTTTTGCAATAGGCTCCTGTATCCATATCCATTCCAACGGGGTTTAAGTCCCAGTGGTGTGGGGGCAGTCTTTTTAATAGTAATCTCGTGCAATTTATTAAAATATCCATCACATGAAAAAATTTGCAAAAGAGTGGCTTTTATCATGAATAATTTAAATAAAAATAGATTTATTTATAATAAAATCTAGTTACTACTTAAAAATAAATGATAATAGTATACATTTTATCATTTATTTATATTTCTAACGATTAAAAATTGATCATTTATTATTCGATTGATTGAATCCATCACTATTAGGCTACATGGGGTATAATTATTTTAGTAAGTGACATTAGCTTATATCAGCTTACTGCATCGAATTAAAAGTCCGGGTATAGTTTAGTACATTTTGTATGAACAATGAATATTTAGGTTAATTGGATAACCTAGGTATCTAAGGGCAGTCACATTAATTTACAAAGGGTGGTTGCATTTTAATCTGATTTGTAAGCTATTTAGTTTGTTCGTAAAAGAATATTTCTCATTTTTGGCGCTTTTTATTTTTATACCGTATCGAATTAATACTAAACACGTTTATAGTATAGGTAGTGTAATTTAATGTCCCTCTGTCGTATCAACTCTGTATATACTATTAGTAGCACAGAGCTTCGCTCCTATGGAATTTATCACGATATAAACATAACCCTTCTTCTTTGCAGTCGGGTAAAAAGATTCTACAACCTTCCTAAAGCTTCAAGCTACTTCTATGCCACATTTTCATCCAAATCCACCCAGTGCTTTCGAAGGTTAGCGCGTTCAAACAAACTTTTCGGTTTTGGAATATTAGTATAGATCACAGAACAGATAAAAGAGGTTAGAAAGGAAATAGTTCCTGATTTGTATTAGAACGCGTGTCGCCGCTTGTCTCCCACTCTTTAGCTCCACTACAAGCAAGAGGCCCGTTACGTATGCGAATTACGCACACAAATAAATTACACACACTTAAATCGAGAGCTTGCTACTGGTTGTAACTCACTTTGCGCCGTGCATCACGGCCAATCAGGGAAAAGGATAAAACGTGAATGGTTGAAGTGCGCATGCAGACCATTGCAAGCGGACTTGGTCATTGCGTTGATTAAGCGAGTACACAACGGGCAATGTATACTTTTTGTAACTTGTTGCAATAATGTTCGGAATTTCATAGTGATCAGAATATAAAATTGTAATTAAATGTTATTTTCGACTTACCGATGGAAAGATATACCTCCTCGCTCTATACTTACGATCTAACTGTTTGTTTTTCAGGTTATAATTGCACAACACGGTATTTTAAAGCAGAGCTCTGTGTTCCGAAGTAATCCGAAGCGCACTAAACGCGGTGATTGAATTAATCGGTCGCGCTATGATTGTCGTATCATAAATGTAGCGAGCTCGCCACGCCCACATTACCATTCCAACCTTATTCATCATTCCGTGGTATAGATATACAGTTCCGTATTTTTTTTTTAATTTATAATAGTCTCGCGTTTGACCACCATCTCACCTGATGGTAAGTGATGATGTGGTCGAAGATGGAGCATGCTTACCTAGAAGTAACCTATTCACTCTTGATTCAAAGACTCCTAGGTTGTAGCTATCAGGAAACACACTTAGCTGTACGCGCAATGAAAGTATTCCTAAAACGTTTTGTGCGTATGGGTGGGATGTCCACCATGTAACGATGGCGCATCGCCGTTTGTCTTGTAGTCCGATGATGGAACGGGCTTGACGGAATTAGACTGTGTAATTCCATCGCACATTCCCCGAAACGTAACCGATAGAAAACCGATAGACTTGCAACTCGTCGTCGATATTCAAGGCTCTGGAGCTTTGACTCGACCAGTGCATCGTTGCCAATGAGTCTCTTGGCCCGTTTCTCGATAGAATCAAGCGCGTACAGTTGGTATTCACGTCACAATAATGATTTATTTTCATATTTCCAGGTACCTATTAATGAATTACAGTATATTAGCTTCTGCCTGCGGCTTCGCTCGTGTCCTTCATGTGTTCCAGTGTGTGATCATGTGTTCCAGTTTCCAAAATCAACTATAGCCATAGGCTTTGTTGTCCAGACTTAATAGATAGCAATAAGTTTCATTAAAATCCGTCTTGTTGTTCTGAAGATTAGCGAGTACTAAACAACAGACAAACAGATAAATATACAGATATTTTATTTAAAATCCCTATCTATACTAATATTATAAAGAGGAAACCTTTGTATTTTTGTATGTTTCTATTGAATAGGCTCAAAAACTACTGGACCGATTTCAAAATTTCTTTTACCATTACTTAGAGGGATTCTTCCGAATCTGTATAGGCTATATTTTATCCCGGAAAATAGATAGGATTTTTCGTGGTAGTGAAAATTTTGGATTAAGGCGTCGAAAAAACTGCCGTACGTTAACGATTCTCGCGAACGCTGCCTATATTTAATATAAACATTGCACCCGTGCGAAGCCGGGACGGGTCGCTAGTCAATTATACTTTTGAAAATATATTCCATGAATAGATTTTTTTACTGTTAATGTATTGATAAGAACGGTGAAATAAGAATGACAGACTAATGAATTATTATTATGATAAGAAATTTTGAGTAAATAATTAAAATGATGAAACGGAAAAAAAATATTTATGAGGCTTTAAGGATGAGAAATCACCCAAATGACTGCCTATCTGGGCAAAGCGGGAGGATGTGTCAGACTTTTAATGATTAGTCATCCGTGTTCCGTCATATACCCTTCCTGTTCCGAGGCCGCGGTAACTCTTTCGAACACTTCCCCAACCCCGGCGGGATTTATGAGCCGTAATGGAAGAAATTTGAATATAAAATGGATCTAAGTATACCTTTCTTCAGTTTTGAGCGTATGTTTGACAGAGCACAGCATATGTCGTTCCCAAGCTTCTGAGTTATAGAACTGTATATTGCATTCGGCGCAGAATCTCTTGGAGGCTGGATCTTCTGGATCGTTGCGATCTACCATCTGAAAGGTTATAAATACATTAAATAATTAACCTCTCAAGGACCGCCACTATTTACGTTAATCATCCGTCAAGCACCGCGGGCGGGCTCTTATCGTAAGCGTCATCTGACCCCGGTCACAAACGATTTTAAGACTTATCTAGACACGCGGGAGCGTGTCAAGCCAAGTACTGGCGCGCAGCTCACCGTGTGTAATATTACACGAACCATTTGGAGCCACTTTTGAGCATAACTCAAAAACTATTTTACCTAAACTTGTCAAATTTGGCTCATATATTGAGACTGGCGAGATACATATGTGTTCCAAATTTTATAAACATATCTCAAACGGTTATTTAGATAAATACGTCTAAAAATCGTCATTTTTATGACTGACCTATAGATCAAAACTATAACCCAGTTCCAGATGACCTAGAAAGTTCAAATTTGGCATACAGATAGGTAATTAGGTGAATACAAAGGAAAAAATCAGAAACTGGTAATTTTTTATCAATTTATTATAATTTTCACTTAACTTATAATTAGTGCCTGTAAATCTCTATATGTGGATTTTAAGATTATTACGTGAATATTATAACGAGTTGAATACCACCCTTAATTTTTTTTAATCCAAATTTAGCCGTTTTTGTACTTATAAATAGGAATATAGTAAATTTTCGTATTTATTACGCGTAACTAACCGTATTCTACAACCACTAGCGCCACCTATTATCTTAGAGGGTCACTACACCATGGAGGCAAAACGCGTAAAAAGAATTCCGGATACTGAATGGGCAATTCACTCGAATATTTCAAAGGTACAAGAAAATATAGAAAATAACATAAAAAGGACAATTATACCCCGTAAACGTAGGAAAATACAGTAGTTTAACAAAAAACCATTTAGTATTAATTTTGTTATAAATAAGTACCTACTACTAATTTATGTACAAAAAGTACTGATATCCCATCAAAAACATAAATGTAAAATGAGAGCCAAGTTCAATAGTATTATATATGCCTTGGTTGTTGACTTCAACGACAAAAGAAGTGAAATCTAAATGGGTGCCAAGTTCAATGGTCAGTCCTGATTTTTATTTATAACTAGCTTTTGCCCGCGACTTCGTCCGCGTGGAATAGTTACTTTGGGCTAACTTAACCCCGATTTTGAAGCATTGTTCATTGGTGCTCCGCTTCTATTGGCCTTAGCGTAATGATATATAGCCTATAGCCTTTCTCTATAAATTTACTATTTAATTAAAAATATTTTTTCAATTCGAACCAGTAGTTCCTGAGATTATCGCGTTCAAACAAACAAACAAACTCTTCAGCCTTATATTATTAGCATAGATAGCTGTTGCCCGCGACTTCGTCCACGATTCCGTCGTTTTTCGTAAAAAAAGTAGCCTATGTCCTTCATCACGGTTCAGTGATTTTGATGTAACACACAGATTAACTTTCGTAATTTAGTAGGGAAATATAATGTCAATCTATAATACTGTTGAAAAATATCACAATACCGAACCGCACAATTATTATTGTTAATAGCTGTGCCCGCGACTCCGTCAGCGTGTAACTTTTGTGTGTTATTAAGTTAATGTATTGGTAATATTGTTTAGATCACGTTCACATGAGGCTGAAGTACCTATAGAACGACAATACTTCAGCGCAAAGCTTCCAGGTAAACTATGTTGAAAGTTGACTCGTCCGGCACTTGAACATAAAGATTTCTAGAACTGCTAACCCGGGAAAGAGCGACGTACAACTGACCATGCGAGAAACAACTGACACCGAGATCTACTCCAGCAACACGAAAAGTCTGCCCTTGTGCCTTATTAATTGTCATTGCATAACACACCGATACTGGGAATCGCGTTCTTTTAAATTGGAATGGAAAATTATTTGGTATTATGGGAATTCTGGGAATAAAGACGATTTCTCCTGCACCGCAACCTGTTAAAATTTGAGCCTCGATTATATTTTGTTGCAACTGGGTTACTTTAAGCCGAGTTCCATTGCAAAGTTGTGGTGGTTTTAAATTTCGGAGCAGAATAATAATCAGAAAGCTTCGAACTGCTAAGCTATCGGGAGTTACACGTGTTATTGTGAGTCAACCATAAAAGATAGATATATGCTGTCGTGGGATATTTTTTATATAATTTTAAGGAGAACATTTCCGTCATAAATGATTTCTGTGTAGCTTTAACCATTAAGGTTGCACACGCGACAGAAGCTTAAAAAATGGAATAACTTCTCCCGTTTTCCCAACATTTCCCTTCACTGCTCTGCTCCTATTGATTGTAGCGTGATGAAAAGTATACTATAACCAGCTCAGGAGTATGAAAAATAATTGTACCAAGTTTCGTTAAAATCCGTCGAGTAGTTTTTGTTTCTATAACGGTTATACAGACAGACAGACAGACCGACAGACAGACAGACAGACAGACAGACAATAATTTTACTGATTGCATTTTTGGTATCAGTATCGATCCCTAATCACCCCCTGATAGTTATTTTGTAAATATATTTCATGTACAGAATTGACCTCTCTACAGATTTATTATAAGTATAGACAATATAAAATATCATTTATTCTTATAACTTAGGAGAATATATTGTAGCCTAAGGTCTGACTTGGCTAGTTTTCATATACCAATTATATTATAGCCTTCGCAAGTTCTAAACCTGTTACTTGTGGTTTCTTATTTTATTATTCCGAAAATTTGGCTTGCTGGTAGAAACTAACCATCGAACATAATAATTCGTATATGAGAACTAGCCAGGTGGAAGGAAGTGGAATTCCCTGCCGGAGTCTGTGTTTCCCGATAGCTATAACCTGGGAGTCTTTAAGTCAAGAGTGAATAGGTTACTTCTAGGTAAGCGTGCTCCATCTTCGACCACATCATCACTTACCATCAGGTGAGATGGTGGTCAAAAGCGAACCTATTTTTAATAAAAAAAAAATATCGTAGTTTTATGCAAATAAAATATAGTGTTTTGCCTCAAATAATAACACTGTTTCTTTCTGATGAACGTCGGCGCAAAATTGGCATTGTATCTCAGTTCACGATGTTATACTTAAATTTATGATTATTTCACACAAGTATCTAGTTATATTGGTCAGCATTTCGAGTTATGTCGATATTCTCGCAAACCAGCGATATATATATTATTACTGATGAGCCCAGTCTAGAACTTGATCTGGCCTGATGGTAAGCGATAGATGAGGTCTACGATGTGACGAGCGAGCTCAGAAGATGCCTATTTACTCGTGCTTTAAAGGCTGAAAGGTGATAAGTGGCAGGGAACACAGAAGCCGGCAGAGAATTCCACAGCTTGGCTGTGCGCACAATAAATGTGGAGGACCTTTTTGGCATTTTAATTATTAATTTTACGGTTGGCCAATCATGAATTGACTCCTCCTGCTTTGGGTTTCAAGGAAAAGAGTTTCGGATTTTTCACTCTATTATTTATTTTTATAACTACTTTTCCTCGCGATTTAGCTCTAGAGAAACGGTTTTTTACCGCGAAATTAAAGTAGCCTCTTTTTACTCGATTATAAATATGTTGGTTTTTACTGTGCCCGCGACTTCGTCCACGCGGTATAGTGACGTTCGGCAGCATTTTTAATTTTTTAGGCTAATTATTTTGAAAATAAAACTGATACATAATTTGAATGTCATTTATATTAATATCTAATCAAAAGTCTGAAAAATAAGTTTCAAGCTTTAAAAATGATGTAATTTCCATACAAACTTTCATCCCCTATTTCAACCCCTTACAGCCCTTTTTTCGCTGTAAAAAGCAGCCTATGTCCTTTCTCAGGCTCTAGACTATGTCCGTACAAATTTCATTAAAATCTGTTCAGTAGTTTAGGCGTGATTGCGTAACACACAGACAGACAGAGTTACTTTCGCATTTATAATATTAGTAAGGATATAATTTACAAATGACTCCTCTCGTTCGAGAGTCAGACTTTTACCGACTAAAAACCCACCCTGCGCTCAGTTGCTTTGGCGTTACGGGGCGTTGCGGTATCTCGTAAGAAAATTCCCACAACCCCGTAGGGTGAGCTACCTCTACCCCATGCTATAAATATATTACCTTTTCGCCGTTAATGTGTGCTTTCCTCTTGTGCATCTGCAATCCGTGCTTGCCAACAAACGTCTCCCCACAGATATTACAAACGTGTTCTGTCGGATGTCTCTTGCGCATATGAGAGAAATATGAGGTCGGTTTTCTGTAAAACATATAAAGTTTATATTAGTTAAAAGTTAAAGTACTGCTTCCATCTCTGGGACGGATTTGCCAAATACCAGCTTGATGCACTTGAGTCTATAGAGAAACGGGCCAAGAGACTCATTGGCAATGAGAAACTGGTCGAGACAAAGCTCCAGAGCCTTGAAAATGCTGCTGCAATCCTAACAGTTTTCTATCGGTTACATTTCAGGGAGAGTGCGATGGAATTACACAATCTAACTCCGCCGAGCCAGTTCCATCATCAGACTAAAAGACAAACGGCGATGCGCAATCGTTACATGGTGGACATCCCATCCATACGCACAAAACGTTTTGGGAGTACTTTCATTGTGCGTACGACTAAGGAGTGGAATTCCCTGCCGGAGTCTGTGTTTCCTGATAGCTATAACCTGGGAGTCTTTAAGTTAAGAGTGACTAGGTTACTTCTAGGTAAGCGTGCTCCATCTTCGACCACATCATCACTTACCATCAGGCGAGATGGTGGTCAAACGCGAACCCATTAACAATAAAAAAAGTTTTTATTTGGTTTCCTTATTATCTGCTCATTTTAACTGCCTCAGTGGTAGCAAGCGCGACTTCGGAGCACGAGTTCTCAGGTCCGATTCCAAGGGTCGGACAAAATGTGCTATAGGGTTGTTCTGTAAGGAATTTCTCAGTAGTAGCCCGGAGTTTGGAACGTTAAGTCGGTCGTTACGGTTAGAAGGTAAAACTGTCACTGGTCTAGCCAATGGGTTTCGTGATACTTAGCTTTTTGTTGCTCCATGAAAAAAAAAACCTCTAGTACAATGCGGCCGTTCTAACTTGGCGAAGGTGAAGTTAGGCTCTGCGAACTTTAACGCTTGTGCACTCGTACAAAAATAAAGGTTATAAAAAAATAAATGCAATTAGCATTTGTTATTCCTGTTAACAACTGTTATTGGCATTATTTTTTTTTTAATGCCTTTATTTTTGTACGAGTGCACAAGCGTTAAAGTTCGCAGAGCCTGACTTCACGCTTGCCAAGTTAGAACGGCCGTAGTGTACTCAGCTGCATCCGGTTATACTTGAAGCCGACCCAACATAGATAAGGGATAGAAAAGGCGAAATGATACTCGACTAACCTATACAAAAAAGAATTAAAAATAAGTTTGCATATTTTTTTATCAATATCGATTCCTATGGTCTGGGCATATGGGGTAATTCAGTGGATGTGAACAGAGCATTCATTGCACAAAAGAAATGTAAGTAAGTAAGGAAATGGTTTATTTCTCGCCACAAGACAATAGATTTACACATTTTATACATTGAAATATACAAACATATTGTGGGAGACTGGTGCCTAAGCTAGGCTCATGGCCTGTATTTCAGGACACCAGGCCGCCTCCTTAATTATTTGAAATTTATAATTTGTGCACAGAATAATTTACAGTATATTATGTCGAAAACTATATACACAGAAAAACAAAATATAAAATAAAACTAGATAAGAAATAAAAATAAAAAGAAGTTTGTGAGTGAAATGTGTCAGAGCAGTTTATGGAGCAGAATATTTAGATCATTGTAAGCCATTATTTAAATCACTTAAGATACTACCACTTCCTTGCCTAGATATTCTTGAAGTTTGTTTGTTCATTAATAGTAGATTAGTAGCCAAGGGCTGTACGGCATCAATTGCAGACCAAGATATTTAGGCGCCCGCCTATAGTTCGAGGGTGCAATTGATGCTTACACCCGAGCTAACTTACTCTGCTTTACATCTCGATTGTGAGGTAAGTAGAAAAAACCGGCATTACAAGAATAAAGTAAAAGTTTTCTATCCCCGCCTCTTTTCATCTTTGTTTTTTAATAAAAATTTTTCAAGAACGAAATTGAGCTTCGCCGTTCGATATTTAAAATTGATGACTATTATACTCATACGAAGACAAGGCTGAATAGCGAAAGGACATCTTTTGTCATTGGGCTGAATGCATTATGTCTATTGCCAGTATGATGGTTAGATGTACGCGAACTTTTTGTAAGAGTGAAGAGATTTTTTTTTAATTACTTACCGCCCTAGGGCTTTTCTAGCGACATTATTACCCTAGAGCGCTAATTGGTTACCTACAAGCCCCATTTGGGGGTAATAAGGACCTACTTACCGAATATGAAAGATGTAAAAGATATTCTTATTTGTTTCCTTTGTATGATCATAAGTCCAAAAGAGTTGAGAGCCGAAATCCAGGACAATTGCTTATGCCCAGCCAAAGACTACATTTGTATAGCAGAAATTCAAATTGTATGGCAATCAAAATATTTAATAAATTACCACCACAAATAAGAGTATTGCCCACTTATAAATTTAAGAAAATCATATTTGCTTGGCTTCTTGACAAATGTTTCTACTCAGTTAATGATTTTTTTTTTATTGATGTTATTTGACATACATGAATAAATCTGACATACATGAATAAATTTTGACATTACATTACACAATTTTGACATGTACCTATTTTTATTATGTTTTTTTTTTCAATACGATTTTTAATGCGTTTTCTGCTTTTTTTACTTTATATAATAACTAGTACTCACGCGGGGCTTCGCTCCCATGGATTCTATCACGGTAAAAACATAGCTCTCCTTTTTTGCAGTCGCGTAAATTGCATCCAAATCCACCCAGTACTTTCGAAGATTAGCGCGTTCAAGCAAACAAACAAACAAACTTTTCCGCTTTATAATATTAGTATAGATAAATATATTAACATCTCAATTTATCGTAAGTTTTGTATAAATGAAAATTCAACATTTTTAAATTTAATTCACTGAATATTTCTACACCGGTAACGGTAGTGTATTTGAAACTATGTTAATAGATCTCAATGTACCATATGCTTAGAAATAAATGATATACTATTCTATTCATGCGATAGCGAGCAAAACTAGTAAATAAAAATATGTATTTATAAAGTTTTACCTGAAAGTTTGGCCGCAAAGCTGGCATTCATAAGTATAACCGTTGTGCCATTTCTCGTGTATCCTGGCTTGATTACTGGAAATTAAAGCGTTAAAAATATATTGAACACAAGATGAACAAAATAATTTAAGAAAAGACAAAAACATGTATAGTCCGCGGCACGTAAGTTGGCAAGGTTTTGGCGTAGTGGGGGTAAGTTCGCGCATCGTGCACTTAGTGGAAGAAAAATGTGGTCACTTTTACTGCTTGCCATTATTCTATTGTTATTGCCATCATTTATTTTTAATCATGTCTGTTCAGTAAAATGTTAAAGAAAGAAGAGGAATTAATTAGTTAATTCGGTATTGTAAATAAAATAGATATAATACATAAATACATTCAAAAGTGAAAAAAATGTATTAAAAAAAACATTAAAAATAATATGTTCTCGTGGTCACAATTAGTTAATAAAACTGCTACCCCTTTTATTCTTCCTTTTTCCCGGTGTCCTAAAGACAGTGACGAATTCGGAATGTCAAACTTCCTTAACTATAGTGTCGCACTGTTCTTTCTGACGTTTTAATAGTCTGCGTAAAACGTTATTTGGTCCTGGCATTGTAATCAACGTAACAAAGACTAAATTTAAAACAACAACTCGTAACAAAAATAAAGGGTACAACTTTCGTGTACGCAAGTGTATTCGGGAGCAAATTGAACGAGAACTACTGACGCACCAATCGCGCGCTCGGAGCGGTGCGTCGTCATACCCCGCGTCCCGCTGACAACCGCTGACACCTAAAAATCGACTTGTGCGCATTGAACGACTCTGGCCAAGTTACGTGCCGAGCACTATATATGCTCGTAGCTAAATAATATAACAACCTTATGTATCGATCTTCAAAGTTAAGCAACGCTTGCTGAGGTCAGCCCAGGGATGGGGCATCTTATCAATAAATTTTCCAACAAAAATATCGACGACATAGGCGGAGAACTACTTACTTAAGTCGTTATTTCTAGTTCAGTGATAAAAAAATTGGCCAAGTGCGAGTCAGACTCGCCCATGAAGGGTTCCGTAGTAACTACGCCAAATAACTTTGTTTTTCATAGTGTTTGTATGAATTACAAAGTTATATTTGCGGTTTTAGAAAATATGCTATATCTCAAAAACTGCTGACCCAATCTCGTTTAAACCAATTTTCGTTGAAAGTTTACATTAAGATATTTTGTTAGACTTTTTAATCCATTATTATAGAATTTAGAGGGGGGAGGACGCATTTTACCACTTTGAAAGCGTATATGTTTTAAACGATTAACTTTATGAAAAAGTGGTTTTAGAAACCTCAATGTCATTTTAAAGACCTGTCTATAGATGCCACAAACGCAAAGGTTTCATGAAAAAAAAAATCCGGGTTGCACTCCGGAAGTGCCGGCAGAAGTGAAAACTTGAATATTAACGTTGTGCATTTTTGATATTTTGGAATGGTTAGGGAATAATTTTGCACGATTTGCTTTAATTATCAGTATAAAAGTACTATCATTTATGTGGTAGAATAGAATATTTATTTATTGCGCTATCGTACACAAACATGACAATTTATATTACATTAAAAATTTTATCTCTTAGAAAAATCAACTTTCATGTTAACACACACGAACATTCATTCGCGCAAGCGTCCTGCGCCGCCTAAACAAAACAGCAGGCGCAGGCATACATTTTCGCCGCGCCGTAGAATGAGAGGGGGATACTTCCTCTCCTACGCCGCGCCGGCTACTCTACTCTCTCGGTCTACTCTCCGTCCGTTTTACGAATTTTCGATCAGGTCACGTGTCTTGACGCGAGTTTAACATTTTTTACCCATTACAAAAAAAGTGCACAACGCCGCTAAAGAAGGTTTCACTTCAAAAAAATCCTTCAAAAATTTTCGAAATTTCAAAGTTATACGTTTGCCCTGGTTTGCTCATATAAAATTTCCACGACATAAGAAACACTGTATAATGCTCCCTATCTCATTTTCTCCCACGTTAAATCTTATGAATGTATATGTCTGTCTCTTTTTACTGTTGCTTTTTCGTTTCATAAAATTTCAAATCACAAAGACGCTAAAGAAGTTATCACTTCAAAAAACCCTGTTTCTTGCTGCAATTCAAGGCTAATATTTAAATGAGTTTCCCGTTTTATTAAGGTAAATAAAATATAACTTAATTTTAATTACTTTTGTAATAGAATTTACTTAATTAACAATCCACATTATCAATTATTTTAAATAAATCGCTTAAATCCCGACTTGGCGTTTCATTTGAAATTTCAGAATTCTTAAAGTCATACATGTTTACATTATATAATTGTAACATTTTTGGATATGGAGACAGATGGAGTAAACGTAACGCAAGATCCATCCAAGACAATCGGTGTCGTAATTTGTTTTTCAGCATATGATATATCGAAAAAGCGCGTTCAATTTTAAAATGGTACAGTCATGAATGCAAGTGCAAGTTTGGAAACTGCCTAGTACTAGTACCTACATAGATATACTACTTCCTAGTACTAGTACATAGATAATCTGTAATGTAGTAGTACTAGGCCGCTGACGGCCGCGCGCCCCGCGGGCATATATGTGATGCTAATAAATGTATGTATGCCCCTAAAAATAGCCCTACTTATTTTTGGGCCCAAAAAATCCCAATAAGCATTATTTTACACTAAATTTGGGGCTAATAGCCCTAAGAAGTTTGATCCTGGATAAGAAATCCCCCTCAACTCACCCCTCAACTCACCCCTCAACTCATCCCTCAACTCACCCCTCAACTCATCCCGCACCTCATCCCTCAACTCATCCCTCAACTCATCCCTAATCTCATCCCTAATCTCATCCCTCAACTCATCCCGCAACTCACCCCTCAAATCACCGCTCAACTCACCGCTCAACTCACCCCTCAACTCACCCCTCAACTCATCCCTCAACTCATCCCTCAACTCATCCCTCAACTCATCATTCAACTCATCCCGCAACTCATACAGCACCTCATCCCGCAACTCATCCCGCAACCCATCCCTCAACTCACCCCTCAACTCACCCCTAAACTCACCCCTCAACTCATCCCGCACCTCATCCCTCAACTCATCCCTCAACTCATCCCTAATCTCATCCCTCAACTCATCCCTCAACTCACCCTTCAACTCACCTCTCAACTCACCCCTCAACTCACCCCTCAACTCATCCCTCAACTCATCACTCACCTCATCCCGCAACTCATACAGCACCTCATCCCGCAGCCCATCCCTAAACTCACCCCTCAGCTCACCCCTCAACTCACCCCTCAATTCACCCATCTCACCCCTCAACTCACCCATCAACTCACCCATCAACTCACACCTCAACTCACCCCTCAACTCATCCCTCAACTCACCCTTCAACTCACCCGTCAACTCACCCCTCAACTCACCCCTCAACTCACCCCCCAACTCATCCCTCAACTCACCCCTAAACTCACCCCTCAACTCATCCCTCAACTCATCCCTCAACTCACCCCTCAACTCATCCCTCAACTCACCCCTCAACTCACCCCTCAACTCATCCCTCAACTCACCCCTCAAATCACCCCTCAACTCCTCCCTCAACTCCCCCCTCAACTCCCCCCTCAACTCACCCCTAAACTCACCCCTCAACTCACCCCTCAACTCACCCCTCAACTCCTCCCTCAACTCACCCCTCATACTACCCCTAAACTCACCCCTAAACTCACCCCTCAACTCATCCCTCAACTCACCCCTCAACTCCTCCCTCAACTCCCCCCTCAACTCACCCCTAAACTCACACCTCAACTCCCCCTCTACTCCCCCTCAACACCCGACGAGACCCCCCTCCCCCCGCCCCGCCCCTACACGGGACCCCTTTTACCCCTCACCTCCATGAACTCCCCACGAAACCCCCCCCCCCCCTCCCCCCCCCGCCCCCTCTCAGGGATACCTCAACCCCTGCGACCTAACTCCTAGGTCCCAACAGATAGATACTGTCGCTTTTTCGTTTCATTAACTTTCAAATCACAACGATGCTAAAGAAGTTTTCACTTCAAAAAAATATTTTCAGTTTCAGTTTCATGTATGGGGAGCCCGCCCCCCCTTTATTTTAAATATTTGTTTTCTTAAGATCGGAAAGCGGTTCACAGAATACACCTACCTACCAAGTTTCACATGTGTAGTCCTAATAGTTTCGGAATAAAATGGCTGTGACATACGGACGGACGGACAGACAAGACATGACGAAACTATAAGTGTTCCGTTTTTTATCATTCGGCTACGGAACCATAAAAAGGAAAAAAATGCTAATAACAACAGCAGCACCGCTCGATCGCCTACGTTAACCAACGCAGCCCATATATTGCCACATATTTTAATAAGAATCGTAAAATGTTTATTATTTAGGATTTTATAACAGAATCCTGTACTATCCCTTGTCGGATGAGGCTAGGACGCTGTTCAAAATTGTAATTTTAGGCTTAAGTTTACGAGAAAGTTAGGTTAAATAATTTTGTATTAAAAAAAGCCCTAATAATAAAAAAATAAGATTATAAAAAAATCGTAAAGCGATTCATAGAATACATCTTTACTTTTTATTTTCCGGGGACCGGATGGGAAAATGATTGCATGACTTCTACCGCTCGGGGTGGAGCGGAAGGGAGTGTCAGACTTCTACTGACTAAAAACTAGGGTTGCCAACCATACTTTATAATAACGTATCCTACTTTATTTTTAGTAATTATACCTTATACTTTTGCATACAAATAAAGTATGTGAAAAGTGACAGGTCACATTATCACAGAATACAGATGTCACTAACGACGAAATTGTATGGATTTTTTTTTTTTTTTATTACCGATGGGCCCACTCTTGACCTCGATCTCGCCTGATGGTAAGCGATAGATGAGGTCTAAGATGGGACGAGCGAGCCCAGAAGATGCCTATTCACTCGTGCTTTAAAGGCTGAAAGGTCATAAGTGGCAGGGAACACAGGAGCTGGCAGAGAATTCCACAGCTTGGCTGTGCGCACTAGGCATGCGTCCGATATATCAAAACGAATTCAAAATCAGATTTCAAACACAAATCGTTTCGTATCAATTTCTCAAACTAAAAGATCTGATTTTAAAATCTACCTAGCCGAACCAAACGCAAACGATCTACCACCAAACGAATCGACGCAATCGAAATCCAAACGCAAACTTGCCAGTTTGCGTTTGGTTAGATTGCGTTAGAAATTCGCTTTCTCTCTTTCTAACTTAGCGTAACATAGCGGAGTGAAAAGGATAGCGCGAATTTTGTGATTTAGATTTCGGTTTTCGGAAATCTAACAGACATTATAATGCTATCAATATCATCTTTACTGCCAAGTATTTAAAGACTACATTTTCGAGATTATACGTTGATGTATTTTGGTTTATGCTTCAATGTTTCTTGGAACTAAAAAGAATGTAGGTATATACCTAATGTTTGTTTACGTAATTTCAACTAAATACTAATACATATTTGACCTTGGTGACAAGAGCGCGCTTCGCATTGTAATTAAGACAAGACAAGTGAATTGCATAACTGTCGATTTTTTATTAGGTACCTACCTACGTATTTATTTAGTGGTGTCGTTTTTAGAGTAAAGATAATAGACAATAATAATTATTTAGTGAATTGTATATATTGCTATACTTGCGTTTTTAAACGCAAATCTTGATCCAAGAAGGTTTGAAAAATAAAATAAAAAATATAACAAGAATATAAAAAAACAGACATTATTGTAAAAATACCGATTTTTAAATGCGCTGGAAAAGTTTTACGCGTAATCTTAAATAAAACTTTTCTGCTAGTCCTAAGCCTAGATTAAAGCATGAAGGAAAATCGCGCAATCTCTATCTGATTCCAACGAAATCTAACCTACGCAAGCGAATTGGCGAGGCTAGATCGATAGGCTAAATCGGATTTCTAAAATCAGATTTTGAAATCGATTTTGAAATCTGAAATCAGATAAATATCAGTTTGCGTTCAAAACCAAAAACGCCCATGTCTAGTGCGCACAATAAATGTGGAAGAGAAGCGCTTGGTACGACAAGACGGTATATTAACCAAGTGTGGGTGGTACCCAGCCGTGCGTCTGGTAGACCGGTAGTGAAAGGGAGATGGAGGGATCAGGTCATGGAGCTCCTGCGCACACTCCCCGAAGTACAATCTGTAGAAAACCGACAGGCAACGGTTCGCGGATGAGCCAGGCTATGAAGCTTGTCCACCAGCACCTCGTCGCCTATAAGCCTTTTAGCACTGCGCTTGATCGAGTCCAGTGCAGCAAGTTGGTACTTTGCAGAGCCATCCCACAAGTGGCTGCAACACTCCACGCAGGAACGGACCTTTGCTTTATACAGATTTAGAAGCTGTCCAGGCGTGAAGTACCGCCTCACCTTGTGTAGGATTCCCAGCTTTTTTGCTGCAGTCTGAGCTCTGGAAATTGTCCGTTGTTTTTGTTTATAATTAAAGAATCCATTTTAAAGTGAAAATTAATGCTTAAAATGACGAGTAATTCTGATAGTGATACTCCAGTGACTGCTAAAAAAGCTAAAATGACCAGTCTTACAAAAGTATAAGCTTTCAATAAGCTTTCACTGAGAGGGTTTTTTCAGTAATGAATCTGAAGTGGCGAGAAGAGAGAAATAGAGCGTCAATAAATTTAATAAGAAAATAATTGTTTATTTATTTAAATGTTGATTGTCAAACAAGCTTTGAACATGTAAAAATTGTTATCTTGGGCTAAAAGCACACAAAAATACGTTTTAAGGCATAAAACCATAAAATTTTAAAAACACTTTTTTTTCATTCAAATACTTTTTTCCTATTCAAACAACTTCATACGTTGTTTTCGTCAAAAAATGTTGGCAACCCTATTAAAAACCCACCCTGTTCCTTCAGCTGCCCTTGCATTCCGGGGCTATGGTATCTCATTAGAATTTCTCGCAACCCCAGCTACAACTAACTACCAAATTTCCACAGTAGGTATAGTACTTTTTTTTAGATAGTTTAATTAGTTCTAATTTTTTTGGCTTTTACTCACCCGGTATGTGATACGAAGCCGCACTTATTGCACCTGAATATGCGCACATGCGCATTGTTGGCGTGGGTGCGCAACAGTTGCACACTTCTGTAGTGCATGTGACAAATTTCGCACACGTGGGCTCCACTGCGCTGGAATAGATAGATACAATACTCTTTATTGCACACCAATAATTTAAACACACCTGATTCACAATATTGATAAATGATCTTTATTATGCAAATTGGTTATTAAATAATACTTTTACACGTCATTTTTTTTTCGTAAGTATTACCTAGATGAGGCCGGTGTTTCCTGACTACCTTGAGTAGAAACACCGAAACAAACTCAGGGGTCCGTCTCTTTTAAAGTCCATACAATCTATGCTGGTTTAATTATATGGGAACCTTGTAGGTTTCAGTCTGAGGCGATCTTTTGAAGAAAGATGCTCACAGATTTGACTGTGCCTGTCCATACAGTGCAAGCATTTGTCAAATGACGTATAGCTCAACTTAGAACAAGGAGCTTAACGATTAGTATGATAGGCGCGCCGCAAGATCAGCAATTTTACTTCAATTCGTACAAATTATATTGATACGCGTCAGTACTTGTTCAAAATGTGGTACTCATTAGCAAATATTCACATTTCATTAATTTTAGCATAGTTACCTGGTAGTTCCGTAATCAATATCGTAGATCATCTTATTAGACTATCGACTTTCATTCCAAGCATACATCTAAGCTGTGTGCGCCTCACTCAACAGAGCATACAGTTACAATGGTGGCCTTAACACTGATGGTGACATCTTCCAAACAACCTTTACTCAAACTCAAAATGTTTTATTTCACATAGGCCTACATGGGCACTGAGAAAACGTCAGCAGTTAGGGCACGGTTCGAAATTGCTCGTTTTCTATGGAGAAGAACCGGCAAGAAACTCCACAGTTACTCTTTTCAAATCAAAATATCATTCTTACAATATATCCATAGTACAGGTTAATTAGGTATGAGAGGACAGTATAGATCAATTAATACAGCACGATGGAATTACAAATAAAAAATTGTTCAACAAATCTAAAAGTCTACAGTGTTCTCCCATTCACAAAAAGCTTTATATTTAAATAAACTTGAGAAGCGACAACATTAGACTTCAATAATGAAGGATAAATTAATAATAAAAAAAAAGAAAATCTGTCTAGATGGACTTTATGAACATTCGGATGGAAATAAAGAAAGAAATATATTTACGTACCACGTAATCAATGTATGCACAGAACAACGTAAGTGAAGTGGAATTCCCTGCTGGAGTCTGTTTCCCGATAGCTAAAACCTAGGAGTCTTTAAGTCAAGAGTGGATAGGCTACTTCTAGGTAAGCATGCTTAGGGAATGGGATGCGGTCGCCTCCTTCTGCGAAGCAGTCATGCTAGCGAAGGAGGAGGCCGAACGCGCGAGGGAGAGGCAACTCTCTTCCTCGCGCCCCAGCCGCCGGGGGAGACGCCCCGGGCGTCGGGGATCACTAGCCGATTTCCGGCCACCGTAGGCGCGGGCCTGCGGACGGCGAGCAGGGGTCGCTCACCGTCCGGTAAGGACCAGGCCCGGGTCGGCGGCGCCGAGTGTTCCACGCGCGCCTCAGGGAGCTGTCAACACCAGCGACGGGGCCTCATAGGGCCATTGCCTGCCGGGGTTTGCGGGAAAGTTCTACCGAGTTACCGCGACCCCGGAAATTTAGGGCAGCCGAAGGAACAGGGTGGGTTTTTAGTCAGTAGAAGTCTGACACACCCTTCCGCTTGACCCAGAGCGGAAGAAATCATTCGATGATTTTCCCACCCCAAAAAAAAGGTAAGCATGCTTCATCTTCGACCACATTTATTTATTTTATCAACCGACGACAAAAAGAGGAGGTTATCAATTCAAAGCGTATATTTTTTTTTAATGTATGATCATCGATTACTCGAAGACGGCTGAACCGATTTGGAAAAATCTTTTTTTTTTATTGAAAGGGTATACTTTGAAATTGGTCCCATTTTTATAAACGTCAGGATCTGATGATGGGATCCTGGAGAAATCGAGGGAACTCTTCAAATATTATGGGCACACCTATGACGTTTTGGGTATTTATTATAGTAACTTGTGCATTTACTCTCAAAAAGTACCATTTGAGGAAGTGGAACTGATGATGAAGACCACAGATGGCCGCCGAAACTACTCAATAATAAGTATTGAGTGGATTGCGATTCGATTACTTGAATATGGATGTTAAGCACTTTATGCTCGTCACAATGCATATGGTGATGTAGAGCTGATGGTGAAGTACCAGGAGAACTCCTCAACAATTAACGGCCCAGTATTGGGAAAAGCAATATTTTGTAAAAGGTTATAAGTTGACATTTAGGCTCTTGTAACTAAGTAAATTAAAAATAGACCAACTAAAAAGAGTGAAAAAAAACTTTTTACCAAAAAATTAAACCGACTCCCAAAAAACACTGCAAAGAGAAAAATAACTTTAATTACGGAAGTCGGTGCCAAAAACGAAAATACAAAACTAAAGACACCGACTACCGAAATTAAAGTTATTTTTCTCTTTGCAGTGTTTTTTGGGAGTCGGTTTAATTTTTTGGTAAAAAGTTTTTATCCAATACATATTACACAATAAATAAAAAAAATGTTTTGCCATACACGAAAGCCTCTTAGGGCTTATCTGTGTGCTGGCGAGTCGTAATTAGTTAATAAATTGACTATACAGAAAAAAAGGAAAATTAGGAATACTAAATACAATTAACTATTTTTTTATGTAAAAACGTTTGTATCTGTACTTACAACTTTTCGTATTTGATATGTATAGCGTTTGCAATTCCTCTGGGAGATTGTTAATATAGTAAGGTACTACTCCGAAACCCAAGGCCCATATACATTTTTGTGCTTTGGTACGATATATTCATTTTTAATCACTATGTTTTTTAGGAAATTCGGTCTTGTTTTTTCCGTTAGCAACTCAGGCCTATTATCTTCAGTGAGGATGGAAAACTGGACCTTATTGTACACACCCATCACACCACAGTATTGAAATAATTCGTGTTCACTATTTTGACATTTCTTTTTATCATGATAGATAGATAGATATATTCTTTATTGTACACCATAACAGGGTAAACAAAATTATGGACTTAACAATTAAAAAAGATGATACAATGGGCGGTCTTATCGCTAAAAGCGATCTTTTACAGACAACCTTTGGATGGATTTGACACAGAAGGAGAAAATAAATACGCGGGTAGTCCACGGTGTACTAATTATCTATATAAAATACAAAACAATAAATAACGTTCTCAAAACATAGATATACAAACAACTATTTAAAAAAATAAAGAAACAAAGACATACGTAATAACAACAATTTAAGGAGAGAGAGATAAAGATCTTTTACTAAGTTTTTGAAAGACGATAGTGTTTGTGCTTGTCTTACTGACACGGGTAGAGCATTCCACAGCCGTACTGCTTGAGCTGCGAACGACTTACCATAGAAATTGGTGGCGTGACTCGGTACCGCAAGCCTTAAGAGGGTGTCGAGCCTACGAGACGCGCGGAAAATAGGTATTTACTGCAGCGGGCTAGTCGTGTGCGTTGTCACACACACAATGACAAGTTCGCTCGAGGCCCGCTTGCCGTTGCACGACGAAGTTTGCTAACTTTGCATTTTTTAATTTTTTATCGTTATGTTGAATAAACTTGAAAAACGAATATTAATTATTTAGATGGTTTTATTTATCACACTAATATTATAAAGGCGAAAGTTTGTGAATGAATGTGTCTGTTTGCATGTTTGTTACTTCTTCACGCTCAAACGGCTGGATGGATCTAAATGAAGCAAGTAGGTACGTAAATAAATCACAAAAATAAATTTAATAAATTATACCTATTATATAAAAATTAACGTTTGTTTTTACTGTAGTAATACATTATCCGTTCCCTCACTATTCATCCTATTGCAATAAAACTTTGATTTTATATATTAAACTCCTCAGATTTTTTTTTTAAAGAATACTAGCAATGTGGGTACATTTCACATTACTAGCAATCTTGTTAACCCCTCCAACTAAGCTAAATATGCTTGTGTTTGGAGTGGGTTCACGTCAATAGTGTAATGGGTGGGGTTCGAACCTGCGACCTCTCGATCACAAGTCCGACACCTTATCCATTAGGCTATTGACGCTTCGAAACTGGGTAAGTAGCAAGTTAGGGTAGATGGGTATGCAGTACTTATTTGAATAATAAAACCAGTATGAAATAAAAAAAAAATATTATGTAATGTCATAATAAAACCAGACTGAAATAAGTTTTGTTTATTAAAATTTCATTTAGTGCTCGTTTAAATTCTGATGTACTGTCATATTTTTAATAACATTCTTTACTGTATTATATATACGTGGGGCCATACCAAAAAAACATTTTTTCATTAATGCTGTCTAGCGAACTTACTTCGCAGAAAATATAAGCGTAATTTATTTCATAACAATATATGTATCAAGTGTAACTTAATTTAAAAGAAAAAAGAAATAAAAGAAATCTATAAATCTAATGTTATATTGCTTATTATAACATTTTACAAAAATTGGCTAAGTGCGAGTCAGACTCGCCCATGAAGGGTTCCGTAGTAACTATAATAATATAATATAATATGTATATTTACTTGACAAAAAACTAAAACTTACAAATTTCTTAAAACTAGCTTATTTACATTTTTTGCAACTACGCCAAATAACTTTGTTTTTCATAGTATTTGTATGAATTACAAAGTTATATTTGCGGTTTTAGAAAATATGCTGTATCTTAAAAACTGCTGACTCGATCTCTTTAAAACCAACTTTGATTGAAAGTTTACATTAAGATCTATATATATATATACAACGTGTAATTTAAAGGGTATATACATATCAAGTGCATGGCTTCTTTGGAAGATAACAAACGATATGGCAAGGGTTTTGTAATCCTAAGTCTACATGTGTAGAACTTATTACAAATTCCAGTACACTGATACCAGAGACCGAATTTTTCAAATTAAGAAGAACGAAAAGAATTATCGTGTTATTGGCAAGTGACGTGGAAAGTTATTGACCCTCGTAGTGCTGTGACACGTTTGTTATGATTGGTATTCAAAAAATATGTGAAACCAATAATTTGGTATCAATTCTTTAAGTCAGTTATTTTGTGCTGAAACTGTGCATAGAGACTCCATACCAAATGTTGTCTTCAGCCCTTTTGGTTAGATATGGGGTTTCCGTTACACGTTGTATATATATATTTATATTTTTCACTCCACTATTATAGAAGTTAGAGGGAGGGATACACATTTGACCACTTTGGAAGCTTATATCTTTTAAACGATTGACTTTATGAAAAAGTGGTTTCAGAAACCCCCATGTCATTTTTAAAGACCTGTCTATAAATACCACACACGCATAAGTTTCAAGAAAAAAAAAAAAAATTTTCAGTTTTAGTTCCATGTATGGGGTAGTAGTATGTTCCTTTATTTTAAATGATTTTTAATTTTTTTCTCAATATCGGAAAGCGTTTCATCTACTTACCAAGTTTCACATGTATAGTCTTAATAGTTTTGGAATAAAATAGCTGTGACATACGGACGGACGGACAGACAGACAGACATACAGACAGACAGACGGACAGACATGACGAAACTATAAGGGTTCCGTTTTTTGCCATTCGGCAACTGAACTCTAAAAAACGAGTAATTTCTTTAAATATATATTTTTAATTTTGGTACACTACACATATCACAGTATAGTAAGAAAAGAAAAAATGACAAAAAGATACTATACTTTGTAAGAAATAAAAAGACAATAAAACTTATTTCGAATTTTGAAAATACAATCGTAGAAATATCAATGCATTCAAGGTTTGACTTCCAAGCCTGCTTCGTTTATTACCAACATAAGCAGCAGCTGAAAACGCTCGTTTAGGTTTTACACTGGTTGGAGGAATAGACAATAGATACTTATATGCTGTTTCTAAGTGATATCCACTAATTCCTCCATTTTCAAACAGGCTTATTTCACGTCTATTTTGCCAACCCCGATTAATTTTGTATTTGTACTTCACGATCTGGGGATTTCATACTCTTATCAATTTCCAGCTATAACTTTTCCTTTAGTGTCAATTGGGGTTGGGATTGGGAGGTTTGTGGCATTAACTCATCATCTGTTTGTGATCCTGATCTTCCTTCTTCTTCTTCCGTGTCATCTCGACTTTTAAGTTTTTTAACAATATACTTTTTAACAATAATGTAACAGACTCTGTTCTGATCTCAACTACCGTTTAATAAATAGCAATAGGATAATCGCTAATTGCAAGACTCTTGCGAGACTCTCGTTTGGGCAACACCATATGGTTTATTGGATGTTGAAGTCCACTTGTCGAAAGAAAGACTAAATCTTTCACCTGCACTTTTCAAATGTTTCAATTCTGCAGTTACTTGCTTTCTGATTTTTTCACTGTAATTCATGACACGTTTTTGAATGGTGACGGCTGACTTTGGTAAATCCGTGTATTTTGCAAAGACAAATTTTCTCGAATCATCTGAAGTTATGAATATACTGAATGGAAATCCATCTAATGCAATCATTCTTGCCAAAACATCATCGAGGCTATCGTCGGCACTTTTAGTAAAATAATCATTTAACTTTCGCTTGGCTGGCGGCGGTGCTGTGTTCAGATTATCAGAATCTAGACTTGTTGAAGCTGATATAAGCTTTATGTTATGTTTTGATGACAAATGTGTATGTAATCCCTTAGTCGATCCATCCAAAGTCTTGAGAATGGCTGAGCATCGGTTACATTTGGCACTATTCCTATCATTCGCAACTAAAAAATAGCTCCACATTGACGTCGTATCACTGTGTTTTTTATGTTTAACAAAGTCTCCCGCCATTTGAAATACTTAATTTCAGATAATTGACTTTTAAATTTAAATGACGTAGGTCGTGGGTTTAAATTTAGAAAATATCTTGTAATGACCAAAGTTTTAAATATAATTAAGCATATCTTAAAACTGGAAACATATCTTACAACTATACAATAATATAGGTTATCCATCAGAATTCAGACAGGCTTTAATGTCCTCTCATAGGTATAATACAGGTTAATTAGGTAATTAACCTGTATTATAAATACATTGTAAGAATGATATTTTAAAAGAGTAACTGTGGAGTTTCTTGCCGGATCTTCTCCATAGAAAACGACCAATTTCGAACCGTGCCCTGCGCCAAACTGCTGACGTTTTATAAGTGCCCATATAGGCCTATGTGAAATAAAACATTTTGAGTTTGAAAAAATCACAAGAAACAGTAGTAGGTATCTCTCAGTGGCGGATCCAGGGGGGGGGTCATGGGGGTCATGACCCCCCCCTGGGCTGGGTCCAGGACCTAGGTGGAACGCTAATTAAAATTGTTAAACATAATGTTTTTATATATTTTGTCACAATATAGATTTTATTTAAGTACTTTCAATATTTAATTGATTTAATATAATATTTTTTTTGAAGGCAAACGCGTTATTCGGGAACGAACGCATCCAAAATTTGAATTTTAGCGCGCCACCGCACGGCCGCCGCCTTTCATATCTCACATTTCGTGTGACACTTGCGCGCGCTTTGTTTCAACTAACGTCTAGCTAGATCTAACCTCAATCGGAACGACTAAACTTTAGTAATAACCTGACCTTATTATAAAACCATTTCTGACCTTATTTTAAATTGTGATATTGAGATGTACCCTAATATAAGATTTTTTTATGTATTATGGCTACACTACCTGTTAGTGTAGCGACAGCGAAAATTACGAAAAATCAAATCGTGCCTGAGAGCTTTTATGGTTGAAGAACGTCTAGAACCGGACTGGCACATCTCCACGTCCATAAAGATGATGATGTTCATCCTGGCCGATTTCGGCTATTTTGTTCAAACATTAGAAAGCTCTAATAAGCGCACCGTCGGAGAGCTGAACAATCGCTTGGTTGTTCAGCTCTCCGACAGTGCGCTCATTGGTGACTGGCGTACCCACATTTCGCTGAGAATACCATGTTGCATGTAGGGCACGTTAACACACCGTTCGCACGACAATAGTGTATGGTCGCTGGTGGTCTGACCTTCAACTCGTCTCGTTTTCGTCCAAATCTTCTCGTCTTAGCGATACAAAATCAGAGACTTGCAGATTAATGAGACATCTCCAATCCAAACGTTGAGCGGCTTTGTGCTCCCATTGAGATGGTTCGATATTGCATCTTTTCATATGCCTTTTCAGCACATCCTTATATCTTAGGTATTGTCCATCCCATTGACGTTTGCCATATTTGAGTTCTGAAGATGCGTTTATCCAATCTGTCATCCGACATTCGCTACACGTGTCCACTCCAGCGCAGCTGGCGCCTCATGAGGTAGGTCTCGATACCACCGACGTTTGCACGACGAAGAACATCTATGTTTCGGACACGATCTTGCCACCGGATGTTCATTATATCTCGCAGACACTTTAAGTGATACCTGTCGAGAGCGCAAATGTGTTTACGGTACAGGATCCATGTTTTGGACGAATACAAAAAAAATTGGGAGCACAATGGCCATATTATACACTTTTATTTTGGTGGATAGCTTGATGTCATGCGACCGGATAACTTTAGACCGCAGTTCATCAAAAGCAGCAGCAGCAGCTCCTATTCTATCTCTAGTCTAAGTCACACTTTGACGTAATAGTGCTTCCAAGATATTTGAATCTATCGACTTGGTTTAATATATTGTCTTCATAACATACATTAAGTAGTACATTGTCATGTAGCCCTCCTGCCGCCATCACTTCGGTTTTTGAAATTAATTTTAAGCCTAAACTTAGTGCATGCCTCATTTAAATAATTGGCCATAAGATTTTGAAGGCCACTTGAGGAGTCTGTGACGAAACATAAATCATCGGTGTATACATAATCTCAGTTATAAGTGCCACTGAGATTTTCGTAGTCGCTTTAAGTTTCGCCGGGTTGAAAAGACTATTTACTATCCGTGCGAAACTTAATCCCTTAAGGCTTCACGGACTGCAATATCCTATCGATCCTGCCAATTATAGACCAATCGCCTTAACCTCCATACTGTGTAAAGTAATGGAAAGGTTACACAACAACAAGTTGCTGGCATACCTTGAAAACAATGAGCTCCTCAGTGACCGCCAGTATGGCTTTCGCCGTGGTTGGTTGGTCCACCGGAGATCTTCTTGTGTATGTCACGCACTGTTGGGGCGAGGTCATTGAGAAACACGGTGAAGCCCTTGCGTTATCCCTCGACATCTCAAAGGCCTTTGACAGGGTCTGGCACGCTAGTCTGCTGAGCAAAATTCACGCATGCGGTGTCCCTGCTGGCTTATGCAACTGGATTTCCGACTTCTTGAGTGAGCGGTTGATCCGAGTGGTCATCGATGGCTGCTCATCGGATCTTATGGCAATTAAAGCTGGTGTCCCTCAAGGGTCTGTTCTTTCTGCGACTCTTTTTTTGCTGCATATCAATGATGTACTTCAGCTGGGAGCAGTTGGGTATGCGGATGACAGCACAGTCTCAGAGAGATACTTATCCAGTTCTAGAGCTGACAGGGACGAAATTGCCACTCTCAGAAAGGCCATGGTAGAGAGCATGAATTTGACATTAAATCTCGTTTCCCAATGGGGTGATGACAATCTGGTCAAATTCAACGCTCTGAAAACACAGGCTTGTCTTTTCAGCGCTAAAAAGAGCCCTTTTGAATTGGCCCCTACTTTCCAAAGTACATCTGTGTCAGTTACCGATTACCTGGAGCTTTTGGGCATGGAGTTGACGTCAGACCTCAGCTTCTGATCAACCGTCGAGTCCAGAGCTCAGACTGCAGCAAAAAAGTTGGGAATCCTGCACAAGGTGAGGCGGTACTTCACGCCTGGACAGCTTCTAAATCTGTATAAAGCACAGGTCCGTTCCTGCGTGGAGTATTGCAGCCACTTGTGGGATGGCTCTGCAAAGTACCAACTTGCTGCATTGGACTCGATCGAGCGCAGAGCTAAAAAGCTTATAAGCGACGAGGTGCTAGTGGACAACCTTCATAGCCTGGCTCATCGGCGAACCGTTGCTTGCCTGTCGGTTTTCTACAGATTGTACTTCGGGGAGTGTGCGCAAGAGCTCCATGACCTGATTCCTCCATCTCCCTTTCACTACCAGTCTACCAGATGCACGGCTGGGTACCACCCACACTTGGTTGATATACCGTCTTGTCGTACCAAGCGCTTCTCCTCCACATTTACTCTGCGCATAGCCAAGCTGTGGAATTCTCTGCCGGTTCTGTGCCACTTAGGACCTTTCAGCCTTTAAAACACGAGTAAATAGGCATCTTCTGGGCTCGCTAGTCCCATCGTAGACCTTATCTATCGCTTACCATCACGCGAGATCGAGGTCAAGAGTGGGCTCATTACTAATAAAAAATAAAAAAATAGAATGCGAACAAAGTTGGTGCCAATACACAATCCTGTTTGACTCCACACGTGACTGAGAAAGATTCTGATTGTTCACCATTGACTGTGACGCAACATGACATGTCATCATGTAAAAGCCGTAAAAGGCTAACAAATTTATTCGGACAACCCAGTTTAGACAGAACCAAACCAAAGAACCAAAGAGCTTCACGAGGAACGCTGTCAAAGGCCTTTTCAAGGTCAACAAAACACAGAAACATTGGTCGACCTTTCTCCGTGCTCTTCTCAATAGGCTGGTGGATTGAAATGATGGCCTCGCAGGCTCCTCTTTCCGGTCTGAAGCCGAACTGAGATTCTGGCAGTATTTCTTCAGATAAAGGCAAAAGTCTATTTAGAAGGACTTGTGCGAATTTTTTTCCTGGAATGGAGAGAATGGAAATGCCTCGGTACGAATTATAGTCAGAGCGATCTCCTTTGTTTTTGTACAGTGAGCAAATGCGAGAGATTTAAAAGCACTTAGGTAGATTTTCTTCCGATCACATATACAACAACAGTTTCCACATGGTCTGGTGTAACTCCTCTCCTCCATACTTCAGCATTTCAACGCAAATATTATGTACGCCTACTGCTTTCTTATTCTGCTGTTGCCTGATGGTCGTTCTGACTTCCTCCAAAGTAATAGGTTCAAGTAACTCTTCCCTAGGTTTAGTTTGCTGGAGGGAATTAATGTTAGTTATATCAGTAGAGCGATCAACATTCAGAAGGTCATTAAAATGTTGAGCCCAGCGTTTCAAGATATCGTCTTTGTTGGCGAGAGATACTCCATGTAGTGACTTTAACGGTACGTTTTCATTTTGGTACCTATGACTCTAAAAATCTTGTTATAAAATGCACTCAGCTGTTGTGTGTCTATAAGCCACTGTAAGAATTTCGCGTTCTCTTGCCACCACTCACCATTCGCATCTCTCGTTAGTCTTCCCAAGATTGAGAAGACTAAACTAAGTATTTTCCTGGATTTGTTTGTGTAAGTTTTCATTGCAAAGAATTATTGTGCTGCATATTAAGTAGCTGTCGGTGACCGCTAATCCAATTTAGTGTTTCTATGGCCCAAGATTGGAGAGCTTGTTTCCGTGACAAAAGATGTTACGGACTGCCAAATGGTCTCCAGGTCATCGTTTTCAATATTCAAGGAATAAAGAGCTTCATTCAACTTGCTAACATAGGCTTCCCTTTTCTGAAGATGCTGACTGACAATTGACAGTTTCCAAACGGAATGCTTGACCACGTCCATTAAAACGTACCTATTGAAGTATTATACATTAAGTGATAATGCGTTTCGGGAGAAGACGTACCAGAAAAATTGATTGTGTTATTTAAATATGGGGGGGTGTTTTTAAGTACAGTACTGGCATTTATTAATAAAATACCTACTATATACTTGTATCTATTATCATCAAAATTAAATTATATACTTGTGACTTGATCGACTCGACTATGTGACCCCCCCCTGGCACCAAAGCTGGATCCGCCCTTGGTATCTCTACTACTAAGTAGAGATACCTACTACTGTTTCTTGTGATTTTTTTTTATTTTTGGCTCGCGTTTGAATTTTAAGAAAAAAATTAATTCATTTCAAATTAATTCAATTAAATAATTAAATTTCAATTTGAAATTAATTTTTAAACTGGCATGATTGCTCTATGTTATCTCTTAAAAAATAGTCTTTTTAAGAGATAACATAGAGCAATCATGCCAGTAGCGTGCAACCAGCGCACCACGCACCATGAGAACATAAGTCTAGTTTAAGCATATACTAACGGGAACCCGTGTGAAATTAGTACTTCCCACAATATGATTATAAATTAAAGCCTGTCTGAATTCTGATGGATAACCTATATTATTATATAGTTGTAAAATATGTTTCCAGTTCTAAGATATGCTTAATTATATTTAAAACTTTGGTCTATACTGTCGTATAGACCAATTAATACAGCACAATGGGATTACAAATAAAAAATATCCGATAAGTTGGTCATCATGTATGTCATTGATATACACTATAAAAAGGAAAGGGCCAAGAATTGAACCTTGCGGAGCACTCATCTTGGCTAGGGATCCTGCAGATGTCGCTCCATTAACAATAACTTTTTGTTGCCTGTTTGATAAATATGAAAGAACAAGGTCAGCAGAACACGAATCCACGAACTCCGTAATGTTGTAATTTACAGATCAGTGTTTTGTGGTCAACGCAATCAAAAGCTTTGGAGAGGTCACAAAATATGCCAATTGCATCCTGAGATTTCTCCCAAGATTCCAGAATGTGACGGATGAGCGCTACTCCTGCGTCTGTTGTTGACCTACCTTTCGTGAAACCAAACTGCCGACTATGCAGAATTCCATTTGAGTTAAAATATGATAGCATCTGGTCCAGCATGATTTTTTCGTATATTTTGCTTAATGCTGGAAGCACATATATCGGTCTATAGTTAGAGGGATCACTCTTACAACCCGACTTAAAAATTAGTACTACTTTACTATGTTTCATTAAATCGGGAAAATTACCGCTGTCTATACATTAATTAAATGTGCCTGTTAGGATAGCAGCAATTGAGTCAATAATATTACCAAGAACCCTAACAGATGCACTCCATAAGTCATCAGTGTTTGTTATGTTAAGACTTGGAATGCTTTTTAATTACATCAATAGAAATGGGCTTAAATGAAAATGTTGGTATATCCTTATTGAAGTTTTCCTTTAAAAAAGATTCTGCTGATAATGGCGAAGAATGTAGAGATTTAGTAACCTCTACTGGAATATTGGTAAAGTAATTTTCCAACTTCTCAGCCACTTTTGACTTATCTGAGATGACCTGATCATCGATGTTCAAAGTCAAATCATTCTAACCCTGTTGCTTTGTGTTTCCAGTTTCTTTGTTTATCACCTTCAACACAGTTTTTATTTTATTGTTAGAAATGCTAATTTTATTACTTTCTGATTTAGATTTAGCTTAGGGCGCATACTCTTTTAAATATCTTTGAGTAGTTTCTTACATAATTATGGAAGGCTTCATCGGAAGTCAATGATTTTTCATGGTATAAGTTGTATAAATTGTCTCAGCTTATTCTTATTCCAGCAGTGGCCCATTCATTAAATTTAGATTTATTACTCGTTTGAAATTTTTTAACTGGACATGCCTTACTAAATTCGTGGCATGGTGAAGAAAAAATATCCTGTAATTTTCATTGGGGTCATGGGAGTCAAAATTGGCCATTGAAAGATTACTTTACATGTTATCATTAAAAACATTAATTTCTTTTTAGTTAGTGGCCTAAACTTAATAGTCTTATTTAATTGCCGCTTTTTAACCAACTCAAAGGATACTAGTTGACCTGTATGGTCAGACCTAACTCCACTAATTTGAGACGAGTATTTTATGGCACAATTAGTATAAATATTATCTATGCATTGAGCTGATGTTGCTGTTATTCTTGTTGCTTCCTTGTATGTGCATTTTAAGTTAAATGAACCAAACAATGAAGTAAGCTTGCAGTGTTCAGGTGAATTTACTAACAAATCAATATTTAGGTGACCACAAATGAAAACTAATTTATTATCTCTTATAAGCTTAGGCACTTAAAATTTCTCCCATTATCATTAAGAATGATGACAAGTTTGATGCTGGTGGTCTATAAACACTTAAGAAAGTTTGGCCTTCAACTTCTGTACATGCTACCTCACACAAGCAATCAACAGAGCAAGCGGTGATATATTTTTGTTCCTTATATCTAAGAGAATTATTACGTAATATTAAAGTACCACCTCCTACTGAGGACCTGTTGTATGCACTAGTAACAGAAAAATATTAATTTTAAACAACATTCTATCTGGTTTTAGCCAGGTTTCACAAAAACATAAGATATCTATATCATATTTATCTATTAACATTTCCTCATCTAATATTTTGCCGGAGAAACGATTTATATTCTGATGATATAGTAAAATTTTGTTATTATAACTCTCCTTTGTCACATCTAAGGGTTTAAACAATTAATTTCAGTATTATTAGATACCCTAGATAATACTGAATAGTCACTTAACCTAGGATCAGTTAAATTGTCAATAACCCAGTGTAAATTGTAAGCTAACAAAGTAGCCAATGAACTTTCGTCGTAAATTCTAAAATGAATGTAAGGATTGCAATCGGTTTGCCCAAAAACCTATTACACGATGTTTGATGTAATATTTTGCAATCGACCTCGTTTGCTGAGCAAGCGATATAATGCGGTCGCACTAAGTTCGCCGCGAGCTTAGTGTATTTCGAACAGCAACCGGGTGCACTCATTTTCATCATTTAGCGATAATTTTAGCCGTTACGTTAGTTTGTTAATTATACTTAGCAATAAACCCTTGAAGGTTATCAGTGTATTTAACTTAGTAGACACACACGATATCCATATTGAATGTTGAAGAAAAAGTTGCATCCACCAAGGATGCAACTTTTTCTCCAACATTCAATATGGATATCGTATGCGTTTTAAATTGGATTTCAAAATGAAAGCCAGATTTGCAATCACCACCCCCAAAAACCCATTACACGATACCCATATCGAATGTGTGAGAAAAAGTTGCATCCGCCATCTTGGATTTTAAAATGAATGCCAGATTTGCAATCACCACCCCCAAAAACCCATTACACGATACCTATATCGAATGTTTGAGAAAAAGTTGCATCCGCCATCTTGGATTTTAAAATGAATGCCAGATTTGCAATTACCACCCCCAAAAACCCATTACACGGTACCCATATCAAATGTTTGAGAAAAAGTTGCATCCGCCATCTTGGATTTTAAAATGAATGCCAGATTTGCAATCACCACCCCCAAAAACCCATTACACGATACCCATATCGAATGTTTGAGAAAAAGTTGCATCCGCCATCTTGGATTTTAAAATGAATGCCAGATTTGCAATCACCACCCCCAAAAACCCATTACACGATACCTATATCGAATGTTTGAGAAAAAGTTGCATCCGCCATCTTGGATTTTAAAATGACTGCCAGATTTGCAATCACCACCCCCAAAAACCCATTACACGGTACCCATATCAAATGTTAGAGAAAAAGTTGCATCCGCCATCTTGGATTTTAAAATGAATGCCAGATTTGCAATCACCACCCCCAAAAACCCATTACACGATACCTATATCGAATGTTTGAGAAAAAGTTGCAACCGCCATCTTGGATTTTAAAATGAATGCCAGTTTTGCAATTACCACCCCCAAAAACCCATTATACGATACCCATATCGAATGTTTGAGAAAAAGTTGCATCCGCCATCTTGGATTTTAAAATGAATGTCAGATTTGCAATCACCACCCCCAAAAACCCATTACACGGTACCCATATCGAATGTTTGAGAAAAAGGTGCATCCGCCATCTTGGATTTTAAAATGAATGCCAGATTTGCAATCACCACCCCCAAAAACCCATTACACGATACTTATATCGATTGTTTGAGAAAAAGTTGCATCCGCCATCTTGGATTTTAAAATGAATGCCAGATTTGCAATTACCACCCCCAAAAACCCATTACACGATACCCATATCGAATGTTTGAAAAAAGTCTTCGACATCACTTTCACTTCCTCAAATAGTGCTTTTCGGGAGCAACTGCACAAGGTACTATTAGAAATACCCAAAACGCTATAGGTGTGCCTATAATATTTAAAGAGTTCCCTCGCTTTCTCCAGGATCCCATCATCAGATCCTGATTTCATAACAATGGAACCAACTAGAAAGTATACCCTTTCAAACGAAAAAAAAATTCCAAATCGGTCCAGCCGTCTTCGAGTTTGAGGTTACATACATAAAAAAAAGTTTAAGACGAACTGAGAACCTTCTCCTTTTCTTTGAAGTCGGTTAAAAAGCAATAATAACATCACAAAATAGAAATACGTACTTTTTATGAGAATGGCGTTTTTTTTTTCGAAAATTTGCGCCAACTTTCTTCTAATAATATTTTTTTTTACATTTTCCCATAATAAAACAAATATTGAAAAAAAAAAATGTTAAAGAAATATATATTGAACAATAAAAAGTAATTGTTGGGTATGCATAATAAATCGTACTCAAAAAACAAAAAATTAGACTTATGTTATTCAACGGATTGCATACGTACGATACATACGTACACAATAGATCGCGAATTATCGTTACCGGCGAAACGCTCCACGATGAGACGTGACCCCTCTCTGAGCTCCCGTGGACGACTGAATTTTCGACCGGTGTACGTTGCGTATGGTTCAAAATAGCGCGCAAATTAGAAGAAAAAATTAAAATTAAAACAACCAAGCGACATTTTTGAAATGTTAAAGCTGTAAATGATAGTATGATAATTAGAGAATAATATGAATTGAAGTTTATGAAAAAATTCAACAGTTTACTATCAAAATTCAGCGACGCACGAGCATGTTTTGTAAGGATATTTGTCCAACTTTATGTATTTTTGTTTAATAAACTATAAAATATTTTTAAATTTTGCCAACTATGTTTGCTAATACATTTATTCTAGTGTTCATTACATATTTTTGTATGGTAATTAAAGTACTATTATAGGCAGGGTTGGGCAGTATTTGAATTACTTGTAATTAAAATACGTAATTGAAATACAAATACGTATTTGGTATTTGTATTTCAATTACTTCTTTGAAATGTAATTTGTAATTCGTATTTCAAATACCTGACGCCGAGGTATTTTGTAATTTGTATTTCAAATACTTGAGGCTTCAAAATACATTTTAACACTAAAATACATTTAACCTTCATTCATTTAGCGATCGTGAGTGTGAGTGCGAAGCGAGACCGCGAGAGTGTAATGATGGTAAAGCAGTCACAAAACGCAAAAAAATGGACTTACGTCAAATTGTCAATGTCAAGCTAAGATGTCAATTTGTCAAGTCATAACGGTTTGTTTTAGTTTTTTTCCAAACACGGAATAAATAAAGCTTCTGTTCTGTGTAGAACGAACGAAAATGTGTTCAAACAATTTAACACAAGTTTGTGCTCATCAGGACCTGTAAAAAGATTGTTTTTTTTAGCAGGTTTTATTCATTCTCCAACAAGAGGCTATTTGTCTAACAGTACTTACATTTAAAAAGTTAGTGTTCATGAAAGGAAACTCTGGTTTTACTGATTAATTAATGTTGTTTTCCTCTACTTTTCAGCCCGTGCTGGGCCTCAAGTCTGCTATTGCAATAGTGCCACAATAGTCTATCATTGATTTCTTAATTGTCGATCAATGGCATTGTCATTTTGCTAAAAGTTCGTAATCTGTTAAATTCATAATGGTATCCTAGTAGAATTGTGTTATAAATTGACATAGTTGTATTGCCATTATTATAAAACCTGTTAATAGAAATGTAGTAAAACTATACAATTCAATAATATTTTAGCTGTCAAAGTCAAATGTCACATTACTGCTTACTGACGTTTTATCTGTTTTTATTAGCGGCCGGTGTTTTGATTAGGGCGTCCAATCCCGCAATACCGAAATCTCGGTATTGCGGGATCCCGCGTCATTTTCCAATCCCGCGTGATGCGGGATTACGGGCACGGGATCCGCGGGATTTGCGGGACTGAAAAAAAAACATGCATAAGACCTCTCGCGAGCCCGATCGCTCTGTGACTGGCGGCCGGCAGTGTTGCAAACAACGCGGGGGCCGATGTCGCCTGTTTTTCACAGCTTATGTAGCCTAATATAGCCGAATTTCAGTCAGTGGTAGCCTAAGTATGTAGCATAAAATCAGTAAAGTTTTTTATTCAGTATTTGTTACTGTTTTTTGTGAAGAAAAAACGGTGTAATTTGATTGATTTCATACTAATAGCAATACGTAAATAAACGTGGAGTTAGTTCATTAATTCATTGTTTTATTTGCCTTATATAAATGTGAATATTTTCAATATGCGGGATCCCGCAAATACCGAGATCCCGCGGGATTTAAAATTCGTAGTCCCGCAAATACCGAGATTGAATTCAGGCTGCGGGATTGGACGCCCTAGTTTTGATGTATGTGTTTTAAATTATCTTTAATAGAGAAGCCTATATTTATTACAATACAAAATGGTGCTAATTGACCAAAATTCGGTTGGAACTGTAAAAATTTTAGCAGATTACCGCGTAAGTCAGTCATTCATTTGTCATTGTGTACGAGATTACTATTCTAAGCCATTTCTTTCAATGGAGTGTCAGTGGTTGAACATTATAATAATAAATTACCAAACTTGTCAAAATCTACAAATAAAAATTGGCCAAGTGCGAGTCAGACTCGAGAGAGATCGGGTCAGCAATTTTAGAGATACAGCATCTCAAAAATTGCTGACCCGATCTCGTTCAAACCAATTTTGAAAATTTTGAATATTTTTTTAGATTTTTCACTCCATTATTATAGAAGTTAGAGGGGGGGACACATTTTACCACTTTGGAAGCTTATATCTTTTAAACGATTGACTTTATGAAAAAGTGGTTTTAAAAACCCCTATATCATTTTTAAAGACCTGTCTATAAATATCACACACGCATAGGTTTCGTGAAAAAAAATATTTTCAGTTTTAGTTCAATGTATGGGGAGCCCCCCTTTATTTTAAATATTTTTCTATTTTTTTTCTTAAAATCGGAAAGCGGTTCATAGAATACATCTACCTACCAAGTTTCACATGTATAGTCCGAATAGTTTCGGAATAAAATGACTGTGACATACGGACCGACGGACAGACAGACAAACAGACAGACGGACAGACATGACGAAACTATAAGGGTTCAGTTCTTTGCCATTCGGCTACGGAACCCTAAAAATCAATGATCCACCATTCCGACACTATGGCAATAGCAGACTCGGCCTCCTGGCTTATTTTGTATTTTGTAATTTGTATTTCAATTAAAAATAGCTAAAATACTGTATTTTGTATTTTATATTTCAAATACCTCACTTAAAGATATTTTGTATTTCGTATTTTAATTACTTGCGATACAGTATTTTGTAATTTGTATTTCAATTAAAGCAAAACATGTATTTTGCCCAGCCCTGATTATAGGTTATTTTCCTTTAGTAGTGAAGACCGTTTTGAGTTATTTTACTCGGCGCAGCCTTAAGTTTTCTGTCGAACTCAGAGATTTTGCATTTGTGTGTCATGAAGGAACTTAAATCGTTCTTTAAGATAAGTGGGGGTTTTAGGATTAAACAGCACACTGTAAAGCAGAGACAAAATGTGTAAGTTCCGGCGAAGACGTATTGGAAGCCACTTGAGTTTCGTACGAAATTCGGATACGTGATCATATTTGCGCAAGCCAAATATAAATGTAATGCAAACATTTTGGAGTCGCTCAAGTTTATCAAATTGTGCCTCAGTAAGATCAAGATAACTGACATCAGCGTAGTCTAGAATGGGGAGTAAAAGAGACTGTGCTAGCGCAATTTTAGTAGCAGTTGGCAGAAAGTTACGCGACCGTCTTAGGGAATGGGCAGAAGCAAATAATTTGCGACTGACTTCTTGTAATTCTTCTTTGGGTTGACAAATATCTTTCTTGGGGGTCCCCCCCAAGAAAGATATTTGTCAACCCAAACCCCAAGGTTCTTAACTTTCTCGCTTAATGGAATAGCAGTGCCGTTGAAAATAACCTGAGGAAGCTGCGTCCATTTTACCTTAGGTGCCAACCTGGAACTGCCAACCACAATGACCTGGGTCTGTGACGGGTTAACCTGCAAACCATGTGCATCATTCCATTCGCAAACAGAAGCCAAGTCCTGGTTCATGATATCAATAGCAGTATGCAAATCTGTATATGGAGCTTGTCTGTAAATCTGCAGATCATCAGCATAAAGATGGTAGGAGGACTGAAGTTTTTTAGAAATAGAATTTATGAATATTGCGAAGAGTAAAGGAGATAAAACGCCACCCTGAGGAACACCGGCTGAAGTACTACACCGAGAAGAGCAGGACTCATCTATGCAAATACCTACGTAGCCGGCGGCCAAACAGGTAACTACGAAACCAGTCAATCGCTGTTGGAGATATGTTAATAGAGCGTAGTATGCAATTTTTAGCATTCTCAACTGTAACCTGTAAATTTCCGTTAAGTTTTCCCATAGCTACTTAGTCCGTAGTTAATAACCGAGTCGGCTAGGGCCATGTATAACATTCTAAGGGTTTTATAGGGTAATTTGTATTTTAGTATGTTAAGTTTACTAAGTATAGACCTAAGTTTGTTGCATACGTAGTCTATGTGTGGTCCCCAGCAGAATCGACTATCCACCAATAGACCGATATACATATGGTTATCAACTAGATACATCCAAGCGCGGATATTTGCAGGCTATTACCGAATTATGGAGGCAAGAATGTTCGTGTGCAATGACCGTAGGCAATCACTACCAGCAATCACGTACCATCAGGTGAGATGCATTACTTATCTATCAATAAAAAAATAATGATAATAATTTAATAATTTCTGCTTATAACGTTTTCCCTGCTGGAACGAAGTGACACACGCATCACACGTCACATGTAACTAGTGCGATACTGTATTCCAAATAGCTACAGAAAACATTGTATAAGCAACTTAATGGACATTTTTTTAAAGCTGATTCGGTAGCAACTACCGATTGGTTTTTTCCACAGAATAGATAAAAGAGGTTAGAAAGGAAATAGTTCCTGATTTGTATGAGAACGCGTATCGCCGCTTGTCTCCCACTTTTTAGCTTCACTACAAGCAAAAGGCCCGTTACCAGTGTTGCCAACCTAACCGAAGCATAAAGCAGACTTAAAAAACATCAAAACAGTAAAATGGTAACTTTAAAACATTAAGTCTACTATTATTATTGAAATTGAAACCCTTAATAAAATTGAAAACACACGTACCTACATAATCATTATTATTATTTATTTATTATGTAAAAAAAAATAATAACTGACATTTTTTTTTAAATATTCTTACAAATAATTATTAATCATTTTAAATTTCTCTGTCTTCGATATTTTCTGCCTCTTTTTTATTAAAATCATACAAATTTTTATTGAATTTCTTCACATGTTTTTCAGTTGCATTGCATCCCCAATCGGAGACGGCCTTCAAGTTCAAGCGCCCAAATATAGCCTCACGGTGATACTGGATTTGTGACCCACCAGCATACGCGCTGGACATGTATCTCTCAGAAACTGTGCTGTCGCTCCTGAATATGACTGATAGAATGAAAGAAGGCAGTTTGCATTCATGTAATTCGCTTCTTTCGGCAAAGTTCGCGATGTTTTCGAACTTGTTTTGGACATTTATTGCAAACTATGCGACCGCATACGACTATCGTTAGCATAACAAAATCTTTTGTTACAAAATACAATATCCCATAAAAAACAATACTTGTCAAAAAACCAAGTCTCGCAACTCAATTCTTCTACCGTAAAAAGTTGTGAGATCCATGTAATACCAAGTCGGTTATTAATTTATTCAGTCCTTACTTAAGGGACCTTCTGTCTTAAGTTGTTACGTAATTATCTAACCAAACAACATCTTATAGAGTCTGGCTAACGAAAGCGTGACCTGAGAAAGCGCGGCAAATTCAAAAAATCTTTGTGGTATTACTGACTATAGTAGGAGAAAACTGTTTTGATACTTGGAAATTTTATGTATTTACGACAATCAATTTATATAATAGTTGTTTACGAACTAATTTCTAATTTAGGGATAATACCACATAATGTTTTTAAAGACTCCGTTTGGTGTCCCGGAGCCTTGACTGTCATGGATTGATTAAAAAAACGAATGTGTAGATTTATTTATTAGTATATACGTAATAATAACCTACTTAACATGTAAGTAGTTTATTAAATTTCTTCAACAATTTTTTAAATCAACTAGAGGCGTTTTTAGTATGATAATTATTTAATCATCGTACTCAAAATCCGAGTCCAAAAATTCTACCTCTAAGGATTCTTCTGTATCAGTGGAGTCGTCATCACCTACACTTATTATGATTTTTTCCAATACTTTTTCTGTTATGTGATCTCTTTGTTTGTATTATTTTATTTTCCACATTTATTACATGATTTGTCATTTTTCTTTCAATCTTCTGCAGCTATTCAGCCAAATGAGGTTTTTATCAGTGTTTTATTTTGTTTTAGGGGCACCACTCGTTTTGTTAGATCTTGCCATGACATTTTAGGCTTATAATTTTTGTGTACCTATGTTTCATCTAAATAGCTGATTCGTTTTCCTTCCATTCGTTTAGCAGCAATTTCTTGGTAAAGAAAGCCTCTTGCCTCCAAGCAGCAATATCAAAAAGTTCGACAAGAACCGTTCGTTCATTTTTATTTTTCTTGTACTCATACCCATTAGCAATTAATATTTCACGCAGAGTTTCTCTACATCCACTAAAGCCAATGCTAGAATGTAATTTTTCTAGCAATGTTCGCAATGTTGGGACATTCTTTCTCACAATATAAAATTCATTATTTTATATCTTGTTGAATCAATATCAAAGCTGTCTAAATCCAACACTGAGCTTTTGTGTGGGCGTTTTTTTTCCTGGAGTGCTCCACATCCATTCATTCACAGATCCTTCCTTTTTTTTAGTGTTGTGACACCAACTTCTGCAAAACGAAGTATAAAATGCATATTAAAAAATTAAGGTACCCAAACAATTTGATAATGTCAAATAACACAACGCATCAACAAAACATGCTTATCCGTAACATACGTACCGGTTAATGAAGATATTTCTTCTAAGAACTTAGTCTGAGTTTCTATTAAAGATTTTTCTCCAAATTTTTTAACGTTTCAACAAGTCGCAGATTCTTTGTTTATCTCCAATATTATCTATAAAGATAAGAAAAAGTATCATAATATTGTAAATAGGTATATCTAATAATCAGCCACCAAGGATCAACATTAAAAGTCGTACTAACCTAAAAAATCCGAGATCGCATGTAAACATTGTTGTTTTTCTTGAACAACATTTTCTTTCTCTTCTTGTTTTTGTTTAAACTTACTGACATAGTATGTAGCAGCTTTCGCACGTTACTTTTTATTGTTTTACCCATATTAAAGCGATTATTGTTGAATATTAATTGTGTTTACAAATTACTGACAATTGTAATCACAGATTTTGATAGCTTAATAATGTTGCCGTATTAAACTTTTAAGAAAACTCCAGGTCACGCTTTCGTTAGCCAGACTCTAGTGACCATATCAATATTAAAAATCTTTAACGTTTTAAATAAATAGATTGACTCGGCCATCGCATGAAAACACAATATATCTCACAAGTAATACATACATATATAAATTAGATTGTTTTTGCGATTGCCAAGTCAATCTATTTATTTAAAACGTTAAAGATTTTTAATATTGATATGGTCACTATAAGATGTTGTTAGGTTAGATAATTACGTAACAACTTAAGACAGAAGGTCCCTTAAGTAAGGACTAAATAAATTAATAACCGACTTGGTATTACATGGATCTCACAACTTTTTACGGTAGAAGAATTGAGTTGCGAGACTTGGTTTTTTGACAAGTATTGTTTGTTATGGGATCTCATTTCTTTTTGTAGATAGTCCTCCTTTTTCCTTTCCGGTACCTTCTACTTCTTTTATACCAATAACAAATTTTCTTAAAGCCCTTTCTCTGTCTTATGAGCTTTTCTTATTTTTGTAGGTAGCCTTCCTTTTTTTCTTTTTCTTGAGCTTCAGTTACAGTTTTTTTTCAAAGCCCACTCCCTGTCTCTATGGATTTTTCTCGGAGGCTTTGATGTTAAAAATTTTGACAAATCTGGACGGTAAATTAGTCTATTGTATTCACAAATTGAGGATTCCTGCGCTTTAATTACTTCCAAAGTTGACATTAATTAGATGTAAACCGCCCAAACTTGTAACTCTCGAAAGTGCCACGTAAGCTTGACCGGATGTGAATACTGCAGAACCGATATCCATCAGCGCATTATTTAGACTTAGGCCCTGACTTTTGTCTATAGTTATAGCATAGGTTATACATATGGGAAACTGTTCGCGATGAACATAAGCTCTATTAATACTTTCAAATTTAGTTTTGACCGGACTAAGCTCGTAAACATGTTCTTCACTATATGTAATGTATATTTTCTTAATGACTTCTGTATTTTCCGGACCAACCTTTAATCTTTGCACTCTACCGATAGAACCATTAACTAAACCAAGACTCACGTTAAAATTTCGCCTTAGCATGACTTTTGTTCCTATTTTTATAATTATATTCTCTTCCAGGCCCGCAGTCATACAAACATCTTCATGATTTTTAATGCATTCATGAGCTCTTTTTAGATAGATAGATAGATATACTCTTTATTGTACACCATAACAGAATTAAATAAGGACTTAAAAACTACAAAGGGTGTTACAATGGGCGGTCTTATCGCTAAAAGCGATCTTTTACAGACAACCTTTAGATGGATTTGACACAGCAGGAGAAAATAAATTCGCGGGTAGTCCATGGTGTACTATTTACTTATATACAATAAATAAGTAATAACCTACATACTCAATACACATATACATATACATACATAAAAATAACAAAGCTGAGATATATAAAAATTAAATTAAAAATAGTAACATATTAAAGAGAGAGATAGAGATCTTTTACCATGTTTTTGAAAGAAGGAAGGGTTTGTGCTTGTCTTACTGACACGGGAAGAGTATTCCACAGTCGTACTGCTTGAGCTACGAACGACTTACCAAAGAAATTGGTGGAGTGACTCGGTACCTCTAGCCTCAAGTTTTCCGATGACCTCAGAAATTTGGCATGTGTGTCACGGAGGAACTTAAAACGTTCTTTAAGATAAAAGGGGGTCTTAGGATTGAACAGAATACTGTAAAGCAGAGACAATATGTGTAAGTTCCGGCGAAGACGTATAGGAAGCCACTTGAGTTTCGTACGAAATTCAGATACGTGATCATATTTGCGCAAACCAAATATAAATCTTATGCAAAAATTTTGAAGTCGCTCAAGTTTATCAAGTTGTGCCTCTGTGAGATCAAGATAACTGACATCAGCGTAGTCTAGGATGGGATGCAAAAGAGACTGTGCTAGCGCAATTTTAGTGGCAGTTGGCAGAAAGTTACGCAACCGTCTTAGGGAACTGGCAGAAGCAAATAATTTGCGACTCACCTCTTGTAATTGGGGACCCCACGAAAGATATTTGTCCAACCAGACCCCAAGGTTCTTAACTTTCTCGCTTAGTGGAATAGCTGTGCCGTTGAAAATAACCTGAGGAAGCTGAGACCAGTTTATCTTAGATGCTAACCTAGAGCTGCCGACCACAATGACCTGAGTCTTTAACGGGTTAACCTGCAAACCATGTGCCTCACTCCATTCGCAAACTGAAGCCAAGTCCTGGTTTATCATATTTATTGTAGCATCTAAATCAGTATGAGGCGCTTGTCTGTAAATTTGCAAGTCATCAGCATAAAGGTGGTAGGAGGATTGAAGTTTTTTGGAAATGGAATTTATGAAAATTGCGAAAAGTAAAGGAGATAACACGCCACCCTGAGGAACACCGGCTACAGTACTACACCAAGAAGAGCAGGACTCATCTATGCAAATACGTTGCCGGCGGCCATACAGGTAACTACGAAACCAGTCAATCGCTGTTGGAGATATGTTAATAGAGTGAAGTATGCTGAGCAGAATATCGAAATCGACGGTATTAAAAGCGTTACTAAAATCAAGCAAGCAGAGAACCGTCATATTTCCTTTATCCATGCCCATCCGTATGTCATCAGTTACATTAACTAACGCGGTAGTAGTACTGTGTCCAGGACGAAATCCGGATTGGAAAGGATTCAGCAGACTATTCTTGCAAAGAAAAGCACTTAGCTGATTGTGGACAAGGCGTTCAAGGACTTTAGAGAGAAAAGGTAGGATGGAAATAGGTCGATATTCTGAAAAAGAGGCAGGATTTGATTTTTTGGGTAAAGGAGTAATTTTGGCCTCTTTCCATACCGATGGAAAGACACCATTGGAAATAGAATAGTTAAGGATATAGGTCAGGATAGGAAGGATTTCATTGAGGACAGGAAGTATCATCTTCCGACTGACACAGTCGCTGCCAACCGCGTTAGATGTAATTGAAAGTAAGCTCTTCTTAACATCACAATCAGAAAATTGACTAAAATTAAATGCGGAGTGATCCGGAGTTGGAAGGTTAGAAAGATAATTTATAGTAGCTGCCTTCAATGTCCCATTGCAGTAGGACGAGGATGAGAAGTGTTGATTCAACAGATCAATGTCTAGGTCTTTAGGAATCGATTCTTGGCGTGATTTTCCAACTCCCATTGATTTAAGAAATTTCCAGACTTTAGCTGGATCACCGTTTTCAACAGAATCATGAATATGTCGGCGCATTGCATCCCTACACACCCTATTGCTGCGATTGCGTGCATTCACAAACATCTCTCGGTTTAATGGTGAGGGTCGGCTTCTGAATTTTGACTTACATACTACTTTCTTGTGCATGACAGCCCTCACTTCATCTGTCAACCATGGTGCTGGAAGATGCTTTAATTTGACTGCACGAATAGGAGCATGAGTGTCGTAAAGTTTTACAAGATTATCCGTAAGCAGGTTAACTTTGTCATCGACCGATTCAACAGCGACAAGAGAGGTCCAATCAATGTTGTTTGCATCCGCCTGGAGATTATCAACATTCATACCACTAAAACTGCGTAACAGAAGAGTTTTAGGCTTGGCCTTGGGAGGGCGAATCTTGTAGGAAAGGTATATTAAATCGTGATAGGAAAACATGTCAGCCGTGCATTGGCCATGCTTACTGACATGATGTGTAGAGGAGACAATTACAAGATCCAAAAGAGAGGGATTACAGTTTGGGAAGTGGTGTGTGGCACTAGAAGGAAGGACAGCCATGTTTGACGACTGAAGTATTGACTGAAATGCTAAAGATCGAGAATCATTTTTCAATAAGCAAGTATTGAAATCCCCCATAATTATTGTATGACTGTAAGAAGGAGTTAAATCTTCAAGGATCTTTTCAAAGGAGGAAAAGAAATTTACACGTGAAGAAGGACTGTAATAAACACCAAGAAGAATTTTCACATGATTTAGGTTAATTTCCAAAAAGAGATGCTCACCCGCATTCTGTGGCGGAGGTTGTGTTGACATATCGACAATTGAAAAAGGAATCTGCGGACGAAGATATATGGCAACACCACCTCCTCCACCACGCGCGCGATCATTTCTAATTAACTGGAAACCTGGTAAGGAATAGGATGTTGAAGGGAGACAAGGTTTGAGCCAAGACTCTGAAACAAGGATTGCATGGATGTTCTTACAGTCAAGGTTAGCTAACATGTCAGAGTAATGGGCCGGGATACTTTTAATCTATGCTATCTACAGCTGTAAGTTTTATTTCGGGATGTTGGAGAGATCTAAGCATTGCAGTATTTAGTTGTTGACACATGTTTTTTTGTAGGTAATAAGCAAACGGTAACATTAGGAAGTTTTGAGAGGTTTTCAATTGTTTCAACTAATCTGTTTTAATATTTTTATTTGCGCCATTTGAATCGGATTTGTGAGTTATTAGTTTAGTCGAGAGTAAGTCACGGTCTTTTTGTGTAGTCACGTCTAATATTATTCTATTTATCATTTCAACAAAGTCAGAATCATTGAGCTGTCGCATGTTAATTATAAGTTCATCGTATAACCTGGCGTATTTAAGTCAAGAGGGAAGCCTCCAGATAGTTTACTTTGAGGCAAGCGTGCTCCATCTTCGACCACATCATCACTTACCATCAGGTGAGATGGTGGTGGTGATGGTTGTTTCATGGAAAAATAACATAAAAAAAGAAATTGATAAATATTTTAGTTTTTCCTTGATTCATACAATAAACAATAATTGAATTCTAAATTTGAAGCTTCTACGTCTGCTAGAAGTGCCTTAGACTTTTGATGATCGGTCAGTCAGTGAGTGACAAAATTAACAAACTTTGACTCGTTATAATTCTTAAACTGCTAGTTCAAATTGAATGAAATTTGAAATATACTGTGTTTATACAATGCCTGCTCGGTTATTGAAAATTCAGGCTTATAGTTTTATCCACAATGAAGTTATAGGGGGTCGAAAATGGCCTGAATTGCTTCGAGAAAAGTATGGTACGGCTGTGCCGCTTTTTTGCTCGACTTGGCGGGGGCACTGCCGTGCCCTCAGATTATTTTGTTTTCCGTACAAATTCCACACGAGTTTATCCTTATTACAACCCATTTCTAACCGATACCTTCAAGAAGTAGTACTGGTATTCAATTAGAAAGCACCTAGCAAGTATTTAATAACTCAAACGGGGAATTACCTGTATGCAAATTACATTACCGTTGCAAAAATATATAAAAGCTATTTTTTCGTTTTGTCCTGCTAATTCAAAATTTTATTACTAGCAGTAGTAATATAAGTATTGTTTTAGTGTACACATAATTCACTTGTTTATGTATGAAAATGAGCTTTTGGTGGTAAAATATAGGAAAATATTTAAATTATTTGGAAAAATATCTTTTTTACACGTTTTTATTAGGTCGACCTGTATGTAGCTAACTATGTAATGGAATCTAAGGTAACTAATTTAAACATCTTCCAAGGGTCATAGCGTAATGAAAATTGGCAGCTGTATGTAGTTCTGATGACAATACAATAATATGGTACTGTCGAACTGATCTGATGATGGAGCCGGAAAATATGAACTGGAACTTCATGATGGAAAATTATATCATAGCTGTTTTGGATTTCTTAGAAAAGTCTTGTAATGAACTTTGACCACGATTAGGTTTCAAGGTCTGATGATGAAGCCGGGAGATAGGAACTGGCATTCCATGATGGAGTATCGTATCATAGTCGTGTTTGCACGTATGAGAAAGGCCACGTAATGGACTTTGAACACGATCAGGTTTCAAGGTTATAACAAACCTAAAGAAAATCCGTTATCGGTTTTCTTAACCTTTTTGAATTACCGCGTAAATCCATAGATTTATTTTTATAGATGTCACTTTCAAATCCTATGGGGGGATTGACCGTTTAACTTTCACTACTCGGGGGAATAATATGGCAAAAACTACAAAAAAAGAAACAGCAACACAAGGAAAACGAAGACTACAAAAAAAAGGAAAAGCGAAAACAAAAAACCTTAAAACTCAGTGAAAACGAAAAATCTCTACAAACACACCAATCAAAAACGTATATGAAACAATATAGAGCTAGAGAGACACCAGAGCAACGAAACTTTTTCCTGTTTGAAGTTATCATTTTTATTCGTTTCTTTTCCGTCCCAAATTTTACCACTACCCATCAGGAGTATGTATGTGTAATATAAGTTAGATAATAAAATGAACTCACCATATCATGCCTGATCTTGTGATTATCATAAGCCCTCGCGTCCACAAATCCTTTGTAACACGAATCGCACCTAAAAGGCGAGTGCAAATAGTTGGCAGATTTCGATCTAGCGAGTAGGTATTCTAACTGTTCCTTTTTGCTTAAAATTATTTCGCTGCAGTCAGGCTTGCGCGCTAAAAATAAAAATAAAAAATGGTGAAGAAAAAGTAGTAGTGTAGTAGATACCACGATTTGAAAATTTGTTATTAATTAAAATTAAATACCTTTTTTTTATTAAATAAATAAATACAATCTGTGTTGTTCTAAGGGTCAGGTGTTTCACACCCCAGTGAAAGACCCTATTTATTTTTCGGGTGAGATTATCATCGAATGACTTCTCGCATTCTGAGTGAAGCGGAAGGGACTCACTACAAACCCACCCTATTCCTTTAGCTGCCCTTGCGTTCCGTGGCCGCGGTGTCTCGTTAGAATATTCCCGCAGCCCTTACAAAGCTACCTAGAACGGTGCTTCAAATAAAAGTTTTTTTTTTATTGATAATAGGTTCGCGTTTGACCACTATCTCACCTGATGGTAAGTGACGATGTGGTCGAAGATGGAGCACGCTTGCCTAGAAGTAACCTATTCACTCTTGACTTAAAGACTCCCAGGTTATAGCGATCGGGAAACAGACTCCGGCAGGGAATTCCATTCCTTAGCCGTACGCACTGAAGAAGTTTCAGAATTTTTACACAAGTTTTAGAATATTGAGTCTGGGAATCTTCACTGGGGTGTGACACACCCTACGCAACTAATTAAGGGTAGGTAGTGAGTTCGAGCACTAAAGTAAGTCTTACCTTTCTTCTTCACCGGTTTCTTCTTACTTCTCGATACTTCTTGTTCTTCTTCCACTTCAGTTTTAAACTTCATTAAAGGTACATCGTCTTCTGAATCCGATCCAGAGTTTTGTACTGGTATATCTTCTGTATCTGGATATGTATGATCTATATTTTCCGTTTCTATTTCTGTAATTATACGTATAGTATTTTTTTAAAGTGAAATAGTAATGTAATTAGAATTCACATTACTTGCAATCTTGTAAACTCCTCTAAGCTAAATATGGTTGTGTGTGGAGTGGATTCACGATAATACTGTAATGGGGTGGGGTTTGAACCTGAGGCCTCTCGATCATAAGGCCGACACCTTAGCCATTAGGGTATTGCCGCTTATAATAATATATGTAGATATAGTAAAAGATTTTATTTGATGACGAGCTCGAGGCAAAATAATAACAGCTGCACTAGTCGATTTTCGCGCGGGAAGAGAGTACTTAATCACGTAGGAAAGCGCGGGCACGGCGGCGGGTGCGGGCGCGGACACGTGGCGAGTTCGTGTTCACATTGGCCACCAGGCGTTTGCGCGATTGTAATGTGTTGTCAGAGGTTGTAAACATGGACGACGATCTTTTATTAACCGACTTCTAAAAAAGGAGGAGGTTCTCAATTCGGATGTTTGTTTGTTTTTTTTTTATGTTTGTTCGGGCATAACTCCGTCGCTTGCCAACCGAATTGAAAAATTCTTTTTTTGTTGAAAAGGGTATTCTTCCCAAATGGTCCCATGAAAATTTTATCGAAATCAGACAAGCCGTTTCTGAAAAATCAACAAAAGTCTAAAAAATATATATTTACGTTGATGATCTTTTCGTTTACTCTGCATTGCGTTTTTTGTTCGCGCATAACTCCGTCATGTACGAACCGATTTAGAAAATTCACTGACCCACTAAAATGCGCGAAAATAAAAACATTTTTGCAAAAAATAAAACCGACTTCCATATCAAAACACTACAAAGCCAAAAATAATTTTAATTTCGGAAGGCGGTGTAAAAAAAAAGAAAATACAAAACCAATAACACCGACTACCGAAATTAAAATTATTTTTGGCTTTGTAGTGTTTTGATATGGAAGTCGGTTTTATTTTTTGCAAAAATGTTTTTATTTTGAACCGAAAATTCATACCAAAAGTTGGAGATGATACAAATTAGAATTGGTGTGCACGAAATTGATAAAGAAAGAGAACGGTATGGTGAATTTCATACTTTATAAAGTAATTTGAGAGAACATCCTTTTTATCATTCCGAATTTTCCTTCCTTAACTTATTGAGAATACTTATTTCTGTTCACATGATGCCTGTGTTTACTTTGCCAAATCGGAGTTCTAGCCTGAACGGCACTAATAAACTCTTCTGTATTGAAAGACATGATGAAAACTTGCTACCGTTTCTAGCGACAAATTCATACTGTTTGAACTTACCCGACGTCGCGGGTGAATCGCACGCTCCGCCGCTAGTTCGACGTGAACACACGCAAACAACTGACGCGTTTGATAATGCCGCGAGCGGCCCGCGCGCGCTAGTCGCTAGCTTGCCCACTACTTAGACCGCACGTGCGTTTCATTCGTGAACACTTAGATATAACGCCATATGTTTGATATTTCGTGACCGCGCCCGCGAGTCAACGTGAACGAGTACTAAGTATAGTTCGCCGCCGCAATAATGCAATAGGAAGGCGGCGCGGCGCGCGGCAACGTTTGTAATTCTTGTTAGTTTGTAGTTTATGCCGTATCACTACACACGAGAGCTTATTTTGCTTTGAACATTTAAATCGGTATTTTCTTTGTCAGTTGTGTTTTGTGCGGTTGCGTGGAAACTAGTTTATGCCGTATCACCACGTGCGAGAGTTTATCTTACTTAGAACATTTTTATGCACAGCTGTTTCCTCAGTCGGCGGCGCGTGCGATTTGAGTAGTACCTACAACCCAAGTAACACGTAAGCAAGATAGCAGTACACATTTAAAACATTTTACAGTTCAAAGATGAATATAGTTTGTATAAGAGGTTTGGGAATAGCCAAATGCTGGATTAGGTTGAGTTCGGACCCTTAAAATTCTGAATGCTTAATAAATTCTGTATTTCTGTCCTTCCTTCTTAAAGCTGAAAAACAGCCCGCACCGGCAGCATTTATCTGAATAACCATAATCTGTATTGCGCTTATTAAAGCAGTACTAAGCTAGTAGCGTTTGAAACAGCTATTTTCTGAATAAAGTATCACCTTCTGAATAATATCGTTAAATATTCTATTATACAGCTTGATACTGAATAATTGTTTTTATTTTATCTTTAAACTGGATAAAATTCTATGTCTTACTAATTATTCAGCTGCTGAATAAACAATATTATTTATGTTTTTATTAAGCTTTTTTCGGTTTAATAGAGAATTTAAAACTAACTAATTCAAATTAAAGACCACATTTGTATTGTTATAGCGCCCATAGCTTAATACCAGCTTTATTAAAATATTATTGTGCGTAGATATTATTTTTTCCGTTGTTTGCATCATATCATGGATCGAAAGTCGTGGCAAAAACATAAGAGAACCGGTTATATCAAAAGAAAAATGTTAAAAGAATATTTAAATATCAGTAGTAACTGTGACTGTCCAAGTGTTTCTGGTCATCAAAGGATTAATGAAAATTGTTTAAACAAAAGTGAACCCGGTCCTAGCCAGCATGCGTGGTTGCCGTGTAATGAAGAGGGTTCCGTACCCCAGAAAAATCAATTAGCAAAGCCTATCAAATTTTCTGACTGGTATATACCAAAATGACATTATGGAAATTGAGAAAATACTTAAATAAAATGACAATATATTTTTATACATTTTCAAAGTTTCAGGTTTGACTGAAGTTTTTGATCAGCCAGTAAAATCAAGTTACTTTAATATATTTAAATCTAAAATGCCAACTGAAACACGCGCCTCAATATGCCTATCTCCTCAAGATGTAAAATTCAAGTTTGTGTGTAATGAATATAGGAATGAGTTGTATTTCGTATCTTAACTGCACACTATATATATATAGGCTAAGTTCGAAGTTTAATTAAAAATAAATAATTTAAGTCAAAAAGTTTAATCGTTTATTTCACCTACAAAATTGTTTATCAACAGCTACAAATCACAGTTACAAAATGAAGGTTCAATCTGATCAAGATCAGTGTTACTGACACTGATCTTGATCAGATTGAACCTTCTGAGATCTCAGAACAATGTAACAGAGTCTGTTACATTGTTCTGAGATCTCAACTACCGTTTAATAAATAGCAATAGGATAATCGCTAATTGCAAGACTCTTGCGAGACTCTCGTTTGGGCAACACTACTCGCAACCAACGCGACCGACTGACTGATTTGAAATTGGCAGTCGGTCGAGTCGGTGTGACGCACGACTGTGAAGTGGTAGCGAGCGTGCGGGTGCGGGAGTGGGGGCGGGGGCGAGCGCGGAGTTTGACTGGGCACAAGAGTGAGAGTGAGCGGGCCGTTTATTCCATTTGTCCACTCACACCACCACCGCCACCACTCCCGCGCACCGCGCGTCTTTCCGTACCTTACACTGAAAATTTTTACGAACAATTTGATACCTATATCGTACGATTCAGTTACTATCAGTTCATAGATTTTTTTGTTTACAAGCCGAGTTTCGTTCAGATGAGTCACATCATCACATGACATGATTATTTTGTCACAGCATTAGTACCCACGTAAGTGGACAACGTAAGCCCGACGCGTTCGATTAGAGAACCCTAAAAATCTGAGTAATGTAGAAATGTGGCCAACTATCTAATTGTTATTCAGAAGTTAGTGCAATGAGACTACTCTTTATCAAGTTATAGCTCAGTAACAAGACATGTGTGCACTTTTATTCAGCATTATAAAGCAAAACTTCGATCGCCATTAAAAATCTTTGTAATTTATACTTACAAGGAATTTAAGAGATCACCAAAATGCTTAATCTTAGAACTACAACATTTTCAACTTGATTCATGTTATTTTGTTGGTTTATAATCGCTAGTATTAGCTATTTCGTCGCAAGTACTTTTGTTAGACCTAGTTTGTATGTATAAAAATACTATTTACTATCAGTTATCTTGATTATTCACGCGGCGCGTAATAAATACAAAAAAAAAATCATATACTATTCACGACAAAATTACTTGCGCACTAACAATTAACATGTAGCAGACCTCTAACTTGTAAATTAAAATTTACTTACCGCTTTTATAATTTCACCGGCCATGTCAAATCAACACCATTCGACATCGACATTTTAATATTTATTCCATTTTTTTTTTGACAATATGTATGAATATTGTTTGCAATAATGTAAACAATAATTTAAATGCTCTATAAATTCTGAATACAATAACCAATTCGACTAAGCTGAATAACTCAGATGTAAGAGCTTAATAAAAACAATGTGAACTGTTATTCAAAAGTTTTTAAGCTAATTGAAACGTTATTAAGCTCCTATTCAGATGTTGCTCAGCTGTTATTCAGAGTTAAGCATTCAAAATTGGGGCCCTTTTTGCTTGAATAACTGCTGAATAGACGGTACTCAGACGTTATTCAGCTTAGTATACAGCATATGCTCTAGGTGATTGCTCTTACTCAATCTTTATTCAGCACATCTGTGTTACTTGGGAAGTTACCTCTAGTATTACTATTGATTCTCACGTTTCCGAGTTGTAGAATATTTTTTTAAATTATAGTAAAACCAAAACATCTTTATTTCAACGAAGTCGCGAGCAACTGCTAGTAGTCATTATAACTATGTATTAACGCACGCTAATTCATGGGAACGTAATGCCGACAAACTTTGCAGTTTGGCAGATGTTATGTTAAGAATATAAGTTAAGATACATACAGAGTTGATACGACAGAGGGGCATTAAATTACAATACGTATACTATACGTGTTTAGTGTTAATTTGATACAGTTAAAAAATAAAAACAGCCAAAAAATATTTTTTCAAACAATCTAAATAGCTTACAAATCAGAGTAAAACGCAACCACCCTTTGTAAATAAATGTGACTGACCTTAAATACCTAGGTAACAAAGTGGCAACGTAGCACGGCGTGTGTTATCTCTTGTCTTGGTCAGATAAATGGCTTTAAGGTGCATCTCATCAAAATCATTTGCGACTAAACTACTTCTCCTGTTTAATTGATTTTTGGTACAAAGCTTGAAAATGGTACCTAGTATACGCAGTTTAAAGGAAAGCCCCTCGGTCCTATCAACTCCGTAAAATGTGATTAAAAAAAAGACTGTAAGCCGACCTCAAAATAGTTGAAGGAAGGCTCTTATCTCTATTATGAATTTGATATGTATTAGTATATATTTATATATTATACTAGCAGTTTGTTCGCGTGGGAAGTTTTTCCCATGTAAACCCGATCCCGTGGGAATTTCGCAAAATCCCGTCTTAGCGAACATCTACGTACTAAAAGGTATTTTGCATGGGGGTTGCAAAATTTGAGAGCCCCACTACTTGTAGTTTCTGAAATTTTGTAATTAATCAGTGAGTGGTATTTCGTCTTTGTAAGATTGTCGTATGTATTTTATACTAGTACTCACGCGGGGTTTCGCTCCCGTGGATTCTATCACGGTAAAAACATAACTCTCCTTTTTTGCAGTCGCGTAAAAAGTAGCCTATAACCTTCCTCAAGCTTCAAGCTACTTCCATACCAAATTGCATCCAAATCCACCCAGTACTTTCGAAGATTAGCGCGTTCAAGCAAACAAACAAACAAACTTTTCCGCTTTATAATATTAGTATAGATTATTATGTTTATGTTATGTTAATCACATTTATCGTATGTTATTCACATTATTTACGATGTTTGTACACTGGCAGCCCTAAATCTGTTTCCTTTAAATTCTGTCATATCATATCATATCATATATTTATTTGCATTCCACAATGTTGTTTTAGATGTTACAATAATTGCTTAAAGCTAGGATACAATCATGGACCCCGAAGGGCACAGCAAATCATAAAATTAATTCAATTTACAATAATAATTAAAGATGTCAATACATATTATATTCCCAAACTTATCAAAAGAATACTAAAAATGTCAATAGATTATTAAAAAACTCGATAGATAAAAAAAAAACAATAGTGTCACAAAAAAAATCACAATATAAACCAGTCAAAATGTTAAATGTTAATATGTCTAACTGTCAACTATAAGAGACATGTGAAAATTTACTATTAACTATGCGGTTACAGTCAAAATAAAATACAAAAGGTCACAATTTCAATAAGTCAATACATATTTCGTTTACAGGTCTATATTAAGTCTTAAAGTTAAAAAATTCACCTATGGTATAAAAACAGTTCTCTATTAACCATTGTTTCAATTGCTTTTGGAATTTATGTAAGGGAAGTTCTCTTAACCGACGCGGAATATGGTTGTATACTTTAACGGACATCCTATAGCAATTTTTTTTATGAAATGAGCTTCTGCAAGTAGTGTGAATGTTCAATTTCGTGGGGTCTCTTGAAATATATTTACGGTTTTCATTATCGTCAACAAATAAATGTAATTGGTTTCTAACAAACATTCCTATTTCCATTATGTACATAGATACAAGAGTAAGCACTCCTAGTTTTTTGAAAAGCGGCCTGCATGTTTCAAAAGGTCCGACGTTACTTATAGCTCGGACACACTTTTTCTGTATAATGAAAGCTCTATTAGTGTGTGTTGAATTACCCCATAACAATAACCCATACCTTAAGATGGAGCTTACGTGGCCGTGATAAGCAGTAAGAGCTGCTGTCTCACTAACTGTTCTTTTTAACTGTCTTAAGGCGTAAACAAATCTATTTAGTTTCTTGCATACTGTTTCCACATGAAGTTTCCAATTGCAGTTTTCGTCTAAGGTAATACCAAGAAATCTTATATTTTCGTCTCTATTTAGTATTTCGTCTTCGAATATTATGTTGAAATTATGTTTATTAATTCGATTGTAGTTGCTAAAGTGTACATATTTTGTTTTGGATAAATTCACCCTAAGGTCATTTAGTGTTAACCAAGAAATTATGTCATTTATTGTCTCGTTTGTCCATCCAAAGGTTGTCTGTAAGAGATCGCCTGTGCGATAAGACCGCTCATTGTACACTATTTACTTTTTGTATCTATAGAAATATTGTAAGGTACAATAAAATATACTAATAACATACTAATATTAGAAATGCGAAAGTAACTCTGTCTGTTTGTTACCTTTTCACGCCTAAACCGCTGAACTGATTTATGTAGATCAAATTTGGCATGGGAATAGTTTAGAACCCTAGAAGGACCTATGTACTTCTAGGGTTCTAAACTATTATAGGGATAGTTTTAGAATCGGGAATTACGCGGGTAAAACCTCCCACGCGAACGAAGCCGCGCGCAAAAGCTAGTAATAAATAGATTTAGTACGTACCATCACCAAGGCGTTCGACTTTCAGCTCAATACCATTAACAAGGCGTTCACAAACAGTTGGCAGTTCTTCTTTAATATCATCGCTCTTCGTTTGTCCCCCATCAATTACATTAATGTGTTGAATCGATGTTTTTGTGTATCCTCCAAGATAGTCAGATTCTCCTTTACCTTGCAGTGGCTTTAACTGTAAGAAAAGGTTTATTAACCGACTTCAAAAAAAAGGAGGAGGTTCTCAATTCGTCTTGAACTTTGTAAAAGATAATAAGTAGTTGACATTTTGGCTTTTGTAACTAGATAAATTACATACCGACCCACTAAAAAGCGTGAAAGAAAAATTATTAGCAAAAAATAGAACCGACTTCCATATAAAAACACTACAAAGGCAAAAATAACTTTAATTTCAGAAGGCGGTGTCAAAAACAAGAAAATACAAAATAAATTACACCGGCTACCGAAATTAAAGTTATTTTTGCCTTTGTAGTGTTTTTATATGGAAGTCGGTTCTATTTTTTGCTAAAAACTTTTTTTTTTTCATTAGAAACGTCATCGGCTAAGGTTTCGGACTTGTGATCGAGAAGTCGCAGGTTCGAACCGCACCCATTACTCTACTCATTCATTACTCCGTAAACCCACTCCAGACATAAGCTTATTTAGCTTAGTTGGAGGGGTTAACAAGATTGCTAGGTATGTGGATTCTATCCACATTGCTAGTAATCTATAAAAAACCAACCTTGTAATTTAGGTTAAGAACAACAGTATTAAGGAAAATTGTTACTAACAACATGAGTGTTGATACTAGAAAATAAAATAATTTTAATAAACATTATGAGTTAAGATCTATCTCTCTCTCTCTAATCTAAAAGACTGCTGACGTCACTTCGAGGCGCGCGTGGAACACTCGATGCCGTCGACTCAGGCCTGGTCCTTACCGTCCGTACAGTCAGATAAGACCCTAGGGACGGGCACTTGCACCCGAGTTCGAAAAGCTATATTTTATTTGTTTTTAGTAAAACACCTTCTATCCTATGTTAGTAAAAAAATGAAATAATCCCCCATGATTTCCAGGGCCAAAGTAAACCACTGTTCGTTAGTTTGATCCAGCTCGTCCCACCATCTTTTACGAGGTCTGCCGCGACGCCTTCTGGCTATATCAGGGCTCCAGACAGTGGTGATTTTGGCACAAAACTTCGGGCATGCTGCAGATTTGGTCAGCCCAGATCATGGAGAATCATAGGGGTTTTTCTAGCAGCGGGATAATGTAGGCTAGTAGTAGGTAGTATCAGAACTAAAAACATTTTTTTAGGCTCGCGTTTGTCCACCATCTCACCTGATGGTAAGTGATGATGTGGTCAAAGATCAAGCATGCTTGCCTAGAAGTAACCTATTCACTCTTGACTTAAAGACTCCCAGGTTATAGCGATCAGGAAACACAGACTACGGCATGGAATTCCACTCCTTAGCCGTACGCACAATGAAAGTATTCCCAAAACGTTTTGTGCGTATGGATGGGATGTCCACCATGTAACGATAGCGCATCCCCGTTTGTCTTGTAGTCCGATTCATGTATTTTCCCGAATCATCAGCTCCGCCATCATGCATACTTTCAGAATGCTATTGGTACTCCCACGCAGGGGCGGATCTAGCCGTCAAAAAAGGTTGTGGGCACAACCACCCGAAAATCGGCCAAGAGCGAGTCGGAAAACAAACTCGCTCGACTCGACTTTTGAATGGCCTTTCAGCGAAAACACTACTCCAGAGACTATTCGAGAATTCACGTTGGTACGACGCCCATACCCACAGTAAACCAATTTTAATATCTAGGCTCTAACGAGAGATGCAAACGAGGATCCTGACGGCTGATATCATTCAAAGAGTCATCGCCGCATGGCTGAAGTGGCGCTCACTAACAGGCGTGCTTTGTGATCCCTGTATCCCACAATAAAAACTAAGGAGAAAGTATACATTACAGCAGTGCGCCCGGCGTTACTCTACGGTACCGAGTGCTGGACGGTCAAAAAGACACATGAAGAAAAAATACATACCAACGAAATGAAGATGCTTAGGTGGGCCGGATGTGTGACTAGACACGATAAAATACGAAACGAGTATATACGAGGCAGTCTCAAAGTCGCACCAATCGCTGAAAAAATTTACCGAAAATCGCCTTCACTGGTATGGTCACATCAAAAGACGCCAAGAGGACCACGTTGTAAATATTGCCCTAAAACTTCCGGAACAAAAACGTGGCAGGGGCCGCCCGCCATTGACTTGGTGGTCACAGATAAAGAGAGACCTCGAGAAAGCCCAATTGCCTGAAACGACAAGCCAAAATAGACTGTCCTGGCACAGTAAAGTGAGGAGACCCGACCCCAAATGAAGGGGATCAGGGACGAATATAGATATTGTTTTCTCTTCTTTTCTAGTAACAAGTAAGCCAATATAGAGACACTAGACTGGGTAAATCTTGACGCTGACTCATAAGTCGTAAGTATGACTAGCAAGTGAGAAGCACCAGGCGAGACTTAATTCGCTAATAGACTCGCACTTGGAGTTGTAGTAAACTACGGAACCTTACACTGCGCGTGAGCCGATACGCACATGGCCGATTTTTAAGGCTAATCATCAGCTTATCGATCTCAATAGACCGTGAAAGTGTGACGTCACAAGTCTAATAGGGTTGTGGGCATGCCCATCATGCCCACAACGGTGGATCCGCCCTTGCACCCACAAATCCTATGCAGCTATGAGGCAGATTGTTTCATGATAACACCAAAACTATGTATCCCTACTTCAGCGAACATGTTTGACGGGCTGCAGAATCGTGGGAGGCCCAACAACATCTTGAAAGCATTGTTGTACTGGATTGGAAGCGCCCTTCGAATTCGATACCAGCCTTTAACATTGGTATTGTTTTCAAATCGTTCGAGCTCCTCTAGGTTCTAAGTTGAGCTACGCAATATTTGACAAATGTTTGTACTGTTTGGACGGGCCTACCCAATACACTATTTGTCGTAAACTCACTCCAGACACTATATATTTAGCTTAGTTGGAGGGGTTAACAAGTTTACTAGTAAAGGAAGGAAAGACATCGAATGACTTCATGCATACAAGCAGAAGACGGTGTGCCCCAAAATGCGGCACACTTTGCCTATTAAAACAATTAATTGGCTTGGCACCAACTTCAGTCATGTGAGTAGATACCTAGCCCTTATTTTAAATGAAATTAGACATCCAATAAAACAATCTTGATGGTTATTTCTCTCTTTGTAGTGCAGGTCTCTTTTGTATGTTTTTAAGTAGGTTAAATTTTTTATAAAAAAATTATATTTATTAACAAATCCTTACCTCATAATCTCCATTCAAGATCTGAACTAACAGTTCCTCGGCATCCAGACATTTCTTCTTGAATTGGCAGCATTGCTTTAGTTTAGCATAACAGAAGTAGCATGCTATTATTGGTCTACTGTCTTCCGTTACAAACTAGAACAGAAATATATAAAATATTAATTCTATAGAGCAGTGGTTGCCCAGTGGTAACGGACTCAACTTGCAAGTCAGCAGGCTGTGGGTTTGAAACAGGCAGACATTTTATTTTAAATTCTTGCTCTATTACTGTTTCTAAACCCTCTTAACAATAATTATTTTTTGAAAATATTCAATTTATAGACACACTTTTTTACTGTTTTCTTAATATGTTTTGATATAGGTACCTAAAGATAATACACACATGGAGTAAATATTGGGAAAACTAAATAGATTAAATATATTACTTATATAGCAATGATAAATACTTACTGGAATATCAGTCAGCTTCTCATATATTTCCTGTAGGGTCTTGTTAGAAACCAAATACATGCGAACGTTCTCCACTAAACATATTCTGCACATTGATAGCTTTTCCATTTTATCTTATATTTTAAGACTTAATTATATAGGTAATTTCCATTTACTTTTTGATAATAAATAAACGCAATTATTATTATTTATAAATTATCACTAGGGCTCTTAAATTTTGCCAATTATTGAACTAAATCATGGTTATAACAAGGGATCTTAAAATATAAAAGCTGTTTATGTTTTTTGTGAATTTTATACCAGCTTTTATGCAGAAAAAAATGTATACAAGCCCTAAGACGACCCACTGGACAAGTTTTGGCGTTTTAATTAAAATATTTTACTTTATTAACGCAAATATCTATTTATTTTTGTAGTATTTATTTCACTGTCAGGCAAAACCAAACGCGAAATTTCGACGCCGATGAAACGAAACCAAAAAATTTTGACATTACAGGAAAGAATGCGATCATTATATTAACGTAATACATCCATAAGTATTAAAATATTTTCTTCTTCGTTTTCGTTTTATTTTATTATAGTAGGTTCATGCAGAATTTTAATGGAAAGAAAAGGAAGGTAAATTCAATAATATATTTATAATTTTATTATATAATAATTTCTGAACCATTCTAATGAACGTTGAACGCAGACAAACAACAGAATAACAGATTGTCACTGTCGTTTAAAGTGTAACTACGAAAAACAAACACAACTCGATACTCGAATACAATACACTCAAATGCAACTTATGAAGAACTGCGAAAAGATTGTGAACCTACGATTTACATTCCACCCACTTATTACAACAATTTTAATACGTGATGTTTATAATCAGGTAATTTCACATTTTATTTACTGGTTAATTTCTTTGATAATGACTATATTTTAGACGTTGCGAATTGTTTCGAATTTCTTTCGTGCGAGTTTCTATGGTATCACTGCATCAAAATGAATTATTTCCTGTCTGATGCAAGTAGCGTCGATTTATTGAATAGAAAAGTGCATCAGCGCTAAATGTTTAGCCAATATATTATTGTGGACAAGCTAAGGCTAAAGACTACCAAAAAGGACACACTAAACGTTCTATATGTAAGTTTGGTTTTAGTATTTTTTCGGGTTACAAATAGAACAAAAATAAATGTAGGTATAGTTTTTAAATATTGTGAGCGATCGTAGAGAAAACATTCGTCGGTCGATGAAATTATTTGTTTTCAAGGCTGCTTACTTGGCAGAAAGTCGTGAAACTCATTGTAAATTAAGTGTTTCTCAAATATTCTGACATTCAGTACCTACTTACATCCAAAAATATTTGCAGTGTTTAAACATCTTTTAAATTTATTAGTAGGAATTGCCTAGTGTGTGGTATAAGCCATTACTTAGTGGCATAAAGGTAACTACTTGTATTACTGTTTATACATACTTAGACTGGGACACTTATCATACTGCAAAATTGTTAGAACAGGCCACTGGCCAGTGGTTATTATCTATTTACATAAATATTTCATTATAAAGAAAACAATGAGTTAATGCCCAAAAAAAATGTGTTTAAACTGTGCTTTCTGACGCACAGATTTATTTTGTTTTTTTCTTTATTTGGAATAGAAAACGAATTCAAATTACTTGACCCCTCCAACTAAGCTAAACATGCTACTGTCTGGAGTGGATTCACAGCAATAGTGTAAAAGGTGGAATTCGAGCCTGCATCCTCTCTATCACAAGTCCCACACCTTAACCATTACGCTATTGTTGCTTAATAGTTAGATTAGTTGAACCAGTATTCCCATCTCCAGGAGATTAGATACCTCAGCATTTCAGATAGAAATAGATAGATAGATACAATATACTTTATTGTACATCAAAATTTAAACACACCTATTTAACAATATTGCTTATTCTATGGTAACAATAGCGGTCTTATCGCTGAAAGCGATATCTTCCAGACAACCTTTGGAAGGACTTTAAAAACTTTAAGTGGTGAGGGCTAAATTAGTGTACTTACTACATTACTCATAAAAACAAAGAAACAAAAATTATTTAAATATTAAAATAAATAAATGTAAATGCATATATATATATATATATATAAATACAATGTAATACATAGATAATTAAATAATACAATACATATAATATGTTCTTTAACATCAAGTGGAGAAAAAACAAAAGAATAGTCATAAATTGGAATGAAAATAATTAGCAACCGAGCTTTTAAAGGTAGCCAGTGACTGAGCTTGTCTTACTGACACGGGCAATGCATTCCACAAACGAATAGCTTGCACCGTAAACGATGAGCCATAGAATTTAGTGAAATGTGCAGGCAAGTAAAAGGATAATTAATGGACAAACCGAGAGAAGTGTATGTTTAAATAAGCACTGTGTGTGTTTTTGTTGAGTCAGTCGCCCATCCACCATCCACCTTCGAAAATCTAACCAATGGGTAGTTATTACTTAGCCAGAAGCTCTTTTAAGGTAAGTTTAGAGTAATAAACATGAAATACTAATAATTTTTTATTTGAGACAACAAGATCCACATTACTTAATAGTTACAAATATTAATTAAAGTAACAGATTCTTCTTCTTCAGAGGCTTCTGTGTTCCCTGCCACTTATGACCTTTCAGCCTTTAAAGCAAGAGTAAATAGGCATCTTCTGGGCTCGCTTGTCACATCGTAGACCTCATCTATCGCTTACCATCAGGTGAGATCGAGGTCATGAGCGGGCTCATCCGTAATTTAAAAAAAACTTACATACTATGTTAATAATTATCCGCCAAGTTGAGCAAAAATGCGGCACGGCTGTACCATTCTTTTCTCGAAGCAATTCAGGCCATTTTCGAGCCCCTATAACTTCGTTGTGGATAAAACTAGAAGCCTGAATTTTCAGTAACCAAACAGGCATTGTATAAACACGGTATATTTCAAAACATAAATACAGAGGAGTTTATTAGCGAAATAATGTCTCGGCCATCAATTTGGTGCAGTAAGGATGTTCAATATGAAAATAAATATGTAATAAAAAAAGTGGGATGAAATAAGACAAAATTTTTTGTTTAAATCATGAACCCCCATTTTTATTTGTAATATATCCTGTGCAAAAAAACTACTTCCTTTTAAACATGAAAGTTCCAATTTAGACAAACTCATTTTAAACCCCGCGCAATAATAGCAGATAAAAACCACGCGTCACGCGGCCGCTTCAACGTGGCACACTACAGCGGCAAAACGCAGCTTCTTTACTCCTCCCGCTCCCGCTGGTCGCCCCCGCTCACCGCAGTAGCTCTAGCGTGGCCTGCGGCTAAACCAGAGCAGGGCGCGAGAAGTCGCCGCCGCCGATCGCCTCTATGAGGATACGATGGTACTCCACCCATGCAGGGCACACCTCGACCATATGCTCCACCGTGTCTTCCAGTGTAGATAGGTACCTAGATATAATAATTATGCTCAAAGGTAACTTGTTAAATGGTCAACGGAATAAAAAAGCAAGAAGTATTAAGAGTATTGGGAAGTATTAAGTAGAGTAAATTGCCCGAAATTGCATAATTACTTACTTATGGATTAACTTTAACCGAGACGTTTGACGAGTGCGGCATTAATTATTACTAACTAATGCAAAAGACGTTCGTGCGTATTCATATGTGCGTATCAAAGCCTCCGAAAAAAACCCATAGAGACAGGGAGTGGGCTTTGAAAAAAACTTTAGCTGAAGTTCAAGAAGTAGTACCTGAAAATAAAAAAAGGAAGGCTACCTACAAAAATAAGAAAAGCTCATAAGACAGAGAGAGGGCTTTAAGAAAATTCGTTGTTGGTATACAAGAAGTAGAAGGTACCGAAAAGGAAAAATGTAGGACTTTCTACAAAAAGCAATGAGATCCCATAAAATTAAATTATATATATATAATAATAACATTAAATTAAATATTAGACCTCTTAATATCAAACTCTCCCTGCTGTGTGCAACAAGAGAAATCTCCCCTACTACCTGCTGACGTTTATCACCCTCCTTTTGTTTGTGATATAGATATTAAAGTTAAAAGTCCTCCCTTAGACAGGCGTTCGCTGCAAAAGTATAATTTCTACAAAGCTGACTATGAAAAAATAAATGACATGATACAGAGAACCGATTGGCCGGAACTTCTTACACATATAAAAGCTGAAGATGCTTTATCGCTGTTTTATGACAAACTAGACCAGATTATCAAGCAACATACTCCTCTAACTTGTTCTAGATCCACCAATTATCCAGTTTGGTTCTCACGCTCTTTGATCAAAACATTGAAAAAGAAACAGACAGCCTGGATAAAATGGAAGAAGTACGGAAGCATATCGGATTATGAAACATTCACAATGCATAGAGCCAGCTTTAGAGAAATGTGCGGAAAATGTCTTTCGTCCTATATAAGTTCGGTAGAAGATAGCCTACACACAAATGTTAAACACTTTTGGACATATGTTACAAACCGAAAAGATAAACCTTGCATCCCAGCAAAAGTACACTACAAGGACACTCAATCCAGTGAACCAGAAGTAATTTGTGATTTGTTTTCGAATTTCTTCCACTCTGTATACGAACCAGCATCACCACTCTTGTCACAATGGCAACCGCCCACGGAAACTTCCTCAGCTTGTGATATTATTACTAGCTTACACTTTGATGAAAACAAGATCCTAAGAGAACTCAGGTCTCTGGATCCTGCCAAAGGACCAGGACCCGACGGTATACCTGCTTATTTTCTACGCAACACTGCTGCTCACATCTGTAAACCGTTAGTTATAATTTATAATAAGTGCATAACTGAGGGGGTATTTCCAAAAGAGTGGAAACGCGCTAACATCACACCTGTACACAAAAGTGGTTCGAAGGGTAATGTGGAGAATTACCGTCCAATCTCGATTCTCTCCACTTTGTCAAAGGTCTTTGAGAGACTCGTCCATAATGAAATATATCCCTCATTACACAACGTCATTATACAACAACAGCATGGCTTCGTTAAACAGCGATCTACCACTACAAACCTCTTGTCCTTCTCTAGTTTCTTATTTGATAGTTTTGATAATGGCGTGCAGGTAGACGCTGTATATACAGATTTTTGCAAGGCCTTTGACAAGGTGGACCACGAGCTGCTGCTTAGTAAAATCGCCTTCAATGGCATTCGCGGTAATTTGCTGCGGTGGTTTGTATCGTATATTTCAAACCGCTGTCAAGGAGTAGTAATCAACGGATACAGATCAAGAATTATCGAAGTTACATCTGGCGTCCCACAAGGCTCTATCCTCGGACCATTATTATTTAACATATTTATTAATGACATAGGTAACTGCTTTCGCAACACTAAGTTTCTATTGTACGCCGATGATCTGAAGGTCTACAAATCCATCAAAACAGTAAATGATTGCATATTACTACAACAAGACCTTGACAGACTAACAGACTACTGCCACAGTAATAAATTAAAGCTAAGTTTGCCGAAATGCAGCTACCTTACTTTTACCAAAAACAAGCATCTTATTAAGTTTAACTACACTCTTTGCCACGTGCCCCTATCTCAATTAAACTCAATTCGATATCTCGGTGTTATACTAGATTCCAAACTATGCCTAGACTCGCACATCAGTAAAATAGTCAGCAAAGCTTTCCGTCTATTTGGTTTCATTATGCGGTCCACCCTTGATTTCAAGAAGACCTCGTCATATTTGTGCTTATATAAAGCCCTTGTTCGTTCTCAGCTAGAGTATGCAGTGTCAGTCTGGAACCCATTCTACAAAAAATATGCTGAAATGGTTGAAAGCGTACAGTACAAATTCTTGCGTGCTATGCACTATAGATGCCATAAATACTACCTATCGTATTCACAACTACTCAAAAAGTACAACCTTCTCTCCCTTAGTTCTCGAAGGAAGTACCTCGAAGCCACAGTGCTATTCAAAATTGTCAGAAACAAATTTAACTGTACAAATCTCATCATGATTTGCTATGCTGTACCTAGAACCATTCACAGGCGGCGGGTACGCGCAGGTACTCTTTTCGCTCTGAGTGCTTGTCGAAATAATTCAGGCCTGCGCTCGCCTATCCGCCGTATGGTAGACACATACAACAGTAACTTTGTCGAAATTGATATCTTTAATTGCACAATAAGTAAGTTTAAAAGACTCATTCGATGTACTCTATTGAACACAATTATTAGCGATAATAACTGTGGTTATATTGTAGATACTATTTTATAATTTTATCTTGTATACCTAAGTACTTTATAATTTGTCTTATTTTTTTTAATGTTCATTATTTGACTACTTGTTACAAATTGATATAAACGTTGCACTTAACGCTACCTAGCGATTAGATATTCTCTATTACTAAACTCTAATGTTTATCTGTGGACAGCGTAGTGGGTTCCATTATAGTCAAAACTTCATTTTTTGTTAAACTAGTTGTAAGTTTTTATAATGTAACTGTTTGTTGTTCCATGTAATAAAAATAAAATAAAAAACAATACTTGTCAAAAAACCAAGTCTCGCAACTTAGTTTTTCTACCGTAAAAAGTTGTGAGATCCATGGAATACCAAGTCGGTTATTAATTTATTCAGTCCCTACTTAAGGGACCTTCTATCTTAAGTTGTTACGTAATTATCTAACCTAACGACATCTTATAGCAGGCGCGTGCATAATCCTATGCACGCCCCTGTCTTATAGTGACCATATCAATATTAAAAATCTTTACTTCTTCATCTTTAGATTTTTTACAGATTTTGAAATGATGAAATGAATTAAATAAAAAGTTTGTTTAAGTATAATATAACATTCCATACCAAAATAATGCTACAAAATAACTATTCTTCTAAATTCAAAGATTTACTTGCCCTCGGTACACAAAATAATTTCGCTGACAGCAATGATATTTTATAGTACAGATATGTTATAGGCGCGCGCGTCGTGAAGACTCGAACACGAGCTAATTGGAACGTCTTGCAACTAGTCTGCGTCGAACGCAACCACAAGCATGCCGCACCGTAATACCCGTGTCCTTAGATTTTATTTATCAAAAATGCCATCGTGTGAGTTTCGGAAGTGTACGAATTATACTTCCAAAGTAAACAAAATACAAAGGATCTCATACCACATGTGAGAATGCAAATATATTAAGAATATTTTTTATATTTCATTTGTTTTCCAAACTTGCCAATAAATTATGCTTAGGAGCCATATCTAGGTGAAGACAGAGAGAGCAAACTTGTTTTGTCGCGAGAGCGATAAGGATGCGTGCGTGCGGACATAGATTAATTAAAAGTTTACAAGTGTAGAAGCGATATTGATTGAGTTGTTTTAATTTGTTTTGTGTTACAATTTATTTGACTAAAGTTCATTTGACTAATTATTGAGGATTATAACTGTTTTTTTATTGAGTTAGGTTTCCGAGGGATCAGGTTCGACTTCAAGATTGGATCGCAATTGTTCGTGAACAAAAAAACGAATCAGACTGGATAAGATAAAAACAGCAGGTTTTTTTTTAGCAATCACTTCCAAAATACTAACAAATATGTTTCGAAATGTGGTCGAACAATGCTTAAAAAAATGCAGTTCCAATTATAGAGGTAGGTAACTAAAACATTTTATAAAACATAATGCTGCCTGCATAATGTTTTATAAAATGTCAGCTACCTGTTGCTTGCATTTTCGCCAACGTTGAATTTGTTTGGCCAGTATCATTATGAAACCTATAGTTGTGTCATGAAATTGATTATTTATTGATTTGACGAAGTTCTCGAATCATACAATTATTGTTATGACTGATCATAAATTATTTCATTAACATAATGACTATTAATTTCTACTTTACTTTTGAATATAATGGGCTAAGCTGAATACAAACATTAGTGGTAATACTTGATCCGTGATTAACCATTATGATGTTTAATTTCTTACCTACGTACTTACTCTTCAATCGAGTGTCCACTCTACGGCTATAAAAATGTTATCCTATGGCACAAGGACTCATTTGAAGCGCAATTGTTAGAATTATAGCTATCTCTTTCACTTGCGTGTTGTTTCGTATCTTTTGTTCTACTTATCAGTAAAACTTGTCAATGTGTGCCATAGATATCCGTGATGTGTGCAGTTTTTACTACGCGGAACAAATTTCTACGCAAATTACTATGAACGTAACATATCTGTACTTTATAATATCATTGGCTGACAGTTAAAAATCCCGAAACTGTTGAATGATCTACAGCAGTGGTGGCTCTGACTTACAGGTTGTGGGATGTTCTGAATTCTGATATTTAAAAACTGACTAAAATTACTGCCCTATGTTTTATTAACTCCCCTTTTAATCAAAGTGGTTTGTCTGTATATTCACTTATCTTGCTGGTTTCACATGAATTAAATATGATTCAATCAATAGATGTAAGTAGTACCTACGTTTCACCATTGCGTAGGTAGTGTAGCGTAAAACCGCTACGGTTAAAACTTCCTCCAATTCTAATCCAAACTTTTCAATAAAATTTTTTCTTCATAGCTGTTATTCACATTTGAACAAGGAATCGTGAAAAAAATCCTCGGATGTTTTGCCTTTTGACGGCGTCATTACATTTTTGGGACCCGATATGTGATGGTCGACCTTATTTTTTGATTCATACCGAAATTATGAAGTGAAAGTTTTTTTCTGTTGGTGTAAAGCCAATAAAAAATATAAAGTGTCCTAGCAAAAGGATAGTCTGTGGGTGATTTTCTGGTTAATTTGGTATGTTTTGTCGCCTTTTTTCTTTTTGATGCATTTCGCACTAGTTTCATAATTAATCAAAGATTCAGCTTGCATCGGTGGTCTGAAGTTTCTTTTTGTTTAGATCCCGTTACAAGCCAATTTTTGGCTCCACCCTACGGGCAAGCGACGTCGGTTATCGACGACGGAGGTCGGGGCGCTCTCGCCCGATATCCGAGCACATCCTGTGCCTGAGACGTCCATCTCAAAGGCCTGAAGCGAGTACGAGGTAGATGCGGACTCCGCAGCGCAGTGGCTCCGTGATTTCTACGTTACTTCCCACATTCGTGTCCAGCCGTCCAGGAATTACCGAGTTTTCGCAGCAGGAGTTTTATTTTAAATAGTGCACCTAATTTGTATATTTCTAATCTAAAAAATTATCACGTCAAAAACTCTTTCTAACCTAAGGCCTATCAAGACGCGTTGGATGCTCTTAGTGTTTTTGTAATTAAAATTACTAATAATGCGTATTCGCCTAGCTATAACCGATTGCAATCGATTTTTTTGTTAGGTAAGTTAAAAATATTTGCATAATACTTTCGATAACATTTTTTTTCTTTCCGCTAAGTTAACCCACGCCATCACTGAAAGGTCCCCAATAATAACTAATATTTAAATTTTTTATATTTTTTAATTAAGTACTTGTTTTCTATCTTTTTCCTTTTAATCAAAATTAAACGTGTTAAGTAGCGGTTGTGTTTTACTGTGCACTTAATTTTATTTACGCTACAATATGGCGCCCGAATTAAAGTAAGTTTGCATATTAATTATTACTAAAATACCTTTTTTTTGTTATCTCGTGTGTGGTTGCTCTTGAGAGCAATCTTTAATTTTCATCTTTCTTGTTGTGAGTTTCAGGTTTTAGAATTGGTCAGATACCCGTACGGAAGTTAAAAGGACTACCTGTCTTGAATGTTTTCCCGATTCATACGACTGGACTACAGAATTGCTAACTGAATTTATGTTCTTTGCTAAATTGTGTGATGTTTGTGAAATTCAATTTTAAAGATTAACTTTGTAACTATACCCAATTTCCAATTCTTTTATTTTCTCCCAAAATATACTTATCTATCCCGAGTTTTATTTTATCCCAGTAGGTAGCGGTAGTTAGTTTCCCGTAGAGTGTGTTTGATGTGTGGATGGTTAGGCATCGTGACCAAAGGTAAGCTTTTTGAATGGTCGTGTGCTAGTGTCTACCTTTCTTATTTTTTTTAGCCCGTCTGTTTGCTTTTCTGCTATTTGCTAGTATCTGTTTTTGTTGGATTCTTAGCCCAGCGGATTCCTTTGACGTTCATTTTGTTGATCGTATCGATATTACGGCACGATATCTAACGATTTCCTGCTAAGTCCCGCTCTTTCATTTAATCTATTTCTATTTTGTTTAAAAATGTCCGAAGAAGGTTCTATCGGTGAGACTCCTTTACACGAAAGTATTATTATTTCTAGACCTCCTCCCATTCCACCTAGGCCCACTCCGGGTACTAGTCGTTCTACACGTTTGATATCACTCATCGCAAAGGGTCGCAACACGTCGTTCCAGACGCTTTATCTAGAATGTACGCGAGTCCGGTTACATTCGATCAAGGACCTGACCATACCAATGATAGATGGTATAAAAAGGTGTATTTAGGGGCTCGTGACTCCCCTCAAACGTTTCCAGCTTACGCCATTCGGAACGGTGTTCTGTTAAGACGCATGCCAATCACTAACCCATTGTGCTCTGATCCTTGGCGCGTAGTTTTACCCGTTGAAAAAGTTAAATCCGCTATATGGGAAGCTCATAATAATCCTCTCTATACATCCTGGAGTTTCAAAGACTTATTTTAAGCTCAAGGATAACTTTTACTGGCCAAATATGTTTCGAGATGTTTCTGAGACTTTAAGGCAATGTGAGGTTTGTAAAGCTTATAAGATCGCGAATTCCCAACCACGTGGTCATATGTGTTATCCAAAGGAAGTTTCTTTACCTTTACAAATGATTTCTATCGACGTTATTGGACCGCTTCCAATCGCTTATTATGGGTTCAAATACATTTTATCTATGGTCGATGTTTTTTCTAAATATGTTTGGTTAGTGCCCCTTAAAAGGATTGACGCCAATTCAGTTATAAAAGCTTTGGAATCTGAAATATTTTTTAACTTCGGAGTTCCACGGTCTATTCTCTGTGATAATGCTACCGTTTTTCGTAGTAATCAGTTTTTAAACTTTCTTAGATCGTTTCGCATTGAATCCCCTACATATACCCCTTATTACACTCCACAAGCAAACACGGTAGAACGTTATAACCAAAGTGTCGTTACTTGTTTGAGCATATTGGTTGGCGAGAACCAAAGGAATTGGGCTAAATTGTTACCCAAGGTCAAACTTTACCTCAATTCATGTATTAATTTAGCCACAGGGTTTACGCCAAACTTTCTCATATTCGGTAGAGAAGTCTGTATGGATTCATCGCGTGCGAATAACCAGACTCTAAGCACTAATTTAGCTGAAAGTCGGGAACAACACGCGAGTAATCTGACTTCGCTCGCCGAGATTTACGCAAAAGTAGCGGACAACCTTTCTTCTGCTTTTCTCCGTAATTCACGAAATTACAATACGAACCGGACGGCTATTACACTTAATGCCGGCGACATTGTATGGAGGCGTAATTTTTCAAAATCGTCAGCTGCTGAATACTTTATAGGAAAGCTTGCTCCTCGTTTCATTAAATGTCGCGTGATCAGAGTCATCTCCATGACTACATATGTCCTACAAGACTGTGATTCTCATCATATTGGACAATATCATATAAAAGACATACTTAAATGAATTAATTTGTTCCATATTCTTAACTTGATCAGCATTACTTATGTTAGGCCATTAGTTTTCAATTAACGACACCTCTTTTATTATTTCGACCCTCATTCCTCCCTGGAGTTAATATTTATTCATAACCATTTCCTCTCATTAAGCGTCGTATTTTTGATTTTGATTTAAGGTCCACCCTCTTCAACTTAACCCTCTCTCCTTAACTTAACCTTCTAACTTATCCCTCTATAACTTAAGCTCTTGACTTTGAGTCGTGTTAGACTTTGAGTCGTGTTTCACTTTGAGTCGTGTTTGACTTTGAGTCGTGTTTGACTTTGAGTCGTGTTGGACTTTGTGTCGTGTCTCACTTCGAGTTATTATCTGACTTCGAGCTTTTGTGTTCGACTTCGAGTTTTTGTTTGACTTCCTTTGAAGTTATTTTTAGGTTATTTCTTAATCTCAACTCTTATTTGTTTCGTCTTGAATATTGTTCTTTGTTCCTATATATTTAAGAATATTATTCTAGTTCTATCGTTTGTTTTTCTATTCTAATGTAGGTTTAGGAGACGCATCTGAAGCTCGCACTGTTAACGTCTAAACTGGAGGCCGGCTTTCAATTTTATTCAGTATCAGCTGCACTTCGATGTCGTTGATTTGATGTATTTAGTTTAAAGTTAGTTAGGCTAGTTTATTTAATTTGTATATATTATGGTTTTCACTCTTGGTTGATGCTATCCCTTTTGTGTTGTCAATCTGTTATTGTGTTTTCAATCTGTTATTGTGTTTTCAATCTGTTGTTGTGTTTTCAATCTGTTGTTGTGATGTCAATCTGTTATAGCGTTGTCACCCTCTCACTGGGTTGATACATTCACTTGGGTTGATCTCTCACCTTTCTTTTAGGGTTGTCAACCACCTTTCTTTTAGGGTTGTCAACCACCTTTCTTTTAGGGTTGTCAACCACCCTTTTTTTTTAGGGTTGTCAACCACCTTTCTTTTAGGGTTGTCACTCACCTTTCCTTTAGGGTTGCCACTCACCTTTAGGGTTGCTACTCTCATTTTTTTTTTTTACTGGAAATGGGGTACTGTAGCGTAAAACCGCTACGGTTAAAACTTCCTCCAATTCTAATCCAAACTTTTCAATAAAATTTTTTCTTCATAGCTGTTATTCACATTTGAACAAGGAATCGTGAAAAAAATCCTCGGATGTTTTGCCTTTTGACGGCGTCATTACATTTTTGGGACCCGATATGTGATGGTCGACCTTATTTTTTGATTCATACCGAAATTATGAAGTGAAAGTTTTTTTCTGTTGGTGTAAAGCCAATAAAAAATATAAAGTGTCCTAGCAAAAGGATAGTCTGTGGGTGATTTTCTGGTTAATTTGGTATGTTTTGTCGCCTTTTTTCTTTTTGATGCATTTCGCACTAGTTTCATAATTAATCAAAGATTCAGCTTGCATCGGTGGTCTGAAGTTTCTTTTTGTTTAGATCCCGTTACAAGCCAATTTTTGGCTCCACCCTACGGGCAAGCGACGTCGGTTATCGACGACGGAGGTCGGGGCGCTCTCGCCCGATATCCGAGCACATCCTGTGCCTGAGACGTCCATCTCAAAGGCCTGAAGCGAGTACGAGGTAGATGCGGACTCCGCAGCGCAGTGGCTCCGTGATTTCTACGTTACTTCCCACATTCGTGTCCAGCCGTCCAGGAATTACCGAGTTTTCGCAGCAGGAGTTTTATTTTAAATAGTGCACCTAATTTGTATATTTCTAATCTAAAAAATTATCACGTCAAAAACTCTTTCTAACCTAAGGCCTATCAAGACGCGTTGGATGCTCTTAGTGTTTTTGTAATTAAAATTACTAATAATGCGTATTCGCCTAGCTATAACCGATTGCAATCGATTTTTTTGTTAGGTAAGTTAAAAATATTTGCATAATACTTTCGATAACATTTTTTTTCTTTCCGCTAAGTTAACCCACGCCATCACTGAAAGGTCCCCAATAATAACTAATATTTAAATTTTTTATATTTTTTAATTAAGTACTTGTTTTCTATCTTTTTCCTTTTAATCAAAATTAAACGTGTTAAGTAGCGGTTGTGTTTTACTGTGCACTTAATTTTATTTACGCTACAGTAGGTAGGAAGAAAATAGGTAAGTTTGCCTACGCTGATCACCTGATTTAGGTATACCCTAAGTATACATGAACTTCTATTCTCTGATTTTATTCAACCCAAACCAATGAATTAGTACTTAACCGTGTCAGAAAATGTATTATCAATACCTACTTACATACAGTAGAGAGATTTTCAAATCTTTAGGTACTATATATTTAAAGTACCTAGATAGTATAATAATAACATTAGTATTGTATCTGTGTGAACCAAAGGCAGTTCGCAGATTTTTTTTTCACTTTCTAGCATTCTTTCTCATTCCCTAAGAAAAAAATTTTTATCAATCATAAAATGTAAAATCCGCGGGCAAACCCGCGCGCCGGCGCTAACTTGCTAGAAACACAATTTTGACACATAATCACGCATGGACTGACTGGAGCAATTTCGCAACAATGCGGCGAAGCGACGTTGCCATTCAAGACGCACGTCTTGAATGGCAAGTATGGCAACGTCGCGCGGTTTCAGACTCTTGGCGGTTGTTCGAATTTTTGAACAGTGCCATCTATTATAAATGTTTACCGAACGTAAACTCTTAACACAACAGTAACGAACTCTTTCTCGGTGGTTCTATAAATTTCTGTCAGATGGCGCGATTCAGGTCACTCACACATGTAAAGATTTTTCGTTTTTTATTGGGTCTAATTCTCCTAGAAATACTGTTTTTTTTTTATAAAATTTGGGCGATTCACGAACATAATACATTATAAAGTCTCATTATACTTGCTTTTATTCAGCAGAAACCGTTTATTTACGGAGATACATCTCCGGAAAAATGTATGGCGAGGTCTATCTAGGCATTCACCTTAAGGACGTTTTGCATTTAACATTAGGTACATAGTTTGCTATAGTACTGGGCATGTAAAGGATATCTTTTTATTGTTATTCATACCAAACAAAAAACCGCAGCCATAAGCTAGTATTATGTCTTTGTACCAGTTAATCTATGTATACCAATATTAAAAAGCAGATTTAAAAAACAATGTATTTTTGTTTATATTTGCTAATCTTCGCAAGTACTGGGTGGATTTGGATGATATTTCGTATAGAAGTAGGTTGAAGCTTGTGGAAGGTTATAGGCTACTTTTAATCCGACTGCAAATAAGGAGGCTTATGTTTTTATCGTGATAAAGTCAACAGGTGCGAAGCCCCGCGCGGCTGATAGTTATAAAATCCTGAAGCCTATGCCACTTTATGAGTATCTAAAAATATGTTTATTTTAATTCCAGGTCCAGAAGAATCCGACAATATCAGCCAAATGAAACGAATCATCATCCTTAAATTGGAGTTGGTTAGACCATTACTGAACATAGAGCGACTATGTATAGATACTGGGTCTCAGGCAACTGATGGACTGGTTAAAACTGCCGAACAATGAAACCAACTATTTAACGTATCCAAGTTCGAGGGTTAAAGCAAAATGTATCAAAGTCAGTTAGATTTCGTTTGTGACTACTGTTCAAGAACGTTTACAAGGAAATATAACTTGCAAACGCACATAGAAAACTGCCATATAAACTCAACTTGTCATTGCGGTATATGTGGTCAAAATTTTGGCAGTCCGGCTGGACTGTTGCAACACCTTTCAAGAGGCCATAATAATTATGGTCAACCCTTTCCAGAATGTGAGCTGTGTGGACGAATTTTTACGCGTAAACAGAATATCGCCTCACACATGATAACAGTACATCTGCAAGGGTTGGGCTACGAAATTAAGTGTCGTATGTGCGAAAAGACGTTTACTACAGAACGGAATTTGAAAAGACACATGAATCAACTGCACAACCCCGATGTCGAGTATCCTACGTGTAATGATTGTCACAAAGTTTTCAAAGGGAAGCACTCGCTTATAGCTCATATACAGTCAGTACACAATGTGACTGAGAAAGATGCGATCAAGTGTCAATTGTGCGATAAAGTCTACACTAACAACAGAAATTTGAAACGGCACATTGAAATGTTCCACGGCGAAAAGGGGGAATACAGATGTGATATTTGCCCCAAAGTATACACGTCCAATCAGAGTTTGCGGCGCCACGCACGAACAAGACACAGCACAGACAATCAGGACCACCTGACATGCCCGTTTTGCATGAAAGATATCATCGGTCGTGATAACTTCGAAAGTCACGTACAGTTCCATCACCAAGACACCGATATGGACGTTAAAACCGCTGAGTTTGTGTGTGAATCTTGCGAAAAGACCTTCGATGATGAACCTTCTTTGCGTCAGCATGTAAAGTCTGAGCATTCGTTCAAAACTTTCTATAAGTACTGTAAGAAATCGCTGCTTAAACAATACGGAATGGACACGCGGACGATATACAACTGTGAGTTCTGCCACAGTTCGTTCTTAACCGTTTATGAGCTTAAAGACCATATGCGAGTGAATCATGACACTGAGTACTCTCTGTCAACTTGCAATGTCTGCTTCAGTAAGTTCTATAGTAAGGAGACTATGTCTGCGCATAGAACGGTCTGCTTGCCACCGGCAAACGTGAACTCTTGCAGTCATTGTGACAAACTCTTCACAGATATCTCCAGTTTAGAGTTCCACACGCGAATTTTTCACCCGCAAGCCCAAATTGCAGACTCCAACATATCGTCCACGAACATCGATGAAGAAGGCATTTCGTTTAAATGTGCACACTGTGATCGTATTTACTACAGTGATAGGTCCCTTAAGCATCACATTAAGTTGAAACATACTACAGACGAAGAAGTGGAATGCGAAATGTGCGGAAAAATCTGCAGCAATAAGTACTATTTAGCGTCTCATATTAAAATAGTTCACAATAACGATTCTTGGTCTCGTTGCGAGTATTGCGATAAGCAATTTAAGTCTAAAAGGAATATTAGGAGACATATAGAGTATACTCATTTAGGAATGCAAAGGTATAAGTGTGTCGAATGTGAGACGTTGTTTAAAGAAAAACGGAGTTTAAGAAAACATGTTCGGACCAAACATCCGAACTCGGCTTCTTTCCCTCAATGCCATATCTGTCATAAACGCTTTGAGTCAGCAAAATCGTGCAAAATCCATTTGAAGCTTTTACATTCGTTCAATATGAACACGTACCCGTGCCACCTTTGTTCAGTATCGTTTAGTTCCAATGAAGCTTTGAGTATACACTTAGAAACCAAACATTTAGCCGAAGACCAAATATACAAATGTGAGGAGTGCAATTTGGTCTTTAAGGGCCAAGAGAAATTTGACGCTCACAACGACGTCTGTCACGTGAATTTGGTTCCTACGATCAAGCAGAAAGTTCTCCCACGTTGCATTCTGTGCATGAAAGACTTCAGCACTAGAAAAACTTTAAAACGACATATTAAAAAATTCCACGAAGAATTTGACGTCGATGAGTTAGCTACTTTCGGCTCGCGGCGTAGAACTTTTACCGTGGACTGCGAAGAATGTATCAAAACCTTTAGCAATGATTACTATTTGAGTCTTTATAATAAAATCAAGCACTTAAGAGACACTGAAGTTTTCAAGTGCACAACTTGTTACGAATCTTACAATTCTTTAGAGTTTGCGATTCAGAGATATAGGGTGACTAATGCCGATGTTTGTAAAAGCAAAATGATATTAAGCGAGCTCTGTACTGCTGAAATGAGTGAAGAAGAAAATGATTTCTCGAATTTCGGAGCGTTACACGATATGCTGCCGGAAAGTACAACAGGCGATTTGAATATAAAAATGGAACCTTTAGATGATACGTTTGAGAGAGATATTAAGATGGAACCGGCTTCACCATAACATTTTACAAAGATTGCTAGAAATGTGGGTAGAATTCACATTACTAGCAATATATGACTACTTTAGTGTATTCGAGATAATTCCAATCCATTGTGCCGCCAGTTCAATAATCAACTTTAATTTAGTGTGTTTTAAGTTGATTTTCAAGTGACCAATTTGTATGAAAAAGGCTCTGAAGTGTTGTGGTAATGAATTTTAAGCTCTGAGGTGTATAGAGTGTGTTGTTCCTTGATTTGATGATTTGAGGGTTTGAACAGATTATACCAGTCCCAGATAAATCAATCAATAATTTATTCAAATTTATTTATTTATCAAATGACAAGATCCATAATGGTTAGTAACAATTGATACTTATAAACTATGTTAGTATATACAAAGTTGTACCAACCACAATTTGAACCCAGAGTGAGTGTATCGGACATTGATATTTGGTTATTGTGTTGTACCCACAGAGCGCTGTATACCTTCTGCATATAATTAACCCGCAGGCTTCTCATGTAGTACTACTGGCAATATGCTGTAAAACTAGGTGGTAAAATATATAATATTAGAAACTATTTGTTTTCTGCCGCTAAATTGTTTATTATGTTGTTACATCAAGACTTACTTATCAAACAATGAGGAAAGAATCGGAAAAATAAAAAATAACATAATATCAAACATAATAAAATACAGGTGGCCCGTTTACAGTGGTCCAAAGATTTTTTCTGCTTGAGAGCATCATAAGTGATCATTTAAAAACATACTTTAGTTAAGCGAAAACTTATGGTTTAGAAATTAAGTTTTTTTTTTTTTAATTACCCGATATTTCAATATTTTTGACACAAAATCACTTTTTTCTGTTATGAAAACTACTGGACCGAATCGAATGAAATTTGGTATAAGCATAGTGCAATAATCTACCTATCGCGCTATAGGCTCATCTAATGTAAATAACTAGACTAGATTATTTAAAAAAAATCATAATTTCGAAACCTAATTTTCGCTCAACTAAAGTAAGTTTTAAATGATCATTTAGGATGCTCTCAATCTGAAAAAAATCTTTGGACCACTGTAAACGGGCCACCCTGTATAATATACTTACCTATGTTATCAATAAAAAAATCATGGGAAACTTAGCTTGATCAAACTATTTGGCAAAACTACACAGATGAAATGGGCTACTTTTGGGTGCAAATTATACAACGTTTATAAAAGCAAGCAATTAAATGAAACCACATTTACTAGATACCTATGTATCATTTTCAGGCTACACACCAAAAATCAGATCAATAGAAGCAATACCTAGTTTAGTCACAGGAATTTTTGTAGTTTTTTATTTTATTTAAATCATAATGTATCATCATCAAAAGTTTTTTCATATTTATCTCATACACATTTTTTATTCGTTCCGGATTAACCGTAAATACGTATAGTATATGTTGTTTAATTTAAATACCTCTCGCTTTTATCAACGTTGTATACAAACCTTACTCAAAAAATAAATCAGATTTTTGTACATAATTATTTCAGTAAACTAACGCCCACGCATGTTAGCTTTGTAAGTTTAGAAAATAAAAATGTAAGTACCCCATTGCTGTCGTAGTTTTGCTAGCTGAATTAAGTATTGTATATTTAATGTAATATTGTTAACTAATTATGCACAATTAAAAAGATCTGAATATTAAGTAAAAAGAATTTGTTTTATCTTTTAATATAATTACAAGCAAATAATAAATTATGAGCAATCTTACTAAGGAAACCACCCATTTTTGACGAGGAGAAATCTTCAAATTACTCCTCAAGCTCTTGGTGAAGCAGATGGGAGTGTAAATAGCAGTGGCGAAGGGTGAATTTTCATAAAAGGGAGGCCGGACCAATAAATGCTTACCTTACTCAAGTGGGATGCGTGAATTTCAGTAAGTGTGGCCCTGTGGCTGACTTCGAAATCTAACTAAGTAAATAATTATTTGATTAATTGAAAATAATAGATTACTATTTATATATTCATATATAAAATAATAGACTAATATTGGCCATATTTCAAAAGGGAAGCCGGTAGGAATCGTGTTGTATGGAGCCTTCGCCACTGGTAAATAGGTATCTATCAACTAAAATCCTACACTGCTCCTTGCGCCCGAGGCCGCGGTATGGGCATAAGATTAAGAATAACTAAATCAGTAGCTTAGTGGCTAAGGTGTCGTACTTGTGATCGAGAGGTCACGGGTTCAAATCCCAGCCATTACACCACCACTGCCGTGAACCCAGTCCAGACACAAGGATATTTAGCTTATTTACAGGGGTTAACAAGATTGCCAGTTCGCTTTAAGTCAAGAGTGAATAGTATTTTTAACACTACTTTAAGAATAATAATTACATAAACAGAGGTTAATACAACGCTAAAACTATGAGAACTTGGAAGTGGTCAGCCAACCAGACGTCAGAATGGCTGACCACTTTATTTCTTTGATGTATTTCTTAATGCAAAGGTAGCAAATCACTACATAGTATAAAACAAAGTCGCTTCCCGCTGTCTGTCCCTATGTATGCTTAGATCTTTAAAACTACGTGACAGATTTTGATGCGGTTTTTTTTAATAGATAGAATGATTCAAGAGGAAGGTTTAGGTGTATAATTTATTAAGGTTTGCGGACGAAGTCGTGGGCAGGAAGCTAGTTCATTATGAGTAGTAAATATGTATTAAACAGTGCACATAATTATCTTATTTGGTCCAGCCATCCTGATGATCACGAAATAGGGAGTCGCCAACCCTTAAGGGGTTATTGAAAATAGTAGCCCATGTTTGACCTTTAGTCTTCAACTATTCCCATTCCATATTGGTGCTGTGGTTTAGCCGTGAAAGCATTACAGATAGACTTTCTCATTTATAATATTAGTAAGTATGGATTGCAACAAGTTCTATCTGTTTTGGGGCTGAATATTTTATTTTTATTATTAATACTAGTACTTAGCAACATAGTTGGTAAACCTTAAAGCAGATAATGATGATGGGCTTGTAGTACATGCAATGGGGAATAAAAAAATACAATGTAAATTAAATATATTTATTCAAAACTTCGAACTAGTTCTCCTTAAAGCTGGTCGGTTTAATGGCAGCTTCAACTGAGCAATTTTCTTAGTACCGACAGTAACGAGAGTTGCACCCGTTAATGCTACCTTAGAGGTAACAGTTCGCTGTGTCAACTTTAGCTCCTGGCATAAGTCATTGAAATTAAACTTATAATTATTAATTAAAAGTATGAAAACTAACGCATGACATAAAGACTTGTCTTTAAACTGAGGTGATCGTCCTCTCTTACCATTCACATGGCTCAAGAAGTTGTTTAAAACAATTTCATTTAGAGTGACGGAGTAGGGACAAGCTGTGAAAGTCTTTTTACTAATATCTTTCATCAACGTTGAGTACAACTGTAACAATGTTTGTGTGTAAACTAAGAGGACAGTCTGCTGTTTCGACAGTTCATTTGTTGCTAGATATTTTAAGAACGGATTTAGTTCCGACATGTACTTAGTGTCTTCTATTTCTGAATATATCTTCTCACATTGTTCCGGTGTCAAAATTGCATCGACATCATACACATCTTCAACTTTTGATGCTTCTCTATTTATCGGTGGTATGTAAAACTCGTCAGAATCAGCCTTGTTATACGACGACAAGTCTAACTGGTCTTCAGTGATGTTGTCGGTAACATTTTGCATCTGCTCTGTAACTGTCTGAATGTTGATCTTTAATTTCTCACGCTGTTCCATTATTTGTTTGTGTTTTTTCGATCCGAATTTCCTACTGAGCTCTAAATAGCTCGTGTCTGTGACGTCTGTCGTATAGCTCGTGTCTGTGACTTCTGTCGTATCTAGTTTAGATTTTATTTGGGGTTTCAGTTCGATGTTTCCAGTCTCTATTAAGCGGACTTTTCCAGTCTTTTTATTACGAGCCAGTATCAGAGTTCTGCCTAAATCTTCTTGCTCCTCTTCCCCACTGTATATCAAGCCGCATATCTCAGTAGCGACTGTCTTCTTACCAGTATTCTCGTTTTCTAGTAGCAAACACTGATTTGTTTTAAATTCTTGTGTGACGTAACCATTTTGGAAGCTGACTACCATTGGATACACATTGTCTTTTGGACATACCTCATCTATATGGAATTGAGGCATGTTTTTACTTTATATTAGGTACGTGAGTTCAACATTCACGTGTGTCTGTTGTTAAAAACATTCATGGCTTTGCATGAAAGTTTAGGTTATTTTTTTTTATTAATCTTTATTCATGACCATAGATACAGAGTCTTTCAGTCGCATACATAAATAAACTAGAATATGGCTAGTTGCAAAAAACAAAAACAAAACACTCAAACAAACTTATGCCTAGTTTCATACACTTCACACATTTTTCAACAATACACCAAGGTGTTACACCTTTGTCTATCTATATTACATTCATAGAAAACATATAGGTATTTGATTTTTTTTTCCAATTATATCTAAAACTAAACCATACTACAATGTTTAACTTAAATTTTTTCCACCGTATTACAAATATATTTATACAACGCACTAAAATAGTTCTTATTTATTAATAAGTCCTGAACGTGGCGGGGAACACTTTGTTGACGTTCACTGTCACTGGATTGATTGTTACTGTCAAAAATATCACTCACTAGAACCTTAGAGTATAGAAATATATATAGAGACGCTGTAATTGTCTATATCTTACTTGCTTATACAAATATCTATTGAATCGATACAGAAATTTGTAACTACACTTGGTCTCTTTTTAACCAATGAGTAATCTCATTCGAAGAAAGAGACGTCATGCTATTTGTTTATTCTCTGCCTGGCAACATTTTAACATTTCCGTCAAAGTACCTACCTCCTCATTTGACCATGCACAGGTTAGTAGCCGTATTTTAAGAAAAACTATATCATGCTGTTATTTTTTTTGTATAAGTATCCTTGTTTTATTTATAGAATAACAGCTCCCAAATGTACGTACTAATTATATGTGATATTTAACTCTATTTGCTAAATTTATATCATGTATTGTTTACAATATAAATGACAATTCTAAATAGTGATGTCTTTTATTTAATAAGCTATCGATAAAAACTAATATTTTGAGTTTGCACATTGTAGAGATCAGTAGAGTAGGGTATCAAAATGAAGGGCTTGAAGAGATGGTTTTGAAAATAAAACTAATAATAGAAATAAAAATAGCGATAGTACTAAAACACAACAATGTCACTTCGTCATGCAGTAGGTGGTGGTTATTTAGTTCAGTCTCTGATTTGTTCCATTAACTGCATCAAACTGAAATGATTTTGTATGTTTTTTATATGCACAGATTCCCTAAAAATGAAGTGCTGCGCCAGAAGTGGTTTGAAGTCATTGGGATGGAAAATATCAAACCTGGACTTAAAGTACCACGTGTCTGTTCATTACACTGCAGAATCAACCTTCAATAAAACCCTTGATGTAACAAGGCTGCGTGATAGCGTGATGATGCAGTACCGTCAATCCGCCTTGTAGTAAGTTAAAACAAATAATTAACTTCATATTGTTTAAATTTCCCTACGAACCTGTCGGTTCATCCAATACTTTAGTATTAATGTGTCTCAATTTTAATATTATTAAATACCTGTCCATAATGTTATGTTTAGGGCTAGTAATAAAAAAAGATGAGATTATTCAAGATATAAAAAAATACTTTCAGTGTTCAAAAAAAACACACGGGCCGGTTCTGCGTGAAATCAAAAATATCGAACGGGCGTTCTCCATGATGACTCAACCACCCTTACCAGTGAAACACCTAGATCAGATATATAAAGAGTAAATAAAATAAACTTTAATTTGTCGTTCGAAAAGTGTTGTTACAACTAACATTTGTATATCTTTAACTTTAACTTCTCTTTTAATGTGCTTTTTCAGATTTAACCCGAATCGTTTACTTCTGAGAATGCGATACCGAGCACATCTGGGTCATAAATAAATTTCAAGGCAACTTTTAGTTTCTATAAAATTAAGCTCAATTTGAATGGGCAGTTTACAATGATTAGTAACAGTTTTGACTTTCAAAAGTGTCTAATAGTTATCTAAATAAAATTGAGCATTTTTCTTTGACCTGGTGATTTATTATGGTGAATAAAGGTACATTTTTCAAAATACTTTGTTGTTTTATTTCTTGTAATAACCTCAGTTTTAGTATATTTCTTATTGTTGTAAACAAATATCTCTATGGGCCGAAACTACGTAAAGCGGTCGCCCACGCGGTCCCACACAAAAGTGCTCCGTTGCGGGAACCCGCACGTTGCGGGAACCCGCACGTCGCGGGGAATCAGACCCCGCGCCCCCTTTTTGCTACGTAATAAATATTAAGTTTTCGTTCGACTCGACTACATGCACACCGTTAAAGTTGAACTAGTGACACTGTGCAGGTAATAATCCGGTGTCTGATACACACGACACACGCTCTTTACGCAGTTTCCTATAATATCATTATTTGCCTAACCTTTTCCAAACTATATGAGGGGTATAGAAGCAAAAACGCCTCTGTCCAAATTTTGTTTTTTTTAAACTATGGATGTCATATTTTGCCTGACGATAAAAGTTAGACACCCCTATCTTAATTTAGATGCAAAAGCGTACCATTGCCTAGTAAATCGCATCAAAAAAACATGTTGCGATGCAAACACGCCATTCTCCATAAACATTCAGAAGCAAACATGACATTGTCCATTTAGACCAATCACAGGACAGTATTTCTGGGATTTCAAAAAAAAAAAAAAAAAAAGGGTAAAGCAACAGTGTTCCCCAATTAGTTCAACATTTTAAGTGTTTGTAGCTAGTTTTAGTGATATAATGGAAGAAAATGTGCAACCAGTGACTTCCGGGATCACTAGGAAACGTAGTCGTAATCCAGAAAAGTGGAAGCGAGCAAAAGAAAAGGCAAAGCTGTAAGTCATTCAATACTACTACCTACACGTCGTTTTAGGGTAACCACACCGGGGAACCCATAATGGAATTGACACCACTGGTAAATTGACTTGTTGTGCCTAAACTGATCAACTGATTACGATTTTGGAGTTCGAGACGACAATTTTATTTACTAACATATTTATCTTTTATTTTTAGGTACTCAGCTAAAACACTACCTCAATATCCAACATGCAACCATGAGAAAGGAGCATACCAATGTCGTAAACTAACGATGACAGACAATCGAATTTTTTTTCAATCATTTTATGCAATTAAAAGTAAACAACACCAGGATGCCTTCCTCTTAAATTACTGTAAGGTTACTGATACAGTACGCCGACGAGCACGGGTTGGTCTTCGAACCCCAAATAAATACAATACGAAGCTATACGTAAAACAGAACCATACATTAAAACTTATACCTGTATGTCAGAAAAGTTTTTTAAAATTTTTACAAATCTCCGTGCATCGTGTACGCCGTGTCGCAAAGGTTTTTAAAACAACAGGAAGTTTGGGGAAAGATATGAGAGGAGGTGACCATACTTCACACAAATATTCAGTAAAGAGGTCGGCGGTAAAAATTTTTATAGAATCTTTCAAATGCCTGGAATCTCATTATTGCAGGTCATCAGTGCAACGAAAATATTTAGACTCTAAACTTAAACATAAGAAAAATGTGGAAAATGTACTGTGACAAATATGGACCAGCTGATGATTTGCACGTAAAAGAAAGCTATTTTCGTGACGTTTTCAATAGACACTATAATATCGGATTTGGCAGTCCACGTACAGACGTATGTTCAAGGTGTACAGAGTTACTAGAAAAAATTAAATGCGAAAAGAATGCTAATTTGAAGAATACATTAATAATAGAGAAACGAGTGCACATGCTCAAAGCGAAAGCATTTTATCAATTACTACGAGAAGACACACACAGGGCATGATAACATTATCGTTTGACTGCCAAAAAATCAGGTTCTGCCAAAAGTACCTGATCAAATAGCCTACTACAGTAGACAACTCTATATTTACAATTTTGCTGTTGTCAAATCTGCACCAAACAAAAAACTAAACAGAGACACAGTTTCATTGTATTATTGGACAGAAAATCAATTCAAAAAAGGAGCCAACGAAATATGCTCTGCTGTCTACCATAGACTTAATAGTTTGGATTTAACTGAAATAGATACAATACGTCTTGTAGCGGATGGGTGTGGGGCACAAAATAAAAACTCTATAATGATGGGGATGTGTTCAACATGGCTGTCCAATGCTCCAGCACACGTTAATTCTATCGAATTAGTTTTCCCAGTGTCAGGACATTCATTTCTTCCCGCTGATAGGGTTTTTGGGAATATTGAGCGAGAGCTGAAAAAAAGAGAGGTCATTATAAGCCCCTCTGAGTATGTGGAGATATTTAACCGTTACGAAAGGGCGATAAATTTTGACATGAACCTGGATTGGAAGTCTGCATTAAATTCTGTCATAAAGCCCCCGGAAACTGGCACTTCCCATTCGCGGCAAGTAAGCGATTCTTTATAAAAAGGAGTTACAATAACAAAATAAAGATAAAAGGTGAATTACACTATCGTTCTGAATCACAAATCTACAAATCAGTTTTGAAAAGGGGACAATCATTCAAAAATGTCGTACCTGATCCTATCACGAAAAACAAAATAAAAATACAGAGTGCTAAACTTGCTGACGTTGAAACGTTGTTAAAAAAACATTTAGGCTCAGAATGGCAAACAAGAACTGAACTGCAATATTTTAAAGAAGTACTAGCTGGCTCAGGATCTCAAGAAGGTGATGCAGAAGATAATGAAGAAATTTGTGAGCCAAATCCACCCGATAGGATTATGTGTATAAAATTATACTAATGTTATTATTTTTAGGGCCACCTTTAAAATAAAACGCTCCGTTGGTTATATTGTTCCGAATTTTTTTTGTTTACTTTTTTTACCATCCCGTCGGTATCAATAAGTGTACCTATAGATAACATTGTTCATTATATTTTTTTAATAAATGTCATAAAAAACTATTTATTTTGATTGCCCATATTAGGTACACCCTACTGTCAATCCAACAAAATGGCTGACTCGTGAGGTGCAAACTTGACATAGTCCTAGCCGTTGAGTTGCAAATACGACACAATCCATTGTTGAGAAGCAAATGCGCCATTGTCCGTCAAACTTTTATAAATATAAAGGTGATTTCAGCATTTATTTACCAATTCTTACTTTCTTTTTCACTGCAAAGAATCAATGAACGTTTTCAAACTAAGTTTTAGAAAAAATAAGGCGTCCATAATACCTAGATGTTAAAGTGCGTTTTTCTCCATACCAAATAACGTGGACAGAGGCGTTTTTGCTTTTATACCCCTCATATATTAGGGTAAGATTCCAGTCTATCAACTGATGCAGCTGAATACCAGTATTTTAAATGGAGCGACTGCCTATCTGACCTCCATAGTACTGGGTAATACGATACCCTTGGTAAGACAACCAGTTACCAAGGGTATCGTATTAATCAGACTCGGGCCACTGACTAAAAACGACTGTCAAAGATTTACAAATGACAGTTAGTTCGATACTAAGCCGAAAGGGGGTCAGAGTGATCTTTATGAACAACTTTAAATGTGGTACAAACCCTGAAATCGCAAAAAACCTCAGTTGTCCTCATTGATTTATATAATAGTACGCAGTAATATATATGTCAATAGTTGTCCTTAAAGAAAGTCACTCACAAGAAAAAATCAAAGTCAGTCAGTCACTCATAAAATGTAGCCCAACCAACAGTGCTTCTAACCCCTTGTATGTTAATATGTATGTAATCTATACTAATATTATAAAGCGGAAAAGTATTTTTGTTTGTTTGCTTGAACGCGCTAATCTTCGAAAGTACAGGGTGGATTTGGATGAAATTTGGTATGGAAGTAGCTTGAAGCTTGAGGAAGGTTATAGGTTACTTTTTACGCGACTGCAAAAAAGGAGAGTTATGTTTTTACCGTAATAGAATCAACGGGAGCGAAGCCCCGCGTGAGTACTAGTACACTATAATTTTAAAAATTCAGGAAAAGAACTAAAGGACTTGTTACAGTTATTCCAAAAGTATAATCTAATGGGGCGTGCAAGTGAAAGCTAATCGCAGATGGCGCCACCACCGTAAGAACCTTTGTCACTGTCAGTGTTAGTTAGATTGTGAGATATTATATAGTTATCTGTATCATCTATGGTTATCTGTGGTAATATTTTTTATTTTCATTTCATTGATTTCAATTGATTTCTGTACAATTTTCCGATTAAAGAACATAATACATGTTCTTTAATCGAAAAATTCTCAATAACTTTCTCTAATTTAGGAATTCATTACTGTTCCATAGAGAAACTGCTTTGATATTGGTAAGTGTGCTACTAGCGCCACTTTGACAGTTGCACGCCCCATTATCCAAAGTTTAAAAGTATTGTTACATAAGTAATCAATGTACCCGAAGAAATGTTAGAAACTCTGGTATCGATATCGATACTTTTTGGTTTTGATTACTTATGTGCTTCACTAGCAATGGCTGCCATCTTTTGGCCCCAGTTGACAGTAGGTATACACCAAGGATCTTCTACCTACTAACTGGATTGCTTACGAATGATTCAAAGAATACAGAAAGTCTTTCTTAACTGTTAAACAATAGAGTATAAACTTGCACGCATAAAACTGAAGGAACTATTCGTTCCGAGCGAGACAGTGCCGTGTGTGGACTGTGTCCCTTTCTTCTGTGTGGCAGATTAAAAATATTTATTTCAATGGTAATTTTTTCGACCTGTCTGTTGTAGTAATAACACCTAGTTTTAAACTTCTTTGGAATTCTATCTTTAAAATGAATTACCATTATTACTGTATGCATATTAATGGAAATTAAAGTTATTTTACCATGCAAACACTCTTGTGTTTAAACCAAAAAAAATGGAATTTGTAAGAATTAGTAGTGATACATTATACTATACCTCAAGGGCGGATCCAGCTTTGGCGCCAGGGGGGGGTCACATAGTCGAGTCGATCAAGTCACAAGAAGTTATAATTCAATTTTGATGATAATAGATACAAGTATATAGTAGGTATTTTATTAATAAATGCCAGTACTGTACTTAAAAACACCCCCCATATTTAAATAACACAATCATTTTTTCTGGTACGTCTTCTCCCGAAACGCATTATCACTTAATGTATAATACTTCAATAGGTACGTTTTAATGGACGTGGTCAAGCATTCCGTTTGGAAACTGTCAATTGTCTGTCAGCATCTTCAGAAAAGGGAAGCCTATGTTAGCAAGTTGAATGAAGCTCTTTATTCCTTGAATATTGAAAACGATGACCTGGAGACCATTTGGCAGTCCGTAACATCTCACGTCATCGTCACGGAAACAAGCTCTCCAATCTTGGGCCATAGAAACACTAAATTGGATTAGCGGTCACCGACAGCTACTTAATATGCAGCACAATAATTCTTTGCAATGAATACTTACACAAACAAATCCAGGAAAATACTTAGTTTAGTCTTCTCAATCTTGGGAAGACTAACGAGAGATGCGAAAGGTAAGTGGTGACAAGAGAAGGCGAAATTCTTACAGTGGCTTATAGACACACAACAGCTGAGTGCATTTTATAACAATATTTGTAGAGTCATAGGTACCAAAATGTAAACGTACCGTTAAAGTCACTACATGGAGTATCTCTCGCCAATAAAGACGATATCTTGAAACGCTGGGCTCAACATTTTAATGACCTTCTGAATGTTGATCGCTCTGCTGATACAACTAACATTAATTCCCTCCAGCAAACTAAACCTAGGGAAGAGTTACTTGAACCTATTACTTTGGAGGAAGTGAGAACGACCATCAGGCAACAGCAGAATAAGAAAGCAGTAGGCGTACATAATATTTGCGTTGAAATGCTGAAGTATGGAGAAGAGGAGTTACACCAGACCATGTGGAAACTGTTGTTGTATATGTGATCGGAAGAAAATCTACCTAAGTGCTTTTAAATCTCTCGCATTTGCTCACTGTACAAAAACAAAGGAGAGCGCTCTGACTATATTCGTACCGAGGCATTTCCATTCTTTCCATTCCAGGAAAAAAAATCGCATAGTCCTCCTAAATAGACTTTTGCCTGTATCCGAAGAAATACTGCCAGAATCTCAGTTCGGCTTCAGACCGGAGAGAGGAGCCTGCGAGGCCATTTCAATCCACCAGCCTATTGAGAAGAGCACGGAGAAAGGTCGACCAATGTTTCTGTGTTTTGTTGACCTTGAAAAGGCCTTTGACAGCGTTCCTCGTGAAGCTCTTTGGTTGGTTCTGTCTAAACTGGGTTGTCCGAATAAATTTGTTAGGCTTTTACGGCTTTTACATGATGACATGTCATGTTGCGTCACAGTCAATGGTGAACAATCAGAATCTTTCTCAGTCACATGTGGAGTCAAACAGGAATGTGTATTGGCACCAACTTTGTTCGCATTCTATTTTTTTAGTTTTTATTACTGATGAGCCTACTCTTGACCTCGATCTCGCGTGATGGTAAGCGATAGATAAGGTCTACGATGGGACTAGCGAGCCCAGAAGATGCCTATTTACTCGTGTTTTAAAGGCTGAAAGGTCCTAAGTGGCAGGGAACACAGAAGCCGGCAGAGAATTCCACAGCTTGGCTATGCGCAGAATAAATGTGGAGGAGAAGCGCTTGATACGACAAGACGGTATATCAACCAAGTGTGGGTGGTACCCAGCCGTGCATCTGGTAGACCGGTAGTGAAAGGGAGATGGAGGAATCAGGTCATGGAGCTCTTGCGCACACTCCCCGAAGTACAATCTGTAGAAAACCGACAGGCAAGCAACGGTTCGCCGATGAGCCAGGCTATGAAGGTTGTCCACTAGCACCTCGTCGCTTATAAGCTTTTTAGCTCTGCGCTCGATCGAGTCCAATGCAGCAAGCTGGAACTTTGCAAAGCCATCCCACAAGTGGCTGCAATACTCCACGCAGGAACGGACCTGTGCTTTATACAGATTTAGAAGCTGTCCAGGCGTGAAGTACCGCCTCACCTTGTGTAGGATTCCCAACTTTTTTGCTACAGTCTGAGCTCTGGACTCGACGGTTGACCAGAAGCTGAGGTCTGACGTCAACTCCATGCCCAAAAGCTCCAGGTAATCGGTAACTGGCACAGATGTACTTTGGAAAGTAGGGGCCAATTCAAAAGGGCTCCTTTTAGCGCTGAAAAGACAAGCCTGTGTTTTCAGAGCATTGAATTTGACCAGATTGTCATCACCCCATTGGGAAACGAGATTTAATGTCAAATTCATGCGCTCTACCATGGCCTTTCTGAGAGTGGCAATTTCGTCCCTGTCAGCTCTAGAACTGGATAAGTATCTCTCTGAGACTGTGCTGTCATCCGCATACCCAACTGCTCCCAGCTGAAGTACATAATTGATATGCAGCAGAAAAAGAGTCACAGAAAGAACAGACCCTTGAGGGATACCAGCTTTAATTGCCATAAGATCCGATGAGCAGCCATCGATGACCACTCGGATCAACCGCTCACTCAAGAAGTCGGAAATCCAGTTGCATAAGCCAGCAGGGACACCGCATGCGTGAAGTTTGCTCAGCAGACTAGCGTGCCAGACCCTGTCAAAGGCCTTTGAGATGTCGAGGGATAACGCAAGGGCTTCACCGTGTTTCTCAATGACCTCGCCCCAACAGTGCGTGACATACACAAGAAGATCTCCGGTGGACCAACCACGGCGAAAGCCATACTGGCGGTCACTGAGGAGCTCATTGTTTTCAAGGTATGCCAGCAACTTGTTGTTGAGTAACCTTTCCATTACTTTACACAGTATGGAGGTTAAGGTGATTGGTCTATAATTGGCAGGATCGATAGGATATTGCAGTCCGTGAAGCCTTAAGGGATTAAGTTTCGCACGGATAGTAAGTACTCTTTTCAACCCGGCGAAACTTAAAGCGACTACGAAAATCTCAGTGGCACTTATAACTGAGATTATGTATACGCCGACGATTTATGTTTCGTCACAGACTCCGCAAGTGGCCTTCAAAATCTTATGACCAATTATTTAAATGAGGCATGTACTAAGTTTAGGCTTAAAATTAATTTCAAAAACCGAAGTGATGGAGGCAGGAGGGCTACATGACAATGTACTACTTAATGTATGTTATGAAGACAATATATTAAACCAAGTCGATAGATTCAAATATCTTGGAAGCACTATTACGTCAAAGTGTGACTTAGACTAGAGATAGAATAGGAGCTGCTGCTGCTGCTTTTGATGAACTGCGGTCTAAAGTTATCCGGTCGCATGACATCAAGCTATCCACCAAAATAAAAGTGTATAATATGGCCATTGTGCTCCCAATTTTTTTTGTATTCGTCCAAAACATGGGTCCTGTACCGTAAACACATTTGCGCTCTCGACAGGTATTCACTTAAAGTGTCTGCGAGATATAATGAACATCCGGTGGCAAGATCGTGTCCGAAACATGGATGTTCTTCGTCGTGCAAACGTCGGAGGTATCGAGACCTACCTCATGAGGCCCCAGCTGCGCTGGAGTGGACACGTGTAGCGAATGTCGGACGACAGATTGGCTAAACGCATCTTCAGAACTCAAATATGGCAAACGTCAATGGGATGGACAATACCTAAGATATAAGGATGTTCTGAAAAGGCATATGAAAAGATGCAATATCGAACCATCTCAATGGGAGCACAAAGCCGCTCAACGTTTGGATTGGAGACGTCTCATTAATCTGCAAGTCTCTGATTTTGTATCTCTAAGACGAGAAGATTTGGACAAAAAACGAGACGAGTTGAAGGTCAGACCACCAGCGACCATACACTATTGTCGTGCGAACGGTGTGTTAACGTGCCCTACATGCAACATGGTACTCTCAGCGAAATGTGGGTACGCCAGTCACCAATGAGCGCACCGTCGGAGAGCTGAACAACCAAGCGATTGTTCAGCTCTCCGACGGTGCGCTTATTAGAGCTTTCTAATGTTTGAACAAAATAGCCGAAATCGGCCAGGATGAACATCATCATATTTATGGACGTGGAGATGTGCCAGTCCGGTTCTAGACGTTCTTCAACCATAAAAGCTCTCAGCCACGATTTGATTTTTCGTAATTTTCGCTGTCGCTACACTAACAGGTAGTGTAGCCATAATACATAAAAAAAATCTTATATTAGGGTACATCTCAATATCACAATTTAAAATAAGGTCAGAAATGGTTTTATAATAAGGTCAGGTTATTACTAAAGTTTAGTCGTTCCGATTGAGGTTAGATCTAGCTAGACGTTAGTTGAAACAAAGCGCGCGCAAGTGTCACACGAAATGTGAGATATGAAAGGCGGCGGCCGTGCGGTGGCGCGGTAAAATTCAAATTTTGGATGCGTTCGTTCCCGAATAACGCGTTTGCCTTCAAAAAAATTATTATATTAAATCAATTAAATATTGAAAGTACTTAAATAAAATCTATATTATGACAAAATATATAAAAACATTATGTTTAACAATTTTAATTAGCGTTCCACCTAGGTCCTGGACCCAGCCCAGGGGGGGGTCATTACCCCCATGACCCCCCCCCTGGATCTGCCACTGCTATACCTGGCAACAAGGAACTTGTACCTAAACTGGAATGCGGACGCGAAGCTCAAATCCGTTCCGAAGAGTATACCCTCGAAGGACCTAGCTATCTCTTTCTAGTAGTGTGGATATCAATTCGCGATAAACGTAAGGACAATTTTATTTGATGCAATATTTGCAGGTTTTTTTAAGACACTTATTATTAACCTTACAAATGATGTATTTCTGTTACCACTATAACAAAAAATACTAAAAGTTAATTAAAATAAATATTTAAGGGAGACTCCCATACAACAGTTGTGATATTTTTGGCGCTTTTTATAGGTAATGGTTCCGTACCATTCATTACCTACCTATAAAAATACCCATCATGCGCGAGTCCGACTCGTACTTGGCCGGTTTTTTTTCTTAATAACGTATTACATAGAAAGAAAGAAATAAATTCAATTATAAATAAAAAAAATTGCTCGGTAGCGCGATATAACAGAATTCCATGTGGGTGAAAAGCTAGTTCTCAATATATATCTGAGGAACTTATATTGAGCGCGCTAATTTCTATAATAAACCCTTCCTTATACGGGCTAAACGCAAAATTGGTTTTGTTAAGCAGACTTTATTGCGTGGAATTATAAACTTTCAAAGTGGTTAAGACCCGTGATACAAATACAATTATTGCAGATACAGAATTAATAACAGAATCACCAGCTGGCAATTCTTCGAAGGCTTGGCCTTGATAGGCAGTGGTATAGACGTCCAAACAAACGTGCATTAATTGGTAATCTACGTTTATTCGACACTTGTACGGTCAGAACCAGTAGACTAAAAATAAAATGATGCAATGTTTATATATAATTAAAACTACTAAAACCCTTCATGAAAAACGATGATTATAAATAGAAAGAATAACAGAAGAGATATAATTTATTTATGTATATATTTATTTAGGTTAGTTAACCTACAATTGTTTACACTATACATTTGTATGAAACAGTCATATTACATTTATAAGTGTAACAATTAATTACAGGCTAACACCACATGTGCTATTTAAGGTTAGAAATCAATATTATTAACATACATAATTCTAAACATGAAGGAGGCAGATCGAATGACAATTATAAGGTTATTATTATTAGGTTGGTTCTATATTTTCTAGTTCCTCATATGTTGCAGCTGCAGGTTTGTTACAAGATTGGCTTGGCACACAACCCTAAAAATGTATTACACTATTATTAGTTAAAAGTATGGAAATAATTTTTAAATTATGAATTATTATTATTATTTGTCGACATTAACTAACTGCAGTGGATAAAAGTTAAGTAATTAAGTTATAAGTAATTATTAATATAATAAACTACACTTGTAAGCAAGTTTGCGTAGCTGAGTTTTTGGCCAAAATGATATAAAATATTTTTGCCATCAATTTGCTAAGCAAAAGTAAATAAATCAACAAAAATGTCGACTTTTATGCTTATTAATTTGACTCCTTTCATAACTTTCACTTACTGATCTTTGAATGTGCCCAGTACAAGTTTAGTGGGTTTCAATATTATAGTACTTAAAACATTTATTTGTTTCGCTTTAACAGGAATCTAAAATAATAATAGATTGATGAGAACAAAATTTTAGTATTTATGGTTAAGATAGATTCAAAATGAAAATTCATCTTGCTATGCTCATATTCTATTTCAAACCGTTATCTTCATGTCATTTGTAAAGACTGATAACTTACTTTAGGGAAAATGGATGGAATTGCATCATATGATCTTGTTTCGAAATGCAATATTTCTTCGGGCTTGAAATGGCGGCTACAAATTTGAGAACCGTTTCTGACCCTTTTCTGTGTAGAACACTGAGCCACCGGTCTCGAAGATCATCATTTTTAGGAAAGCTTAAAATAACAAAAAATAATATATAATGAGAAGAAAGAAAAATAATAAATAAGAAGAATAAAGAGAAGAACATCCACTTTTACATTGAAAACATAGTCACCCTAAATGCAATTTGTAAACAAAGTCACAAAACTTACTTAAAAAAGGAAATTCCAGACCCGGGGTACACTTTTCACTCTTGCAATTAACCACAAAACACGTTCTTACCATGGTTACAATAACTTGCACTTTAATATTACGAAAACTCACAAAATTAAATATAATTCAAATTTACAAACATACAGATGTCAAGTAAACGTCAGACGGCAATGTAGTAATTGCCAGGTATAGCATAATATATCACCACTAATTCTTACAAATTCCATTTTTTTTTTGGTTTAAACATCTTCTGTTTGCATGGTAAAATAACTTTAATTTTCATTAATATGCATACAGTAATAATGGTAATTCATTTTAAAGATAGAATTCCAAAGAAGTTTAAAACTAGGTGTTATTACTACAACAGACAGGGCGAAAAAATTACCATTGAAATAAATATTTTTAATCTGCCACACAGAAGAAAGGGACACAGTCCACACACGGCACTGTCTCGCTCGGAACGAATAGTTCCTTCAGTTTTATGCGTGCAAGTTTATACTCTATTATTTAACTGTTAAGAAAGACTTTCTGTATTCTTTGAATCATTCGTAAGCAATCCAGTTAGTAGGTAGAAGATCCTTGCCTGGCAATTACTACATTGCCGTCTGACGTTTACTTGACATCTGTATGTTTATAAATTTGAATTATATTTAATTTTGTGAGTTTTCGTAATATTAAAGTGCAAGTTATTGTAACCATGGTAAGAACGTGTTTTGTGGTTAATTGCAAGAGTGAAAAGTGTACCCCGGGTCTGGAATTTCCCTTTTTAAGTAAGTTTTGTGACTTTGTTTACAAATTGCATTTAGGGTGACTATGTTTTCAATGTAAAAGTGGATGTTCTTCTCTTTATTCTTCTTATGTATTATTTTTCTTTCTTCTCATTATATATTATTTTTTGTTATTTTAAGCTTTCCTAAAAATGATGATCTTCGAGACCGGTGGCTCAGTGTTCTACACAGAAAAGGGTCAGAAACGGTTCTAAAATTTGTAGCCGCCATTTCAAGCCCGAAGAAATATTGCATTTCGAAACAAGATCATATGATGCAATTCCATCCATTTTCCCTAAAGTAAGTTATCAATCTTTACAAATGACATGAAGATCACCGTTTTGAAATAGAATATGAGCATAGCAAGATGAATTTTCATTTTGAATCTATCTTAAACATAAATACTAAAATTTTGTTCTCATCAATCTATTATTATTTTAGATTCCTGTTAAAGCGAAACAAATAAATGTTTTAAGTACTATAATATTGAAACCCACTAAAAAAGAATATACAACCTGTACTGGGCACATTCAAAGATCAGTAAGTGAAAGTTATGAAAGGAGTCAAATTAATAAGCATAAAAGTCGACATTTTTGTTGATTTATTTACTTTTGCTTAGCAAATTGATGGCAAAAATATTTTATATCATTTTGGCTAAAAACTCAGCTAAGCAAACTTGCTTACAAGTGTAGTTTATTATATTAATAATTACTTATAACTTAATTACTTAATTTTTGTCCACTGCAGTTAGTTAATGTCGACAAATAATAATAATAATTCATAATTTAAAGATTATTTCCATACTTTTAACTAATAATAGTGTAATACATTTTTTAGGGTTGTGTGTCAAGCCAATCTTGTAACAAACCTGCAGCTGCAACATATGAGGAACTAGAAAATATAGAACCAACCTAATAATAATAACCTTATAATTGTCATTCGATCTGCCTCCTTCATGTTTAGAATTATGTATGTTAATAATATTGATTTCTAACCTTAAATAGCACATGTGGTGTTAGCCTGTAATTAATTGTTACACTTATAAATGTAATATGACTGTTTCATACAAATGTATAGTGTAAACAATTGTAGGTTAACCTAAATAAATATAAACATAAATAAATTATATCTCTTCTGTTATTCTTTCTATTTATAATCATCGTTTATCATGAAGGGTTTTAGTAGTTTTAATTATGTATAAACATTGCATCATTTTATTTTTAGTCTACTGGTTCTGACCGTACAAGTGTCGAATAAACGTAGATTACCAATTAATGCACGTTTGTTTGGACGTCTATACCACTGCCTATCAAGGCCAAGCCTTCGAAGAATTGTCAGCTGGTGATTCTGTTATTAATTCTGTATCTGCAATAATTGTATTTGTATCACGGGTCTTAACCACTTTGAAAGTTTATAATTCCACGCAATAAAGTCTGCTTAACAAAACCAATTTTGCGTTTAGCCCGTATAAGGAAGGGTTTATTATAGAAATTAGCGCGCTCAATATAAGTTCCCCAGATATATATTGAGAACTAGCTTTTCACCCACATGGAATTCTGTTATATCGTGCTACCGAGCAACTATTCAAAAATCTGAGATAGAAAGAACCCTATATAGTTCCCAGGGTTTTAAACTATCTCCATGCCAAATTTTTCGAAAGCGGCTCTGTGATTTAACCGTGAAAGCGTAACAGACCGATACAGACCTTTGTATTTATAATTGAATTTATTTCTTTCTTTCTATTTAATACGTTATTAAGAAAAAAACTGGCCAAGTACGAGTCGGACTCGCGCATGATGGGTATTTTTATAGGTAGGTAATGAATGGTACGGAACCATTACCTATAAAAAGCGCCAAAAATATCACAACTGTTGTATGGGAGTCTCCCTTAAATATTTATTTTAATTAATTTATAGTATTTTTTGTTATAGCGGTAACAGAAATACATCATTTGTAAGGTTAATAATAAGTGTCTTAAAAAAACCTGCAAATATTGCATCAAATAAAATTGTCCTTACGTTTATCGCGAATTGATATCCACACTACTAGAAAGAGATAGCTAGGTCCTTCGAGGGTATACTCTTCGGAACGGATTTGAGCTTCGCGTCCGCATTCCAGTTTAGGTACAAGTTCCTTGGTATACACGCGTATTTTGTAGGTATTTCTCGTCCATATTATAGAAGGTCATTGACTAGAACACAGAGAACATTTTATATACTGAGACACTAGAATCAACCGTTGAATATTAAAACTTGTGCATTGTAAAATAATATGGTTCAGGTCAGCATCTTCAGATCCGCAGTGATGACATCGGCTATTGTCATATATATGGATTCTGTTCAGGTGGGCTGGTGTCAAACAATGTCCCAGTCGCATACGTGTTATGGTAGTGATAAATCTTCTATTGATGTTTTTTAGGTTATGGTACCAAGCTTTTATTGGCAATTCTTCCTGTATATCAGCATACCATTTGCCTTTCGTTTCCAGGGTTATATTCCAGTAGTCCTTCCACAACAGCCTGTTCAACTCATTAAAATGACTGTAGTAATCAGTAAATGGAATCTTTAGGAGCTCTGATTGGTCTTCATCATGGTCTAACCTAGTTGCATTGTGAGCTACTTCATTTCCAGGAATGCCACTGTGTGAAGGTACCCATACAAATTCTACATTAATAATCTTATCATGTAATTCCCTAATCTTATTTCTAATATTATAAACTATATAATTTAACTTAAAAGATAAATTTACATTTTGTAATGCTGATAAAACACTCTTGGAATCAGTCACTATCAGAATATTATTTACATTATTTACAAAACTATTTACATGCTGAAGTGCACAATAAATTGCATAGCTTTCTGCAGTAAAAATGCTACATGCTGCGTTTAATTTAATGCATTTAGTCAAATCTATTTGTGGATCATAAAAAGCTGCTTTGACACAATGATTTGTTTTAGACCCATCTGTGTATATGATGTAATGATTTGGTTTATTGTCTTTAAATTGTAGATATTCAAATTTATTATGCACAGTGTCTAGATGTATGACTATAGAACTATTAATAAGGCTAATATAAGTATTTTTATATACAGGCCAAATATCATATTTCATAACTTTTTTTGAATTATTTTGTACATATTGAAATATTGTTGGAATTTCAGGCAAAGTTCTACTAACCAGAGAAGAAGCAGAGATAGTACTGGATGATATTGCTTGGAAAATTTCAGGATGTATTGTAATTTTCTTAACTAAAGGATTATTATTCAAAGATAGGACTTTTAAGAAAAATCTTTCAGCCAACTTCAACCTGCGTAATATCAAGGGAGGTATACATGTCTCAATTTCTAATGAATTAATAGGTGTAGAGCGCATAGCCCCACAAATAAGTCTCATTCCCATATTCTGGATGACATCTAATTTCTTAAGTAAGGTGTCATTGGCATTCATATAAGCTAAACTGCTATAATCAAAATGGCTTCTCACTATACTTTTGTATAGCATACTCATAATTTTGGGGTCGGATCCCCAAAAAGTTCCTGCTAAATGTCTCAATATATTGATGCCATTTAATGCTTTCTTTGCTATGTGCTTAATATGTTCATCAAATTTGTTTGACTATTGGAATTTCAACATTATTATATAAAATTTTTACATTTTTATGAGCATTTAAATTTTTATTAACAATTAAAACTGAACTTTTGTCTGGATTAATTTCTAATTTAAGTTTTTTATGGTAATAGATGTACAACTGATTTAAAGCTTTATTAATATTAGCCATAGCTATTTCTATATTCTGATTTATGCTATACAAAAGCAAGTCATCTGCAAATTGCAAGATATTTACATCTGGTGTGTCTACATATTTTAATATTTCAGAAGTATAAATGTTATAAAGTAAAGGGGATGAAGTGGCCCCTTGCATTGTGCCTTTGTTGACAGACATTGGCCCATGTAACTTATTATTATATTTAACAAAAACAGTTCTGTTACTCAAAAAGTGATAAAGCCATTTTAAGATGTGACTAGGTATTCCAATATCATGACATACTTGAATGAGTTCCTCTATATTTACATTGTCAAAAGCACCTTTTACATCTAAAAAGACACAGATTGCATTAGAGTGACTTAATTTAACCTGTTTTAAATCTGACAATAGAGATACAAAGCTTTCAGAACAACTTGTGCCTTTTCTGAAGCCAAACTGTACAGAAGGAATTAAACTATGTGATTCAACAAAATGATCTAATCTTAACTTTAACATATTTTCAAAAAGTTTACCCAAACAAGATGATAATGAGATAGGTCTATATGAAGATGCATTATTTACAGGTTTATTAGGTTTTAATATTGGAATCACACATTGGGTTTTCCAAGATTCAGGTATAAGTAATTGATCCCATAGTTTATTATAAATACCAAGTAATATGATTTGGGCATTTAAATGTAAGTTTTTGATTAAAAAGTAGGGTATATCATCCAATCCCGGTGTAGTATCTTTCCTACTCTTTAAAGAAGTGTTCAACTCCTCTATAGTGAAATTGTACTTGAGAAATACATTCCAACTGTTTTCTGTAGCATTTTCGAACAAATATTTCAATTTAGTCTCATCTATCTGGGTAGAATCTGCTAAGTTATTTAAAAAATTGGGAACCCATTCATCATTCAAATTTTTGTTACGATTTGTACAGTCGGCCAAGAAAGTGGTGTACCACCCTAAGGTTGAATATCGCTTGCAGATTCATAGGTGATAAAGATTAGTTTCGCTTGCAGATCGATCTGACAACTTCTATTGCTGTCTTTATCTGATTATTGATAACGACTATTACTGTTTGTAACGTGACAGCTGTTCTTAGTTTGAACTTGATGGAACCAATGACGTCGTAAAATCAACGGCGGGGGGCTGTAGATTTTGATGACAAAATTGTATCTACAAATTCAGAATTGTAATCAACAAGTTACATAAAATTGTAAAGGCACAAGGCGAGTCCACAAACCTACAATTTCTGTAAACTTGTAATTACAATATCAATAAAAAACAAGCTAAAAATAGATTTATCCTTTTATTAAATTTCTACAATCAATTTTAAAATACTTATAACAAACAAAAACATAGCATATATAGTAATATTTAGAAGATACTGAAAATTTTTAAAAATTAGAAACGGGTGTAACCGCCGTTGGCCTCTATAACCTCTAAAAGACGAGACCTCATTGAACCAACAAGCCGTGAGCAAATATCGGTTCCCCGCATTTCCTCCCAGATATAATTACAGTGACTAATAAGAGCTTGTTTGGTTCTTTCATTTTGATGCGACCATCGTTGGACCATAAGGCCCCAAAGATTTTCTATCGGGTTGAGGTCCGGCGATCTTGAGGGCCACTGAATTACCCTTACGTCAGTGTGTGAACGAAACCAGGCTCTTACGATCCTCGCATTATGAATTGAACAATTATCTTGAACAAAATCAAATTGTGGCACTTCGTTCTCCGGGTAAACATTACGGACTGTCGCACGGTGGGCTGAAAATCGGCTTTCATAGACTTAGGCATTTTATTTTGCAAGTGCGAGTTTTTTTGCCGGATATCACTTCTATTAGTTATAACAATATACAAAAATGACACCAGAATTGATTCTGCACAGAAACGAAGGAATTATAATTTTTTTACGAAAATTTTGTATGGAGCTAGTATGAAAAATCGAAATATCTCTAAAACGGCAGCGATAACCGTAATATCCTTATAGGGAGTTATAGTACTAATTATTTATGATTTTTTGACATACGTTACATAATGGTTGTAGATGCCTTTTTTTTTTAAAAAATCGTCAAAATATTTTTATTTATTTTTACATATTAAACGTTCCTTTTAGTGTTTAAGTTGAAGAATTCAGAGCTTTAACAACTCTTAACATAAAATAGCATCACCCCTATAGACCTGAAGGACTAGACAGAGGTGTGTAGTATCTTGTTGATCTTGTAAGATTTCCAACAATACCAAATAGTTGAATATCAGTGTCAAAGTGCCCATGCTGTCGCTTCTTTTAGAAAGATAGGGGAATGAAATTGTTAATTGATCATACCCTAAAAGTATGATTACAACATAACCGGACACATAATAATAATAATATCCTTATAGGGGATTATAGTACTAACATTATTTATTTTAACATATGAAACTGTTCAAAACGATCCATGAACTGTGTCAAAGTTAAGAACATCGTTAGGAAGCATGCTTTTTCCCCAAATATTAAGAATATGTGAAAAAAAAAAGACTGTATATAAACTTTTTATTGATAGGTAATTTAAATAAAACAGAAGTAACAAAAATAATATCTAATAAATTCAATTATACAAAATACATATTTGAAACTATAATTTATGAAATTATTAACTAAACATATTGGTACAATAAACTAACATAAATAACAAAAGAACATAAAGAAAAATAATTAAATTTTACAAATTTTCTTTACAACTTTCGTTGTCGGACTCCAATTCCGAGTCAGAATCCAGATCGGATATACCTACAAACTCGAACTCAGTTTCCGGAAACTGTATTAGGTCGAGAGTTTCAGCAAAAAAGGTTGTCTTCCTTTTGGCATCTAACTTCGGCCTTTGTGCACTTAGAAAAGGATCCGAAGAAACAACAAGCATATTTAGGATATCTTGATTAGAATCTTGCCTGCTTCTTTTCCGCGAATGATGTTCCCGGAACCTCCTAAAATCTTTGTTTCGAGACTCTGAGGCTTCTTCCGAGAGAGTCCCAATCGGGACAATATCATTTTTTTCGATTATGTCAGCTCCGTGTATTAATAGTTTATGTACGGTTGATGACATGTAGTACCAGTCGTATAATTCCACGTACTTTTCTGCTGTTTTGCGAGCAAAATCTTTAAATTTGATGACATCGATCTTCTCACCAGATGTTATTGCTTGCAAAATAACAGCAAATCTTTTTATCAGGTTTTGATCCAACCCAGTAATAGCTGCAGTTTTATTGGGAAACTCGAAAAACTTCCTTGCGGTATTCCCGTCATTGGTAGTTCCCGAGCCTTGTTTTACTATATCAATTAACAGATTGAGCTTCTCTTTAAATTTATTTTGAATGTTTTTTTTTCTGTTTTGTAACATATCTTTATGCTCATTACTTCTTGCTGCCCACTGTTTGAAGTCAAGTCTGTACGCAATGTGTAACAGACATTCCATGCAATTTATACGGGCATGTAGGGATGATAGGCCAAATTCATATATGTCAGAACACACAGTTTTTGATGTTACAGCATCTAAGTGGTTCATTTCTGTTGGTTTTGCTAAGCACAGGTAGCATGATGCATTTGATCTAGCTTCAGAAAGGTACGTGCAGACTTTTGCGTCGATCATTGTGATCATTAGTTTATGAGTCACCCTGTTACTATTAATGCACTCTGTGGGGTTAAGGGCCTCAATTTCCTCATCCATTTTTCTTTTGTTATCAATGACAACTGCATGGCTTTCTTTTACAAAAGTGAACTGAACCGGACGACAATAAAAAGTTGAGCATGGTTTCGGGTTTGTCCATATAGTATTATCTCCATCTGTCAGTTTCAGTGGCACCAAGGAGGTCATGAAAATGCTTGAATCATCATGCTCGCCGTCCATTTTCTGCTTGTATCGGCTTTGATTGGAAGCACCATCAAATCCCCACTTCGATATCAGCTTTAACTGCTTATTTTCCACATTATCAGAAAGACTTTGAAGAATCCGCTTCACCGTGATGTCAAGTAAAGCTTGAAGTGTAATTCTAGCTGATGAATCCGTAACTGATACTGGTTGATTAGGAGGGTAGCATGCAAGCTTAGTTTGTTGCAGTTTATAGTAGGATGGGTAAATATCCTTAGCACCTTCCCGAATGGCAGTCTCTCGCAACGTAATATATTGCCACTTTGAAAGCTTAAGTGAAAGAAGCAATCCAAGTGCTTTCTCTGGTGTAAATATTACTGTTTTCTTAATGCTTTCCTTGATTTTAACGGCAGCTTCTGGATTTTTGATCATATAATTGATTACAGATGCGATATCTTCATAACCTTCTTCTTTTAAACGTGCTGCAGCTGCATATGCCAATTCACAGGAATCCTCGCCTATGTGCTCACTAGATCTTCTCTTTTTCTGTTTGCTTCCCAGATCTTTGAATGGTTTTCGGGACCTTTTTGTCATTGTTCCAACAGTCGATGATGTCGAAGGTTCTGGAGAGACTGAGCGTGCTCTTGGTATCTCATCAACAGTTGGTTCTTGATTTATTAAAGTTTGCACGCAACTCGGCCAATCAATATTTGCTTGCAACCACTCTCCGTACGTATTTCTAAACTTATCAAAGAATCGTTTAGATTTCTGCCACCTGTTTAAAGCAGCTCGCGTGAATCTCCGGCAAAATTCTTTGAGAGTTACTTGATCTTCGGCAGAAAGGCAATCGCCTATGCGGGACACAATTGCACAAAACAATACTTCATGATTAAATGAAGGACACTCACTTTTTAGAAGAACAAACAAATCTAAGTTGGTGATTAAACTTTCCATTCTAAGATTTTGTAGTCGCAAAGCAAATAGTTTTAGTGTTAGCAGTTACACGGTTGTGAACAATCTAAATTATGGAACAAAATTATAGCCCTTTTATTGTATAAAGTCAATAATTAGTTAACTACCCTCATTAAAGTTATAAAAGATATGATAATAAAAATTTATAATCGTCAAAAACATTTCGTAGAACTCATAGTAGAACTAATCAACATTAGCAAATCACATTAGCTCACTAATTATAAAAAGGTGAATGCAGTTCTTAGTTGGTATTGTTGCGAGATATTTCAAATCATTTAATCACTTAATAGGCTCATTAGAATCAGAAGACTACAACCATCATTCTAATTACTTAATTACTTGTCATCAGACTCATTAGATGACTACACAATATGTTATTTTGTATTTTGAACGTATGCAAGGTTTTAAAATTCCTTTTGTGTCGATATTATTATGTGTCCGGTTATGTTGTAATCATACTTTTAGGGTATGATCAATTAACAATTTCATTCCCCTATCTTTCTAAAAGAAGCGACAGCATGGGCACTTTGACACTGATATTCAACTATTTGGTATTGTTGGAAATCTTACAAGATCAACAAGATACTACACACCTCTGTCTAGTCCTTCAGGTCTATAGGGGTGATGCTATTTTATGTTAAGAGTTGTTAAAGCTCTGAATTCTTCAACTTAAACACTAAAAGGAACGTTTAATATGTAAAAATAAATAAAAATATTTTGACGATTTAAAAAAAAAAAAGGCATCTACAACCATTATGTAACGTATGTCAAAAAATCATAAATAATTAGTACTATAACCCCCTATAAGGATATTACGGTTATCGCTGCCGTTTCAGAGATATTTCGATTTTTCATACTAGCTCCATACAAAATTTTCGTAAAAAAATTATAATTCCTTCGTTTTTGTGCAGAATCAATTCTGGTGTCATTTTTGTATATTGTTATAACAAATAGAAGTGATATCCGGCACAAAAACTGGCACTTGCAAAATAAAATGCCTAAGTCTATGAAAGCCGTTTTTCAGCCCACCGTGTGTCGGTAGCATTGCATTCTGAAGCACGTCGATATAATTTACAGCCGTCGCTCGAGGAGGTAGAGAACACAATTCTCCTACACCATCCGTACTCATCCAGCCCCAAATATTTACGGAAATTCGACCTGATTCTCTATTTGGGATTACATGATCATCTTTATACCGTGTTGAATTATATCGCCAAAGGTGAAGACGTCCATGCTGACTGGATTTAAACGTTTTTTCATCACAAAACACTGTATTAGACCAATCAAACTCTAAGTGCTCTCTGGCGAAGTTCAGACGAGCAAGTCTGTGAGCATCCGTCAAATATATTTTCTTGGCGTAATGCCTGTGGTGCAACCCCATGTAATGTAGATGATTCCTTATTGTTTGGGCACTCACATCGAACATCTCCGCAAAATGTTTTGTGGGCTTAAAACCATTGATTTCATATTCCCGTCTCATGAATTCTCTATCGTTATTGGAGAGTGCAGGCCGGCGACCACTTCTTCTGTGATCCAACAAACTTCCCTCCTCTCCTTCACGCCGAATCCAAAAGCGGACAGAACGCCTCGATATATTCAAATTCCGGGATATCGCACTGATACTGCTTCCCTCATTAAATTGGGCAATTATTTGTGCTCTTTCGGCAATGGTCAAGTTGGCAGGCATTGAGATGATTTTATATGCAGTTGATTGAAAAATAACACGGAAAATATATCGATTTTTTGCATATATTTGACAAAATGTCAATTGTCAGTTTTCTTTTTCAAATGGAATTCGGTTGTCTAAATAGTTTTTATTACTTTTGTTTGGAAACATTTCAATTGCTTTGTAGAAACTAATGTCCTTTTCATTTATACTAAAGGTTAAAATGTCATGTACTTATATGTGACATATGACGTATGAATACTAAATACATAGGTTTACGTCATGATAATGTTGTCTCTTTCAGTAATATCTTTTTATAACGAACCTTGTTGTAATTTTCGATGACCGGGAAACTAAATCAAAACTGGTACACCACTTTCTTGGCCGACCGTACCAATTTTTTTAAATTTTTTGATGTATCCCCATATCCGTGAAACAGGTGTTAACCTATTAAAGCTACTACATAGGTTTTGCCAAGAAGTAGTGCTTTCTTCTTTTAATATTATTTTCTTATTCGCATCTAACTTTTTGTATTTAATCCAATTTTCTACTGTAGGTTGAGAAAAATAATATTTAAGTGCATCTTTCGATTTTTTGACAGCTTCACTACATTTTTGGTTCCACCATGGCACTGGCTTTCTTATAACAGTATTTGAAATTAATTTACGCTCTGGAATTGTTTTATTCCTTAAATCATTTAATGTGTCAACAAAATTATTATATGAATTGATCGGAGTATCATTAATTAAATCTATGTAGGAAAAACTAGTTTCTGATAGGCTGTAATACTTGTGCCAATCTGCTTTTCTATAAATATATTTCTTTTGATCCACAGGAGGTGACGTGTCATAAATAGACGGTTGAATGTTTATCTCAAGTAAAGTTGGAAGATGATAGCTACCCATGGGATCATCATGAACATAGCAGTTACACAAATGAGCAATAGAAGGGCTAACAAGGGCAAGATCTATAGCTGAAGCTTGTCTATTAGGATAAGGAACAGTTGTTGGTGATCCATCATTCAAAATGCACAAGTCGAATTCATCAATTATATTATACAGACATCTACCTCTAGTGTTATCACTATGGCAACCAAAGGCTATGTTATGAGCATTAAAATCACCCATGATTATACAGGGTTTGGGTATGTTATTGATTAAAGCTTTCAACTTGCTTGAGTCAAATCTAGTACTGGGTGGGCTGTATACACAAAGCACAGCTATTCTACCAAATTGTGTTTCTATAGTGATACATATGTTTTGTATTGATTCAGAGAAATTTGTATTAATTAATTTGTATTTTAAATGATGGTTCACCAAAATAGCAACTCCATTATGACTATTGCATGAATTTTTGTAAATAAAATTGTATGAAGGAAAGTGTGGAATAGTGGATTTAGGTTTTAACCATGTTTCATCACCATCATCACCAGGCAAGGTGGTTACCTGAACAGTTGATACACACAGTCTCTTCAACATCACATTCCCTATATGAGTGTCGACCAGCACAAGAAGAGCAGTTTTGTTCGCCCCTACAAACCTTGGCAGAATGATTGAATTTTAGGCATTTATAACATTGCAATAGTGGAGGTATATAAGCTTTGACTTCATATCGAAAAAGTCTGATGTAGGCATATTGTGGGAGAGATGTTGACGCAAAAGTCACAGCAATAGTGGTGAGAGGAACTAATTTTCCTTCAACTTTTCTCATAAATCTTTTAATTGATATTACTTCGGCATCACACACTATGTTTTTATATATCTCTTCATTCGATAAGTCTTTCGGCACAAACCTTAAGACCCCAATTTTTTCCGTAAGATAGGATGGGATGAAAGCTTTCATCTTATTTTTCAACAAGAAGTCTTCCATTTTAAGGAAATTATTGGCAGCTGCTGCTTTCCTGAACGTTATGCCCATTTTATATGCATTTATTCTGTGCACTCCTATAACTCCCTTTACATTGTCTGTTATTAAATTTGTAAGGGTTACGGGATTCTTATTTCCTAACTTCTCTTGTTCAGTAGATTCTACATAAACAGTAAATTCAGAATTCCCGTTTTCCAGAAACAGTCTCTTGTAATTTGGTTTTGTGTAAATTTTAAACGGGTTAGAATCTGTATTCCCGTCTGCATTTCTTTGTTCGTACCTTCTTTTCTTCGTTCCCCCAGGGTCCTCGCCCTGACTATGAGGACTCATCGTTTAAAATGGGTTCGCTCAGTGAAAAGTTAACTTTTGAAAGCAAAACTTTAAATAATTATAAATTTGTGCAAATCAAAATTACCGCCTCGTTTGACTTCCCGCCAAAAAGTCCCAAGTTTAGGTTATGATTGGAAGTGTTGCCAGGGCCTTTGAGTCGTAAGTTACGTTACGTTTCCTGAAATGTTACATTTTTGCTGCAAAAGTTACATTATTGTCTTTTTATTTTATTTACGTGTTTTTGGGGTCGGAGGTCGGGGGCAAATAATTGATGTCAGCAAATTGGCGGAATAGAATAGAATATTCATTTATTTGCTCAGAATGTAGGTATTTACAATAAGGTTTTACAGTAAGATATAAGCAGGGTTGCCAAACGTACGAGGTTCCTCGTACAAATACGAGATGTGTGGTCTTCCGTGCGAGGTACGAGGACACTATCAACCTCGTACAATAATTATGTACGAGATTTTGATAATATGGCCGTACGAACATTTTGCATCACCATTTTATAATAGTAAAGTAATTTTAATAAAGACAGATATAAGAAACCGGCTAACTGTGGAAATAGTGAACGGCACATTTCTTGCTACAGAGAGTGCAAAAGGTTCAACTCGTACTGCAAAGTGGAAACTGCGTCAATTTTTAACCCACAAAAGAAATGTATAGCCACATGACAACAGATAAAATTAATATACGACAGAAAAAACGATGACAGTGAAGATGTTCCTGACTAATATTTGGAGAGGAGATGTAAATTAAATTACCTTGCTTTCATAATAATATGGACCAGCGGTCAACAACCTGCGACCCGCGGGCCGTATGCGGCCCGCGAACGTTTTACTTGCGGCCCGTGAATGTTTTGTAAATAAGTGATAAGTATCAAAATAAATTCATGAACGAACCGTGATCGACCGTATTATGTGGTCAGCCTTAAGAACGCGCCTCGCTCTGCCCGCGAACGAACAAATGAGCAACGCGTGAAAGTAATGACGTTTCAGATGCTGCGCAGCTTTTAATTTGTTCGAGGAATCGATAAGAACTTGAATGTCTATGAGAAGCTTTTACAGATATGTAGTTTGAAGGGAACGACTACAGCGGAAGATTCGTTTTGTAACTTAGAACAAGCGCTAGTATCAATGCAATTACCATGGGAAAAATAGTTGAGTGTAACTGACGGAGGCAAGAACATGAGGGAACAAAATAAGGTTTTGGTAGGTAGAATTAAAACGAAACTGGCAGAGATAGGATGTGACATCCCATTATTTTTATTACATTAATTAAATTATCCACCAAGAAGTGTTTTGTTCTAAATTCGTATCATGGAAAGAAGTAATATATATCGTGGTATTGACTGTAAACTGCATGAGAAAAAATGGATTGCCTTGTCAATTCCAGCAGTTTCAGTCAGATATGGAAGGAAATCATCGAAATGTTGTTTATTATTCTGAAATGTGATCATCAAACATAAGTACAAAATCTTGATATTAAACTAAACATTTGTCAGTTAGAAAATCCAATAAGGAGTAGTAAAATTTGTTAAAAAGAAATACAGTACATTTCTTTTTGAAAGTACAGTACATACTGATTCTTCTTTTATGGAGTTAGGAATGTGGTTAAAAATAGTCGGTGCCATACCAAAGACACTTTTCCTCAACAAAGCTGTCCTAAAACCACCTGAGCGTAACAAGCAAGCAATATAAAGCAATCTATGACGACACTTACGTTAACTGCTTAATTGCTTATCTGCTTAATTACTTGCTTACATCAAAAATAACGAAATTATGTTGTTTGCTTTTTTATTTGATTAAGTTTAAGTACCTATTGGTTTTTAAACGACGTCTATGAACTTTCCTTCGTTCTTGGCAGATCAGTTTTATTAGATCACCAATTTGTTTTTATAGAAAAAGTAGTCAAAATTAACACAATTACTTACCTATACTATAAACTATTTACACTATTATTAACACAATTTAAACCTAAAAACCATAGTAGGTATATCAAGTCCAAAAGTCACAGAATTATTTCCTTGGTACGAAACAATTCACCACATGAAAAAATGTTTTACACTATTTATATTTACGTAAACATTTTTCAAGTCACAACTTCAAAAATAAATTGTTTCGAAAATACACAAATTCATGATGCTTTTAACCGGGCGGAGAAAACGCTACTAAACGTAAAAAGCAATTTAAGCAGTTAACGAAAAGCCGTTTCAATTAAATTGTCGTTTTTAAAAGTGAAGAACGGAATAATAATATAATATAATAATATTCCACAACTTTCACACAACGCCATCTAGTCCCAAACTAAGCAGAGCTTGTAGACTAGACAACTGATAAACATACATGTATATTTCTAAATACATACATATTATAGATAAATTACACCCAGACAAAGAACAAACGATCGTGCTCATCACACAAACATTTGTCCTAGGTGGGAATCGAACCCACGACCTTGCGTATAGCATATACATTTAAAGCATATTTAATTGGGTAGGTTTACCCATTTCGAGTAAGTCAACGCGATTCAGCACATTAACAAAAGATGTAAATATTTTAAACCTTAAAATTATTGAGTTAAGGTCGATTTTCGCATAATAATTGTTTAGCTATCGATTAAAATTGAATCAGGCGCCATCTGTCAGTTGCGTAATTCATTTGAGCACGTTCTTACTTACGTTATGGAATGAATGACAATGAAAATTATGGAATGAATCAGAATAACCAGGTAACGTTAAAAGCTTTCTTATACCAATCTGCTTATTTGCTTATCTATACTTATAATAAATCTGTAGAGAGGTCAATTCTGTACATGAAATATATTTCCAAAATAACTATCAGGGGGTGATTAAGGATCGATACTCATGCCAAAAATGCAATCAGTTAAATTTTTGTCTGTCTGTCTGTCTGTCTGTATAACCGTTATAGAAACAAAAACTACTCGACGGATTTTAACGAAACTTGGTACAATTATTTTTCATACTCCTGAGCGGGTTATAGTATACTTTTCATCACGCTACAATCAATAGGAGCAGAGCAGTGAAGGGAAATGTTGGGAAAACGGGAGAAGTTACTCCATTTTTTAAGCTTCCGTCGCGTGTGCAACCTTAATGGTTAAAGCTACACAAATCATTTCATGAAGGAAATGTTCTCCTTAAAATTATATAAAAAATATCCCACGACAGCATATGTCTAACTTTTATGGTTGACTCACAATAACACGTGTAACTGCCGATAGCTTAGCAGTTCGAAGCTTTCTGATTATAATATTTGTCTACTCTTACGTTTATAACACTCTCAGTCACCCCTAATTGAAAAAGTTAACATTATTAACTATTCCATAAAAAAATTGGCCAAGTGCGAGTCAGACTCGCCCATGAAGGGTTCCGTAGTAACTATTATATAATATGCAAATTTATTTGACGAAAAAAAAACCTTACAAATTTCTTAAAACTAGCTTATTTACATTTTTTACAACTGCGCCAAATAAATTTGTTTTGAAAAAAAAAACCTTACATATTTCTTAAAACTGGCTTTTTTACATTTTTTACAACTGCGCCGAATAAATTTGTTTTTCATAGTGTTTGTATGAATTACAAAGTTATATTTGTGGTTTTAGAAAATATGCTGTATCTCAAAAACTGCTGAACTGATTTCGTTCAAACTAATTTTGGTTGAAAGTTTATATTAAGATCTACAGACATATTTTTTTTAGATTTTTCACTCCATTATTGTAGAAGTTAGAGGTTGTGTCCGCCACACACACATTTTACCACTTTGGAAGCTTATATCTTTTAAAGGATTGACTTTATGGAAAAGTGGATTTAGAAACCCTGATGTCGTTTTTAAAGAACTGTCTATAGATACCAAACATGCATCGATTTCATGAAAAAAAATATTTTCAGGTTTAGTTCCATGTATGGGGAGAGCCCCCCTTTATTTTAAATATTTTTTAATTTTTTTTTCAAAATCGGAAAGCGGTTCACAGAATACATCTACCTATCAAGTTTCACATGTATAGTTCTAATAGTTTCGGAATAAAATTGCTGTGACAGACGGACGGACGGACAGACAGACAGACAGACAGACGGACAGACATGTCGAAACTATAAAGATTCCGTTTTTTGCCATTCGGCTACGAAACCGTAAAAAGAATCATATAAATCGGTATAGAAACACCAAAGTTATACATCAAATACGCTTATAATAATAAGCCATCGCGAGTGAATACTGAATCATGCTATAAGGATTATTTTTGAGAATCGGTCGCCGCGCTCGACGCGTCTCGCGGTCGAAGCGTTCTCTAGGTACTTAAGCCTCATGTGAACGTGATCTAAACAATATTACCAATACATTAACTTACGCTGACGGAGTCGCGGGCACAGCTATATTGTATCATTACGCTAAGGCCAATAGGAGCGGAGCGCCAATGAAGAATGCTTCAAAATCGGGGTTAAATTTAACGTTAGCCCAAAGTAACTATTCCACGCGGACGAAGTCGCGGGCAAAAGCTAGTTTTAAATAAAATGTTATATCATATTCTTTTCGTTTAAATGACCATCTCTAACCGCATCTAATCGGTCGAGTATATCTAACGTGACCAGACGTCCCGTTTTGAACGGGACTGTCCCTTTTTAAAGTTACAAGTCCCGGTGTCCCCGAAATTAACTCTGGGACGCAAAATTGTCCCGTTTTCTGAAACCGTGCGAAAATTTGAGTAGTCGAGCCGGCCGGACGAATATATATAATATAATCATTGAAAGGAATATATTGACTGTAATAAAGATGAATTTTCCATCAAGAATTCACACGAATTTTTATTAATAATCTAAATGTTTCCACAGAAACTCGTTGGGTGGAAGTATTCAAACCCTTTCAAGCCAATAATCTTAAGCATGAAAACTTTTATATTTTAATTGTATAATGTTATGTTTGCCGGCTATAAATGCTCCAGTTTTTTTATGATGAACAAGTTGAAAACCCAGTTACAAATTTCGGTTCTAAGGGCGATGTTATCAACTACAGGAACTTCACTCACGCACTTTTCTCAAAGTTGTACGAGAATAAACAATAAATAACACAACGAAACAAAACAAATCACAACCAGGGTACGATTCTACGAAACCGCGAACGGCGGGAACTCGCGATGTAGGAAATTTGCGCGCACACGCTCAAGCAAAATCAAGTTTTAAAGTTACTGAAATACGTTTCATTTTGTTATGGCGCTTTCTATTCAGAGCCATCTCTGAGTGTGATATGGAGTAAAAATCGTGAAATACTTTTTAGACGCGCCAGTTTTAGGAGCGTTCAATTTGGATACGTTGAATTGAAATGCGTTCGTAAAATGTTTGCAATAAAAATCTAGTATTACAAATCTCGTTGTCCTCAAAAGTTACGAAAATAGCCTTTAATATAAAAATTACTTACATGTTACGCGAGGGGGTCAAAAGTTACGAAAAATGTAACAAATGTAACATTCTGGCAACGCTGATCAATTGTCAATATGTGATTGTAACTGAGGAGAATTCGTTCAGAAACAGTTTTGAATGGCATCTTGATAAAACGCTATGCCAAAGTGCAAGAGCTGGGCCAAAAGCTATTTGGGACTGCTAATATTATGTATAGAGGAATTTACTCTACTGATATCAGGAGTAAAATATGTAAATAATCTTGCGTAAAACTCTTGAATGACGGACTATGTACATCCATAGTAACACAAACATCATAGAAAGGTATCCAAACTGGACCGTTACTATCTTATTAGGGTTCCGCCGAATGGCAAAAAACGGAACCCTTATAGTTTCGTCATGTCTGTCTATCTGTCTGTCCATCCGTCCGTCCGTATGTCATAACCATTTTATTCCGAAACTATTAGGACTGTACACATGAAACTTGGTAGGTGGATGTATTCTGTGAACCGCTTTCCGAGTTTAAGAAGAAAATAAAAATTATTTAAAATTAAGGGGGGCTCCTCATATATTGAACTGAAACTGAAAATATTTCTTTTCATGAAACCTATGTGTATGTTGTATCTATAGAAAGGACTTTAAAAATGACATTGAGGTTTCTAGAACCACTTTTTATAAAGTCAATCGTTTAAAAGATATACGCTTCCAAAGTGGTAAAATGTGTGTGTGAGTCCCTCTAACTTCTATAATAATGGAGGGAAAGATCTAAAAAAAATATATGTTGCAGATCTTAATGTAAATTTTCAACGAAAATTAGTTTAAACGAGATCGAGTCAACAGTTTTTGAGATATAGCATATTTTCTAAAACCGCAAATATAACTTTGTAATTCATACAAATACTATGAAAAACATAGTTATTTGGCGTAGTTACTTTGGAACCTTTCATGGGCGAGTCTGACTCACCCTTGGCCATTTTTTTAATTTCTACTATCGAAATAAAACAAGTATCTATAACGTAGTATTTTATAAAAAAATCAGATAAGTCTAAATACCGAAATAATTCATAATCACAGCGTCACAGAGATATTCATTTTGCTTCTTATTACATTTATGTAAATCACCTTAATAAAAGTAACCAAATATAAATATTATTTATTTAAATCCAAATAAAATTGTATTTTCAGGATCTGCATGCACAGAGACCCAACATGCGACACTCCGTACACATTTTTTAGAATAGATACTTAGAATCTTTGTATTTATAAACATCCTTCGATCAACAATACCAACTAGATATCGGGTCGACGCAAAAAATACGTCTCGGTAAATAACAGCGCACTTGAGAAGTGAGCTCTTATTTTGTTTAGTTCGCTTGACACACAGCCAATGTAAACACGTTTCACAATGCCGCAATGTGTATTCAAAAGTTTTTTTTTTTTAAATAGGTTCGCGTTTGACCACCATCTCACCTGATGGTAAGTGATGATGTGGTCGAAGATGGAGCACGCTTACCTAAAAGTAACCTATTCACTCTTGACTTAAAGACAAAAAGTTAAACTTAAAGTTGCAAAAATAATGCCCGAAAAAGCAATTTAACGGCCGGAGTGTCTTACTTTCGGTAAGTACATCGATGGGTCCTATGTATATGGGCCAAACTAACAATTTGGCCATTTTGACTTTTTTATGGTAAACGCATCTTATCGATATAAAGAATTATGTGAGCTATTAAAAAAAAAGATTTCTGCATAGAAACACGATTTTTTATTGCGTAAACTTCGGTTTTATCAAACTAAAGTTAGGTAAATAGAAACTTTGGAAGCCTCTCCTGTAAAGTTGTAATTTTGCACTTTGGCCCATATACATAGGACTCATCGACATGTAGAATAAGTTACATTTTAAGCTTTAAACCAACAAATAATATCAAATTTTGAAGAATTTACCGACTTTAAACCACCGCTACAAATGTTTGGCCAAGGTTGGCCAATACACGCGCAAACTTTTGAAACAAGCAAAACGATGTAGCTCGCAAGGCAATAACGGGAAAATGTACTTTATCTGTTGCTCTTTAAGGTTGATTTCACACTAAATGATATTTATTTTATGTCTTTTCATTTCTAAGTAACAGGAGTAATTTATTGCTTTAGTAGCCGTATAAGTACATATTCACGCGAACAGCATTTAGCTTTGATTTTGTACGTGACCCGGGGGCCTAGACAAAATCCATTTTCTGTAAGCGTTAACGCCAACGGAAAAATTAAATTGTATGGAGTTGACATTTGCTAACCACATGTCACGTGATTGTCACGTGTTAGTAAATGTCAACTCCAACCAAATAATTTTTCCGTTGGCGTTAACGCTTACAGAAAATGGATTTTGTCTAGGCCCGCAGTTATCTAGTTGGTATTGTTGATCGAAGTAAACATCGTTTAAAGAAAACTTATGGTACATACATCAGAATTATACTATTGCAAAAAAGATGGATATATTTTTTTACATAGGTACTAATAAAAACCTATTCTAGACTTATATAAATTAAAATTGTGCACCTTTTTTTTTGAAGAAAAATTAAGTTTTATATTGTATCGCCATCTAAAACAGTACAATCATTACATATCGCACTAATAATACAATACTGCAGTAACTCAAAAAATCAGATAACATCATATTCAATCGTAAAATTCAATTCCCTACGCGTCAATAATACCGTTGTTGGAATAGTACAAAAAACAAATAAGATTTGGCACCATGAGTCATTGTTCATGATGACCAACCATCATATTCTGCCACCGAATATTGCATCATTGATCTTTAGTTACGATCAAAACTCGGCTAGGAGGGACGTGCCGCTTTGTGTTTTAGAACGCATTAATTAGAATTTTAACGTTATTGCTGAGTCAGGTATGTAAAAGTTTAACTATTAATTCGAGTTAATACATTATATTTGATTTAAACGTAAAATATACTTGAAGTATTTGTAGTTGTTACACTATTATTGATTCGTAAAATTGCGATTTAAAATAACATTTTTACTTACATCATTCTTGGTGGTTTATTAAGTAATTTTAGACATAACACAGTATTGGTGAAGAATTTGTATTTGCTGTTTTTTTGTGATAATTTTTTAATATTTAAACAAATACTTATTGGTTAATCATAGCATTTAAAATCACGCATTCGAACATGTTGAAAGTAAACACTAGTATACTCTACTAACAATGTACTTTTTTTAAATTTCGAGTTACTACATTCTAGGTGACATAGGTTCAATATTAAGGGTGTTTTACTTATTATATTTTTTTTTAGATTAAGTATGCACCGTGGGCGATTGCTTGTTGGTATAGCGACTAATTCAACGTCAAACAATCACCAGGAGAAGGAAAATGAGGAACCTGTTGAAGAAATCTTGCTCCCTTTGAATTCTTCGACTTCATTATTGACTCCAAAAAATTGTTAAATTTTATTATAGGTTAATCGTTGGTTAGGTTATGTTTATTAATATAGGTAGGTTTTAGTATTATTTTTAACTTTTTAGTGCTTTTATGGTTTACTAGTACTCACGCGGGGCTTCGCTCCCGTGGATTCTATCACGGTAAAAACCTAACTCTCCTTTTTTACAGTCGCGTAAAACGTAGCCTGTAACCTTCCTCAAGCTTCAAGCTACTTCCGTACCAAATTTCATCCAAATCCACCCAGTACTTTCGAAGATTAGCGCGTGCAAACTTTTCCGCTTTATAATATTAGTATAGACTAGCTTCTGCCCGCGACTTCGTACGCGTGTGAAGGTTTTCCCGCGCACATTCCGATCCCGTGGGAATTTCGGGATAAAAAGTAGCCTATGTGTTATTTCAGAATGTCAACTATATACTTACCAAATTTCATTCAGATCCGTTCAGTAGTTTTTGCGTGAAAGAGTAACAAACATCCATCCATCCTCACAAACTTTCGCATTTATAATATTAGTAGGATAGGATTGAAGTCGGTTTCTTTTTTTGCAATTTTTTTTTGTATTGTGTTTTGGATGGTTTAGTTTGTTGTTTTTTTTTCGTTTTAATGAGTACATTATGTTTAAATAACATTTTAAATATGTTTTATAATATTAATAAAAGTTTTCTCGACTGATTTTACTTGATTGTCCAATTTTATTTATTAATTTCCTAACCCTCGATTGAAAGTGATTGTGTTTTGATTGAAAATTTTTTAACTAAAAAAATGTTACTCAAAACCATAAAAAACTCACCTTTAGATTGTAGCAATTCTAAATGATTGAACAATAATTACACAACTAGAAATAATTCATTTTTCTGAAAACTTTTTTCAAGCAATATAGTCTTAACTCAAAAATTGGCTATTAATTAACTATCTGTATTTTTTTTAATTATTGGAAAATATTTAATTGCTTTAATTTTATTAATAAACCTTTTATAGTATTAATTTTTTTATAATCTATAACAGGATGGGAAATATACATTTTTCGTCGATTCTCAAAAAACACACATTTTGAGTTACAACAGTATTGTATTATTAGTGCGATATGCATTCTTGATTCGCAAGTCTAAATCCCACAACACAGGAAATCTTAATGCGGGATCTAGGCATCTAGGGCCTCCATCAATAAAGTAAGTTTTATTTATGACAAAACATAAAACTTAGTAAAATATTTATATTATTAATAAATGTGTTATATATATAGTATATATTATATTAACAATGTAGTACATCAGTATAAAACATAGAGGTTATTAGAGCTAGAGTAGGGATGATATTCGGTTGCCTATAAACGTTGGCCCATACCTTCACCATTTCCGTGACAAAAGCTGTGTTTTTTAAAACTCTTCCCGTAGTTAGTCTTGAAAGGACAAACTTCACAAGAAAATTTATACGTGTTTGTATGTTGTCCTACATGATTCTCGAAATTACTCCTACGGTTACTTCTGTAGGGGCAATGATCACAATTGTATTTCCAATTGTCGAGATGGATCAATGCGTGAGCTTTTAGGGTTTTTGAGTTTGCGTACGTTTTATGACAAATTTCGCATTCATGTCTATTTTTCGAGGTGATTTCTGAACGGTTTTTGTTTATTTCAATGTTGGTACTAGTATTAGTTGGTAAGATATTAGTATTTTGTTTAGTTTTAGTCGAGTTCTTGAAATCATGATCCGTCTCGATGACGGGAAATTGGTCGCCGTCCAAACATTCTTCTTGAATACCTTCATATTCATTCTTTCGCAGAGATTGGGTAGACTTGCCTAAAGTAAATCATCAAATTATTAAATCTATATGTTCTATAAATAGTCATATATACAACGTGTAACGGAGGGGGTATATACATACCAAAGGCTTCTTTGGATGATATCAAACGATATTGGAAGGGTTTCAACTCAAAATAAAATACTCTAAAAATTGATACCAAATTTTTCGTTTCGTAAGTTTCTTAAATTGAAATCATAACAATCGTGTCACCGCACTACGTAGGTCAATAACTTTCCACGTTACTTGCAAATATCACGATAATTCTCTTCCGTAATGCTGTGCGCCTAGTACTGTAGTAGCCTAGCGTAAAGGCGGTGTTCTTTTGTCGGCGCGAGAAAGGAGAAAGGATTAAAAAACCCTTCCAATATCGTTTGATATCACCCAAAGAAGCCGTGCTCTTGGTATGTATATACCCATTCCGTTACACGTTGTATATAAATAAAATCAATGTGTCTGTCTTTTATTTCAAGATATTTTTGTTTTTTCAAGTGCTTATTACACGACAATAAAACGCAAACCATTTTTTTAATGATAACACAACAGAAAAACCTCGATGCTTAACGTTTTCTCAGACAGGGGAGTGTCACACCGCCGCCGACTTCCAAACTTCAGGCTACTACTGATAAACTTATAGAAACATTTAACAGTATTTTTTGTCTGATCCGGGAATTGAATCCAAGACCTCATGTTTAACAATCGCGCTTGCGACCACTATACGCTGCAGACGTCCTATTATATTCTTCATGATATATACAAAACATTTTGGGAATACTTTCAAAGTGCGTACGGCTAAGGAGAAGAATTCCCTGCCGGAGTCTGTTTCCCGATAACTATAACCTGGGAGTCTTTAATCAAGAGAAAAAATGTTACTTCTAGGTAAGCGTACTCCATCTTCAACCACATCATCACTTACCATCTGGTGAGATGGTGTTCAAACGCGACCAATTATTAATAAAATAAATATTAAGTATATAAAAACACGACGTGTAAAATGTTGAATATGTAAAAATACCTTTATGTTTAGCCATAGGTGTGGTAAGGACTTCAGTAGGAATCGTTCTGAAATAACAATGCTTCGACGGTGTTTGGCCCATACCTTCACCATTTCCGTGACAAAAGCTGTGTTTTTTTAAACTCTTCCCGTAGTTAGTCTTGAAAGGACAAACTTCACAAGAAAATTTATACGTGTTTGTATGTTGTCCTACATGATTCTCGAAATTACTCCTACGGTTACTTCTATAGGGGCAATGTTCACAATTGTATTTCCAATTGTCGAGATGGATCAATGCGTGAGCTTTTAGGGTTTTTGAGTTTGCGTACGTTTTATGACAAATTTCGCATTCATGTCTATTTTTCGAGGTGATTTCTGAACGGTTTTTGTTTATTTCAATGTTGGTACTAGTATTAGTTGGTAAGATATTAGTATTTTGTTTAGTTTTAGTCGAGTTCTTGAAATCATGATCCGTCTCGATGACGGGAAATTGGTCGCCGTCCAAACATTCTTCTTGATTACCTTCATATTCATTCTTTCGCAGAGATTGGGTAGACTTGCCTAAAGTAAATCATCAAATTATTAAATCTATATGTTCTATAAATAGTCATATATACAACGTGTAACGGAGGGGGTATATACATACCAAAGGCTTCTTTGGATGATATCAAACGATATTGGAAGGGTTTCAACTCAAAATAAAATACTCTAAAAATTGATACCAAATTTTTCGTTTCGTAAGTTTCTTAAATTGAAATCATAACAATCGTGTCACCGCACTACGTAGGTCAATAACTTTCCACGTTACTTGCAAATATCACGATAATTCTCTTCCGTAATGCTGTGCGCCTAGTACTGTAGTAGCCTAGCGTAAAGGCGGTGTTCTTTTGACGGCGCGAGAAAGGAGAAAGGATTAAAAAACCCTTCCAATATCGTTTGATATCACCCAAAGAAGCCGTGCTCTTGGTATGTATATACCCATTCCATTACACGTTGTATATAAATAAAATCAATGTGTCTGTCTGTTATTTCAAGATATTTTTGTTTTTTCAAGTGCTTATTACACGACAATAAAACGCAAACCATTTTTTTAATGATAACACAACAGAAAAACCTCGATGCTTAACGTTTTCTCAGACAGGGGAGTGTCACACCGCCGCCGACTTACAAACTTCAGGCTACTACTGATAAACTTATAGAAACATTTAACAGTATTTTTTGTCTGATCCGGGAATTGAATCCAAGACCTCATGTTTAACAATCGCGCTTGCGACCACTATACGAGGCAGATGTCCTATTATATTCTTCATGATATATACAAAACATTTTGGGAATACTTTCAAAGTGCGTACGGCTAAGGAGAAGAATTCCCTGCCGGAGTCTGTTTCCCGATAACTATAACCTGGGAGTCTTTAATCAAGAGAAAAAATGTTACTTCTAGGTAAGCGTACTCCATCTTCAACCACATCATCACTTACCATCTGGTGAGATGGTGTTCAAACGCGACCAATTATTAATAAAATAAATATTATATAAAAACATGACGTGTAAAATGTTGAATATGTAAAAATACCTTTATGTTTAGCCATAGGTGTGGTAAGGACTTCAGTAGGAATCGTTCTGAAATAACAATGCTTCGACGGTGTTTGGCCCATACCTTCACCATTTCCGTGACAAAAGCTGTGTTTTTTAAAACTCTTCCCGTAGTTAGTCTTGAAAGGACAAACTTCACAAGAAAATTTATACGTGTTTGTATGTTGTCCTACATGATTCTCGAAATTACTCCTACGGTTACTTCTGTAGGGGCAATGATCACAATTGTATTTCCAATTGTCGAGATGGATCAATGCATGAGCTTTTAGGGTTCTTGAGTTTGCGTACGTTTTATGACAAATTTCGCATTCATGTCTATTTTTCGAGGTGATTTCTGAACGGTTTTTGTTTATTTCAATGTTGGTACTAGTATTAGTTGGTAAGATATTAGAATTTAGTTTAGTTTTAGGCGAGTTCTTGACATCTTTATCTGCGTCGATGATGTAGAACTGGTCAGCGTCCAAATATTCCTCTTGATTAATCTCATCTATTTTATTCTGACGCGGAGATTCTGTAGAATTGCCTAAAAAAACATCAGAAAATGTTGAAACAACTATTATATACATACCGGAAAATTGTAAAAACCGTTAGATTAGACCACGATTAGACCGACCGTTACACCGAAAAAGAGATGGGTTTGAATGTTAATGGATGAAGAGGTAAAGGAAGGCCAAAGAAAAGATGGATGGATAGTATGAGGAATGATATGAAAGAAATAGGAGTAAATGATGCTGTAACATCTGACAGGGGAGAATGGAAGAAGAAAACGTGTGGCGCCGACAACTAGAAAATGGGATAAGGGCAGGAAGATCATGATGGGTAGGTCTAAGTGATGGACGTACATAATTATAACATAAACTTACGAATAATTTCTTTGTAGTGTTTAGCCGAATTATAATGCTTCAGGTTGATATGTAAGGCGTTCGCGAACTCGCTGCCATAGAACACCATAAGCTCCGTAAAGCGAGGAATTATTTTTATTGTTCTGAAATATTGGTAAGAAAATGAAGACAGTTACTATATTAAAATTTATATAATTGTGCCTTACCCGCATCGCTCAAAAATGATAAATCATTTTTATTTGCAAATATGTTATCTATTAAATAAACACACGTCATTTTTTTCGTAAATTTAAACTGTTTGAGGCCGGATCCGTAGCCAAATGGAAAAAAAAGGAACTCTTATAGATTTGTCACGCCTGTCTGTCTGTTCGTCCGTCCATACGTCACAGCCATTTTATTCCCAAACTATTAGGACTATACAGTTGAAACTTGGTTGGGAGACGTATTCTGTGAACTGCTTTACGATTTTTATACAAAAAGAGATCCCCATGCACAGAAAAAGAACTAAAAAATTTGTTCATTAGATGAACAAATCCCACATCGCCCATTCAAAACGGGTCGTCTGGTCACGTTAGGTACGTGACCAGACGTCCCGTTTTGAACGGGACTGTCCCTTTTTATAGTTACAAGTCCCGGTGTCCCCGAAATCAACTCTGGGACGCAAAATTGTCCCGTTTTCTGAAACCGTGCGAAAATTTGGGACTCGAGCCGGCTCTTCAGTTCTAAAGGCGATGTTGATAAGAAAGGCGAATAAAAAAAAAACGTAGCAAGAGTTTTATTCGTACTTAAAATCACCTATATTAAAGCAGATTTGTTCCTCTGATACTCTTACTCCTATAGTAGTAGGATAGTTAGGTAATTATTGCCGGTTCTTCTTCATAGGAAACGACCAATTTTGAACCGTGCACCTAACTCCTTACGTTTTATAAATGCCCAAGTAGGCCTGTGAAATAAAATATTTTTGATTCGATTTGATTATGTAGGGAAAGTGTTTCGTCATCCACAGCCGGACTTCAGCCACTGCTGGGTATAGGCCTCTCTTCGCTTGTGCCAAGCTCTATGTGTGCCAGTCTCATCCAGGGTATACCCGCTGTTCAGGACTGCAATAGGCCAGCCAACGGTAACTGGGGTGTCCTAAACTTGTCCACGATACGCGGAGCTATAAACGTTGCTTACAATAAACAAGGTTACACAATAATCTACAGGCTCTCCGGCCGACAACAATCTATAGCCTGCGAGGCCCTACAAATAGTTACAAATAACACTCACCTGAGCTGTAGACGGCAACCTAGGATCTGTTTGATCACGTCCAAAGTGTTTGTATGTAATATGAGATGAGTAACTGAAACGTGTGATGTAAGTCAAGTGTGTTCTAGGACGTTCCCAAGGCGTCAATCTCCAGATGGCGCGGGTCCCACAGCATCACAGCCTAACTCGTTTCCACCAAGCGCGTGCCACGAGGTGACGCAATAAGGCGATATGTTCCGACAATATCCCGGGGTTTTCGACAAAATGGGGATTTCAACTTCAAACAACAAATAATTCGCGACCCAATTGTCGGTCTCAACAGGCGAATCCAACGATATTTTACCAATTATAATTATCTCAACAGGTCCCAAAAAGCGGACGACATTTTTTCAGCGCAAAGTCTATCTGTCAAAGTCAAGTAATGTCAAAATCAAATTCTTTATGTCAAAAGGGTGCGTTCTGTTTCACGTCGGACCGAACATCTACCCCCCCCGGACGGGCCTACCCGTCCGCTAATCAATTGGAAGTCTTGACAAGGTTGCAAATTCAACACAGCTTCAATGCGGCCAAATACCGTAGCTAGTTCATTAAAGGTGAGAACGGTGTCTCCCAACAATCTCCGCCAGCGTCCCTTTGCCGCTTTCACCGCGGCCCCAAAAATACCCCCCCCCAATGGGGGCAGGCTGGCGGGTCAAACAACCAAGTGACCCCATCGGCGGGCCAAACTATTACCAATATCAACCTGGCTCTCATTAAGGAAGGCGTATACCTCCTTCAAATAGTTACTTGTACCCTTGTAATTCGTACCGCAATCAGACCTAATCAAAGAAGGTAACCCACGGCGAGACACAAATCTTTCCAAAGTCACCTCAAAGGCCTCTGTCGAGAGGGAGGTTACCAGCTCCAAATGTACTGCCTTGGTTGACAGGCAGACAAACACACAAATAAGCCCTAACAATCTTGCTATTACGAAGGGTGGACGTCTTCAACAAAGGGGGACCAACAAAATCCGTTACGACGCCAGCAAAGGGCCTCGCCTCACTGACGCGATCAGCCGACAAAATCCAAAATTCTCGCTGCAGAATGGCCAACAGCGCATTGCAACCGGCATGCGAGTTCTCAACGTGACGATCAGTCACCAACAATTGAACCAAGTGGCCCTCCTTGGGCAACAAAAGGGGGTGACAGGCCCCATAAGGAAGGCTAGAGTGCCTCAACCGTCCTCCAACAGGGTTTCCCGAAGTGGCTCGTCCCAATCAAGTTCAGTTATAACAAGGGCAGGAGCACCAATTTTAGGGTAAGGACAACTCACAAGGGTGATTTCAAACCAGGTCCCTCCCTCAACAGTGGTGTCAGCCGGTTCGCCTATTCCCCAAATCTTGCCTGAAAGGTCGTTCACCTTCAGGCCAACCTGTCCCGCTAACCAAGACGACAAGGCAACCCCGGACTCCCGTGCCCAAAATGGCACGGACCACAATTGAGTCATCCAAGGGTCCCCAGACCTTGACCGAGGCCGTTGGCAACAAAACCGTCTTAATCGGGGGGTTCCTTTAGCGGGGCAGGCGTCATTCTCTTAGTGATGCCTGGGCGGCGACCGATCGCCGCATCCAGGCTGCCTTCGTTCACGACGAGGCCAACAATCAAAACATTCATCCGCGTGGTGTCCCGAGCCGCTCGCCATCACTCGAGGGGCATATCCCACCGGATGCCCGAACGGCGGAGGGCGCGACTCCAGCCGGGGACGTTCCGCCAACGGAGGGGAAAGGCAGCGGCGCCGACCCGGCCACTGCTGCCTAGCAGCCAATGCGCGTTCTCCCTGACGAGGGAAGACCAAATGGCGCTCGTGGGGCTCCCGTTCAACTTGCGCGGGGGGTGGAGTGCGGCGTACAGAATCGCGGGTCTCAGCCCGGTGCTCGTCTCCGGGGTACCCCCCCTTGCGCGAACCCCCCTCAGAAGCTGGTCTGCTGGAGCGGTTCGCGTTGGCGCACAAAATCTCCAAGTGGGACCCCTTACAAATTCTACACGGGCGGGGGTCGGGGCAGTCCCGATGGAAGTGGGCCCCCAAGCACGAAAAGCACAAACGACGTGCGTTGACAATACGGCGGCGGGCACTTACGTGCAAATTCAAAAAATCCGGGCAACGCGCCATGACATGCCCCGTTGCCTTACAAAAGTCACAATGATGAGGACTCCGGGCACCATCAAAACGGGGGGCGGGGCGAACATCAACAGGCCCCCTAGCCCGAGGACTCCGGGCGCCAGCCAAACGGGGGGCGGGGCGATCATCAACAGGCCCCCTAGCCCGAGGACTCCGGGCGCCAGCAAAACGGGGGGCGGGGCGATCATCAACAGGCCCCCTAGCCCGAGGACTCCGGGCGCCAGCCAAACGGGGGGCGGGGCGATCATCAACAGGCCCCCTAGCCCGAGGACTCCGGGCGCCAGCAAAACGGGGGGCGGGGGGAACATCAACAGGCCCCCGGGCCCTAGTCCGTCCCTGGTCTCTGGGCTGAGAAGGTAGTGGGGGCGACCCCGTAGCGCCACGAGTGTTATCCGCAAACCGACACTCGTCTTCCAAAAATTTGAGGAGGTCGTCAAAGGGGGGAAGATGGGTGGCACTATCCCCACCATACTTCTGCTCAAAACGTGACCTCAGCTCCGCGGGGAGCAACTGCAGCACTATGTGCACCAACAAGTAGGACCAATGTTCTACCGGTAACTCCAAGCGTCTCAAAGCGTTGGTCGCTGAAACCAACGGGTTCAGCAAGTCAGTGCGCAACGTCGACGTGCTGACAATGGCCGGTAGCCCCAAAATCTGGTCGATGTGCACATCAGCCAGGCAGCGCTTGTTCTGATACCGTCGGGAGAGAAGCTCCAGAGCGGTCGGGTAAGAGGAATCCGTCACCGGCAAGTGCTGCACCAAGGCTCTGGCTTCGCCCTCCAGGACAGACAATAAATAGGCCAGCTTCTGGGCAGGTCCGAGGTCCGAGCGTGCATCGACAAGACTCTCAAAGAGATCTAGGAAGCCCAGCCAGTGGTCCAAGCGACCGTCAAAATGTGGCAGCTCCAGGGTGGGCAGCCTACTCAATAGTCCAGGGCCTGCAACAACAGGGGTCTGCGGCTTGGCCGCATCAGGCACCCGGCTCTTCAAAATTTCCCGCACTCGTAGACATATGACATCCCCCAGGTGGATAATCTGGTCATAGTCACCCAAAATCTTATCGCGGGCTGTCTGATCCATCACCCCCAAATCCACGTCCATGATGTACTCGTTGAAGCGCGTGAGCGCAGCATCAGCTGACTTGATCCTCTCAATCACTTGCCCATACCGAGCAAGGGTGAGCTCTTCCAATTCCACACGCTCAACAGTTGCAGCTGCCGATGTGAACCATCTCAACTGTGAGGTCAATCCCGCAGCAGCCTCCCTGACTGCCTTCAATGAGGCCATTGCAACAATCAAATATTAATACAAAACACCAATCAACAACCAACAATCAAATATTAAACAAACAGCAATGACTTGTTAGCCGACCAAATAATTTCACCCAAATAACAACTTAAATTCAATTATTTCAAGTCCAAATCCGACCCTTTACTTATTCCAAGTATGAATCTAGCTTGGTACAGATGGCTAGTTACAAAATAAATAACAATTCAATGTATATCTTGTGCAGGATCACACCAATTATATACATCAATAAGCACAACAATTGTCTGTATAATATTGAGCCGGAGAATCTCTATCAACACTCCAATAATTACTATAAATGCAATAACCAATACACACAATTCAAGTCCTATTATGTTAGACTATGTGTAATTATTATTTAGATAACCTTTCAAATTCAGATCAATGACATTCAATTATTAATTGCAACAAATACCAAATTATGTACCAAATTATACCAATAATTCCTAATTTCACAAATAAATCTTACCTGTCAATTCAACACCAGGGGCTACAGTACAAATCACAAGTACAACTTCAATTGATTCAACTTCAATTAGATAGCCCGGATGACATGGCAATATATTCAAAGTTATCAAGCTATAAGTTGTGTTAACTTCCAATTAAACCAGTGGATCTTATATTATAAGAGCCACGCCCTGCTACCACTTTATTCAGGACTGCAATAGGCCAGCCAACGGTAACTGGGGTGTCCTAAACTTGTCCACGATACGCGGAGCTATAAACGTTGCTTACAATAAACAAGGTTACACAATAATCTACAGGCTCTCCGGCCGACAACAATCTATAGCCTGCGAGGCCCTACAAATAGTTACAAATAACACTCACCTGAGCTGTAGACGGCAACCTAGGATCTGTTTGATCACGTCCAAAGTGTTTGTATGTAATATGAGATGAGTAACTGAAACGTGTGATGTAAGTCAAGTGTGTTCTAGGACGTTCCCAAGGCGTCAATCTCCAGATGGCGCGGGTCCCACAGCATCACAGCCTCACTCGTTTCTACCAAGCGCGTGCCACGAGGTGACGCAATAAGGCGATATGTTCCGACAATATCCCGGGGTTTTCGACAAAATGGGGATTTCAACTTCAAACAACAAATAATTCGCGACCCAATTGTCGGTCTCAACAGGCGAATCCAACGATATTTTACCAATTATAATTATCTCAACAGGTCCCAAAAAGCGGACGACATTTTTTCAGCGCAAAGTCTATCTGTCAAAGTCAAGTAATGTCAAAATCAAATTCTTTATGTCAAAAGGGTGCGTTCTGTTTCACGTCGGACCGAACACCCGCAATGGCAACAATGTCGTCTGCCCATCTCGCTGGCGGACAACTAACGCTCCTCTTTCCAATCTTTGGACGTCATTGGGTCACAACTTAACTCCACCTGCCATCACTGCGGCTTCCTAGGTGTCCTGCCTAATTCCAATTGCTTTGGGAAAGTGTTCACTTTTTTTACCGTTAATAGGCTCGCGTTCGACCACCATTTCACCTGATCGTAAGCGATGATGTGGTCGAAGATGAAGCACGCTTGCCTAGAAGTAACCTATTCACTCTTGATTTTAAAGACCCACAGGTTATAGCTACCAGGAAATACAGACTCCAGCAGGGAATTCCACTCCTTAGCTGTACGCATAATGAATGTATTTCCAAAACGTTTTATGCGTATGGGTGGGAGCCACCTTGTAACGATGGTGCATCGCCGTTAGTCTTGTAGTCTGATGATGTGACTAGCTTGGTGGAATATATTGTGCAAATACATCGCACGCTCGCCGCAATGTTACCGATAAAATCCGATAGGCTTGCAACACATCGATGTTCAAGGCTCTGGAGCTTTGACTCAACCAGTGCATTGTTGCTAATGAGTCTCTTGGCCCGTTTCCTGATAGACTCAAGCGCATCCAGTTGGTATTTGGCAGATTCGTCCCAGAGATGAGAGCAGAACTCCACTCCATACACGATCGAACTTGATCTTGATACAGATTGAGCAGCAGTTCCGGTGTGAAGTACTATGTTATTTTTGCTAGGATTCCCAACATTTTGGCTCCTTAGCCTCGGACCCAAATTGAGGGTGGAAGTTAATGTTACCCCAAGAAGCTTAATACGATCGGTTATCGACACGGACAGGAGATAGTTGGAAGGAAGCTTACCTATAGTATAGTTGTCCTCTGTACTGGTAGGCCAGCAAATTTTGTTCTTTGGAGTGTCGAGCGCAGTTGACGTATCGCATCCAGTTGGAGCGCTCGCTATCCACTGCGTCGACGACGTACAACGGTTTGTTATTACTGTCGAATATCTGGAATAAATATTTCGATAAAACGAAGCCTAATGTTGTAACGAGATACCGCGGTCCGGGAACTTAAGGGCAGCGGAAGGAACAGGGTGAGTTTTTAGTCAGTGGAAGTCTGACACTCCCTTGCGCTCCACCCAGAGCGGGAGAAGTATTCAATGATTTTTCCCACCCGAAAAAAGGAATACTCCAAGTTACGCAGAACTATATAAAAGTTTAGATTATTTTATTATAAAAGTTAAAAGCACAGGGTTGTTGGTAAAACACTAATAACCTCGCAGGACTGTATTACTAACATCATAAACAACAATTCTTGTTCTATGAGTTTTTAGAAAACTAACAAAAACAAACATTCATGATGTTAAAGAACACATTATATGTATTGTATTATTTAATTACCTACGTATTATACGTATACGTATTTATATTTTTTTTTCTCTGTTTTTATGAGTAATGTAGTACGTACACTAATTTAGCCCTCCCCACTAATTAAAGTTTTTAAAGTCATTCCACAGGTTGTCTGGAAGATATCGCTTTCAGCGATAAGACCGCGATTGTAACCGTAGAATTAGCAATATTGTTAAATAGGTGTGTTTAAATTTCGATGTACAATAAAGTATATTCTATCTATCTATCTATCTTCATGATCCCCTCCGCTTCCTTTCTACTATCAGTTTACCTACATTACTAACGCTTTGGTTTCGCAGACTGCGTAACATTTAGAGCGTTCAGTTGAAATATTTTTATTTTTCTATGAAAATCTGATGAACTGGAATATGATGAATTATTAAAACTCATAGAACAAAAGAGGTTGTTTATGATGTAACTACCATAGTCCTAAGAGGTTGCGAGTATTTTACCAGTAACCCTGTATATAAAAGTAGTTATCTACATTAGTTTCGTAGTTTTTACGCGATTCTTCCATAAGTAAACAGATTGACAGACATCATTTTCTGCTTAGGTTTTTCGCAACTATCTTTGGGTCAGCTTTCAGTCTAACCGTATACGTATACGTAACTGAGTATAAGTATTTTACCTGGAGCAACTGCCTATCAGTGGCGAAGGGTGAATTTTCATAAAAGGGAAGCCGGACCAAAAAATGCTTACCTTGCTCAAGTGTGATGCGTGAATTCCAGTAACTGTGGCCCTGTGGCTGACTTCGAAATCTTGTAACTTCGTAAATAATTATTTGTTTAAGGGTACTACCCCGCTCAAATCGTAAAAATAGCGTAACTTTAAAGAAGTTTGCTGCTGAATCTTCTTATACTTTCACCAAACGAAATATATATATTAAAGCTAAGATCATTACAATGCGAATGCATTGTTTACAATCCTGATAAATATACCCAAATTAAAGTAATAAATCGAAATAAAAAGGCAATTTCAAGCCTAAATTGCAAATTTTACTAATAACCGCTTATTAGATATATATGATTTATAAACCAAAAAAAGATAACGATGTCCTTAACGGTTTATATTGTTTAATTTATTATTTTGTTTAGTATATTTTTTATAAAAAAATAAAAACCAAAAATTCTACGTGTAACCCGCGTGAAACACCCCCGCAATGCCTGTTGCGCATAGCCGGAACGCGTTTCGTTAGTGTCTTGACGACTCTTGTGACGGGAGGACTGTGCGTGCGATATTTTTTCCGCATAAATAACAAAAGTGTAGGATTTTGAATGACTTTTCAATTAAATTATATTGCAAATGGTATAGATATATATAACATGTAAATTAAAATATAAATTAAGTTTGTAAATTCATATAAAAGTGTTTGTTTGTTTGTTTTTCTTTTCAAGTTGGTCATAGATTAAACCTGATACATTATGCCTATATACAAAAGTTAAAGTAATGTGAAGTGTGGCCGAGCTCTTCAAAATGATTGGTAAGTAATATTATAAAGTGGTAAAGTTCGTCTGTTTGTTTGTATAAACGCGCTAATATTTGAAAATGCTGGGTAGATTTTGATGAAATTTGCATGGAAGTAGTTTGAAGCTTGAGAAAGGCCACTTTATACCCGACTGCAAAAGAAGTACATCATATTTTTATCGTGATTAAGCGCGACTGCTAGTTTTATTATTCTTTTTTTTTTTTTCTTAAAAAATGTTAACTAGCAATGTGGGTAGAATTCACATTCACACTAGCAATCTTGTTAACACCTCCAAATAAGCTGAATATGCTTTTGTGTGGAGTGGGTTCACGGCAATAGTGTAATGGGTGGGGTTCGAACTCATGACCTGTCGATCACAATTCACAAGTCCGACACATTATCTATTATGTCATTGTTCTTTCTTGCTTCTGTTTTTATTATGATGACAATATTTATTAAATCCTGTTGGTTTTTATTTTATCACTATAACAGTTTTATGAATTTTCGTAAAATTAAAATATACTGGTTTTACCATAGGGTTTCACGTTTGAATGATCATCGACTCTAAGATGACTGTGATGATCTGGCCTACCTGATGATGAACTCCGAATATGAGAAAAGTATCTCAGCCCTGGTTCTACGTAGACCTTTCATGTATGGACTCATTTAACAGGTTTCGACGTAACCAAGATGACTATGATGGTCTCGCCTACCTGATCATGAACTACCACATAATGAATGCAAAATACTTTTTCAGTTCATTCTGTGCTTTATTACTAGACCAGCGTAATTTCAAATATATTATGTTTCTAGGCAACACAAAAACAGCAGAACACTCAAGCATAAAACCAGGATAAGAAAAACCAGGAACACCAGAGTCCTCAGCCCTTTGCAAATATTTCAAATGTACTTCTACCACGTATACCAGAACCATTGAAAGTATTGCAAATTGTACCGGTGAGCTTTCTATCTTTTTCTATTTATTTGAATTTATATTTTTTTTAACCGTGTAGGTACAAGTGTAATTTATCTTTAAAAAAATTGGCCGAGTGTGAGTCAGACTCGCCCATGAAGGGTTTCGTAGTAACTACGCAAGATAACACTGTTTTTCATAGTGTTTATATGAAATACAAAGTTATATTTGCGGTTTTAGAAAATGCTATAGGCTACTTATATCTCAAAAACTGCCGATTCTATTTCGTTCAAACCAATTTTCATAGAAAGTTTTCATTAAGATCTAGATATAATAGCAAATATTTTGTTAAGATTTTTCACTCTATTATCATAGAAGACTAGCTAGACTAGGATTATACGCGGGTGAATCCGTGGGGCACACCCACGGATTCACCCGCGTATAATCTTACTACTAATAATACAACATGTAACATAATTAACGTACATCCTAGAAGTAGTTTGTTCGGAATCGTTTACTGAAGCTATTACTATCATTTTTAATATAGGTAATTTTTAGAACTTAAAACGGGATATTTACCATGTGTATTTATTGTTTTGAGTTTCCGATATTTTGGCACTGTTGCAAGCGCCATGATCACGGATGAACTGAAGTCCAGTGGTTCAAATGTGTAAAAACCGAAAAAGTTCCGTAGAAAGTTCGCGAGTCGACACGGTGAGTTTTATGTGTCGGGAACAGAATCGAGTGTTTAGTGATACATGTGACAGTGGTAGCGGTGTCGCTAACAGAAAACGAACGAGAAAGTGGGTAGACCGATTTGTCTGCTCATAAACTTCCACCCGCAATTACTTCAGTTCATCCGTGATCATGGCGCTTGCAACAGTGCCGAAATATCGGAAACTCAAAACAATAAATACACATGGTAAATATCCCGTTTTAAGTTCTAATGATACTGTTAGTGACCATGTTAGCTTAAAAACTTATATATAGATAAATTACCTATCCTTATCCCAAAAATAATTAAAACTACGTAAATCACAGTCACACTAAGTTTGTACAGTCAAAACAAACTGAAATGAACCGTAACTCAAGGCAATAAGACTTCTAAAAGTGCAGTTTTATTTGTATTAGTACACATTCCGTATTGAATGATACAAAATAAAGAAAAATGAACCTTATTTCAAGCACATTAAAGTCTTTACAAATACACTTATACATATTTAACTAAAAATTCAGTGTATGTATTATGATTATAACATCATATACTAATTGGAGTGTTTGAGGGTGTGCGTTAATTATGTTACATGTTGTATACACAATTTTCATTCTGAGTATAGATGTTAGATTTATTAAAATTTAGTAACTCCTGTCCCCGGGGGCGCAAGATGTCAACGCAGACGGACGTACTTCTAATAGCTCTGTGTTAATTTTACCGTGATTAAAATGCATAAATATACGTAAAAACTGGGAATCTACATTAGTAAGTTACAAGTAATAATCGTGTGTAAAATTGCCGTAGTTCAATATCTACAGCAAAAGTAACAGCTGTTTTAAATAACAACGAACTTAGATTTTTAAAAAGTTTACGCGTTCTGTACTTTGATCTCACACAAAGAAGTCATAGAAACCTCACGAGTTACCCATTCTACTGAATCAATAGTTCACCAATTTCAAAACTTTGCTCGAGAAGTCTATAGCGCAGTTGCGAAAAGTACGCGTTGGCTCTACGAATCTCCGAGTAAAACAAGTTCGAATCTAAACCTGTCACTTACTTTTTGTGCGTTTGGCTTTTTTCTTTGCATTTGTAAAATATAATTTGTATTTTTTTTTATAAATAATATAATATTTAGTCCTGGAAATACTTGTTAGTATTTCCAGGACTAAATATTATATTATATAAAAGAAAATGTGCCGACAAATAGATCACCGTCATTGACGTTCACCCCCTCTACATCGCTTGCAGCACCGTTGCCAATTCCACTTCAGCACTGCTCCTCGGAACCTAACATACTGAATACTGACTCGGTTAGTAAATAATGCGGCTTTTCAAACGCTCCTAGCAAAAAATGTTCCGAGTCAAGGACAAATCAGGATAACGAATTATCTATGTTCATGGCCGGAATTAAAACCATGTTCCTGGAATTTAAGTAGGGACAAGTAAAGAAATTTGAGAAAAAGTGTGAATCAGTGGAAGAGATAAAGAATCAAAACTCACAAATCCAGGCTACAGTTTTTTTTCTATCACAGGATTATGATGACCTCAAAAATAAATTTATTAAATAAATTTAAAATAAAACCGTATAACTTTGTATTTCATACAAGCTCTATTAAAAACAAACTTACTTTGCGTAGTTACTACGAAACTTTTCATGAGCGAGTCTGACACGCACTTCGCCAATTTTTTTAAGGTTATTTACTAAATCGCAAATATGACTGTGTATTTCATATAAACACATCACAAAACCTTATAAAATCAATAATTTACAAGCATCGCCGAATGACACTTGGTAGTATGCGGCAGGTAAGTACATACGCATAGCTATCCATCGCCCCGCGCGCCAAACAGCGCGGCGGCTGTCGATGCGCCCGAGGCACCCCGAGGCGATCTACCTTTCAGTCTTTCCACCGCTACACCATCGTGCCGCTACGCCCGCGTTGATTTTGTATGCTATCAAGAACGTTCAGTCCTTATAGTGTGTTTACTATTGTTTCATAAATCTGTATCTTCTCTTAAATCTATCTTACTAGACTGTAATTTCTCCTTCCTAGACGAATCTAATAAACTATACTTGTTAAGTGGGTGTTTATATTTCAAAATCAATAGACATTCTACAAGCTATACAAAGTGTTACAATTTTGTTTTCGTATTCTATTTGTAAAATGAAACATAATCATAAATAATCTGAATATGTTTGTTGCAGCCTGATCAGGGTGAAGAAAAAAAGTAACCAGAATATTCTAGCTCGACGCGGACACTATCCAATTAGAAGGTTTTTTCCAATTGGAAGGAAGGTTTTGTTGATTAAAAAATTCATATACCTACTTACACACTTATTTTTTCTTTTTATTTATACCAGTCCATCATCATTAGATATGCAACTTTACCATTATATTTTATAAATATGTAATGAAACAACTAATTAAAACTAAATACCAAATCCTACTATTCGTCTTCTTATCGTGTGGGTAAGTAAGGTCTAACGACCCCACATACCCTAGTTTCAGAGTTTCTAGACCGCCTCAAGGGCCTCTGACGTCTGTCTCGATCGCCATTTGGCGACCGGGACCACCATCTTATACGTACCTTCCAAAGCACGGAACCATCTTTTTATCAGACATTCAGGTGATGCAGGCCTGCAATGTCCTAGCCAAACTGGAAACAACTTTACAAAGTATGCTTCCCACGGGAATCGAACCCACGGCCACCGGGTTACAAGGCAAATGCCACTCGACCACGGAGGCAGTTATTAAGTCTTATTACCTATATACGGTAATTTAAATCAAAATAAAACGGAATAGTAAAAATGTAGTAAGCCTCTCAGAGAACAAAATTAAATCGGCAAAGACGACAGCGACGTGACGCGCGACGTGTCTGTATTCTTAATCTAATACGCTTTTCGTATCTTTCGTTGTAGTATAAATATCAATCGGCAGAGGGCACTAAAATAACAAATGCTAGTACAGTTTCCAAATCCCCAAGGTCGTTGGGCAATGTAATCCCCTTAATTGAAAATAATAGATTACTATTTATATATTCATATATAAAATTAGCTTGTGCCAGCGGCTTCGCCCGCGTGGGAAGTTTTTTCCCGTGTAAATCCCGTTCCCGTAGGAATTTCGCAAAATCCTTTCTTAGCGGATGCCTACGTCATAACATCTACCTGCATGCCAAATTTCAGCCCGATCCGTCCAGTGGTTTGGGCTGTGCGTTGATAGATCACTATGTCAGTCAGACAGTCAGTCAGTCAGTCACCTTTGAGTTATATATATTTAGATAATAGACTAATATTTGCCATATTTCAAAATGGAAGCCGGTAGGAATCGAGTTGTATAGCCTTCGTCACTGCTGCCTATTTGACTTACGCAACTTAGTAGCTGGGTCACACGATAACCTTAGTAAGGACCATTGTCAGATTTCCTGGCTTCTGACTACCCGTAGAGAGAGCTAAAGATGTCAAATTGACAGACGGAAGCCTCGGAAAGCGCGTAAACCAACAGATTAACGTGGCCAATGGGTATCGTACGGACGTGCTGAGTACTAGTGTTATCCGGAGAGTGATATGAAGATTCGAATGACGTTATTGAGACGCACGCTATTTCGAAAAAAATTAGGAGTAGTACGCCAGTTCGAAAATACATTAAGTCGAAAACCGCTATATCGAATGACGTTGTCGCGAACACGCTTATTCGAAAAACTGTTTGAATGGTACGCTAGTACGAAAGTCTTGGCATTAAAATTCACTGTTGCGATAGCATATTCCAATCTGAATTAGTCTGGGGATCGAATTCGCGACCCAGTGATTACCAAGAAATACCTATGCTGCGATGATAAAACTGACATTGAGCTAAATGTCTATAGATACTATCTTAATCTTAACATAGTATAAAGCAAAGTCGCTTCCCTGTGTCTGTCCCTATGTATGCTTAAATCTTTAAAACTACGCAACGGATTTTGATGCAGTTTCTTTCAATAGAAAGAGTGATTCAATAGGAAGGTTTTTAAGTATATAACATGCATAATAAAGAGGAAAACTGATCATTTTTGAGGTTTCTAATGTGATGTCGCAAATGAACACATTTTTTTGCGCTTGCTTTGCAAACGCTGGCTGAACCCTACGAGATAGATCAAAATAATGTACTACAGTATTGTACACATTAAAAAGGTCAACAAAAAAGTCCTCGATGGCATCTGTCTATCTCTTATAGATAACCCACAACAACCATTTTTTATCCTTTACTTTTTACGAGAAATACGAGCATATTTTACGAAGCGATTTTAAACAATACAGCATTAATCCTTATCCAATTAAGTACCATAAATACATTGTGCATTTAATATAAATCAATAATGCCCTTTACAGAATATAATTTAAATGAATAGTTTCGAAGATATTACAGATTTAAAATGCAAGTACATAGCGGTTGCGGCGCGGTGCCGGCGGCGGAGGCACGGCGCGCGTGCCTAGGTTGCTTAGATTTGAGCGTTGAATGTTTTTCCCATGGTAAATTATGTGTCGCACTTTCAAGAGTAATTACTAAAGAGAACATGGATGTCGAATGACAAAAAGGCTGTCAACGATGTATATAAAGACATTCTATAGTATATTTAATATAAACATTGCACCCGTGCGAAGCCGGGGCGGGTCGCTAGTTAAGTATAAATGATTATTATTTATTAAGACTACTAATTACGACTTTTGTACTCGGGTAGGTACCATTCAAACAGTTTTTCGAATCAGCGTGTTCGCGACAACGTCATTCGATATAGCGGTTTTCGACTTAATGTATTTTCGAACTGGTGTACTACCACTCCTAATTTTATTCGAAATAGCGTGCGTCGCAATAACGTCATTTGAATCTTCATATCACTCCAAGTTAACCGTGTCAACGTGACGACCGTGTAAAATCTTAGTAGCTGGGTAACAGTGTACCCCTTGGTCAGATAAGTGACAAATGACAACTTTCCGAGGCATAGAGGAACCCATCTACAGGTTAACCTCGGTAAGCGTACCTTAGCCTTGAAGATGACCGTTCGGATGTTCTTATTTAGCCACGAGATTCACCTTTTGTTTCAAATAAAATATTGTAATTACCTGCCAGCAATACATAGAGTCGGCGCGCTGTGTTCGCTGCCCGCAGTATGGGCCGAAGCGAACTCCGCGCGGTAAAGTAAGCGAGCTGAAGACACCGATACCTGCACCTGAGCGATACCAACTTTATACATATTCCATTCTGAATCTGGCGTAGCTTTCGGAAAGAGGGATGAAGCTATGCACGCTATACAACGTGTAATTTAAACGGTATATATGTACATACCGAGTGCACGGCTTCTTTGGATGATAACAAACGATATAGCAAGGGTTTTGTAATCCTATGTCTACATGTGTGGAGCATATTAGAAATTTCAATACTTTGATACCAGAGACCGAATTTTTCAAATTAAGAAGAACGAAGAGAATGATCGTTTTATTGGCAAGTGACGTGAAAAGTGATGACCCTCGTAGTGCTGTGACACGTTTGTTATTACTCGTATTCAAGAAACATATGAAACCAATAATAGGGTAATTTCCTAAAATATTTTATTTACTTAGTCTGTCAAGAAATTTAACAAAAAACATTGGACACGTATTTTTTATTTTTTCACGTAATTGAAAAATTAAGACGATACAGTGAGTTGAAATTTCGCGTAACGTTACACCTCGGTATAATTCTTAGCAATGTGTGACGTCAGCAGCCCCCACTCCTGTACTTTGAAGCTTTCCACCTTTGTGAATTTTTCTTGATTTGAAAAAGCAAAACTTACGCGACCAATATTTTTTGAAAATCTACCTAATGGACTAAATAAAATAATTATTTTGTAACACTGGAAACTACCCTATTTGGGGTCAATTCTGTGAGTCACTTATTTTGAGCTGAAACTTTGCATAGAGACTCCATACCAGATGTTGTCTTCAGTCCTTTTGGATAGATATAGGGTTTCCGTTACACGTTGTATAGCTACAGTTCGAGCGAAAAAGAGGGTTTCTCGCTCGAACGACTCACGTTTTAACACGACATGGTTATCATCGACATCGACATCCTTAAGATCATCGGAAAACTTACACCCATATTCATAGTCGAAACGTCATGATTTCCTCGACTCGACTCAACCGAACTTAGGTGGTTTAATATTCATAGTTGCATTTTTTCTCCTCACCTCAAAGAGTTTCCTCAGTCGAGGTAAGGTGAGGAACCAACTGTCAAATTTAAGGTACGTCGGCATCTACCTTGAAGCTTCCTTGAGGAAGATAACAACGAACTTTCAACCAAAATACGCGTATTTTATCCAATTTCCATTATTTCTTTTGAAGAATTTATTGAATATGTGTACGATAACCCTTACGATTACATATCGCGACGCTATTTACGAGATGCAGATAATTCATTTGAGTTTTATGATGAAAATGAATTTAAAATTAGATTTCGCTTCAATAAAGATGTTGTGATGAACTTCTTGCTGCCGCTATTATTTCAAAGTATTGGTGGTACTACTGGTAACAGACGTGGATTGCCAATTCCACCCATAATCCAAGTGTTAGCCGCTTTACGATTTTATGCAACAGGAAACTTTCAAGTAAGTTGTTCTTTTTCACACAAACAAAAACTTATAAGTTAAAATTAGTATTTATACACATACATACTTACTTAATTGGTATTATGTATTTTCAGATTGTTTGCCTGACTGACTGATTACTGACAGAAACTATTGACTGACTGATTTTGTGCAAATCCCCATTTGCACAAAATCAGTCAGTCAACAGTTTCAAGAATTGTAGCCAAAATTTCTAAAAATAATATTAGCATTGAAAATAAGACGCTTTATTAAATCTGACGTTGCTGAGCGAGCTGATGTGAAGATCAAATTTCACCGTATTGCTGGATTTCCTGGAGCTATAGGGTGCATTGATTGTACTCATATTCCAATTAAAAATCCCAACGGACAAAGGGTTTGTTTATTTATGTTATGCGTTCATTTAACAAGTGTTGACACTTCAAGTTGGAAACCACAGATAACGCGCACGCTAACTGCTCTCAAAGTAAACAAACTCGAAGATATTCCTCCAAAATGATGACGTATTAGTGACGTATTACCTCACCTCACACTCATTCGAGGATCCTCATAATTTCCTCAATGGGTAGACTTTGAATACCGATTTTGAGGGTCTTTCGAGGCTCTCCTTGAGGCTTCCTCGAATGAGGTGTGAGTCGATCAGCTTTCGAGGCCACGACTTTGAATATGGGTGTTAGTATTAAATACATTTTTATGATTTTTTGAACTTTTATCTGTTTGGAGAAGTATGAAACGAAAACTGCTAAATTAAATTCATGGGATTGATAAAACTATTATAGTGCTCCACCCAAGCGGGGCTCACTTCTATATGCTCCATAGAGTCCTGCGGGTTGTTTTCACAATGACGAGACCCGGGCCGCTGTATTCAATATATAGGTACCTCCCGAATCAGTCATGTTCGGTCAGCACCTGCGTCAGGCGGAAGGTGAGGACGCCAAGACGTCTCACCAGCCACTCCTCAAAGAGGTGATTTATTGCCGCGATTGCAGCGTGCCTAGTCCTAGGTTGTAACAGTCGCTCGTTCCATGCCGCTGTGAGATCACGCTGGAGCTCTGTTTGCTGTGCTGCGATTTACCGCGACAGCAGAGTATCATCCTGGCGTACCACCTCTGCGTACCAATTATGTAAGCGCGCGAGACCTACCGCCTCCAGATCCCACGGCAAGGAGGCTCGCCGCCTCACCGGGCGGTACTTATCCCCGGATCATCCGGATGGCCATGACCTTCAAGGACGCAACCAGCTTCCGGTCTGGTTACCGCTGTAGATTCAATGCCCCTGCCCGGTCCAGCCTTAGAGCCAAACATCAGAAGTGCTCTACGAAGTTCCACTGGCTGCCGTGAACCAAACCGAGCACTTCAAAAAATGCATCGCGCTCCGCTTAAATAGCTTTTTTAATTTTGTACAATAGTTTTCTTTAGGTGTGATTGCAGCCAGAGGACGCCTAAGACTTGATTTTTTCAAAGAATATTAATAGCTGTAGTTAATTGCTATGTAACTATTTAGTCATGTTGAACATTGTACGATAATATATGGTTTATATTAAGACTAGCAGTTACTCGCGACTTCGTTCGCGTGGGAAGATTTTCCCGTGTAAATCCCCATTCTGTGGAAATTTCGCAAAATCCCGTCTTAGCGAGCATCTACGTACTAAAAGGACCCCCATGCAAAATTTGAGAGCCCTACTACTTGTAGCTTCTGAGATATAGGAGTATGTATATTGACTATATGCAACTGGTTTTCATAACTTTTGTTCTTAAATTGTCAAGAGCTCCCATCGGATGCTCAATATTGGTATTGGGTTGCTTACCTGGTATAATGGAGGGCGCAAGATGAAGAAATACATCAGGAATGGTCAGAGCCGCGTGTGGGATGCACGAAGACATATTTTTCTTTTTAGGAACCTTTTAGACAAGAAAAGTAAAAAGCTTTTTTGAACGTTGAATCGTTGATAGTTGGCTCGATAGAAAAGTGTGTGAGTGTGTGTGTGTGTGTGGATGAGTATTAGGGAGTAGTGTATAAGCGAGTGTTTGTGTAGTGTAAGTGGTGTAGGTATGTGAGAGAGTTTGACAGAGTTTAGGAGTGTGTCAGTGTTTTTTCAGTTTCGTCATGCAGTGATTTCAATGGGGTAAATCGTAATCCCATAAAAAAACAATACTTGTCAAAAAAACCAAGTCTCGCAACTCAGTTCTCAGTTCCATGTAATACCAAGTCGGTTATTCGATTATTCAGTCCCTACTTAAGGGACCTTCTGTCTTAAGTTGTTACGTAATTATCTAACCTAACAACATCTTATAGTAACCATACCAATATTAAAAATCTTTAACGTTTTAAATAGATTGACTCGGCCATCGCATGAAAATACCATATATCTCACAAGTAATACATACATATATAAATTAGATTGTTTGAAAAATTTGAAATATACCGTGTTTATACAATGCCTGCTTGGTTACTGAAAATTCAGGCTTCTAGTTTTATCCACAACGAAGTTATACGGGGTAGATAGTGGCCTGAACCGCTTCGAGAAAAGTATGGTACGGCCGTGCCGCTTTTTGCTCGACTTGGCGGGGGCACTGCCGTGCCCCCAGATTATTTAAGGTCATAGACTATTTGTTTTGTTATAAAGCTTGGAGCTGATAGACGTAAAAGGTCATCTTGCTAATGCTGTTCCAGATTGTATATTTTTGCAAACTCTGCCAACGAGGCGTTTTGCAGCTCTATAATTTAGGTCGTAATGTATCTTTAAGAGTCCCTAACAGTTTTACTGCCGAAAAAGAGAAATTACCTACTTTTGTAGAACAAATATCTCAATAACGTTATAAAATATCATTTTTCTTTTAAAACAGCGTTTAACATTGTATATTTATCTAATATGTGGTCAAATTAATCTACTCAAAATAAATCGAGCAAGTGCATCGATTTATAAGGCATACTTTGAAAATGTTATTACAATAAAATATGAGCTCAGAATTAAAATAAAAAATAATAATTTGGTAGATAAATACCTGTATTATTCAGAATTAGTTTTTAATTTTCTATTCAATAACGGATTCTTACTCAAAAGTGACGGTTTAGCAAAGGATTTTATTGAGTTTTTTCTGAGTTTACTAATTTTTTTTAAGTACATCGCCACATTATTTTTCAAAAAATAATTTGTTAACTTACTAATGCACTATATGTCCAATGGTCAGGATTTTTTTTTAGATTGTTATTCACCCCCATTAAGCTAAAAAAGCAGTTGTAAAACCTGGTATTACGTGATTTCGTAAAAACACGTGTTTGTATTTTATTTTTTTTAATTTATTTTGAGTAGATATTTAAATTATAATTTGACCACATACTAGATAAATATACAATGTTTAACGCTGTTTTAAAAGAAAAATGATATTTTATGCCGTTATTGAGATATTTGTTCTACAAAAGTAGGTAATTTCTCTTTTTTGGCAGTAAAATTGTTAGGGACTCTTAACAGCCTATGTTTCCACTGCTGAGACTGGGTTTACTTTTTACTTATTGTACCTGTCACCATTTGAAGGGTCCACTGCAATAATGATGATGTCCTTTGTTTATTGTTCTGAGATAATTGGGTTTTAAGTTTATAAACGGTGAAAAAAAAACTACATTTAGAGATAAGATAATATTTTTTATTAAAGTTACAGGACGCATATTATAGAGAGCGAATAAATCATTCATAAGTAACTTTAACTTATTAAAAATTAAATAATATGAGGTAAGTCTTAAAAATTAAGGACAATAACGATCAATATCCACACTGTTCTCACAGTCAAAAATCATAGTTGTTCTAATTGTTAAAGAAAACGAAGTTAAAATAGTTTTAATTAAAATTTGAATCTCTAATTGCTTGCGTTTCAGGCCTACAGATTTTTTTAAAAAACTGCAGGTCATTTCATTATACTTTTCCATGGATAGAGACAGCCTGTCTCTATAAACTAAACCTGGTAATTTAATTTCTTCCTCATTGATGTCCTCCTTGATCTATCAAGGAGGACATCAATGTCCATGGAACTGAAACTGAAAATACATGGAACATGGAACAAAATACATGGAACTGAAACTGAAAATATTTTTTTTAATAAAACCTATGCGTGTGTAATATTTATAGACAGGTCTTTAAAAATGACATTGAGGTTTCTAAAGCCACTTTTTCATAAGGTTAATCGTTTAAAAGATATACGCTTCCAAAGTGGTAAAATGTGTCCCACCCCCCTCTAACTTCTATAATAATGGAGTGAAAAATCTAAAAAAATATATGTCTGTAGATCTTAATGTAAACTTTCAATCAAAATTGGTTTGAACAAAATCAGTTCAGCAGTTTTTGAGATGCAGCATATTTTCTAAAACCGCAAATATTACTTTGTAATTCATACAAATGACTCGCACTTGGCCAATTTTTATACCATCAGGCCGCGAGACACGTCGAGCGCGGCGACCAATTCTCAAAAATAATCCTTATTCCACGCGCGATGGCTTATTATTAGCGTATTTCATGTATAACTTTGGTGCTTCTATACCGATTTATATGATTCTTTTTTATGGAATAGTTAATAAGTAATGTTAACTTTTTCAATTAGGGGTGACTGAGAGTGTTATAAACGTAAGAATAGACAAATATTATAATCAGAAAGCTTCGAACTGCTAAGCTATCGGGAGTTACACGTGTTATTGTGTGTCAACCATAAAAGATAGACATATGCTGTCGTGGGATATTTTTTATATAATTTTAAGGAGAACATTTCCGTCATACATGATTTCTGTGTAGCTTTAACCATTAAGGTTGCACACGCGACGGAAGCTTAAAAAATGGAGTAACTTCTCCCGTTTTCCTAACATTTCCCTTCACTGCTCTGCTCCTATTGATTGTAGCGTGATGAAAAGTATACTATAACCAGCTCAGGAGTATGAAAAATAATTGTACCAAGTTTCGTTAAAATCCGTCGAGTAGTTTTTGTTTCTATAACGGTTATACAGACAGACAGACAGACAGACAGACAGACAGACAGACAGACAAAAATTTTATTGATTGCATTTTTGGCATCAGTATCGATCCCTAATCACCCCCTGATAGTTATTTTGGAAATTTATTTCATGTACAGAATTGACCTCTCTACAGATTTATTATAAGTATAGAATAGAAGATATCACATGAGCCGTGGATGAACTTTCTGGACTCTATTGTCTATTCACGCACAGGTCTTATGGGAAAAGGACAAGTTTGCTAAAACGGCTTTAGAAATGTGGTCCAGCCCTTGAATGCATCTTGTGAACATTCGATGACCTCGAAAGGTTTCGGTCTTTGTCGAGCTTCAAAATGCCAACCAATACGAAGCGATAACGTTGAGCGTTCTAGTCTAGCCGTGTAGCCAAATATTATAAACTAAATTATTTCGCGACTGTAAGCGATATTGCCAAGTTTGTAAACGAGATTATTAACTGCATATATCCGGTGACCGAATGACGTTATACTTAGTTCGAATTTTAAAATTTTTAGACATTCATCATTCTTGCAGTGGACCCTTCATTTGATTTGTGTTTTAACGTCCTGACTGAGCCTAAATAATATTGCTGATTATATTTTTCAAGGAATCACTGACTCTTGAGTCAGTGAACAGGAACTTACACCTAGTTTAGGAGTCAGGGTATTTCCATTTCTTTGGACCACATTTTTTCTATGGGTTATTTTTAGTGTAATGGTGAAATAAATGTTTTTTTTTTTTTGTATAAAGAGAATTAGCAATGAGGGTAGAATTCACATTATTAGTAATCTTGTTAACCCCTCTAACTAAGCTTAATATGCCCGTGTCTGGAGTGGGTTCACAGCATTAGTGTAATGGGTGGGGTTCGAACCCACAACTTATTGACGATTGTACTATGTTATGCGCTATTAAACTTGAGAATAAAATCTCCTCCGAGTGTTCGTCAGTTTAATAATTACCTTATTATCAGGGATCACAAGTAAAGGACCGTGGAGGGCACAGTGTTCATAAACAAAGTCGGCGCATCTCTCGCAATCTGTGGAAAATTAATTATTGGACAAAATGCTAGAGCAAGAGAGTAATCAAGTACTAGCTTCTGCCCGCGACTTCGTTCGTGTGGGAGGTTTTCTCGGGTAAATCCCGATCCAGTGGGAATTCCGAGATAAAAACTAGCCTAAGAAGTGTCTAAACACACTATGCCGAAGTTACGCGACGGAAGTTCCGCTACTGATTTTACGTTCCGACGTATTCGACTGCTATGACATACCATAAGTGCTGAACTTACGCGGCAGAAATTCAGTTGCACAACATGGCTGAGACGCGGGGGCGGGCATTTCTTCCTCCTACTGCTCCCCGCCTCAGATCTTCATCGACAATCAACCCGAACTTCGGTCGCGTATAATGTGTGCCCTAAAAAATGCGTTGCCACCGAATTCCTGCTGAGTTTACGACCCACCGAAGTTCGGCTGTATGCTCAACGTAATTTCGGCATAGTAGAAATCATGCCGAAATTCGGCACAGTGTGTTTAGACACTTAGTATTATTATTACACACTTACTAAGTTAGTTATTCCAGGATGTCAATTATTTATTTACCAAATTTCATTTAGATTCATGCAGTAGGTAGTTTTTGCGTGAAAGAGTAACAAGCATCCACACATTTATATTTTATACATCCATCCTCACAGTTTTTCGCATTTTTCTTTTAAGAATAGTATGATAATAAACGTAGTAGGCTTTATTACGGTAAAAACATAACACTCTATTTTTGCAGTCGGGTAAAAAGTAAAGTTGGGAAAATCATTGAATGATTTCTCCCGTTCTCGGCTAAGTGGAAGGGAGTGTCAGACTTCTACTGACTAAAAACCCACCCTGTTCCGTCAGCTGCGCTTAAGTTCTAGGGTCGGCCGCGGTATCTCGTAAGAACATTACTACAACCCCGGCGACTTAAAGACCTCTAGGTTATAGCTATCAGGAAACACAGACTCCGGTAGGGAATTCCACTCGTTAGCTGTACGCACAATGAAATACCTATTCCCAAAAAGATTTTTAAAATGTATGGGAAAATTAAATACTGTAACCGGAAATCTCTGCTTTTCTCTACTTAATATGCGTGTATTAATTATTATTTCTGCATATGAAGTCTTCTGTCTTTTGATGACAAACGCATTTAAATCCGTTGTCTTTTAAAAGACTTAAGCTTAGAGAGGCGGGAAACAATTTTGTTATACTATGTACCTATTAAGAAGATGCTTCACTAACATTATATTCACAATACTTACAAATATATTCGTCAAAACAAGGTTCCTCGGGTTCAAAATAACTAATATGAGATCTCTTCCGTAAATTAAAAGACATTTTGCCAAAATAATATCAGCAACGAAATTTTTTATAAAGAAAAATAATTGTCCTTTGATTTGCCGCGTATTTTTCACATTGTTTTTTGGTAACTTCGTGACCTGGCTACTAAGGCTTTTCAGCCATTCTTAGTTTCACGTTGATACAGTTATTTCAAAATATTTTTATTTGGTTACACAATGCTGCAACAATTCAATTCAATTTATTTATTTCCAGATATCAAGATCCATAATGGTTAGTAACAATTAATACTTGAAAATATTTGAATACTCAATGAGTTCTCCTCAGGTCAAGCTTAGTGGTAAAGTAATTGGCAGAAAGTGAAAAATTATTTATTAGTTTGTAGTTAATCCAATTGTAATAATATTCACAAAGGAACACACATGGCGAAAAATTTCCTCGTAAAGATGGTTGTTGTATTCTCGACTTCGACATTCTTGACGACTAAAAGTTTGCTAGTTGTGTCTCGTTTTCACTCTATGCCAGAAAATCACAGCGGCGATGGCTTTCAGTAACCTCATCACGTAAGGATAGTAGCGACACTGTAAATATTGTAGGATGTACAATAAAGTATATAATAATAATTAAAAAATTGGCCAAGTGCGAGTCAGGCTCGCCCATGAAGGGTTCCGTAGTAACTATAATAATATAACATGTATATTTATTTGACGAATAAAAAAAAACCTTAAAAATTTCTTAAAACTAGCTTATTTACATTTTTCCAACTACGCTAAATAACTTTGTTTTTCATAGTGTTTGTATGAATTACAAAGTTATATTTGCGGTTTTATAAAATATGCTGTATCTCAAAAACTGCTAACCCGATTTCGTTCAAACCAATTTTGGTTGAAAGTTTACATTAAGATCTACAGACATATATTTTTTTAGATTTTTCACTCCATTATTATAGAAGTTAGAGGGGGGAGGGGGGGCGGGGGACACAGATTTTACCAGTTTGGAAGCTTATATCTTTTAAACGATTGACTTTATGAAAAAGTGGTTTGACAAACCCTCATATCATTTTTAAAGACCTATCTATAGATACCACACACGCATAGGTTTCATGAAAAAAAAATATTTTCAGTTCTAGTTCCATATGTATGGGGAAACCCCCTTAATTTTAAGAAAAAAATTAAACAATATTTAAAATAAAGGGGGCCTATTTTAAATAGTTTTCACTCTATGCCAGAAAATCACAGCGGCGATGGCTTTCAGTAACCTCATCACGTAAGGATAGTAGCGACACTGTAAATATTGTAAGGTGTACAATAAAGTATATAATAATAATAATTAAAAAATTGGCCAAGTGCGAGTCAGACTCGCCCATGAAGGGTTCCGTAGTAACTATAATAATATAACATGTATATTTATATGACGAATAAAAAAAAACCTTAAAAATTTCTTAAAACTAGCTTATTTACATTTTTACAACTACGCCAAATAACTTTGTTTTTCATAGTGTTTGTATGAATTACAAAGTTATATTTGCGGTTTTATAAAATATGCTGTATCTCAAAAACTGCTAACCCGATTTCGTTCAAACCAATTTTGGTTGAAAGTTTACATTAAGATCTACAGACATATATTTTTTTTAGATTTTTCACTCCATTATTATAGAAGTTAGAGGGGGGAAGGGGGGGGGGACACAGATTTTACCAGTTTGGAAGCTTATGTCTTTTAAACGATTGACTTTATGAAGAAGTGGTTTGAGAAACCCTTATATCATTTTTAAAGACCTATCTATAGATACCACACACGCATAGGTTTCATGAAAAAAAATATTTTCAGTTCTAGTTCCATATGTATGGGGAAACCCCCTTAATTTTAAGAAAAAAATTAAACAATATTTAAAATAAAGGGGGCCTATTTTAAATAGTTTTCACTCTATGCCAGAAAATCACAGCGGCGATGGCTTTCAGTAACCTCATCACGTAAGGATAGTAGCGACACTGTAAATATTGTAAGGTGTACAATAAAGTATATAATAATAATAATTAAAAAATTGGCCAAGTGCGAGTCAGACTCGCCCATGAAGGGTTCCGTAGTAACTATAATAATATAACATGTATATTTATTTGACGAATAAAAAAAAACCTTAAAAATTTCTTAAAACTAGCTTATTTACATTTTTACAACTACGCCAAATAACTTTGTTTTTCATAGTGTTTGTATGAATTACAAAGTTATATTTGCGGTTTTATAAAATATGCTGTATCTCAAAAACTGCTAACCCGATTTCGTTCAAACCAATTTTGGTTGAAAGTTTACATTAAGATCTACAGACATATATTTTTTTTAGATTTTTCACTCCATTATTATAGAAGTTAGAGGGGGGAGGGGGGGGGGGGGACACAGATTTTACCAGTTTGGAAGCTTATGTCTTTTAAACGATTGACTTTATGAAAAAGTGGTTTGAGAAACCCTCATATCATTTTTAAAGACCTATCTATAGATACCACACACGCATAGGTTTCAGAAAAAAAAATATTTTCAGTTCTAGTTCCATATGTATGGGGAAACCCCCTTAATTTTAAGAAAAAAAATTAAACAATATTTAAAATAAAGGGGGCCTATTTTAAATATTTTTTAATTTTTTTCTTAAAATCGGAAAGCGGTTCATAGAATACATCTACCTACTAAGTTTCACATGTATAGTCTTAATAGTTTCGGAATAAAATGGCTGTGACATACTGACGGACGGACAGACAGACAGACAGACGGACAGACATATCGAAACTATAAGGGTTCCGGTTTTTGCCATTCGGCTACGGAACCCTAAAAATGGCAGTCCACTGGTATCGGGAGCAGGGTCCAAGCTACCGGTGGTTAGGTCTCCAGAGAAAGGAACCTCCTCACAATACGAGCTGTATCGAGGAGAACTGCCTTCTGTATTAGGCCCTTTATCCAGCTGTGCAACGCCAGCTTCGATAGATGGTCGTCGAAGCTTTTAGCTATCAGTCCATTAACTGATATCACAATCGGCATAATGACAGCCGAGTCCACATGTCAACAACCTCATGAGCTAAGTCGAGATACTTTATGTGTTTCTCTTTCTCAGCTTTCACGAGATTCTCGTCTTAAATGTTTATATTTATTTTTTATTAATATTTAAAAATGTAATTAATATGTATATATATTATATAATAATAATTACAATGGTCAAAGTTACTCGGCCCAACGACTGTCGGATCAGGTGCGGGTCATCAAGGGCGGATCCACCGTTGTGGGCATGATGGGCATGCCCACAACCCTAATAGACTTGTGACGTCACATTTTAACGGTCTATTGAGATCGATAAGTTGATGATAAGTCTTAACAAAAATCACGGACGTATCTATCGGCTCACGCGCAGTGTAAGGTTCCATAGTTTACTACAACTCCAAGTGCGAGTTTATTAGCGAATTAAGTCTCGCCTGGTGCTTTTCACTTTCTGGTTATACTTACGACTCCTGAGACAGCGTCAAGATGGTATCTATTTACCTAGAGTCCCTATATTGGCTTACAGTGGCTACTAGAAAAGAAGAATTAACAATATCTATATTCGTCCCTGATCCCAGTTCAATTGGAGTCGGGTTTCCTCACTTTCCTGCTCCAGGCCAGTCTGTCGTGGGTTGTCGATTCAGGCAATTGGGCTTTCTCAAGGTCTCTATCTGTGATCACCTGGTTAATGGCGGGTGGCCCTTGCCACGTTTTTGTTCCGGAAGTTTTAAGGCAATATTTACAATGTGGTCCTCTTGGCGTCTTTTGATGTGACCATGCCAGTGAAGGCGATTCTCGATAATTTTTTCAGCGATTGGTATGACTTTGAAACGCCTTGTCTATACACGTTTTGTAATTTATCATGTCGAGTCACACCTCCCGTCCACCTAAGCATCTTCATTTCGTTGGTATGTACTTTTAATTCATGTTTCGCGCCACGCCAGTTAATGAGCGCTACTTCAGCCATGCGGCGCTATCTATGAGTGACGTCAGCGTCCACGTTTGCATCTCTCGTTAACATAGAGCCTAGATATTTAAATTGGTTTATTGTGGGTATGGGCGGCGTACCAATTTGAATTGTCTCTGGAGTAGTTTCCGCTGAAAGAACATTTTAGACACTCCGTTTTACTCCTGCTATCTCTCAGGCTGTACTTTTCCAGGGCTTGCGTCCATATCTTTAGTCGTTCCTGCAGATGCAAGTCTTTGTTGTTAATTCTATATTTTCCGTCATGATTCTAACTACCTGTATAGCATCCGTGGTTGACTTGATGCTGTGAAGCCAAACTGGTTTGGGGATATTTCACAGATTTTGTTGAGACGGTTATTGATGATTCGTTCCCATATTTTGAGTGTGTGAGAGCGGTCAATTTTATACGTCTATAGTTTTCACACTGCGCAGTATCACCTTGTTTTTGTAGAATGGCAGTAGATAGCTCATTCGCCAAGATTCTGGAATACGATTTGTAATCATGATGATATTGCATAGCTTTGCTAACCACCATTGACTGGGCCTAGTTTTTCCACAGATCTGCGGCTACTTCGTCTGGACCTATGGCTTTGCGGCTTTTCATTTTACCTAATTCATTTCTCACCACGTATATGTGGGTGCACATGGCAGAGGATCTTCGTTTGGAAATTCTTCCTTCAATAGCTGACCTGATTTGAACCATCTCTCGTTAATTTTCGTATTATTTGGTTAGTAATTTCTTTTAGTCCTTACATTTGATTTATTTATTTACACTTATGTTCAGGGATGCTTTATTTTTGCGTTTTGCTAATTTCAGTACTTCGTCTGCTTTTTTAGCTCTCTCCTGACTTTCATAGAACTTATACATCTTTTAGCATCCTGCTTCGCCACTTTATTCGGTCCTTATCATCCTTTAGTTTAGAACTCTGCCATTTCTTAAAAAGATCTTTTTTATTCGCTATGATTCTGACATTTCACCTGCTAGTACCTTTGCCACAATTATGATATCCTTTGGAGACTTCTAGTATCCCTGCCGCTTTTGTCCTGTACCAGGTTTCAAACTTAGACCAGATATCATTTGCGCTGTCATAGCCTAGTTCCAAATCGGTCTCCAAGTAATCTTTTATCTATTACATTATTTTATCTATTATAATTTAATCTATTATATTATTTTAATTTTAGGATGGATCATCAAGCACTCTGCACTTAGTTCTTGGTGTCCTGTCCCATCTATTATATTTTTTAAAGGTTTTGGCAGCTCGTACACAGACATGAGTATGTGATGCTGTGATGTAAGACCATCGCAAGGTATTACTTTACAGTCCTTAAACTTTCTTTTGACGGTCTTGTCGGACATGATAAAGTCTACCTGTGACCCGCACATTTATAAGTGATCAAGTGTTCTGGTTTCTTTTGAAATTCGTGTTTATTAGTGTAAGTGCGTTTCTTTCTGCAAATTTTAGTATTTCTTCAATTTTTTTCTTTAATTCGCCTATCCCAAACCCGCCATTTAATGTAAGTACATTATTTCCTGTGATATCCTTGGTACCCACATGTCCATTCATTCCCCACTGGTATTTTGTTAGCTGGAATGCTCTGGATGAGATCGTACATGTCTTCCCAGAATTGTGCCTTTTCTGTTTCTGTGCATCCTGTTTACGAACGAAACGAGATTAAAAGTTGTTGTCTTAGAATATTGCCGTTTCTTTTATTGTCCGAGCCAAAGTAAATAACCTAGTAATCATTCCTTATATCTTTCGACTTTGAGCTTTTCTATTTCATTAGGCAGTTGTTCCAACGCCAGCGTGGAAGCGACTAACTTTCTGCTATTTTCTCGCTCAAGAAACTTTCAACAGATATAACTCCGTGTAAACAAAAGAGATCCATATATTAATAGTCGATCGCTGACTGTGCGCACTGCCGGCGAGGACTTAGACAACTGCTTAAGAGGAAAAAACAATAATTTATTGATTAAAATTGGTTAGAAATCGAAACTGTTTGGCTATTTAGTTGGACGAAATCGAGTCTGACTTCCTCCAACGATTATTTACATTCCTAAGGCCAAAATCCTGATGCGCGTAAAAAAGGAAATAAACAAATTCAAAAGTCGAGTGGAGTGAGTTTGTACTCCGACTCGCACTTGGCCGATATTTGGGTGGTTGTGCCCACAACCTTTTTTGAGGACTGGATCCGCCCCTGCGGGTCATCCAGCGTAGCCCTGTGGCCTGTGGCAGCGTATTGATAGGCTCCGCTCAGAGGTACTGAGCAACCCCGTCCCCGACACAATCCGTGGTACAAGCGCCCGCTAGTGGCGTAATGACATCGCGGCTCAATATTCATAATAATGAGCTAGATGATAGGGTTGTCACGGTAAGTAGCCAATGCAACGATCGACTGAGGAGCGCACTGTAGGATGCGCTTCGCGAGTATAGATCGGCTCCGCCTGAACTTAGGCCTCGGTTACCACGGTTACTCATGCACAAAAAATAGGGCGCTGGTGTGTGCTTTGGACTCGCTGCTTGAGAACATTTTTGAGAGCAGCGAAAACCTCGTTGATACGCACTCAATCCTGTATTGCGGGGCTATTGCGGCATGTCGCTTAGCTAACGTCAAATTAAATTAAATTAATTAATCGACGAAGCTATTCGACCAAAACCTGCTGTACCAGCCTGGCAGTTTAGGATCGAGAGGCGTATCGATGAGGCCAGAACACTCATCGTCAAACTATACTGCTTCAAGGAAGTTTGTACGGCGGGCTTTCTTGGGGACACACCCCACATTACGGAGCGCATTGACTTCCTAAAGCAGAAAATTTGTGTATGGGCAAGCCGTATCCGACGGTTTAAGCGGTGGGTTCAACGCTACTCACAGAATCGCATGTTCCAGAGCGATGAGAGTGACTGACGTGTGCCGCCCGGATGATATCGCCACGAATTTATTCTGGCGCAACTTCTGGTCGGTACCCGTCTGTCATGTTGAGGGTGACTGAATGCGTGAAGTTGAACGCGTATTGTGAAGCTATACCACAAATGGATAAAATAATCATCAATACTTCTGATGTAGCCAAAGCAGTTAATTTGTTACCAAACTGGAAGTCTCCAGGATCGGATGGACTGCACAACTTCTGGCTCAAATGGTATAGCAGCTCGCATGCGCTTTTAGCTTCTCAATTCCAGGCATCCTTAGAGACTGGGTCTCTACCAGAGTTTCTAACGACTGGCTGTACCCACCTGCTCCATAAGAGTGGTAATCCCACGGAACCCAAAATCTATAGACCGATTACCTGTCTGTCTACGGTCTATAAGGTTCTTACGACCATTCTGAGGGTGAAAATAAATACGCACATTGAGTGCAACTCAATTATGTCCGCTTCACAGAATGAATGTAGTAAAGGGTCTCGTGGCACTAAGGAGCTACTCCTCATCGACATGGCCATTAGCCAACAGGTTCGTCGATCCCGCAAAGATCTATCGACATGCTGGATAGACTACAAAAAAGCCTTTGATTCTGTTCCTCATACCTGGCTCATGAAGGTGCTGGAGCTTTACAAAATAGATCTAACTCTACGCACGTTCCTTGAGTCATGTATGAGGCAATGGAAGATGGTACTTCGCTATCCAGGATGTCGACCGATTCGGGGGAATGATGAGCCTATATGGATCAGACGGGGAATATTTCAGGGAGACAGTTTAAGTCCACTTTGGTTTTGCTTGGCCCTGAATCCCCTAAGCACAATGTTAGAGGATTCAGGCCTGGGCTATCGATTGAGAAGAGGAGGTCAAAGTATATCCTACCTCCTTTACATGGATGATTTGAAACTCTTTGCCCCCAACAACTTGCAACTGATGGGACTACTGAAGGTAACTGAAACTTTCAGTAGCGCCATCAAGATGGAATTTGGTGTGGAGAAATTTGCAATCATGCATGTACAACAAGGAGAGATTATGGAATCTGAGGGAATTCAACTTTCAGACTCCATACACCTCAGACCGCTCTGCTTGACCGAAACTTATAAGTATTTGGGTATGTCGGAAGCTTTGGGCATTAATGTTGCTGACATGAAGCAATCGTTGAGGGAGCGTTTCTTTGGCCGCCTGACAAAGGTATTAAACAGCCTTTTGTCGTGAGGAAATAAGGTGCGCCGCCTTCAACGGTTGGGTCATGCCGGTATTGATGTATTCTTTCGGCATACTCAAATGGACTCAAACCGAACTGGACGCCCTGGATAGGAGGGTCCGTACACTGCTAACCGCAAATCGGATGCATCACCCACAATCATCGGTGATGAGACTGTACATCCCGCGGAAGTGTGGAGGTCGAGGCTGTTTAAATGCCAAAACTCACCACAACCGCGATATTTGCAGTCTCAGGGAATATTTCCTTAAAGCCGATGTGGGTATGCACCGAGATGTGTTTGCAGTGGACAAGGGACTCACCCCGCTGACCATGGCTAAAGAGAATTGGCACAAACCTGTTATACTTACCGCAGATGACCGCAAGGAGGTATGGAAAAGCAAGGAGTTTCATGGTCGCTACTATCGGGCTCTTTACGGGTCCGATGTAGATTTGACAGCTTCTGTTGCCTGGCTACGCTTCGGGGATCTCTTCGGATTTAAAGTTGTCTGTGGGGGAAACTGAAGGTTTTGTCTGTGCAATTATGAACGAAGTTATCTTGATGAATAATTGCCGGAAACATATTATGAAGGACGGGACGATTCACGTGTGTCGGGCATGCCATCATCCTGGTGAGTCCATCAGACATATTGTCTCCGGTTGTTCTCGTCTGGCTAACGGCGAATACTTGCATAGACACAAACAAGTAGCCAGAATTATCCATCAGCAAATTGCTTTGAAATACAAACTTGTCGATTCTGAGACCCGTATTACAAGTACGTGCCCGACCCAGTTCTCGAAAATGACCATGTCACATTGTACTGGGATCGTTCTATCATCACTGATAGGACTATTGTTGCCAATAAGTCTGATATAGTGGTGATAGACCGATTAGTGCGCCGCGCAATGATAATCGATGTTGCCATCCCACATGACGAGAATCTCGTGAAAGCTGAGAAAGAGAAACATATAAAGTATCTCGACTTAGCTCATGAGGTTGTTGACATGTGGAATGTGGACTCGGCTGTCATTGTGCCGATTGTCATATCAGTCAATGGGCTGATAGCTAAAAGCTTCGACGACCATCTGTCGAAGCTGGCGTTGCACAGCTGGATAAAGGACCTGATACAGAAGGCAGTTCTCCTCGATACAGTTCGTATTGTGAGGAGGTTCCTTTCTCTGGAAACCTAACCACCGGTAGCTTGGACCCTGCTCTCGATACTAGCGGACTGCCATTTTTTATATTTTTAAATGTTTTTTTTTATTGTCACTTTTTTAAAGAATAATATTTAGAAATGTAATTTTTGAAAGATATGTAAAAATAAAGGAAATAACAATGGAAAAAGTTGTTATGATAATAAAATATTTCAATCGATTCTGTAAAGAGCGCGTATTCTGTTTAAGGAATTATCTCGCCGGCTGATCGATTCCTTACGTGACCAGATTGCTGGTTTGTTCTTTGCCCAAAGAATAAGCATTACCATTAGTACCTACAACGTGGCAATGCTACCAGTCTTCTGGACACGTTTCCGGACGACAGCGATGTGGAGGAGTAGGTACTTCAACGCCTAAGTTTATTTTTGATTTTTTATGTACTTACATAGTCGATAATTTAGTTACATCACAATTTCGTGGTCGTCATTATCTTACAACCAAGGAACTTGTACCTAAACTGGAATGCGGACGCGAAGCTCAAATCCGTTCCGAAGAGTATACCCTCGAAGGACCTAGTTATCTCTTTCTAGTAGTGTGGATATCAATTCGTGATAAACGTAAGGACAATTTTATTTGATGCAATATTTGCAGGTTTTTTTAAGACACTTTTTATTAACCTTACAAATGATGTATTTCTGTTACCGCTATCACAAAAAATACTAAAATTTAATTAAAATAAATATTTAAGGGGGACTCCCATATAACAGTTGTGATTTTTTTGGCGCTTTTTATAGGTAATGGTTCCGTACCATTCATTACCTACCTATAAAAATACCCTTCATGCGCGAGTCCGACTCGTACTTGGCTGGTTTTTTTCTTAACAACTTATTAAATAGAAAGAAAGAAATAAATTCAATTATAAATACAAAGGTCTGTATCGGTCTGTTACGCTTTCACGGTTAAATCACAGAGCCGCTTTCGAAAAAAATTGGCATGGAGATAGTTTAAAACCCTGGGAACTATATAGGGTTCTTTCTATCTCAGATTTTTGAACACTCGGTAGCGTGATATAACTAAATTCCACGTGGGCGAAAAGGTAGTTCTCAATATATATCTGAGGAACTTATATTGAACGCGCTAATTTCTATAATAAACCCTTCCTTATGCGGGCTACATGCAAAATTGGTTTTGTTAAGCAGACTTTGTTGCGTTGAATTATAAACTTTCAAAGTGGTTAAGACCCGTGATACAAATACAATTATTGCAGATACAGAATTAATAACAGAATCACCAGCTGGCAATTCTTCGAAGGCTTGGCCTTGATAGGCAGTGGTATAGACGTCCAAACAAACGTGCATTAATTGATAATCTACGTTTATTCGACACTTGTACGGTCAGAACCAGTAGACTAAAAATAAAATGATGCAATGTTTATATATAATTAAAACTACTAAAACCCTTCATGAAAAACGATGATTATAAATAGAAAGAATAACAGAAGAGATATAATTTATTTATGTATATATTTATTTCGGTTAACCTACAATTATTTACACTATGCATTTGTATGAAACAGTCATATTCCCCCGGACCGCCAAAAGGTGTAGACGTGCTTTGGACCCGTTACAGTGTTAAAAATAAATTAAATTTCAAAAATTAAATCAAGTTAAATTCAGTGGAGTACTAGGCCTGTAGCAAGTGTAAGGAGGTGTTGGAATTGGACAGCCTACTACCTGCGTGAGTAACGCCCAGAATATCTCTTTAAGCCTGTTACCCTGATACTGCAAATACAAGCGACAAATCAACGCACACACTACGTATTGTCACTGTAATTGGTTACGCAGGTAATTAGCTCATTAACACTTGTACAAGGACATTCACCAGTCAAGATCGGGCGCCGCCTACCACAAGGACAGACCCCGCCCCTTTAACAGAGCATTGGTTACCTTGACCTGCGCTTGCGCCTCCGCCCCACGAGTGATTGACAAACTTAACTTAGCTCATTACGCCTTGCGCTCATAGCGTCTCAAAACTTCACACTTACCAAAATGAATAAATCATTTTCCGATACTAATGTAAGTGAATTGGGAGATATTACTCCACCCAATTTCGTCGCAAAACGCAGTAAACGATTGAGAGAAGAGGACCTACCTGGTGAATTCAATAAGTTTAAAGAAGAAATAAAACATCTGCTAAAATCCCATATGAATATTCAACAAGGGGACTTGAAACAAATCACTTCAAATCTCAATGAAATTAAACAAACGAACAACAACATAGAATGTTCTATTGTTAATTTAACATCTCAGAACGAGGAGTTTAGGAGGAAGATAGAATCGCTGGAGCTACAGGGGAAAAAAGATCGTGATTATATTGCTTTACTGGAGGACAAGCTTGAAGAACTTCAACGTGGCGCGAGAAAAACTTGTATCGAACTAAAAAATGTTCCTAAATCACCTAAAGAAAGTAGTGATGACTTAATTAATATGGTTTTGAGCTTATCTAAAAACATAGGTCTTGAGATGCAGTCAAGTGATATAAGAGATATATATAGACTGCCTGCCAAAAAGGAAGGAGTTACAAATTCTCCCATAATTGTAGAAACGGGCTCGACTATGCTAAAAACAAACCTACTGAAAAAGGTTAAGTCCTATAACATTAGGAATAAGACAAAAATTCAGGCGAAACATCTCGGATTGACGAACAATACGGAAGCTCCTGTGTTTATTTCGGAACAGCTGACACCAAAAGGCGCTCGCCTGTTTTTTCTGGCCCGAGATCTGTCAAACACTAAACAATACAAGTTCTGTTGGACATCGTACGGACGTATCTTAGTGAAAAAGGATGAGAACTCGCGTGCAATAGTTGTTAAGAGTGAAGCTCAGGTACACCACCTCTTACAAAGCGCATGACTGTCGCGCACTGTAATTATAATTTATTTGTTTACAGAACTGTTTATTTCTATATTTTTAATTTTATTTTTTGCTAGATTAAGAAAAAGTTCTAACTTAATTGTACTAAAATCTAGATTTCTTTCAAAATGTTATTACTATAAGCATGCTCGTCTCTTCAGTACACACAATAACAAGAATGAATTAATTCACACAATAAACATAACTTCATCCAGAACATATACACAACTCTTTCACCAAACACATATACAATCACACTCACCCAACACGGAACCTAACTTAATAACAACATACTTGACTCTCTATAAACAAATAATAATTAATGGGATTATATGCATACACTCACCAGTCACGTCGTTTACTCGAGTTAATCATGAGAAGCATCTTTCTTCAATTATATTTAATAATGGATAGTAGTATATGTACATTTCAGGAATTGGATAATGTGGAAATTGCTAATTCTGCTATCATTGATATAGAGCAATTATCAACTCACTGGTCACATAAAAACAACAATTTCACCGTCTTAACTGAGAATATAAGGAGTATTTATGGCAATTTTGACGATTTTCAAATAGCACTGTCTCAAATGGAACTGGATGTGGACGTCATTATTCTAACTGAATGTAGACTTAACTCGTACAAACCCATACCAGTTCTAAGTAATTATACGTCATTTTATACGTCTAATCATCTAAATCAAAATGATGGAGTCGTTGCATACGTTAGAAGTTGTCATATACCCCAGGTCAAAGAAATTAGCATTTCACATGCCTCTGCTTTACAAATTACTGTCAAAAATTTCACAATAATCGGAATTTATCGGTCACCATCTAACGTATCAGCGGAAAACTTCATAAATTCATTAGATATTCATCTCGAATCAATTCACACCCACAAAAATATTATCATTACCGGGGATATAAATATAAACTTAATTGAAAGATCCACGGAGACATCGCAAGTAAGGAACAATAGAGTTTCATATTTAAATATGACATCAGTTCATGGCTTTCTACCAGGACACTCCTTGCCTACTAGAGGAGAGAGTTGCCTCGATCACATGTTGCTAAAACTTGAAAAGTCTAAGAACTCTGCTAGTGTTGTAATCTTGAATACTACAATTACTGACCACTCTATTGTCTTATTAAAAATTTCACATTTGTATCAAACTAAATATATTGCAAAATATAAAAAAGTAACTGATTTTAAAAAAGCTTATTCACACCTGGTAGACACGGATATATCTGTTTTTAACACTTATAAGGATCCTAATTATTTTGCGGACTCTTTAATAGAGATAATCAGGAAGTCTCTCCTTCTTCACACTGTATCTCATACAGTTTCTTGCTGTAAACGTATTTTAAAGCCCTGGATATCGACAGGGGCATTAAAATGCATCAGGCTTAGAAATAAAATGCAGTTACAGTTGAGAAAAGATCCTCACAATGTTGTATTAAAAATAACATATAAACGTTTCCGCACGTTCTGCTCTAACTTAATTAAAAAACTTAAAAGACAATACCATAAAGAACAAATTGCGTGCTCTATTAAAAACCCTAAAAAACTCTGGCGTAACATTAATAATATAACTCACTATAAAAAACCTAAATCTTCTAATGTACACTTACTACAAATCTCACTACACCCACTCGACTCGTTGAATAGAACTAATCAGTTTTTCTCTACAATAGGTAAAACACTTGCAGAAGAAATTATGACGTAGACTGGACATACGACTCACAGACCAAGCTATTCTAAGTCACACTCGCAAATGAGCTCTTTTGTGTTACTAGAGACTGACCTAGGGGAAGTGAATGGAATACTGATGGCCCTTGATTCAGGGAGTGCATCTGGATGGGACGGCATACCCAATAACTTCCTTAAGTTGTCCAGAGATTTTGTTGTTCCCTTAATATGTAGCCTAACAAATCTTTGTTTCAAAACGGGAATATTTCCAACCGCTTTAAAACGTTCTTTAATCACACCTGTGCACAAGGGGGGGGCCACAAGCGATGTCAATAACTATCGCCCAATTTCTGTCTTGCCATCAATCTCCAAAATTATAGAGAAAATACTTAATAAAAGACTTATAAGCTACCTTAATAAATATAATATTCTTTCTAGTTCTCAATATGGTTTTAGACAAGGGCTCTCGACACAGGATGCTGTTATTGCGTTGACAACTGAAATCGTTCGAGAAGTAGATAAAGGGTATAAATGCATAACAGTATTCCTGGACCTTAAAAAGGCGTTTGACACCGTTTCTGTTCCCATCCTTGTGCAGAGGCTTGAAACAATAGGAATAAGAGGTACAGCTCTTTCCCTCTTCGATAGCTATCTTCAGGGAAGGAAGCAACAAGTTAAGATAGAAAACTCGTACAGTGAAGAAGAAAACGTTGTTTTTGGCATCCCGCAAGGGAGCGTGCTCGGCCCAACGCTATTCCTGGTGTACATAAATGACCTATGTAACCTCAGGGATAGCGGTGGGAAGATCTTCTCCTACGCGGATGATACAGCCATTGTCTTTTCTGGTCAAACATGGGAGATTGTGCACCAAAAAACTGAATGCGGCCTAATTACTATTGGAAACTGGTTAAAAGCGAACCTTCTAACCTTAAACATCGCTAAAACTAACTACATCTGCTTTTACCCAAGTGCTAAATCTAAACCAGGTCCAGGCTTTAATATAATAATCCGCGACAATGTGATGAGTACAGACCTAAATCGAAATTGTCAAAACGTACAACGAGTCACCTCTACTAGATACTTAGGCATTATAATTGATGAGTGTTTATCGTGGCAGCCACAGATTGATGCTAATATCTCTCGTGTAAGAAAACTGATATGGATCTTTAAAACTCTACGCTATGTAATGCCTCAGAACTTGCTTGGTAAAATTTATATTGCGCTGGCACAATCTGTTACAACATACTGCATTCCGGTCTGGGGAGGAGCCGCCAAAACTAAGTTACTTGAACTCGAAAGAGCTCAGCGGTCACTTTTAAAGGTCATGTATTTTAAACTATACAGATATCCGACAAACACACTATATAGTTCGTGTGGTTTGCTAACAGTAAGGCAGCTATACCTTTTAAACATGACCTTATACCTGCATAAATCTACCCCACGTAACCTAGGAGACCAGAATAAAAGACGCAATGATATGGTGGTGCACACATCGCGTGTTCACACAGTCTTTGCAAAGCGTCAGTATATTGCTCAATCAGCCTATGTCTACAATAAATTAAATTCAAAATTAAAATTCCATCCAGAGGCTCAACATAAATGCAAAAAGATAATAAGTGATTGGCTAAAAACATTGACATACGAGGAAACTGAACAAATACTGACCAGACTTTGCTAATACATAATATACATAAATATATACAGAAATTATGAATACACAAATATACAATCCCACTCCAACACATACAAACTCACGACCAATACACACACACACAAACACACTCAAACACACACACACACACACACATACAGACACACGCACGCAATTGAGCTGCTATCCTAATAGTATTATTTAAGTTATATGTAAATATCATAATTTTTAATTGTTTCTTAATTGCAACTGTTTTCATTTATTTTTGACTTCTATTTTTGTTTATTAGTCTCCATTGTGAATGTAAAAGGGAAGTAGCGAGTCGGCCCCAACACAAGTATTGTTAATTACTTAATGGGGCAGCCTCATAAAACAATGATGTAAAGATTTTGGAACAATAAACAATTTATTATTATATTACATTTATAAGTGTAACAATTAATTACAGGCTAACACCACATGTGCTATATAAGGTTAGAAATCAATATTATTAACATACATAATTCTAAACATAAAGGAGGCAGATCGAATGACAATTATAAGGTTATTTTTATTAGGTTGGTTCTATATTTTCTAGTTCCTCATATGTTGCAGCTGCAGGTTTGTTACAAGATTGGCTTGACACACAACCCTAAAAAAATTATTACACTATTATTATTTAAAAGCATGGAAATAATCTTTAAATTATGAATTATTATTATTATTTGTTGACATTAACTAACTGCAGTGGATAAAAGTTAAGTAATTAAGTTATAAGTAATTATTAATACAATAAACTACACTTCTAAGCAAGTTTGTGTAGCTGAGTTTTTGGCCAAAATGATATAAAATATTTTTGCCATCAATTTGCTATGCAAAAGTAAATAAATCAACTAAAATGTCGACTTTTATGCTTATTAATTTGACTCCTTTCACTTACCAGATCTTTGAATGTGCCCAGTACAGGTTGTATATTCTTTTCTTTAGTGGGTTTCAATATTATAGTACTTAAAACATTTATTTGTTTCGCTTTAACAGGAATCTAAAATAATAATAGATTGATGAGAACAAAATTTTAGTATTTATGGTTAAGATAGATTCAAAATGAAAATTCATCTTGCCACGCTCATATTCTATTTCGAAACGGTGATCTTCATGTCATTTGTAAAGATTGATAACTTACTTTAGGGAAAATGGATGGAATTGCATTATTTGATCTTGTTTCGAAATGCAATATTTCTTCGGGCTTGAAATGGCGGCTACAAATTTTGGAACCGTTTCTGACCTTTTTCTGTGTAGAACACTGAGCCACCGGTCTCGAAGATCATCATTTTTAGGAAAGCTTAAAATAACAAAAAATAATAAATAATGAGAAGAAAGATAAATAATCAATAAGAATAATAAAGAGAAAAACATCCACTTTTACATTGAAAACATAGTCACCCTAAATGCAATTTGTAAACAAAGTCACAAAACTTACTTATAAAAGGAAATTCCAGACCCGGGGTACCTTTCACTCTTGCAATTAACCACAAAACACGTTTTTACCATGGTTAGGAGCGAGACAGTGCGTGTGTGGACTGTGTCCCTTTCTTCTGTGTGTCAGATTAAAAATATTTATTTCAATGGTAATTTTTTTGACCTGTCTGTTGTAGTAATAACACCTAGTTTTAAACTTCTTTGGAATTCTATCTTTAAAATGAATTACCATTATTACTGTATGCATATTAATGAAAATTATAGTTATTTTACCATGCAAACACAAGATGTTTAAAACAAAAAAAAATGGAATTTGTAACAATTAGTAGTGATATATTATACTATACATGGCAATTACTACGTTGCCGTCTGACGTTTACTTGGATCTGTATGTTTGTAAATTTGCATTATATTTAATTTTGTGAGTTTTCGTAATATTAAAGTGCAAGATACTGTAACCATGGTAAGAACGTGTTTTGTGGTTAATTGCAAGAGTGAAGGGTACCCTGGGTCTGGAATTTCGTTTATTAAGTAAGTTTTGTGACTTTGTTTACAAATTGCATTTAGGGTGACTATGTTTTCAATGTAAAAGTGGATGTCCTTCTTTTTATTCTTCTTATTTATTATTTTTCTTTCTTCTCATTATTTATTATTTTTTGTTATTTTAAGCTTTCCTAAAAATGATGATCTTCAAGACCGGTGGCTCAGTGTTCTACACAGAAAAAGGTCAGAAACGGTTCCAAAATTTGTAGCCGCCATTTCAAGCCCGAAGAAATATTGCATTTCGAAACAAGATCAAATGATGCAATTGCATCCATTTTCCCTAAAGTAAGTTATCAATCTTTACAAATGACATGAAGATCACCGTTCCGAAATAGAATATGAGCATAACAAGATGAATTTTCATTTTGAATCTATCTTAACCATTAATACCTGCTAAAATTTTGTTCTCATCAATCTATTATTATTTTAGATTCCTGTTAAAGCGAAACAAATAAATGTTTTAAGTACTATAATATTGAAACCCACTAAAGAAAAGAATATACAACCTGTACTGGGCACATTCAAAGATCTGGTAAGTGAATGTTATGAAAGGAGTCAAATTAATAAGCATAAAAGTCGACATTTTAGTTCATTTATTTACTTTTGCTTAGCAAACTGATGGCGAAAATATTTTATATCATTTTGACCAAAAACTCAGCTACGCAAACTTGCTTACAAGTGTAGTTTATTATATTAATAATTACTTATAACTTAATTACTTAACTTTTATCCACTGCAGTTAGTTAATGTCGACAAATATTAATAATAATTCATAATTTAAAGATTATTTCCATACTTTTAACTAATAATAGTGTAATACATTTTTTAGGGTTGTGTGTCAAGCCAATCTTGTAACAAACCTGCAGCTGCAACATATGAGGAACTAGAAAATATAGAACCAACCTAATAATAATAACCTTACAATTGTCATTCGATCTGCCTCCTTTATGTTTAGAATTATGTATGTTAATAATATTGATTTCTAACCTTAAATAGCACATGTGGTGTTAGCCTGTAATTAATTGTTACACTTATAAATATAATATGACTGTTTCATACAAATGTATAGTGTAAACAATTGTAGGTTAACCTAAATAAATATATACACAAATAAATTATATCTCTTTTGTTATTCTTTCTATTTATAATCATCGTTTTTCATGAAGGGTTTTAGTAGTTTTAATTATATATAAACACTGCATCATTTTATTTTTAGTCTACTGGTTCTGACCGTACAAGTGTCGAATAAACGTAGATTACCAATTAATGCACGTTTGTTTGGACGTCTATACCACTGCCTATCAAGGCCAAGCCTTCGAAGAATTGCCAGCTGGTGATTCTGTTATTAATTCAATCTGCAATAATTGTATTTGTATCATGGGTCTTAACCACTTTGAAAGTTTATAATTCAACGCAATAAAGTCTGCTTAAGAAAACCAATTTTGCATTTAATCTGCATAACGAAGCGTTTATTATAGAAATTAGCGCGCTCAATATAAGTTCCTCAGATATATATTGAGAACTAGCTTTTCGCCCGCGTGGAATTCTGTTATATCGCGCTACCGAGCAACTGTTCAAAAATCTGTAATAGAAAGAACCCTATATAGTTCCCAGGGTTTTAAACTATCTCCATGCCAAATTTTTTCGAAAGCGGCTCTGTTATTTAACCGTGAAAGCGTAACAGACCGATACAGAACTTTGTATTCATAATTGAATTTATTTATTTATTTCTATTTAATACGTTGTTAAGAAAAAAACCGGCCAAGTACGAGTCGGACTCGCGCATGAAGGGTATTTTTATAGGTAGGTAATGAGTGGTACGGAACCATTACCTATAATAAGCGCCATTAAAATCACAACTGTTGTATGGGAGTCTCCCTTAAATATTTATTTTAATTAATTTTTTGTATTTTTTGTTATAGTGGTAACAGAAATACATCATTTGTAAGGTTAATAATAAGTGTCTTAAAAAAACCTGCAAATATTGCATCAAATAAAATTGTCCTTACGTTTATCGCCAATTGATATCCACACTACTAGAAAGAGATAGCTAGGTCCTTCGAGGGTATACTCTTCGGAACGGATTTGAGCTTCGCGTCCGCATTCCAGTTTAGGTACAAGTTCCTTGCTTACAACACAGAAACTGTCAGTCTACTGCATCGAATTAAAAGTTCTGGTATAATAGGTGTCGTTTACCACCCCGGTGGTTAATGGTACCTATTTAGTTTCATCTTCCCCCTTCGTAGTTATAGTACAGGGGTTTATTCGCATTTCGTATTGGACATTATAAATGGAAATTTAATACAACATCACTGGATATCGTGAGCAATAAAATTTAATAATTGCAAATAATTTTTAACTCTTCTATTATTATAAAACTCAATTTAGGTACATGTAAATAATAATCATAATCATCATTTATTGCATTCATGTAGTTTACAAGTTCTTACAAATAGTACATAGGTTTCATACATGAACCCTGCTAGGGCACAGCAATATAAATAATTTGATGTGCTACAGTATCATAATAATAAACAAACTACTTAAACAAGAATACTAAATTTATCATGATAGCATAAATGTCACAAATTAATTAGTCTTCCATTCATTAATTCATATAAAATAAAATAAATTAAAGCTAAGATAAAAATAATCAGTAGTAGTATGTCAAGATTGTAGGTGATGTGTGTATTGTGCAGGTATGAATTACAATGTCAAAGTTTACGTATCGTCTAAGAATTCCTTTAAAGTATAATACGATTTTAATATAAGGTATTTTTGGAGACTGCTTTTAAATTTATTTTCGTACTCTATGTCCTTAATTGAGTTTGGAAGCTTATTATATATTTTCACGCAAATGGCTAAAGGTCCTGAATGGAACATAGCTAATTTTGAGCTTGGTAAGGTTAATTCGTATTTGTTTTGGCGTCTAACACTGCGCTGTTGTGGTCGAAGGTCTTTATTGAGCGGGAATAGAGACTGGTGTTTTCTAACGAATTTGCTTACGTCTAGAATGTAGATACTAGTTAGAGTAAGAACTTTATATTTTACAAAGAATGGCTTGCAGCTTTCTGTGTTATCTATATTGGCAAGAATTCGGATGCATTTCTTTTCTAAAATATATATTCTAACTTTGTCTACACTATTTCCCCACACCACAATTCCATAATTAAGCCAGGAGTATGCATAAGCTAAGCATAATATACAGTAAGGGCAGTTTTAAATTCGGTATCTAGCTCTTTTAAGCTCCTGCAACCCGCATATAAAGCTGGCTAGTTTGTTTGCCAAAGTATCTATAGGTATAGGCTTTCCAATTTATATTGGTGTCTATAGTTAAACCTAACAGTTTAAACTCGTTAATGCATTGTATTTTTGTGTTGTTGTATGAGTAGTTTATATCCAATTTGCGTTTTTGGAATTGAAATTTTGACAAAACAAAACTAATGAAATAGTCTATATTGCAATAGTTTTGTTTTGTCAAAATATCAATTCCAAAAACGCAAATTAAAAATTTAATTCTAAGTTATGATCTAACCATGCTATTATTTTGGAGAGCTTATCGTCGATACTTTAGTTTAGGTTTTCTTTATCAGTGTAGGGAAAAATTATGGAAATATCGTCAGCAAATAAAATACTTTGAGCGTCAATTTCTTTAGGGAGGTCATTAATATAAACTACACTTCTGGACACATCTATTGGCCCACCTTGTATTTTCAGTTTCGTTTGGTCCTAGCTAAAATTTTATATTAGGTCGAGCAAAAAGTTTTTATGCAGTTTTGAACCTGGCACATTCACAATTTCATTCAATAGTCTTTTTTTGAATTTCGAACACAGAATTTAAAGAAACAAAAGACAATTTGGAGCCTGTTTGTTGATATCAAACAATCGAATACTAAGAAAACTTGGTTTTATTGGTTTACTTGGATTTGATTCTTGAAAAAGTGATTGATATCTTTGCTTTTGCAACAAACATTACTTATTCTTAACATTAAGGTGAGGTTCTATCAATAATCTATGGATACTTCACCTGAAGTCGCCGCCCAAGCTGTGGCACTTATTCAGGCCGGACACAGCCAAAGAAACGTGAGTGCTCAACTTAATTTAAGTCGATCTGCGGTCCGAAATGTTTATCGGAGGTACCTAGAGACTGGCGGCTTTGTTCGTCGCCAAGGAAGGCCACGATCTCGGGTCACAACTAAAAGGCAGGATCGATTCATCGTGACGACCAGCTTGAGAAATCGTCACCTTACCTCCATTGAGATACAAAACCAACTTCGCGACTTCCACGGAGTATCTGTGAGCGCTCGAACTGTTCGGAGAAGGTTAAAAGAACGCGATATGGTACCACACAAGCCAGCTAATGGGCCCAAACTAAAGCGAGCCCACCGAACAGCGCGCCTTCATTTCGCACGCAGTCATTTAAATTGGACACAGCAAGATTGGAGCCGTGTACTCTTTTCTGATGAGTCCAAAATTGTGTTACATGGCAATGATGGAAGGAAGAAGGTCTACCGGCGTAAGGGAGAGCGTTTCGCACAATGCTGCTTTGAAGACAGGGTTGCTTATGGCGGTGGCTCATGGACTGTCTGGGGCGGTATATCCGCGAGCGGCAAAACTCAACTTGAGGTTGTTACAGGACCACGGCTGCCAACATTAAATGCTGAAAGATACATTCGTGAGTGCTTAGAACCTCACGTGATACCATACGCGGACTATGTGGGCCCAAATTTCCTTTTTATGCATGATAATGCAAGAGCCCATGCGGCCGGCATCGTCAGGGAATATCTTCGGGATGTGAACATCACAGTTATGGACTGGCCAGCCAGAAGCCCAGACATGAACCCCATTGAGCACATGTGGGACGAGCTAAAAAGGCGTGTTAGGGCTCGTCAGCCAGTTGCCCAGACGATGCAGGAGTTGAAAACTGCCATAGAAGAGGAATGGGAGATGATCCCTCAAAATTTCATAGAGCGGTTGATAAACTCTATGCCTAATCGTATGAGAGCTGTGGTAGATGCCCATGGAGGCAACACGCGTTATTAAATTAAACCTTTATTTGATAAAACATGTTTTTTATTCAAAAATTAATTGCCTTTAACAAGGCGCATATCCGACTTGTTAGGCGTAGGTCCATGTCGTATGGTATTCTGAATTCAAATTTAAAACTATACGATCGAAAAAGATGGTAAAATGTATCAGGTTTAAAACTGCATCAACAGTTTTTGTTCAATCTAGCAATCATATTTCGGTAGGGGCCATCGAAACCTAAACTCTAAGGTGGGCCAATAGATGTGTCCAGAAGTGTAGAAATAATAAGCATCTCAAAACGCTGCCTTGTAGTATTGACATTATTATTTTTGCTTTTTTAGATCTTACGCGTATTATTTGACCTGTGTATGGGTCACGATGTTCTACCTCTACGAATTGTGCCCTATTTTCTAGGTACGAGCAGTACCACTTGTGTGCTGTACCTCTGACACCTATTGCATATAATTTATTAAGTAATGTTTGTATGAAACTCTGTCATAGGCTTTGCTCATATCCAGTAAAATCCCTACTGCATAGTTTTTGTTATTTATTATGTTAAGAGCTTCCTGGATATACTTGAACACAGCTAATATTGTGGATCTATTTTTCCTGAACCCATTCTGGCTGTCATTGAATATTTTATACCTTTCACAATAGGAGTATCTTTTTGACATCGCAGTCTCCAATATTTTTGAAAAGGTCGGCAGCAATGCTTTCGGCCGATAATTACTACTGTTAGTTCGATCTCCCTTTTTGTAAATTGGTTTTACTATAGATACTTTAAGCAGGTCAGGGACTGAGTCTTCATCTAGAGACTGGTTTATATAAGTTAGTGGTAACATTAGTTCTTCAGCGCATGCTTTTACGAGTATAAGTATAGGCGGTAGCTCGTCATGTCCATAACTTCGCTTGTTTTTCAATCTTTTTATAATAAATTTAGTTTCGTTCGAGTCAACAGGTCTTAAGTAAATGGAATTTTCGTTTTGGAAGGATATCGCTATCCGTTTTTCCCACTGATACAAAATAATCATTGAAAGCGTTGGGTGTTGGCCGTTGCCATTTTGCCAACGCTTTCAAGGATTATTTAAAATTATTTAAATTTTTCGAAAAACGCGACTACCGTTGTAGTCGCGTTTTTCGTCACAATATTCTTTACACGCAATTTTATATTATTAATTGGCTTTTTGTTAATCTTATTTGTGCGCTCCTTTATTATTTGCCACATTGTTTTTGTTTTATTTTCCGATTTACTTATTATTCTTATATAGTTTAGTTTTTTAGAGCGGGCTAGTGTTTTCTTAAGTATTTTTTTCGTAACGCTTATAGTAATTTGCCAATATATTGTTATTAGTTGTAGTCATTAATGCCTTTAGTTGTCTTTTATGTTTGCATGCTACTCTTAATTCAGTCGTTAGCCATGATTTAGATGAACTCTTTTTAATTTTTACGGTTTTCGTTGGTATAGACTGATTTAATGTGTTTTGTAATCTATATAATAAAAATTGGCCAAGTGCGAGTCGGACTCGCCCATGAAGGGTTCCGTAGTAACTATGATAATAATATAATATACTTAACATATTTTTTGAAAAAAAAAAAAACCAAAAACCTTACAAATTTCTTAAAACTAGCTTATTTTCAATTTTTACAACTACGCCAAAAAACTTTGTTTTTCATAGTATTTGTATGAATTACAAAGTTATATTTGCAGTTTTAGAAAATATACTGTATCTCAAAAACTGCTGACTCGATCTCATTCAAACCAATTTTGGTTGAAAGTTTACATTAAGATTTACAACATATGGTTTTTTTTAGATTTTTCACTTCATTATTATAGAAGTTAGAGGGGGGGGGGGGGGGACATTTTACCACTTTGGGAGCGTATATCTTTTAAACGATTGACTTTATGAAAAAGTCATTTTAGAAACCTTAATGTAATTTTTAAAGACCTGTCTATAGATACCACACACGTATAGGTTTCATGAAAAAAAATATTTTCAGTTTCAGTTCCATGTAAAAAATAAAGGGGGCTCCCCAGAGCCCCCTTTAATTTAAATATTTTTTAAATTTTCTCTTTAAATCGGAAAGCGGTTCACAGAATACATCTACCTACAAAGTTTTACATGTATAGTCCTAATAGTTTCGGAATAAAATGGCTGTGACATACGGACGGACGGACAGACAGACAGACATGTCGAAACTATAAGGGTTCCGTTTTTGCCATTCGGATACGGGACCCTAAAATTGAACCGCTAAATGTGTTTGATTTGGCTAATTCGTTTTTGTTGTGTTTGACTTTGTCAGGAGAAGGTTCTTATGAAAAAAAAAAGTAGGAAAGGTCTCAAGGGTAGGGGGTAGGGGTAGGGTATTGGTAGGGTAGGGTAGGGGTAGTTTAGGGTTTGGGTAGGGTAGGGGTAGAGTAAGGTAAGGGTAGGATATCGGTAGGATAGGGGTAGTGGTATCGGTTGGGTAGGGGTAGGATACCACGCGAACAAAGTCGTGACGGGTCAGCTAGTATATTATGAAATGACAGATAATTAGTATTTACGTTTTGGTTTTCGTTTATTATTTTACTCCAGTCTAGTCTTTTTAAAGCTTTTTTAAACGAGTCTATGTTTTGTTTATTATAAATCTTCTTTAGAGTTGATATTTGTTTTTTATGAATTATTGGATCGTGGGCAGGTAAAGTAATTTCTATTCCTGTGGTCTGAGAGTCCTAGCTCCACTACTTTTAGATGGAATTTGTCGTGTACGTTTGTAAATATTAGGTCAATATATGTGTTGCTTGAAGTTGTTACTCGGGTAGGTTCTGTCACTAGTTGACGAAAGTTGTACTTGGTCCTAGTATTTAGGAGATTAAATCAATCAATCATTTATTTGCACGAATGTAGTAAATGAATTGCGATTTTTTTTAAGGATATTAACGTTGAAATCCCCGCCTATAATTATGTTTTTATGTTTGTCCTTGGTGTTGATTTTAAGTAGAATTTTTCCAGGGAAGTATAAAATATTTCGGTTCCCCTGTTTTTTTGTGGCCAATAGATAACTATTAGTAAAAGATTAATTTTAGGGATTTCTACTGCACATGTTTGAAATATATATTCAATTGTCATTTTCATTAAGTCGTGTCTTTCTTTAAATTCAATATCTACCGTCTTTTAAGAATATGCACACACGACCTCTCGCATAGTTTGAGCGGCAATATTTGTAAGCTACAGTATATCCTTTCAAACACAGTAGGTTTTTTTTATTTCTGTAATCCATGTTTCTGTAAAACAAAGCGTTTCTATTTTATGATCGCTCGTGATTGCTTCTAGTAGCTAACGTTTATTTTTTAGGCTTTGTGTTTTGATATAAGATGTTTATACAACGTGTAACGGAAACCCCATATCTATCCAAAAGGACTGAAGACAACATCTGGTATGGGGTCTCTATGCAAAGTTTCAGCTCAAAATAAGTGACTCACAGAATTTACCCCAAATTATCGGTTTCATATGTTTCTTGAATACCAATAATAACAAACGTGTCACAGCGCTACGAGGGTCATAACTTTCCACGTCACTTGCCAATAAAACGATAATTCTCTTCGATCTTCTTAATTTGAAAAATTCGGTCTCTGGTATCAGTGTATTGAAATTTCTAATAAGTTCCACACATGTAGACATAGGATTACAAAACCCTTGCCATATCGTTTGTTATCATCCAAAGAAGCCGTGCACTTGGTATGTATATACCCTTTAAATTACACGTTGTATTATTGCAAGAATTTGTTTGTGTATGTTGTGGTATGTATTTTGAAGTGTTATTGTTAAATTAAAAAATTCAGTGCTTGTTTGTGGTTGTGAGTCCGTAGATATGTCTGTGACTGTGAATACCCTACCTTGTTAAGGGTGTTTATAGTCATAACAAGATCCTCTAGGTCTGATACCACAACTTTTGTGTCATTACTATTCAGTGCGCCCGTGCGCTGATTATACATATCGTAGTTATAAGAAAGATTAAGATCCAGTAGGTAAGCACAATTAAATGTCTGTGTATCCATATATAAAAGGTTATTAAATGTTTCTATCCTACTATTGCATAGAGTATTGCCATAATTTTGATGATCTACATAATAGATATTCTTAAATTTAAATTTATAAGTTGGTAGACAAATATAAAATATTAGTATGTGTTGATGCAATTAAATTTTCTCGAATAAACATGACTAGTTCTACGTAGTTTTGTGTTCTTCGGAAGTCTTTAAGAAATTACAAACATTATAAATAATTTTTACATTTACTCGTTGATATAATTATAATCTAAGCAAATATTACGGATTAGGTTCTGGGACAGTTTGCTACCTATATACCATACCTAGATGTAATTATTATGTCAAATTCTGCTCCGACTGCTGCCGTTGTAATGAGATCCACATTGAGTGTGTACACCGACACGATGATACGATATTAAAGTTTTTCATGGAATGTCCGTAATTGAGTAGAAAAATCGTTATTTTTTTATTATTGTTCCATTTCATCTCTGCACGACTTTACAATGTGAGTTCGAACATGCTTCCTAAATTTTTTTTTATCAATATATCTATGCTGACATATATCACACTTGTACGGTTTCTCACCAGTGTGACTACGACAATGACTAATTAAACCACTCCTAAAATAAAAACAACGCTGACAGACATCACATTTGTATGGTGTCACGCCAGTGTGTGTGCGACAATGTCTATTTAAACTACTATTATCACCAAAACAACGCTGACAGACATCACACTTGTACCGTTTCTCATCAGAGTGAGTACGAAAATGACTAATTAAACCACTCTTACCATAAAAACAACGTTGACAGACATCACATTTGAATGATTTCCCGCGAGTGTGTGCACGACAATGTCTAGTAAAACCACTAATATCACGAAAACGACGCTTACAGACATCACACTTGTACGGTTTCTCACCAGAGTGTGTATGAATATGACGCTCTAAATCACATTTTTTAATAAAACCGCGCTGACATATATCACACTTGTGTGGTCGCTGACCAGTGTGTGTACAAACATGATGATTAAAATGTTGTTTTTTAGTGTAACAACGATGGCATATGTCACACTTATACTTTTTCTCATCAATGTGTGTACGACGATGCCTACTAAAACCACTCCATGTACTAAAACACCACTCACAGACACCACACTTATACGGTTTCTCACCCGTATGTGTACGAATGTGAATTTTTAAGGTATCCTTTTGTCTAAAACAACGCTGACAGACATCACACTTGAACGGTTTTTCACCAGTGTGTGTACGGATGTGATTTATTAAGGAAGCCTTTTGTGTAAAACAACGCTGACATATGTCACATTTGAAAGGTTTTTCACCCGCATGTTTACGAAGATGGTGATCTAAAGCATAGAGTTTCTTAAAACCTCGCTCGCATATGTCACACTTGTACGGTCTTTCACCCATGTGTGTACGAATGTGATTTATTAAATTAATCTTGCGTGTAAAACAACATTGACATATGTCACATTTATAAGTTTGTTTTAAAGTAGATTGCTTTGGACGTCCGTGAGTTGTCTGGACAACTTTCATGTCTGATGGTGCATTTTCATTATGCTCTTCTGCATTTGCACCTTCTAGTTTTGTACTTAACGTGTATAGTTTGGATTTCTTGGCAGCGGTCGACCCTGCAATCATAAGTGTGATGAGTTTAGAACACGAAGTACGTAGTAATTACGTCAAGTATTATGTAGCAAGGTCAGTTTTAAATTGAATGTATCGTATTATTCGCTCTTGACTTAAAGACTCCCAGGTTATAGCTATCAGGAAGTAAAGCTTCTCTTTTTTAAAGTATGTTCCCCGATTACTCAAAGACAGCTGAACCGATTTGGAAACTTCTTTATTTTTTTGAAAGAGTATACTATAATCAGGATCTGCTGATGCTGAATCCTGGAGAAAGCGAGGGAACTCTTCACCACACCTATAGCGATTTGGGTATTTTTTTATAGTAACTTGTGCAGTTGCTCTCGAAAAGCATAATTTAGTGAAGTGGAACTGGTGATGAAGACCACAGATAGCCACCGGAACTACTCAATAATAAGTATTTCATTGAGAGATTGCGATTCGATTACTTGAATATGGTTATTGCACTTTATGTTCGTCACAATACATATGGTGAAGTGGAGCTGATGGTGAAGTACCAGGTGAACTCTTCAACAATTGACGGCATTGTATCGGGACGTAAATATTATATAAAAGGAGATAAGTAGTTGACATTGAGGCTTTTATTTATTTATTATATACTTTATTGTATACCTTACAACACATTTAAGGATACAAATAATAAAACTAGTGTACAATGGGCGGTCTTATCGCACAGGGCAATCTCTTACAGACAACCTTTGGATGGACAGAAATTAAAGGAGATAGATTTAGAGCTGTCAGTGTACAAAATCATACATAATACTAACCAAACATCATAATTCATAATATAAAATACATATCACAAAATATAATATATACTAATACATATCAAATTCATAATAGAGAAAGGAGGGGAAAAAAGTTATAGTGAGAGGTGCTCCTTCATCATTCTTTTGAACGTAAATAATGTTTGAGCACGCCTGACATCTATGGGTGAAAGTGAAAGTGAAAGATTTATCGAAGAAGGAAGTGGAATGCATACAAATACTTAACTCTAAATTTTCCGATGATCTCAAGGACTTTGAATGTGTGTCACAGAGAAACCGAAAACGATCTTTAAGATAAAAAGGAGTGAAAGGATTAAATAGTACATTATAAAGCAGAGAAAGTAAATGAACATTCCGGCGAAACTTAATAGGAAGCCATTTGAGCTTAGTACGAAATTCAGAAACATGGTCATATTTATTCTATTTGTGAAAATGGTACAAAAATCCGTTAACTAGGTAAACTTATATTTCGAAAACAATTATTAATCTTGCCTCGTTTTCTCGACGATTTTTTCAAGGCTGTGTTTATAAAAACAATCTAGTATTTTACTCCAAGTATGTAAATTTTGAAACACAAAGCACAACGTTTTATTCACAAATATTGAGCGCAACAAAATTCCCCTTTCCTTATTTCAGTGATCAAAATCATAAAAAAATAAAGCGAGACTGCATAGGTACGTAATTGTAAACTATAGCACTTAAGTACGGTCCCCCGGTAACCTTAGGGACAGAATGTTAAGGGCTGTAGTTTTTAATATATTTGTTTACAAATTCCCAGAATATTTTTTTTTAAATTTTACTACTAAATAAATATATTTAGATTTAGAAGCACAATAAAAATGTCGATAATTAAAAAAAAACTTGTCACTTGCACTGGGCCCCCAGTGGATGCGGGGCCTAGGCAGTTGTCTACTCTGCCTAATGGTTAATCCAGCCATGGATGTGTGATGCGTGTCGCACGTTTTGGTGTACATGTTGCATTTGATACTCACTTCTTGTGCCACTGGCTCTTCTTCTCCTCCTTGATACTTCTTGTCTGTCTTCTTCAGTTTTTAAGTATGTTAAAGGTATATTGTCTCCATCTGATTCAGAATGGAGCAGTGGTATATATTTTTCATCTGTATAGCCATAATCTTCAGATTTTAGTTCTAAATCTGTAAATAAACACAAATAGTTAAGAAGTCTAGTAACTAGCAAGTACTGTTTACATTCTGTGTGGAAGCCAACCCCAATATGGTTGAGAAAAGGCTAGACCAGCGATGAATATAATCACAAGTGATTTTGTTCTACAAAACCTAACACAAAATATTGAGTAGTATAGTAATCTTTTCTATGGATCATATCAGATTGTTGTTTTAAACATACCATCATGTGGATTCTGCTGCTTGGGCTCCATAACACCATCCTGCCTGTCACAAACTGCTGCTGCTTCTTCTTTGATATTGACACTGTCTATTTGACTAACATCAACTATACTTATGTTCTCTATTGGAGTTCTCATAAGGACATTGCAATACTGTAGAGGGCCTCGGATTATTGAAGTATTTGGCTGTGGGCACATATCAGTATTAGGTACAATTAGGACCACTTCTACAAACACAAACATTTTTCATTAGTTCTATAGCCAAAAGAGCCTCCACACATGGTATTAATGAGACATTTAACACATCCTAAACAGTCAGAGCGACCCAGACACAATAACAATATTACTTTACTCTTTGCACAATAAGTATGAGTGTGACACAAGTCACATAGACATAATTATGCTAAATAAATGTCAGTTGAATAATAACTCACCTCATTTATCATCTGAGCTAACAGCTCTTCAGCTGCCAGACATGTTCTCTGCAGTTGGCAGCATTGCTTTAGTTTAGCATAGCAGATGAAACAAGAGAGCATTGGTCTACTGTCTTCAGTTACAAACTAGAACAAAAACTCCTATTGAATTTCTGGTTTGTTATTTGTTATGTTTATTTTGTAGCTTTTTTGTAAAATGTGAATGAGAGAACACTGTAAACTCTTAGATCCATTCTATAGGTATTGTTTATGTTTAACATTATAATTTTTTCAGTAAATTATATGACTTATAATGTGATGTGTTAAAGCGATAGCCTGCTATCAACTTACTGGGATTTCAGTCAGCTTCTCATACAGTTCATGCATGTTCTTGTTCACAACCACAACCATGCGAACATTGTCCACTAAACATATCCTACATATTGGCAATTTATTCATATTTCAACAAGGAACAGTTCAAATTAAAATATGAAAAACACTGTCCAGCCTGTATATTAGTATAGGTAACGATTGTTCTGCTGAATTGCTAAGATTCCATGAAAAGCTTTAGTATCGTGTACACACTCAATGTGGATCTCATTATAACGGCAGCTATCGGAGCAGAATTTGACATAATGTTCATCTGCGGTATAGATCCGAGTATTTAGTTCAACAATCCAAGACCGGTAGACCACATTATTCGGTATCATGTGTTGTAAACAAACACAAAACAAACATGAAACATCACTGACAGTGCTGACCAGTGTTGCCAACTCCAGCAAAATCTTCTCGCTAGATTTATTATCTAAAGTTGTTAGAAGTCGCTAAAACTGATTCAACTACAGACGGATCCCGGATTTACTTACTTTCCGGTTACTGTAGGCCATTAGCAGCCTGGAAAGGGCATGAGCAAGTGAAGAAGAATGTACTACATAAGCAATACAATTTTTACAATTAAAAAATAAATCAACATATCAACACACACGCCTTATATACAATCAGCATCAAAATTATTGCCTTAGACGAATCTCCAGACTGGTTTCAGCCATCCCTTGAATTCGGGCTCGGTCTCTGATGTTTCTCAATATTTTTGAATGTAGTGCTTCTTTTTCGAAAGTAAATCCATAATTTTGTTCACCACAAGTCCACAAAATAGTTCATACACTTTGTAATTACTATGATGGGTAACGAATTAAAAATCAGGCTAGGTACAGCGTATAAAGAATTTAGAATCCTAATAGAACTTCACTCAAACTAGTAGTGTCTTGCGTAAGTACATAGGTAGGAAAAGTACGAAAACTACGGAACATAATAAAATACGAGGATTCCGCACACAATGGTCTAATGTTACCACTGGTAAAGATAATGTAATTGCGAGTGAGCATTTTTTTAAAAGTTGTTGGGCATAATATGTTTTGTTTTCTTGTTGTTTGAAAACTCGTCAGCTAAGTCGCTAGATCATTTTTGTCGTCAAATCTTTTTCCTTGTCGCTAAGGCTTAAGCAAAAGTAGTCATTTCTAGCGACAAAGTCGCTAAATTGGCAACACTGGTGCTGACACTGATGAAACGAGTTACTGACACTGACAGTACGATTGACACTATTGACAAATTGAAACAGTGTTACCATTTATTTTTCGCTGTTCCTACCAATTTTTTAGTTAAATCCTGCTAAGCGTTGTTTATAAAAATGCATCAAAACTGCTTTAATTACCTTTATATTTTTTAAGAATAAAGTATATCATAATCATTGATATACTAAAAACCCAAGATGCACAGTCTCAAAGAAAAGTGACGCTCGAAACTGTCGCCAAACACTCACCACCTACGTAGTAATAGTAATGCTATAAGTGTAAAATATGTTTTTGCAAATTCCATCTTATGAAAAGTGTTTAAAGTTGTTTTTACAAATCAGTATGCGAAAGACAATCAAATTTTACGACTGACGCGACGTTGCTCGATAGGACAAGGTCTTGAATGGAGACTTACACCTTATACTAATTTTTTTTATAAGACATTTTTGTTAGTATTATAAGTTTATTAAATTGTGTTCTAAAGACGTAATTATAGCGTAAATGTTTTTGGGTAGAACATGTGTATATCAATGAAACAAATATTAACTGTTAAAATCGTTTAATATTTTTTTAAATTCAATAAAGCTTATACCTTTTGCCGTGATATACATATCTTCGTCAAAAAAAATTGCCATAAAAAAAATCTCTCGCAAATACGAGAGATTTTTTTATGGCAATTTTTTTTATAGATTGGCTGACTATCGATGTCTGTTCATCGTATTTGGTCACGAGAAAAACTAAAGTATAAAAATAAGAAGTTTTTAATGAGATTGGTGTTGCGCCAAAGCAACACTCACACACACTTTTATCATTAACATATCGCATGTCGTGAACCCATAAGTTATCCCATGATGAATCGATATACTTAAAATATATTTTTATTCTATTATTAGATCATTTAAATTATTCCAGTATGGGGAGGGACGTTTAAAATTGTAATAGTAAGACCGGAAGGCGCACAATGGGCAATACTTAAAGTGATGTCATTCAAAAAACTAATTTATCCCACTGGACTGCTATATAGTTCCCAATATATATCCTCCGTACCATACTACGTAGACACAGATTGTTACAAGTAAGCCCAGATTTAATAAGCAAACGCACTGGGTTTTCCGTTTTGTAAAGTTCCCAAATGTCACACTAAACTTACGTCTAGATACTTTTAGGCATTAAGTTCTAGGATCTACAATAGATCGAATAAAACTATCCCAATTTAGAAGCTTATGTGACATAAGGTCAAACAAATTTTAAAACTATGGCTTCAGTCTTTGAGCTATGACGATATTAAAAAAAACATTTCGTCAGTACAGTAAATTAAGCTATTCAAAACACACACTCAAGTTAACGCACACGCGTCCAGAGTTCCAGACACACACACACCCACACACACACGCAATTATGCACATACACTCAAACTTACACACACATACACGTTTCGCTTCTATTTCTTTTGTTCTCAATACCTTCTAATGTTACTTTTTGTTTGTAATTTATTACATAATGTGTTTTAATGTATAGCGTAGGACACCGATTCCTATAACACAGGCTCGCTTAGCATAGGAGTCAGGGGCTTCACTTGAAAGATGTAATATTTTTATGTTCAATAAATTATTTATTTTATTTATGAACATTAAAAGAAACCGTAAAATTGACGACCTCTTCTCCTTCAGTATATTATATAACGTATACATATTTGCCAAAAACTAAATTAGTATTAATTATTGTAAAATAGATGTGTTTAACTTTTGGTGTACAATAAAGTTTATTTTAATCTATTCTAAATACAAACTTTTGCCCGCCACTTCGTTCGCGTAGAGGTTTTTCCCGCATAAATCCTGATTGCGTGGGAATTTCGGGATAAAAACTATCCTATGTCCTTCCCACGGTCCTAAACTATTCCCATGCCAAATCTAAATCGGTTCAGCGGTTTAGGCGTGAAAAGGTAACACAGAGACCAACAGAGTTACTTTCGCATTTATAATATTAGTATGGACAATATGGACAATAAAGCATAAACTTATTAATAAAAAATAAATAAATACAATAAAAAAATCGACTCCATTATTTATTCAACAGGGTAATTTTTATTATGCGACTAAAATAAAAAAGATGCCATAATACCTACATTGTTTTGACACTGAAAACGCGGCCATTGAAATTTGACGCGATACTATTTGAAATGAGCGCATCATTTAGAATTAAGCACTCATTTTATGCGGACGGTTTAGAGACGTTGAGTGTGCATCTTGGGTTTTTAGTATATCAATGATCATAATAGATATACATGGGTTGTAAAAAGGAAAACGAATACCATATCTTTTAAATAGTCTGCCAGCGGACATAGGAGTGAAAACAACAAAAATAATTATGGTTGAAAAATTAAAAACTGGCCAAGTGCGAGTCGGTCTCACCCATGAAAAGGATCCGTATCTAAGCCTTAGATCCAAGCATAGATCAGCGAAAAATAACTTTGCTTTTCATAAATTACGAAGTTTGTTCGTCAATCGTTTGTATCGATCAAGATATATTTGCGGTTTTTGATAATGTTCCATATCACATAAACTGAGCTGGCAGTGCCTATATTTTTAAGTAGTTTACGTTGTAAGTTTTCATTAAGCATACACCTACTTTTTAGATTTTGCACTCTCTTATTTTAAAAGTTAGAGGGAGAGCACACATTTTACCCGTTTGGAAGTCAATATCTTTCAAAAGATTGACTTTGTGAAGAAATGGTTTTAGAAACCTCGTTCTTTAATTAAAAATTTAGTTATTCGTTCCTTAATTAAAAATTTAATATTATCTAAAAAAGGAGGGGGTTCTTAATTCGACGCGTATATATATACTTTTTATGTATGATCACCGATTACTCGAAAGCGGCTGAACCGATTTAGAAAATTATTTTTTTGTTTGAAAGGGAGAAAAAAAAAGGAAAAAATATTTACTATGACAATCTTTTCGTTTACTCTGCATTGCGTTTTTTGTTCGCGCATAACTCCGTCATTTTCCGAACCGATTTTGGAAAATTCTGTTTTTAACCGACTTCAAAAAAGGAGGAGGATCTCAGTTCGTCTTGAACTCTTTTTTAGGGTTCCGTAGCCGAATGGCAAAAACGGAACGCTTATAGTTTCGATATGTCTGTCTCTCTGTCTGTCCGTCCGTCCGTATGTCACAGCCATTTTATTCCGAAACTATTAATACTATACATGTGAAACTTAGTAGGTAGATGTATTCTGTAAATCGCTTTCCGATTTTCAGAAAAAAATTAAAAAATATTTAAAATAAAGGGGGGTCCCCATACATGGAACTAGAACTAAAAATATTTTTTTTCATGAAACCTTTGCGTGTGTGGTATCTATAGACAGGTCTTTACAATGATATAAGGGTTTCTAAAACCAGTTTTTCATAAAGTCAATCGTTTAAAAGATATAAGCTTCCAAAGTGATAAAATGTGTGTCCCCCCCTCTAACTTCTATAATAATGGAGTGCAAAATCTAAAAAAAATACATTTCTGTAGATCTTAATGTAAACTTTCAACTAAAATTGGTTTGAACGAAATTGGGTCTGCAGTTTTTGAGATACAGCATATTTTCTAAAACCGCAAATATAACTTTGTAATTCATACAAACACTATGAAAAACAAAGTTATTTAGCGTAGTTGTAAAAATGTAAATAAGCTAGTTTTAAGAAATTTTTAAGGTTTTTTTTTATTCGTGAAATAAATATACATAATATATTATATAATTATAGTTACTACGGAACCCTTCATGGGCGAGTCTGACTCGCACTTGGCCATTTTTTTCTTTTTTATGTATGTAACTAGAAAGTATACCCTTTCAAACTCCATATCTCAAAAACGGCTGGCTGGACCGATTTGGAAAATTATTTTTTAGTTTGAAAGGGTATACTTTCTAGTTAGTCCCATTGTCATCAAGTCAGGATCTGATGATGGAATCCTGGAGAAATCGAGGGAACTCTTCAAATATTATAGACACACCTATAGCGATTTGAGTATTGTTTATAATAACTTGTGCAGTTGCTTTTGGAAAGCACCGTTTGGTGAAGTGGAACTGATGATGATGACCTCAGAAGGCCACCGGAACTAATCAATAAGAAGTATTTTAGGGGTTCCGATTCGATTACTTGAATATGGTTACTAAGCACAATATGCTCGTCACAATGCATATAGTGAAGTGAAGCTGATGGTGACGTACCTGGAGAACTCCTCAACAATTAACGGCCTTGCATCAGAAAAAGCAATATTTTGTAAGAGGTTATGAGTAGTTGGCATTTAAGGTTTTTGTAACTAGGTAAATTACAAACTGGCCAACTAACAAGAGAGAAATAAAAACTTATTAACAAATATTAAACCGACTTCAAAAAAACATTGCGAAGTGAAAAATAACGTAAAAAAGATTTTTATACATTTTTGCATAAAAATCGTAAACCAGTTCACAGAATACATCTAACAAGACCCAACAAAAAAAAAAAAAAACATTATGTTTTATATATAAAAAATAAAAAAATAAAAACAGATGGGTGCTCCGCATACATGGAAGTCATCATCTGCCTAGTGTTTTACCACTGCCTAGCTGACCTCCACAACCAGTAGCTGGGTAATACAATACCCCTTATCTAGACCAGTGCTAGATGTTACTGGCTTATGACTACCCGTAACGACTTTCAAAGATGTCCAATTGACAGCCAGGACCAACGACTTAACGTACTTTCCGAGGCACTAGAACTCGTACGAGTACGAGGCACGACAAATTTATTACAGAAAATCCAAATAGAACTTTTTGGCCAACCTGGTCGAATAATGAAATAATGATGTTTATTTTGCAAATAGGTTATAAATAACACTTTCACACGTCTTTTTTTCGTAAATGTAAACTAGATGAGGCCAGTGTTTCCTAACTGACTATTCTGAGAAGAAACACTGAAACAAACTCAGAGGTCAACGTCTCTTTTAAAGTCCAGACAATCTGTAGTGATCCAAATCATATGAGAGCCATGTAGGTTAATGTCTGTGGCGCCCTTTAGATGACAGAATCAAACAGATTTGAGCAGGCCCGTCCATACAGTGCACGCATTTATCAAATATCGCCTAGCTCAACTTAGAACCTTAAGGAGCTGGAACGATTTGACGAACATTACCAAAGTAAGGAATCCGAGACTTCGTGCTATGCAATAACGCTTACAACCAACGACCAAACTAAAAAAAAAAACTAATCAAGCCTATCTTTAAAAACGCCGTTAAGGTAGGTATCTGATTCTTGTCTCCGATTAAATCGTTAGAAAGGTAGACTCTTCCAAAGTGGTTAAATGTGTGACCCCATCCCCTCTAACTTTTTAAATGAGATAGTGAAAAATCTTAAAGAAAACTTTCACCGAAAAAAATTTGGTCGAAATACAATCAGTCAATCAGCAGTTTTTGAGATAAAGCATATTTTTAAAAACCGCAATTAATAGGGGTTAACTTATGAAAGGAGATTCTGGAAGCCGATCCGAGTCAAACTACCCAGGAATTGGCGGCATAGTTTAACGTTACCTACCCTACAATATCGAATCATTTGCATAAAACCAATATGATAAAAAAAAAAATGGAAAATTGGTGCCTCATGATTTGACTAATCTGCAGAAAGAAACGCGAGTTGATACTTGAGTTGCCTTGTTGAATCGGTACAGAAATTAAGGAATATTACATCAACTTTATTCTTGCTGTAGGTACATAAATGATCTGCCTATGCCTAGTACCTTTGGCTATGGAGACGACAGCACAGTTGCTGAGAGATATGTGTCCAACGCGCGTGCTGGTGGGTCACAGATCCAGTCTCTCCACGAGGAGATGGTTGAGCGCTTGAATTTGTCCTTGTAGGCTATCTCCGAATGGGGCGATGCCAACTTGGTCAAGTTTAATGCAGCTAAGACCCAGGCGTGTCTCTTCTCCGAAAAAAGGAACCAATTCGAACCGGTTCCTACTTTCTGTGGTGTAACCGTGCCGATAACCAATTGTATTTAGCTTCTTGGGGTAACACTTACTTCCACCTTCAATTTTGGTCCATTTATTGTGGCTAAGGCTCAACTAGCATAAAAAAGTTGGGAATTCTAGCAAAGGTGAGACGGTACTACACACCGGAATAGCTACTCAATCTGTATCAAGCCCAGGTTCGGTCGTATATGGAGTACTGTTCTCGTCTTTGGGATGGATCTGCCTCGTACCAACGGGACGCATTTGAGTCTATCGAGAAACGGACCAAAAGACTCATTGGCAACTATGCACTTGAACATCGACGACGACTTGCTGGTCTATCCGTTAAATTTCGGAGAGTGTGCGATGGAATTACACAATCTAATTCCACCAAGCCTGTTCTATTATCGGACTACAAGACAAACGGCGATGCGCCATCGTTACATGGCCGATATCCCACCCATACGCACAAAATGTTTTGGGAACGGCTAAGTGGTGGAATTCTCTGCCGGAGTCTGTGTTTTCCGATAGCTAGAACCTAGGGGTCTTTAAGTCATGAGTGAATAGGCTACTTTTAGGTAAACGTGCTCCATCTTCGACCACATCACCACTTACCATCAGGTGAGATGGTGATCAAACGCGAGCCAAAAATTTAATCAAATTGCGACATGTGACGAAATGCAGATTCTTTACGAAAACCGAAAGCAAAAAATGCAGTGGCAGACCCAGGTCAAACGCCGCAATAGTGCCTTAAGGCAAAGCTTAGGTACTAATAATAAGGTAATGGTAACTGGTAATCTATTCGAGGTGTTAATCACTATAGTCTTCTCAGGTCTGATCTGGCAATAAAGCTTTGGTTTCCTAGGATAGCGGTGCCGTCAAATAGCGGCCGTAATACAGCGATGAATGACGTCACTAGAACGTTGTCTATGTAAACAAAATGGCGCGGTTTCCTAGAGAGCGGTAACTGACACCGTAACGTCAAAAAGCGGTGCCGCCATTTGAATGACGGCCGTCTTGTCGGTGTCAGATGGTTTCGTGAACGTTTCCAAAGAGAATGTAATACACTAGATTACTTTATAAGGCCGAAGAAACTAAAGGTGATAAAAATGTATACCAAACAAAAAGTGAAAAGTAATAACTTCTATGATGAAAATAATGTTTTGTTTTTTTTTTTGGAAATCAATGGGAAATATTTGTAAAATGTGGTGGCAATATAGTTGCCACAGCCTGTCCATACCCCGCCATTTTCAATTTTACTCTATTTTATTGATTAAATACTTGGTGGCAACATAGTTGCCACTACCTTAAAAAGGGTTAAAACGGCCGTGGAACTTTCCACATGTCGTCACCGTAAAGACGGCCGCCTTTTTGCGTCCGTAATATTACGGCCGCTATATGACGGCACCGCTTTCCTAGGAAAACAAAGCTTAACGGCAGATGTTTAGTGTGACTGAACTGTGTGAGTCACCCCAGCGGAATGTTGTCGCTTTTCAGGATTTCGACTTGAAAGATAATTAGTACCCCATCTCGTGTACCTAAGTGTGCCCGAAATTTAGAATTTGTGCGTCCAGCCGATCCTAAGATATTCACAAAAAACAGATTCCACTGGAGTAACGTTACCCCAGCGGCATGTTTTTTAACCGGTAGTCGTAGCCTAAGTAACTAGCTACTTAGATAGATCATTTGTGCCTAAATGTGCCCAAAAAATTAAATTTGTGCGTCTTGAGGTTTCAGAGTTATTCAAGATGCCGTTGGGGTAACATTTAGCAAATTACTGTACCTCTCAAACGGCATGATATACAACTACGATTTTTTTTATTACGATGGGTCCTAATTTGTGCTTATGCTGTGCAATTTTATTTTTTCTATAATCGACACCGTTGGAAAATAAGAAATAGATTTTCAAAAACCCTAAAATCGATCATTGCGCTTCAATGAGAAATCCTAGAAACTTACCAATTATGGTGGTTTGTACCTTTTATAAACACAAAGCATCATGCGAAATTAGATGTATCTATTCCAACTAGGGCATGCAATATCGCAAGGTTCTCAATTCCGGAACTGAGTTCCAATACTGGAAATCTGATTCCGGAATTCCGGAACCAGTTCCGGAATTCTGGAATCTTTTAAAGTTTGTTTTAAATTAAACAAGATTTATAATTATATCAGTCTTTTAACCTTTTGACCACCACGTCAAAAAAGCAAAAGCGTGCCCTCAGCGCCAAGCTTAAAACCTACAAAATAGTAGTGAGGTCGAAATTATATCGATAAAGCTCATGGAAAACTGACAATATTTTTTTAACATAGGCTTTAATTTAAGAATATTTTTTTTTTTTTATTATATTTGATAGGCTTGCGTTTGACCATAATCTCACCTGATGTTAAGCGATGATGTGGTCGAAGATGAAGCACGATTGCCTAGAAGTAACCTATTCACTCTTGACTTAAAGACTCCCAGGTTATAACTATCAGGAAACACAGACTCCGGCAGGGAATTCCACTCCTTAGCCGTACGCACAATGAAAGTATTCCCAAAACGTTTCGTGCGTACGGGTGGGATGTCCACCATGTAACGATGGCGCATCGCCGTATCGCCGTTTGTCTTGTAGTCCGATGATGGAACGGGCTTGGTGGAATAAGACTGTGCAATTCCATCGCACATTCCGCGAAATGTAACCGATAGAAGACTGACAGGCTTGCAACACGTCGCCGATGTTCTAGGCTCTGGAGTCTTGTTTCGACCAGTTTCTCGTTGCCGATGAGCCTTTTGGCCCGTTTCTCTATATACTCAAGTGCAACAAGCTGGTATTTGGCAGATCCATCCCAGAGATGAGAACAGTACTCCATACACGACCGAACTTGCGCTTGATAGAGGTTGAGCAGCTGTTCCGGTGTGAAGTACCGTCCCACCTTTGCTAGGATTCCCAACTTTTTGGCAGCCAATTGAGCCTTAGCCTCGATAAATGGACCAAAATTAAGGGTGGATGTCAACGTAACCCCAAGAAGCTCGATGCGATCAGTTATCGGCACGGTTACACCACGGAAAGAAGCAGCCGGTTGAAATTGGCTCCTTTTTGCGGAGAAAAGACATGCCTGGGTCTTGGCAGCATTAAACTTGACTAAGTTGGCGTCGCCCCACTCAGAGACAGCTTTCAAAGTCAAGTTCAAGCGCCCCACCATTGCCTCTCGGAGAGACTGGACTTGTGACCCACTAGCACGCGCGCTAGATATATATCTCTCAGCTACAGTGCTCTGTCTGCATACCCAAAGGTACCTTTGGGTATGCAGACGACAGCACTGTTATTATGCAGGGCATTAGCAGATCGTTAATATGCAGCAAGAATAAAGTTGTTGAGAGAACTGACCCCTGAGGGACCCTGGCATTAATAGCCAATTGGCCGGACGTGCAACCATCAATAACCACTCGAATAGACCGATCTCTCAGGAAGTCTTCTATCCAAACGCAAAGTTCAGTGGGTATACCGAAAGAAGAAAGTTTAGCAATAAGGCTATCGTGCCACACCCTATCGTAAGCCATACCATCCTTGTGTTGAGTTTTATTTCAACCCGCTTTGTCCTTTATGACATAAATGTAATAATCTGTGTCACATTTACGGCTTTTATTACTATTTAAATCCATAAATAGAATCAACAATCGATAAAACTAAGTCAATACCATCACAGCACTATCGTCCATCATGACGTAATTTTTTGTCATTCTATGACGACAGTGGCGCAGCTGGCACGGATTTCTTGACATTGCTCGCTCCTGCTCTAGAGGTGCGACGCCGATACTTATTAATAGTATCGAAATATTTATTCTTATTGTTTTGTACTTTCAACAGTTTCAAGTAATAAAATGTAAGTTTCTTTGAAAGAACAATCAATTTAATGTTTTTTCAACACATTTGCTCGTAAAGTGCACAGTCTTATTCCACCAAGCCCGTTCCATCATCAGACTACAAGACAAACGGCGATGCGCCATCGTTACATGGTGGACATCCTACCCATACGCAAGAAACGTTTTGGGAATACTTTCATTGTGCGCACGGCTAAGGAGTGGAATTCCCTGCCGGAGTCTGTGTTTCCTGATAGTTACAACCTAGGAGTCTTTAAGTCAAGAGTGAATAGGTTACTTCTAGGCAAGCGTGCTTCATCTTCGACCATATCATCGCTTAACATCAGGTGAGATATGGTCAAACGAAAGCCTATCAACTATAAAAAAGTGGCTCTTTATGAACCGCTATTAGGTCCATAATGCAGTGTATTAGAAACGCGTGCTTTTTACTTTACGTTATTGCACTAGTGCTATAACGCCACAGATAACTATTTACTAGTCGGAGGTTGGAGATAGCGGCTTGTGGAAAGTTCCACAGACTAGTTTGGTTAAAATATCAAAAATTTATGAATATCGGAATTCCGATATTACTCCTCTCAATTCCGGAATTGAAATACCAGAAAAATTGTTACGGAATTCCGGAATTACGAAATTCCGGAATTCCGGAATGCATGCCCTAATTCCAACTCCTCAGAGAGCTATTCCATTTTAATTAAAATCTGGCTACGCTTAAATGTAAAATATTATTTCATTCCATTTTCTCGTACACCTACCACAGTGTGTTTTTTTAACCCAAAGGTTGACTGGTAGAGAATGCCTTGCTGCATTAAGTCCGCCCATGTAACACAATTGTACATAAAGTTTAAATAAATAAATAAATGTAACACTCCAATACATGAGTTATTATTAAGTGACGGTAATTATGACTCGACAAATAATAAGTACCTTTATTCAATTGCTTATCCTTAAAGTTTCAGCTGAAAAATCCTTGTAACTACACAGATATAAGAAGAAAACCATAGGAAAAGAAATTTAATGATTAACCGAACAAATTCGAATGACTGTATAAAAGCGGCCGCGCAGTACATTGTACCAACCTTCTTAAATTTTTAGTACATGATTTTGTTTTTTGAAAAACAGTCTCACACAAAAGTGTTACAAAACATTATTTATTGGTTTGTAAAAGTATGTAAGCCATATTATATTGAGGATTTGAAAATCTTTAACTTTCAGTCAAATGTTAGTACATATGTAACTACGTACCTACAGCAATTTAATAAAAACTACACTATGTATATTGACTTGACTTATGTGTTGTGTTTATGTGACTGCCTTCAGTTGCTGCTAATTACTCGTGTGTGAAGGGTGTGTGCGCATTGTTTTTTTCCCAGTAATTCAAGGCATTGTGTGTATATCACGTCGCGTGTACTTTCTGATTTTAAGGTAAGTTTATAATTTTCTGTTTGTTTTTCGATTTAATTAGAGTTATGTCCACAGCTCCTGCTCTTTAATTGCGTAACACGTAACACAATTAGCTCATGGCTATCCTTTTATCATTGCGCAATAATACACGTCGTAAATCCGGACTTCTATACACTGCCAGTCAAAAGTTTAAGAGTGATCTTACAATAAAATTTATTTTAATTAATAAAAAAATTGAGAGAAAAATAAAACTAAATATTTTTAAAACTTTTTGTAAAACGATTTTTATTTTCATGTTGCACACAAGATTTTAAAATAAAAATTACATGAAGTCTTGAAGAATACAATGTTTAAAAAAACTACACAAAAGATTTCATACACATTTTTAATCAAAATAGCCTCCTTTACATTTTATGACTACTGTTTAACCAACTTTGGCATGCGAGCAATTAATTTATTTATGGTCTCTTGCGAGATATTCCTCCAGCTTTCTTCTAATGCATTCCACATGGCCTGCTATGAAGAAGGTCGTATACATAAAAACAAAATATACGCGTTGAATTGATAACCTCCTCCTTTTTTTTGTCGTCGGTTGAAAAGGACCAATGGGGCCAACGTCTATGCTTGGAGACCAGGATGAAAAAAACTTGCTGATCACTGATTAAGAAAGAATAAAGAAAAAGAAAATACTTTGAAAGAACAGAGACGTAAAGTTAAACAATAAAAAAATATTATTAAATCCAAAGATAAGAAGACTGATAGAAATAGGATCAGAAGACGAAAAGCTGTGAGGCGTATTAGTGAAAGCAGTTCTGATCACAGTGAGCCAGTACTCTGTGATACATCATACTAAGAAGACAAAGAAAACGAGGCAGACAACTGTGCTGGATGTGGAGAAAATTATTATAGGACTCGTCTTGTTGAAGATAGGCTGTGACAGATGGGTGCATGAGAATGGTACCGAATTTGAAGATAGGTGCTCCACTTGTGGACAACAAAAGAAAAAAACTTTTTTGCAAAAAATAAAACCGACTTCCATATCAAAACTAAACCAAACTAAAACAAAATACAAAACCAATAACACCGACTACCGAAAATAAAATTATTTTTGGCTTTGTAGTGTTTTGATATGGAAGTCGGTTTTATTTTTTGCAAAAAAGTTTTTATTTTCGCACATTTCAGTGGGTCAGTGAATTTTCCAAATCGGTTCGTAAATGACGGAGTTATGCGCGAACAAAGAACGCAATGCAGAGTAAACGAAAAGATCATCAACGTAAATATTTTTTTAGACATTTGTTGATTTTTCAAAAACGGCTTGTCCGATTTCAATAAAATTTTCATGGGACCATTTGGAAAGTATACCCTTTTCAACAAAAAAATAATTTTTTAATTCGGTTGGCAAGCGACGGAGCTATGCCCGAACAAACATTAAAAAAAAAACAAATTAACATCCGAATTGAGAACCTCCTCCTTTTTTAGAAGTCGGTTAAGAAGAAGCTAAACAAATTGAATTTCAAGGCAAGGGCAATGAAAAAAGGAAGGCTAGCACTGGTCATCTTACCCGTACAACTACGGCCGACTCACCCTGATGTGCCGGGAGATGGCCAATTCATTTTTTTTAAATTGATTTATTAGGTGTTGATTAATTATAAAAAAATATTTGTAGTTGTGTTTTTATAAGACTGTTAATTATGATAAGAATAAAAGACTGATTATAAGAACCCTATTTATTTTTTTATTCCACCTTGAAAAAAATATGGCCATCTCTAACGAATTTACCCTAATACATATAATGGTTAAGTTATAAAAATAAAACGAAATGTTATGTTTAAATCCACGATTTTATTTGTTTTAGACTATTTTGTGTTTATTGTTTTGCAGGCTTGAAATTGATCATTTGTGCGTTTTATAGTAATATATACATACTGCGTCCACATACGGACGCTACAATTAGGGTTGCCAACCGTACTCTAAAAAAAGTATTGTACTCTCTATCATGTATGCGTACTCTATAATTGTTTTACAATATGTTTTTTTTATTAAATAAATAAAAGTGACGAAGTTATAACGAATGTCTATAAAATAAGGCACGTGTGTTAACATGGCAAATACGGCTTGTTAAGGAAAAAGAGAATGTGAATTCTACCTACAATGCTAGTTTTCTTTATTATAAAAAAAATTGATCGCGGTTAAACAAACCCACTCAAAAAATAGTTTCAGTAAATCTCCATCTCCAAACTGCACGGAATGCGACATTGTAGAAGATGTTTACCATATTATTTTGGAGTGTGTCCGGAGGAACGAAGCGGAAAGATATTTGATTGAACAAGAACATAATATTTTACATCAAATAGAATTATGCAATACCATACTAGCCTTTCCAACATCTAAAACTGCTAGGGTTATATATAAATTAGTTAGATTAGCGTAGATTGTAAGTTTTGTTTGTTCCTCAAATCAAAAGTGTTCCTATGAGGGTGGCATGTTTGTATTGTGAACAAATCCTCTTTAATAAATAAAGATTTAAAAAAAAAGTATAAAAAACATATTAAATAGGTCAATTCTTATTTAAACCGGATATTACGTCTGATATAAAACTAAAAACAAAACACTCCAGACGAGAAAATCTTCAAATAACTCTTCCCGCTGTGTGTGGTGGAGCGGAAGGAAGTGTCAGACTTCTACTGAATAAAAACCTAACCTAATAGGTGTGCGTCGCTGCGCCTGCCAAATTCCATTTGTGAATTTTTTCATTTTTATGCGCACTTTTTTGCTTAAAAAAATCTAGCCCCTTAAATGACTGATAGTTTTAGCAACTTTTGTATTTTTATAATATCTTAAATAAACGTCTGTGTTGTGGTATCAATAATTTTACCGAGTTTTTTATTTTCAATTCAATAACATGTTTTTTGTTGTTTCCCAAAACCTTACAAAAATCACTTATGGAACTTGGCAGGCGCAACGACGGTGTGTTTAAATTTTCGTGTACAATAAAAGAGATTCTATCTATCTCCTTCAGTTGCCATTGCGTTCCAGCGGGCCTAGACAAAATCCATTTTCTGTAAGCGTTAACGCCAACGGAAAAATTAAATTGTATGGAGTTGACATTTACTAACACGTGACAATCACGTGACATGTGGTTAGCAAATGTCAACTCCATACAATTTAATTTTTCCGTTGGCGTTAACGCTTACAGAAAATGGATTTTGTCTAGGCCCGCTGGGCTGCGATATCTCGTTAGAATATGCATAGGGCAGTAGCCCTATCGGACTTTGTCAATACTGCGGACTTCTTGAGGCGCGCGTGGAATACGGCGCGCCACCGCGTCGACTCGGGCCTCGACCTTACCGGACGGTGAGCTACCCCTGCTCGACGATACACTAGCTACCTACTTACAAGAATATAATGCACACGTCTATTTGTTTCCTTTGGTGTAAGTATTCTGTACAAAAACCTTAATTAATAACCAATTCTTGTTGTGCAGAATGTCAGGATGCAGATCACGCAGTTCGTCACATTCATGGCGTTTTGGTGATTGTTTATTTTGTATGTGTTTGCTGAAAAAAATCTTAACAATATTTTTCTGTTGCGCTGTCCAAGGAACACGGTTTCGTTTTTTCTTCGCTATAGTTTCTGTAGCATGCGTAATATCAGAAATCTGAGTTATCTTTGATGTATTGACATGTACATCGTCGGTAATGGACGTCTCATTGGGGTGTTCAGGAGGCGTTATTGCTTCGTGTTTCACTATATCATCATTTTGATCTACTGTCTGATTATACAACATGAAGTTTTGAGCTAGAACTTGTTTATTCGCAGTTTTAGATAATGGTTGACATCTCTTTCGGTGCTGCCGGAGTTGTTTTCTCGAGTAAAATCCCAAACATTTTTCACATGGCAAATAGTCAACATTTGTATAAATACTGCATTTTTTCATAGGCTTACAGCATTTTGTAACGTTGTTGATATAGTTTCCTTTTTTACGTAAGTTAGTCAAAAGATTTTTTCGTGTACAACTTTTCTTGGGATATGAAAGGATTTCTTGTACCTCAAATTCCACAGTGTGATTGCGTACAACATGCCTCGCAAAATTTGAAACATCGCTTTTACAATAAAAGCAAAAATCTTTGGTTCTTATTCTTTTGTTTCCGGATTCGTTTTTACTTATTTCTTCAGTACAATCAATATTACTTACGATTTCCTAGAAATAAATGAAAGTTTTTATAAAGTTTAATATTTGGTTATGTTATTCTTCAAAACACAATAGCTGATGCTAGCTTCAAATAATGATTTCAAATAATTTGGGCTGGTCATATCTGCCGCATGTCGGAAAAGCAATGGGCCAAAATAATCACTGACACTCAAATGGCAGGAAACGACTGCGTAGAAGAAGGTGGAAGAAGGAGATGGCGGGATGAGTTGAACTCATTCTTAGGGAATTAGCCTACTATCGCATTAGACCGCGAAACGTGGAAGGAGGGAAGGGACGCCTTTGCCCTGCAGTGGGACATCACATGTTCATAATAATAATAATAACTAGCTGTCCTGGCAGACCTTATTCTGCCTTATTTATCTAAAACATAGTAATATTGTTTAGTTATGTTAATAGCTGCCTGGACAGATTTCGTTCTATCAAAAGTGATTGGCCTGTTGCAGTTTAATAGAAATAAAATAACATTGAAAGACTTTAGTAATATTTAATGTGGTGATAATTAAAGTCCATGCAGCCTCTTTCCATCCAACGCTTATGTTTTTATCACTTACTAGTACTCACGCGGGGCTTCGCTCCCGTGGATTCTATCACGGTAAAAACATAACTCTCCTTTATTGCAGTCGCGTATAAAGTAGCATTTAACCTTCCTCAAGCTTCAAGCTACTTCCATACCAAATTGCATCCAAATCCACCTAGTACTTTCGAAGATTAGCGCGTTCAAGCAAACAAACAAACAAACTTTTCAGCTTTATAATATTAGTATAGATTTTCCTTCATATTATTCACGATTACTGATTGTTATCAAGTAAAATATCACGATATTTTACACGATTAAAAAGGCTATAAAACAAATTTGAGGAAACTCATTATATTATTTTTCATTAATGACATGCAACCTCTAATCAACTTAAAGGCATACCAAAGGTAATCCTAACGCGCCATTGTTTTGTTTTGATTGACGTCAAATGTTGACAGCTGGGGACAGAGTGCTTTGAATGGGAAAAGAAAATTGATGTTTTTACAATTTTTCTCGTTTTTTTTTTAGGTACCTACTTTTTTCTCTATAAAAACCTTCCTCAGACTTCATCAAACACAACAAAAAAGAAATCAGCCAAATCAATTGAGCCGTTCTTGAGTTTTGCGCTTAGCAACACATTTAGCAATTCATTTTCATATATAACTAGCTGACCCGCCACGACTTCGTTCGCGTGGTATCCTACCCCTACCCAACCGATACCCTACCCCTATCCTACCCTGCCCCTACCCTACCACTACCTTACCCTACCCCTACCCTACCCCTGCCCTAACCCTACCCTACCCCTACCCTAACCCTACCCTACACCCACCCTACCCCTACCCTACCCTTACCCCTACACTACCCCTACCCTACACCAACCCTACCCCTACCCTACTCTCCATTTCTTCTTCGTTCGCGTGGGATGTTTTTCCCGCTTAAATCCCTATCCCGTGGGAATTCCGGGATAAAAACTATCCTATGTCCGTCTCCTGGCTCTAAGCTACCTCCATACCAATTTTCACCCAAATCTGTTCTGCCGTTCTTGAGTTATAAGTGGCGTAACTAACACGACTTTCTTTTATATATATAGATATAGAAATGATTTTCTCTCTTACTAATAAACCCCAAATTTTTCAAAGAATTCACGGGTAGGTTAGGTTAGGTTAGGCGGGGCAAACATGAGAAACACTTATCTCTTATCTTGTTTAAAATATTTATTTATTTATTTAAACTTTATGTACAATTGTGTTACATGGGCGGACTTAATGCAGCAAGGCATTCTCTACCAGTCAACCTTTGGGTTAAAAAAACACACTGTGGTAGGTGTACGAGAAAATGGAATGAAATAATATTTTAATACTAATAAATATAATACTAATATATAATAATACTAATAAAATACACATATATGCTAAAATGACAAACTAATAGATACGGTGCTTTATAATATTCTTTCTGAATAAGAGAGCTCAAAATAATTATGACAAAGACCAAACTAAGAATAACAACCCCTTAAGTAGTGGTTTTTAATTTTACGCTTAAAAGAAAATTTTGACTCAGCCTTCTTGATGTCAAGGGGTAGCAAATTCCAGAGTTTAATAGTAGAAATAGCGTAAGAATTAGATAGAAACCCGGTGCGGTGAGAAGGAATGTGAAGAAGTAAGTTTTTGGATGCGCGAAGGTTAAGATCATGAGAACTGCCCAACAATTTAAAATTTTGTTTTAAGTAAACAGGAGCACAAGGATCGTTCATAATAGTGAAGAGCATACATAGGGATCTGAGGGATCTCCTTTGACGGATAGGCAACCATTTAAGCTGAGAACGGAAGGAAGAAATGTGATCATATTTTCGAAGACCAAAAATGAAACGAGTACAGTTGTTGAGAAGTCGATCCAGTTTGTTAAGAAGTTCTTGGGAAAGATCAGAATAGCAAACATCAGCATAATCAATGATAGGAAGCACAAGTGATTGGACCAATGTGGTTTTAGTGCTACAAGGACGGAAATGCTTGAATCTATAGAGAGATCGCAGTGTGAATGTTACCCTCTGGCTAACCTGTGCAATCTGCTTATTCCAACTTAACCTGTCGTCAATATATAGGCCTAAGTTTTTTACGTGCGGCGAGAGAGGGATGACAGTATTGTTGAAGTTAAGCGGGAGAAGCAGGCTGGTGTCCAAGTTTCGCAGAAAATATGAGCTACCGATCAGGATAGCCTGACACTTACTGACATTGACAGTAACACCAAACCTGCTTGACCAATCACTGATAGCTAGAAAAATATTGGTATAGAGAAATATTGGTTTACAATAAAGAATATTCTATCTATCTATCTATCAAAGTTACTCTAAAATCATTCCCAACAATGAATTTGACCAGACTAACAATTAATTATGAGACCAGACCAAATCTGACAATATTTCTGCGACATACTTATATTAATTGTAGTGGAATTAAAATTGTAAAGTTCTATTAACTTTTTTCATAATCATATGCTTAACTCGATCATGAAGTGTTATCTATTAGATCATATTCGGATACAAAAGGAAGGTAGGTACAAAGAAAATTATTAGAAAAGAGATGAAAGTTAATTATAGTTAAATAAATCAGGACAGAATCTTGGTAGAAAACAGAATTGACTAGATCAAAAGTGACAAATAAAATATTAATTATTGTAGTGTAGAGCTCACCTGAGATATTTTTGTGTCTCCTCTTAAATATCTAGCCGGTAGTGATTCACTCTTAGCGTTTGTCAAGGTGTCTAATGCTACTTCTGAATAACCAGCGTCACTGGAAGAGTCAGTAGATGCAGGATTGTATGTTTCATCTTGGTCACTATCATCCATATCCAAGTTTTCCGAGCAATGGGTGTTATAAGAATTGGGGCTGTCCTTTTTAGCAGTATAACTTGACGTTGTGGGTAGTAGGTCTCGCATCGAAGGATTAGGTGTCTGACCTGGCAATAATGATTGGCTTGTTACTGTACCTATGATTTTTGCTAACATACAGGTCGACACTTTCAATATCTGTCTGATATAGTAGCAACAACTGGCTAGTAAGGCCGTTTACACATTATGCCACTGCGGCAGCGTTTTTCGCCGCCGCGGTACATAAACTTGCCGCCGCCGCCGCGGCGTTGTACGTAAGGACTATATAAGGGACTAGTGCTGCGGTGCCGCGGCGGCGGCGGCGGCGGTGCCGCTGCCGTTGCGGCATTATGTGTCAACCGCCTAACGGTATGATTTTCTATGATATGTGATTCTTCACTGTCACTTGACGGTGTGTACATATTTACATAGTGATGAGATGAATCTAACGTATGTATTAGAAGGTTCCTCCAATGGCAACATTACTAGCAATTTGGTCTACCAAATGTGTTTCATCAGTGTTCTGTTCCAATAAAATACTTCTAGAAGTAATAATATCTTTAAAGTCGTACTGTCTGCGGTATCTTCTGTTGTAACTGGCATATAAGTCGTAGGGCTAAGTACGTCACATTCTGAGGAACGCCCTATGCGATAAATTCATTTATTTTGGCACCGACTTCAGCCATGTGAGTAGATACTTACCTGCCCTTATTTTAAACCGAATTAGGCATTCAATGAAAAAAGGTTATTTTTCGCATTGTAGTGCAGTAGTGTTTTTGTTTGTTTTGAAGTGGGTTAAATTTTTTGTTAAAGTTTTTATTTTATGCTTTTGTCTCATTCTTTATGTTACTTGAGATACCTACATACCGTTCGCGCTAATCCGCATTGGGCTTGCGTAGTGGGTTCTGTCTAGTCCATTCTCGTTAGGTACGGTTCTAATCCGTAGGGAAGATTTATGCCTCAGCAGTGGACATATTAACAGGCGTAATTTGCTAAACCGTGCACAGATATAAGAGGGAAGCAAACGCGGGAGATTAGCTGTTTTTAATTGAAGAGTTCTATGTTATCTCCGAAGACCTTCATCGGAACCTTATGAGAGTTGATACGACAGAGAAAAATAAAATATATGACGGCGTTTTATATTTTAATTAGTGTTGGGTAGGTTTCATAGATGTCGCTGTTAGTTTAGAGTGTCGTGTAAATGAATTATCTGTGTCTGTTACGTCACATCCGATGACATAGCACTCTGACCAAGGATCTTCTACCTACTAACTGGATTGCTTACGAATGACTCAAAGAATACAGAAAGTCTTTCTTAGATGTTAAACAATAGAGTATAAACTTGCACGTATAAAACTGAAGGAACTATTCGTTCCGAGCGAGACAGTGCCGTGTGTGGACTGTGTCCCTTTCTTCTGTGTGTCAGATTAAAAATATTTATTTCAATGGTAATTTTTTCGACCTGTCTGTTGTAGTAATAACACCTAGTTTTAAACTTCTTTGGAATTCTATCTTTAAAATGAATTACCATTATTACTGTATGCATATTAATGAAAATTAAAGTTATTTTACCATGCAAACACAAGATGTTTAAACCAAAAAAAAAAATGGAATTTGCAAGAATTAGTAGTGATATATTATACTATACCTGGCAATTACTACGTTGCCGACTGACGTTTACTTGACATCTGTATGTTTGTAAATTTGAATTATATTTAATTTTGTGAGTTTTCGTAATATTAAAGTGCAAGTTATTGTAACCATGGTAAGAACGTGTTTTGTGGTTAATTGCAAGAGTGAAAAGGGTACCCCGGGTCTGGAATTTCCTTTTTTAAGTAAGTTTTGTGACTTTGTTTACAAATTGCATTTAGGGTGACTATGTTTTCAATGTAAAAGTGGATGTTCTTCTCTTTATTCTTCTTATTTATTATTTTTCTTTCTTCTCATTATATATTATTTTTTGTTATTTTAAGCTTTCCTAAAAATGATGATCTTCGAGTCCGGTGGCTCAGTGTTCTACACAGAAAAGGGTCAGAAACGGTTCCAAAATTTGTAGCCGCCATTTCAAGCCCGAAGTAATATTGCATTTCGAAACAAGATCAAATGATGCAATTCCGTCCATTTTCCCTAAAGTGAGTTATCAATCTTTACAAATGACATGAAGATCACCGTTTCGAAATATGTAGAATATGAGCATAGCAAGATGAATTTTCATTTTGAATCTATCTTAACCATAAATACTACAATTTTGTTCTCATCAATCTATTATTATTTTAGATTCCTGTCAGCGAAACAAATAAATGTTTTAAGTACTATAATATTAAAACCCACTAAAGAAAAGAATATACAACCTGTACTGGGCACATTCAAAGATCTGGTAAGTGAAAGTTATGAAAGGAGTCAAATTAATGAGCATAAAAGTCGACATTTTAGTTGTTTTATTTACTTTTGCTTAGCAAATTGATGGCAAAAATATTTTATATCATTTTGGCCAAAAACTCAGCTACGCAAACTTGCTTACAAGTGTAGTTTATTATATTAATAATTACTTATAACTTAATTACTTAACTTTTATCCACTGCAGTCAGTTAATGTCGACAAATAATAATCTATACTAATATTATAAAGAGGTAAAATTTGTAAGTTTGTATGTATGGGGTAATCTCTGAAACTACCGAACCGATTTTGAAAATTCTTTCGCTTACATGTAGCTGCATTATCCCTGAGTGCTATAGGCTATAAATTATCTTTATATCATGCATATTAGCCGAGCTAATATAATCTTTGTCAAGCAAGTCGGGGACGGGATCCCGTGGAATATTTTCGACTTCTACGCGGACGAAGTTGCGGGCAGAAGCTAGTAATTCATAATTTAAAGATTATTTCCATACTTTTAACTAATAATAGTGTAATACATTTTAGGGTTGTGTGTCAAGCCAATCTTGTAACAAACCTGCAGCTGCAACATATGAGGAACTAGAAAATATAGAACCAACCTAATAATAATAACCTTATAATTATCATTCGATCTGCCTCCTTTATGTTTAGAATTATGTATGTTAATAATATTGATTTCTAACCTTAAATAGCACATGTGGTGTTAGCCTGTAATTAATTTTTACACTTATAAATGTAATATGACTGTTTCATACAAATGTATAGTGTAAACAATTGTAGGTTAACCTAAATAAATATATACAGAAATAAATTATATCTCTTCTGTTATTCTTTCTATTTATAATCATCGTTTTTCATGAAGGGTTTTAGTAGTTTTAATTATATATAAACATTGCATCATTTTATTTTAGTCTACTGGCTCTAACCGTACAAGTGTCGAATAAACATAGATTACCAATTAATGCACGTTTGTTTGGACGTCTATACCACTGCCTATCAAGGCCAAGCCTTCGAAGAATTGCCAGCTGGTGATTCTGTTATTAATTCTGTATCTGCAATAATTGTATTTGTATCACGGGTCTTAACCACTTTGAAAGTTTATAATTCAACGCAATAAAGTTTGCAAAACCAATTTTGCATTTAGCCCGCATAAGGAAGGGTTTATTATAGAAATTAGCGCGCTCAATATAAGTTCCTCAGATATATATATATTGAGAACTAGCTTTTCGCCCACGTAGAATTCTGTTATATCGCGCTACCGAGCAACTGTTCAAAAATCTGAGATAGAAAGAACCCTATATAGTTCCCAGGGTTTTAAACTATCTCCATGCCAAATTTTTTCGAAAGCGGCTCTGTGATTTAACCGTGAAAGCGTAACAGACCGATACAGACCTTTGTATTTATAATTGAATTTATTTCTTTCTTTCTATTTAATACGTTGTTAAGAAAAAAACTGGCCAAGTACGAGTCGGACTCGCACATGAAGGGTAATTTTATAGGTAGGTAATGAATGGTACGGAACCATTACCTATAAAAAGCGCCAAAAAAAATCACAACTGTTGTATGGAAGTCTCCCTTAAATATTTATTTTAATTAATTTTTAGTATTTTTTGTTATAGCGGTAACAGAAATACATCATTAGTAAGGTTAATAATAAGTGTCTAAAAAAACTTGCAAATATTGCATCAAATAAAATTGTCCTTACGTTTATCGCGAATTGATATCCACACTACTAGAAAGAGATAGCTAGGTCCTTCGAGGGTATACTCTTCGGAACGGATTTGAGCTTCGCGTCCGCATTCCAGTTTAGGTACAAGTTCCTTGACTCTGACACAACACCGAGCGCTAGTGTGTATTGAGCCAACGATTTACTGACAGTATGATTTGAGACTCGTTCGGGATCGCACGGTCGTGCTACGCGTTCGGTGGAGTGTCTGAATCAGGACGTTGAAACTCCCGAAGAAGCTTCAGACATAAAATTTACCAAAAAAACTAGTGACATCTTATGTCTGGGGTCAACTTAGTTTTGTACGTAATGCGTTTGTTTTGCTAATAGATGGCAGCAGCTACGATATATTTATACATATATGATAATCAAAATTAATAAAAAAATATTATATGTATCGAAAAATTCATAAAACATTATTTAATGTATTTAGGCACCTAATTCACTAAATCACTAAATTAAATGTCATTATAATTTTACTGCATCATAGACTCTATACACCTCACTTGTTTATGAAAAACAAAGGAAAAAGAAAAATATAAAACTGTCAAAAACAGTTTGACAAATTTCGATTAATTAATAAATTAACAGAAAAACATGTGATGAGTAATAAAATCCCTAAAATTATGGTAAAATATGCAGCACAAGTGTTCAGCCAGAAGGTGTCTAGCGCTTTACGTTTTTTATCGAGTTAGTATGTTTATAATTTCACATATTTTCATCATTATTGTTACCTAGCAAATTTTGCAAATGTTATTAACCAACATTAATATTTTGTTTCAGAACACAACATTCTGCCCGAAGAGTGCAGAGATTTCCTGTTATTATTTGATAAGCTCTTCGAATCATTATGGTCATTCTTACAAGGGGTTATCAAAAATATATAAGCAGTGCTTAAAAAATAACTCGCCCCATTTCCAATTGTGGTATGATTTGTTGCCTATTTTAGACTCAATTAAATTTGAATCAGTAATTCGAAAAAATGATTTCAAGTTGATTAAGTATGAATCGATTCCATCGGTAAAAAATTGAATACATAATATAAAAACATTTATTGAATTATGGCAATATTTAAATGTAAATTATGGTGTGAAAAATCTATTAACTAGAAATTTTAAGTAGGATCCCTTAGAATTTTTTTTAGTACTGTTAGGAGTAATGATGTGCGTAATATTAATCCCAATTGTAATCAGTTCATGTGTGCATATAAAACTTTGCTGATTAATAATTTTAATTCTATACATTCTGTAAGAGCTAATTGTGAGAACGATTGTAATAAATCATTTCAATCAATGGTAAATCTGCTTGGTAATAAATCTAATTATAAAGAGAATAATGATATTGATGCTTTATTAACTACAATGAGCAATTATTATAAAAAATAATGTTTCGTTGATTTATAATGAATCCAAAAAATCACAAATATAAAAAATAATTAAATCCATCTTCACCGTGTTTTAATTTTTGCCAGCCTCTAAAATCTAATCTTTAGATTTTGGAAGTACTAGATTGGTTGAAATAAATATTCTAAAATCAAAGATTTAATCTTTTGTCGATTAGAATATTTATTTCAATCAATCTAGTACTTCTAAAATCTTTAAAATAAGAAAATATTATTAACATATCAGGTAGACGCCACCTATCGGATTTTTTCGGTATTAAACTACCGTTACGCTACCTGGCGATCAGGGTCAAAAACTCAATTTTCGAATCATAGAGTAGTGCATCTATCTCAGTATTTATATGTATCATCTATGGTCTGAATTGTGTTACCTATATTGTTCTCTTAATATAACTGTAACTTAACGGTGATTATTTTAAAAGGAAAGGATTATTGAATTGAAGTGATTGTACTATAATAACTAGTGCTTTTATTTTCTTCGTCCGACAATCCACGCCAATAAAGTGTAACTTCAGATTTGAGATCATAGATCCATTTAGGTAATATCGCAGATGGGGACCTAGTCCCTTCATCAGAAGTGGGATCTGAAGGGCCTGCTTCAGAGGAGAATAGTCACACGAGATCTTCAGCGCCGGTATCAGATCCATTCCTGTCTCAACTGATGGAGCTGTTTTTATCCCAAATGACGGCTATATCACAGCCCCGACCTTCGAGCAGCCCGTCTATCCAGTTGATTGAGTTTGATCCAGATGGCAACGAAGCGGACATATAAGGTACGGCGCGTGCTCTGCCGGCGCCGCACTGTAGGCTGAAATCAGCGTTTCATAGACATTCAAATCATTTTCTTAAAAGTGACATTTTTTTTTCACATGGAATGCTAGAGGAAACTAATTACATGCCTAAAAATATATTCTTTATGAAATGGGTACGTAAACGGAAGTCTGAGTATTTTTTTTCTTTAAAAATTTGTATGGAAACAACATAAAAAATTACGATAACTCTGCTATCGCACAATTGGCCCTTATTCCCTTCTAGGGGATTAATCCTTGAATTATTTTGGATTTTTTGACATACTCGGTATCACGGCTTCAGGTGCGCTTTTTTTTTTTAAAAATGTTCATAAGTATGTGCTTTTTTTTGGTTTATGTGGCAATTTCTTTGGACCAATTTGGCTTAACATACATGAATATGATCTGAACAATTAACTACAACAGTTTTATTTAAAAAAAACTGATTAAAATAATATTTTTTTTAAATTAATGTGTCAATTTTGGTGGACTAGTTTGACTTAACATTGTATAATGTAATACAAATATTAATAAAATAAAAATAAAAAAAAAACATGTCATATACCTACATCGTTTGTAAAACAGGTTAAAAAATGGTGTATTTATTGAATTAATAATACATTGTAACTAACAAAATTTCTTAGAATCAAAAATAAGACAATAAAACTTAACTACCCTCATAATTATACCGGTTAATTATTACTCATTAGCGGTTAATGGCTAATTAATATTCAAATAAGTGCACTGTTTGATATAATCAAATACGTGAAACAGATAAGCTAATGTATGTACGTATGATTTGAGTAACTGTTACCTTATTATATTAGTATTTCGTCGAATCATTAACCAAACATGATCATGAGGGTAGTTAAGTTCGATTTTTGTTAATAGCGTAAACTATAAAAGAGAAGTGCATTCAAATTGCAAATCAAATACTCTTTAAGCATAGAAAGTACAACAGCAAGATTGGATAGCATTGTGACAAACCTTGATTTGTTCGTTATTTTAAAAAGTTTCGAAGGCTTCAGCGATTATCAACATTTATTTCAAAATGTAGTTTCTCGGTTGACGCATAGTTTATCAGAAGATGATTGTGTTACTTTAAAAGAATTTTGCCGAAAATTTACAAGAGCCGATAAAACGATACACACCGGAAAATTGATAATTTTCGAAGAGAATATGGAATCTGGCTCGAGGCTGAGATTGATTGGCCGAGCTGTATCAAAGAAAATCATCACGAGAATGCAACTAATATAGCTCATGAAGAATGCCCTGGTACATCAGAGAAATTTTTACTGCTCAAAAGGCTCTTGGTTTATTGTTATCCCTAAAACTGTCAAAATGGCAATACATTACATTGAGAGAGTCAGCTATTCGAGAGGGTCTTAATAATTTATACCCTTCTTACTATAGAGTGCAGCAAGAAAAGAACGAGTTCTACCCAGCTCAATGTGACTCCATTACAGTAACAGACTCTTCAGCAAAAATTACGCTGCAGGCTTTGTTGGATTTAACAGTAAAAAGAATCATGAAATGTTTACCGCAAGATCTTCATGAAAAAAAAAAACTAATATTAATATCTAAGTGGGGTTTTGATGGAGCATCCAGCCATAGTATATACAAGCAGAAGATGGAATCAACGCAAAACACTGACGATGATGACTCGAGTATCTCCATGACCTCATTGGTACCACTGAAAATGACATGTGAAGAAGAGACTGTTTTGGAGAACCCAAAGCCTTGCTCAGTTTCATTATGTCGGCCAATGCAATTACTATTTGTTAAGGAGAGCGAAGCAGTAGTGAAAGAAGAAAAAGAAAAATGGACGCCGAAATATCAGCACTTCGACCTACTGAATGTGGCAGCAATACTGTTCGACACAAACGTATGCTGACCATGATTGATGCTAAGGTTTGCACATATATTTCAGATGCAAAGTCAAATGCGTCATGCTACGTTTGTTTAGCGAAGCCGTCTGAATTGAACAATTTGAAGGCAATTGAAAAACGAGGGACATCAGATTCCATGATGGATCTTGGAATTTCTTCTCTATATGCACGCATCAACATGATGGAATGTCTCCTGCATATTGCCTACAGACTGGATGTTAAAGTTTCGTCTTGTAAAACCAAAGCTCAAGAGGATTCAAGAGATGCAAGAAAGAAGATTATCCAAAATCGATTTAAGGAAGAAATGAATCTGCTCATCGATATGGTTAAGCAAGGACACGGAACTACCGATGACGACAACACTGCAAGAAGATTCTTTGAGTTTCCAGAAAAAGCTGCTGCCGTCACTGGTCTAGACGAAGAACTGATCCGCAGATTTGCAATAATTTTACAGACTATTACATCTGGTGAACATATTAGGGTAATATTGATTTATATTAAATGCACAATGTATTTATGGTACTTAATACAAAATTATGTACTAAAATACAAACTACAATAAAGCATCAAAAAATTCATCCTCAACGCTGTCGGCTGGCAACGTACCCAAGATACTGGCGGCATTGCCTCGTTGTTTGGCAATGCTTAGCCGTTGACCAAAGAAATAGCCAGCCCTTGGGTCGTGGGAAGCGTCAACGAGCCTTTTCGATATTTCTTTAAAAAGGCTGTGAGCACACGGGCCCCATGGTCCGAGAGTTTCGACCCCAAACGGCTCGAAAATATAGTTATCACCGAGATGACTATATTTACGCCGCTTGAGGTTTTCCGCAGCCGCAGCGGGAGCGCCAGCACAACATGATGAACTGGGAAGATGGGATGGCGCGACAGTATCGACACAAGTTGCGTCCCACACTAAAGGCCTACCCATCTTCCAAGGAAACAATGACATGCCGTCCGGTCTCTTGCCATCGTCACGCGCCAGTCCAATGGGTTCCAATACGGCTGGAACGCCGACGGTGACAAGGGCTCGTCGGATAATGTCATTTAAGTTGGCATGTCGTGCAAAACGACCCGCACTACGGCTGCAAGAGAGACCATGGTGCCCGAGGCTGTTGACCGCTTCCCCACAATTACAGCGATGAGGGGAACAACAAGGGGCTCCTAGGCGTAGTGAAGCAGCGATGCGGAAAGTGGTGTCGTCGAACAAAGTGCCTAGATTTGAGGACGGTAGCGCATGTAGCCAAAGACCTGATTTCCACTTTCCCACAGCCAGCAGACGAGCACACTCAGCAGAAGTAGCATACGTGGTTAGTAAATTATTCAGAACTACTCTGCAGAGCGGCTCGTCCCACCGCCTCTGGGAAGATGGTATAACAGGTAGGTCAGAATTCGGACAAGCGAGATTCCAGGCATCAATAGCCTCAGTGAAGCACGGCACATTAAAATTAATCAGTGTGGAAGCCAGGATATTCCTGATTAATTTCTCAGTGCTGTGGACCGAGGAAATGAAAGCCGGTAAACTAATACTAGAAATTTTGCGGATTCCGAGCCCTCCCATGCGGATGGGAAGAGAGGCTTGGGCCCAAGCTCGATCATCCAAAGCCACATTCAGAATAAAGGACAAAGTTCGTCTGATAATTTGATCCATTTGAACTAAAAGTTGATGGTGCTTCCACAAATGGGAAGCACGAAGAGAGTATGTTAATTTAGGGCCGCAACAGCAGAAACGAATTATAGTGATGGCCGAGTGCATATTGATTTGGAGCAATCTTTCCGAAACGTCATTGAATTTATTAATTTGTTCTGCAATAAAGTCGGGAAAGGAAGTATCAAAGATTGGAGAACCAAGGAGACGGAGAGAACTTTTCTCAATAATTTGAATTCCAGGTGCTATTTCGTTAAATTTAGAGAGAGTCAGTAGTTTGTCAGTGTTATCTGTTAAAAATAATTCACATTTTGAAAGGTTTAGGTCAAGGCCAATAGAATGTAGTTCATTTTTTAAGAAATTTAGGTCTGCTAAAATATTTTCTACATCACCTCCCAAGGTTCCGTCGTCAAGATACCAAACATTGAATTTAGAATTTAGCTTCCGAATTATTGGGTGAATAGCTAAACTGAAAATCACTGGCCCGAGAGGGTCACCTTGTATTAGGGTTGAGAAATTCAAAGAATATACGTACAAGACTGCTGAAAGATATGTGATTATTATATAATTGGTACTATATGTCGTCCACAGTACACAAAGTACTGTTTCATGGATCTGACATCATCAACCACAGTAAAATTGTACCAATCGGAAAGCTTTCTGAAGAGGCATCGGAAGCTCGTAACAAAGATTTCAGGAGGTTCCGAGAGCACTACTCTCGGAAGAAAAGTAACGTGAATTCCAACGAGGATATTTGAAATTTTCTTCTTCTTTCATCTGATCTACTTATTTCATCAGTGAGACCTACGATGGATGCAAGAAAAAGTTTTTTTTTTCGAAGAAACATTAATTCGATGATTCTTCTGATTTAGAGGTTGTAAAAGTTTCTCAGATAGAATCTGACACTTAGACTCAAATAATGATATTGATGACTGATGAACCAATTACTTTTATTGAAATTCTTGCTGTATTTTGTATATTTCAGTGTTTCTAATTTTCATATCCTTTTTGTTTATTTAATTTGAAACTTCGGTATTTTTCTTTGTGATAAATTAATAAATGCTTTTTAAATACCACTTTTTTGTGTTTATTTAATAATTATTTGGATTCTAGACTTAAATCCAAACTGGTCCACCAAAATTGACACATGCATAAAAAAATAAAATTTATTATTTTTATTAGTTTTTTTAAATAAAACTTTGAACTTTCGTTGTAGTTAATTATTCAGATCATATTTATGTATGTTACGCCAAATTAGTCCAACGAAATTACCACATAAACCAAAAAAAAACACATAACTATTGTTGAGTCCACCCGTCTCAACATCGCCGCGCGGCAGTGACTGTGTGGCGTGGGGGCGCGCGCTCGGCCGTCGACCGTCGTTGTGCGAGCCGTTGCCCCGCACCCCTTTTTCACTGCCGCCGGCGCGCGGCGATGTTGAGACGGGTGGACTCAACATACTCCCCCCGTTGAAGAGTCTTCAACCGTAGCTACTGGCAGCGGGCAGATGTTGTTGAAGGCGCGCCGGATGACACCCTTTCTTGTGTGGATATCGGCGACCCTCGCGACGCCGTCTCTGCCTGGGAGAACATGTGTGATGCGTCCTAGAAGCCACATAAGAGGAGGTAAGTTTTGTCTTTTATGACGACTAACGTTCCTTCCTTGAGCTCGCCAGACGACCGGCACCATTTGGTTTTCTCTTAGAGCCACAGAACGTAATCGTGTGAGAAACGAGCCCAGAAGTGTTGCTTCAGGTATTCGATACGGCGAAATCATTTTAGGCTGTTGACGTTGGCGTTCTGGTTCTGTGGATGAGGCAGCATGATTAGAGAACGACCAATAAGGAAATGTGCTGGGGTTAAAGGAACGAGGTCGGAAGGATCATTGGATAGTGGAGTCAAGGGCCTTGAATTCAAGGTAGCTTCAACTTGAATTAAACAGGTAGCCATTTCTTCGAAGGTCAGGTTTGTTAAACCCAAAATGGGTCGTAGATGATGTTTGGTGGATTTAACTGCAGACTCCCATTAGCCTCCGAAGTGTGGTGTATATGCAGGTATGAAGGAAAATTTTATACCAGGATCATTTTATTTTTGCATGCGAGCAGTTTAAAAGTCTCACAGTACAGGCTCGTATTAAAAAAGCTGAGGGTTTCAATGTATGCATGAATTGTGTTCGTCCAGGTCATGATGTTTCCAAATGCAAATTGGGTCATTGTAAATATTGTCGTCAAAAACACAACACTTTGCTACACATCGACAGTGACAATGTTCTTCCTAGTGCACATAATACTGCATTATCAGCTAGTCAATCGTCTACATCTCGAGTAATTTTACTTTCCACAGCGCTCGTGAGGGTAACCGACGCTGACGGTAATCACCATACGGCACGAGTCTTGCTGGACAGCGGAAGTACAACGAATTTCATTTCGGAAGACTTTGTTCGTAAGCTACATATTCCTACCTACATTACCAAATCCAAGGTAACAGGTATTAATTTCCATACTTCTAGTTGTACTCAGGGATGTTCAGTGTCATTAAAATCAACTCATAACAGTGAGTACGAACTGAACATTGACTGCCTCGTATTGCCAAAAGTATCAGCATCAGTTCCTCATACTTATGTTGATACTAGCAACATACGTATACCTACGAACGTCCGTCTTGCTGACCCCACTTATTACCTAACCGAAAAAGGGGTGCGGGGCAACGGCTCGCACAACGACGGTCGACGGCCGAGCGCGCGCCCCCACGCCACACAGTCAGCTGTTGCAGGCCTCTAAGCACGGCTGCGCTCGCGCATATTATATTCCCGTAACCTTTGTCCACGTATTTTAACCAACCGTACCGTTTTTGTACTTAATCATCTTTTTACATTATTACATGTTATACAGTCTACTATTCTTACTTTCATTGCTTGCTCACCACGACCTATCGTCGCGATCAACTATGTAATATTAAAAAAAAAAGCGCACCTGAGGCCGTGATACCGAGTATGTCAAAAAATCCAAAATAATTCAAGGATTAATCTCCTAGAAGGGAATAAGGGCCAATTGTGCGATAGCAGAGTTATCGTATTTTTTTATGTAGTCTCCATACAAATTTTTAAAGAAAAAATTCTCAGACTTCCGTTTACGTACCCATTTCATAAAAAAAATATTTTTAGGCATGTAATTAGCTTCCTCTAGCAATCCATGTAAAAAAATATGTCACTTTTAAGAAAATGATTTGAATGACTATGAAACGCTGATTTCAGCCTATAGTGCGCCGGTGCCGTGGCGTTGCCGCTTTTACAGTTGGTGTTAAAGAAACCGCGAGCGAGTCGGCCATGCGCTTTTGAATCAGCATCGAACGCATCCCGCGGTTGGAAAGGTCCGAAGATGCTACGACGGGATTTGTAACTTCAGTTCTATGCCAAACGGAAGCCGTGATTCACCGTGAGTTCCAGTCTCATAACCTGACCACTAGATCTCAACTTCTGCGTGTTCTTAACGGCATTTCACTGAAACGAAGACATGAGGGTTAACCATGATGCGGATGTGAAAAGGACCCGATTCTACGAATCACGCTTCATGGAACATGTAACCGCTGCGGTACTTCAGATCACAAAGCTATAGACTGCCGCAAGCGAAGAGTTCAGAGAAAACGCACGACCAGAGCCGCTGATATACCAAAACCAATCACCTACTTCATGTGTGGACGACCAAGACACTTGGTGTCGGCGTGTTCAGATCGAGCGGGAGGCGGAGGAGCATCGGGGTCAAAGAAGTCCAGGTTTGTGAACGCTAGGCATCGAGGGAGCACCTTGACTACATGATCCGGTGAGTCAGTTTCTTTCCTTTTGATAGTGGATCAGCTCGTTCATTAGTAACAAATAGCTACGCTGAAAAGTTCCCAGGTACTGCGCAGAATGATTTAGTTTATCTGACGGGCATTGGAAGGGGGGATGTAGAATGTTTTTCCCAGGTAATTAGCCCCATCAATGTTCAGGGTCTCTCTCGCTCTTAGTGTTGTTTCACATAGTACTTGATGGCACCGTTGCTGAACCAATTATAATAGGTAGGGATATATTGACTAGAATTTTAGAAAACAATATAGTGAGATCTTCACAGACGGTATACCAACGGAACGGGTCATGACAGGCGTTCCCCGTAGAGACCTTACACATCCAAATAAGACCGTGCAAAGAGGTCCCTATAGGTTAGCAACCGCGGAAACAGAAATAGTCAGTAAGAAAATTGAGTCCCTATCCCTATTAAAAGCGGGCGTTATTCAGGAAGGCAGTTCTCCTTTTGCTAGCACCATTTTATTGATCAATTCGAATATTTGACGACGCCGTTTGGGTTACGGAATACGGCTTCCGTATATCAGCGGTGTATAAACACAGCCCTAAGTCCCCTTAAAGACAAGGTCGCGCTGGCCTACGTTAATCGTGTCATGTGCTATTCAAATAAAGTCATTGCAGAGCTAGAACGTCTAGACCTAACTTTGAAAATCTCACTGACGCGGGTTTTTCGTTGATCTTTAAAAAGTGCAGAATTATGAAAAAGTAAATAGATCGGTGACGTCATGAATGCAGGACTAGTTACACCGAACCCTGGGCTTTAGTTGACGCTCCGACTCCAAAACAGCCACACATGTCAGGCAATTTTTAGGCCTAGCTTCTTACTTCAGACGGTACATACCAAATTTCACTCGTGTAATAGGACCTTTTTACCCGTTGACAAAATTGAAAGCGCCTATCAAATGGACATATGCTTACAAGGATATCCATAAAAGATTGTTAATATTCTTACGTCAGAACCGGCGTTGACAATATTTGATCAAAATTCGCCCATTGAGCTTAACACTGACGCTAGTTCAGTAGGCTACGGGGCTCAAGGATCTTCTACCTACTAACAAGTTCCTTGACGGGGCTATATTAGTCCAGAGGAAAGATAATGTTCCTCACGTGGTATCTTACGTCAGCCGTCGAATGTCCGATGCGGAATCGCGATATCGTTCAGGCGAGTTAGAAACTCTGGCGGTCGCTCGTGAGTTTGAGAACTTCCAGCATTACTTTTACGGTCAGCATTTCACTGTCTTCACCGACTGTAATTCTTCGAAAGCATCCAAATCAAAAACCGACTTAACTCCACGCGTACACAGATTGTGGGCTTTCAAATATCAAAATCTTATGGTTGTAAACCGTACGATTTTGATATTGTTCACAAGCAGGGCATTAGCATGAGCCACGCTGTCTGTCTATCTAGAAATCCCGTTTTGGTGTCCACACCTAGTTCGCAGGGACTAAATGATTTAAGTGTTCTCTCACTTCATGGAGTTACTTTAGGGTTAGCTAGTGTAGAGCAAAAACGTGATAGCGAAATTTGTGATATTATCAGCAAGCATCAAAACAACGTGCATTAGGGCATACTGTATAAGAAAATTTAACGCAATAGAACCAGCTCTTGGTTACCAGTTGTACCAAGATTCCTGATTTGGATGCAATAGACATCACGGGTAACCTAAATGGTAAAAGTGATAGGAAAGAAGATGCGTCCGCTATTATTGATTCGTTCACACAGTACGTTCTTTTAGATGACACACCTCTCGATGCTGCTAGTGCAATTCAATCTCTTAAAAGGGCAATTTACCTATTTGGTGGACATCAGACCAAGGCAGGTATTATATTAGTGCGGATTTCAAACGGTTTTGTATTGACCATAGTCTGTATAGAGCTTCACCTTATCGCTATTCACAAGAGTCTGTTCCTAAAGATATAGATCTTGAATTACTCAATCAACATTTTTCCACCTCTTGTAGTTTCAATGGGGCTGTTAAAACCAAAACTTTAGATAATCTTTCGTCTCTTCCCACTCCCGATTATTCTCCTTTTGTTTTTAATCAATTTGCTTGTTGTGATGTTAAGAAGAGTATTTTATCAATCACGTCAAATGCTGTTGGTAGTGACTGTGTAAGTCGCAAGATGATACTCCCTATTTTGGACGAAATCCTTCCTGTCATCTGCCATATCCTTAATCATTCAGTATCCTCTGGTGTTTTTCCATCTGCATGGGAAGAAGCTCATGTAACCCCACTTCCAAAAAAATGTAATCCTGTTTCTTTCTCTGAATTCCGTCCCATTTCCATTTTACCGTTTCTGTCCAAAGTCCTAGAACGCCTTATTCATAGTCAGCTTAGACTCCTTAATTTTTACCAATCCGGATTTCGTCCGGGGCATAGCACTACCACAGCTCTTATTAACATTACGGATGATATAAGACTGGGTATGGACAATAGGAAATTGACGGTCCTTTCTTTACTTGATTTCAGTAATGCTTTTAACACTGTTGATTTTGATGTCTTGCTCGGGATACTATGCTCTATTAACATATCTCCAACAGCTATTGATTGGTTTCGTAGTTACCTGTGTGGCCGCCGACAACGTATTTGCATTGAAGGTTCCTTGTCTTCATGGTGCAATACTACTGCTGGCGTACCGCAGGGGGGCGTTCTCTCTCCTCTTCTTTTCGCCATATTTATAAATTCTATTTCAAATGAACTTCTCTCATCCTACCACCTTTATGCTGACGATCTGAAAATTTATTCGCAAGCTCCCGTTGAAGATTTGTCTGAGGCGGTGAAGACAGTGAATAAAGATTTAGCGCGTATTTCCGATTGGAGTTTGGATCATGGTGTGAAGGTTAATCCTGCGAAGACTAAAGTCATTATTGTTGGCAGCCCTAGGCTACGTTCCAAAATTGACTGGACGACCCTTCCCCAAATCATTTTCGATGGAGCTGTTATACCCTACTGTGACTCAGTAAAAGACCTTGGTATTTATATTGATAAAGATTTGTCTTGGGGTCCCCAGTTGCAAGAAGTGAGCCGCAAACTGTTCGCCTCTGCGAGGTCTTTGCGCAGATTGCGCAATTTCCTACCGACTGCTACTAAACCTGTGCTTGCCCAATCTCTTCTTCTCCCTATCCTTGACTATGCTGATGCAAGTTATCCAGATCTAACTGAAGTGCAGCTAGATAAGCTTGAGCGACTCCAAAATTTTTGTATCAGATTCATATTTGGATTGCGCAAATATGATCATGTTTTTGAGTTTCGCACTAAACTCAAGTGGCTGCCTATTCGCCTTCGCCGGAATGCACATATTTTAACATTACAGTATTCTTTTCAATCCAACGACTCCCTTTTACCTCAAAGAACGTTTTAAGTTCTTTCATGAGTCATGACACACATGTTAGAAATTTGAGATCATCAGAGAATTTGAGACTTTTGATGCCTACGCATTCCACAAAATTTTACGACCAGTCGTTTACGGTGCAGGCCATTCGGTTGTGGAATGGATTGCCGGTGTCAGTAAGACAAGCTCAGTCACTTGCTGTTTTTAAAAGCTCGGTTGCCAATAATTTTATTTCAAACTTATGATTATTCCTTTGCTTTCTCCACATGATGTTAAAGAACACATTATATATTTATTTATTTTATGTACTTATGTATTTGTATATATATATATATACATATTTGTTGTATTTTTGTTAGGTTTTCCGTTATTAATGAATATTTGTACAGTAGTACACTAATATAGCCCTCCCCATTTTAATTAAAGCTCATAAGTCCTTCCAAAGGTTGTCTGGAAGATATCGCTCTCAGCGATAAGACCGCCATTGTAACCAATTTTTTACAATATTGTTATTTAAGTGTGATTCAATTATTGGTGTACCATAAAGTATATTCTATCTATCTATCTATCTATTGGCTTCAGTGGAGCCAACGGTCAAGTTGTGCATATAATGCGCATTGCTGCGCATACCTGCTCACAAAAGTAGAGAACGAATCAAAAAAAAAAACGTGGCGTGATGAACTTTTCGAAGTTCAGCTTGCCTTGAATAGCACCAGATCCAGAGTAACAGGCTACTCCCCTACGGAATTGATGTTTGGAATACGAGCAAAGTCATTGGTGATGTCCACCTTATCCTTGTATGCTGAACCAGAGCCCCGTCTAGACTTACAGACACCATTAGGCACAATGCAACCGAGAACAGCAAAAATGCTGCTTCGTCGGAAGTAGAACGCTTTAACCGGGGTAGAGCAATAGTGAGACCATTAAGTGTAGACGACTTTGTCTTTATTAAGGGTAGTGAGCGTAACCAAACCAAAGTACAGCGAAAGTTCAAAGGTCCTTTTACTACTTATTTTCAAGGTACTAGATCACGATAGACATGAAAACTTGCGCGCAGTACCCCTGGATACGGTGGATTGATTGAAGTAGCTACCTCGTTAGTGAACGAGGCAGAGGAGGCCGAGACGGCGGAAGTCCATAGTCATGAGAATGGAATGGAAACATCTGATGTTGGCAGTGATACCTTGTCGATTTGTAGTTCACGTACGTTGACTGCCAGCTCTAAAACCTTCTCGGCCTCCGAGAGCGAAGAAACGTAATTAAAGGTAAGATTGATACTAATCTGTGAGATTAAGTTAACTGTGTGAGGGACTGGCTCATGCGGGTCAACGTCCTATGTGTAGTTACGCAGTGAGCTTTAATAGGGTGATCTAAGGAACTGGCTTACGCAGGCCGACGTTCCAGATCCTATTATTGCACTAATCGTCTAGTCTGAGAGGCTATGAGATCAATTGAGATGTGTGACACTAGTGAGTGTTAATAGGGTGATCTAAGGAACCGGCTTACGTTGGCCGATGTTCCAGATCCTATTATTGCACTGATCGTCTAGTCTGAGAGGCTATGAGATCAATTGAGATGTGTGACACAAGTGAGTGTTAATAGGGTGATCTAAGGAACTGGCTTACGTTCACAGAAATCAAAAATACAGAGAAGTGGTAAGGGGGCGTATCGGTGTCCGCGCGACATGGCCACAGGGCTCATGTCACAGGCAAGTGGCCGTCTCCGCGAACTAGTGCGCTTTCGACGGCGATCGTGATAACATATATGAATGCCGAGTTGTTCTGTGGTATCTTGTAAAAACCGAAGCCAAAATCAAATCTATGTGAATCATGGAATCACTTACCATATCGCACCTTTGGGAACAAAGGGTCACTACTGCAACTTTTTGCAAAAATTACTTAAATATGCAGAAAAAACCGCGATAATTGACTCCATATCCTCAGCAAAAACGGTGACAATAGCATGAATAACATCGGTTTGAGGGAGGGAATGTCGTTACATTATTTTGCGTAATTGGTCCGTTTGCTTGAAACATAACGTCTCATCCTGTCAGTAGTGTTTTGACAGCCGAAGTGTGACCTTGCGCATTTGTGACGCTGAGGCACTACGGTAAGTAATGACTTTTATTTTACATATTTCTTGCAAAATTAATGTCACTTATGGATAATAATCACGTTTTATTACCAAATCTTGGTATTTGTTTGCTGCAAACATAACGTCACTTCTGTTTACAAGTGACATTATTTTTGTAATGATTAGTATTTATATTAAGGCAGAAAGTCATTTTGATCATCATTGTATAGAAGTGTTTTTTTTTTGCTTCACTTTTGAAGCAAATAAAAAACACTTCTCACCGTTTATTACCATCAAAACAATGAGTATCTTTATACTCATTGTTTTGATGGTAATAAACGGTCATTTATGTTTAAAAATAAAGGTTTATAAAAAAATATTTTGTTTATAAAATGAATAGGTTGTATTTGTTACAATGACTTTTGTAAAAATAAATATTACAAACATAATACCATTTTACAACTGATGTGACATTAAAATATCAAGCGAGAGATTATTATCTTTGAAAATTAAATGGCCCTTTTAGGTAAAACTCACAAATGAATCCAATCAACCAAAAAATAGTTTCACCAAATCGTACTTTATGTTCTCATTAAATTAAACATTTATTTTTATAACAAAAAGACACTTTCTATCTAGCCAATCTTTCTTAGATAGATGGTTTTCTATTTACATTATTATTTAGAGCTGATCTATTGAGTAATTGTTTTGTTTTGGATTTCAGATTTATGATTAACCTGTATATTATTATGCAGTAAATAAACTGCAAATAAATACTATTCAACATAAATTCCTTGTTCGGTTCGGGGGCATACACAAAGTGCGGCTGATAACGCCCATTCTTATTACTTCAAAACTTCATACGAGGGCAACTGGATTGTGTGTGAAGTCAATCGTATTCATACAGTAACACGAGCGTCATAAGCACAAGAGTCCAACAACCTCACGAAGTAACATTAAAGCAGGCTTATGACAGTAAAATTCTCTTAAGTGCTCGAAAGAAGGCAGATATTCAAACCTTAATTAACACCAACATAATGCCGAAAGTTTATGAAACTATTTACAACACAATATTTTGATGTTTCTTTATTTTATAATTAAACAAGTGCGATGCGAATCGTACTCGTACTTATTCCTATATTTTTAGCAGAGCATTTGATACTGATTTTCCTTATAACTTTATTACCAAAGTTGAAGTTCCTAATTGGATAATAAAGTCCAAATACCTACTAAACTGTGATGAATGTGATTTACTTAAGCAATTTAATATTATAACGTAGGTATATAAAGATGTTTAAGTATTAGTGTTATTTGTGAGGCTGTTTAATATTAAGCTAATATTGTTATATCAATATAGAATTTATCTTTTAGGAGAATGTTATAGAATTTTGTCCACGATACTCGTTTTATTAGATGATAAGTGCCGAACGGCAAACTCTTTAATCGTATTAAGACTGATGATTGATTTATTATGTTGAAATGTGTGACTATGCCTAGTTTTGTTTAGATTTTACATGCCATGCACCTGCGACTTGGTCTTAAAGGGATTATTTTGATTATTTTATTAAATATTAAGTACCTACAGCTTAAACTTTCATAAAGATTTTAGATACTTAAACAGCATGCTACTGTCATTTTATCTATACTATAACGATTATATTTATAATTATAACTATTCAGTATAATTAAGGTTTAATCTGACAGTAACTTGAAAGCCATTTTCTATAGTTTGGAGCAAATACCTTGAGCTTGTGGTGCCTCCAACATACAAGTTGGCCAATATATCGTACACACGGGTGTCGGTGTGGGACCTTTTTCAAAATGTATGTTATTCTTTTTTAATTTTGATGCCATTTGTTTATTTTACAAATAAAAAATAAAAAAGATATCATCTATTTCATTTAATAACCCTCTATTTTATCAATAAATATAGTATTTTACCGATTCTTCTTCTTTTTCTGCTTGTTTTAGTTTGTATTAGGTTCCAGTTAAATATATCTTTACTAAAAATAAACGTAAATCACCCGTATCAATAAAAAATACGTACTTTCATGAAGTTATTATTTTTTAAAAAGGTCATTTCTGCAATATGACAGTTAGCGATTTGTAACAAAAAGTCACTTTTGGTACCATTTCCTCAGTTTATGGCTTGTTTCTCAGAAACCCCTTCTTGTATTTCTTTTTAAATATTCACGATTGTCCGTGAAAAAACTACGGATTTAAGAATGTAAGAATCGCGTCAATACTCTAAAACAGTACAGAGTTAAAAAAAAAAATACATAAAAAAAAACCGAAAAATGCTCCTCCTGTAAAGTTGGAAAACATGCAGTAGTGACCCTTTGTTCCCAAAGGTGCGATATGTAAGTACAAGTATTTTACAATATTTGTCTTTAAAATCATGAAAAATAATAAATCGTAAAATATTTCTTGGTTTTACTATGTTATTTTTGTTTTCAAATATCAGAGCGACTGTACTCCTTTTGCTATAAATACATTGCTCCTTAACCACTACTTGAGTTCGTCACTAAGTAACTGAACAAGCAATGTAAACATAACATACGAAACTGTATTACGCGGATTCATCGCGTAGTGAGGCCGCCACTTCTTGCGACGAATTAGTGATGTGCTTGTGCAGATCCACTAACGTAGGCTATCGACAGCAATGTCGATTGACGAATGAAATATTGCTATTATAGTTTAGGGGTTTTTCAACCGATGACATAAAAAAGAGGAGGTTATCAATTCGACGCGTATATTATTATTATTTTTTTATGTATGATCACCGATTACTCGGAGACGGCTGAACCGATTTGAAAAATGCTTCTTTTGGTTGAAAGGGTATACTTTGAAATTGGTCCCATTGTCACCAAGTCAGGATCTGATGATGGGATCCTGGAGAAATCGAGGGAACTCTTCAAATATTATAGGCACACCTATAGTGATTTGAGTATTTTTTATAGTAACTTGTGTAGTTGCATTCGAAAAGCACCATTTTGAAGTAGACCTGATGATGAAGACCACCGATGGCCACTGGAACTACTCAATATATAAGTAGGAATAATAAGTAGTTCATGTGTTCCGCTTCGATTACTTGAATGTGGTTATTAAGCACAATATGCTCGTCACAATGCATATGGTGAAGTGAAGCTGATGGTGAACTACCGGGAGAACTCCTCAACAAATAACAGCCCAACATTGGGAAAAGCAATATTTTGTAAATGAATATAATTAGTTGACATTTAGGCTCTTGTAACTAGGTAAATTAAAAATCGACCAACTAAAAAGAGTGAAATAAAACTTTTTACCAAAAAATTAAACCGACTCCCAAAAAACACTGCAAAGTGAAAAATAACTTTAATTTCGGAAGTCGGTGCCAAAAACGAAAATACAAAACTAAAGACACCGACTACCGAAATTAAAGTTATTTTTCACTTTGCAGTGTTTTTGGGTGTCTGTTTAATTTTTTGGTAAAAAGTTTTTTATAACATAAGGAAACCTCTAAGAAAATATATTTAACTTTTATTTTACATGAGATGACAGAAATAAAAATACGTTGAAAAGTCAAGTGTACAAAAAAGTAAAAAAAAATAAACAATTTATTTTACGCCCGCAGCATGCGTAAGGAGTTCCGACGTCGCCGTCGCTACAATAGTTTATTTTTCAATCTGTCAATCGTTTTAGCCCGGTTGGAAGATCGATGTAAATAATGTTTTTTTACTTATTTTGATTTTTTTACAGAGTAGTAGAGAAATGCGTAACCAATATTCGTAAAGTAAGTTACTTTAATTTTAGGTTAATAATCGGTGGTGTTTTTCGGTTTAGAATTATCGTATGTTATGCCTTATCCTCATGCTGTTTCTTTATTTTTTATGGTTTTTGTATTTTGCTTCCATTGAAGCTTCGAATGCGTTATAATAATCGGCATGGTTCAGATAATATATTTGTGAATTGAGCTTAAAATAAGTCAATATATTCATGCTATTTATTTGTTATGCATGGATGTGTGTTTGTTTTCATATATTTAACAATTTCTCTACTAACTAGGATTTTTCTTATAACAAAAACCTATTATAACCTACTAAACTATTACCTGCGGTTACCCCGCAGGTAATAGTTGCGTAACACACTTACAGTAGGAATCGGTTTCATTATGCTAAATCAACAACACTCACTGCGGTATTTACGTTGTTGAGCAGACCAATATTTCGAACATATGAAGCAATGGATTAGCAATATACGTCAAAATCATTCAGATCTTGATTTATAGTGTGTTACGTAATTATTGCGATGCTTATTATATGGTGACGTTTAGAAGTAGCTTAGGATGTATGTAAATGATAAATAAGTGCTTTTCGTACTTTTCAGCTTCCCAAAAGATGGTAACATAAAAAAGGAATGGATTGATGCCACAGGCATGCCACCTAACTGGTACCCTACAAAAAATAGCACCATATGCTCGGTTCACTTCAACGCAGAAATGTTCTAGTCTTTAAAGAAAAGTCGCAGGCTTTTTGAATGGACAATTCCAAAATTAAGAGTACAACTGATATTTGCAGAAGTGTGTTAAATTTTATTTTATTACTGAAAGCTATTCTCATGATTTAGGGTATTCATAAAATCAGTCATTCAACTTTTCAGGATTCTATACAACCTATACGGCTGGTATGTTCCGATCAAGAGCGTAATGTAAGTTAACATCGACTTCTATTTGACTTATCACTATGATAATTAAATATTAAGATTTAAGTCGAAAGCGCCAGGGTAGCCCTTAATACTTAGTAGTACTTAATAATAATTATGTAATGTTATGTTCTTAATAATATGTTTATTGTTATTGTAATATTTTCTGGACATGCCATTTTTTATTTGGTTCATTTTCAGGTGCCCAAAAAAAATTGTTCAATAATAAATGGAAGAATCGATAACTTTCCGATTTAGTCAATCACTAGCGTATATGTAAAATAAATTGCTTTTGCACAGCACAACGATAGCGACCGATGTTTTTGTGTGGGTAAATTCTACGGTGCATGGTAAATACACGCTGTGTTTGACGGAATAAGGTTTATTATTGATTGTATAGTACGTTCTGATTTAAGAAATGCGGGTGTGTGCGCGAGTGCGTATCTATTGATTTTATTAAACTGCATGTGTAGTTGTTGCCCCGCCCAGCGCCTAACTGGAGACACACGGTTCCGATATAATTTCGTCTGTTGACCAAATCTACTTATTTATTTTATCTATGCTTACGTTGGCCGATGTTCCAGATCTATTACTGATGATAGAACTGATGTTAATAGTTTTACATCACAAAGTTAGATAACCTTGTGATGTAAAACTATTAACTTTTTATAGATATAAAAAGTTGATGTTTCTGGACATCGCTGCGCCATGCCTACGCACTAGGTAATTACGCGGGCCGGCCCGCCCCGCGCACCGCCGCTATTCATTCATAACACAATAATTTTCCTTTCATACTTTTTACAATTAGCAAAAGGTTTGAGCTAAGTTCACTATGATTAGAATGTAATCCTTAATTAATAAATTACAAATAAAGTAAAAGTAAATAAGATAATTAAGAACTTTAGACTTTATTAAAACCTTGCCAAAACTGTTTGCTATTAGGCGTATTTAAAAAAATTGAATCAACTTATGTACAAATAATTAAAAATCTAATCAAAATTATCTTAGAACAATCACATTCACAGTACTTTAATAAATGTTCAAAATGCATACCGTTTCTCTCTAAACATAATCTTGCACGTTTTTGCACATTATTTTTAATTTTTGTTGAGCATTACAGAGTCACTTTTCACTTGGTTGAATGCCCGTACAATTTGCTCTTTTAATTGGTATAGGCTTTGGGCTTCCTCCACATACACTCGTCGTTTTATTTCGCCGGCGGGATGCGCGGGAACACGGAAGTAAGCGCTTGCATCGCGTGCGGGTGCGCGTGGCCGACTAACGATTAGGGATACGCAAAAAGTATCGATACCACAAGGTATCGATACTTTTGTTTCGATACCAAGTACTTTTGGGATCGATACTTTTGTTCCGATACTTTAGAAGTATCGATACTTTTAGAAAGTATCGATACTTTTTATCTCCACCCTGCTTGATCAAAGATTTAAAAAACTTTTAAGCAAAAAATAAAATCGACTTCCATATCAAAACACTACAAAGCCAAAAATAACTTTAATTTCGGTTTAAACTTTAATTCTTGGCTTTATAGTGTTTTGATATGGAAGTCGGTTTTATTTTATGCTAAAAAGTTTTTTTACGCTTTTTAGTGGGTCGGATTGTAATTTATTTAGTTACAAAAGCCAAAACGTGAACTACTGATCAACTTTTACAAAATATAGTTTTTCCCGATGCAGAGCCGTTAATTGTTGAGGAGTTCTCCTGATACTTCACCATCAGCTCTACAACACCATATGCATTGTAACGAACATAAAGTGCTTAACATGAATATTCAAGTAATCGAATCAAATCCACGGAGTACTTATTATTGAGTAGTTTCGGTGGCCATCTGTGGTTTTCATCATAAGTTATACTTCCCCAAATGGTGTTTTTCGAGAGCAATTGCACAAGTTACTATTAGAAATACCCAAAACGCTGTAGGTGTGCCTATAATATTTGAAGAGTTCCTTCGATTACTCCAGGATTCCATCATCAGATCCTGATTTCATAACGATGGTACCAACTAGAAAGTATACCCCTTCAAATGAAAAAAAAAAAATCCAAATCGGTCCAGCCGTCTTAGAGTTATGAGGTGTCATAGACAAAAAAAAAAACAACGGGTTGCACTCCGGGAGTGCCAGCAGAACTTGAATATTAACGTTGTGCATTTTTGATATTTTGGAATGGTTAGGGAATAATTTTGCACGAATTGCTTTAATTATCAGTATAAAAGTACTATCATTTATGTGGTAGAATATAATATTTATTTATTGCGCTACCGTACACAAACATGACAATTTATATTACATTAAAAAGTTTGCGCAGGCATACATTTTCGCCGCGCCGTAGAAAGAGAGGGGGATACTTCCTCTCCTACGCCGCGCCGGCTGTCTACTCTCCGTCCGTCTTACGAATTTTCGATCAGGTCACGTGTCCTGACGCGAGTTTAACATTTTTTAACCATTACAAAAAAAGTGCACAACGCCGCAAAAGAAGTTTTCACTTCAAAAGTTCAAGACGAACTGAGAACCTCCTCCTTTTTTTGAAGTCGGTTATAAACATCTACTTTACGGATCCCAATGCCTGCGCCCGTGCGATTTCGTACATCCGAAGGATAATAAACGCAAATGACAGCCCGTGCCCATCAACAAACTCCTCGGAAGCGGAAACTGACACAATGGATTTCTGAAGTCAACATAAACAACTGCAAGACGTCAGAGGACAACTGAAGGGGAAAGGGATGAGGTTGGACTATACTTTTCAAATCAAGTATGTCCTCTCAAAGCAGATCTTTTGCAAGCGTGGGAAGACATGAAATTCGTTTTCGGAGTTCGGAGAGGCTTTTTTCACGAGCTGGAGCCATTATGACAGAGAGTCGTAATCGCTTGACTGGATCCCGCCTGGATAAAATTTTATTCACGTTGGATTGCAAGATTGGCAGTTTTCTAAATAATTTAGTATTCATTATGACATTTGTGAGTTTTATTGTGTTTAGTCGTGTAATTTTAATTAAAAATAAAAACATTTTAATTTTTGTACTGAATTATTATTTTTTCCAAAGTAGGGTACGTGCCTACGTTTACGTACGTTATGTGAATATCTAACAGTTTCTAAATATCTATTGGTTATTAGTGACTATTTTGTAAGACACGTTCCTGCTAGATTTGTTTGCGAAACTTTGCAATTACACTCCCTTCGGGTTTTTTTATGTATTAAAAAGTACTCGATACCTTCAGGTATCGATACTTTTTTGGTATCGATACTTTTAATACTGGTATCGAGTAAAGTATCGATACTTTTCAAATTTTGCGTATCCCTACTAACCATAGATGTGTCGCACAGGTGTAGCGGGGCGGGGGTAAGCGGGGTGCGCGCTGCACTTTTCATTGAATGTTTGCGCGGAAAGTGTAGTATTATTACGTTTAACTTAGTGACCATGCAGAGCGTATAATTCTTTAGAGAAAATGATTTCATATGAAAATTTAAGGTACCAATTTTTTTTTTCAAAGATGTGGTTGGCTAATGATACCTAATGCCTAGAAAAAATTTGGACGGTGACTAAAAAATCAGGCTGTATAATGCTTAGGAGGACCAACCCCAAGGGCCTAACAACTCGACATAGTTAAAATTCCATCATCTCTATATATAGAAGCAAGATAAAATAGAAAGTTCCGTAATTCTTTTATGAGATATGTATCGTATGCCATTCATATCTGAAGTGAGGCCATTGAGAAGCACTTGCTGTTCCCCTTGACATCTCGAAGGCCTTTTACAGGGTCTGGCACGATAGCTTTATTGCTAAGCTTCCTTCTTTCGGTTTACCCACTCAACTTTGCGATTGGCTTGAAAACTTCCTGAGAGACTGGTCCATTCGAATGGTTATTGATGGCTGCTCTCGTATGGCCAATTGGCAATTAATGCCGGGGTCCCTCAGAGGTCGGTTCTCTCAGCAACTTTATTCTTGCTGCACATTAATGATCTGCTTATGCCCGGTACCTTTGGGAATGCAGACGACAGCACAGTTTCTGAGAGATATGTGTCCAGCAAGCGTGCTAGTGGGTCACAGATCCAGTCTCTCCGTGAGGATATGGTTGGGCGCTTGAACTTGTCCTTGATGGCTGTCTCCGAATGGGGCGATGCCAATTTGGTCAAATTTGTTCAGCTAAGACCCATACGTGTCTCTTCTCCGCAAAAAGGAGCCAATTCCAACCGGCTCCTACTTTCCGTGACGTAACCGTGCCGATAACCGATCGCATTGAGCTTCTTGGGGTTACACTAATTTCCACCCTCAATTTTGATCCGTTTATCGAGGCTAAGGCTCAAGTAGCAGCAAAGCAGTTGGGAATCCTAGCAAACGTGAGCTCAATCTTTATCAAGCCCAGGTTAGGTCGTATATGCAGTACTGCTCTCATCTTTGGGATGGATCTGCCAAATACCAACTGGACGCCCTTGAACCTATCGAGAAACGGGCCAAGAGACTCATTGGCAACGATGCACTGGTCGATTCAAAGCTGCAGTACCTTGCTGCGTCGACGACGAGTTGCAAGTCTGTCGGTTTTCTATCGATTACATTTCTGGAAGTGTCCGATGGAATTACACAATCAAATTTCGCAAAGCCCGTTCCATCATCGGACTACAAGATGCGCCATCGTTACATGGTGGACATCCCACCCACACGCACAAAACGTTTTGGGAATACTTTCATTGTGCGTCCGGCTAAGGAGTGGAATTCTTTAAGTCAAGAGTGAATAGGTTTCTTCTAGGTAAGCGTGCTCCATCTTCGACTACATCATCACTTATCATCAGGTGAGATGGTGGTCAAACGCGAGCCTATTCTGAATAAAAAATAAAATACTTATTGACACACACAAGTTGAAAGACATACATACAGAAAATACAATACATAAAGTTACAAAACACAAACAAGTTAGCAATGGGCTCCAAACTAGGCACAGTCTGTATCATGGTGACCCAGTATTGATAACAGAGGTTGACTGAATCTTACCGTAGCTAAACAAAAAAGAAAAACGTTAAAAAAAAAGTGCATGATAAAATAAATTTACAAATAACTAAAGGATATATGAATAATGATAATAATTTTGCCAAAAAAATGATTTTTAAATTAAAAAAAAAAGCAATAATATAATAATAATTAGGTTAATGTACATAGAAGTACTAAGTAGTAGATTGATTATTTATAACATAATGTAATTTCCAACTGGCGATGGTGCGCTGAAAGAATGAGTGAGTGAGTATAAGTGAGAAGCGTGAAGTATTTGTGCAAGTGTGTGTGAGTGTCTGTGTTCGTGTCAATTAAAATAATGTACAGGGATATGTCTGTTTCGTGCTTTTAGATTATTTTATTTCAAGGAACATAATACATTTTTAGTTTCATCGTAGGTCAGGTTCCGAAGCCATGCCTTTAAAATAATCTTAGCTTCAAAGACATTTCCAGGGATCCTAATTGTAGATTTATTGACTACATTGAAGACCCGAATAGATAGAAATAGTGAGAAACGTGTGGCAAATATTGATTATTTTGGTGTCAATTCAGACACCCAGACGCAGCAACAAGTAGGAATTTTAGGATATAAAGCTGACAGACACGCAAGACGTCAGCTTCTTTGTATAGTTCGTCTGTGGAATAACGCCTATAAAGTATTGCAGCAACGATTTACAGAGAGCTAGGTAGACGTTTCTGCACATAATATCCTTTGGAGCACTAGCACGAAGTGATTACATATTATATTCATATTTAAAGCGTCTGGGGGAAGTTACCACCCACAGAAAAGGTCTGGCAATATAAAATATATATACTTAATAATATTCCGTATAACATATAACAATCAGTACTTCGTTCCGAACATAATAAATTTTCAGTTTCATCGTAGGTCAGGTTCCGAAGCCATGCCTTTAAAATAATCTGAGCTTCAAAAACATTTCCAGGGATCCTAATTGTAGATTCAATGACTACATTGAATACCCAAATAGGTAGAAATAGTCAGAAACGTGTGGCTAATATTGATTTCAATCTTGGGATTGGTAGACTGTCAGCTCCTACCCTCCCTCTCTGGGTGTAAGTGAATTTCCCAGACGCAGCAACAAGTTTAAGTAGGGATTTCAGGAAATAAAGCTGACGGACACGCAAGTCACTTCTAAAGGAAGGTCTGGGGGTCTGGGATCTTAGACTATTAGAGCGTCCACTAATTTAGTGCACAAACTCAGTAGCACTCTATTCCCTCACTGTCACAGTCAAACGGGACGGCAATTCGACAAAACCGGAGAGATTTACGCGGTTTCCGAGGCACAGTCATGGGCGTATCTAGAGATATTTTGCAGGGGGTCCTGGCCCCCAGTGGTAGAAGCGATGATCACTAGAAGATGCGTTTAAGTATTATGAAAATATTTATTAAGAATTTGCTTACCCTCAATACTGCCAAAACAAATTACATCTGTTTTTCTCCAAGTGCAAGGTCTAAAGCCTGTACTAATTTCAATATTCGCATATCCATCGAACGAGTACCATCTACTAGATATCTGAGAGTTATAGTCGACGGGTGTCTAGCGTGGCACTCACATATCGAGGTAATTATATCGCGCGTTCGTAAATTTACATGGATTTTTTAAAATCTGCTCTATGTGATGCCTCAAAAGACACTCCACAATATTTATATAGCACCTGCGCAGTCAGTAATCACATACTGCTTACCAGCTTGGGGAGGGATTACAAACAAACAGTTGGACAGAGCCCAAAGGTTACTTTTAAAAGTTATTTATTTGAAACTATACAGATTTTTCACAGTTGATCTACGTACATAGAATTAGTGGCATATTATCCGTCAGGAAACTGTATCTTTTAAGCATATTTCTATATCTACACAAACACATACCAGCCAGGAAAGCGAAAAGATATTGTGGCTCACTCCCAACGTGTACAAACGGTTTTTGCAAGGCGACAGTATGTATGCCAATCAGCTTACATTTACAATAAAATTAATGCAAAACTAAATTTTCACGAGATGTCGCATCAATGCAAAAACCTTATAATCGAATGGTTAAAAACATTAACCTATGAGGAAACGGAGCAAATTCTAGCCAGATTTACCTGACACTGGCAAAAATGTTTGCCTCGTGATCACATAGTAGTATTTCTTAAATTTGATTTTGTGTGTTATCGACTACTTACTGGGGCTGTTTCAATTACATTTGTTAATGTTACTGTTTGAGACATAATAAACTATTTTATTTATTTATTATTAAAAAATCTTGGTTCTTACAAACAAAAATAATTATCTTACTTAAAGGAAAATTAACATGTAACAATAATATCATGACGATAATATTAATTTCAAGTAATTAAATAAAGAAAATCTAAAACAGCTTAATAAAACAAGCATAATATGAAAAAAAATTGAAGTAAGTACCTACTTATTATTAATGCCGCGATAGTTTGTCATACACGATAAACTGACACATGGCACATGTCACACTTGTGCGGTTTATCAACAGTGTGTGTAAGATAATGCCTCCTTAAAACACTCTTATCACCAAAACAACGCTGACAGACATTACATTTGTACCACCAGTGTGTATACGACAGTGCCTATTTAAATTACTCCTTTGACCAAAGCTACGCTGACAGACATCACACTTGTACGGTTTTTCACCAGTGCGCCTACGACCATGTTTTGTTAAAAGTGTCTTATTAACAACAAACCGTATAGTTGTTGCAGATAAGTCATATAGAAGTCGATTAGCAGATGACACAATTAACATCATTTGTTTCTTAAGATCGCTTTAATGATTGATTATTTCTTTTTGTTATTTTTTTTTTTCAGTATGAATTTTTTATTTTTATTTTATTTTAATAAGTACAGAGACAGACTACATACTAAGGCATTTAGTACCGGGCACGCCGCAATTGCGGCGGTAAGACCCCTCTTTGAGGAGTGGCTAGATCGGCGTCACGGCGTCCTGACCTACCGCATGACGCAGGTCCTCACCGGACACGGAAGTTTCGAGAGGTACCTATGTCTGATGGGTAAGGAAGAGACGCCTGGGTGTCACCACTGCGAGGGTCGCCCTGAGGACACAGTCGAGCACACGGTGCAGGACTGCCCAGCTTGGGCAGAGCACCGACGTGTCCTCACGGCGACAATAGGCGGAGACCTCTCGCGCCCGGCCTTGGTCGAGGCCATGCTGCGGGGCGAGAGGGAGTGGGAAGCGGTCGCCTCCTTCTGCGAAGCAGTCATGCTTTCGAAGGAGGAGGCGGGCCGCGTGAGGGAGAGGATGGCGTCCTCCCTCCAGCCCAGCCGCAGTGGTAGACGCCCACGGCGTCGGACGTCGGCCGACGATCTCCGGCCACCGTAGGCGCGGGCATGCGGACAGCGACTAAAGGGCAACTCGCTGTCCGACCATGGACCATGCCCGGGTCGACGGCGCGTCGTGTTCCACGCGCGTCTCAAAGAGCGTCATCACGCTCTTTGAGACATGACGAGGCCCCCTCTGCAGAGGGCCGAAGCCTGCCGGGGTCGTGGGACTCATCCCGTTACCGTGGCCCCGGTACGTAAAGGGTTATTGAAGGAACACCGTGGATTTTAGTCAGTAAAAGTCTGACAGTCCCTCCCACTCTGCCCGGGGTGGGAGGACTTATTTGATAATTTTACCACGTTAAAAAAAAAAGGCATTTAGTACAGCTATAACAATATACATTACATAAGTCTGAGGTCCTATTATTACTGTACACAGCATTCATTGTTTAATATACTTACTTCATTTGTGACGGTAGGGTTCTGTTAATATAAAGCTTAGTTACTAAATGGTAATTATGGTCGTAATTATACAGCAAATTTCTAAATTCATTAAAACCATTCAAAAACATTATTGTTACTAGAGGGAATACTGAACAATTATAGAGTGCGCACAGATCGAGTTGGTATTTTAAAATTTATCTGACCAAGTAATTGAGATCAAGATTGGTGTGATGAGAACTCAATGTCACTAAACACTAAAAAATGTCAGGTTATAACATATTCGAAAAATACTAAAAACATAATTCATTATGACTACAATATCAATGGACTAGTAGTAGATAGAGTAAAAGTTGTACGTGACCTGGGTGTAATGTTTGATTCGGTTTTGTCATTCAGTCCACACTATGATCATATTTGCAATGAGGCTAACCGTCTACTGTCATTTATACTACGACACACTAAACCATGTAAAAATCCACAAACTTTGTTAATTCTGTACTATTCCCTGGTAAGATCTATTTTGAAGTATTGTTCGTGTGCATGGTCCCCAATATATAACACTCACATAGATCGCATAGAATCCATACAGAGAAGGTTTGTTAGAGTTTTAAGTGCAAAATATGGCCTCACATGTAAAATACTCAATTACAATCAGCGTTTCTCTCACTTTCACATAAGAGTCTAGAGAGGAGATGGGTTAGTGATTTAAGTATACTGCATAAAATTGTAAATGGCTCTTTTGATATTCAATTACTTGGTCAGATAAACTTTAAAATACCAACTTGATCTTTGCGCACTCTATAATTGTTCAGTATTCCCTCTAGTAACAATAATGTTTTTGAAAACAATCCGTTGTCCAGAAAGATGTGGGCGGGATCTAACACCCCCTCACCCCGCAAATTGTCACGCTTATTTTCATAGGGAAATCTTATTACATCTGTTTGTATTTGCTCCGCGGTATCGATATGTGTACCAAGTTGTAAACACTGTCGATATTACGAATGTTTTCAAATGATCATTTACCAGTATTATTGTAATTAAAATACCTTTGTTTATTACTACCAATTATTGTTAATATTGTAATTATCAATTTAGTTTCTGAGTGGGGTTTTCGTCAAAAATGTTGTTTGAGGTTAGCAGTTTATAATGAACACATACATACATTTTATTAGGTACTAGGATTCCAACAGATACAGATATAAGAAAATTATGGCTTATATGGATAGAAATGAATGGATACCTACTAAATATACATATATATTTTGCAAAAATTATTACATAAAAAAAGGCAAAATATACTTAAAACAGGAGCTTCTCCACAAAAATATCTCAGTAAGTAGTGTGTAATTTATAAACTATAAAACTATTGGTGTTTCTGAATAGCGCATCTAATCATTAAATGACATCACCTAGACCATTTTCTGCGACCATGACCATTTCTGAGCTTTTAAACTGAAAATTCATTGTTAAAATCATTAAAATTATTTTTTCGTTATGGTTAGGTACTTTAATAATCTTTTGATTTCTGGAAAATCTCATTTTCGTTATTTTAACAGTCGTTACTAAAATCTACCATCGCAATCGGAACACAATCTAATACAAGCTACATTGCCCGTAGATGAAATAACCAGTCAGAGTAATGAATTTTTGAATTTTTCATTTTGATCTCATACCATATTGGCTATAAAAAAGATAATTGCAAGCATTAGTTAGTGTATAACAATCACATGATTTCTATTTAAGTATATCATTAATGTTTGTCTTCTAAATTACAGCTGATATTAAATATTGTAAATACGATTACCTACTTATTGTAAATTGAATGTGGGCTTTTATCGTCTTGAATTTGTTATTTTCTTTGACATGTATTTTTTGTTTGTTTTATTTGCATGGTATTGTTTTATTTTACAAAATTTCTACACGATGTATATTGTTCCGGAATAAATAACTTATGATAGTGAATGCAAACAAATCAGGGTTAGTCACATGAAATTAATTAAATTATCTTATGTCACAACATGATGACGTAAGACAGCAGAACTTCAATTATCAAAAACCGAAAGAAAATTTGAATATCGTGGCTGTAACGAATGTTCCCTCTTAATTTTACATTATTATTTAATAGTTTTTAGAAGGTCCGTATCCCTCCGAAATTAAAGCGAAAAATTGCAAAACTTAAGTAACAAAAATTTCAAGAATTACAGTAATTTTATCGATATCAATTATCGACCTTTTGGACGCCGTAACATGTAAGTATGAGAAATAAATTGCTTTTGCGCGTATGTGAGTCCACGTCACGCACAGTGTTTGCGTTAGTGTGACAATCTGTAGCAAGCTCGCGATTTAAGTGTGTGCAGTATATTTATGTGCGTAATGCGAATACGTATGGGTCTCGTGCTCGTAGTGAAGCTAAAGAGTGGGAATGGTCAGGAACTACTTCCTTTCTAACCTCTTATCTGTTATTATTTCTCTCTGCCGGCTTCTGTGTTCCTTGCCACTTATGACCTTTGAGTCTTTAAAGCAAAAGTAAATAGGTATCTTCTGAGCTCGCTCGTCCTATCGTAGACCTCATCTATCGGTTACCATTAGGCGAGATCGAGGTAACAAGTGGGCTCATGCGTAAAAATTGGACAAATGCGACTCAGACTCCTCTATGAAGGGTTCTGTAGTAACTACACCGTTTGTATGAAATACAAAGTTATATTTGCGGTTTTAAAAAATGTGCTATATCTAAAAAACTACTGACCCGATGTCATTCAAACCATTTTAATGAAAGTTTTCACTAAAACCTACAACATATATATTTTTTTCTATTATTATAAAAGTTAGAAAGGGGGGACACATTTTACCACTTTGGAAGCGTATATATTTTTAAACGATTTAATTTAAGAAGTTGTTTTAGGAACCGATATCATTTTTAAAGACCTGTCTATAGATACCACACACGTAAAGGTTTGATGAAAAAAAAATATTTTTAGGTTCAGTTCCATATATGGGAAAACCCCCTTAATCTATACTAATATTATAAAGCGGAAAAGTTTGTTAGTTTGTTTGTTTGTTTGTTTGTTTGCTTGAACGCGCTAATCTTCGAAAGTACTGGGTGGATTTGGATGCAATTTGGTGTGGAAGTAGCTTGAAGCTTGAGGAAGGTTATAGGCTACTTTTTACCCGACTGCAAAAAAGGAGAGTTATGTTTTTACCGTGATAGAATCCACGGGAGCGAAGCCCCGCGTGAGTACTAGTTTTATATATTTTTGTCTAAAAATCGGAAAGCGGTTCAACTCAGCGGAACGGAATACATCTACCTACCAAGTTTCACTTCAGTCATAACAGTTTCGGAATAAAATGGCTGTGACTTACGGACGGACGGGCAGATAGACAAACAGACAGACATGACGAAACTATAAGGGTTCCGTGTTTTGCTATTTGGCTACTGAACCCTAATAAAAAAGAACTGCACATTTACCTACCTCTTGTTGTCAAGGAGATCAGTACCATCGAAGTATACCTACAAGTCACTCAAATAATTTCAAGGCATCAAACAGCACACACAATAAAAGCAACCATGCAGGCCAGGATAAATTTTAAATAAGGGAGTGCCTCCGCTTCCGGCGCTGGCTACCAAAAATATCACTATTAGGAACCGGCGGTAAGTATACTGCCGGCAGCCGAGATTTAAAACAACGGCTGCCGGCGCCGGCACTCAAAATGGGAACCGGTGACAATGCGCAAAACGCTGGGTTCCAGTGTCGTTAAAAAAATATTAAAAAAGAAACTTAACTTCAAAAATGTCGGTTACAAAAAAAAAATGACTTGGCAGCTAATATTAACAAACGGATATCAAACATTGTATTATTAGCAACTATTGGTTAACACCCCGACTCGGTTATTAGGTTATTTTTTTTTAAACCACCCAGAAATAGGAGCCCCGCTTAGCGGGGCTCCATCGATTTTGCTTAAAAACTGTTGTCACCTAACAATAAATTCAGTTGCTAAACCATAAATCACTGCCAACTTAAATTTAAACAAAGCTTGAAACTCAATACAAAGCTGCTACCTACTTTATGCTTAAAATGCTACTTCACTGTAGCTGCCTACCTATTAGTTTTCCTACTCATTTTAATTATTTTTAAAACCCTAAATCAGATTAGTTTGTCGCCGCGTTAAATATATGCCTTTGACATGCCTTAATAAAGATGTTTTTATCCGACTTCAATTAATTTAATTATTTTTAAAACCCTAAATCGAGTTTGGTGTGACTGTTAGAGCATTTTTAAATTAGGTTTTTTTAATAAAAGTTCTCGACTGACTTTTTATTTTCAAGAATAATGAATCAAAAAATTGTATGATGTTCTGTGAGTGTTCTATTGGGATAGGTTAATTTAGTAACATCCTTGTCGGCAACCGGCGCCGGCAATCTACTCAGCAACCGGCGCCGGCAATCTATTCAGCAACCGGCGCCGGCAGACTATTCGGCAACCGGCGCCGGCAGCGGAGGCACTCCCTTTAAATAATCTAAAGTATCATTTATGATTTATGACTTTACGTACTCATAATTCGCGGAGCTATTCGTACGTTTGTGTGTGTTTGAGCCGTATCTATGTAGTGATGCGATTTGATACCTATCAATTTTGAACATGCGTCCTTAACGGCACTAACTGCGAACACTTAAATTCCACTAACACACTCACGCGCACACCCTCTCATCCCCACACACACATACTCAAATACGCACGCACACGCCATCACATCTACAAACACTGAAACTCACACCCTACTATAAACACACTCACACATCATCACATCCATGCACACTCAAACTCACACACTTCTAAAGACATACGCACAATAACACAATATACAGAGCTGCAATTACATTACTTTATAACTTTTAAGTCTATCTTTTTGTTCTTAAAATTTATTCTAAGTTTAAATTTAAACCTACTAAGTCTCAATAATGTCAACTAACTTTCAAGGAGAGGAGCTACTTACTGGGGCTGTTTCATTCACATTTGTTAATGTTACTGTTTGAGACATAATAAACTATTTTATTTATTTATTATTAAATATTCTTGGTTCTTACAAACAAAAATAATTATCTTACTTAAAGGAAAATTAACTTGTAACAATAATACCATGTCGATAATATTAATTTCAAATAATTAAATAAAGAAAATTAAAAACAGCTTAATAAAACAAGCATAATATGAAAAAAGTTGAAGAAAGTACCTACTTATTCTTAATGCCGCGATAGTTTGTCATACATGATAAACTGACACATGGCACACTTGTGCGGTTTCTCAACAGTGTGTGTAAGACAATGCCTCCTAAAAATACTCTTATCACCAAAACAACGCTGACAGACCTCACACTTGTATACGTTTCTCACTAGTGTGTGTACGAATGTGATATGTTAAGGCATTCTTTTGTCTAAAACAACGCTGACAGATATCACACTTGTACGGTTTCTCACCAGTGTGTGTACGAATGTGATATGTTAAGCCATTCTTTTGTGTAAAACAACGTTGACAGATATCACACTTGTACGGTTTCTCACCAGTGTGTGTACGACAGTGACTAATTAAATAACCCCTTCGAGCAAAACAACACTGACAGACATCACACTTGTACGGTTTCTCACCTGTATGTGTTAGACAATGCCTCCTAAAACTACCCTTTCCAGCAAAACAACGCTGACAGACATCACACCTGTATGGTTTCTCACCGCTGTGTGTACGAATATGATATGTTAAAGCATTATTTTGTCCAAAACAACGCTGACAGACATCACACTTGTACGGTTTCTCACCCGTGTGTATACGAATGTGTTTTGTTAAGACATTCTTATGTCTAAAACTACGATGGCATATGTCACACTTGTACGGTTTCCCACCAGTGTGTGTAAGACAATGTTTCCTTAAATCACTCCTATCACCAAAACAACGCTGACAGACATTACATTTGTATGGTTTCTCACCAGTGTGTATACGACAGTGCCTATTTAAATTACTCTTTTCAACAAAGCAACGCTGACAGACATCACACTTGTACGGTTTTTCACCAGTGTGGCTACGAACATGTTTTGCTAAAAGTGTCTTATTAACAAAACTCAGCTGACAAATATCACACTTGTGAGCTTCTTTAAATGTAGATGAGTTTGGACGCCCGTGAGTTGTCTGGATAACTTTCATGTCTGATCGTGCATTTTCATTTTGCTCTTCTGCATTTGCACCTCCTACTTTTGTACTTTGTGTGTATAGTTTGGATTTGTTGGCAGCGGTCGGCCCTGCAATCATAAGTTTGATAGATATAGAATATGACTGCTCGCGAGAAGTGCGCAGTACATCAAGTTCTTTGTAGCAAATTCTTAATTAAATTGCATGTCGCGTGTGTCGAATATGTAGGGTGTCCGTGATGCATACGGACAATATCATCACCTACTCAGTCCGAAAAAGCTCCAAAATCTGAGCTTGCTATAAAACAACATCGACAAATGAAGCTGGTGGCGTGGACGTAATATTTCCAAAGTTTATTAGACACTACAGCCCTCGTACTCGGGACTGGAGTTTACGCCATAATATACCCAGGCATAATGCCTCACCTCTTAAAAAGATCAAAAGTCGTGGCCAAATTGAACTACTGTTGGCTATTAGCACCTTTGATTAGTAAATTTACTTTATTGTACACTACAACACGTATATGATCGATCAAATACCAATTTAGGCACCGACTTCAGCGATGTGTACCTGTGTGTAAATAAAGGTTATTTTTCGCTTTGTAGTGTTTTGAAGTCGGTTCAATTTTTGTTAAATGTTTTTATTTTGTGCTTTTGTCTCATTCTTTGTGTTACTCGAGATACCTACATACCTATCGCGCGAATCCGCATTGGGCTTGCGTAGTGGGTTCTATCTAGTCCATTCTCGTTAGGTATGGTTCTAATCCGTAGGGAAGAATTATGCCTCAGCAGTGGAGATATAAACAGGCGTAATTTGCTAAACAGTAGACAAGACAAAACACAAGGGTGTGCACAAACTCAGTAGCACTCTATTCCCTCACTCTCACAGTCAAACGGGACGGTAATTCGACAAAACCGGAGAGATTTACGCGGTTTCCGAGGCACAGTCATGGGCGTATCTAGAGATATTTTCCAGGGGGTACTGGCCCCCAGTGGTAGGAGCGATGATCACTTATCGAAGATGCGTTTAAGTACGCTTAATGTACGAAATTAAAATTTTCACATGAATTAATTTAACATGTAACACAAAAACAGTCGAATTGAGGACCTCCTACTTTTTTTGAAGTCGGTTGACAAGTAGTGTTAACAAGAAGAATCTGAAAAGTCACTAATAAGTATTTACAAAAAATGTGGCCTAGTGCGAGTCGGACTAGCCCATGAAGGGTTCCGTTGTTGCAAGTAGGTATAAATTAAACGCCTTTGTTAAAACATATCCCAGTAATAACTAGAACTTACTGCTTTAATTTTGGCACGTTGACTGTCCGTGCATTACCTATATGTAATGCATTTCCGACTCAGCTATGACTTTCGCGCATTACATGTAATGATGTATACAAAATTACATTGGCTTTTGTGAGTTGGACGTTTGAACGAGATAATATTTTTGGCTGACGTATAGACAAGCGATTTCACTGTTGGTCTCATATAAAAAGTTGTTCATTATGATGAGTATTGCCAGTGTTTTCATTAATTGCATATATGTTGTATAGATACCGTATAATGCACACTGAAATTTTCGGAAATTTCAGGAATTTACATTATAACACGTGGTTCGTGATAATTCCCATTGTAAACAAATTGTAATCAAATAAAATATCGAAAAAAATAATCCGGACGTCTCGTGGTACCTACTGGAAATGGAATATTTCCGGATCGATTCTTCTCGTTTATAATTTTACTCTAGTAAACTAAGTATATCAGGAAATTAAATATTTCTGAACCGATAATTTAGTTTTGACGATTAATTAACGATCTGAGACTTTTATAATTGTGTGTAAAAAAATTAAAAAAAGTGATCATGAAGGAACATGACAAATAAAACAGATAGATGTATTATGGTAATAATTTATTTTATAAATTGTCGCCGTCATCGCTATCGCTATCGCTGTCACTTTCTGTAACATTTATTATAAATGTGTCTGTGATATTGTAAATTAACATATCTAGCCTACTCATTTTTTCCTCTTCTTTGACAACATGGGATACGCATTTAGACCATTCGGTAGCCGTAATTTTTTGAATGCCTTCCTGAAATAAATTTCTCACGTCTGTCAATTTGAAGGTTTTATTATTTTGAGCTACATGCCCCTTTACCTGCGCCCATATCAATTCGATAGGGTTTAGCTCGCAATGGTAAGGGGGCAGTCTTAAAACCGTGATCCCATGTTTGCTGCCATTACGTCTACAGCGTACTTATTAAAAGACTCGTTATGTGGAATCAGTTCTAAAAGAGTAGCTTTAGCCATATCTGGTTCGTAATGAATATTTTTATTTAAAAGCCAATCTTGAATGGCAGCTTTTTTCCAGCTCATTTTTGGTGCCGTTTCCAATTTTCGGGAGTGGTAAGGTGCATTATCCATCACCACAATTGAGTTTGGTCTTAATTTTGGTAAGACTCCAGCGAACCACTCCTCAAAACAAACTGCATTCATCTCATCATGGTAATCTTCACAATTTTTCTTTGCTTCAAAAATCATGAGCCCCTCTTCCAGGAAGCCTTCTTCACTACCTATATGGCTAATTATGAGACGTTTGCCTTTTCCAGATGGATTTTTTAATCCAGTGGTCAGTCCCTCCAAAAACGCTTGTCGAGATGATGTGACTTTCTTGTCCACCCAAGTTTTTTTTACAGTATGACCTGTAAATAAATATAGTACTTACATGAACATTCAATATTACTATTAAATCGCGCCATGTTATTATATCATTTCGATCAATAAGTGTGATCTTGCGTGACCGTGCAACAATCAATCAATCAATCAATCATTTATTTTTGTGAACATAAGTAAAATAGGTGGTAAAATTTAAAATTAAATTTAAAATTAAGATGCTTCAAAATTTTTCTGAGGGTGTCTTTGGAAATCTTGGGCATTTCTGAATCATCGTTCATCACTTGTAAAATCTAAAATAGTAAACTTTATAATAGCTTGGAATCATTACTTATATATAAAAGATGTAGGTATAAAATAATACTGTCTGACTGATTGACTAACCTTTGCAATGGTTGGAGGTTCATTTCGGTAAAAGAACTGATGAACAATTCTTCGTATTGCAGAGAATGTAAATTCATCAATTTTATCTTTGAAACTTCGCTTTGGTCCAGTTTTTTTTAGGAGGAGTTGGCGGCGCACCTTTATTTACTTCCTTCAAAACGTTACAAACAGAGCGTGAGGTTATTCCCAATATGTCAGCAACTTTGCTCATACATTCATTTTCTTCCACAACTTCAAAGGCCTCCAATTGCGCAGAAATTTCATTTTTCACGTGGACGTTTTTTTCTTGGGGACAAGAAAACATCCACGTCTTTTTGTGATGTACTTGGCTGAGGATCCATTTTGATGGAAAACCAAAAGAAATAGATTCACTCAAAGTTCACAAAAAACTATAAACGTAACAACAAACACAACGTAACAACACTTTAACAAAAACCCAACAAAATAACAAAATATCGATTCGCAATGAAATAAGATATTCGTGCAGTCAGACTGGGAGAATGAAGCCGAATGACACGATAAACAAAATGGCGATAGCTGCACGAGCACGCACGGGTTGCCAATACTGAAACCTATCTAGGCTCTTTTATTATAAGTTTTGTTTTTAATATAAAAACAAAATATTAACTTTTTACAAAATGGAGCAGCGATTACTAATTAATAAATAATTATTATGTATAATTATGTATTTATTTAAATAAAAATTAATAATTTAGTCTTTAATTGGCACACTGATGGCACACACACTGATTGTTTATCGATTTTTGTGTTCATCACTACACTATTATATGTGGTATCATTATTTCACAAAATGACAGTAGCTAATGTCAAATCTGGAATCGAATTAAAATTCTAACTTTAGTTCTAACTTTGAACAGAGTTAAAACGCTGACAGACCTCACACTTGTATATGTTTCTCACTAATGTGTGTACGAATATGTGCTGTTAGGTTCCCCTTCTGTCCAAAACAACGCTGTCAGACATCACACTTGTACGGTTTCTCACCCGTGTGTGTACGAATGTGATATGTTAAGGCATACTTTTGTTTAAAACAATGCTGATAGATGTCACACTTCTATGGTTTCTCACCAGAGTGTGTACGAACGTGACTCATTAAGGCATTATTTCTGCTAAAACGCTGACAGTTACCACACTTGTACGGTTTCTCACCCGTGTGTGTACGACAGTGCGTATTTAAATGACTACTGTGAACAAAACAACGCTGACAGACATCACACTTGTATGGTTTCTCACCAGTGTGTGTACCACAGTGCATATTTAAATGATTCCTGCGAACAAAACAACGCTGACAGATATCGCACTTGTACGGTTTCTCATCTGTGTGCCTACGAACATATTTTGTTAAAAGTGTCTTATTAACAAAACTGAGCTGACATATATCAGACTTGTTAGCTTCTTTAAATGTAGATTGGTTTGGACGCCCGTGAGGTGTCTGGATAACTTTCATGTCTGCTCGTGCATTTTCATTTGGCTCTTCTGCATTTGCACCTTGTAATTTTGTACTTAGTGTGTATAGTTTTGATTTGAGTTAGGACTACTAAGGGTGAGTCAGTGGCTCAGATCTAAACTGCTTACGCTGAACCTTAAGAAATCTACTCTGGTTCAGTTTAGTTTCTCTAAGCTTAAACCGAAAATAATTGCAGTCAAATTTCATGAGTGTAACTCACCAAACTACCACACGACCTTGTCATGTCTAAATATGGGTAAATCAGAAACTATGAAATATTTGGGAGTTGTTCTTGATGAGACACTAAGCTGGCACCAACATATAGAGCTCACGACTGCACGTATTAGGAAATTAATATGGATTTTTATAAAGCTAAGAGACGTGGCAGATCTTGAGATATTACGCACGGTGTATTACGCGCTGGCGCAATCAGTAATAGGATACTGTATTGGCATATGGGGTGGGGCATATAAATCTCATTTCATTACCCTTGAAAGGGCTCAAAGATCTGTCCTTAAAGCAATGACATTCAGGCCGTTCAGATTTCCCACTACAAGTTTATACAACATAATTATGTAAAGTGCTAATCGTACGGCAAGTGAATATTTTTCAAACAGTTGGCAAACAGCATATTATTACACCGCACAACGACCGGCGATTGTATGTCGAAATGCATCTGGTAGGAGGCAACGTAAATATTTGTCTAATTTCCTGTATAATAAAACAAATACAGAAATAAAAATAAATCCGATCTCACATCTCACACAAAACAACACATCCGCACCCTACACATACTACACATGTACACACGAAATACAGGCGAGATGACAAAATCTATATTTTAGTAATTTAATAAGTGTATTTTACTCTAAATTTAATTGTGCTTTTTTTAATGCGAATATGTATGGGTCTCGTGCTTGTAGTGAAGCTAAAGTGTGGGAGACAAGCGGCGACATACGTTCTCATACAAATTTAGGAAGTATTTTTTAGTTCTCCTTTCTAACCTCTCTCTATCTAGTTTTCCTTTATGATCTCTTTTATCTGTTCTGTGGTGCGCACAGCCAAGCTGTGGAATTCTCTCCGGCTTTTGTGTTCCATGCCACTTAAGACCTTTAAGTCTTTAAAGCAAAAGTAAATAGGTATCTTCTGAGCTCGCTCGTCCCATCGTAGACCTCATTTATCGGTTACCATCAGGCGAGATCGAGTCAAAAGTGGGCTCATCCGTAAAAATTGGACAAATGCGAGTCAGACTCGTCTATGAAGGGTTCCGTAGTAACTACACCAAATAACTTTGTTTTTCATAATGTTTGTATGAAATACAAAGTTATATTCGCGATTTAAGAAAATGTGCTGTATCTCAAAAACTACTGACCCGATGTCATGATGTCAAACCATTTTAATGAAAGTTTTCATTAAAACCTACAGCATCTTTTTTTTTAATTTTTTTATTCTATTATTATAAAAGTTAGAAAGGGGGGGGCACATGTTTCCACTTTGGAAGCGTGTATCTTTTAAAAGATTGACTTTAAGAAGAAGTTGTTTTAGGAACCGATATCATTTTTAAAGACCTGTCTATAGATACCACACACGTAAAGGTTTGATAAAAAAACATATTTTTAGGTTCAGTTCCAAGTATGGGGAAACCCCCTTAATTTTATATATTTCTAAAAATCGGAAAGCGGTTCAACTCAGCGGAACAGAATACATCTACCTACCAAGTTTCACTTCAGTCATAACAGTTTCGGAATAAAATGGCTGTGACTTACGGACGGACGGGCAGATAGGGCCATTCGGCTACTGAACCCTAATAAAAAAATACTGCACACTTACCTACTTCTTGTTGTCAAGGAGATCCAGTACCATCGAAGTATACCTACAAGTCACTCCAATAATTTCAAGGCATCAAACAGCACACAAAATAAAAGCAACCATGCAGGCCAGGATAAATTTTAAATAATCTAAAGTATCAAAATGACTTTACGTACTCATAATGCGCGGAGCTATTCGTACGTTTGTGTTTCTTTGAGCCGTATCTATGTAGTGATGCGATTTGATACCTATCAATTTTGAACATGCGTCCTTAACGGCACTAACTGCGAACACTTAAATTCAACACTAACACACTCACGCGCACACCCTCTCATCCCCACACACACATACTCAAATACACACGCACACGCCATCACATCTACAAACACTGAAACTCACACCCTACATCATCACATCCATGCACACTCAAACTCACACACTTCTGAAGACATACGCACAATAACACAATAAACAGAGCTGCAATTACATTACTTAATAACTTTTAAGTCTTATCTTCTTTTTCTTAAAATTAGTTCTAAGTTTAAATTTGAATCTACTAAGTCTCAATAATGTCAACTAACTTTCAAGGGGAGGAGCGAGACAACCCCGACACAAGTGTTATCGATTACTTACTGGGGCTGTTTCATTCACATTTGTTAATGTTACTGTTTGAGACATAATAAATTATTTTATTTATTTAATCTATGTACATATCAATTACATTTTTTAATATTAATATAAAAAATAAAAACATTTAAAAATATAAAAAATAGTAGCCCACCGGTATCGGGAACAGGGTCCAAGCTACCGGTGGTCAGGGCTCCATAGAGAGGAACCTCCTCACAATACGCGCCGTTTCCAGGAGTACTGCTTTCTGGATCAAGCCCTTGATCCAGCTGCCCAACGAGAGCCTCCTTAGATGGCCCGGCTGTCAACAGGCTTGTCAAAAAATTTCTTCGCGATTCTTTTTGAATAAATATTTATTAAATTACAATGCACCATGTTCAACAAAACCAAATCAGTTAAAAAAAAAAAACTAACAGAAATGCATAACATACCAGTTTGGTAAAAACCCCATATGAAGCAATACGAACGAAGATCGAATAGAATACAGACGATGATATAATGTTGACAAGACGCCGGGCACAATTACAACAACCCACACGCCCAACACCTGCGGAATCGTCGCTCAGCTCCGCCTCGCAGCCGCCGGGACCTGCTCCAGCCGTGAGTGAAGAGACTCCGGCCGCTGCAGCTGCGTCGAGCTCGAGCGACGAATACTTCTCGCCGCCGACGACACCACCACCTGCGCGTCGGCGAGGAAGAGGCCGCCCTCCGGTCGGCTTAGGACTTCGAGGCCCACCGGCCTCCGATGGGGTCCCCGCTGCCGGTGGAAGTGTGCAGCGCATGCGATGGACACATTCCATCAATGAAAATGTCATGCGCTCATACTTTGGGGCTACAGAGGGGGGAACTAACCTGACTGCGTACCGTGGTCGGATGCTCTCTCTGTTTCAGGTACTTATTTATTTATTATTAAAAATTCTTGGTCCTTACAAACAAAAATAATTATGTTACTTGAAGGAAAATAAACATGTAACAATAATACTATGACGATAATATTAATTTCAAGTAATTAAATAAAGCAAATCAAAAACAACTTAATACATTTTTTTTGTAAAAAAGGAAACCGACTTCAAAAAACCATAAAAGCACTAAAAAGTTAAAATAACACTATAACCTACCTATATTAATAAATCTAACCTAACCTACGATTAACCTATAGTAAAATTTAACAATTTTTTGGAGTCGGTGCTAAGCTAGGTTATCAAACGACTGGTAATTCCAGAGTATTTTCCCATTTTAATGCTCGAACTCCTTGCTTTTCTTGCGTTGTTGCATTGTGTAAACTGTGTTTGCTCTGATTTTATTGGATAAGTATTAACGTTAGTATCTTTTTCTTTGTATCTAAATATTAGGTATCATATTTAGATTCATATTTATTTTTATTTATCTTAAAGTATTTGACGGAAGTATTGCAAGAAAGAGACAGCGTTATTATACGCTAGTGACACGTGCACCGGACGTCATCGCTTCCAGCTTGCCTATAGCGCATAAAAGGGGCTGCGCCGTAAAATCGGCACGCATTTCTAACGGATGCGTCTCGGTGTACGGACCACTGTCTCTCGACAGTCAGTACTGCCCGGTTATTGGATGTGGAACAATGTCTCGGACATTTAGTACGATCCTTATTGCAGTGGGTGCACGGAACACTGTCCCTGACAGTTAGTACTGCCCGGTTATTGGATGTGGAACAATGTCTCTGACATTAAGTACGATCCCTATTGCGGTGGGTGCACGGAACACTGTTCCTGACAGTCGGTACTGCCCTATGTGACCGCCTGCACTGTCATTATTAGTTGTTTAAATTATTTTAATTAATTGGTATAATTTCTAGTATGATTGAAAGAAATCCATGTATTTGCCTATATCTGAGTATTACTTCTGATATCTCAGCCAAACCCGACATATTTTTTTATTTTGTTTTTGTTTTCCGATTTAAATTTATATTTAGAAAGTGTAAGATTTATGATTTGTTTTTTCTGACCTTAGTTTGTAGTTATATTATAGACATTTAGTCTCGTACATTGCTTGGCACCGACTCCAAAAAATTGTTAAATTTTATTATAGGTTAATCGTAGGTTAGGTTAGGTTTATTATTATAGGTAGGTTATATTATTATTTTTAACTTTTTAGTGCTTTTATGGTTTTTTGAAGTCGGTTTCCTATTGAGAAAATAAAAATATTTTTTAATTTTTAGAGATTTTAATCTTATAGAGTATGGGTAGCGCTAGTAAACATGCTTCTCGTATGAGAAAACCGCGTCGAACTGAAACTGAGAAAGAAAAACGATTCTATTTCTTTTTATTATTCGTGGTACACCTGGAAAGTGCATACCGTTACAATTCCAACAAGCCCAAACACAGCTAAGATACATTGTCTTGTTATGGAGTTCCGGTGCCTTCCTCTTGGATTCCTCATAAGATCTGATAGTAGAATGGTTCTTATTGAACGAAAATGCTTAACTTGTTTTAGAAAATACCAAAATCGCTTTTTTTTCCTATAAAATTTGAAGAGTTCCCTCGATTTTGCCAAGATTCCATCATCAGATCCCAACATGATAACTATGGGACCACTAAAAAAGCATAGCAATAGCATAGCAACCTTACGGAGGGCTCGCCCTACTCTGGAGGAAAAGTGTATTTAGTGATGTGTCGGTGGTTCCGTGCAATAATTCGCGAGTGTGCGCTGTCAAAATAGTGCTTAATGCAAGGTCAGTGCTAATATTCAATTTGTACATGCCCACGGATTCGGCGTGTAATCTGCCCGAATTCACGGATTGCCTGAGCTTGGTGAGTGCTGTGATTGATAATTATAGTATAGAAAACTGTTACATGCTAGGGGACTATAATGCGCACCCAACAGAGAAATTCTATAGCGAACTAGTAAATTTTTGTACCGAATTACATTGGAATTGTGTTGATACTGAGTTATTAGGTATGAACTCAGACACGTACACCTTTGTGAGTGACGCTCACGGTTCTCGTAGGTGGCTGGATCACTGTGTGGTTACGAAGGCGGCCCGCAATTCTGTAGTTCGAGCGAGTGTTATTTATGATGTGTTTTGGTCTGATCACTATCCATTAGTGTTAGAATGTTTATTTGATAAAGTTTGTGTTAAGCAATGTAACTCATTTTGTGTACAAAATAATGTATTGTGGGGAGAGAGAAGTCCGGAACAAATACAGTCTTTTACCATGGCATGTCATGAGAGACTGCGACTTATAGACTTCCCTGATGAGCTAAGATTTTGTTGTGATAAAGCCTGTCAGCAGCACTGTCATCGCCACACGTTAGATCGTATGTATGACGATATTGTGCGAGCCTTATCTGAATCAGCTGCGGTGGGTCGAGCTAGCAACCGTCGTAGGAAAAAGAAGGTCGTGTTAGGATGGAACAGGCACGTTGGTGACGCTTACAGGGATGCCAGACTAAAGTTTCATATGTGGAGTGAGGGTGGTAAGCCATCAGGAGGTTCCCTTTTTGCTGATATGTGCGAAGCTAAGAAGATATTCAAGTCTCGATTAAGATGGTGTCAATCTCACCAAGAACAAATACGAATGGATATTTTGGCTTCGCATCATTCAAATAAGGATTTTCGTTCCTTTTGGAAGCACACAAACAAGTTAAGCAGTAAGCCTGGCCTCCCTGTGTGCGTCAACGGTGTGAGTGATTCAGTAGGCATTGCGAACCTCTTTAAGGAACATTTCACTGTAAAATCACCACTGGGCCCCTGCGAGTCTGTGCCTGATACTACTGATTGCTGTTATGATCTAGGAACTAGATTCACTGCCAAGGAGGTCAAATGTGCTATAAACGCCATGACGGGCGGTAAGTCTCCGGGTCATGATGGTCTTAGTGTTGAGCATCTTAGGTTTGCTGGTGCCCATTTACCAAGAGTGTTGGCAATGTTCCTAAATTTCTGTATTAGTCATGCGTATTTACCTAGTCAGCTAACTAGAACTATTGTGGTTCCTATAGTTAAAAGTAAAACTATTGACCACGCTGACCTTACAAACTATAGGCCAATTTCCCTAGCTACAGTAATAGCGAAAGTGCTTGACAGTCTGCTTAACAGACAACTAGCCAATCATATCCAGCTGCATGATAATCAGTTCGGTTTTCGTGCAGGCTTGTCTACGGAGAGTGCTATTTTGGGGCTGAAGTGGGCTGTCAAGTACTATACTGATAGGAAGACACCTACTTATGCTTGCTTTCTTGACCTATCCAAGGCGTTTGACCTGGTCTCTTACAGTATTCTTTGGAATAAGCTTAGGAAAGCTGGAGTCCCTTCAGGGTTGGTGAGCACTCTTAGGTACTGGTATGGAGACCAGGTCAATCAGGTTCGATGGGCTGGAGAATTGTCGGAGCCGTATAGGTTGGAGTGTGGGGTGAGGCAGGGTGGGTTGGCCTCACCTTTGCTCTTCAATCTATACGTCAATGAGCTAATCGAGGCGCTCAGCAGAGAGCGAGTGGGCTGCTATATTGACGGGGTGTGCTTTAATAATATAAGTTACGCTGATGACATGGCGCTGCTGAGCGCCTCGGTCTGCGGTCTTCGGAAGTTGGTTGCCATCTGTGAAGCTTATGCTAAGCGTCATGGATTGGTATACAACATAGGAAAAAGTGAGATCATGGTGTTTGAGGCCGGTGGTCGGAGCCCTGAAACTGTACCACCAGTCAGGTTGTATGGAGTAGCTCTCAGGAGAGTGTTAAAGTTTAAATACCTGGGACATCTCTTGACCGCTGACCTCAAAGACAATGACGACATTGAGAGGGAGCGAAGGGCATTGTCGGTTAGAGCTAATATGATAGCTCGCAGGTTTGTACGTTGCTCACTTGGTGTAAAAATAACCATATTCCGTGCATTCTGCTGTTCTTTCTACACGTGCAGCCTGTGGGCTGCATATACTCGTAAATCGTACAGTGCCCTTCGCGTTCAGTATAATAATGCGTTCCGGGTGTTGATGGGGCTGCCCCGCTTCTGTAGCGCATCAGGGATGTTTGCTGAAGCTCGCGTTGACTGTTTCTACGCGACGATGCGAAAACGATGCGCTTCCCTGGTGCGCCGGGTGCGGGCCAGCCCCAACATAATCCTTCGTTGTGTGGCGAGCAGGCTCGACTGTGTGTTCGTGAATCGCTGCTGCAAGCTCTCCACGTCAGTGTTGAGCTTGTAGCTTCGATTCGCGAACCAACCTTGTAATTTAAGTTAAGTACTAACATAGGATTAAGGAATTTTGTTACTAACCAATTGAGTTTTGTTACTTGGAAATAAATGAAATGAATGAATGAATGAATAGGCTTTAGAAAAAAAAGAATTTTCTAAATCAGTTCGTAAATGATGGAGTTATGCGCGAACAAAAAACGCAATGCAGAGTAAACGAAAAGATCGTCAATGTAGATTTTTTTTAGACGTTTGTTGATTTTTCAGAAACGGCTTGTCCGATTTCGATAAAATTTTCATGGGACCATTTGGAAAGTATACCCTTTAAAAAAAAAGAATTTTTAAATCGGTTGGCAAGCGACGGAGTTATGCCCGGACAAACATTAAAAAAATACAAACTTTCGAATTGAGAAACCTCTTCCTTTTTTAGAAGTCGGTTAAAAACAAACATAATATGAAAAAAGTTGAAGAAAGTATCTACTTATTCTTAATGCCACGATAGTTTGTCATACATGATAAACTGACACATGCCATACGTCACACTTGTACGGTTTTTCAACAGTGTGTGTAAGACAATGCCTCCTAAAAATACTCTTATCACCAAAACAACGCTGACAGACCTCACACTTGTATACGTTTCTCACTAGTGTGTGTACGAATGTGAGTTGTTAGGGTCCCCTTCTGTCCAAAACAACGCTGACAGACATGACACTTGTATGGTTTCTCACCCGTGTGTGTACGAATGTGATTTGTTAAGGCATACTTTCGTTTAAAACAACGTTGACAGATATCACACTTGTACGGTTTATCACCAGTGTGAGTACGGCAATGTCTACTTAATGCACCCTTTTGATCAAAACGAAGCTGACAGACATCACACTTGTACGGTTTCTCACCTGTATGTGTTAGAAAATGCCTCCTAAAATTACCCTTTCCAGCAAAACAACACTGACAGACATCACACTTGTATGGTTTCTCACCAGTGTGTGTACGAATGTGATATGTTAAGGTATTATTTTGTCCAAAACAACGCTGACAGATATCACACTTGTACGGTTTCTCACCCGTGTGTATACGAATGTGTTCTGTTAAGACCCTCTTTTGTCTAAAACTGCGATGGCATATGCCACACTTGTACGGTTTCTCACCAGTGTGTGTAAGACAATGTTTCCTTAAATCACTCCTATCACCAAAACAACGCTGACAGACATTACAATTGAATGGTTTCTCACCAGTGTGTATACGACAGTGCCTATTTAAATTACTTCTTTGACGAAAGCAACACTGACAGACATCACACTTGTACGGTTTTTCAACAGTGTGCCTACGAACATGTTTTGCTAAAAGTGTCTTATTAACAAAACTCAGCTGACATATATCACACTTGTGAGCTTCTTTAAATGTAGATAGGTTTGGACGCCCGTGAGTTGTCTGAATAACTTTCATGTCTGATCGTGCATTTTCATTTTGCTCTTCTGCATTTGCACCTTCTAGTTTTGTACTTAGTGTGTATAGTTTGGATTTCTTGGCAGCGGTCGGCCCTGCAATCATAAGTTTGATAGATATAGAATATGAAGTGCGTAGTACGTCAAGTTCTTTGTAGCCTAAAGTCTTAATTAAATTGTATGTCGCGTGTGTCGGATATGTAGGGTGCCCGTGATACATACGGCGAATATCATCACCTATCCAGTCCGAGAAATCTCCAAAATCTGAGCTAGCTATAAAACAACATCGACAAATGAAACTGCTGGCGTGGACGTAATATTTCCAGAGTTATTTCTCTCGTACTCGGAACTAGAGTTTACACCGCCATAATATACCCAGGCATAATGCCTCACCTCTTAAAAAAACGTGGCAAAATTGAGATACTGTTGGCTATTAGCACCTTTGATTATTAAATTTACTTTATTGTACACTATAATACGTCGACAACACGTATTATTGTACATTTAAATTTGTCGCGTCTATTCAATTTCACCTTGTATAATGCTTAGGAGACTATTTTAATACTTTCTGTTGACAGCAAGACCAACCCCAAGGGCCTAACTAGCCCTCAGACATAGTCAAAATTCCATCATCCCTATACAGCGTGAAATTTTGATGGTTGTTTTCCCACGGCAGGACGGTTACCCGTCACTAGTGGTATCGACATATAAAGGTTAAAAAGTTATTCAAATGATTAAAAAAATATTCATCAACTCGAAGAAAATGAGAATCATTAGTAGTTCAGTAGACGTAACGTAGGTACCTACACGAAACGCACGCGCCGGCGCGCGCTGCCAACAAAGAAAAAAGTGATTAATAAATGTTCAGAGCAAAATAAGTTCTCGCGCATAGTGATAATGCTTTAACTACCCTCCGCAGCGCGGCGAGGAAAGCCCCGCTCCCCCGCCGTAACATGCCACCGAGGCGCCGATTGCGGTGTGGCCTCCGCACTTAGTCCTTCCGCGAACATCGTACGTGCAATACGTTATCGTTTCAAAAATATATCGTCATAAAAATTTGTATTTCGCTATTGTGCAACTGTACGCCAGGAATTTAATTCAATGTATTTTGGATTATTCCATATTTGTTTGTTAGTAACATGTGAACTTACAACCTAGTGTTAGCCTATTCACAACTTATAACCAGGGATGTAAGGGAGCTCCGTAACCGTAACCGAAACTTTCGGATATCCGATATAAAAAATTATCCGTAACCGTAACCGAATCCGAAATAAGTTTCGGATAATATCGGATAGGGGCGGAGCCTAATTGAGACGTTATGACAAGTTGTTTTGATCGGTCGGGCGGCGGCGAAACACACAAGTAGACATGCGCAAAACAGTGCGTTAGAAAGTGATGTTATATGACTTTACATTTAGTACCGGGAATGTTGCATTACACCATGACTCCAAACATGACGCGTAATGAAGCGCCACACGATGGTTATTGTAATGAAATTCTCGCGTTATAAAATGTAATACATCATTACATGAGATGAGATAGCGCGTTATGGTATGATATATCTATTTGTATTTTACTTTTCAAATTCCTTAAAAATCTAATATTCGTAACCGAAATTATCCGAAACTAACTGATAATCTGAAATAATTTCATATCCTTATCCGTATCCGGTATAATAATCATTCCTATATCCGTAAGCAAACCGTATTCGAAATTTCATATCCATAACATCCCTGCTTATAACTAAACTAAGTTTAAAGCCTAAGCTGCGTGGGACAGGCCGAACCTGGGGTGTTTACTTGACTGCATGCAGTCGTATCCATTGCCTCAAGATCGGAGAGTCCCACCTATCAGCTAACGTTCATAGAATGGTGTTGGGGCTGGCACGTACGCGGCGCTGTAAAGAAATACATCTCTTACGCATGATGGCCGCAAAACCATCCACATTCGCGTCAGCAAAAATGCCGGACGCACTACAAAATCGCGGCAGCCCCAACATCGCCCGGAACGTGTTGTTATATGGGACGCGCACTATATGCCCTCTGCGTGAAGTTTACCCACAGGCTGCAAGTGTAAAAGGATTGGCACTATGCTTTAAAAAGTGTCACCTGAACTTGAGCTGTACAACGTGCAAACCTGTGGGTCAACATCCCACATCGAACAGCCAGCGACCTACGCTCCCGCTCCACATCTGTGGTATCCGTCATATCTTCTGAGACCCAGTGACCCGAATATTTAAATTTATCAACTCTTTTTAAAGGACTGCCGCACAACATAACTGGCGGCACTTTGAAATATCCTTTACTGCCTGCTTTGAAAATCATGAACTCGCTCTTCAGAGTATTATATTTGAGCCCATGGGCCTCTGCATACGATTCACACACTGGGATCAATTTTCTTAGTGCTTTGACCGATGGGCTCAGCAGCATCATATCGTTTGCATAACTTATATTATTAATGCACACGCCCTCAATATGACAGCCGATGCCGGTCCTGCTAAGCTCATTGTGTTGTATATGTGTGAAGTTGCAAGCGAGCGCGCAATTGTGTCTGTACTCGTACCTGACTTCAAGTCAGTATCATTATACGCTTGGTCTGAACGCACGTCCTTAATTTAGCAGTGGCTATGAGGATTAAAAATAAAAAATAACATGTGTGCAATTCACACGTGGTAGAAGTGAAACCTTCAAAAATTTACGAAATTTCAAAGGTAATACGTTTGCCCATATAAAATTTCCACGACATAAGAAACACTGTATAATGCTTCCTATCTCATTTTCTCCCACGTTAAATCTTATGAATTTATGTGTCTGTCTCTTTTTACTGTCGCTTTTTCGTTTCATAAAATTTCAAATCACAAAGACGCTAAAGAAGTTTTCACTTCAAAAAAAATCCTTCAAAATTTTACGAAATTTCAAAGGTTTACGTTTGCCCTGGTTTGCCCATATAAAATTTCCACGACATATGAAACACTGTATAATGCTTCCTATCTCATTTTCTCCCACGTTAAATCTTATGAATTTATGTGTCTGTCTCTTTTTATTGTCGCTTTTTCGTTTCATAAAATTTCAAATCACAACGACGCTAAAGAAGTTTTCACTTCAAAAAACCCTGTTTCTTGCTGCTATTCAAGGCTAATATTTAAATGAGTTTCACGTTTTATTAAGGTAAATAAAATATAACTTAATTTTAATTACTTTTGTAATAGAATTTACTTAATTAACAATCCACATTATCAATTATTGTAAATAAATCGCTTAAATCCCGACTTAGCGTTTCATTTGAAATTTCGGAATTCTTAAAGTCATACATGTTTACATTATATAAATGTAACATTTTTGGAGATGGAGACAGATGGAGTAAACGTAACGGAAGATCCACCATCACGTTTTAAAATTAATCGTGTCATCATCAAACTTTACAGCATTTCAAGGGACAATCGGTTTCGTAATGGTTGCGAGGCATTTGCTCATGTAGATGACTGTAAACGTAAAAAGTTAGACCCCAAAAGTAGAAGGCTAATCTTTTTAGGTTACTGTGATAACGTCAAAGGATATCGTTTGTTCAACCCTGATGACAATAAGATCGTTGTATGACGTGATGTGGTGTTTAACGAATCTGTGTTTCCAGATTCTATAATAAAGCCAAAACGTGTGTTTGAACCTATTTATCTTATAGGAGGTGATGATGAGAGGGAGATCCTGGAGACTACGTCGGTTGAGGCGGAGCCAGAGTATCTGTTGCCTGAGTCGTCAGATCATCCACTTGAGGCGGAACCAGATACAATTCCTGCAGAATCACCAAATCATCCTGTTGAGTTGGAGTGTGAACGCGAGACTAGTAAAGATTCGGTAACGTCGCCTGAATTGGCACCAGACTCTACTAGTACACGATATAACCTACGTCCACGTATACCTAAGGCAACCTGTAACATAACTAACGTGTGTAATGTGACAGAGCCCATAGAGCCACGTACTGTCATAGAAGCTTTGAAATGTGAAGATAAAGAGTTATGACAGAAGGCCATGAAAGAGGAAATCGATTCTTTTGGCTTACACGGAGCGTGAGAGCTTACTGATAAACCGGTTGACAAGAACGTCGTTAAAAATAAGTGGATTTTTACCCTTAAACGAGACTCGGATGGGAACATTACACGTTATAAGGCAAGGTTGGTAGCTAAAGGTAAAGGTAAAGGTAGATATGGTGAAGATTTCCAAGAAACTTTTTCACCGGTCGTTCGTCATTGTTCTATACGATTGTTGCTATCTCTGGCAGTAGAAATGAACCTTAACATTGATCATTTAGACGTGCAGACAGCATTACTGAATGGAGATTTGCAGGAGATCTTTATGCAACAACCGGAAGGTTTCATATGCCCTGGGAGTGAGAACAAAGTCTATAGATTACGAAGGGCTGTTTATGGGTTGAAACAAGCATCGCGATCCTGGTACCAAAAGGTAAAAGATATCTTATTTTCTTTGGGATACAGACAGTGTTAACAAGAAGAATGCATCTTCACTAAGAGATCAGGTGAGTCGATTGTTTTTATCGCTCTGTATGTTGACGATTTTTTCGTGTTCTATAATGACAAACGTTTGGCTGAGACGTTAAAAAGTTCTTTGTTAAATGTTTTTAAACTCAAAGACTTAGGCCAGGTACGAAACATGTTAGGTATAAAGATAGAACGTGATGCAACTTCCATCTAGTCAGGAAAAGCTGATTGACAATATGTTAGATCGTTTTGGCATGACAGACTGTAAACCTGTAGTCTCCCATGATAACTAATGTTAGTTCGGTAATTGAAAGTTCTAATAATGCTATAAATAACGTTGTAACGAAATTTCCGTATCAAGAGTTGATTGGTAGTCTTTGTATTTATGTGTAACTACGCGACCTGACATTTCGTTTGCCGTGTCATATTTAAGTAAATTTAAGAGTTGTTATAAGGAATTCCATTGGAATCAAGCTAAGCGTGTACTGCGATATCTTAAAGGTACTAAGCAAATGGCTTTGGTATTTAGGAAGTCGAATATAGATCCCGTTCTTGAGGGTTATTCTGACGCAGATTGGGCGGCAAATCCTGATCGTAAGTCGTACACGGGGTATGTGTTTAAATACGGCGGTAATTCGGTATCTTGGGGTAGCTACTAGGGCTTTCATCCCGGGAGTCTCGGTCTCGAAAATTTCGAGAGTCTCGACGATTTTTTAGTATTTTCGAGACTCGAGACTAACATCTATGGTCACGGGAATAACGAGACTTTTGAGACTTCAGTAACATAAAAACTGTATTAAATAATTTATTAAACCAACAGTCCCATGGATATGGCAATAGCAGCACGGTCGAGCATAGAGTAAAGCTTAGTATTATCTGTGGAGGCTGAATAACCTTATTGACAAATAACACAGATTTTGTCTACATATTATAAATGTAAATTGCTGTGCCCGAAAGGGTCCATGTGAACTACTCCTTATATTAAGATCTTGTTAACACATAATTATGATTGCAATAAAGATTGAATTATGGAACTATTCTGATTAAATTGAAAGGGGTTCGAACTTTTTTGTATAAAGACTGGCATGTCGACCCACAGCCATATGGTTTTTTTAGAAATCATGGTGCATACTGAAAGTGGCATGTATGTAACAAAAAATATCAGTAACGTGCTACCCCAAAATGTCACATTACCGAGATATTTGAAGGTAAACATCGACATATGACTACAACGACAATCATTAAAAGTAGACTTACTCGTATTACGTGTCTATAAGCATCAGATTAGACGGGCCTGTTGGTATAGTGGTCAGTGGCCCTGACTGCTATGCTCAAGGTCGTGGGTTCGATTCCCACCCAGGACAAATGTTTGTGTGATGAGCACGATCATTTGTTCTTTGTCTGGGTGTAATTTATCTATAACATGTATGTATTTAAAAATATATATATGTATGTTCATCAGTTGTCTAGTACTCATACCACAAGCTCTGCTTAGTTTGGGACTAGATGGCGTTGTGTGAAAGTTGTGGAATATTAGTAAAAAAAAGATTGTATCTAAATAATCGTTCCCAGGTTGGTTATGATTACTAATGTTTATTGAAAGAGAGTAGGTACATTACACGCTACTAGGAGCACGAGAATACTACTACAAATAATTATTTATCCACTAAATCGCATCGCAATGAGACGCAGTTGACATGTCACTATCGCGTGGCAGATTGTGTGACATGTTACTCAGCTTGAAAACGTTTTTAAGCAGTAGTTAAACAAAAGGCAAAAGGTATGTCATTTAAGCATCAAACAAGTGAATATTAATATTAAGATGTGACATTTTAAAAGATCTATAATATATCTAACACGTATCCATAAATTCAGCAGGAGGTCGGATAGGGGTTCTTGATGCCGAGCCTAATCCATGTACCAATGAAAGACATGTACCAAAACATTTATTGTTCATTTTATAATACGGTGGAATGAAAGACAACCAACACGCGCGTGTGGAATTCTTTGACATGCGTTTTATTACGATGCGATGCGATTTAGTAGGCAAATAATTAATTATAGTAGCGGTTTTGTCGTACTGCTAGACTAATAAGCGTATGGGCGCGTAATGAGTCTATTTTTAATGATTTTCGTTGAAGTTATATGTCGATGTTTACCTTCAAACGTTTACGTGACATTTTGGGGTACCGTGTTACTGGACATTTTTTGTTCCTCTAGCCATTCATACCACACTTTCATCATGCACCACGATCAAAAAAAACATAATGGCGACGTTGATATGCCAGATAGGTTCTATCCCCTTTCATTGTGAAAGCGCGAAGTGGTACTAAGTAGTATCCCTCTAGTGTACAAGCAGAAAGAGCTTTTTCTAATGCGGGTTACTTTTGTAACAAAATTAGGGTTAAATGCCCTTTGTTTTTTACGTGCTCACTACAAAAATGAAAATAAAAATTGTAACAAATGGTTTTTTTTAATTTGCATTTGTTTATGAAAGTAACTACTTGATTAAAATATCTTGATTTGACTCTAATTGCATAGCTTATAAATAAGAAACCTAGTTTTGAAATAGTCTCGAAAGTCTCGGTTTTCCCTGGAATTTCGAGACCACACCTAGTCTCGATTTTTTTTTCCCGGGTCTCAGTAATGCATCGAGACTGAAAGCCCTAGTAACTACAAACAGTCCTGCATATGGCTTTCGTCCACCGAGACGGAGTATTGCAGCTTGAGCGAAGCGAGTAGAGAAGCGGTGTTCCTACAAGCTTTAATTAATGAATTGCTAATGACGACTAGTTGTAAAATAGTAATGTATTGTGATAATCTGCTATACAGCTTGCTATCAATCACACTCATCACAGACGGAGCAAGAATATAGAAATAAGATTTCATTATGTTAGAGTTATGAGAGATAGGTTTAACGTAGAAATTGTATACATCCCTACGGATGAAATGTTAGCAGATGTGTGCACTAAGCCCCTGGGCTGTGTCAAGCACGAGGTGTTCACTCGTCAGCTTGGTGTGGCATGAAGCCATCATAATGCTCACGTTAAGGGGAGGTGTTGAAAGTGTAACGCTGGCCATCTAGAGAATATACTTCAGATTCAAATGTAAAAGCTAGTGTTCGTTCTGTTCGTCACTCGGCAACTATTTTTCCCGTGAAAAACATGTCATGTGTAATTTTATAACATATACTAGTATTTGCGTGTTGCGCGAGGTGCAAGCACCTCGCGTGCTTGTGAAAAAAAAAGTGGGGGGGAGATGGGGGGTTATAGTATTTGCGTGTTGCGCGAGGTGCAAGCACCTCGCGTGCTTGTGAAAAAAAAAAGTATTTGCGTGTTGCGCGAGGTGCAAGCACTTCGCGTGCTTGTGAAAAAAAAAAAAAAAAAAAAAAAGGGGGGGCGTGATGGGGGGTTTAGTATTTGTGAAAAAAAAAAAAAAAAAGAGGGGGGGGGGTGTTGCACAAGTATTTCGACTAAAGCATTGCCCCTCTAAATGAATCTGAAAAAAAAATGTTCCAAGTCTCTTAGATTCCGAGATCCTCCTAAAGGGGGGGAGAAGGGGGTGGGGGGGGGGGACTTTGAAAAATGGTTCTTGCTTTACCGAGCCTCCTCTATACGAATCCGTAAAAAACAAAAAATACGGGTCTCGTAGTTTCCGAGATACGATAGGGAGGGGGGAGAAGGGGGGTGAAAAGGGGAGGTTTGGCACTTTTCCCGTAGGTTTGAGAGTTACTTGTTTACGAATCTGTCAAAATATACCCACCTCCCCATCCACCATCTGGGAGAACAATTCTGTCAATGAGTGAGTGGTAATCTAGCTTTATATAGTATACGTGTTGCGCGAGGTGCAAGCACCTCGCGTGCTTGTGAAAAAAAAAAAGTGGGGGGGTGATGGGGGGCTTTAGTATTTGCGTGTTGCGCGAGATGCAAGCACCTCGCGTGCTTGTGAAAAAAAAAAAAAAAAGGGGGGGTTATGGGGGGGGGGGTTGCAGAAGTATTTTGACTAAAGCATTGCCCCTCTAAATGAATCTGAAAAAAAAAATGTTCCAAGTCTCTTAGATTCCGAGATCCGCCTAAAGGGGGGAGAAGGGGAGCGGGGGGGGGGACTTTGAAAAATGGTTTTTACTTTACCGAGCCTCCTCTATACGAATCCGTAAAAAAGAAAAAATACGGGTCTCGTCGTTTCCGAGATACGATAGGGAGGGGGGAGAAGGGGGGGGGGAAAAGGGGAGGTTTGGCACTTTTCCCGTACGTTTGAGAGTTACTTGTTTACGAATCTGTCAAAATATACCCACCTCCCCATCCACCATCTGGGAGAACAATTATGTCAATGAGTGAGTCAGTCAGTCAGTCAGTCAGTGGTAATCTAGCTTTATATAGTATAACTAGTATTTGCGTGTTGCGCGAGGTGCAAGCACCTCGCGTGCTTGAGACAGAAAAAATGGGACGGGGTGATGGGGGGAGATGGGGGGGTTTAGTATTTGCGTGTTGCGCGAGGTGCAAGCACCTGGCGTGCTTGTGAAAAAAAGAAAAAAAAAATAGGGGGTGGGTGATGGGGGGTTTTAGTATTTGCGTGTTGCGCGAGGTGCAAGCACCTCGCGTGCTTGTGAAAAAAAAAAAAGTGGGGGGGTGATGGGGGGAGATGGGGGGTTTAGTATTTGCGTGTTGCGCGAGGTGAAAGCACCTCGCGTGCTAGTGAAAAAAAAAAAAAAAAAAGTGGGGGTAGTAATGGGGGGGGGGGGTTGCAGAAGTATTTTGACTAAAGCATTGCCCCTCTAAATGAATCTGAAAATACAAATGTTACAAGTCTCTTAGATTTCGAGATCCGCCTAAAGGGGGGGAGAAGGGGGGCGGGGGGGGCCTTTGATAAATGGTTTAACTTTACCGAGCCTCCTCTATACGAATCCGTAAAAAGAAAAAAATACGGGTCTCGTAGTTTCCGAGATACGATAGGGGGGGGGGAGAAGGGGGGGAAAAGGGGAGGTTTGGCACTTTTCCCGTAGGTTTGAGAGTTACTTGTTTACGAATCTGTCATAATATACCCACCTCCCCATCCACCATCTGGGAGAACAATTATGTCAATGAGTGAGTCAGTCAGTCAGTGGTAATTTAGCTTTATATAGTATAATTAAATACTACACTTCTTTCCAACTGTGTTTATCACTCCACTCCGCATTAAAAATAACAGGTCAAAGGTTTTTGACAAATCTAGGTAGCAGGCATATAATGGTGTCTTTCTTGCTGTATAAAACTGCACAGTCTGCTTAAGGCAGAAGATAACACTTTCTGTGGATAAACCGGGCAGAAACCCGAATTGCGCATCGTTAATTTTTAGATGTTTATCAAACTGGCCCACAAGCAGACTGTCCAGCACCTTCGCAATTATTGTTGCCAACGAAATAGGTCTATAGTTGGATAGAATTGACGAGTCACCTGTTTTAATTTTGACTATAGGTACAACAGTAATACGCATTAGCCGTTCAGGTAAATACGAATGAACAAGACATAAATTGAGAAACATACACAACACTCGTGGCAAGTGGTTCCCAGCATGTTGCAGGTGCACGAAGCTGAGACCGTCGTCTCCGGCTGATTTTCCTCTCACCATGTTCTTAATAATCGCCGCTATTTGTTTCGCTGTGAACGACACGCTTCGCACAGAACAGGCGATGGTCTCAGAATCGAACACAGGCATCTGTGGCCCAATGTGAGGGGTGATTGTACCCTAAAATGCTGTCGAAACATATCTGCAATACCACTCTGGTCATGCACACCTTCGACGCTCACGGGAAGGCTCGGCCTATGATTTAATTTGTTTGTTGCTTTCCAGAATTTTCAAAAATTTTTGTTTGCATGGTGTTTAGCTATAAAATCTATTTTAATTTCACCAAAATTGGAAGGTTGTACCTTGAAATTTAATTAAGTATTTACTTATTTTGTCATTTAAGACAAAATTTAATTTAAACTTTAAAAGAATAGAACAGTACTGGTATTATCTTAACCCCCCACAAACCGGAGATCCACCGACTGAAGTTTAAGCTGGCTCGCAATAACCAATGTTTAGTATTTAACTTAACCTAGTTTGAATAAGGAAATAACTCTTTTCTATGTATTTAACTTTTCCTTGTTTTAATAAATTTATGTTGTTTGAAACCGTTTATTGTTTCAATACCAACCACGGAACTGAACTTTATGCAGTACGAGCTGTACGAGAATGCACTGGTGTTTTCAGATGAGTTAGTCTGAAATTGAAAAATGTCAAATGAAATGCAGAAAAAAACTTGACGCTTAGGTGTGGTTCACATTCAACATCGGCCCTTAAAATTTAACCACCCGTTATAAATCCTTCCTTTAAAATCCATACATGTTTTATTACAGTGGTGTAATGGCCAGAGGTCGAAATCCTAAAATTTGCCATGTTGATCAATGGAATGTTTTTATAATGATCCAATTTTTTCGATATTATTTGAAGAACTTGAGCACAGAATGACTCCTTTGACTTTGTATATATCACTACAACGCAATCGAAATTTCATTTTCGGTAGTGATATTCGATCGTCTGATGACCCCACAACTTTGAGTGAATAAAAGTATTATAATAAGTGCTTAGTTAATTTTGTAATCTACTTTTTACTAAATACACATAAGCCATGTAATATAGCATTAAACTAACCATACAACCTTGTTTTTGTTTCGTCTAAATAATGATATATTAAATAAAGTAGTATAATAGTTCTGTCTACATTTTGTTTTATTGTGTGGTCACACTGCTCTATCTATTTTCATAGGATTAAAAAAATAATATTATCTCAGCTAAGAGGTACGAAACACACAATTTTAGATAGGTATAGCTACCTATAATTTAGTAGAAACTTACTACTAAAAGTTAAGTACACAAGACTTCCTGATATTCCTCTCGTCTAGCAGCTAGCACACGCACATAATTATGTCAGTGGAGGAGAGGATTAAGGGACCAGTTTTAATCATCGTTATCTTCAAAATGCTTCGATATTATTGCTCCATTTCTTTTTTACAAAATGTTTTAAAACTTTTACTAAAACTTTATGTAGAAAAAGAACGGTTTTATTAATTTTATTCACTAAAATATTTATCTCTGTTATGTGGACTGAAGGACCACAGTTCAGTCGTCATATTTTTTTTTTATCTTTAATGCTTTGTGGTCTGTTATTTAGTAAATATCTTTACAGATTCTTTACTAAATGTCTGTATTCACAAAATTTTCTTTTTTAAGATAATTTCCGAGATTTGGCTGATCGTCTGTGAGAACTGAGGGACCACGCTTTATGGGTCGTAGATTTTACCCGACTGCAAAGGAACGGTTATGTTTTTTGCGCGTATCTTGTATGTATGTATGTGTGTTTATAATATTCTTTATTACCTCATATCTCCAGAATCGCTGAACGGATTCACATAATTGAGGTATCGTTTGATTCGTCTTAGCAGCCCAAGTGTTCTTAGATAGGTGACATTTGAAAAAATCAAACATGGTGGCTGTGCGAGTCATTATACATAATGAAAAAAAAAATTGTTTTTTCGAATACTGCAATATGGGTATCAAATTAAAGGGGGGGAAAAAAAATGTTAATTACATTTTAACAAAAAAGTTGAAAAAAAAAGGTATTCAAAAAATCTAAAAAACCCGACTGCTCAACTGAAATGCAAGAAACAAGCACATTTTTATTTTAAAAAGTGACAAGCAGGCGAGACCCAATTGATTTTTTTTTAATGGGATGGGTCCGCCTGCTTGTCACTTTTTAAAATAAAAATGTGCTTGTTTCTTGCATTTCAGTTGAGCAGTCGGGTTTTTTAGATTTTTTGAATACCTTTTTTTTTCAACTTTTTTGTTAAAATGTAATTAACATTTTTATAGTTTTCCTTTTCCTTTTTTTAGTTTTTATAGTTTTACACACAAAGTTCAGTTCCGTGGTTGGTATTGAAACAATAAACGGTTTCAAACAACATAAATTTATTAAAACAAGGAAAAGTTAAATACATAGAAAAGAGTTATTTCCTTATTCAAACTAGGTTAAGTTAAATACCAAACATTGGTTATTGCGAGCCAGCTTAAACTTCAGTCGGTGGATCTCCGGTTTGTGGGGGGTTAAGATAATACCAGTACTGTTCTATTCTTTTAAAGTTTAAATTAAATTTTGTCTTAAATGACAAAATAAGTAAATACTTAATTTAATTAAATTTCAAGGTACAACCTTCCAGTTTTGGTGAAATTAAAATAGATTTTATAGCTAAACACCATGCAAACAAAAATTTTTGAAAATTCTGGAAAGCAACAAACAAATTAAATCATAGGCCGAGCCTTCCCGTGAGCGTCGAAGGTGTGCATGACCAGAGTGGTATTGCAGATATGTTTCGACAGCATTTTAGGGTACAATCACCCCTCGCTATTGGGCCACAGATGCCTGTGTTCGATTCTGAGACCATCGCCTGTTCTGTGCGAAGCGTGTCGTTCACAGCGAAACAAATAGCGGCGATTATTAAGAACATGGTGAGAGGAAAATCAGCCGGACACGACAGTCTCAGCATCGAGCACCTGCAACATGCTGGGAACCACTTGACACGAGTGTTGTGTATATTTCTCAATTTATGTCTTGTTCATTCGTATTCACCTGAACGGCTAATGCGTATTACTGTTGTACCTATAGTCAAAATTAAAACAGGTGACTCGTCAATTCTATCCAACTATAGACCTATTTCGTTGGCAACAATAATTGCGAAGGTGCTGGACAGTCTGCTTGTGGGCCAGTTTGATAAACATCTAAAAATTAACGATGCGCAATTCGGGTTTCTGCCCGGTTTATCCACAGAAAGTGTTATCTTCTGCCTTAAGCAGACTGTGCAGTTTTATACAGCAAGAAAGACACCATTATATACCTGCTACCTAGATTTGTCAAAAACCTTTGACCTGTTATTTTTAATGCGGAGTGGAGTGATAAACACAGTTGGAAAGAAGTGAAATATTTAATATATGTTATAAAATTACACATGACATGTTTTTCATGGGAAAAATAGTTGCCGAGTGACGAACAGAACGAACACTAGCTTTTACATTTGAATCTGAAGTATATTCTCTAGATGGCCAGCGTTACACTTTCAACACCTCCCCTTAACGTGAGCATTATGATGGCTTCATGCCACACCAAGCTGACGAGTGAACACCTCGTGCTTGACACAGCCTAGGGGCTTAGTGCACACATCTGCTAACATTTCATCCGTAGGGATGTATACAATTTCTACGTTAAACCTATCTCTCATAACCAGTGATCGGAGTAGGTAGATTGAAATGGGGTCATTGATCCGAAACGTATATATTAATATGGACATTCCCCCGGAATTGGTGGATTATTAAAAAAAAACCGGAACTTATGTAGGAATTTTATTCTGCCAGAGTGGAAGGAGTCATTTGATGATTTGCCATCCTCAAAAAAAAGGTAGGAATTGTAATAAAATGAGCAATATTATTCTTTATTATTCTTCATATTTTTTTTAACGGCACACAGTCACGATTTGACAAAACCCAACGACCAATCAGAACAAAGGATCATGGGTGGTACAATAACCGGTTGTCAGAACAATGCGTACGCCCGCCGACGACATGCCAGGTAGCTCACTCGTTTACTTCGGTTCGTAGAGTGCGCATCTTTGTTTGTTACTGTGTTGTGAAAACGTTACTTGACCCTGGCTTGTGTACATACTGACTTCTGGAATCTGCTCTAAACCACGATTTGGCTCGAATATACGGACTCAGATTTTTCACTATTGAATTGGATCTACATATTTAAACCAAGCTTTGGTAAGTAATATTTTACTAGTTACAAGGAGTATAAAGCATGTTTGGATGTACTATAAGAATATTTTAGTATTGTGTTTGTTCGCTTAACCTGCTGAACATACCATGAGTCTTAATATTGTTAAATCTTTAATAGAGTATGAACCAGTGAGCTTAGTGCGAAACAAAATTATGATATTCTAGTAATGTAGTCGCAATTCAGCTAACTCCACTATTAACCGACATTTTACTGGAATCCGTATATAATTTGAATGCCCTGTGTGCTGTGTCCTCTTGCAATGTATTGGTAAAATAAATTACTATAGGCCTTATCTACTTCTCTACAAAATATTCTACGTAACAAGCCCTTTCATTTGATACCCATATTGATGGGATTGAAAAAAAACTAAGTTGTCCGCCATCTTGTAGCGGCAGCCATTTTGGATTGACAATAATATTGAATATACATAATTGTATTGTCACCAGAATCAAAGGCGAATACCAAATTTTAGATCAATCGGTTGACAGGAAGAGGGTGAAATTTCAATGACTAAATTTGATCCACGAAAAATAAAACAAACGGAGTAAGCTAAATAAACTAAATAAAATGTATTTTTTTCATGTCTTTGTTTTAGGTGATACATACGAGGTTCCATCTCTACAACAGAGTTCAGATATGGCAAACGTCAAGGCTGAAACTGTAGAAAAATGGATATCCGGTCATCCCGAACTACTTTACGATCACGCTATTGGTACAATATACTGTTCAAAATGTGAAAGCCATTTGAAAACCATAAATAAAGGAAACGTTAAAAGACATATCGAAGGAGCAGTACACCAGGGAAAGTTTGAGCGGCCCGAAGAGGAATTTTATTTCGATCTTATAAAATTTCTCATTTTGTGCAATATTCCGTGGTTTCAGATGAAAAATACTACTTTTCAAGATTTCTTTAAAAAATATATGTGTAGTACCTGTTGTTGTACGTGTACTAATCGTACTCTGCCAGATGAATCACAGTTACGGAAAGTTTACTTGGACAAGTTTTTTAAGAATAAAATCAATTCGATTCGGCAAAATTATAAAAATGAGAAACTATGGATATCATTAGATGAAACGACAGAATTTTTAGGTCGCTATATAGTCCATTTTTTAATAAAACCATTACATCCTAGCAATTTGACTAGACCTTATTTGGTAGCATGTAGAATGCTAACTGTAGTTAATGGACAAACAATCACGCAATTTGTGTTAGAACGTTTGGAAAACTTTTGGGAAGATTCTTTTGAATCGAAGGTAGGTAACATTCTTGTCCTCTGCACTGATAGCGTTGCATATATGCTGTCTGCAGGACGAAATTTAAAACAATACTTACCTGAAATGAAGCACATAACATGTTTGGCGCACTCTCTTCATCGCGTATCTGAGCAAATTAGGTTAGAATATCACGATGTTAACATTTTAATAGCAAATGTTAAAAAGGTATTTTTGAAAGCCCCAAGTAGAGTCAAAATTTTAAAAGAAAAATATCCAGATTTGCCGCTACCTCCCCAACCAGTTGTTACAAGATGGGGCACTTGGTTAGAGGCAGCATTTTATTACGCTCAAAACTTTGAAAAAATAAAAGAAGTATTATCTTGTTTAAGCAGCTCTGATGCGGTATCTATTCGAGAGGCAAAAAATATTATAGAAAAAGAAAATTTAAAAGAAGATTTAAATTACATTAAAGACAATTATTTTATAATTCATTTGTCTTTAAAAGAATTGCAAAAGCATAATTTATCGTTGACAGATTCACTTTTAGCATTTGACAACGTCAGAGATGCTATAAATCAGTGCAATTCAGAAAATATAAAATAATAAAAATAATAATGTGCTTGTTTCTTGCATTTCAGTTGAGCAGTCGGGTTTTTTAGATTTTTTAAATAACCTTTTTTTAACATATTTGCTTACAAATTCCCAGATTCATTCAACAATTGTTTTAAGTCTACTACTAAATCCTAGGATTTTCATTTCGCGAATTCCCGGTGTGGTCCCTCAGTTCACACGCACATTAAAATAATCTGAGCTTCTAAAACATTTCCAGGGATCCTAATTGTAGATTCATTGACTACATTGAAGACCAGAATAGGTAGAAATAGTGAGAAACGTGTGGCTAATATTGATTTCAATCTTGGGATTGGTAGACTGTCAGCTTCTACCCTCCCTCTTTGGGTGTAAGTGAAATTCCCAGACTCCAGACGCAGCAACAAGTTTAAGTAGGGATTTCAGGAAATAAAGCTGACGGACACGCAAGACGTCAGCTTCTTTGTACTGTAGTTTGAACTATAGTTCGTCTGTGGAATAACGTCGCGGCTTACCAAGGAAGATTTTAAGAACGGCCCGTTGAGCATGTTCGAGTTCAATCAAATAGGTCTTGCCTGCGCTACCCCAGACGCCTATACAGTATTGCAGGAACGATTGACAGAGAGGTAGGTAGACGTTTCTGCACATATCCTTTGGGGCACTAGCACGAAGTGATTTCATATTATATTCATATTTAAAGCGTCTGGGGAAAGTTACCACCTACAGAAAAGGTCTGGCAATATAAAATAAATATATATTCTTAATAATATTCCGTATAACATATACCTATAACAATCAGTACTTAAAAACATGGTAAAAGATCTCTATCTCTCTAATTTGTTACTATTTTTTATACAATGTGTAACTTAAAAGGTATATACAATATATCAAGTGCACAGCTTCTTTGGATGATAACAAATGATATGGCAAGGGTTTTGTGTAATCCTATGTCTATATCTGTGGAACTTATTAGAAATTTCAATACATTGATACCAGAGACCGAATCTTTCAAATTAAAAAGAACGAAGAGAATTATCGTGTTATTGCCAAGTCACGTGGAAAGTTATTAACCCTCGTAGTGCTGTGACAGGTCTGTTATGATTGGCATTCAAGAAACATATGAAACCGATAATTTGGTATCAATTTTTTGAGTCACTTATTTTGAGCTGAAACTGTGCATAGAGTCTCCATGCCAGATGTTGTCTGCAGCCCTTGTGGATAGATATAGGGTTTCCGTTACACGTTGTATATCTCAGTTTTTTTAATGTATATATGTGTATTGAGTATGTAGGTTATTACTTATTTATTGTATATAAGTGAAAAGTACACTATGGACTACCCGCGTATTTATTTTCTGCTGCTGTGTCAAATCCATCCAAAGGTTGTCTGTAAAAGATCGCTTTTAGCGATAAGACCGCCCATTGTAACACCCTTTGTAGTATCATTAGAACTTAAAACGGGATATTTATGTGTATTTATTGTTTTGAGTTTCCTATATTTCGGCACTGTTGCAAGCGCCATGATCACGTATGAACTGAAGTAATTGCGGGTGTGGAGTTAGGCTGCGTTTCCACCAGAGAAGTGCGATGGAAATGTGTCGTGCGAGGATGTCTAGCTGTGCTGTGAAAATGTGTGGGGGTTTCCACCAAAGCTGTGCGATGAAAATGTGCCCACGAGGATGTGTAGCGGAGCTGTGAAAATGCGCATTAATGTGTGGTGCGAGTATGCGCAAACCTCGCAACACATCCTTCTCAACACATATTCCTCGCAACACATCTCTGGCACACATCCGTAGCACACATCCCTCGCTTGTTTTGTATGCGCAAAAATCTAGCTCCGCTGAGCTGTTTCCACCAGAGCTGTGCTGACCGAGGCGAGGTAAATGAAGCGATTCCTTATAGTCGACGGGTGTCTAGCGTGGCACTCACATATCGAGGTAATTATATCGCGCGTTCGTAAATTTATACGGATTTTTTAAAATCTGCGCTATGTGATGCCTCAAAAGACACTCCACAATATTTATATAGCACTTGCGCAGTCAGTAATCACATACTGCTTACCAGCTTGGGGAGGGGTTACAAACAAACAGTTGGACAGAGCCCAAAGGTTACTTTTAAAAGTTATTTATTTGAAGCTATACAGATTTTTCACAGTTGATCTATGTACATAGAATTAGTGGCATATTATCCGTCAGGAAACTGTATCTTTTAAGCATAGTTCTATATCTACACAAACACATACCAGCCAGGAAAGCAAAAAGACATTGTGGCTCACTCCCAACGTGTACAAACGGTTTTTGCAAGGCGTCAGTATGTATGCCAATCAGCTTACATTTACAATAAAATTAATGCAAAACTACATTTTCACAACGAGGTGTCGCACCAATGCAAAAACCTTATAACCAAATGGTTAAAAACATTAACCTATGAGGAAACGGAGCAAATTCTAGCCAGATTTACCTGACACTGGCAAAAATGTTTGCCTCGTGATTACATAGTAGTATTTCTTAAATTTGATTTTAACGGCACTAACTGCGAACACTTAAATTGAACACTAACACACTCACGCGCACACCATCTTATCCCCACACACACATACTCAAATACACACGCACACGCCATCACATCTATAAACACTGAAACTCACACCCTACTATAAACACACGCACACATCATCACATCCATGCACACTCAAACTCGCACACTTCTAAAGACATACGCACAATAAATAGTAATATATATAGAGCTGCAATTACATTACTTTATAACTTTTAAGTCTATCTTTTTGTTCTTAAAATTAGTTCTAAGTTTAAATCTACGTCTCAATAATAGATAGTTAGATAGAATACTCTTTATTCTACACAAATAATTTAAACACACTTGATTTACGATACTGCAAATATGGTTACAATGGCGGTCTTATCGCTGATAACGATATATTCCAGACAACCTTTGGATGGACTTTAAGAACATAAAACAAAGAGGGAGGAGAATGTCAGTGTACCTACTTCAAGTATGTATATAACATACACAAAAAGTAACTAAAGTAGTTAATATAAGTATATATGTTTATATATAATACAATACAATACATAAATAAGTATAAATAAATATATGTGTTTTGTATATATAAATATGTCATAAGGAGAGAAATACAAGGTATAATCATAGGAGTGTATAATAATGTCAACTAACTTTCAAGGGGAGGAGCGAGACAACCCCGACACAAGTGTTATCGACTACTTACTGGGGCTGTTTCATTCACATTTGTTAATGTTACTGTTTGATACATAATAAACTATTTTATTTATTACACTTTACAAACATATTATTTACATTTTTAAATATTCCTGTAAAAACAAAAAACATTTAAAAATATAAAAAAACAGTAGCCCACCGGTATCGGGAACAGGGTCCAAGCTACCGGTGGTCAGGGCTATTGAGAGAGGAACCTCCTAACAATTCGCGCCGTGTCCAGAAGTACTGCTTTCTGGATCAAGCCCTTGATCCAGCTGCCCAACGAGAGCCTCCTAAGATGTTTGTCGAGGCTCTTGGCTATTATGCCATTAGCTGAGACGACTATCGGCACAATGATTGCTGTATCCACATCACACATGTCGACAACCTCGCGAGCCAGATCAAGATATTTAAATTGCTTATCTTTCTCGGCTTTCACGAGGATTTCGTCATGAGGGACCGCTATATCAACAATCATTGTGCGACGCTCTAATCGGTCTATCACCACTCTGTCAGGCTTATTGGCAACAATAGTCCTGTCAGTGATGATAGACCGATCCCAGTACAATGTAATATTGCCATTTTTGAGAACTGGGTCGGGCACATACCTATAGTACGGTACTTCTGATTCCACAAGATTGTATTTAAGAGCAAGTTGCTGGTGAACAATACTGGCTACAAGATTGTGTCTATGCAAATAGTCTCCGTTAGCCAGACGAGAACAACCGGAGATAATGTGACGAATGGATTCTCCCGGTTTGTGATATGCCCGACATGTGTCTACCGTACCATCCTTCACAATATACTTCCGATAGTTATTCGTCATCATAACTTCGTCCATAATCGCACAAACAAAACCTTCGGTTTCCCCGAAGAGGTCACCAAAACGTAGCCAGGCTACGGAAGCTAATGTATCTACGTCAGACCCATGAAGGGCCCGGTAATAGCGTCCGTGAAGCTCCTTCCTCTGCCATACTTCTCTGCGGTCATTAGTATCTAATACTACAGGTTTGCGCCAATTCTCGCTACCTAAGGAGAGCGGAGTGAGGCCTTTGTCCACCGCTACCACAACTCGATGCATACCCACGACGGCTTCTAGGAAATATTCCCTAAGGCTGCATACCTCGCGGTTGTGCAGGGTCTTTGCATTTAAAAAGCCACGACCCCCGCACTTCCGGGGGATATACACCCTCATCACCGATGAACGTGGGTGGTGCATCCGATTTGCAGTCAGCGTTGTGCGGACCCGCCTGTCCAAGGCGTCAAGTTCAGTCTGAGTCCATTTGAGTATGCCAAAAGAGTACATCAATACTGGCCTGATAGAAGACTATTCAGTACTTTATTCAGGCGGCCAAAGAAGCGTTCCTTCAATGATTGTATGCCTAGTGCCTCTGACATACCCAAATACTTGTAGGTTACAGTTGAGCCGAGGGATCTTAGGTGTATGGAATCCGAGAGTTGAGTTCCCACGGATTCCATAATCTCCCCTCGTTTTACATGCATGACCGCACATTTGTCCACCCCAAATTCCATCCTGATGACGCTACTGAAGGTTTCCGTTATCTTCAGTAGCTCCATCAGTTGCAAGTTGGTGGGGGCAAAAAGTTTCAAATCATACGTGTAAAGCAAGTGTGATATGACCTGACCACCTCTTCTCAACTGGTAGCCTTGCCCCGAACCCTCCAGCAGTGTACTGAGGGGGTTGAGAGCCAGACAAAACCACAGTCCCTGCCCTGAAAAATACCACGCTCAATCCTAATCGGTTCGCTGTTCTCCTGGCTCTGTCGACATCCTGGGTAGCAGAGGATCGTCTTCCATTGCCCCATACATGACTCAAGGAAAGTGCGTAGTATTGGATTTATTTTATACAACTCCAACACCTTCATGAGCCATGTATGTGGAACCGAGTCATAGGCCTACTTATAATCTATCCAGCATGTCGACAGATTCCTTCGCGAACGACAAACCTGTTGGTTAACGGCAATATCGATGAGGAGAAGCTCCTTAGTACCGCGGGACCCGTTCCTACATCCATTCTGAGAAGCAGACATGATTGAATTTGTATCGATGTGGTTATTAATTTTGGCTCTCAAAATGGAAGTAAGAACTTTATAAACCGTCGGTAAGCACGTGATCGGTCTATAATTTTTAGGTTCCGCAGTACTGCCTGATTTATGGAGCAGGTGGGTTATTCCTGTAGTTAGAAATTGAGGTAGCGATCCTAACTCTAAGGCAGACTGGAACTGAGCGGCCAAACGAGCGTGCGAACTTTAGAACCATTTTATCCAGAAATTGTGCAGCCCGTCCGGCCCTGGAGATTTCCAGTTGGATAACGGACGGACTGCACGGGTTACATCTTGGCGGCTGATCGTTATTGCCCCCATTTCTGGTATAAGAACGCACGTGCGCTTGATCTCACTCATCCAGTCACCGTCGATGTGGCTGACAGGCACCGACCAGATACTGCGCCAGAACAAACACATGGCGTCATCATCCGGTAGGCACGTATCAGTCACATCTTGGTCAGGTCGCTCCCAGGCCCTATAAACCCACCTTTCATTGCTTTGGAATGTGCGATTCTGAGAGTATCGTTCCACCCGCCGCTTATATCGACGAATTCGATTTATTTATTTTTTATTAAAAATTCTTGGTTCTTACAAACAAAAATAATTATCTAACTTAAAGGAAAATTAACATGTAACAATTATACCATACCGATAATATTAATTTCAAGTAATTAAATAAAGAAAATCAAAAACAGCTTAATAAAACAAGCATAATATGAAAAAAAATTGAAGAAAGTACCTACTTATTCTTAATGCCGCGATAGTTTGTCATACATGATAAACTGACACATGGCACACTTGTGCGGTTTCTCAACAATGTGTGTAAGACAATGTCTCCTAAAAATACTCTTATCACCAAAACAACGCTGACTGACCTCACACTTGTATACGTTTCTCACTAGTGTGTGTACGAATGTGAGTTTTTAGGGTCCCCTTCTGTCCAAAATAACGCTGACAGACATCACACTTGTATGGTTTCTCACCCGTGTGTGTACGAATGTGAGTTGTTAGGATCCTCTTCTGTGCAAAACAACGCTGACAGACATCACACTTGTATGGTTTCTCACCCGTGTGTGTACGAATGTGATATGTTAAGGCATGCTTATGTCTAAAACAACGTTGACAGATATCACACTTGTACGGTTTCTCACCCGTGTGTGTACGACAGTGACTAATTAAACAACCCTTTCGAGCAAAACAACACTGACAGACATCACACTTGTACGGTTTCTGACCTGTATGTGTTAGACAATGCCTCCTTAAACTACACTTTCCAGCAAAACAACGCTGACAGACATCACACTTGTATGGTTTCTCACCACTGTGTGTACGAATATGATATGTTAAGGCATTACTTTGTCCAAAACAACGCTGACAGACATCACACTTGTACGGTTTCTCACCCGTGTGTATACGAATGTGTTTTATTAAGACATTCCTTTGTCTAAAACTACGATGGCATATGTCACACTTGTACAGTTTCCCACCAGGGTGTGTAAGACAATGTTTCCTTAAATCACTCCTATCACCATAACAACGCTGACAGACATTACATTTGTATGGTTTCTCACCAGTGTGTATACGACAGTGCCTATTTAAATTAACCTTTTCAACAAAGCAACGCTGACAGACATCACACTTGTACGGTTTTTCACCAGTGTGCCTACGAACATGTTTTGCTAAAAGTGTCTTATTAACAAAACTCAGCTGACAAATATCACGTTTGTGAGCTTCTTTAAATGTAGAAAAGTTTGGACGCCCGTGAGTTGTCTGGATAACTTTCATGTCTGATCGTGCATTTTCATTTTGCTCTTCTGCATTTGCACTTCCTAATTTTGTACTTTGTGTGTATAGTTTGGATTTCTTGGCAGCGGTCGGCCCTGCAATCATAAGTTTGATAGATATAGAATATGACTGCTCGCGTGAAGTGCGTAGTACGTCAAGTTCTTTGTAGCCTAACGTCTTAATTATTTGCATGTCACGTGTGTCGGATATGTCGGGTGTCCGTGATGCATACGGCCAAAATCATCACCAGTCCGAAAAAGCTCCAAAATCTGAGCTTGCTATAAAACAACATCGACAAATGAAACTGGTGGCGTGAAAGTAATATTTCCAGAGTTATATCTCTCGTACTCGGAACTGGAGTTTACGCCGCCATAATATACACAGGCACAATGCCTCACCTCTTAAAAAAGTCGTGGCGAAATTGAGATATTGTTGGCTATTAGCACCTTTGATTATTAAATTTACTTTATTGTAGTGTGTGTGATTCATGAGCAGCAGTTATAAATCTAGAAATAAGGAATAGGTTTGGAAAGAAGTCTGTAACGCACATAATATTCATGTAAATAAACTTTACTGACATGGAATTCAACAATTAATTATTTGTAGGAATCCCCGAAAATGCATTTCATTTTGAAGCATAGACAATGTGTGTTGCCATATGTGTAAAAAATAAATAATTACTGCTGACGCAATCACCATCTAGATCCCCCACCCCCCATGTCATCAAAAATAGGCAAAGCAAAGACCCCCACGCCCCTCTATAGTGCTTACGTAATACTTGAACGGTCCCTAAGTCTCAGACGAATAAAAAGTGGTCGAAGGCTGTAAGTATATTTATGTAAATCTTTCTTTCTACAAAAAAACGAATGAATTGCTCTTCTTGCTTTAACATTCTTCTGAACGGATATGATTAAAAATAAATGATGACATTAACCATAGAATAATGGCAAGCAGTAAAAGTGACCACATTTTTCTTCCACTAAGTGCACGACGCGCGAACTTACCCCCACTACGCAAAAACCTTGTCAAGTTATTTGGCTACAGGTATAATTCTCCCGCGTTTTATGACGAGCGACGAAGTGTCTTGTGTTTTTTGAGTTTTGTGTTGTTTATTGCTTTGTTACCGGACTCCGATTTCTGTATTACTAACGACTACCTTGGCTATTGAAAACGAATGCAATAGTAATTATTCAATAATTTTAAATTAGAAGCATTAAGTGGTCAACTTCAAAGAACCATAACTTTTTTTGGTGTACTTCTTATAGAAAACTAACTATTCAGTCAAATCATATAATTATTTTTCTTTTTCATGATATATGTATAGTATAGTTCATCTTTGTCGGTTCTGGTCGAGTCTTGAAGGAAGCCTTGGCATTTTTCTTTGTATGTCGAATATGATATGTAATAGTAAGTATATTTAACATGCTGCGGGTTTTGGGTTTCTAGAATGTTCTAACGAGATACCGCAGCCCCGGATCGGGGTAGAGCGGAAGAGCGTGGCAAACTCTTACTGACTGTTCCATCCGTTGTCTTTGAGATGCGAGGCTTGTTAGAACGTTCGCGCAACTCCGGGAATTTGAAAATTGAGTTGAGTAAAACTGTTGTTGGTAGGTATACCTAGGTACTTAGGTGAAAATTCTCGGCCACGTTATAAATGAATAAATGATTGACAAATTTTATACCTTTGAAGATATACAATTGTACTTGTACAACACATATGTACAACTTTCAAATTATTAAACGTAATTGGTAATGTTATCGTAAAACCAATCTCTCTTTCTTACGTAGGTACACCTACATAACGTTATTTTGAAGAAATATTTATCAACAAAAAATTTACTATAGGTATATGACGTTTTTTTTTTATTTGGTGAATTAATAAGTAATAAAGTTCAAACCTAGCTTTTTATTGCTTACTAACTGTGCCTCGCGGTTTCACCCGCGCATAAATCTACTACTATTATAAACACGAACATTTCTGAATATGGATGAATAAATATTAAAATTTAGGTACCTAATTTAAGTAATTTAACTCCCTCGTTTCTGTAGTGCCTCGGGGATGTTTGCCCGATTACGTACAGATGGTTTCCAGGCTATCATCAGGAAAAAGGTGGCATTGCTGGTGACGAGGATGCGGGGGAGTGGCAATAGCCTTGGCGGAGGACCCGAGAGCTCCTGTGCTGAGGCATCTCATGCGGAATCATTGTCCGCATGAAATGCCTCGTAAGTACATGACCCAATAATGTTTATTTTGTATTTGTATTTGTATGTGTTACTAACCCTAGTGTATAAGTTGTAGTATTTAAGGTGTGTACTAACAAAAATGGTTCCTATGTTGTTCCAAATTAAAACAATAATAATAATAATAATATACCTGTCTCATTCGCACTGGTTAGAGAATCGCGAAGTAAAGATAGTTGTTTATCATATTGCTAAGTGAGTATAGATTTAAAGTATTTTGGTATATACAATATTTCAGTCCTATTTTCTTGTGGTGTTCGTCTGAATTGGTTTTCCCTGCGTCCGAATCTAGATAAAAATATATATAATTGGCCATTTAAAAAAAAATGGCCAAGTGCGAGTAATAGCTACGCCAAATAACCTTGTTTTTTATAGAGTTTGTACTTATGAATAACAAAAGTTCCTTATAGGTATTTACGGTTTCCAAAAATGTGCTATATCTCACAAACTTCTGTCTGTACCTCGTTCAAACCAATTTTAGTTATAAGTTTTCATTAAAATCTACAACATACTTATATATTTTTGTTATTATTTTATAGTTTTCATCCATCCATCCTCACAAACTTTCACTATAATATTAGTAAGATTAGTAACATATAGTAGTAAGATAAGAAGTAAGATTGTTTTAAAAGTTAGAGGGGACATTAAAATGTCTGATGTGAAATGTTTGTATCGGGTCCCGCTCTGGATGGATCGAAAAGGAGTGTCAGACTTCTACTGACTAAAAATCCACCTGCCTGTTCCTTCTGCTGCCCTTGTGTTCCCGGGCCGCGGTATCTCTTTAGAACATTCCCGCTACCCCGACGCTTTATTTATTGTGACTGCAAAAAATACCTTTAGGAACAGGAATTTGTCTCCTTTTCTAACTAAAAGGTAAATCTGTAGGTACTGTGTGGATTCGAGGTAAAAGTGCTGTTTGTCTAGTCGCTCGCGCTGGTTCCGTCAAATCAAAGCTATAGCACATAATTATATGATATTGCTTCGAAGATATTATAATAAAAGTAACGACTTAGATACTAATATCTCGAAATGTCAGTGTATTAGTTGTACCCGTTGCAAAAAAACCAATCAACTTTATGTATAGTTTTGATGATAAAATTATTGAAAGAGTCAATGTAGTCAGAGATCTTGGTATAATGCTCGACTCCAAATTACTGTTTTCTGAACATATTGACAACATAGTTAGTAAAGCTTCCCGTAATCTTGGCTTTGTAATGCGCACCTGTAAACCATTCAGAAACCTTCATAGTCTCAAGATTGTATACTGTGCCTATGTCCGAAGCATTCTAGAGTATTGTAGTCCAATCTGGTCGCCTCAATATAATGTGTATATTTCTAGAATAGAAAATCTCCAAAAAGGGTTTGTAAAATTTTTAAACTTTAAAGGTAACAAGTGTCATGCTTCTTATCTCGCAGACTCTAGTCACTATAACTTGCTGCCCCTCAATGATAGACGTAAAATGTTGGATATGCTACTATTATTTGATATCCTTCGTGGTGAGATCGACAGCGGTGACCTTTTGTCATGCATAGAATTTTGCACGCAAAGGTCTCGCACAAGACACACTCACTTATTTAGTGTACCTTTACACCGGTCCAATTATGGACAAAATGCTGTTATGACTCGACTGCCTTGTTTATACATAGACAAATTTGAAAATCTGGATATATTCCAGCTATCTAAGGTATCTTTTCGTAAATCTGTTGTAAAAATACTCACCAGTAAGTAAATAATATTCGTATATTATTATTATTATTTACCAGTTGTTATATTACCAGTTGTTATATTTCCTTTTATTTTTACTTTGGTTGTATAGTTAAAATTTTAGAACTACTATACTGTCTAGTTTAACATGCATGTTGTGAAACTCTATAACAGGCTTCAGAACCCCATGTGACATTGTTATTGTATAATGAGAATTGTAAAAAAAGCTGTTGAGTTTCCTATGAATAAATAAATAAATAAAATAAATAAATAGATTCCTGCAATAAACATGAATTGATTTGATGAAATTAAGAATCGTAAAAATATAGACGAAAAGTACGTCTAGAAGTACTCGTATAGATATAAAAACCACACACCTGAAGTAAAAAAAGGTGAAACAATTTCACATACCTACATGATAGGAAGTCTCTTAGCAAAGATATTGAAATGAAACCAAGGTTAGGTACCTATTAGGGCATGAATCTCGGAATCTCGATATATCGCAATATCGTTATATAGATAAATTGTCAAAAAAGTTAAGTTCTGCAGCATATGCCGTTAGAAAAATACGTGGATTAACTGATATCGAAACAGCACGTTTAGTCTACTTTAGTTACTTTCACAGTGTGATGTCATACGGCATTTTACTTTGGGGAAATGCTGCCGACATTCACACAATATTTGTATTACAAAAAAGGGCCATTCGTGCAATTTATAAATTAAGTCCTAAGCACTCCTTAAGAGACAAATTTAAAGAGATTAATATTATGACTGTGCCATCTCAGTATATTTATGAGAATCTCTTGTATGCACACAAAAATATTAATCTGTTTAAAAAATACAGTGATATTCATAGTGTAAATACAAGGAACAAAGACAAATATGTCATTCCTAAAACAAGGTTGAAAAAAATAGGTGGTTCGTTTAGATGCCAATGTATACGTTTTTATAATAAAATTCCTAGCCATATTCAAGAACTAAGTATTCATAAATTCAAATTGTTTATAAAACTTAAGCTCTGTCAGAAAGCTTTTTACAGTGTTAAAGATTATTTTGAGGACAAGAAGGCTTGGGAATGAGATGCTCCAGTGATATACGTGTGCCTTTTTTATTTCTTTTTAAAATTATGATTGATGATTTATTTTTGATTAATTAAAATTTTGCTTTCTCAAGTATTGTATATACCTATTAATTTTTGTTTTTGTTTGTTGTTTTTTTTTTATATTGTTGTTTTTTTTTTATATATATATAATTATTTCATTATTGTAAATGTGAGGACGATGTAGGTTATTCTTTCTTCATTGTTTTTGCTTTCACTATAATTTATTTAATGATGTCAAGCAGTTTGAGTACTTGTGTGGCCTACCCAAAGGTCCTTACTTTGGTATTGTTCGTCAAATTGTTGAGCTCCTTAAGTTCTAAGTTGAGCTACACGATAACTGACAAATGCTTGCACTGTCTGGACAGGTCCGCTCAAATTTGCGTGGTTATTTCCTCAAAAGAATACCACAGACATGAACCTACATGCTTCTCATATACAAATACAAATTGTCTGGACTTTAAAAGAGACTATGACCTCTGAGTTTGTTTCGGTGTTTCTTCTCAGAGTAGTCAGTTAGGAAATACCGGCCTCATCTAGCTAAACTTAACACGCAAAAAAACATGACGTGTAAAAGTGTTATTTATAACCAATTTACAAAATAAATATTTCATTTCATTTCATTTCATTTCATTTCATTTCATTTCATTTCATTTCATATCGGAATCTCAGAACGAAAGTTCCGATATTACAGTTCCGATACTAGGTGACTCAATATCGAAATCGGACAATTTATATATTTGAATTTTAAAACTACATAACCATAATTTTAGCTCCCTGTTGCCAGCTCGCTCAGCATGCGTTATTTTTCTTGCACATTTTAAATTATAAGAAGTTTGTTGATTCTGAGTTCGATAGTTTAATTAGTAATAAGTATAGGATAATAATGACAGTCGCTATACATTTAAAAGGAAATTACGAATCTATTTTCTACACCAAGAAGCAGACTTTCCACATTTAGTTTTGGGTGTGATACGTGATTTCGAAAATGAAGCACCGAAGAACACGTCCCCGTAAGTTCACGAATACGAAACACTTAACAACGAATGCACGCTACCTCGAAAAACCTTACGCCGTAGCCATGGGATCTCGAGTAACTAAATCTCTGATTTCGCCTATTCGAAACACTTAACAACGAATGCACGATACCTCGAAAATCCTTACGCCGTAGCCATGGGATCTCGAATAACTAAATCTCTAATTTCGCTTATTCGAAAAACTCAACAACGAATGCACACTACCAAGAAAAACTGGACATCGTAGCCATGCGATCTCGAATAACTAAACCTCGAAAGTCATCTAAATATATATAACTCAAAGGTGACTGACTGACAGACATAGTGATCTCTATCAACGCACAGCCCAAACCACTGGACGGATCGGGCTGAAATTTGGCATGCAGGTAGATGTTATGACCTATAACATCTACCTGCTAAGAAAGGATTTTGCGAAATTCCCACGGGATCGGGATTTACACGGGAAAAACTTCCCACGTGGGCGAAGCCGCTGGCACAAGCTAGTCGTAAATATTCGTAAAAATTCTTTATTCATTTAACAATCAACCAAATCAAACAATAACAATCAACAAAAACTAACATTAATTATTGAGAAAAAAAAACAAACATGGCATATTATGTGTCAATGCAGTTCTTGCGATTATTGCGGGAATTTGTGGTCAGTGATTATGGCTTACTTGCAATTTGTATTACCATGAAAAAAGAAGTTATTTAAAAAATCTAAAAAACCCGACTGCTCAACTGAAATGCAAGAAACAAGCACATTTTTATTTTAAAAAGAAATCAAGTGGGTCTCGCCTGCTTTTAACTTTTTAGTTAAAATATTAATTAACATTTTTATAGTTTTCCCGGTCGTATCACAATGGCACCCCACCGGATTCAGAAAGTGAAAGAGCTAAGTCCATATTTTTAAACTTTCTCTTTGTATTATTTTTGCTAGTATTACATTAATGATAAACATGATATACCTTTTTGTTATCCTTGTATTAAGCCCTTTAATTTGATACCCATATAGTAGTATTCGAAAAAAAATGTTTTTCATTATGTATAATGACTTCGCACAGCCGCCATGTTTGATTTTTTCAAATGTCACCTATTTAAGAACACTTGGGCTGCTAAAACGAATCTAACGATACCTCAATTATGTGAATCCGTTCAGCGGTTCTGGAGATATGATTTAATAAAGAATATTATATATTGGCATGCGATCTTTCTTTGCATGCTATCCTTGGCAGCCTACTTGCTTTTCTTCAAATGATCCATCGTCGTGCGCAGACGCCGTGGCAGATGTTTTGCGACAGGGGATGGAGTACTACATTCCGTTCTCTGACCTAACAATGTCCGGCAAAGCTCGACCTTGGTTTGGCGCCGAATGTGATCGCGCTGAAGCGCTTAAACATGCGGCGTACCTAGCATGGGTCGATGCTCGAAACTGCAAAGCAAATGACGTGGATCAGAAGAAGAGAGCCTTTAACAGGGCTGCCAAGTCCAGCAAGAAGGTTTTGCGGAGGGCTCGGTTTGACCACGTTAGCCGAATTGGGAACAAACTCGCTTCATACCCTGCTGGAAGCAAAGCGTTTTGGTCCCTGGCAAAGTCGGTCGAATCGAACTTCTGTCGCCCCTCACTACCACCACTGCTCAAACCTGACGGGTCTCTGGCTCACTCCGCTGAGGAAAAAGCAAACTTGTTTGCCGCTCTCTTCGCGGAGTCTTCGCGTCTGGATAGTAGTGGCGCTCACCCTCCTGATGCTCCTATTGGATGCGAGACGTGTATGTCGGACATTCGCATCCATCAGAAGGACGTCCGTAGAGTGCTGCGTAATCTTAACGTGAACAAAGCTAGTGGCCCCGACGGGATACCAGCAATTGTTCTTAGAACTTGTGCACCTGAATTGTCTCCAATCTTGACACGCCTGTTTCGCCTTTCGCTAGAGACTGGAAAGGTGCCGAAGGCATGGAAGCTGGCTAACGTACAGCCTGTACTTAAAAAGGGCAGTCGTGCTGACCCGGCCAACTACAGGCCTATTTCGGTCACGTCCATACTCTGTATGAGTATGGAGCGTGTACTTAATAGTAGGCTGCTGGCATACCTAGAAGCCAACGACATCCTCAGTGATCGGCAATACGGCTTTCGCAAAAACCGGTCAACTGGGGATCTTCTAGCGTATGCCATTCATATCTGGAGTGAGGCCATGGAGAGGCAAGGGGAAGCACTTGCTGTTTCCCTTGACATCTCCAAGGCCTTTGACAGGGTCTGGCATGATAGCCTTATTGCTAAGCTTCCTTCTTTCGGTTTACCCACTCAACTTTGCGTTTGGATTGAAGACTTCCTGAGGGATCGGTCCATTCGAGTAGTCATTTATGGCTGCTCGTCTGGCCAATTGGCAATTAATGCCGGGGTCCCTCAGGGGTCTGTTCTCTCAGCAACTTTATTCTTGCTGCACATTAACGATCTGCTAATGCCCGGTACCTTTGGGTATGCAGACGACAGCACAGTTTCTGAGAGATATGTGTCCAGCGCGCGAGCTGGTGGGTCACAGATCCAGTCTCTACGTGAGGACATGGTTGGGCGCTTGAACTTGACCTTGAAGGCTGTCTCCGAATAGGGCGATGCCAACCTGGTCAAGTTTAATGCAGCTAAGCCCCAGGCGTGTCTCTTCTCCGCAAAAAGGAGCCAATTCGAACCGGCTCCTACTTTCCGTGGTGTAACCGTGCCGATAACCGATCATATTGAGCTTCTTGGGGTGACTTTAACGTCCACACTCAATTTTGGCCCGTATATCGAGGCTAAGGCTCAGTTAGCATCAAAAAAGTTGGGAATCCTAGCCAAGGTGAGACGGTACTTCACACCGGAACAGCTGCTCAAATTGTATCAAGCCCAGGTTCGGTCGTGTATGGAATACTGCTCTCATCTTTGGGATGGATCTGCGAAATACCAACTGGACGCGCTTGAGTCTATCGAGAAGCGGGCCAAGAGACTCATTGGCAACGATGCACTGGTCGAGTCAAAGCTCCAGAGCCTTGAACACCGACGGCGAGTTGCAAGTCTATCGGTTTTCTATCGGTTACATTTCGGGGAGTGTGCGATGGAATTACACAATCTAATTCCGCCAAGCCCATTCCATCATCGAACTACGAGACAAACGGCGAAGCGCCATCGTTACATGGTGGACATCCCACCCATACGCACAAAACGTTTTGGGAATACCTTCATTGTGCGTACGGCTAAGGAGTGGAATTCCCTGCCGGAGTCTGTGTTTCCCGATAGCTATAACCTAGGAGTCTTTAATTCCAGAGTGAATAGGTTACTTTTAGGTAAGCGTGCTCCATCTTCGATCACATCATCACTTACCATCAGGTGAGATAGTGGTCAAACGCGAACCTATTTTCAATAAAAAAAAAAAAATAAAAAAAAATATTACAAACATATATACATACATACAAGATACGCGCGAAAAACATAACCCTTCCTTTGCAGTCGGGTAAAAAGAATAAAAGACTATTGCTGCACGAAGGGTATTTGTTTACTTTAGACAGACGTATAAATACAAAATGTTATTGGCAGTGTGTAAAAAAAATTGGCCAAGTGCGAGTCACACTCGCCCATGAAGGGTTCCGTAGTAACTATAATAATATAATAATATGTATATCTATATGACGAATAAAAAAAAAGCTTAAAAATTTCTTAAAACTAGCTTATTTACATTTTTACAACTACGCTAAATAACTTTGTTTTTCAAGTGTTTGTATGAATTACAAAGTTATATTTGCGGTTTTAGAAAATATGCTGTATCTCAAAAACTGCTGACCCGATTTCGTTCAAACTAATTTTGGTTGAAAGTTTATATGAAGATCTACAGACATATCTTTTTTTAGATTTTTAACTCCATTATTATAGAAGTTAGAGGGGGGATACACATTTTAACACTTTGGAAGCTTATATCTTTAAACGATTGACTTTATGAAAAAGTGGTTTTAGAAACCCTTATATCATTCTTAAATACCTGTCTCTATAGATACCACACACGCATAGGTTTCATAAAAAAAAATTAATCAGTTTTAGTTCCATGTATGGGGAGAGCCCCCTTTATTTTAAATATTTATTAATTTTTTTCTTAAAATCGGAAAGCGGTTCACAGTATACCTACCTACTAAGTTTCACATGTATGGTCTTAATAATTTCGGAATAAAATGGCTGTGACATACGGACGGACGGACGGACAGACAGACAGACAGACAGACAGACAGACAGACGGACAGACATATCGAAACTATAAGGGTTCCGTTTTTTGCCATTCGGCTACGGAACCCTAAAAAGTGTGCATACACTTGTGGATCACGAATAATAACACATCTAATCTAATGAAACATTTAAAAATCCACACCAAAAAGTAATTTGCAGATTAATGTTATTAAGATTTATGTTTGTTATATTCTATTGGTTGTGACTGACCTTTGTTGTTAGTTGACCTTGCTGGAGACCTTTATTCAACAATGGATGTCCCTTGGCTGATATGATGATGATTAAGATTCAATATTCTAGCTAAAGATTGTACGTTTCAGCTTGCTGTCCAGCGATTTATTCATTTAAAATCAATATTAATAAAAGTACGCAAAAAGAATCGATATCTTATGGTATCGATACTTTTGTTGCGATACTTGTATTGGTATCGATACTTTTGATACGATACTGGTATCGATACTTTCGTTTCGATATCGTATCCCTAAACGCAAGATGTAAACATTGCACTACACGAAAATGCACAGTCACTATGACCTTAAAACCCGCCCGCTTATGACGTCACAGATTTACTTCTATACAAGTTCGTGGCGTTGTGCGCACTGACAACTAGGCACTTTGTAAAGATGGGTTTTTCAAACGGTGTTTCAGTATCGACAATGATTAGAAAACCTATTTATTCTTGATTAAGGTGAATAAAACGTAGTTTATAGTTTACAATTTATAATATTTATAAAATATTATTTATTCACGTCATTTTCTTGCAATAATAGTATTTATGATCGTTTCGACGAGATGAAATACAGTGAGGTCTTTATCGTGTCCCATCACTGGCTTACTTTATATCAAGTACTTGGCGTTGGGGGCATTAAAATATTTTCTGGCGTTTTTGTTTCTATTGAATATAAAACAAACAAGAACTTATTATGTGTGAAAAAGTTAAAAATATGGCTTATAACAGGGTAATTTTCCATAAAAACAAAATAAAATGTCTTGTATAAGTCGTAAATTTATTTTATACTATTATTACCATTATTATTTATTTATTATTTGCTGTGGCAACGTCCTAGATCTTGTCATATCTAATATATCACTCGATTGCACCTTAAGCGAGATATCGCTGGTCGACAGAGACAAGTATCACACCCCACTTGAGCTTTGCATTGAAAACTGTCGCAGAAAACCGATGCCCTCTCAACCCAGACTTATAAAAAAGTATTTTAAGGCAGACTTTGACAGATTTAATTCGGAGCTAGTTAGTGTAGACTGGGACAGTCGTTTCAAACAACATAGTGTGGAAGAGTGCGTCGACATCCTTTATGCAACATTATACTCGCTTATAGATTCTCACGTTCCAACAGTAAAAGTATCAGGACGTTACCGATATCCAAAATGGTACCCCCCGGCTTTAATAAACTGTATCAAAGAAAAATCGAAAGCACACAAAAGATGGAAACAATTTAAATACCAAGCGGACTATGCTGAATTCGCATTGCTAAGGTCTAGGGTAAAATTACTCCAAGAGGAGTCCTACGCTAAATATATTAACAGATGCGAGGAACAATTAATAAAATCACCTAAAGAATTTTGGAGGTACGTGAATAATAAAAGGAAATCATCTGGGTGCCCTCGCAATATGGTTTATCAAGGTGTAACATACTCGAACGGTGACGACATATGTAATGCATTTAATATTTTGTTTCAAAGCGTCTTCATTCCTACCAGCAGTCCTAGCCCCCTGTGTTGCGAGGATGCCCCCCTGTCGAGCAGCACTCACCATATCGCCATTACACCCGAATCACTTAAAACCGTTTTCAAATTACTATACACCAAGAAGGGAGCCGGTACTGACGGAATACCGACGATTTTTATAAAAAAATGTGAGTTAGGTTTAACTTCTCCGCTCATGATCATTTACCAGCGATCTCTCGACGAGGGCACGTTCCCGCGTCAATGGCGCGAGGCCCAAATTGTACCAATCCACAAGAAAGGTTCCAAACGGGAAGTGTCTAATTACCGTGGTGTATAATCACTATTAAACAACTTTGGGAAGATGTTCGAGAAAATTGTATACGATCACATTTACAACGCAACTAAGCACTGTATACCCGATTCTCAACACGGTTTCGTAAAATCTCGTACAGTCAACACCAATCTTCTAGAATTTACCAACTACGTTGTATCTGGTATGAGTGGCGGGGCCCAAGTGGACGTAATATACACCGATTTCGAAAAAGCATTCGACCGTGTGGATATCTGCATATTGATAAAAAAGCTAAACGCAGTAGGTATTAAGGGAAACTTGCTTAGGTGGATAGAATCTTACCTTAGAAATCGGCGGCAGGCCGTTATTATCGGCAGCTATCGTTCAAATTATGTCGAAGTAACTTCCGGTGTGCCCCAGGGCTCCCTGATATCCCCCTGCTTTATAATATTTATTTATTTGACATAACGCAATGTTTTTCTCACTCTCAACATCTTCTGTACGCCGACGACAAAAAAATATTTAGCATTGTAAATAACCCTAACGACTGTCAATTGATTCAATCTGACTTAGATAGACTTAGTGAATACTACAAACTAAACAATATAAAGGTAAATACCAAGAAATGCCAAATAATATCCTTTACTAAAAAACGCATCACAGGTTAGAGATTTAGGAGTTATTCTAGACCAAAAATTAATGTTCGACGAACACATTAACCACATAACCAGTAAAGCATACAAGTCACTAGGGTTCGTTATTCGTAATAGCGGGCAATTTAATAGTCCATTATACTTAAAAACTCTATACAACTGTTATGTAAGGAGCATACTTGAATCCGCAAGCGTTATATGGTGTCCGTTTTATAAAAAATATATTGATCTCATAGAATCCATTCAACGTAAATTTATTAAACATTTAAATTATAAAACTAAAACCGTCATGCCAAGCTACCTGGACTCCTGTCGATATCACAAATTTAATACCTTGGAAGAGAGACGACAGTTAAATGTTATGGTTTTATTATACGACATAATTAATAATAAATTTGACTGCCCACAATTGCTCAGCAATGTTCACTTTAACGTACCACTCAGACGTACTAGACATACAACTCTGTTTGCTGTCCCTTCGTCCTCCACAAATTACCTAAAGATGTCACCGTTGTTGCGTCTACCCGCATTATTCAATGACAAGTTCTCAACACTTGACCCCTTCTGTACCACACGAAACCGTCTTAAGAAGGAGATAGTCAGTATCCTTGGTCAAGGATCCGGATGATCTTCTTTTTGGAGACACAGGCTGCTCAGTCATACCAGTAGTGCCAGTAAGATACACTCATACATACACACATCACCCATTCACACATATCCACACTATTCAGATACACTTACACATACACTGTAAATTATAATAAGAGACATGTCTACTTTGTATTTAATCTATCTCTAATATCTGTGTACTTCGTAATTGGCGTAACTTTTAAGTAACTGTTTTGATATCTATACCTGCAAGCTGTGAAGCTACCTTTTATAAATAAATAAATAATCAAGTAGTGGCACTGAGGGCACGAAAATCTCGAACTTGTATACAAGTGATTGGCGTTCAAAAGGTTAATACTGAACAGCAAAAACCAGTCCCGAACATAACGTAATATTTTTAATTTAAAAGTTTGAACATAAATATAGTTATTGTGTATCTACAATTCTTCAGTACATTAATTTAGTGTATTTCAGCTGGATTACGCGGTGCACGCGAGTAAAGCGCGCCAGTAAGCAAGACATTACTAGCGCGCAACCTCTTCAACAGTAATCTTTATATTTCAGCCAATTTACATTAAACCGTTATGTAAATTGTATGTCTGTACCCTCCTCAAGAATCGCACTACCTTTTAGTAAAAATCGTGTAAAAATCCGTTCAGTGCTTTTTTAGAAAATCAATTCACATTCTAATTACAAAACTTTATTGGTAGGTAATGTTATTGTAAAACCAATCTGTGGTACTTACGTACATAACTTTATTTTGAAGAAATGTTTATCAGTAAAAATATTTACTATAAATAACACGTTTTTTATTTTATGACTTAGTAAGTAATAAAGTCCATAATATCATACTCGTGGTCGGCAAAGCCACAGTATAAACATAAGTGTATATCTCGGTAGCAAGAAGTCTCCGTAAGTATGTAGGTACATTTCTCTATAATGAAATAAATCCAAATTCGAGCGTAGTTACCACATAAAAAAAATATGAGTAACTCGCGATCGCTTGCATTTATCAATGAGCTTGCGCAAGTGTGCAGCGCGACGGCACGGTGCCGTGTGGCGTGTACTACACGGGAGTGTTCATAGCGATGGGCGACTCGAGTTATCTAACTCGCGAAACCCGGGCCAGACGGTAAGCGAGTCAGCCCGAGTCGAAATATCTGCAAACCGAGTTGACCCGAGCGCGCGTAGCGGGCGGTGCGGTGGGTTGCCGGCCCGCGGCTACGCCTAGCCCGCGAGTCGCGAAGCCCGAACGACTTCGAGCGAGCCCGAATCAGCCCGACGAACGAACGTCGGAGCCGCGAGTGAAAGAGATAGTTTTCGTTGTTGGTTTCTTATCAGACGGTAAGTCAGATAGAACTGATTTAAGAGAGTTTTGAAAAAAAAAAGCCAACTCGCTTATTTGTTTTGTTTACTTTTTTGTTATTGTTACTTCCTTCGTTGTATATTGTTTTGTTGCAGTTTTATTAGTTTAAGTGTTGTTTGTTTTGTTAACTTTAATAAGTTTAGAATGGCTCCTGGAAGTAAAAAAGTGTAGCGTGGGAGTTTTTTTCGAAAACAGATTATAATACCAAAGTAGTTTGCACTCAAAACATTTTAGAGTCGTTTTTATTTTAGTTACTTATTCGAACTTACACAGTTACAATGTAGATCTTTCGAAGTATTGTTGAACTTAAGACTGAAATTCAGAAACAAGTGCCATTATACATAGTAATTTTTATATAATTACCTACAAGTAAGTATTGTTGAATTTAAGACTGATATTTAGAAAAAAGAGCCTTTAGATTTATAGGTACATACGGTCTATTAAGTCCATTTCAAAGTTGATTAGTTTGTATTACAGTTATTTTTATAGAGTTACCTAGAAGGTATTTTTTTTAACTTAAAACTGGTATTGATTCAGAAATAAGTTCCATTACTTAGATGTTGATTAGCTTTTTTTATAGGTATTAGTTAATAGATAGACGACCAAATACCAAACGGTGCGGTGTTTAATTTAAGGAATAAATTGCCATTATATTTATTTATTCTTATTATTTACGTGGTAAAAATGTTATCATTCTTTTGCACTACATAAGTAGTTCGTTTTGTGATGTGATGTTTGTAAACACTTTTAATAATAATAAACGTCTGATTTTTGAACGGGTTCAATTTTGTTTGACTACCATTGACTCGACGCCACGCTGCCCGCCTGATCCGGCGAACCGTGAACGTAGCAAACTAGCAACCTGCAGAACAATGCACCGAGTTGAGCATTTACTGACTCGGACGGACGACGCGGCGACGCGACGGACCTTAAGGCAGACTGAGTCGAGTCAACTCGAGTTGCAACTCGAGTTGGTAAGCGGGTCAACTCGAGTTACTCGAGTTACCAAAAAGTCAACTCGGCCCACCGCTAAGTGTTCATCACTGAGTCTATCTCTTTCTCGTACGATGTTAGGTGAAATAGCATGCGAATCAGCTACGCCCACCAACGATTTCGCGTCTCTAAACAGTGGACTCTTAGGTACGATTCAGACCAACCGGCTCGCATCGGGCCGGGCCGGGCGGCATTTTACAATGCCGTAAAGACAAAGATATATAATAAACTATACATACGTTGTCCGCGCTCTAAAATGGCAAGTTGAAATCAAGGTAAGTGCCTCGTGTCTGTTTAGTTACGCACGAACCTGTGTCGCGATCGCTACACTACACATCTTAAGAAAAAATGTGTTTTAAAAGAAAATTAGGAAAAAAGCATGCCTTTGTGTGTTTTCAGACGTTGCACTAATTATACTGCTTCCGTGAGAGGTCAAAATGTGTCATTTCATAGGTAAATATCAACAGAAATACATATTTTATTTTTATTTTTCTACACGGCTAATGGCGGCTAGCGTATGAATGAAGTCAGTCACGTGACGTTAGGGGAGGTTGTTAACTAAAGATGTATATTCATCTCTCTCTAACATCAGGTGTACCTAAAGATGGCATTTATTTTCTGTCCCTTTCTTTACACGTATTAGATAGTAATTCTCTATGTGTGTGTTTCGTGCCGTTTTTGAGAGGTGTTTTGTGGGAATATGACGCGTCTATTATAATACGTCATTGGGTAAAGAACATTGAAATGTATCAACAGTAATTACAGTTCATATTTGAAAGTAAGTTACGCATAGTTACCTCCGTCGGCATCCCGCGACGCGTCGCGACGTGTCGCAGAATGCATTCGGCTGTCGCGACGGCGACCGGCTCCGAACGGCGCCGTCAGCATCCATGCGGCTGCCGTCGGGTCCGTTCGGAGCCGGTCGGCCGTGCGTCGTGGAAATCCTTCTTTTTCTTTTCTTCACTTCCTCTAATGCAAGGGCTAGCAAAACGACGTCCCATGCACTCCACCATATTTTAAATAAAATTTCACTTTACATCTACGCGGCGCAATGTGAGCAGCACTTCTGGGCGCTTGTTGGAGTGCGTACGGATTCCAGCGGACGCTGTCGGCTGCCGCGGCACGCGTACGGCTACCACGGCAGCCGTACACATGCCGCGGTAGCGGTACGGCTCCGACGGACGCGTTCGGCTGCCGCGGCACGCGTACGGCTCCGTTCCGATGAGGCGCGACGCGAGCCGGTTGGTCTGAACCATACCTTAAGCTTTGTAGTACTACTAATTAGTTTTAATAAATATCCTAAGCTAGAAAGAGGCTACCCGGGTTCACTAGACTAAAAAGAAATTAGACCCTTTTTTAATCCATACATATTTGTTTAGAAACTTTTACCTTACAAAGGTACGTAAGCCTCATCATCGTGTAATAATTAATTAGATTAGGGTATCTAATTAATTATTACACCTAATTAAACAACTATTAACCCTAGAAGCCTAATCTATTTCGGACGTACACAAAGCCTTAATATACGTCTCAGAGGCGTACACATATAAAAGCCCCTATTTTAGGTATATTATTTAATTATTATTTTTATTATTAAGCAGAAATTTGAATTTGGAATATAAACTAAAAATAAAACAACACTGTTATTAATTATAACTATAATCACAGTTATTTATTACAACGAGAAAACAATATGCATAAATTGGAACATAAAAAATTAACTTCTTCAAAATCAACTAAAACTTATATTATTTTTTTAGAATATCAAATTTTTTCTTACGCTAATTATTTATTCTTAGAGAAAACATTACAACTAATCAAATTTTAAAAGACTAGCTTAACTTTAGGAGCAGTCTACACATATATCAACCTTGTGCTCGCCACACACAGATTTTTTACATTTACTACACACCAATTTTGACATTCTCTTTTTTTATAAGAGCAAAAGGAGCAGTATTTACGTTTCTTTGGGTAAGGTTCTTCTTCTTGATTTTCATTATTTGAATCTTTAGGTTTATCAAGAATTTGGCTTATATTTTCACGTAAAGATCTCTTCAATGTCGGAGCTTCAAGTCTCTTCTCCATCCAAGCCGTGACCAAATCTGTGCTGAGTTGCTTCATGAATTGTCTTCTGTTCATTGGTTTTTTATAATTCTTGATCATATTGTGGCCATATATTATAGCAGAATTAACAAAAGCCATATTTAGGATACCATAAAATACAGCCATCGGCTATCTATTAGTCTTGCGGCTGCACGACATTGATGGACCAGCTTCTGCTACAAGGGTTGGGTCGGTTTCTTCAGAGGGTCCAGATTCTTGTAAAGACGAAAAGTACCCAGACACTTCATTATTTTCGTCCTCGCTTTGAACGTCGTTGATAATCTGGTCGTCCTCAACTTCTGAATCTGAATCTTCCTGAGAAGGATTGTCTTCCTCGTTCAGAATTGCAAAAATATCGTCTTCGTCTAATATATTAGACCGTGACATATTTATACCTGAAACAACGCCGAAAAAAATATAAAATATACGAAAAACAAACAAAAGTAAAATCACTCAATCTTAGTTAAAAGTTACACAAAGCCTAAACATACGTCTCGCAGGCGTGCAACACTTCGATAATACAAAAATGGTGGGACTTACCTTAACGATACGGGCACCGTCCTCTAGCTCCCGTTGGCCACTGAGATAACAGAAGAGCACGACCCGCTAGCTTCAACCGTTAGAAAGAGATAAACGATATTCGAATGCGTGTACGCCTCGCAGGCGTAGATTAGGCTTCTAGGGTTAATATAAATATACTAGCAGCTCACGACTTCGTTCGCGTGGGAAGTTTTTCCCGTGTAAATCCCGATCCAGTCGGAATATCGCAAAATCCCGTATACGTCTAAAAGCAAGCATCTACGTACTAAAAGGAACCCCCATGCAAAATTTGAGAGCCCTACTACTCGTATTTTCTGAGATTTCGTGATTAATCAGTGAGCGGTATTTCGCTTTTATATTTATAGATTATTGGGTAAGCGAGGGAGTTAGTGATGCAGCAATCATTTCATAAATGAGTTTCGCTTCTCCCGAATAAAATTAATCACCTGCCACTCCAACAAGCCAACAAGCCTCTGGGTTCTCTAAATTTAGCTTTTATTTAAAAGTGACATACGCGGGGCCCATCCCTCCTATTGTAGGGTTCTTTAGTCGACGAGGAACCCTTATAGATTCGCCATGTCCGTCTGTCCGCGGCTTAGCTGAGAAACTACTGGTACTAGGACGCTCAAATTTGGCATGGATGTACACGTTAATCATGCCAACAAAGTGGTAAAATAACTTCATGAAAACATTTTTGTTTTAGGTTACTACCCCTACACGGAGATAAAAAAGTCATCCCTCATATGATTTTTTTATCTCGCGTTTCCATATTATGGGATTTATTTGAATATATTTAAAAATAATGGCAGTGTAGGAAGACCAATTTTCGATTCAGTCATCTGTTCACGAAATAGTAATCTTTAAAGTGCTCATTTTCGTTAGATTCAAATGTACACCACCAACTAAGCGGTTGTAGGTAGGGATTCAAACGTCACGGTAGTAGTACGTACAATCTACATCTAAAAGAAAAGTGTCAGACCTAAGTTGGCTTCACGTGTAAGTAAAAGTAGGGCAACTAGTTCCATTGAAAAAATTTAGATTAAGTTCTAATTTGTGTAAAATACAGAAGATTCTGTTCGTTATAGCATAGCACGGAGCTTTTGGTCAGCTTATCTGACTCTCACTTGATGTTGTAATAAACTACGGAACCCTACACTGAGCGTGGCCCGACATACATACAGTATTTATACGACATACATGCAATAAATGAAACCACATGTAACACTTGTGCACAGAAGTATTAATAAATTGATATTAAATTTAAAAAAACGTAAATGAAAAAATTTGAGTTTTCAAACAAAATACTTATTAAAATAAATTTAGTAAAATTGAATCACCCTATTTAGAAAAACATACCTTGATTCAAGTTCATTGTACCAATAACCTAGTGTTGCAATTCTACAGTGTTCAAATTTGCTTTAAATTAAAACTCGACATTACACACACAGACAGGACCTGGACCTGATCATCTGCACCGACTCAAATGCTCATCACCCGCTTTGGGGAAGTGAAGTATCCAACGCCAGAGGTGAGACGCTATCCACATACCTATTCTCCACTAACCTTAACACTGTGAACCGAGGCTCAGAGCCCACTTGGGTTACAGCCAGAGGTCAAACAATCATAGACCTAACTCTAGCTACCGAAAACGCGACCAAACTTATCTCTAATTGGCGCGTATGTGATGAACCCTCCTGTTCCGATCATAGGAGAATCCGCTTTACCTTAGCAACCATGATAAAAAAACCCACACCGAGGCGCAATCCGCGCCGTACAAACGTCACAGAATACAAACACCACCTAGCCTCTTTGTTGGCTAGACGACAGTTACACTCGACATCCTTGACTGATCCCACACAGCTTGAAGAAATCGTGACAAAATTAACATACGACATAACGGAGGCTTACCACGTGAGCTGTAAACCAAGAACACCTAACACCAGGAGTAAGGGAAACCAATGGTGGAATGCTGAACTTGGTAGGCTCAGAAACACGCTACGAAAACAATTCAACAGAGCAATGAACACTAGACTCCCGGAAGACTGGGAGCTATACAAAGAAACCCAATACAAGTTCAAGAAACAAATCAGAATGGCCAAGAGTACCGCTTGGCAGAACTTCTGTGAATCCATAGAATCAAACAGCTAAGCCGCACGAGTAAAGAAAATCCTATCAACTGATCAGGACCGTACTCTCAGCGCCCTTAAAAAACCTGACAACTCCTACACACAAACAGACCAAGAAACCAGTAAGGTCCTTCTAGAGACGCACTTCCCGGACTGCCACCTTTCCGAGGACAGCACGTGGGAAAACGAATCAAGACAGACACCAAGTACTACAGACTGGTCTAGAGCCCGCGACATAATCACTGAGGACCGCATAACATGGGCCATTAAAACATTCCAGCCATACAAATCTGCAGGACTAGATGGCATTTTCCCGGCCCTTTGCAATGGGGTGAACACATCCTGACACCCTAGCTGCTGGAAATCTACCAAGCCTGCATAGCACTCAGATACGTCCACTAATGTGGCGGGAGGTGAAGGTCATCTTCATACCCAAACCAGGCAAAACTGACTATACACAACCCAAAGCGTACAGACCGATAAGTCTTACATCCTTCCTATTGAAAACCCTAGAGAGGCTCTGCGATAGACACATCCGAGATGGACTTCTCCATAAGAATCCGCTTCACGGACAACAGCACGTCTACTCAACGGGAAAATCAACAGAATCTGCCCTACACAGCGTAATATCTAAAATTGAATGCGCAATACACCACAAATGCTCCTCGATGGCTGTTTTCATAGATATCGAAGGTGCTTTTGACAAGACCACGTTCCAGAGTATGAGTACAGCACTCAGCAGGCACGGTGTAGACCAAACCCTGAGTGACTGGATCACCAACATGCTCAAGCAGAGAGCAGTAAGAGTCACAATAAACAGCACGAGGGCCATCGTGGCGAAAGGCTGTCCCCAAGGGGGCGTCCTCTCACCACTGCTATGGAACCTGGTCGCAGACAACATCATCAGGAGACTCAACGATAAAGGATACTTTACCGTTGGCTACGCCGATGATATAACCATAATAATAAATGGAAGCCATGAGAATACCATATGCAATCTCATGCGCCAAGCCCTAAAAATAGTAGAGGACTGGTGCCGAGAGTACCAACTCTCAGTGAATCCTACAAAAACTAAGCTCATACTTTTCACCAAAAAGAGGAAGCTGGTGGAGCTGGCACTGCCAAAATTCTTTGGCACCACTCTAAGCCTTTCGGCTGAAACCAAATACTTGGGCATCTTCTTGATCAAACAACTGAATTGGGCAAAACACACTGAGCACATCACCAAAAAAGCCAGTATCTGCATGTGGCAGTGCAAACGCATGCTGGGCAGAAACTGGGGTATCAGCCCCAAAACAACCCACTGGCTATACACGACTGTTATAAGACCAATTATCACGTACGGCTCCCTAGTCTGGTGGCCCAGAACAGACTTAAGCACGGCACAAAAGGATCTTGAGAAGCTGCAACGACTTGCATGTGTGGCGATCACTAGCAGCATGAGAACTGCACCCACTGCCGCTCTACAGGCCATGCTGGGCCTACCACCACTGCACTTTATAGTACAAGAGGAGGCTGCCCTGGCAACCTTCAGACTTGCTATATCCGGGGCACTCTTGCGAGACTCCAGGATCAAACACACACGCATCATGGAGGACTCAGTCAAACGACAACCCCTGATGACTGCACCATATGATAAGACTGCAAAGACGCACCACTTCCAAAAAAACTACCAAATACAGCTCATGCCGGAGCCCGAGGACTACTCAGGGCCTAAGGAGCTTAGGATTTACACTGACGGCTCAAAGACAAACACTGGAACTGGAGTTGGAGTTTTCTCCAACGATCTCAACATAAATATATCCAGACCGCTGGGGAAGCTCAACACCGTCTACCAGGCGGAATGTGTGGGCATTATTCAGGCGATCCATGCCATAGAAGCCAGGAAAGTCACGGGTAGTCACATCCGCATACTTTCCGACAGTGCCTCAGTACTTCAATCCCTAGAGAAAAATTATATCACGTCCAAGCTCATACTACAATGTCACAATGCGCTGCAACGCTCAGCGGTCGAGAACCGCAACACTGTGACACTGCAATGGATAAAGGGGCACAGCGGATCACTCGGCAATGATGCGGCGGACGGACTGGCCAGGCCACGATGCGATCCGACACGATGGTTTTCGGACCCGAGCCCATCGTGCCGCTCCCCTTCACCCAGCTGCGCACATGGCTTAAAGAACACACACACGACCAAGCCCAGAAATAGTGGTCCTCGGCACCAAGCTGCAGTCAGTCCAAAGAGGCGATGCCAAACTTAGATAATAAACTAACCAGGCGCCTCCTACACCTGGACAGAAGAAGCCTGCGAATGGTGGCGGGGACTATCACCGGGCACTGCTCACTGAACAAACACTATCACACAATAGGTATAACGGACAGTCCCCTGTGCAGGGCATGCATGGGGACGGAGGAAACGGTAGGACACGTGCTCCTAGAGTGCACGGAAATCACCGAAATACGGAAACGAACCCTCTTGTCATTAAATTCCCTTACAGATATCCTGAATAGACCGAAAGACCTGATCTGCTTCTGAAGGGAGGTTGGCTGTATGGAGTGACGGCCGACATGGCTCACGCACAATGGTCTCGTGCAAAGACCAAGTGCGGAAACCTAACTACAGAAGAAGAAGAAACTCGACATTTTGACAAAATGACTGGACCGATTTCATTAATATTAGTATAGTGTCATCAAGTATGTGATTTTTAGATAATTATATGTCGTAGAGACACTATTTATTTAAATTGGATCCCGCCTGCTTGTTGAAATTAGAACTTCAATCCATCAATGCTAAGGTCGCCCTTTCAGACGTTGCAGTTACTGTATTGCTACTGCCCAGCACAATATAAGCAGCAGCATCATCAGTGGTTTAAATTTATAATAAAATAATCACCGACTTCACCAAGTGAAGGCATGTGCTCCAAGCTTATGCTATTAATTACTACCTGGCCTATAAAGTTTTCAAATAACAATATTATAATTATAAGTCATTGGATAAGGAATAATACCATCTTTAGTTATATCTTTTTTCTTTAGTTTTACGTTTTTTCAGACTTCTTATTATGATTTTCCATTTCTATTTAAATTAAAAGATATCAGTCATATTTATTTTATTTGTAACCTTTATTTTGATACTTTACTCAGCGGGTTGTCAGAAAAGAAACCACACCCTGAATATGGTCCTCTAAATCCAAAAATGAAAAATGGTGAAAGAAACTAAAAAATGATTAAAAGACCTATTCAACTAAGTATATTATTATACAGTATGGGTATACTGTATAGTAATATAGTTGAATAGGTTGAAGCAGGGTTGTTTGGAAAGTTACTTTGTAAGTATTTAATTGATTTCCAAATAGAGCTTTTTCAATAATGTTGCTAAATTTTAAACTTTTATTTGCAAATGATACTTTTACTTATTATTTTTATAATATTCTCATAATTTTATTCACCAAGGGTCTTAATTTGACTGATTGGATTAATGATGTTATTTTTTAAAATTAGTTATTTGTAAGCAGTAACAAGCAATTATCTCTTTATTTAATAAGAATGTTGTCATACAGTTTTATATGATTGTATATTCGATTGAAATTTGAAGTTATTTCTTATTTGCATAAAATAGTTTTTAATTTCTCAATTTTTTTTCACCACAAGTGCTTACTTAAAAAGCAGTTAACTGCAAGTGAGACCTATTTAACTGCCTCCTAGTTAATATATAAGAGAATAAAAATTAAATTATGTTGAATAAAACTTAATATAAATGTATTTAAGCCCCTTTAACTGCATTGTAAGTAATCAAACTTGGACGTAGTTACGCAAAAAGGATCCATTCCACACTTTTTTCGAAATTGAGTTATATTGATATCTTTAATATATCACCCTGAAGATGCGTTTGGTATATATAACTCAATTTCAGAAAAGATAGATAGATAGATATACTCTTTATTGTACACCATAACAGAATTAAAAAACTACAATGGGTGTTACAATGGGCAGTCTTATGTAAAAGTAGAAGTGTGGATTGGATCCTTTTTGCGTAACTACGTCCAGTTAGCCTTACAAGTAATATTGACTAGGCTATAAGGTCGCTAAAATCCTTTAGCTGCATTTTAACTAAGCATATTCTATTAAATATCACAAAAGGTACAAAATGTGACATTAAATAAAAATTGCTTCACTATAAAGCAGGTATGGTTAGTGGCCTTATGGTGCAGTATATTGGGGTAAAATTGAAATACAACCCTTGATGTGCTTGACTTTACGACAAAAAATCAATTTGAATAAAATGTAATAAGTATTCGCGAATAAAAAGTCATATATTGTGCATAGAAACTATGCCGACAAAATTAACTTACAACTATAATCCTAGCTAGTGTAGTTTTGTAGAAAAATAATTGCCCATATCTTTTGACATTTACTCGAAAAGTACTTTTTGAGGATAGCAACTTACTAGTCAGTGTTTAGCACAGTTTAGCACTGGCAACAAGAACAATGGGTGTTTTTTTTGTTAAAAAGGGTATCGCACACATTTCATGTTGTATTTGATACTCACTTCTTGTGTCACTGACTCTTCTTCTCTTCCATGATACTTCTTGTCCTTCTTCTTCTTCAGTTTTAAACTCTATTAAAGGTACATCGTCTCCATCTGATTCAGAATGGTGCAGGGATATATCTCCTTCATTTGAATAGCCATAGTCTTCACATTCCAGTTCCACATCTGTAGATAAACATAATTGATACATACTCATGTTCTGTCTGTAAGCCAACCACAATATAGTTGTCTTTTCTATGGATCATATCAGACTGTTGTTTTACACATACCATCATGTGGATTCTCCTGCTTGGGTTCCATAACACCATCCTGCCTGTCACGAACTGCTGGTGATTCTTCTTTGATAGTGATGCTGTCTATTTGACTAACATCAGCTATACTTATGTTTTCTATTGGAGTTTTTATAAGGCCATTGCAATACTCTAGCGGGCCTCGGATAATTGAAGTTGGCTGTGGGCACATATCAGTATTAGGTAACATTAGGACCATGTCTATAAGCACAAACATTTTTAATTAGTCCTATAATCAAATAAATTTATAATAATGAGAGGCTCAACACATCCAAAACAGTCTAAGCAATCCAGGCAATATGTATGTGTGTAAAACTTCAGCAGTAGCTAATTTATTTTTTATTGTTTCATACCTCATTTATCATCCGAGCCAACAGCTCTTCAGCTGCCAGACATGTTCTCTGCAGTTGGCAGCATTGCTTTAGTCTAGCATAGCAGATGAAACAAGAGAGCATCGGTCTACTGTCTTCAGTTACAAACTAGAACAAAAACTCCTATTGAATTTCTGGTTTAACATTGCCTTGTCATTTGTCAAATTTATTTTGTAAAATATGAATGAGAGAACACTGAACGGTCAGTGGGTCAGCTTAAATTCTTTTCTATATTGTTTATTTTTAATATAATAATTTTTTCAGTAAATTATGTGACATATTACTATGTAGGTATAGCTATATTAACTTACTGGGATATCAGTCAGTTTCTCATACAGTTCATGCATGTTCTTGTCCACGACCACACACATGCGAACATTTTCCACTAAACATATCCTACACATCGGCAGTTTATCCATTTTATAATAATTTAATAACTAACATTCCATGAAAATCTTTATTATCGTGCATACAGGTTTTACATACTCTTTGGTGCATACTCAGTCAGTGCTGCCAACTAGTGATGTGACGAACACAGATAACCTTAAATAAGTCAGAGAGCAAAGAGTATGTAAATAGGGATACGCAAAAAGTATCGATACCACAAGGTATCGATACTTTTGTTTCGTTACCAAGTACATTCTTTTGGTATCGATACTTTTGTTCCGATACTATAGAAGTATCGATACTTTTAGAAAGTATCGATACTTTTATCTCCACCCTGCTTGATCCAAGATTTTAAAAAAACTTTTTAGCAAAAATAAAACTGACTTCCATATCAAAACACTACAAAGCCAAAAATATGTTTAATTTCGGTAGTCGGTGTTATTGGTTTTGTATTTTCTGTTTTTTTTACACCGCCTTCCAAAATTAAAGTTATTTTTGGGTTTGTAGTGTTTTGATATGGAAGTCGGTTTTATTTTTTGCTATAATTTTTTTTCACGCTTTTTAGTGGGTCGGTTTGTAATTTATCTAGTTACAAAAGCCAAAATGTGAATTACTGTCTCTTGATCGTCGTAAAGGCGCTGGGCCTGACGGAATACCCCCTTATTTTGTTTCCATGTGTGCTTCGGCTCTTGTAGCTCCCTTACTGCAAATATTCAATCGATCGCTTGCAACCGGCATATTCCCAAATGCTTGGAAGGTTGCACAGGTGGTGCCAATTTATAAATGCAACGATCGAAACCATGTAGGTAACTACAGACCGATTTCAATCCTGTCGACCTTTGCCAAAGTTTTTGAATCCTTGATTTGTCCCAATATTCAGTCTCACTTAAATCTATACCTCAGTGATTCACAACATGGCTTTGTGAATTCTAGATCAACAAATACAAACCTTGTGACTTTCACGGAGACATTGGTAAGTGCCATTGACTCTGGAAAGCAAATTGATGTGATATACACTGATTTTAGCAGGGCCTTTGATCGCGTTCCGCATAATATACTTCTTTATAAGTTAAAGGCATACGGCATCATTGGCTCCCTCCTTGATTGGTTTAAATCATATCTCGATGGTCGTACCTTCTTTGTTGCCCTTAATGGCTACCAATCAAGCTCCTACGAGGTTACATCTGGTGTCCCTCAGGGTTCACATGTTGGTCCAGTCTTATTTAACTTATTCGTTAACGATCTTGCCAATGAGTTTAAATTCTCCGAGTGTTTCATGTATGCTGACGATTTAAAATTTTGTAGAATTATTGAATTGGATCTTGATGTTGAGTTATTGCAGAGAGATATTGACATGTTAGTAAAGTGGTGTGAAGACAATGGTATGAGTTTAAATGTAAAAAAATGCTACCATGTGAAATTCACTAGGAAAACTAAATTTACACAATCTGCTTATTACATTAGTGGCAACTTAGTGCAGGAAGTGGAGCAGATGAGAGACTTGGGAGTTTTGTTTGATAAACAATTAACGTTTGTACCCCACATTGAAAATGTCGTTAAAAAAGCCTCTAGAATGCTTGGGTTTGTCATAAGAAACGTTACTTGCGTTCGTCGTGATAAGACTAAAGTCTTACTTTACAATTGTTTGGTCCGTAGCTCCCTAGAGTATTGCAGCACTGTATGGAGACCTCACTATGCCACCCACACGCTTAGATTAGAAAGGTTTCAAAAACGATTTCTGTGGCATTTAGCATACTCTTCTAGGATAACTAAAACGAAACCATCGTACAGAGAGAGACTTTCCCATTTCAAGATGGTATCCCTAGAGAAAAGGAGAGATTTATTAGATTCCTCATTCTTGTTTAAAATGTTGCGTCATGATATTGACTGTCCTAAATTGTTGAGCCAGTTCAAATTCAGGGTACCCACTAAAAGCCCCCGAGCTCCTATAACCCCATTACGTCCTCCTCTTCGTAGAACTGTCCTTGGTGCTAACTCTCCTGTCCCCCGTCTATGTAAATTGTTAAATAGCTGCAGTGATCTTATTGATGTGCAATCTGACTCACTTAGCAAATTAAGAGGTATTATGTACAAAAACATGTAAATTATTTAATTATTTTTTATTTTGATATTATATTAACTGTAATTATGATTTTATAATGATACTATTGTGATATTAATTTTAATTTTAGTAATAACTTTAACTTATGTTTAATTTAATGTTTTGATTTGTTTAATTACTTAATTGAATTTTTGATTTTTATATAACAATATTTTGATTATGGTTTATATTTCAAATTTCGATTTGAATTATGATTGTGGTTAAAGACTTATCTGTGTTCAGAGTAATTAAGTATGTACTTATCTAATTGTAAGTAGGCAATCATACGACTCATTTGTAATGCATGATGTGCTTACCTATAAGAAATTGATACACTTGTCCTTAAATCTACTGAAAGTAATCATATATTTGTATCAGTGTATTCAATTGTTGGTGAGCCAAATAAATAAAATAAAATAAAAAAATAAAAAATTACTGATCACCTTTTACAAAATATTGCTTTTTCCGATACAGAGCCGTTAATTTTTGAGGAGTTCTCCTGGTACTTCACCATCAGTTCTACAACACCATATGCATTGTGACGAGCATAAAGTGCTTAACATGCGTATTCAAGAAATCAAATCGCAATCCACGAAGTACTCATTATTGAGTAGTTTCGGTGGCCACCTGTGGTCTTCATTATAAGTTCCACTTCCCGAAATGGTGCTTTTTGAGAACAGCTGCACAAGGTACTATTAGAAATACTCAAGACGCTATAGGTGTTGCCTATATAATATTTGAAGAGTTCCCTCGATTACTCCAGGATCCCATCATCAGATCCTGATTTCATAAAAATGGGACCAATTAAAAAGTATACCCTGTCAAACGAATAAAAAAATTTCCAAATCGGTCCAGCCGTCTTCGAGTTATGAGGTGACATACATAAAAAAAGTTCAAGACGAACTGAGAACCTCCTCCTTTTTTTGAAGTTGGTTAAAAACATCCACTTTACGGTTCCCAATGCCTGCGCTCGTGCGATTTCGTACATCCGAAGGACAATAAACGCAAATGACAGCCCGTGCCCATCAACAAACTCCTCGGAATCGGAAACTGACACAATGGCTATCTGGAGTCAACATAAACAACTGGCTCATGCAAGACGTCAGAGGTCAACTGAAGGGGAAAGCGACGAGGTTGGACTATACCTTTCAAATCAAGTATCTCCTCTCAAAGCAGATCTTTTGCAAGCGTGGGAAGACGTAAAATTCGTTTTCCTATTATTTATATTAGGCTATTTAACCTGATGAAAAAATATTTAATTATTCCAGCAACTTCAGTGAGTTCGGAGAAGCTTTTTTCACGAGCTGAAGCCATTATGATAGAGAGTCGTACTCGTTTGACTGGATCTCACCTGTATAAAATTTCAAACACAGACTCCGGCTGTCTGTGTTTCCAAAATAAAGACTTTACTTTTACTGTTGGATATTAGTGACTAATTTGTAAGACACGTTCCTGCTGGATTTTTTTGCGATACTTAGCAACACAAACTACACTCCATTCGGGTTTTTTTATGTATTGAAAAGTACTCGATACCTTCAGGTATCGATACTTTTGTTCCGATACTTTTTTGGTATCGATACTTTTAATACGATACTGGTATCGAGTAAAGTATCGATACTTTTCAAATTTTGCGTATCCCTATATGTAAAACCTTGTCAGAGAGTGACGAAGTGTCTAGGCTTTTGTGTAGTACATTAGCAGTGTTGCCAACAGTTCAACTAGCTCTCCACCAGATCCAACTTCTAAAACCACCAGAAAACCACTAACAAAAATCGGCCCTACTCTAAAAATCGCTAAAATTTACACTATTTTTTTTAGTTTTTACGAAAGAAAACAGTATTTATGTATTATTACTTGTATTAGTAAGAAATGTTCTTTAATATGACGTAATAAAATATTTTAAGTCAGTAAATCAACATACAAGAACTTTTGTCTGCACCATCATCGTCGGTTTCACATTTATATGATGCTTTGCTACCAATTTGTTTTATAACTTTTATTGGAATTTCATAATCATTGCAGCATTTTTCTTCCAATCTTAAACCACAGCGTGTTTTTAATATTGCAGTTAAAATATTCAAGTTCATTCTGTTGCTCTGCTTGTTTTTTATGACATTCATACTGCTAAATAGTCTATCAACAACGTTAACGTTAAGTCGCTAATTCCTCAAATCTAGATTCTCTTTGAGCATCTTTGAAATGTAATACTTCATTCCATTTTTTTTTTTGTATCTTTGCTCTCGTTCCATTTCTGCAAATGAATTTGTCACCATAGATCATCAACTCTTGCCATAAGTTCTGCACTTTGATTGTGCCTACGCAGTAAAAGTAAATTAATGAAGTAAAAAAATATATGTCGTAAAGTTTTAGTGGCTTAGTAGTTGAGTAATAGCACTTTCAGTAATTGAAACTGAATTCTACTTGACCACTAGATAAAACCACCAGCCACTAAAGCAATATTTCGCTACTAAAAGGGGGTCGAAACGACCAGTTTTAGTGGAAAATCCACTAAGTTGGTAACACTGTACATTAGTGTCGTGAACCGGTTTCATAAAAACTTAAAAAAAACGGTTTTTATTAAAACCGATAATTACCGGTTCACATTAAAAAACCGATTACAATCACAAAACATGTATCCGAGACAATCCGAGTCTTTGATGTGTATCCGATAATAAGTCTTGTTCCGTTTAAAATGTTGTCTATGTTAGGGGAATCCCCGATACCTCGTTTTAGTATGCAACTAACTTCATTCACTATACAAAAATATTTCAGTTTTGCTTGTGAATTCTTTGGAGGTGACAGATTTGTTTGCGAACAATGCCTAAAGTAAAAGGTAAATCAATTATTAGAAATCATTTTGAGAAGATGACAATGATAGTGCAAAGTGTCTTACTATGCGCTAAAGTGATCAAAGTTGGAGGAGGAACCACGAATATGTTGGCACATATTTAAAGAAATCATCCTCAGGCTACAGTGCAGGTGGATTGAGGTGAAGTGGGTGATCAGCCAGGGGATACACAGAGAACGTCTACTGGCACAGCACAAGAAAAACCAACGGAGACACCGCGCCCCATTTTTCAGACTACTCTGAAAATGTCCGCAGCAAGTAACAAAAAGAAAATTGATAAATATTTAACAATGATGATAGCTACGGACTATCAGCCGTACTCTATAGTTGAAGACAAGGGTTTTAGGAAGCTGGTTGAAGTATTGAATCCAAGTTATAAACTTCCAACGAGACAGAAGATAAGGTATGAACTTATGCCAGAGCTTTACCAGTGTGCAAAGTCACAGCTTGCTAGAATGCTTGAAAATATTAAGAATTTTGCCCTTACCGCTGATATGTGGTCGAATCAAAATATAGATAGTTTCCTTACTGTCACAATACATTTTTGTAACCAAAACATTTTAAAAAGCTACGTATTAACTACGTGTGATGTTCCAACTTCGCACACAGCCGAAAATCTAGCTGAAATGATGACTAACTTACTAACAGAATGGAAAATATTAAGAAAAATTTCTGCTATTGTCACTGATAATCAGTGATCGGAATAGGTAGAGCTATTTAGGTTCATTACCGCAACCATTGATGTTAATATGGATATTCCATGACTGATACTACGGGAATTCATTATTTTTGGCAATATGTATAAAAATGGTTTATGTAAGCCAATAAGTAACGTTGTAAATTTTACAACTGTAAATGTTTTTGTACAACTTCAGAATAAAAATGTTTAAATGATTGTTGTTGAGCGTGCTCCATCTTCGACTACATCATTACTTACCATCAGGTGAGATGGTGGTCAAACGCGAGCCTATTATCAATAAAAAAAAAAGAAATTGTTACGTAAAAAAATATATGTGGTTTAATGAATCAAGTTTATCTATTTATTATACTATCCTAAATCCCGTCCTTCTTATATTTACCCGTCAGAAAGGAAGTGTAATCTTTCATTAGTCCCGAAGGCGAGAATAGTGTTTTTATGATTTTACTACTTAAAAACCAAATCCCGGGACTTGGGGAATATCCATATTATTCTAACCTATGGCAAGTACATAAAACAGCTCTACCTATTCCGATCTCTGCTGATAATGGTACTAACATGGTAAAGATGTGTGATTTGCTGGGAATAAGGCACATGCCGTGTTTTGCCCATACGCTTAATTTAACTTTGGACGATTCTATGAAGCTTTCTCAGGTGGAGGACATAACTAACAAAAGTAAAGCAATTGTAAAAAATTTTAAAAAGTCATCTTTAGGTTGGCGAGCGCTTAAATTAGCTCAGAAAGAAAGAAAACCTGATTCTACGCCTTTGAAGATGATACAAGAAGTTTCTACACGATGGAACAGCACATTCTACATGATGAAAAGAATGCTACAGTTAAGTGACGTTCTCGCATTGGTGTGTAGGAAATTGGTTCGGAAGACGCGTCTGTTATCACTATCACGGCCGGCGGCACTATCACGCGCGGCTGTGCACGTTGTCGAAGTTGTTGGCGTTTCTGTTCGCAGTTCACTCGTCGTAGGTGTCACGAGAGACTAATCTCGTGGAGAGTCTTCAACGTTTCGTGCGAGACGAAGTAATTCAGAGAAGTTATGGCACTCTTCTCTACGTATTCTTTTTCTGATTCTACTGTGCAGCAGTCCGTAGGTCATATCTATTTGTGCGGACTCTGTTACGTCACCCTTAGGCAATCTAGCAAAAAGGGCGCGAATGCGCGCGACGTATATATCGGTGTTTTCTTTGTCTTGCGGCGTCGCAAATATTTATAAGTAAATACGATGAGACGGCCGACGATCACCATAGGCACATAATAAGTTAGGTTTAGCTTATTCCCATGATGACACTGAATATTTTATGCCTTGCCATCACGTGGCAGCTTCGTCTTTGAAGAGATAGGCCAAACTGCGTAATATGTTTAAGTCCGATACCTGGGCGCAGTCACTATATGCCTCTATAGCATCAATAAACGCCTCGACTGACTCCTTCGGTCGGCCGGAAATGATTGCTTTGCAGCGGGCTAGGGTATTGTTCCCTAGAAGCGCGAGTGATTCCGGGGTGGATGCATTCACACGCGACACCGAGTTAAGCAGCTCCCTGAAGGCTTCTGTTTGAGAACGTTGGAGGGAAGCGATTATGGCCGCCACGTTATCACTAGAGAACGTTGCGTTTGCGTCAGGGCCGGGTGCGGTGGAGAAAACGTGACGTTACCATCTTGGTTAGCGGAATTAAACAATCTAATTCCGCCAAGCCCGTTCCATCATCGGACTACAAGATGCGCCATCGTTACATAGTGGACATCCCACCCACACGCACAAAACGTTTTGGGAATACTTTCATTGTGCGTACGGCTAAGGAGTGGAATTCTTTAAGTCAAGAGTGAATAGGTTTCTTCTAGGTAAGCGTGCTCCATCTTCGACCACATCATTTCACCTTCAGGTGAGATGGTGGTCAAACGCGAGCCCATTCTGAATTATTTACACACCAAGTTGAAAGATATACAGACAGAAAATACAATACATAAAGTTACAAAACACAAACGAGTTAGCAATGAGCCCCAAACTAGGCACAGCCTGTATCTTGACGGCCCAGTATTGACAGCAGAGGTTTACTGAATCTAATCGTAGCTTCAGTGTGACACAGCACAGCTAAACAAAAAATAAAAACGTTAAAAAAGTGCATGATAAAATAAGTTTACAAATTAAGGATTGGAATAATGATAATAATTTTGACAAAAAAGATTAATAAATTAAAAAAAGCAATAATATTATAATAATTATGTATATGTACATAGAAGTAGTAGTAGATTGATTATTTATAACATAATGTAATTTCCAACTGGCGATGGTGCGATGAAAGATTGAGTGAAATATTTGTGCAAGTGTGTGTGTTCGTGTTAATTAGAAAATGTACAGGGATATGTCTGTTTCCTGTTTTTAGATTATTTTATTTCAAGGAACATAAAAAATTTTCAGTTTCATCGTAGTTCAGGTTCCGAAACCATGCCTTTAAAAGATCTTAGCTTCAAAGACATTTCCAGGGATTCTTATTGTAGATCTATTGACTACATTGAAGACCCGAATAGGTAGAAATAGTGAGAAACGTGTGGCAAATAAGCTTCAAAGACATTTCCAGGGATTCTTATTGTAGATCTATTGACTACATTGAAGACCCGAATAGGTAGAAATAGTGAGAAACGTGTGGCAAATATTGATTTCATTCTTGGGATTGGTAGACTGTCAGCTCCTACCCTCCCTCTTTGGGTGTAAGTAAATTGACGCCCAGACGCAGTAACAAATTTAAATAGGGATTTTTGGATATAAAGCTGACGGAAACGCAAGACGTCAGCTTCTTTGTACAGTTCGTCTGTGGAATAACGTCGCGGCTTACCAAGGAAGACTTTAAGAACGGCCCGTTGAGCACGTTCGAGTTCAATCAAATAGGTCTTGCCTGCGCTACCCCAGACGCCTATACAGTATTGCAGCAACGATTGACAGAGAGCTAGGTAGACGTTTCTGCACATATCCTTTGGGGCACTAGCACGAAGTGATTTCATATTATATTCATATTTAAAGCGTTTGGGGGAAGTTACCACCCACAGAAAACGTCTGGCAATATAAAATATATCGAGGGGTGAAAGGCTATTTGGTTTAAGTGACATTTTTGCAACTTTACAGGAGAGCCATTTAAAGTTTGAAATTTTGGAAAAAAAATCACAACAAAAAAACTTCTGCAGCTATTTGAATGGGGTAAATTTGATTGAAATTTAATTAAAAACATCGAGTCGTTGATGCTTATACCAAATAAAACGGACCTTTAATTACAAAGATAAATGTCGCTTAAAACAAACTGCCTTAAGCCCTTATTTTTCAGAGTATGGAAAAAAGATTTAAGTGACTTCATAACTACAATTGGCTACAAGAAAAAAAAATTAAGCGACGACGCAGTATATTTTCAGAGTAAGCCAAAAAGTGTGAAGTGACATAGCCCAAAATTAATAGTAGCAAGCTATTTATCTCAACTACCAATTTAGACTAAAATGACTGGCAGGCTAATTTACTTATGTGACATATAATATTGAAATTGTTACGTGTGATGTTACATTTTTTTTTACATCTAATACTATCAATGGCTGTTAAAACAACCTGGATATATCGCAATCACCGAAAATCTAAGGTGCTTATATTGAATAAATAAATAAATACACACAACACAACATCAGTTAAAGTATTTATTTAGAATAATCGAAATTGTTTAAATATGGCACTCCTTTTTTCTGAGTTTATTTCTTGACACTTGTAGGGTCAGTTTTTTTCTAAACATTCATCGTTGATTTCGAAATCATGCTCAGCATACTTCGCTCTATTAACATATCTCCAACAGCGATTGACTGATTTCGTAGTTATTTGCAGAGATGAGTCCTGTTCTTCTTGGTGTAGTACTTCAGCCGGTGTTCCTCAGGGTGGAACGGTGTTCCTCTTATCTCTTTTACTCTTCGCAATATTCATAAATTCTATTTAAAAAAAAAACTTCAGTCCTCCTACCACCTTAATGCTGATGATTTGCAAATTTACAGACAAGCTCCCTCTACAGATTAGCATGCTGCTATTGATATCATAAACCAGGACTTGGCTTCTGTTTGCGAATGGAGTGAGGCACATGGTTTGCAGGTTAACCCGTTAAAGACCCAGGTCATTGTGGTTGGTAGTTCCAGGTTGACACCTAAGGTAAAATGGTCGCAGCTTCCTCAGGTTGTTTTCAACGGCACTGCTATTCCATTAAGCGAGAAGGTTAAGAAAATAAGTATCCGAATTTCGTACTAAACTTAAGTGGCTTCCAATACGTCTTCGCCGGAACTTACACATCTTGTCTCTGCTTTACAGTGTTCTGTTTAATCCTAAAACCCCACTTATCTTAAAGAACGATTCAAGTTCCTTCATGACACACATGAAAAATCTCTGAGATCATCAGAAAACTTAAGGCTTTCGGTACCGAGTCATGCTACCAATTACTATGGTAAGTCGTTCGCAGCTCAAGCAATACGGCTGTGGAATGATCTACCAGTGCCAGTAAGACAAGCACAAACCCTATCATCTTTCAAAAACTTGGTAAAGGATCTTTATCTGTCTTCTTAAATTGTTGTTATTATGTATGTCTTTGTTTCTTTTTTATATTAATTTCTTCTTTCTTATCCGAATTAAAGATTATTTTATTTTATTTTTATTTTTATATGTATATTTATGTTTTGAGAATATTATTTATTGTTTTTATATTTTATATAGATAAATAGTACACCGTGGACTACCCACTTATTTATTTTCTCCAATGTGTCAAATTCATCCAAAGGTTGTCTGTAAAAGATCGCTTTTAGCGATAAGACCGCCCATTGTATCACCCTTTTTAGTTGTAAAGTCCTTATTGTTTGACTGTGTGTACAATAAAGAATATATCTATCTATCTATCATATTTCTTTCTTTAACAGTTGAACCATCTGCCTTAACATATTGAACGCCCTTTGATCTAGCATCCTTTCGTACCTTTTTCTTATTTGTTCTTTTCTTTTTTAATCCTGCATCTCCTACTTTTCTATCTTTTATGCTTATTTTATTTTTCTTTGTTGGTACTTGATCATCTTGATCACTTGAAGACTCTTCTGTTTCTTTCCACGACGTTGAGTCCCGGGCAAAATCTTCATGTTCACTTAAAAAGTCAACGTAGCTTTTTTTTTAATCCAACCTTTTTGTTTTTCTTTCGTATTGGATGATCATCCGCTGTTGGGATTAGTTGAACATTGTCATCAGCATTATCGTCTTCTAAAGATTTTCTCAATATAAATATAATGAGTTAATAGAATAAGTAACATAATCCTAGTAAAAATAATAAAAAGTCAATAGTTTAAAAAACCAAAAACACGCTTTTAAGACTAATGTAACGAGCAGAAATTAGAAATGTTTACTAGTAGGCAGTCCAAGGTTCCATCAGCCACCTTCCAATTCCATTGTCAGACCAGCTCGATGGTACCATAATATTGTATTATCGTTTAATCTACACATGATTGCCAAGTTTCATGATGATACAACAATTAGAAGTACGTTTAATTCAGATTCTTAGATTTTATTGCATATTTAGATCGATACAGATCGACCTAATAATAAATCTATGGATTACGCGGTAATTCAAAAAGGTTAAGAAAACCGATAACGGATTTTCTTTAGGTTTGTTATAACCTTGAAACCTGATCGTGTTCAAAGTAAATTACGTGGCCTTTCTTACAAGTGCAAACACGACTATGATGTTATATTCCATCATGGAATGCCAGTGCCTATCTTCCGGCTTCGTCATCAGACCTTGATACCTAATCGTGGTCAAAGTTCATTACAAGACTTTTCTAAGAAATCCAAAATAGCTATGATACGATTTTCCATCATGAAGTTCCAGTTCATATCTTCCGGCTTCATCATCAGATCAGTTTGACAGTACCATATTATTGTATTGTCATCAGAACTACATACAGCTGCTAATTTTCATTACGCTACGACCCTTGGAAGATGGTTAAATTAGTTACCTTAGATTCCATTACATAGTTAGTTACATACAGGTCGACCTAATAAAAGCGTGTTAAAAATAAATAAGTTTATAACATTTCATCTCAGTTCAAAATTTTACGTAAATAATGAAATTAAAGTACTTACGATTCGATTTCGAAGAGCGTTTTACGAAAACACTGGCGGTGACTGCGCGTCACGTCACTCCTCGATGCACTCGGAGTTCGTTTGAAACGCCCGCGCGCAGCAATACCGTTGAATGATCACGATTTTTAACAGCCGGTAGATGAAATAAATATGGGATCATATGACATCAATGAAATGTATCATATTAAAATTTAATGATTGAAAGACCGACTCGTATTTTTATTAATACTAGAAAAATGTTTCAATATTCATCATTTCATTTTATCGTCTGTATTAAACGACATGCATTTAAAAAAATAATAGGACTAAATGTTTTAACAACTAAACAAAATATCTAAAATAAAACAAGTACTTGATTTAAGTAGCACCCTGCGTGGAAAATAGATGCAGCTGAAAGAGCTTAAGCGACGCTCCATGTTGTATTTGGGTGACGGACAAATGATTTTAGTGACATCACACTGTGTAATTAGTGGAAGTCAAAATGATTCAAATTACGTCTTAATAAAAATTAGAAACAGGAAAAACGCTTTAACTCTTATTGAATTATTTATCTGGGAAAGGGTAACTGGTTTATGTCTCGGTTTTTAATATGATTGTATGGTTCAAGTACATAATTTTAAAAAAAATGTAAAATCCACGTCGGTTAATACACTGCCACTTTGGAAACAACCCAAAAATAGTATTGTTTCAAACGCCAAAAAAGTGCTCTGATTTTTATGAAACCGGCATCATTCGACGGAGAAAAATTCGCTGATTCCGAATATATATATAACTCAATATCGCCCTAGATGTCGCTTAAACCAAATAGCCTTTCACCCCTCGATATGTTCTGAATAATATTCCGTATAAAATTGTAAAACAATCAGTACTTCGAATGTAACAAAAGTAACTTATGTCTAAGTCTACCTTTTCTGCTTGCTACCTATGAACGGGCCGCCTAGCTAAGCTTGCACTTGGAGAGAAACAGATGTAATTTGTTTTGGCAGTATTGAGGGTAAGTAAATTCTTAATAAATATTTTCATAATACTTAAACGCATCTTCGAGTGATCATCGCTTCTACCACTGGGGGCCAGGACCCCCTGGAAAATATCTCTAGATACGCCCATGACTGTGCCTCGGAAACCGCGTATATATCTCCGGCTGTGTCGAATTGCCCTCCCGTTTGACTGTGAGAGTGAGGGAATAGAGTGCTACTGAGTTTGTGCACACCCTTGTGCACTAAATTGGTGGACGCTCTAATAGTCTAAGATCCCAGGCCCCCAGACCTTCCTTTCGAAGCACACACTCTTAAACACATATAAAGTAGAACTAAGACCTGGGATCTTAGACTATTAGAGCGTCCACCAATTTTTGCAGTCGGTTATGTATTTATTTATCTATACTATATTCATATAAATCAGTCAATCCGAACAAAGACTAGCAAACTGCTCGACAGATATTATAGTGCACAAGGGTGTGGACAAACTCAGAAGCACTCTATTCCCACTGTAGAAAGTATTGCTCGATGCTATGGTGACCTAACACTACTTTCTCGTATAGATAAGATATGGTATATTTGGTAAAAGTTAAAGTCTTCAATTTAAAGGAAAATAGTTATATTCAAACACTATAAGGAATTACACGGTAAACTGGTAAACTATGTAACTTAACTTATTGGTAATGGTAAAATGGTAATGGTTTTCTTGGGTGCGTGGTGTCTCCAAAGAGATCTGATCGCGAACTGACTGATATTTTTGTGATCGAGCGAATGTGCATACTTGCGATCGATGCAATTATGCATTTTCGCTGAGTGTTCGATTAAGTTCGAACATATTCCCAAGAGCGAGAAGAAATGCGGGATGAAAGCTAACATTACGATAAGGTGTATAAAATACATGCCAACAATAAAACACATTTTGCTTCAAGTAATCTTACCAAGTATAACATCTAAAATAAAAACATAATGCATGCATAATAAAAGCTGAATAAAGGCATAATGATCTACTTAAATAATTACAATTGTTAAAAAACATTAAATTAGATTTAAAGTTAAACTATCGAGTCTTCCACAGTAAAGGCGGTATTTTGATTGCCCGAGTCTTTATTTTTGTTCCGTTTGAATGCATTACAGTTTGTGCTAGGCCAGCGTTTGGCATAATTGTCTAAACAGAACCCGATTTGACTTTTATTATTTAGATCCGTTGCACTGAGCACTTCACTATAATTGTCTCTTCTGGTTGGTTTCGGTGTCTGTTACGTGATCGCCACATATTATTTTTATTGTGTAGGTGTCACAACAAAAGTATTAGTGCTGAGAAGTCAAATGTAATTCAATCCATATATTGGAGCAGTTAGATTTTCAACTTTGCATTTGTTGGTTTCTGAGTTTTTGTCGCAAAAACTTTCATCATTTTTTAGGTCTAGAATTGGTTTCAGCAACTGACACATATCAGGACAGAGGGTCCATGGTGTAGACATGCTGTTAGTTCACCTGTGGACATGCTAAAGTAGGAATCTTTCTTTAGGTTGTGTTTAGTACCGAACGTTTTTGAACGCATATTTTTGGTGCGGCAACATTAATTATCTGTGGGCTTGACATAACTTTGACGTTTGCGCTCTCTTGTAAAAAGGTCCGCCGTTTTGTTGAGATCGATTGATTAATTATAATTAAATCCGGTTGAATCTACGCGGTTAAAAGACAAATTGGGGTGTGATTAACGTTAAGGTAAAATTGTAATCCCGAATTGACGAAAAACCTGGGATATTTTGGAACATACGCCGTATTGATGCCAGACAAAATGGCACGCGGATTTGCTGAAAATAAGTGATAAATAGCTTCAATCTGGTGCCAGTTTGTGCTGTGATGCTATCTGGACCGCGCCATCTGGAGACCGGCGCCTTGTGAACGTCCAGAACACTTGACTTACATCACACTTTTCAATTAATCATTTCATACTTACATACCTACCACACTTGGGCGTGGCCTCAGGAAGGTCGAAGCTTGGCGTACCCAGCACAGAAGGTAAGTGGTAGCATTTTATATTGATAAGGCCTAGGGCCATTGTTTGAAGAGCAACGTTAAGCTCCACGTACCGTGGACTGTTCGGACACACCAGTATCGTTGCGCTGGCTTTTTGTAGTCTTGAACATTTTTGGTAAGCAGAGCGTGGATTTTACATTAATATAAAATCCACATAGTAAATTGGAAGTTTTGAACATTGTTGAAAATAACTTTAGTTTAATTGCTTAACATAACTTATCTATACTTATAATAAATCTGTAGAGAGGTCAATTCTGTACATGAAATAAATTTACAAAATAACTATCAGGGGGTGATTAGGGATCGATACTGATGCCAAAAATGCAATCAGTAAAATTTTTGTCTGTCTGTCTGTCTGTCTGTATAACCGTTATAGAAACAAAAACTACTCGACGGATTTTAACGAAACTTGGTACAATTATTTTACATACTCCTGAGCTGGTTATAGTATACTTTTCATCACGCTACAATCAATAGGAGCAGAGCATTGAAGGGAAATGTTGGGAAAACGGGAGAAGTTACTCCATTTTTTAAGCTTCCGTCGCGTGTGCAACCTTAATGGTTAAAGCTACACAGAAATCATTTATGACGGAAATGTTCTCCTTAAAATTATGTAAAAAATATCCCACGACAGCATATATCTATCTTTTATGGTTGACTCACAATAACACGTGTAACTCCCGATGGCTTAGCAGTTCGAAGCTTTCTGATTATTATTCTGCTTCGAAATTTAAAACCACCACAACTTTGCAATGGAACTCGGATAAAAGTAACCCAGTTGCAACAAAATATAATCGACGCTCAAATTTTAACAGGTTGCGGTGCAGGAGAAACCGTCTTTATTCCCAGAATTCCCATAATACCAAATAATTTTCCATTCCAATTTAAAAGGACGCGATTCCCAGTAAATGTGTGTTATGCAATGACAATTAATAAGGCTCAAGGGCAGACTTTTCGTGTTGCTGGAGTAGATCTCGGTGTCAGTTGTTTCTCGCATGGTCAGTTGTACGTCGCTCTTTCCCAGGTTAGCAGTTCTAGAAATCTTTATGTTCACGTGCCGGACGGGTCAACTTTCAACATAGTTTACCCGGAAGCTTTGCGCTGAAGTATTTTCGTTCCATAGGTACTTAAGCCTCATGTGAACGTGATCTAAAACAATATTACCAATACATTAACTTAATAACACACAAGGAGTTACACGCTGACGAATTCGCGGGCACAGCTATTAACAATAATATTGTGCGGTTCGGTATTGCGATATTTTTCAACAGTTTTATAGATTGACATATTATATTTCCCTACTAAATTACGAAAGTTAATCTGTGTGTTACATCAAAATCACTGAACCGTGAGGAAGGACATAGGCTACTTTTTTTTAGGGAAAACGACGGAAACGTGGACGAAGTCGCGGGCAACAGCTATCTATGCTAATATATAAGGCTGAAGAGTTTGTTTGTTTGTTTGAACGCGATTATCTCAAGAACGACTGGTTCGAATTGAATTTTTTTTTTTAAATTAAATAGTCAATTTATAGAGAAAGGCTATAGGCTATATATTATTATCATTACGCTAAGGCCAATAGGAGCGGAGCACCAATAAAGAATGCTTCAAAATCGGGGTTAAATTTAACGTTAGCCCAAAGTAACTATTCCACGCGGACGAAGTCGCGGGCAAAAGCTAGTAACTTAATAAGTTTTGAATATATTACCATGTCATCCGGGCTATCTAATTGAAGTTGAATCAATTGAAGTTGTATTTGTAATTTGTACTGTAGCCCCTTTTGTTGTATTGACAAGTAAGATTTATTTGTGAAATTAGGAATTATTGGGTTGTATTTGGTACATCATTTGGTATATTTGTTGCAATTAATAATTGAATGTCACTGATCTGAATTTAAAAAGTTATCTAGGGTGCTTCTTCGAGTAAGGCATTCTTTGGTGATTTTCGTGGCAATTTTCAAATTCAATTTTTTTTAAATTTGATATCAGAATCTTAAAATATACATAAAAGTTATGCTTTTTATAAAAAAAGGCACCTCAGAGAGCGATATACTTACAGAGATAATCGAAGTTAAAAAAATGGAGGCCACGCTAATCACAAAACACTCCACGAAAATGAATATTTTAATTTAACTTTCTCAAATGGGTTACTTATTGTTACTTAAAGAAGTTATTTTATTATAAGACAAAAAAAAAATAGGTAGGTTACTAGGGCAGAAAACTTTTTTTAGTAGAATCAGTCCAACTTTATTTATTATTTGTTAAAGAAATTACAAAAATATACTTAATACTAATTTAAACGTTTATAACGTAATAATAACGTAAATTAAACTTTATCAGTCATTTGTTAGGAACATAATCAGCATTTATTATTATCACAATCATTTACTTCCTTATTTATATAATTTTTTTATAAAATGGTCAAATCGGAATCGCTCGAGTTTTCGTCGGCTTTGGGGTCATCAGTTTTTCGTATTCTTTGGTCAAGCCTGGATTATTATCTGACAGTTCAATATCATCCGTTGATCGTTTCAAATCATAATTCTTATGTGGCGTTTTTGTTTAAACTCTCATTTCTGGAATAAACTAATAAATAAAGTAAATAATAAAAATAATAGAAATTGTTCTATTCTTAATATTACTAGGTACTTATAAAGACAGAAACCCATCGAATATGACATTTTAAGTTTTGATTTAAACGAATTTACATTTAACTAAAGTAATAAAAAATATTTTCATTCATAACTAGTACAAAACTCAAAGTTATTTCATTTGCATGGTCAAAAATTGATTTGCGTGGGTCAAAACTACCACGTAAACCACGCAAATCACGACCACGAAAATCAAAATAAATCCTTTATGCAAAAAATATACAAAAACCGTTTAAGCAAATAAACTGTGTTTTGATTATAAGTTACGTTACCTTATATTTGTTCGCTACAATATTTTATTAAATAAATAAATTCACAGACACCGGAGATAATTTTACCACGCAAATCAAAGTTTTGAGAAACCAAACCCACGCAACGAAGTTCTTCCATCTATTTTTTGAAAACTCGACGCACCATCACACAAGCACCCTGGCCAGCTGTCGGAGCGCGACTAGGTGTAACTTGAATTACGATGATGTCTCATTGGGCCGCGAATTGAGAGATGTGCGAGTGAAATTATAATAATCCACGCAAATCAGCAATTACCTCGGGACAGTTACATTTAATTTTTTTTTTAGGAAATTTAGTTCGTTTCCTATCTAAGATTCTGGAAGCAGTTGTTCGTAAGCAAATATCTTCCTTTGTGTTTGGGAATAATCTGGTATCCCCTTTCCAATCAGGTTTTCGGCCTGGCCACAGCACAGCCACAGCTTTGCTTAAGGTTACAGAAGATGTAAGGAATGGTCTGGAGAAGTCGAGATTAACGGTATTAGTTTTAATTGATTTCTCCAATGCTTTCAATACCGTTGATCACGACATCCTCCTGGCCATTCTGTCACACATTGGGGTATCTTCATTGGCACAAGATTGGTTCTCATCTTATCTTCGTGGTCGCCAGCAAGCGGTTCGTACTGATCAGACTTTTTCTGAGTGGTGCACCCTGAAAACTGGCGTCCCACAAGGCGGCATACTCTCTCCACTTTTATTTTCTCTTTTCATAAACTCTATTACCACTATCCTCAAATGCTCTTACCATTTGTACGCTGATGACCTACAGCTCTACGCACAAGCTGACGTTGACAACCTGGACAACTGCATCTCATTGCTGAATGCTGATCTTCTGGCTATCAGTGATTGGTCAAGCAGGTTTGGTGTTACTGTCAATGTCAGTAAGTGTCAGGCTATCCTGATCGGTAGCTCATATTTTCTGCGAAACTTGGACACCAGCCTACTTCTCCCGCTTAACTTCAACAATACTGTCATCCCTCTCTCGCCGCACGTAAAAGACTTAGGCCTATATATTGACGACAGGTTAAGTTGGAATAAGCAGATTGCACAGGTTAGCCAGAGGGTAACATTCATACTGCGATCTCTCTATAGATTCAAGCATTTCCTTCCTTGTAGCACTAAAACCACATTGGTCCAATCACTTGTGCTTCCTATCATTGATTATGCTGATGTTTGCTATTCTGATCTTTCCCAAGAACTTCTTAACAAACTGGATCGACTTCTCAACAACTGTATTCGTTTCATTTTTGGTCTTCGAAAATATGATCACATTTCTTCCTTCCGTTCTCAGCTTAAATGGTTGCCTATCCGTCAAAGGAGATCCCTCAGATCCCTCTGTATGCTCTTCACTATTATGAACGATCCTTGTGCTCCTGTTTACTTAAAACAAAATTTTAAATTGTTGGGCAGTTCTCATGATCTTAACCTTCGCGCATCCAAAAACTTACTTCTTCACATTCCTTCTCACCGCACCGGGTTTCTATCTAATTCTTACGCTATTTCTACTATTAAACTCTGGAATTTGATACCCCTTGACATCAAGAAGGCTGAGTCAAAATTTTCTTTTAAGCGTAAATTTAAAAAAAACTTTTTTGCAAAAAATAAAACCGACTTCCATATCAAAACACTAAAAAGCCAAAAATAATTTTAATTTCGGTAGTCGGTGTTATTGGTTTTGTATTTTCTTTTTTTTTTTCACACCGCCTTCCGAAATTAAAATTATTTTTGGCTTTTTAGTGTTTTGATATGGAAGTCGGTTTTATTTTTTGCAAAAAAGTTTTTATTTTCGCGCTTTTTAGTGGGTTAGTGAATTTTCCAAATCGATTCGTAAATGACGGAGTTATGCGCGAACAAAAAACGCAATGCAGAGTAAACGAAAAGATCATCAAGGTAAATTATTTTTTTCGACTTTTTTTGATTTTTCAGAAACGGCTCGTCCGATTTCGATAAAATTTTCATGGGACCATTCAGGAAGTATACCCTTTCCAACAAAAAAAGAATTTTTCAGATCGGTTGGCAAGCGACGGAGTTATGCGTAGACAAACATAAAAAAAAAAAAAAAAAAAAATACAAACATCCGAATTGAGAACCTCCTCCTTTTTTAGAAGTCGGTTAAAAACCACTACTTACGGGGTTGTTATTCTTAGTTTGGTCTTTGTCATAATATTATTTTGAGCTCTCTTATTCAGAAAGAATATTATAAAGCACCGTATCTATTAGTTTGTCATTTTAGCATATATGTGTATTTTATTAGTATTATTATATATTAGTATTATATTTATTAGTATTAAAATATTATTTCATTCCATTTTCTCGTACACCTACCACAGTGTGTTTTTTTAACCCAAAGGTTGACTGGTAGAGAATGCCTTGCTGCATTAAGTCCGCCCATGTAACACAATTGTACATAAAGTTTAAAAAAATAAATAAATAAATAAATAAACTATGGTCTATTTTTTCATAGCATTGTAAACTTCTAAGGACTTAGTGTTTTTTTTGGTAAGCATGTAGCATTTAGTTTAAAATATATAATTTACTATGTGACAGATCGGGGCTTGGGACACTACACGAAAATCAAAGAATGGGGGTATTTTATTTTTTTATGATATTTAATTATAAAGATAATTGAATAATAATCAGTAATCCTGTTAAGAGAGGACATAAGGTTTGCACGAAAAAAATTATGGCTTGCTGACTTTTCGATTTCTATTATTTTTAAGTAAAGCCGCTTGAAAAACCGGTCCAAAAGAATGACCCATCTAAATAATAATCACACATTTGTTAACATAACAAGACTTGAATAGTGTGGATTGACTTATTGCATTTATTTGTATTTATTGGATTGTTGTTAGAGATTGTCCGCTCAATATTATACTTCAATTGTTGTATTTAATTGGTGTTGATCCAGCACAATATATACATTAAATTGTTATTTATTTTGTAACTAGCCATCTGTACCAAGCTAGATTCATACTTGGAATAAGGACAGGGTTGGTTTTGGACTTGAAATAATTGAATTTAAGTTTTTATTTTGTTGAGATTGCTCGGTTGGCTAACAAGTCATTGTTTGTTTAGTTAGTGAATTTTAACCGATTTGTATTGATATTTGTTTGTTGCAATGGCCTCATTAAAGGCAGTCAGGGAGTCTGCAGCCGGATTGACCTCACAGTTGAGATGGTTCAGATCGGCAGCGGCAACGGTTGAGCGTTTGGAATTGGAAGAGCTCACCCTTGCTCGGTATGGGCAAGTGAATGAGAGGATCAAGTCAGCTGATGCTGCGCTCACACGCTTCAACGAGTACATCATGGACGTGGATTTGGGGGTGATGGACCAGGCAGCTCGCGATAAGATTTTGGGTGACTATGACCAGATTGTCCACCTGGGGATGTCATAAGTCAACGAGCCCGGGAAATTTTGAAGAGCCGGGTGCCTGATGCGGCCAAGCCGCACACCCCCGTTGTTGCAGGCCCTGGACTATTGAGTAGGCTGCCCACCCTGGAGCTGCCACATTTTGACGGTCGCTTGGACCACTGGCTGGGCTTCCTAAATCTCTTTGAGAGTCTTGTCGATGCACGCTCGGACCTCGGACCTGCCCAGAAGCTGGCCTATTTATTGTCTGTCCTGGAGGGCGAAGCCAGAGCCTTGGTGCAGCACTTGCCGGTCACGGACTCCTCCTACCCTACCGCTCTGGAGCTTCTCTCCCGACGGTATCTGAACAAGCGCTGCCTGGCTGATGTGCACATTGGCCAGATTTTGGGACTACCGGCCATTGCCAGCACGTCGACGTTGCGCACTGACTTGCTGAACCCGTTGGTCTCAGCGACCAACGCTTTGAGACGCCTGGAGTTACCGGTAGAACATTGGTCCTACTTGTTGGTGCACATAGTGCTGCAGTTGCTCCCCGCGGAGCTGAGGTCACGTTTTGAGCAGAAGTATGGTGGGGACAGTGCCACCCATCTTCCCCCCTTTGACGACCTCCTCAAATTTTTGGAAGACGAGTGTCGGTTTTCGGATAACACTCGTGGCGCCACGGGGTCACCCCCACTACCTTCTCGGCCTAGAGACCAGGGACGGACTAGGGCTCGGGGGCCTGTTGATGATCGCCCCGCCCCCCGTTTTGCTGGCGCCCGGAGTCCTCGGGCTAGGGGGCCTGTTGATGTTCGCCCCGCCCCCCGTTTTGCTGGCGCCCGGAGTCCTCTTCATTGCGACTTTTGTAAGGCAACGGGGCATGTCATGGCGCGTTGCCCGTCCTTTTTGAATTTGCACGTAAGTGCCCGCCGCCGCATTGTCAACGCACGCCGTTTGTGCTTCTCGTGTTTGGAGGCCCACTTCCATCGGGACAGCCCCGACCCCCGCCCGTGTAGAATTTGTGAAGGGTCCCACTTTGAGATTTTGTGCGCCAACGCGAACCGCTCCAGCAGACCAGCTTCTGAGGGGGGTTCGCGAAGGGGGGGGGGGTACCCCGGAGACGAGCACCGGGCTGAGACCCGCAATTCTGTACGCCGCACTCCACCCCCCGCGCAAGTTGAACGGGAGCCCCGCGAGCGCCATTTGGTCTCCCCTCGTCAGGGAGAACGCGCATTGGTTGCTAGGCAGCAGGGGCCGGATCGGCACCGCTGCCTTTCCCCTCCGTTGGCGGAACGTCCCCGGTTGGAGTCGCGCCCTCCGCCATTCGGGCATCCGGTGGGATATGCCCCTCCAGTGATGGCGAGCGGCTCGGGACACAGCGCGGACGAATATTTTGATTGTTGGCCTCGTCGTGAACGAAGGCAGCCTGGATGCGGCGATCGGTCGCCGCCCAGGCATCGCTAAGAGATTGACGCCTGCCCCGCTAAAGGACCCCCCCGATCAAGACGGTTTTGTTGCCAACGGCCTCGGTCAAGGTCTGGGGACCCTTGGGTGACTCGATTGTGGTCTGTGCCATTTTGGATACGGGAGCCCAGGGTTGCCTTGTGTCGTCTTGGTTAGCGGGACAGGTTGGCCTGAAGGTGAACGACCTTTCAGGCAAGATTTGGGAATTGGCGAAACGGCTGTCACCACTGTTGAGGGAAAGACCTGGTTTGAACTCACCCTTGTGAGTTGTCTTTACCCTAAAATTGGTGCTCCAGCCCTTGTTATAACTGAACTTGGTTGGGACGAGCCACTTCGGGAAACCCTGTTGGAAGACTGGCTCCAATTTGTATCTGCACTTCTTGCGGTGCTTCTTGTGCGTCTCTTAAGCCACGTTGCGCGCACTTTGGGTGGAACTGTTGTCATTCGGGCTTCTTACGGCTGGACGGACAGTCAAATTGTTTTGTGTTGGTTGAAGACGTCCGTCCACTCTTTGGAGGTCTTTGTTGCGAACTGAGTGTCGCAGATTCAAGTTTCTGAAACGCCTTTGATTTGGAGGCACGTGCCTGGTGACCTGAACCTGCGCGACGTGGCCTCACGCGGGTGCATGGCCCCCCACTTGATTGCTCACCCACTCTGGTGGGGACCGGACTGGCTGACTCGCCCCGAGGACGATTGGCCTCGAACGCCGGTCTTGATGTCGGATCCTTTGCCCGGACTTAAGGTGTTCGCTGTTGGGACAAAGGACCCTCCGTTTGATCTTGATTTTTTGATGAATCGATATAGCTCCCTCGACAAATTGTTGAACGTTACCTCGTGGATCAGGCGTTTTGGCCATAATTCTAGGAATCCAGGGGACAAGCGCCTGTCACCAGTTCTCTCTCCTCAAGAGCGACAGGAGTCACTCCTCCTTTGGGTCCGCTCTGTGCAGGCTGCACACTTTGAGAAGGAGATCGAGGTCTTGAAGTCTGGTAGGGTTAGGTTGTCGGGAGCCATTAGTGGGCTGAATCCCTTCTTGGATAAGGCGGGTCTTTGCGTGTTGGAGGACGGTTGAGGCACTCTAGCCTTCCTTATGGGGCCCGTCACCCCCTTTTGTTGCCCAAGGAGGGCCACTTGGTTCAATTGTTGGTGACTGATCGTCACACTAGGAACTCGCATGCCGGTTGCAATGCGCTGTTGGCCATTCTGCAGCGAGAATTTTGGATTTTGTCGGCTGATCGCGTCAAGAGGCGAGGCCCTTTGCTGGCGTCGGAACGGACTTTGCTGGTCCCCTTTTGTTGAAGACGTCCACCCTTCGTAATAGTAAGATTGTTAAGGCTTATTTGTGTGTTTGTCTGCCTGTCAACCAAGGCAGTACATTTGGAGCTGGTAACCTCCCTCTCGACAGAGGCCTTTGAGGCGACTTTGGAAAGATTTGTGTCTCGCCGTGGGTTACCTTCTTTGATTAGGTCTGATTGCGGTACGAATTACAAGGGTACAAGTAACTATTTGAAGGAGGTTTACGCCTTCCTTAATGAGAGCCAGGTTGACATTGGTAATAGTGTGGCCCGCCGCGCGCCGAGGGGTCACTTGGTTGTTGGACCCGCCAGTCTGCCCCCATTGGGGGGGTATTTTTGAGGCCGCGGTGAAAGCGGCAAAGGGATACTGGCGGAGATTGTTGGGAGACACCGTTCTCACCTTTGAGGAACTAGCTACGGTATTTTGCCACATTGAAGCTGTGTTAAATTCGCAACCTGGTCAAGACTTCCAATTGATTAGCTGACGGGTAAGCCCGTCCGGGGGGGGGTAGATGTTTAGTACCGAACGTTTTTGAACGCATATTTTTGGTGCGGCAACATTAATTATCTGTGGGCTTGACATAACTTTGACGTTTGCGCTGTCTTGTAAAAAGGTCCGCCGTTTTGTTGAGATCGATTGATTAATTGTAATTAAATCCGGTTGAATCTACGCGGTTAAAAGACAAATTGGGGTGTGATTAACGTTAAGGTGAAATTGTAATCCCGAATTGACGAAAAACCTGGGATATTTTGGAACATACGCCGTATTGATGCCAGACAAAATGGCACGCGGATTTGCTGAAAATAAGTGATAAATAGCTTCAATCTGGTGCGAGTTTGTGCTGTGATGCTATCTGGACCGCGCCATCTGGAGACCGGCGCCTTGTGAACGTCCAGAACACTTGACTTACATCACACTTTTCAATTACTCATTTCATACTTACATACCTACCACACTTGGGCGTGGCCTCAGGAAGGTCGAAGCTTGGTGTACCCAGCACAGAAGGTAAGTGGTAGCATTTTATATTGATAAGGCCTAGGGCCATTGTTTGAAGAGCAACGTTAAGCTCCACGTACCGTGGACTGTTCGGACACACCAGTATCGTTGCGCTGGCTTTTTGTAGTCTTGAACAGGTTGACTGCTACATATTCGGAGACTGGTATTATTCTTGTCATACGGGTGTTTGTTTGGTGCGGTATAGGTACTATCTTATACAATTTGAAACTTTCTCTGGACACAAGTGGGAAAGTAACTTCAATTATAACATATTTTTGCGTAGCTCTGGCTTTGACTTTCAGTAGTTTGTAAAGATACTGAAGATCAGTGTCTACATTAGTAATTGGTAGTGTCAGATCTCCTGGCATCTGGCCGTATATGGTTTGGAGTTCACGTTTAAGTTGCGTTGGTGGCAGTAAATGTATACTAATTTGACCGTGGAAGATGTCTGTTAATGCATCGAGCAACGTGTCTTGAAGTCGCCTTAATCCTTGCAGCAAGCCGTTTCCCGACATAGCTAATAATGTGAATTCATTAGCGTATGAAATATTTTGAATGTTACGCTGGAGAATGCTCGCATTTTCTCGCAAATCCTTTTTGTTTATAGTAGGTGATTATTGGGGTACCTGGATCAAAGGAGATCCAGTCACCCCAATATCTATTCAAAATGAGTGTTCTATTCAAAATCATCTATTCAAATGAGTAATCTATTCAGAATCATCTATCCGGAATCCTCTAGTCAAAATGAGTGCTGTATTCAGAATCCTCTATTCAAAATGAGTGTTCTATTCAGAATCATTTATTCGAAATGAGTGTTGTATTCAAAATACTCTATTCAAAATGAGACTTCTATTCAAGATTCCATTTGGAACGAGACTTCTGTCATTAAGATTTCATGATGGTTTATATTAGCGAGACTTCACTATTAGGTATCTATGACTTACAAGTATTTACATAAGTTTTAAGTATTAATATTTCGTTTAAGTAACGGAACGTCACTAATGTTTCTGACAGCTGTCAGTGTGACAATATTAATATAAGACTTTGGCTTAAGATTTAACTGTAAGATCCACCATTCATTTCATCATTGAATATACTTTTAAATAACATATTAAACTGTTTCTTAATTATTAAAACCAACAATACATGGCGCAGTCGGTTTAAGAACATATCAGCATAAGGTGACGAGTAAGAAAACCAAAGAAAACTAAGCAGATTAACAAGATTGCAGCAGATAACCAACCGGCATTGAATTCGCATGGCTGAAGGCAAACAAGAAGAACAAGAAATGGCCAACATTGAGTATAGGATGCCACAGCCGTTAACGCTGGATACGGTCGAAGATTTGCTCCCCAGGTGGAAAAAGTTTAAGCAACAATTCCAAATTTTTCTCACGGCGGCTGGTTTTGAGAGGTTGTCGGAGAGTAGAAAGGCGGCCATATTATTAAACTGTATTGGAGCAGAAGCACAGGAGCTCTATTTTAACATTCTAAGCAAGGACGAGAATAATCAGAAATATGAGCAAGTGCTAAAAGCCTTTGATGATTACTTCACTCCAAAGCAAAATGAAGTGATCAATTCGTTCATTTTCAATAATAGAATGCAAGAAGAGGGAGAAAGCTTCGATAACTTTTACACACAAATTAAGAAGCTAGTAAAAAATTGTGCCTATAAAGACTTGGAAGACCGGATGCTACGTGACAGGATCGTGATGGGCATCAGTGACAAAAATCTGCAACAAAAACTCTTAGAAGTCAATGACCTTACCCTGGACAAGGCGGTGAATTGGTGCAGAGCTGCGGAGTTGTCAAAGGAGCACATGAAAAACATCCAGAAGCAAACGGAGCTAAAATTAAGTGTAGACAAAATTACTAAGGAACAGGGCCAAAGCCCCAACAATAAGGGAGCTAAGGGCTTGGATCTAGAAACCAGCTGCAGGATTCGGGGGGTAAAACTGGTTAAAACTAGTAGGGCTTGAGTCCCCGATTATAATGCTACCACTCTTATTAAAAGGTAATGCATATTTTTCGAGAAAATTACAAAATAACTTTAAGTAGTTTCTAACCTCAAATCAGCTAAAAGCGAAAATGGAACGTTAAAATGGGTGATTGACAACCAAATCTGTCAAATATATTGTCTGTGGTGTCAAATATCATGCAAAATCTACGGCAAAATAGATAAAACGGAACGTAAAAAAGACGCGTTCGTGTCAAATTCAGTCAAATGTCTCATTCGATTTCGATCATTCCGTTTCTCCAAAGAGAATGTAATAATGCTTTTCTCTTCGAGTTGCATGAATGTGTTCTGTGTGCGCCATCCCCTTCGCGGTTATTTTTTTTTAAACTATTGAAACCATTCCTACTTCGTTTTTAGGCAACTTTTGAGTGTTTTGAGGCTGATCGTATGTGTGTACCAGAGCATAGAGCGAGCGAAGCGAGCTCGGAACTTAGGGCACCCCGACTCGGACAGATTAGGTTAGAAGGGGATGGCGAGGTCTAGTGAGCGAGAGGAGCGAGCGAACAGACCTCGCCATACCCTTCGTGGTTATTTTTTTTTAAACCTCACTACGCTTTTTAGGCTACTTTGAGTGTTTTGAGGTTAGGTTACAAAAAGTAATTTTTCTCGGAAACGGTGAGTTACCTTTTCATGGGAGTGGTGCCAGGGAGGAGGCGGCACAGAACCGCCCTCACCCCCTCCCCCTCCACCCCCTCCTCCTGCAGCCGATTACTAAACTTTTACCGAGCTAAGTACAAACAGTTTAATAAAAACTTTTATCTTTGTTTAAAATGTAGTCGAGAACATGGTCCAAGACAGTGCCCGGCTTATGGGAAAAAATGTAGTAAGTGTTTAAAACTCAATCATCTTGCATCAGGATGTAAAAATAGAGTGCAAGAGATTAACAAAATAGAACAATTAAACAGGAGTGATGAGAATAGTGAGGATAAGGAATTATGACTTAAGAAAGTTTGTCATTCTTTAGGAAATAATAACAATAATATGAATAATAAGGAGTAGTTATTAATATTAAAAATTGGAAACAAAAAGGTGAATTTTAAGTGTGACACAGGGGCACAGGTGAATGTCCTATCACTGGGGGAATTAAGAAGAATAGTCGATGATGAAAATCCTCAGTGGTCTGAGACTAATATCGTTTTAGAGGCATTTGGGGGTGAAAGAATTAAACCACTAGGTAAAATAATATTAACTTTAACATATGAAGGGCAGAAAATTAGTACTGAGTTCATAATTATTAAACAACAGGTTAAACCAATTTTGGGTTTGGACACATTAATAGAATTAAAGCTAATTAATAACATAAATATTAACAGTGTACACAGCTGCTTCAGTAACAGTAATATCATGGAAAAAGAAATAATTATTAATATAAATAAAAAACTGTTTCAGGGTGTTGGAGAATTTAAGAGACCGCTGCAGTTGCGCATTCAACCTGGTGTGGAGCCTGTAGTGAGACCGCCACGGAGAGTGCCTAATGCACTCATGAAGCGATTAGCTGACAAGCTGGAAGCACTGGTGAAGAGCAAAGTCCGAAAAGTTTTGTAAGCAATTTAGTAATAATTGAAAAGAAAGATGGTTCATTAAGAATATGTTTAGATCCTAAAGATCTCAATAAGGTATTAGTTAGAGAGCATCATTTGATACCAACTATAGACGAAATTGTGTCTAAATTGTGTAATAAAAAGTGTTTTTCAGTAATAGATTTAACAGATGGCTTTTATAATATTAAACTTAGTAAGGATTCCAATGACTTATGCACTTTTAACAGCCCTTATGGTTGCTTTAAATTTTTAAGAATGCCATTTGGTTTGTCAGTGGCTCCAGAAATATTCCAAAGGTATAGTGAAAATGCTTTTGGAGACATACCTGGTGTCATTGTTTACTGTGATGATTTACTAATTTGTGGAAACACTGAACAGGAGCATGATGTCATATTGAACACAGTGTTTCAACGAGCTTTAGAACATAATGTTAGATTTAATAAGAATAAGTTTCAATATAAATTAAAAGAAGTAAAATATTTTGGACATATTTTCTCAGAAAAAGGCATGAAAATAGACCCAGACAGGGTAAATGCCATATTAACTATGAAAAGCCCAACTAATAAAAAACAACTACAAACTTTTCTCGGGATGGTAAGTTATTTAAGAAAATTCATTCCAAATATGGCCAATATTGCAGCACAACTACATTTATTGTTAAAAAAAGATGTAGAGTGGATGTGGACTGAAGTTCATGAAAATATTTATAATACAATTAAGCAAAAAATAACAAAAGCACCAATATTACAGAATTTTAATAATAAACTACCTATAGTTGTACAATGATGCATCCAAAGATGGCATTGGTTGTTGCCTAATACAAAATAATAAGCCAGTTAGTTTTGCATCACGAAGTTTAACACAGTCAGAGCGAAATTTTTCCCAAATAGAGAAAGAATTGCTAAGTGTGGTGTGGGCCACCAGAAAATTTCATTATTATGTTTATGGACATCAAATAACAATAATAAATCTCAGGTCAACGAGGTCAGCCGAAAGGTAAATTTTTCCTTTCATTCGCTGAAATGCCTTCAAAGTCTTCTTCCCTTGAAGACTAAAATTTCTTAGGCACAAACACTTATTCAGCCGATTATAGATTATGCCGATGCCTGCTATTTGGATGCTACCGAGGAGCTTTTAAACAAGCTTGAGTGCTTGCAAAATCTATGCATTCGCTTTGTTTTCGGTCTTCGAAAGTATGACCATGTTTCTCACCTTCGCAAGCAACTCAAGTGGCTCCCAATCCGTCTTCGCAGGAACACTAGGATTTTGTGTCTCCTCTTCAACATTCTACACAACCCGTCTTACCCTTCCTACCTGCGTGAGCGTTTTTCTTACGCTCGTTCTAGCGACGTACCGTGTAGATCACACCTTAGATCCCTCCTTAAATCTCATCCTCATAAAACTAGCTACTACTCTTATTCCTTCTCTGTCCATGCTGTAAGATTGTGGAACTCACTTCCGCCCAGCATTCGTGATTTAAAAACTATATCTCTATTCAAATGTCGATTAAAAGAGCATTGCCTTTCCTCTTAACTGTGTTAATTATTTATATATATATTTATATTATATGTTTATATATTCTAACATTATGTATTTATTTAAGTATATGTTATTTTTATTGCATTGTAAGTATGTGTAAGTATATTTAATATTTTAGTTTTAGTTAATACAATATTGGCCATATTTGGAATGAATTTTCTTAAATAACTTACCATCCCGAGAAAAGTTTGTAGTTGTTTTTTATTAGTTGGGCTTTTCATAGTTAATATGGCATTTACCCTGTCTGGGTCTATTTTCATGCCTTTTTCTGAGAAAATATGTCCAAAATATTTTACTTCTTTTAATTTATATTGAAACTTATTCTTATTAAATCTAACATTATGTTCTAAAGCTCGTTGAAACACTGTGTTCAATATGACATCATGCTCCTGTTCAGTGTTTCCACAAATTAGTAAATCATCACAGTAAACAATGACACCAGGTATGTCTCCAAAAGCATTTTCACTATACCTTTGGAATATTTCTGGAGCCACTGACAAACCAAATGGCATTCTTAAAAATTTAAAGCAACCATAAGGGCTGTTAAAAGTGCATAAGTCATTGGAATCCTTACTAAGTTTAATATTATAAAAGCCATCTGTTAAATCTATTACTGAAAAACACTTTTTATTACACAATTTAGACACAATTTCGTCTATAGTTGGTATCAAATGATGCTCTCTAACTAATACCTTATTGAGATCTTTAGGATCTAAACATATTCTTAATGAACCATCTTTCTTTTCAATTATTACTAAATTGCTTACAAAACTTTTCGGACTTTGCTCTTCACCAGTGCTTCCAGCTTGTCAGCTAATCGCTTCATGAGTGCATTAGGCACTCTCCGTGGCGGTCTCACTACAGGCTCCACACCAGGTTGAATGCGCAACTGCAGCGGTCTCTTAAATTCTCCAACACCCTGAAACAGTTTTTTATTTATATTAATAATTATTTCTTTTTCCATGATATTACTGTTACTGAAGCAGCTGTGTACACTGTTAATATTTATGTTATTAATTAGCTTTAATTCTATTAATGTGTCCAAACCCAAAATTGGTTTAACCTGTTGTTTAATAATTATGAACTCAGTACTAATTTTCTGCCCTTCATATGTTAAAGTTAATATTATTTTACCTAGTGGTTTAATTCTTTCACCCCCAAATGCCTCTAAAACGATATTAGTCTCAGACCACTGAGGATTTTCATCATCGACTATTCTTCTTAATTCCCCCAGTGATAGGACATTCACCTGTGCCCCTGTGTCACACTTAAAATTCACCTTTTTGTTTCCAATTTTTAATATTAATAACCACTCCTTATTATTCATATTATTGTTATTATTGCCTAAAGAATGACAAACTTTCTTAATTCATAATTCCTTATCCTCACTATTCTCATCACTCCTGTTTAATTGTTCTATTTTGTTAATCTCTTGCACTCTATTTTTACATCCTGATGCAAAATGATTGAGTTTTAAACACTTACTACATTTTTTCCCATAAGCCGGGCACTGTCTTGGACCATGTTCTCGACTACATTTTAAACAAAGATAAAAGTTTTTATTAAACTGTTTGTACTTAGCTCGGTAAAAGTTTAGTAATCGGCTGCAGGAGGAGGGGGTGGAGGGGGAGGGGGTGAGGGCGGTTCTGTGCCGCCTCCTCCCTGGCACCACTCCCATGAAAAGGTAACTCACCGTTTCCGAGAAAAATTACTTTTTGTAACCTACCTCAAAACACTCAAAGTAGCCTAAAAAGCGTAGTGAGGTTTAAAAAAAAATAACCACGAAGGGTATGGCGAGGTCTGTTCGCTCGCTCCTCTCGCTCACTAGACCTCGCCATCCCCTTCTAACCTAATCTGTCCGAGTCGGGGTGCCCTAAGTTCCGAGCTCGCTTCGCTCGCTCTATGCTCTGGTACACACATACGATCAGCCTCAAAACACTCAAAAGTTGCCTAAAAACGAAGTAGGAATGGTTTCAATAGTTAAAAAAAAAATAACCGCGAAGGGGATGGCGCACACAGAACACATTCATGCAACTCGAAGAGAAAAGCATTATTACATTCTCTTTGGAGAAACGGAATGATCGAAATCGAATGAGACATTTGACTGAATTTGACACGAACGCGTCTTTTTTACGTTCCGTTTTATCTATTTTGCCGTAGATTTTGCATGATATTTGACACCACAGACAATATATTTGACAGATTTGGTTGTCAATCACCCATTTTAACGTTCCATTTTCGCTTTTAGCTGATTTGAGGTTAGAAACTACTTAAAGTTATTTTGTAATTTTCTCGAAAAATATGCATTACCTTTTAATAAGAGTGGTAGCATTATAATCGGGGACTCAAGCCCTACTAGTTTTAACCAGTTTTACCCCCCGAATCCTGCAGCTGGTTTCTAGATCCAAGCCCTTAGCTCCCTTATTGTTGGGGCTTTGGCCCTGTTCCTTAGTAATTTTGTCTACACTTAATTTTAGCTCCGTTTGCTTCTGGATGTTTTTCATGTGCTCCTTTGACAACTCCGCAGCTCTGCACCAATTCACCGCCTTGTCCAGGGTAAGGTCATTGACTTCTAAGAGTTTTTGTTGCAGATTTTTGTCACTGATGCCCATCACGATCCTGTCACGTAGCATCCGGTCTTCCAAGTCTTTATAGGCACAATTTTTTACTAGCTTCTTAATTTGTGTGTAAAAGTTATCGAAGCTTTCTCCCTCTTCTTGCTTTCTATTATTGAAAATGAACGAATTGATCACTTCATTTTGCTTTGGAGTGAAGTAATCATCAAAGGCTTTTAGCACTTGCTCATATTTCTGATTTTCCTCGTCCTTGCTTAGAATGTTAAAATAGAGCTCCTGTGCTTCTGCTCCAATACAGTTTAATAATATGGCCGCCTTTCTACTCTCCGACAACCTCTCAAAACCAGCCGCCGTGAGAAAAATTTGGAATTGTTGCTTAAACTTTTTCCACCTGGGGAGCAAATCTTCGACCGTATCCAGCGTTAACGGCTGTGGCATCCTATACTCAATGTTGGCCATTTCTTGTTCTTCTTGTTTGCCTTCAGCCATGCGAATTCAATGCCGGTTGGTTATCTGCTGCAATCTTGTTAATCTGCTTAGTTTTCTTTGGTTTTCTTACTCGTCACCTTATGCTGATATGTTCTTAAACCGACTGCGCCATGTATTGTTGGTTTTAATAATTAAGAAACAGTTTAATATGTTATTTAAAAGTATATTCAATGATGACATGAATGGTGGATCTTACAGTTAAATCTTAAGCCCAAGGATCTTCTACCTACTAACTGGATTGCTTACGAATGACTCAAAGAATACAGAAAGTCTTTCTTAGATGTTAAACAATAGAGTATAAACTTGCACGTATAAAACTGAAGGAACTATTCGTTCCGAGCGAGACAGTGCCGTGTGTGGACTGTGTCCCTTTCTTCTGTGTGTCAGATTAAAAATATTTATTTCAATGGTAATTTTTTCGACCTGTCTGTTGTAGTAATAACACCTAGTTTTAAACTTCTTTGGAATTCTATCTTTAAAATGAATTACCATTATTACTGTATGCATATTAATGAAAATTAAAGTTATTTTACCATGCAAACACAAGATGTTTAAACCAAAAAAAAAATGGAATTTGCAAGAATTAGTAGTGATATATTATACTATACCTGGCAATTACTACGTTGCCGACTGACGTTTACTTGACATCTGTATGTTTGTAAATTTGAATTATATTTAATTTTGTGAGTTTTCGTAATATTAAAGTGCAAGTTATTGTAACCATGGTAAGAACGTGTTTTGTGGTTAATTGCAAGAGTGAAAAGGGTACCCCGGGTCTGGAATTTCCTTTTTTAAGTAAGTTTTGTGACTTTGTTTACAAATTGCATTTAGGGTGACTATGTTTTCAATGTAAAAGTGGATGTTCTTCTCTTTATTCTTCTTATTTATTATTTTTCTTTCTTCTCATTATATATTATTTTTTGTTATTTTAAGCTTTCCTAAAAATGATGATCTTCGAGTCCGGTGGCTCAGTGTTCTACACAGAAAAGGGTCAGAAACGGTTCCAAAATTTGTAGCCGCCATTTCAAGCCCGAAGTAATATTGCATTTCGAAACAAGATCAAATGATGCAATTCCGTCCATTTTCCCTAAAGTGAGTTATCAATCTTTACAAATGACATGAAGATCACCGTTTCGAAATATGTAGAATATGAGCATAGCAAGATGAATTTTCATTTTGAATCTATCTTAACCATAAATACTACAATTTTGTTCTCATCAATCTATTATTATTTTAGATTCCTGTCAGCGAAACAAATAAATGTTTTAAGTACTATAATATTAAAACCCACTAAAGAAAAGAATATTATACAACCTGTACTGGGCACATTCAAAGATCTGGTAAGTGAAAGTTATGAAAGGAGTCAAATTAATGAGCATAAAAGTCGACATTTTAGTTGTTTTATTTACTTTTGCTTAGCAAATTGATGGCAAAAATATTTTATATCATTTTGGCCAAAAACTCAGCTACGCAAACTTGCTTACAAGTGTAGTTTATTATATTAATAATTACTTATAACTTAATTACTTAACTTTTATCCACTGCAGTCAGTTAATGTCGACAAATAATAATCTATACTAATATTATAAAGAGGTAAAATTTGTAAGTTTGTATGTATGGGGTAATCTCTGAAACTACCGAACCGATTTTGAAAATTCTTTCGCTTACATGTAGCTGCATTATCCCTGAGTGCTATAGGCTATAAATTATCTTTATATCATGCATATTAGCCGAGCTAATATAATCTTTGTCAAGCAAGTCGGGGACGGGATCCCGTGGAATATTTTCGACTTCTACGCGGACGAAGTTGCGGGCAGAAGCTAGTAATTCATAATTTAAAGATTATTTCCATACTTTTAACTAATAATAGTGTAATACATTTTAGGGTTGTGTGTCAAGCCAATCTTGTAACAAACCTGCAGCTGCAACATATGAGGAACTAGAAAATATAGAACCAACCTAATAATAATAACCTTATAATTATCATTCGATCTGCCTCCTTTATGTTTAGAATTATGTATGTTAATAATATTGATTTCTAACCTTAAATAGCACATGTGGTGTTAGCCTGTAATTAATTTTTACACTTATAAATGTAATATGACTGTTTCATACAAATGTATAGTGTAAACAATTGTAGGTTAACCTAAATAAATATATACAGAAATAAATTATATCTCTTCTGTTATTCTTTCTATTTATAATCATCGTTTTTCATGAAGGGTTTTAGTAGTTTTAATTATATATAAACATTGCATCATTTTATTTTAGTCTACTGGCTCTAACCGTACAAGTGTCGAATAAACATAGATTACCAATTAATGCACGTTTGTTTGGACGTCTATACCACTGCCTATCAAGGCCAAGCCTTCGAAGAATTGCCAGCTGGTGATTCTGTTATTAATTCTGTATCTGCAATAATTGTATTTGTATCACGGGTCTTAACCACTTTGAAAGTTTATAATTCAACGCAATAAAGTTTGCAAAACCAATTTTGCATTTAGCCCGCATAAGGAAGGGTTTATTATAGAAATTAGCGCGCTCAATATAAGTTCCTCAGATATATATATATTGAGAACTAGCTTTTCGCCCACGTAGAATTCTGTTATATCGCGCTACCGAGCAACTGTTCAAAAATCTGAGATAGAAAGAACCCTATATAGTTCCCAGGGTTTTAAACTATCTCCATGCCAAATTTTTTCGAAAGCGGCTCTGTAATTTAACCGTGAAAGCGTAACAGACCGATACAGACCTTTGTATTTATAATTGAATTTATTTCTTTCTTTCTATTTAATACGTTGTTAAGAAAAAAACTGGCCAAGTACGAGTCGGACTCGCACATGAAGGGTAATTTTATAGGTAGGTAATGAATGGTACGGAACCATTACCTATAAAAAGCGCCAAAAAAAATCACAACTGTTGTATGGAAGTCTCCCTTAAATATTTATTTTAATTAATTTTTAGTATTTTTTGTTATAGCGGTAACAGAAATACATCATTAGTAAGGTTAATAATAAGTGTCTAAAAAAACTTGCAAATATTGCATCAAATAAAATTGTCCTTACGTTTATCGCGAATTGATATCCACACTACTAGAAAGAGATAGCTAGGTCCTTCGAGGGTATACTCTTCGGAACGGATTTGAGCTTCGCGTCCGCATTCCAGTTTAGGTACAAGTTCCTTGCTTAAGCCAAAGTCTTATATTAATATTGTCACACTGACAGCTGTCAGAAACATTAGTGACGTTCCGTTACTTAAACTAAATATTAATACTTAAAACTTATGTAAATACTTGTAAGTCATAGATACCTAATAGTGAAGTCTCGCTAATATAAACCATCATGAAATCTTAATGACAGAAGTCTCGTTCCAAATGGAATCTTGAATAGAAGTCTCATTTTGAATAGAGTATTTTGAATACAACACTCATTTCGAATAAATGATTCTGAATAGAACACTCATTTTGAATAGAGGATTCTGAATACAGCACTCATTTTGACTAGAGGATTCCGGATAGATGATTCTGAATAGATTACTCATTTGAATAGATGATTTTGAATAGAACACTCATTTTGAATAGATATTGGGGTGACTGGATCTCCTTTGATCCAGGTACCCCAATAATCCCCTACTATAAACAAAAAGGATTTGCGAGAAAATGCGAGCATTCTCCAGCGTAACATTCATAATATTTCATACGCTAATGAATTCACATTATTAGCTATGTCGGGAAACGGCTTGCTGCAAGGATTAAGGCGACTTCAAGACACGTTGCTCGATGCATTAACAGACATCTTCCACGGTCAAATTAGTGGAATTAGCATACGCAACAGCAAAAGAATTTGCGTCAGACACACCAATAAAATTACCTAGGATTATATCAGTACCAAAAACTGGAGGATTTCTTCCTTTAGTACCAATATTTGCTGGATTATCTGCTGCGGGCAGTTTAGCAGGAGGTGCTGCTGGGATTACAAAAGCAATTAACGCATATAAAATAGCTAAAAAACAATTGTGTGAAGCTGAAAGACATAACAAGGAAATGGAGGCTTTATTCATTGGAAGAGGATTACATCTCAAGCAATACAAGGATGGTTTAGGCATTTACATATCAAAAAAAAAAAAACTGAAAACTCGGCTACCCAATGGCAAAATAAATAACTACATTGAATATTTCGACAGTTATGGTAACTTAAAACCTCCAAAAGAATTTATGAAATATGCAGGAAATAACATTCAATATAATTATGAAAACGTGCAGCGTGATCATTTGTATAATTGTGGACACTTGTGTTTAAAATTTCTTAACTCATTTTGGAAAGACAATAAAATAGCATAACATATCAATGTTTTCATTATTACAAATAGATGTCCTCGCAACGTAATATGAACAAGTTATAAAAGTTTATATCTTGACAGTCTACACACATTCTTAGATTGCGCGTGATGATAATCACTACTCACATTGTAAAGAATAATTAAGCTAAATTTAATAATAGTAATACTAACTATTTTGTTTATACAGAAAAAACATGCTAGTTTTCGATAAAACTACTACCGTGAGAAGGCAATCTAATATTTCACTTCCTGTTACCAAAGAAGTCAGACGTATCAACTCTATAAACTTTAAAAGACAAATAAAAATTACTAAAGAGAATAAAAGATTTCTCAAATATATTGGATTAAAATTGAAATAATATCAACATGCTTCAAATAACAGATTTAGCGCAACATGACAACTCTATTGAAAGTTATGAGATTCATAGCTACAATCCGTATAATACTAGTTTCAAAGAAAACGATGAAATCAGAATACCCATTCATCATCAAGATTTGTATGTATTGCCTTGCAGCAGTTCCATTTATATAGAAGGGTATGCAAGCGTGATCTACTAAAGATGCAGCAGGAAAAATAATAAAAAAAGATGTTGATTTTATAAACAACCCAATCTTATATTTATTTCAAGATATCAGGTACGAAATAAACGGTGTTGAAATCAATCGGATTAAAAATGCTGGCATCACAACAACTTTAAAATCGTATGTCTCCATGAATGAAGGTGAAAGTAAAGCTGCAACAATTTGGGGATGGAACTTGAATGGTACGAAAATAGGAAAAGAACATTTTAGCGTTATTGTTCCGCTGAATAGAATATTGGGATTTGCAGAAGATTATAACAAAATAATAATTAATTGTAAACATGAACTAATTTTACAAAGAAGCAGCTCTGCATTAAACTGTGTCCTTATGGAGAAAAATGATATCTTAGAAATAGATATACAAAAAATACAATGGCGTGTGCCACATATCAAAGTTTCTGATCGTAACAAATTATCATTGCTAAAGAGTTTGGAGAGAGATCGTTCTATTCAATTAGCATTTAGAAACTGGGATTTGTATGAATATCCGTTGTTACCAAAAACAACCAAGCATTCATGGTCGGTAAAGACAACTTCACAATTAGAGAAGCCAAGGTTCGTTATATTTGGTTTGCAAACTAATCGAAAAACTAATAAAACTAAAAGTTCTTCCTTATTCGATCATTGTAATGTAAGCAATATTAAATTATTTTTAAATTCGCAATATTATCCATATGACTCACTTAATCTGAAATTTGATGAAAACAAATACAGTATATTATACGAAATGTATGCTAACTTTTGTCAGTCGTATTACAACTCGGGCATAGATCCGTTGCTTAGCTTAAATCAATTTAAAGAACTTGCTCCACTTTTTGTAATTGATTGCTCAAGACAAAACGAATCGCTCAAAACTGGACCGGTTGATGTGCGATTAGAAATTGAATGTTCAGAAGATATTCCGGCGAATACACCTGCTTATTGTTTGATAATAAACGATCGAGTTTTCGAATACAAACCTTTGAGTAATATTGTGAGAAAATTATCATGAATGTTATTGTGGATGTCCAAGGGTTTAAGAATGAAGGAAACGAATTTATTCCGAAAGAAATAGCACTGATGTTTGAAGGACGCATACAAGTACTGTTGATAAAACCACCACGGCCATTTTATGACTTGACGAAAAAAGAACGGTTACAAGTAGCATGGATTGAAAAAAATAGGGGTATACATTGGAATGAAGGTTTTGTACCATATTTCAACTTTGAAAGTAACTTTGCAAATTTTTTTAAAAATAAGGCTATATTTACAAAAGGAAGTGAAAAAGTGTTGTGGTTAAAAGATATATTCAAAATTGATAATGTATATAATTTAGAAAGTAAGCAATGTCCCAGTATAGTAGCATTGTACAAACAATATTCAACTTCAGCTGATATTATAAGTTGTATCAATCATACTAATATTTGTGCTCTAAGAAATGTATTTTGCTTAAATAAGTGGTGTGTTGAAAATAATGTTTTTTTTATAATAAGTAGCAAACTGATTTAAAAATATTAAGGTAAATTGTGTATTGTATGTGAGGTGGCTGTACTTAATTTAAATATATAAATAAATATATAAATCTTAGTTTTATTTTTAATACCTATCTTGGTTAAATTATAAGGGCTGTAATATAAAATAGAGGCATCGGTTTGCCTAACATATGAAACGGCATACTCAGCACATTATGCAGCATATACAAATAAATGTCACTAGCATTAAAGCCCAAGTATAAATAACTATATAAAAACAAATATAAATAACTTGCAATTAGTTTGGACGATATTTCATTAGCAAATTTTAGTGTGAAAGTTCAATTATATAAATTTGGTGTGCATTAATGATCTTAAAATAACATAGGTATCTACATTATATTTTATTAAATAGTAAGTTATTTAAACAGATGGAATTTGGGAACAAGAGTCATGTGAAAACGTAGCTTTGCCGATTGACATCTAATATAACAATTAATTGAACGATTAATAGTTCGATAACATACCTTAACGATCTTGATTCAGTTCTCATTTTAATTTGAATGCAACAATCATTTTGAATAGAGGATTCTGAATAAATTACTTATTTTGAATAGATGATTCTGAATAGAACACTCATTTTCAATAGAGGATTTTGAATACAACACTCATTTTGACTAGAGGATTCCGAATAGATGATTCTGAATAGATTACTCATTTTGAATAGATGATTCTGAATAGAACACTCATTTTGAATAGATGATTCTGAATAGAACACTCATTTTGAATAGAGTATTGGGGTGACTGGATCTCCTTTGATCCAGGTACCCCAATACTCACCTACTGTTTATTAATTTGTGCTGTTTGTTTACAGTAATCTCCATTTTCTTCATAAGGTTGAACTCTGCTTCAATTATAGAAGTTTGGTTTTTCCATAAATTAGAAAGATGTTTCTCGTTGCGATGTATGGTTTCGATGTCCTTTTCATATTGGTTTGCGAAACGTGAGTCCAACACTCCGAATAAGTCATTCGCTAGATACCCGACACCGTCGATTAAACCTCGTCGGTGCCGACCCGTCTGCCCTGTAGCGCGTCGCCGTCTAGCGTAGACATCGATATGCTGTGACAGCAAAAGTTCATTGTAGTATTCGAATTCCTGGTAATCGTGGCGGGCTTGCTCTACGATCATATTACAATGGTTTTGTGTTTCAATAGTTGCACATAATTGTTCTTGATAATTAGCTATCTTTTTATATGTGCTTATGCCCGTCCAATAGGGTTCCATGTCGTAGTACATGACTAATGCCCATTTGTCCCTGATTAATTGTACTTTTGAAATAGGGTCAAAATAAAGCGTCTGGTTGCTTGGAAATGGTTTTATGTCGTCTGAACCGTATGTTAGAAAAATTAGCATAAGAAAACTCAGCAAAACAGTCACTATTTTTGATCTTGGTGGTCCTTTTCTTTCTGGTAATTTCGTAGATGGTTTTGTATGTTGTTTTGATTCCGTTACATTATTTTGGTTAACGGGCAAAACTGAGAGTTTCACAATGGGACGTTTCATGACCCCATTCTTTGTTTTTAATGAAACCGCTCTGGTTAGACCATCGTTTCCTGGATGCGTGTCGAGCACACGTCCAAGAGCCCATTTTCCTGGAGGTAGATTCTCGTCATGAATCACCACTAAATCTCCAATATCGATATTTTTCTGTGGTTCCGCCCATTTATTCCTAGATGAGAGTTGTACCAAGTACTCAGTCTTCCATCGTTTCCAAAGATCATGAAATAATTTGTTGGTTAGATGCCATCTAGTTCTAGCATCTTGCTCTGTTTCTATTATAGTAGTTCCTGGTCTTCCTGATTAGAAATGAGCTGGTGTGAGAAAGTTTACATCATCGGGATCCTCGGATATCGCACAAAGAGGTCGAGAATTGAGGCAAGCTTCTAGTCTGGCTAATAATGTGGTGTATTCCTCGAAGGTTAGTCTTTGTTGACCGATGACCCTCTTGAGATGGTGTTTTAGACTGAGTACTGCTCGCCACTCCCATAGACCGCCGGCGTTGGGCCAGCTAGGTATGTTAAAGTGCCATTCTATACCCATTTCCGTTATCTCCGTTATGAAACTTTCACTGAATACTTTCTGAAGCTGGTTAAATTCTTCCTGCATCATCCTATTCGCTCCCACGAAGTTAGTGCCATTGTCACTGTATATATGTCGTGGTGCCCCTTTTCTGGCAGCCATTCTGGTTAGAGCTGCCAAAAAGGCTGAGCTGCTTAGATCTGATACGAGTTCTAGATGAACAGCTTTCGTGACCATACATACAAAAACTGCTATGTATCCCTTAGTAGTTTTGATTCCTCGTCCTTTGTTAGCCTTGACCTCTACGAAACCTATGTAATCTACACCGCAGTGATAAAACGCATGTTCTGGATTCACTCTTGGTTCTGGTAAATCTCCCATGAGCTGGTGTTGCCTTACGGGATTATGCTTTCTGCACGTGACACATTTTCTTATATACTTTTTAGTTGCCATATATCCACCGATAATCCAAAACTGCTGTCGAAAGTTTGCTAACGTTAGACGCGCTCCGCCATGGAAAGTCAACTCATGAGCTTGGCCTATGAGTAATGTGGTTAGCAGATGACCATGTGGTAAGATGATGGGATGTTTCATCTCGAGACTCATGTGGGCATTTTCCAATCTGCCAACTTTTTTTTTTTTTTTTTTTTTGGGGTGGGAAAATCATCGAATGACTTCTTCCGCTCTGGGTCAAGCGGAAGGGTGTGTCAGATTTCTACTGACTAAAAACCCACCCTGTTCCTTCGGCTGCCCTAAATTTCCGGGGCCGCGGTAACTCGGTAGAACTTTCCCGCAAACCCCGGCAGGCAATGGCCCTATGAGGCCCCGTCACTGGTCTTGACAGCTCTTTGAGGCGCGCGTGGAACACGACGCGCCGCCGACTCGGGCCTGGTCCTTACCGGACGGTGAGCGACCCCTGCTCGCCGTCCGCAGGCCCGCGCCTACGGTGGCCGGAAATCGGCTCGTGATCCCCGACGCCCGGGGCGTCTACCGCGGCGGCTGGGGCGCGAGGAAGAGAGTTGCCTCTCCCTCGCGCGTTCGGCCTCCTCCTTCGCTAGCATGACTGCTTCGCAGAAGGAGGCGACCGCATCCCATTCCCTCTCGCTCCGCACCATAGTCTGAACCAGAGCAGGGCGCGAGAGGTCACCGCCGCCGACCGCCTCTACGAGGACACGACGGTGCTCCGCCCAAGCAGGGCACACCTCCACCGTATGCTCCACCGTGTCCTCCAGGTGGTCCTCACAATGACGACACCCGGGCGTGTCCTCCCGCTGAATCCGAAACAGGTACCTCCCGAAACAGCCATGTCCGGTCAGCACCTGCGTCAGGCGGAAGTTGAGGACGCCATGGCCTCTCTCCAGCCACTCCTCAAAGAGGGGACTTATCGCCGCAATTGCGGCGTGCCCAGCCTTCGGTTGCGACAGCCGCTCTTTCCATGCTGCCGTGAGATCGTGCCGGAGTTCTATCCGCTGAGCCGCGACTTGGCGCGGTAGCGGAGTTTCACCCCGCCACCTACTCGTAAAATTCCATGTTCATCTATATTTGGATTTAACTTCAAAATCTTGCTTTTGGAGTACACTCTTCCGTGTTTGTTTAAACAATTTATGTCGTTTGCAAATTCCGCCTGCTGAATGTTTTTAATTATCAGCTGCTTGGCGCGGCGAAGCTCGTGTAATTCGAGGTAGGGTCGGCGAACTTGTTTATGCGAGGTAGGCAATCTCAATATCCACGCAAAAATGCGTATGATTTTTGTAATTGAGCTATATTTGTTAATCAAACAATTGATAATTTCGGTAATCGACGATTTTCCTGGTTGGCCAATGACTACCACGTTGGTTTGTTTTAAAATAGACGGCTTTACTTCTAAATTCGTCTCATAAATGGTTTCGTGGTTCTCTTGGCTCGTGTACGATGGGAGCCATGACGGCCCTTCCCACCATAAATTTTGGTCTTTGTGTTGCCTGACAGTCAAACCACGACTTGCACAGTCAGCTGGATTATCTGTCGTCTTAACATATCGCCAATGTGTTGATGGTATGATTTTGGTGATTGTCGTTACCCGATTTGCTACGAATGGTTTCCAACGGGCTGGATCTCCTTGTATCCATCCTAATACTGCAGTTGAATCAGTCCAACAGTAGACATCCGTAGGGTAATCTGATAAGCAACTTTGGACTTTTTGCATTAGCTGAGCTAGCAGGTGAGCGCCCATTAACTCTAGTCTCGGTATGGATAAGACTTTGCTGAGGGGTGTCAACCTGGCCTTCCCTGCAACTAATGCGATGGTTGTCCCTTCTTTATTTACTACCTTACAGTAGATTACACACGCGTATGCCTTGTTTGAGGAGTCGCAGAATCCCAACAATTCTATATTTTGTTTTTCTCCCATTCCTAGCCATCTGTTGACCTGCATAGTGTTTATGTCCGTAAATTCTTGTTTCAGTTTAGTCCATTCGGAGCTCATTTTCTCCGGTAGGCGGTCATCCCATTGTAATTTAGATAACCAGACATTTTGAAACAGTAGTTTCATGGTAGTACTTAGGGGAGTTAACCACCCTAATGGATCGAACAGCTTGGAAATGTCCGAAAGTAGAGCTCTCTTGGTAATAATTGCAGGAGATTCGGGTTCTATCTTCGAGTTGAAGGTGAAATTATCCCTTTGCGGGTTCCAACAGAGACCCGACCGATGTTGACTGGTCACATTGCTCTCTCTCTAAATTAGTTAATAACTCTGGTTTATTCGAGGTCCATTTTCTGAGATTAAATCCTCCCAATCGACACAATTTTATGAGATCAGATTTCAGTTTATTTGCTGCTTCAATGGTATGACGGACCCCGCAAAAGTCATCCATATAGAAACTGTCTTCCAATTCTTTTGCAGCGTCAGGAAAGTTCTGCCCTTCATCAGACGCCAATTTTTTCATGCACATCATCGCTAAGAATCCTGCTGGTTTGGTTCCGTATGTAAGCGTGACGAGTTGACATGATTGTATAGGTTGGTCGTTTGATTCTCGCCATAGTACCTTTTGGTAAGCTTGATCTTCTTGGTGCACTCGGATCATTCTGTACATCTTCTCGATGTCAGAAGTATATGCAAATTGGAATAGTCTTCATTTCAGAATAAGCTCTTGGAGATCCTTTTGTATATTTGGACCCCTGTACATGACATCATTTAGACTGTACCCTGTTGACGACTTAGCTGAGGCGTTAAAAACTACTCTCAGTTTGGTGGTGGTAGATTCAACCCGAATGACTGCATGGTGCGGTAAGTAACATTCGGGCGCCTGGTTAACTTTGCATGGTATCATGTGGTTTAACGCAAAATATTCGTCCATGAATTTTTGGTAATCTGTTTTCAATTTGCTGTTCTTCTCAAATTTCTTTTCTAAGTTTCTAAATTGGGCTAATGCTTGTGGTTTGGTTACACCCAACTTATCCTTATGTTCCGGCTTAAATGGTAGTCGGACTTCGTACCTTCCATCCTCAAGCCTCTTAGTGGTTTTCATAAAATACTTCAAACTCTCATGGTCATCGCTTGACATCTCTATCTTCTGGCTTATGTCTTCGTTCTCCCAATATTTGAGTAGGTCCTCTGTATTGTTTAGAACTACATTGTATTGGTAATGTGGTTTCATGGAACCGCAGAGTAGCCATCCCAGTTGTGTCTGTTGAGCGATTGGTTGCTCGTCTCTGTCTCCTCTCAAAATACCTCCTAACATTATTTTGCTGTAAACGTCTGCACCTAGAAGCATGTCTACGGGTCTGCTTATATGAAACTCCGGATCGGCCAATTGAATCCCTTGGATATGATTCCACGATGTTGGTTTGGTAAACGTGTTATTTGGCAGTCGTTTTATCAAACTGTTCATAACAATAACGTTCGTCTCGCAAGTAAAATCACTATTTGCAGACTATAGTGTTACCTGTATCATTCCTTTCGCATTATTTTGTCTTTCACCGACACCAAATATTTGACCTTTAAAATAAGCCCTCTTTAATCCCAAGGCTTGGGCTGCCCTTTCATTAATCAAAGACAGTTGTGAACCCTGGTCAACTAAAGCTCTCATCTTGTGCTGAGTTCCATCCGCTCCCGTTACTTTTATGATAACTGTAGCTAAAAGTATTTCTGACATGTCATCCCAAGACACGTGAGATGACCTAGATGTGCTTTTCTTGGTTGCAACATTGTTGGTGATTTCTTCTGCTGACGCATCTGCACTTTGACTTGCCAATGCTTCGTGAAGCAAAGTGTTATGTGCAGCTAAGCATTTACGACAACGTTTTTTCGATTGACATGGTTTCTTGTTGTGACTGCATAGACAGTTTTGACAGTAATTTAATTGCTCAATTTATTTAGTTTTTGCTCGTGCGTCATTTGCAAAAAATCAGGGCAACGCCACAATCCGTGTTCAGCGTTGCACAATGCACAGGTTGTTGACCGCGACACATGACATGAATTCATATTAGGCTTGGGATGATCTTTGTTGCTCGATTGATGATGGTTCCGGTAAAAACTTTTCTTCTGGTTTTGGTTGTAGTTTTTATGTGGTTGCTGCGGTGTGGTTTTCTGGTTAGCTGGTTCTTGCTCGCGACGGGACGCTTCTAGTGCTGTAAATTTCGTCTCTAAGAACTTCAGGAATTCCAGCAGATCGGGTAGCTCTCTAGGATTCTTAACCGATTCTATGTATTCGGTGAAGGTCTCGTTGTCAAGCTTTTGTGCTAGTAGATGCACTAAAAGCGGATCCCAAGTTGCTATATCCACTCCCAGATTCTGAATAGCGTGAAGCGTCTCCTTGGTTACGTCATGCAGCTTCTTAATCATGGCCACTGATTGCTGTTGCATGTTAGGAAGGCCGAGAAGAATGTTAATATGGGACGTAAAAATTAATTTCTTGTTACCGTACCTGTGATTTAAAATCTCCCAACATACTCGATAATTGTCAGAGCTAATCTGTAAATGATGAATCAGACGCTCTGCTTCTCCAGTCACCTTACTCTTAAAGAACTGCATTTTTTGCGCTTTGGACATCGACGGGCTTCTATCGATAGCTTCGCTAAACAAGTCTTTGAACAGAACCCACTGGTTGTAAGTCCCGTTGAACGCGGGGATGTCCATCTTTGGAGCCGACTTCTCACGGTGCTTTACTTCCCACATCTTTTTATTGATGTCGTTTGTCAACTCACTGTACTTTTCCTCGTGCTTGCAGAATTCCATTTGGTACGTAATATCGTCACCTCCATCGTCACCTTCAATTTCCCAATGTAGTTTGTCAATCTCGCCCCATCGGCTATCCAGTGATTTAAGAGCGTTCTCGAATTGCCATTGATTCTCAAACTTATCTACTTGTATATTACATACGGTTCTCATAAATGTCTTAAAATGTATGTTCTGCTTCTTCACTAACTCGTTCAGCTTGCTTGTCCCACTCTCCGCATAGAACAATTTATCTCGCTGCGAGGAGTCCTCACAGGAAGATGAGGTACCTTGCCGTGCATGCGTTGCCTCATCTTCCGGCTTACGATGGTCAGCACTCAGGTGTTGCTTAGTTCGGATGCCTGGCGATGGTTTCACTTCCTCCGCTCCTCGTCTACGGGGGCTATCTTCCTGAAGATGCGTTGTGCTTAACTGCCTCAGGGTTTGATCAATAATCTCCTTAATTTTCAAATAAACTTCCTGGGCTGTATCGACACAACCCTTTTTGAAATAAATGTGCTCAAAGTTCGCAAGCTCACACATTTTTTTATGATTTTCTTGGTAATCTCGCCAGTATGCTTCCAACTTGTTAGCCTTGCGCTTGTAATTATCGATGGTCTTCCTCTCGGATCCATCCTTTTTTATATTGGTTAAAAACTTGTTCAAGATTTCATAGAGCTCTGTCTGGTTGATGAACAAAGAATCGGAATCCATATTTGGAGTTGTTGAAAATGGTTAGTATAAATAAATGGTTCGATCTGACCTTATCTGCTCCGACCTGCAAATTGCAGCGATCCCCTGGTTTGCGTGGCACTGTGTCACTGGTAATCACTGGTAAGCAAATACTCGAAGGACCATGTAGAAACTATTGCTCGATGCTATGGTGACCTAACACTACTTTCTCGTATAGATAAGATATGGTATATAAGTCTTCAATTAAAAGGAAAATAGTTATATTCAAACACTATAAGGAATTACACGGTAAACTGGTAAACTATGTAACTTAACTTATTGGTAATGGTAAAATGGTAATGGTTTTCTTGAGTGCGTGGTGTCTCCAAAGAGATCTGATCGCAAACTGACTGATATTTTTGTGATCGAGCGAATGTGCATACTTGCGATCGATGCAATTATGCATTTTCGCTGAGTGTTCGATTAAAGTTCGAACACCCACACTCTCACAGTCAAACGGGACGGCATTTCGACACAACCGGAGAGATTTACGCGGTTTCCGAGGCGCAGTCATGTGCGTATCTAGAGATATTCTCCAGGGGGGGCTGGCCCCCAGTGGTAGAAGCCACAGAACAGATAAAAGAGGTTAGAAAGGAAATAGTTCCTGATTAGTATGAGAACGCGGGTCGCCGCTTGTCTCCCCACTCTTTAGTTCTACTACAAGCAAGAGGCCCGTTACGTATGCGAATTACGCACACAAATAAATTACACACACTTAAATCGAGAGCTTGCTACTGATTGTAACTCACTTTGCGCCGTGCATCACAGCCAATCAGGGCAAAGGACAAAACGTCAATGGTTGAAGTGTGGCGCATGTAGTACATTGAATGCGGACTTGGTCATTGCGTTGATTAAGCGAGTATACAACGGGCAATGTATACTTTTTGTAACATGTTGCAATAATGTTCGTTAAAGTTCGGAATTTCATAGTGATCAGAATATTTTTTATGTTTTTTACAAATAAAATTGTAATAAAATGTTATTTTAGACTTACCGATGGAAAGATATACCTCCTCGGTCTATACTTGCGGTCTGACTTTTTGTTTTACAGGTTATAATTGCATAACACGGCATTTTAAAGCAGAGCTCTGTGTTCCGAAGTAATCCGAAGCGCACTAAACGCGGTGAATGAATTAATCGGTCGAGCTATGATTGTCGTATCATAAATTTGGCGCGCTCGCCACGCCCACATTACCATTTCAACCTTATTCATCTATTCCGTGGTAGAAGCGATGATCACTTATCGAAGATGCGCTTAAGTACGCTTAATGTACGAAATTAAAATTTTCAAATTAATTAATTTAACATGTATCACAAAAAAACCAGTCGTATTGAGAACCTCCTCCTTTTTTGAAGTCGGTTGAAAAGTAGTGTTAATAAGAAGAATCTGAAAAGTCAACAAACAAGTAAGTATTTACAAAAAACGTTTTACCAAAAAATTAAACCGACTACCAAAAAATCCTTTTTAGCAAAAAATAAAACCGACTTCCATATAAAAACACTACAAAGGCAAAACAAATTTAAATTTCGGTGGTCGGTGTCATTTGCTTTGTATTTTCTTTTTTTTTTTAACACCGCCTTCCGAAATTTAAGTTATTTTTGCCTTTGTAGTGATTTTATATGGAAGTCGGTTTTATTTTTTGCAAAAAAAAATTTTTCATGCTTTTTAGTGGGTCTGTTTGTAATTTATCAATTTACAAAAGCCAAAATGTCAACTACTTATCACTTTTAACAAAATATTGCTTTTACCGGTGCAGAGCCGTTAATTTTTGAGGAGTTCTCCTGGTACGTCACCATCAGCTCTACTTCACCATATGCACTGTGACGAGCATAAAGTGCTTTTTTTATCGTTTATTATTTAAAACATGCGAATTGAATACATTTTTTACAAATACAAACATACCACCTAAACCATCGAGGGTTTATCTGTGGTATGCAAGCCGCGGCAACTCGATGCCACACCACACATACACACATCATTAAAAGTAACACTTTAACTATGCATCGAAACACCTTCTAGATTGTAGTACTGTCTAGAAAGTGTTTTTTTAGCACTTTACAGCAGTTCTATGGAGTTAATTTTTTAATAACATTTACAGGCATGTCCTTTAAGAATGCTGGTAGCATGCATTCCCACTAGGGTTTTCATCCCGGGAATCTCGGTCTCGAAAATTTCGAGAGTCTTGACGATTTTTTACTATTTTCGAGACTCGAGACTAACATTTTCGGTCACGGGAATAACGAGACTTTTGAGACTTCAGTAACATAAATAACTATATTAAATAATTTATTAAACCAATAGTAAATTTTTATTATGAGTATTGCAATGGCAGCACTGTCGAGCGTAGAGTAAATCTTAGTATTATCTGTGGAGGTTCAATAACCTTATTGACAAATAACACAGATTTTGTCTACATATTATAAATGTAAATTGCTGTGCCCGAAAGGGTCCATGTGAACTATTACCTACTTATATTAAGATCTTGTTAACACATAATTATGATTGCAATAAAAATTAAATTATGGAACTATTCTGATTGAATTGAAAGGGGTTCGAACTTTTTTGTATGAAGACTGGCATGTCGACCCACCGCCATTTTGATTTTTTTTACAAATCGTGGCGCATGCTGAAAGCGGCATATGTTTAACAAAAAATATCAGTAACATGGTACCCTAAAATGTCACATTATCGAGATATTTGAAGGTAAATATCGACATATGACTAAATCATTAAAAGTAGACTTATTACGTGTCTATAAGCATCAGATCGTATCCAAATAATCGTTCCCAGGTTGATTATGATTATTAATATTTATAGAAAGAGAGTAGGTACATTACACGCTACTAGGAGCACGAGAATACTACTACAAATAATTATTTATCCACTAAATCGCATCGCAATGAAACGCAGTCGAAATGTCACTATCATGTGGCGGATCATGTGACATGTTACTCAGCTTGAAAACGTTTTTCAGCAGTAGTTAAACAAAAGGCAAAAGGTATGTCATTGACGTAAACATTATTATACACTTCTGGACACATCTATTGGCCCACCTTGTATTTTCAGTTTCGTTTGGTCCTAGCTAAAATTTTATATTAGGTCGAGCAAAAAGTTTTTATGCAGTTTTGAACCTGGCACATTCACAATTTCATTCAATAGTCTTTTTTTGAATTTCGAACACAGAATTTAAAGAAACAAAAGACAATTTGGAGCCTGTTTGTTGATATCAAACAATCGAATACTAAGAAAACTTGGTTTTATTGGTTTACTTGGATTTAATTCTTGAAAAAGTGATTGATATCTTTGCTTTTGCAACAAACATTACTTATTCTTAACATTAAGGTGAGGTTCTATCAATAATCTATGGATACTTCACCTGAAGTCGCCGCCCAAGCTGTGGCACTTATTCAGGCCGGACACAGCCAAAGAAACGTGAGTGCTCAACTTAATTTAAGTCGATCTGCGGTCCGAAATGTTTATCGGAGGTACCTAGAGACTGGCGGCTTTGTTCGTCGCCAAGGAAGGCCACGATCTCGGGTCACAACTGAAAGGCAGGATCGATTCATCGTGACGACCAGCTTGAGAAATCGTCACCTTACCTCCATTGAGATACAAAACCAACTTCGCGACTTCCACGGAGTATCTGTGAGCGCTCGAACTGTTCGGAGAAGGTTAAAAGAACGCGATATGGTACCACACAAGCCAGCTAATGGGCCCAAACTAAAGCGAGCCCACCGAACAGCGCGCCTTCATTTCGCACGCAGTCATTTAAATTGGACACAGCAAGATTGGAGCCGTGTACTCTTTTCTGATGAGTCTAAAATTGTGTTACATGGCAATGATGGAAGGAAGAAGGTCTACCGGCGTAAGGGAGAGCATTTCGCACAATGCTGCTTTGAAGAGAGGGTTGCTTATGGCGGTGGCTCATGGACTGTCTGGGGCGGTATATCCGCGAGCGGCAAAACTCAACTTGAGGTTGTTACAGGACCACGGCTGCCAACATTAAATGCTGAAAGATACATTCGTGAGTGCTTAGAACCTCACGTGATACCATACGCGGACTATGTGGGCCCAAATTTCCTTTTTATGCATGATAATGCAAGAGCCCATGCGGCCGGCATCGTCAGGGAATATCTTCGGGAAGTGAACATCATAGTTATGGACTGGCCAGCCAGAAGCCCAGACATGAACCCCATTGAGCACATGTGGGACGAGCTAAAAAGGCGTGTTAGGGCTCGTCAGCCAGTTGCCCAGACGATGCAGGAGTTGAAAACTGCCATAGAAGAGGAATGGGAGATGATCCCTCAAAATTTCATAGAGCGGTTGATAAACTCTATGCCTAATCGTATGAGAGCTGTGGTAGATGCCCATGGAGGCAACACGCGTTATTAAATTAAACCTTTATTTGATAAAACATGTTTTTTATTCAAAAATTAATTGCCTTTAACAAGGCGCATATCCGACTTGTTAGGCGTAGGTCCATGTCGTATGGTATTCTGAATTCAAATTTAAAACTATACGATCGAAAAAGATGGTAAAATGTATCAGGTTTAAAACTGCATCAACAGTTTTTGTTCAATCTAGCAATCATATTTCGGTAGGGGCCATCGAAACCTAAACTCTAAGGTGGGCCAATAGATGTGTCCAGAAGTGTATTATATTATACTATATAAAGCTAGATTTTATACTATATAAAGCTAAATTACCACTCACTCACTCACTGACTCATTGACATAATTGTTCTCCCAGATGGTGGATGGGGAGGTGGGTATATTTTGACAGATTCGTAAACAAGTAACTCTCAAACCTACGGGAAAAGTGCCAAACCTCCCCTTTTCCCCCCCCCTTCTCCCCCCCCTCTATCGTATCTCGGAAACTACGAGACCCGTATTTTTTGTTTTTTACGGATTCGTATAGAGGAGGCTCGGTAAAGTAAAAACCATTTTTCAAAGTCCCCCCCCCCACCCCCCTTCTCCCCCCCTTTAGGCGGATCTCGGAATCTAAGAGACTTGGAACATTTTTTTTTTCAGATTCATTTAGAGGAGCAATGCTTTAGTCGAAATACTTGTGCAACCCCCCCCCATCACCCCCCCTCTTTTTTTTTTTTTTTCACAAGCTCGCGAGGTGCTTGCACCTCGCGCAACACGCAAATACTAAACCCCCCCATCACCCCCCCCCCTTTTTTTTTTTTTCACAAGCTCGCGAGGTGCTTGCACCTCGCGCAACACGCAAATACTAAACCCCCCCCATCACCCCCCTCCCACTTTTTTTTTTCACAAGCACGCGAGGTGCTTGCACCTCGCGCAACACGCAAATACTAGTTTATTTATAATTGTAAGTACAATATCAAACATAAGTGAATATTAATAATAAGGTGTGATATTTTAAAAGATTTATAATATATAACACGTATTATAAATACTACTATACAACATAATCCATAAATTCAGCAGGAGGTCGGGTAGGGGTTCTTGATGCCGAGCCTAATCCATGTACCAAAGAAAGACATGTTCCAAAACACTTTGTGTTCATTTTATAATACGGTGGGATGAAAGACAGCCAATACGCGCGTGTGGTATTCTTTGAAATGCGTTTTATTGCGATGCAATGCTGTTTAGTAGGCAAATAATTAATTATAGTAGCGGTTTTGTCATACTGCTAGACTAATAAGCTAAATACTAATAAGCGTATGGATGCGTAATGAGTCTATTTTAAATGACTTTCGTTGAAGTTATATGTCGATGTTTACCTTCTGTTAGGTTTAATTTAAAATGGAAGTATATTTTGTTAAACTCGATTCAATTATTGTTAGTTGAGGGTAGTTGTTAAATGATTATTCTCGTAAAACGCGGTAGAAGGCGTAATGACAGAAGGTATAAAAGGCTATACGTGAGGCTGACTCGGCATTCTTGTTGTAACCAGCGAAGAGTGTAGTATTTCTCTAAGTATTGGAATATTTTACTGTACTGTTGAAATATAGAAAAAGTTATAATCTATACTTATAATAAATCTGTAGAGAGGTCAATTCTGTACATTAAATATATTTACAAAATAACTATCAGGGGGTGATTAGGGATCGATACTGATACCAAAAATGCAATCAGTAAAATTTTTGTCTGTCTGTCTGTCTGTCTGTCTGTCTGTCTGTCTGTCTGTCTGTCTGTCTGTCTGTATAACCGTTATAGAAACAAAAACTACTCGACAGATTTTAACGAATCTTGGTACAATTAATATTCATACTCCTGAGCAGGTTATAGTATACTTTTCATCACGCTACAATCAATAGGAGCAGAGCAGTGAAGGGAAATGTTGGAAAAACGGGAGAAGTTACTCCATTTTTTAAGCTTCCGTCGCGTGTGCAACCTTAATGGTTAAAGCTACACAGAAATCATTTATGACGGAAATGTTCTCCTTAAAATTATATAAAAAATATCCCACGACAGCATATGTCTATCTTTTATGGTTGACTCACAATAACACGTGTAACTCCCGATAGCTTAGCAGTTCGAAGCTTTTTGATTATAATATTTGTCTACTCTTACGTTTATAACACTCTCAGTCACCCCTAATTGAAAAAGTTAACATTATTAACTACTCCATAAAACAGAAAAAAAAAAAAAAAAAAAAGTAAAAAGGAAAGTAGTAGAAGGAAAGTTATGCATGAAATACGCTAATAATAAGCCATCGCGCGTGAATACTGAATCATGCTATAAGGATTATTTTTGAGAATCGGTCGCCGCGCTCGACGCGTCTCGATTGGCCAAGTGCGAGCCAGACTCGCCCATGAAGGGTTCCTAAAAACCTTTAAAATTTCTAGAAACCAGCTTATTTGCATTTTTACAACTACGCTAAATAACTTTGTTGTTCATAGTGTTTGTATGAATTACAAAGTTATATTTGCGGTTTTAGAAAATATGCTGTATCTCAAAACTGCTTACCCGATTTCGTTCAAACCAATTTTGGTTGAAAGTACATTAGGATCTACAGACATATATATTTTTTTTAGATTTTTCACTCCATTATTATAGAAGTTAGAGGGAGGGGGGGATATTTTACCACTTTGGAAGCTTATATCTTTTAAACGATTGACTTTATGAAAAAGTGGCTTTAGAAACCCTTATATCATTTTTAAAGACCTGTCTATAAGTACCACACACGCATAGGTTTCATGAAAAAAAATATTTTCAGTTTTAGTACCATGTATGGGGATCCCCCTTTATTTTAAATATTTTTTAATTTTTGTCTTAAAATCGGAAAGCTGTTCATAGAATACATCTACCTACTAAGTTTCACACGTATAGTCTTAGTAGTTTCGGAATAAAATGGCTGTGACATACGGACGGACGGACGGACTGAAAAATCTAAAAAACGAACGAGGTCAGGTCAGCAGTTTTTGAGATACGGCATATTTTCTAAAACCGCAAATATAACTTTGTAATTCATACAAACACTATGAAAAACAAAGTTATCTGGCGTAGTTGTAAAAAATGTAAATAAGTAGTTTTAAGAACTTTATAAGGTTTTTTTTGTCAAATAAATAAACATATTATATTATATTATATTATTATAGTTACTGCGAAACCCTTCATGAGCGAGTGTGACTCGCACTTGGCCAATTTTTTAAACTAATGTTAGTACAGAGTACCAAAGAAACTAACACAACTAATTATATTATACGCCACAGTGGCATGTAGGTGTATCCAATGTCCCAGTATGGGGCTGTCCCATCTGTCCGTTATTGTGATCAGGATACTGATGGGGCTGATAAGCATAATTTTTTTTGCTGCGATGTGTCAAGAATACCCTTGACCAAATTCAGTTTATTTTTACTTCTGTATACATAGACTAGCAGTCATTCCTGTGGACTTTATTAGGATAAAACATAACCTTCATTCTTGTGCAGTCAGGTAATAACCTGCCTCAAGCTTTTACAGTACTTTCGAGAAAAACAAACGAACTTTTTTGCTTTATAATATTAGTATGGATGATTATCTTATCTTACTATAGGCCTACGGGTTCGGTAGTGTCTCCGGTAGCTATAATCGTACTCTTAGAAACAAAGTCACGTAACTTAAATATTGCAAATAACTATTGGTGTTTAGTAAGAATGTCTTTAAAACCGTAGAGTTGTGTAAATAATGTTTCTTTCTACATATCTCTCCAGTGAGCAATGAATAGACTGTCTCTTTATTATTCGTAGACAGTAGACAGACAGACAGACAGACAGACGGACAGACATATCGAAACTATAAGGGTTCCGTGTTTTGCCATTCGGCTACGGAACCCTAAAAAGGCGGGGTGTCCGAGCGCGAGGTTCGCGGTTGAGTAGTGACCAGCCTTAGTGTGCTGAACTACGAGAGGCCCTATCTAAAAAAAAAAGTGCGGGCTTCATACATTTTTTTAAAATAAGATTTGACCTAAAGGTCCAGTTACCAGGTCACAAAATCCCAAAAAAAAAACATACAATTTTTGCCTGTTGATCCCATTGAGATAGGAAAAGTATGGTTGATCCGAATAGACATTCAGAGCGTTCGACCTTATTGACAGACAATACCACAGAGTACTTTCATATATTGGACAATACTTAAAAGACAGATATTAACAAACCGTGCTTATCAGCGCGACTTTTAGTCGTTGATAATTTATTTTTAGATTCCTTTTGTTGTTATTTTATAAAATAGGTATTAGTTATTTTAGTATAATGATAGGTAAGTTTTGGCTAATTTACGTTCACTTTTTTTATATTAGTTTTATTTTCACCCAGTTGCAACAAAATATAATCGAGGCTCAAATTTTAACAGGTTGCGGTGCAGGAGAAACCGTCTTTATTCCCAGAATTCCCATAATACCAAATAATTTTCCATTCGAATTTAAAAGAACGCAATTCCCAGTATCGGTGTGTTCAATGACAATTAATAAGGTTCAAGGGCAGACTTTTCGTGTTGCTGGAGTAGATCTCGGTGTCAGTTGTTTCTCGCATGGTCAGTTGTACGTCGCTCTTTCCCGGGTTAGCAGTTCTAGAAATCTTTATGTTCACGTGCCGGACGGGTCAACTTTCAACATAGTTTACCCGGAAGCTTTGCGCTGAAGTATTTTCGTTCTATAGGTACTTAAGCCTCATGTGAACGTGATTTAAACAATATTACCAATACATTAACTTAATAACACATAAGGAGTTACACGCTGACGGAGTCGCGGGCACAGCTATTAACAATAATATTGTGCGGTTCCGCATTGCGATATTTTTCAACAGTATTATAGACTGACATATTATATTTCCCTACTAAATTACGAAAGTTAATCTGTCTGTTACATCAAAATCACTGAACCGTGAGGAAGGACATAGGCTACTTTTTACGAAAAACGACGGAAACGCGGACGAAGTCGCGGGCAACAGCTATCTATACTAATAATATAAGGCTGAACAGTTTGTTTGTTTGGTTGAACGCGATAATCTCAGGAACTACTGGTTCGAATTGAAAAAAAAAATTAATTTTTAATTAAATAGTCAATTTATAGAGAAAGGCTATAGGCTATATATCATTACGCTAAGGCCAATAGGAGCGTAGCGCCAATGAAGAATGCTTCAAAATCGGGGTTAAATTTAACGTTAGCCCAAAGTAACTATTCCACGCGGACGAAGTCGCGGGCAAAAGCTAGTGTATGAATAAAAGTAATACATGAGACGCATGGAGTTTTCTTTAAACGAGTCTAACACTTCAGAAGTGGGATGAAACTGCGTTTCACGTAAGTACACGTCTTTAATCATTTTATTTCGTTAAAATTTGTGCATGAAAATTAAATAAACAGGTTGTTTGCTTTTCTGGTGCAAATCGCTAGCGGAATAATAAGAACTGCAATAGCACGAGCTTTGTTAGTTTTAATAGTTTTCTTGGGTGGCTTGCATCAGAAAATACAAGTAATAAAATGATTTTTTTTTTCACGTTGTATAGGGACCTGCTTGTTGAATGTTTCTGACCGGGGCTACTCTCCGGTGTTGTGTTTAATAAGCAATGGTTAAGCATTGTGTGTGGATCTTTCACTTGGTCGGAGCGACTCTCCGATAGTGTTGGAACTATAGACGATGATATGATTTAATGTCTGTTTGATTCTTTTAAGACTGATCATTGTAGGTTAGGGTAGGAAAGTTCACTTATTGAATGTTTCTGACCGGGGCTACTCTCCGGTGTTGTGTTCAATAAGGAAGGATTGAAAATTGTCTGTGGATCTTGCACTTGGTCGGGGCTACTCTCTGACAGTGTAAGGTTGCAGACGGTTATTAGATTTAATTTCATAATTGTTTTAAGAATACCCACGTTTAGGTAGGGTCTTACTTGTTGAATGTTTCAAACCGGGGCTACTCTCCGGTGTTGTGTTCAATAAGGAAGGATTGAAAATTGTCTGTGGATCTTGCACTTGGTTGGGGCTACTCTCTGACAGTGTAAGGTTGCAGACGGTTATTAGATTTAATTTCATAATTGTTTTAAGAATACCCACGTTAGGTAGGGACTTACAGTCAGGTACAGACAAGTAAGTCACTTACTTGTTGAATGTTTCTTACCGGGGCTACTCTCCGGTGTTGTGAATCTCGTCTACCACGTGAGGACAATCCTGGATCCGACTACGTGCGAAGTAAATTAAACGGGCCCAGCCGCGGCCTTAACCAGGTTACTCGTGGTCAGAATACTGACCCTGAAGAGCATAGAAAAGGTACCGTGAGAGCAAGAGGCGATCGCGTGCTTATAGGTGCAGACGCATTTCTTTCTCTGAATCCCCTAGTCATAGTTTTAATGTAATGTAGATCGTAAATAGACTCGCCGCCCATTTGATTTTTCCACTAACGTTATTGCGAAAATTATAGATTAAATTTACCATCTCAGCCATCAAACCCTAGTAATCCCATTAGTAAAAAGTTAAACTATAAAAAAAATCTCCCAAATTTTGACCCCCTCTTCTAGAAACTAACGGTTTCGTATTTGGCTAAAAAAAAACGAATGTGCCTTAGTGTATGGCTGGGATGATAAAACTTTGGTACGAAAGTTTTTAAACACAATTTCATTTTTATGACGAGAATGGCAAGAAAAATTAACGAACACGTTTTCTTGTAACTAAAATCACAGTCACCTCTTGGAAGAGATACTTAGACCGTAAAAAAACTTTTTAACAAAAAATTAAACCGACTCCCAAAAAACACTGCAAAGTGAAAAATAACTTTAATTTCGGTAGTCGGTGTCTTTAGTTTTGTTTTTTCGTTTTTGGCACCGACTTCCGAAATTAAAGTTATTTTTCACTTTGCAGTGTTTTTTGGGAGTCGGTTTAATTTTTTGTTAAAAAGTTTTTTTTTCACTCTTTTTAGTTGGATGATTTTTAATTTACCTAGTTACAAGAGCCTAAATGTCAACTACTTATAACCTTTTACAAAATATTGCTTTTCCCAATGCTGGGCCGTTAATTGTTGAGGAGTTCTCTTGGTACTTCACCATCAGCTCTACATCACCATATGCATTGTGACGAGCATAAAGTGCTTAACATCCATATTCAAGTAATCGAATCGCAATCCACTTAATACTTATTATTGAGTAGTTTCGGCGGCCATCTGTGGTCTTCATCATCAGTTCCACTTCCCCAAATGGTACTTTTTGAGAGCAACTGCACAAGTTACTATAAGAAATACCCAAAACGCCATAGGTGTGCCTATAATATTTGAAGAGTTCCCTCGATTTCTCCAGGATCCCATCATCAGATCCTGACTTTGGTGATAATGGTACCAATTTCGAAGTATACCCATTCGAACAAAAAAAGAATTTTCCAAATCGGTTCAGCCGTCTTCGAGTACTCGATGATCATACATAAAAAAAAAAAAAAAAAAATATACGCGTCGAATTGATAACCTCCTCTTTTTGTCGTCGGTTGAAAAGTCTATTGAATGAATCAATGGAACTTAATTATTATTGTGAGTAGTTATTATATATTATATTTAAGAAGAATAACACTGTTCACACTGTCAATATACAACAGCCACAATACAAAACACAGAAAGAATAAATACACAAAACATTTAATCAATATTGCAGCCCACAACGCTCCTTACTGAGTGTTGATATGCTACAATACAGTGAAAATAATCGCTGTGGTTACAAATACATTCTATATATAATAATAATAATATTGTTCGACCCCAAGTCCAGCCAACGGTAACTGGTATGTCGAACTGTCCGCGATTACGCGGAGCCCTACGTTGTGGTAGGCTCTTAGGCCTTATTTCGATAAACAAAATGTACCACTAACCTGAATGCTGGGGACGCCAACTTCGACCTTCCAAGGTCACGCTCCAAGTGTGGTTTGTATGTAATATGAGGGTGAGTAATTGTAACGTGTGGTGAAAGACAAGTGTGGATGAACGTTCCCAAGGCGCCGATATCCAGGTAGCGGTCACAACAGCAATCACAGCTTAACTCGTTCCCAACAAACGCGCGCTACGCGTGGTAGACACAATAAGGCGATATGTTTCACGAAATATCAGTGGATTCTTGATAATCCGAGAATACAAAGTTTAATCAAGCACTGAACACAATTAATATGTTAATCTCACGTGAGATCCAAGATGATTTCCAATTATAATGACTAAAACTCAATCTTCCAACCGGAGGTTAGTTTTGCAAGAGAACGGAAACGTCAAAGTGAAAAAAGTTATAGACAATAGAATGTTGCCAACCAAAAGGTGCGTTCGGTTTCACGTTGGACTAAACATCTACCCCCCCCGGACGGGCCTACCCGTCCGCTAATCAATTGGAAGTCTTGACAAAGTTGCGACCGCTCTCTTTATGATGGATCCGTCCACCAAAACTTCAGCAAAACGAGGGACCCCGTCGGTGCCAGTCAACAAATTGAGAATGCGCCCCATGCGCCAATACAAAGGCTTCAGGTTGGCATCCTTAATCAGGACGAGGTCTCCGATCTTGGGCGGATGAGTTTTATCCGTCCACTTGACGCGTTGCTGGAGGATGTGCAGATACTCTAAGCTCCAACGCTTCCAAAAGTTCTGAGCGAGCTGTTGCACCAACTGAAACCGCGAGAGCCGATTTTGGCTCACATCAACAAAAGGGTACTCCGGCAAGGCGACAAGTGGCTGTCCAATCAAGAAGTGGCCCGGTGTTAGAGCCTCCAAGTCATTCGGGTCCGAAGAGAGCGGGCACAATGGGCGCGAATTCAACACAGCTTCAATGCGGCAAAATACCGTAGCTAGTTCCTCAAAGGTGAGAACGGTGTCTCCCAACAATCTCCGCCAGTGTCCCTTTGCCGCTTTCACCGCGGCCTCAAAAATACCCCCCCAATGGGGGCAGGCTGGCGGGTCAAACAACCAAGTGACCCCTCGGCGGGCCAAACTGTTACCAATGTCAACCTGGCTCTCATTAAGGAAGGCGTATACCTCCTTCAAATAGTTACTTGTACCCTTGTAATTCGTACCGCAATCAGACCTAATCAAAGAAGGTAACCCACGGCGAGACACAAATCTGTCCAAGGTCGCCACAAAGGCCTCTGTCGAAAGGGAGGTCACCAGCTCCAAATGTACTGCCTTGGTTGACAGGCAGACGAAAACACACAAATAAGCCTTGACGATTTTACTATTTCGAAGTGTGGACGTCTTCACCGAAAAGGGACCAGCAAAGTCCGTTCCGACGCCAGCAAAGGGCCTCGCCTCATTGACACGATCAGCCGGCAAATCTCCCATTAGGGGCTGCATAGTGGAGGCCTTAGTCCGATAACACGGCATACAGCGGAAGACAATGCTACGAATAGTACGACGAGCCGACAAAATCCAAAATTCTCGCTGCAGAATAGCCAACAGCGCATTGCAACCGGCATGCGAGTTTTTAACGTGACGATCAGTCACCAGCAATTGTACCAAGTGGCCCTCCTTGGGCAACAAAAGGGGGTGACGGGCCCCATAAGGAAGGCTAGAGTGCCTCAACCGTCCTCCAACACGTAAAAGACCCGTCTTATCCAAGAAGGGATTCAGCTTACTAACAGCTCCCGACAACTTAACCCTACCAGACTTCAGAACCTCGATCTCCTTCTCAAAGTGTGCAGCCTGCACAGAGCGGACCCAAAGGAGGAGTGACTCCTGTCGCTCTTGAGGAGAGAGAACTGGTGACAGGTGCTTGTCCCCTGGATTCCTAGAATTATGGCCAAAACGCCTGATCCACGAGGTGACGTTCAACAATTTGTCGAGGGAGCTGTATCGATTCAACAAAAGGTCAGGATCAAACGGAGGATCCTTCGTTCTAACAGCGAACACCTTAAGTCCGGGCAAAGGATCCGACATCAAGACTGGCGTTCGAGGCCAATCGTCCTCGAGGCGAGTCAGCCAGTCCGGCCCCCACCAGAGGGGGTGAGCAATCAAGTGGGGGGCCATGCACCCGCGTGAGGCCACGTCGCCCGGGTTCAGGTCACCAGGCACGTGTCTCCAAATCAAAGGCGTTTCAGAGCCCTGAATCTGCGACACTCGGTTCGCAACAAAGACCTCCAAAGAGTGGACGGACGTCTTTAACCAACACAAAACAATTTGACTGTCCGTCCAGGCGTAAGAAGCCCGAATGTCAACGGTTCCACCCAAGGTGTGCGCAACGTGATTTAGGAGACGCGCAAGAAGCACCGCCCCTGACAACTCCAACTTAGGGATGGTCAATGCCGTCCGGAGGGGGGCCACTTTGCTCTTGGCCATGACCAGCGACAACTTCACCTGGCCCGTAGCATTGACGGTGCGCAGATAAACAACGGCGGCATAACCGTGAGAGGACGCGTCACAAAACCCATGAAGGGTGGCAGCATAAGCCCCAGGGGGGAGGATGGCGCGTGGCAGCGCGACCTTGTTGACCACAGGGAGCACGGATACAAATTGGAGCCAGTCTTCCAACAGAGTTTCCCGAAGTGGCTCGTCCCAACCAAGTTCAGCGGTCCAAAGGCGCTGAAGGAAGCATTTCGCCCAGAACAATACCGGGCAGATCCAACCATTAGGGTCAAAGGTCCTTGCTACAGTAGACAACACCAATCTTTTAGTCCAAGTATGAGGAGACTCCAAGTCGACATCATACGTAAAGGTGTCTTGAACTGGTCGGTACTGAACGCCGAGGACGGCCATCATGGCGGGGTTGTCAACGTTTTCAAACAAATGAGGATCCTGCTTATGATCCTCCAACACACCTTCCAATAGCGCTGGCGAGTTGGACACCCATTTACGCAACTCATAGCCAGCGGAAGCCAGAATCTGGACCAACTCGTCACGCAACAGGATAGCTTCCTCCACCGTAGGAGCTCCAGTACAGACATCGTCGACGTACAGGTCCGTTTTCAAGATGGCGGATGCACGAGGGAACCTCAAACGCTCCCGGTCCGCAAGCTCCCAAAGCGAACGAATAGCAACAAAGGGGCTTGACCGAAGGCCGTAAGTATTCGTGTTGAGCTCATACACAAGCATGGGATCCTGGGGATGTTCCCGCCACAGGATCAACTGATAACGTCTGTCATCCCGGTGAATGACCGTTTGCCGGAACATCATTTTGATGTCGGCCACAAAGACTACTTGATGACGACGAAAAGACGTGATGACGTCACAAAGATCCCTCAACAATTTGGGGCCGGAATGCAGGCAATCATTCAAGGAGACGCCGGAAGAAGTCCGCGCAGACCCATCAAACACTGTGCGCAGCTTACCAGTGGATGGCTTGAGGACCGCGTGATGTGGCAAGAAGAAATGCTCTACTGAACGCCAATCCAAATCTGACACCGACATGTGTCCCAAGTCTGCATACTCACGCATAAACTCTACATATTTTTGCCGCAGCACCGGGTCCCTGGCCATGCGGCGCTCCATTGCCAACAATCTTTTCTCAGCCGTAGGTCTGGATTGGCCAAGAGGTGGTCGCACCGCAACAAAAGGCAGCCGGGTCTCAAGCCGACCGGAGCGGAGTCGACCAGTGTTGTTCTGATAGAACAACTCGCACTCTTCGTGTTCCGGATTCAAGCGGGCCACCTGAGGGGGCTCCTCAACCTCCCAAAACCTCTGAACGGCGTCAGAGAGGGCTGAGCCGGACACCAACGCAAGGACAGGTTCAGGTGGAGGGGGCACGTTCAACACTGGGCCCATAATCGCAAAGCCGAAGATGGTTGAGACCGCCACCAGACCTCTCGGGTGGCACCATGGGGTCTCCGGCTGCAAGACCGTCATATTTCCCAACAATATTTTCCCCAAAACATCGGAACCCAACAACAAATGCACCGTACAAGGGGAATCAAACCGGGTGTCAGCCAAATCCAGACCTGACGTCAACCGTAGAACATCCAAAGGCAACTGACAATCGGGATGGCTACCCAATATAGTCGGCATAACAAGGGCAGGAGCACCAATTTTAGGGTACGGACAACTCACAGGGGTGATTTCAAACCAGGTCTCTCCCTCAACAGTGGTGACAGCCGCTTCGCCAATTCCCTGAATTTTGCCTGAAAAGTCGTTCACCTTCAGACCAACCTGTCCCGCTAACCAAGACGACAAAAGGGAACCCTGGGCTCCCGTGTCCAAAAGGGCACGGACCACAATCGAGTCACCAAAGGGTCCCCAGACCCTGACCGAGGCCGTTGGCAACAAAATCGACTCGATCGGGGGGGGTTCTTTAGCGGGGCGGGCGGCAATTTCCTAGCGGTGCCTGGGCGGCGACCGATCGCCGCATCCAGGCTGTCCTCTTCCACGACGAGGATAAGGTTGGAATGGTTCGTCCGCGCGGTGTCCCAAGCCGCTCGCCATCGCTGGAAGGGCATATCCTACCGGATGCCTGAATGGCGGAGGACGTGACTCCAATCGGGGACGTTCCGCCAACGGAGGGGAGAGGTGGCGGTGCTGGTCCGGCCACTGCTGCCTAGCAGCCAACGCGCGTTCTCCCTGACAAGGGGAGACCAAATCTCGATCGCGGGGCTCCTGTACAACTTGCGCGGGGGGTGGAGAGCGGCGTGCAGAATTGCGGGCCTCAGCCCGGTGCTCATCTCCGGAATACCCCCCCCTGCGCGAACCCTCCTCAGAAGAAGGTCTGCTGGAGCGGTTCGCGTTGGCGCACAAAATCTCCAGGTGGGATCCCGTGCAAATTCTACACGGACGGGGGTCGGGGCAGTCCCGATGGAAGTGGGCTCCCAAACACGAGAAGCACAAACGGCGTGCGTTGGCAATACGGCGGCGGGCACTTACGTGTAAGTTCAAAAAAGCCGAGCAACGTGCCATGACATGTCCCGTGGACTTGCAAAAGTGGCAATCGTGAGAACTCCGGGCTCCAGCAAAACGGGGGGCGGGCCGAACCTCAACAGGCCCCCGAGCCCTAGTCCGTCCCTGGTCTCTAGGCCGAGAAGGTGGCGGGCGTGACCCCGTGGCGCCAAGAGTGTTGTCCAAAAACCGACACTCGTCCTCCAAGAATTTGAGGAGGTCGTCAAAGGGGGGAAGATGGGTGGCACTGTCCCCACCATATCTCTGCTCAAAGCGGGACCTCAACTCTGCCGGGAGCAACCGCAGCACTATGTGCACCAACAGGTAGGACCAATGGTCCACCGGTAACTGCAAGCGTCGCAAGGCGTGGGTCGCTGATACCAACGGGTTCAGCAGGTCAGTGCGCAACGCCGACATGCTGGCGATGGCCGGTAGCCCCAAAATCTGGTCGATGTGCACATCAGCCAGACAGCGCTTATTCTGATACCGTCTGGAGAGAAGCTCCAGAGCGGTAGGGTAAGAAGAGTCCGTCACCGGCAAGTGTTGCACCAAGGCTCTGGCTTCGCCCTCCAAAACGGACAACAAGTAGGCCAACTTTTGGGCAGGTCCGAGGTCCGAGCGTGCATCCACAAGACTCTCAAAGAGATTAATGAAGCCCAGCCAGTGGTCCAAGCGACCGTCAAAATGTGGCAGCTCCAGGGTGGGCAGCCTACTCAACAGTTCAGGGCCCTTGACAACGGAGGTCTGAGGCTTGGCCTCCTCAGGCATCCGGCTCCTCAAAATTTCCCGAGCTCGTTGACCTATGACATCCCCCAGGTTGACAATCTGGTCATAGTCACCCAAAACCTTATCGCGGGCTGCCTGGTCCATCACCGCCAAATCCACGTCCATGATGTACTCATTGAAGCGTGTGAGCGCAGCATCAGCTGACTTGATCCTCTCATCCACTTGCTTGTTCCGAGCAAGGGTGAGCTCCTCCAAGTCCGGACGCTCAACCGTTGCTACCGCCGATGCGAACCATCTCAACTGTGAGACCAATACGGCAGCAGACTCCCTAACTGCCTTTAATGAGGCCATTGCAACAATCAAATATTAATACAACAGGCTAAAATAACAAACAAACAAACAAATATGACTTGTTAGCTGACCAAATAATTTCAACAAAATAAAAATTCAAATTCAATTATTTAAAGTTCAAATCCGACCCTGTACTTATTCCAAATATGAATCTAGCCTGCTAAGGATGGCTAGTTACAAAGAAACAACAATTGAATGTATAATACAATGCTGGATCAACCTCAAATAAATACAACAATAGGATGTGTAATATTGCTCGGACAACCTCCAATAACACAATCCAATAATCACACTATAAACAATAACCAATACACACAATTCAAGTCTTATTATGTTAGACTATGTGATTATTGTTTAGATAAACCTTTAACTTCAGACTAGTGACATTCAATTATTAATCAAATGAATATACCAAACAGCTTTTACAACAATATACCAAATTATGTCAAAATACAACCAATAATTCCTAATTTCACAAACAAATCCCACTTGTCTGTGCAATACCAAGGGGCTAGCACTACAAATTACAGTACAACTACAAGTACTATTTGAGCCCGGCTGACAAAGCAATATTCAGAACTTATCGAGTTACAAGCTATGTTAAGTAATTGAACCAAAGCTACTTTCAACAATAGTCAAAACTTCCAATTAAACCAGTGGATCTTATATTATAAGAACCGCGCTTCTGCTACCAGTTTGTTCGACCCCAAGTCCAGCCAACGGTAACTGGTATGTCGAACTGTCCGCGATTACGCGGAGCCCTACGTTGTGGTAGGCTCTTAGGCCTTATTTCGATAAACAAAATGTACCACTAACCTGAATGCTGGGGACGCCAACTTCGACCTTCCAAGGTCACGCTCCAAGTGTGGTTTGTATGTAATATGAGGGTGAGTAATTGTAACGTGTGGTGAAAGACAAGTGTGGATGAACGTTCCCAAGGCGCCGATATCCAGGTAGCGGTCACAACAGCAATCACAGCTTAACTCGTTCCCAACAAACGCGCGCTACGCGTGGTAGACACAATAAGGCGATATGTTTCACGAAATATCAGTGGATTCTTGATAATCCGAGAATACAAAGTTTAATCAAGCACTGAACACAATTAATATGTTAATCTCACGTGAGATCCAAGATGATTTCCAATTATAATGACTAAAACTCAATCTTCCAACCGGAGGTTAGTTTTGCAAGAGAACGGAAACGTCAAAGTGAAAAAAGTTATAGACAATAGAATGTTGCCAACCAAAAGGTGCGTTCGGTTTCACGTTGGACTAAACAAATATAATAACTTATTAAATTATCTTTCCGTGCTTTACATGTACACACATCAAAAGTGTCTAGGGATCAACATATATTTTTGCAATAACTTTTCTCCTGATTGATATTAATTAAAATTTTCTTTAAGGATTCATCAAATAAAGTGTTTTAGTTTGTCACAGTAACGATAAACCAAGTCACCTTTGCATTAATAAAGAAATTTGCCATTTTCCTAATAAAGGGATTTTTAACATTTGAACCACTAACATTAAAGTTCGAAAAAAAGACTGAAATAACAGTTTTCTTTAAAATTTTATTGGGTAACTTAAACAATTAATAATCCGTGTTTCTACCGCGAACACTAACAACACAAGAACATCGGTTTGGCATACTCAAAATGAGTTCATCCAAATCACGCTGTGGAATGGCCGCCCATGTTCGTTGCAACAACAAAAAAAGGTCTTCTTGCGACTGGATACCCTCCATATTCGGCAGAGCTCTTCTCTGTAGCATATCCCATGCATGCTCAATCGGGTTCAAGTCTGGCGACTGAGCAGGCCAGAGCAGGACATTGATGTTAGCTGCGGCGAGAGTCTGTCTTACAACTCTTGCGGTGTGCGGTCGTGCATTATCATGCATTAACTGAAATAAGGGACTGATTTGCACTTGTAGAGGAACGATGACGTCAGATACAATCGTCTCAGCATAAATTTGAGCGTTGAGGTTGCCTCTGATCCAAATCAACTCAGTTCTTCCGCCGATCCAAATACCCGCCCATACCATGATGGTTCCACCACTATAAGGATGGACTTCCTGGCAGGATTTTAATCGCTGTTGGCGTCCAGGGGTTCTCCAGTGTCGTATACGTCTTGTATCCGGTCTCATACCAAAACGAGACTCATCAGAAAAGCACACGAAACGCCATTGTTCTTCTGCCCAATTTCTGTGTTCAAGAGCCCATTGATATCGAATCCTACGATTGTGCATTGCTATAGGTGGTACCCGTAGCGGTCTTCGGGAATGAAGGTTCACTTCATGCAAGCGGTTTCTGACTGTTTGGTCGCTAATTAAGTTCCCTGAAGAGTGATGAAGCCTCACGGCTAACATCATGGCGGTTATTGTTGGAGCTCTTCGAGTTAAGATTTGAATGTATTGGTCTTGTCTCCGTGTGGTGCAGCGATACCGTCCTCCATGGCGCTCAGCCACGGTACCAGTGCTTCGGTAACGTGTCCAAAGTCGACTGATAACACTCTGACTTGTATTCAGAGCTAAAGCCACAGTACGTTGCCGGGAACCAGCTTCTATCATTCCCACGGCTCTGAGCATTTCTTCCCTGCTTAAATGACGTCGCCGCTCCATAATAACGTTGGTTTTAATCAGTAGTAGGGAAACAGTAGCAATAATAATGTCTTCAATGCGTTGTATGTTTTTATAGGGAAAATATTGACAGCTGATTTTCATCTTTTACTCGAATTTGATTAACAGTTCCTGTTTCAAATTATGAAATGCACCAAAAAGGATCCATATAAATTTATAAAATCATAAATTTATTACAAAGCCACATCTCAATCTCAAGAAATCCGCATAAAAATGCTTGATCCCTAGACACTTTTGATGTGTGTATATACAATACACTAGCAGTCGCGCGGGGCTTCTCTCCCGTGGACTTTATCACGTTAAAAATATAACCTCCTTCTCTTGCAGTCGGGTAAAAGAGAAATAAGTTAAGTTAATAAGATAATCAAGCTTCAAGCTACTTCCATACCAAATTTCACCCAAATCCAACCAATACTTTCGAAGATTAGCGCGTTCAAACAAACAAAGAACCTTTTCTACTTTATAAAATTAATATAGATATGGTATAATGTATATGTATATTCTAAAACAAAAATATAGAAGTACAAGCCTTTTAAATCGATAGGGAATACATGCAAAAATGTCTAAGTTCAAAAGTCCTATTGTAGAAATAAAAATTAGCATTGCGCTGTTCTAATCCTGATCAACTATTACAATTTATTAATGAGTATAATAAGGATTCTGGTAATTCATTTGAACGCAGTCATAAATTTAAGAATTTACCGGATAGCTCTAAAGAGAGAGAGCCTTTGTTTTAACTGAACATGATGAAATTCGTAAAATAATGTTAATCAATCAATACAACCTTTTATTGTGGGTCATAGCATAGGTAGTACATGATACAGATCTTCCATATTGAATACAGATCAGCTGTGTCCCACCCTTAGGGCATACAATAGTTATAAAATAAATTAAATGACGTTGAGTCAGAATTTCTAGTTAAGGTCAATGAAGTCGTTATATACTGATGGGAGTGACGTCACATTAATAAGGGAACGCCTTATAGGAAATCTATTATGACAGGTTTCGGGTATTAACTTGAAGTCTTTAGGGAATTTTGACCTGGGTTTGAAAATACATGGTGTAAAGGGCAACGTTTGCGTAAGATATTTCAAAGGTTATCTTTTAGACAGGACTATTCTGGCGGACCAAAATTTCACTGAACTACCTCACGTTGACGTTTACAAAGATAAATCACAACTACATCTCAGTAGCATTCACAATTGAGTTGCCTTAGATAGGTGCATTCAGGACCACTCTATAAGATTAATGATTTTAGTTATCTCTAAAGATTTAGAACAATTGGTCCCGCTACTATTAATGTAAGTATTATACGGAAGAAAAATTTTGTAGCGGCATTTGGCAAGAATAAATGAATAGGGAATCTAGGTCAGTATTTTACCATTAATGTAGCTGAAATTTGACAATACCGTGGAGTATAATAAATCAAGTGCAAAACGCTGCATGGCGCTTCATACAGAGTTGCTTTCTCTCTAACTGGGAGACACTGAACTACGTAGGAATCTGATTCTTATTCATATATTTGTTTTTGTTCCATAATATCGTTTTAGATCTAATAATAATCGCTTAAAGCTAAGATACAATTATGGACCCTGTGGGATTCGGCAAAACATAAAATTAATACAATAATACTGTTGCGTCCAAAACGTATTTGAACGCATATTTTTGGTGTGGCAACATTCTATTGTCTTTGACGTTGACACTTCACATAACTTTTGACTTGACAGATTACCTTTGTTCCGGTTGAAAAAATGTCCGCTGTTGGGACCTTGTGATTTAATTGTTTTTGGAAATATCGAGTGGAATCGCCCGTTGTAACCAATAATTGGGTCGCGATTAAAGATAAATTGAACTCTAGAATCCCGAATTGAATGAAAAACCTGGGATATTTTGGAACATAACGCCGTATTGTCGCCAGACCGCATGGCCCGCGAGTTTGTTGAAAATAATTGTTCATAGTGATAAATAGCTACTAATCTGAGGCTAAAGTGTAGCAGAGTTGTGCTGTGATGCTATCTGGACCACGCCATCTGAAGACCGGCGCCTTGTGAACGTCCATGAACACTTGCGCACATTACACATTTCACTTACTCACTTAATACTTACATACATACCACACGGACATGGCCTCAGGAGGGTCGTAACTTGGAGTCCCAGCTCAGAAGGTAAGTGGTAGAATTTTATATTGACAGGGCCGGAGAGCCTGTAGTTTTGTTTGTTTGCAAGCAACGGTATAGCTCCACGTACCGTGGACCGTTCAGCATACCAGTATCGTTGCGCTGGCTTGGTACTGAACAAATACAAAAATAAAATTTTAGAAAACATAAAACGTGTACCTAAATAGATTAAAATAATAATAATAATAAGTGTCATAGAATAACAAAAAACCAGTCGAAATATTAACCGTTATCATGTCTAAGTAAAATAAATCATAATTATATATATTAAGACCAATGCCCATATAATTTAATTATTATTATTCTCATTCAAATAATCGTTGAATGTATGAAGTAATATCTGCTTGAGTTGATTAATAAATAATATTTCACCAATTCCATTTATGGCATCCGGAAGTTTATTATATATTTTTAACAAATCAAATAAAATTCATTTATTTGTTTAAAATGTGGTACAAAACATGGTAGCATAATATAATACTTAATGCAATGACACATTTCGCAATAAATTGGCTTGCAAATATTAAACTATAATAGTGTGCCTAATATAATCTTAACTATAACTAATTGAATACTTACAATAATATTTTAAAAACATGAAGAAACAAACCAAACATTACTACCAAAATTTCCAACCAGAGTTTATACAATAATAATAAATTTACAATATATTTCTGTAATTGACAAGACCTTTTTTTTAAAAAAAAAAACTGCTGTTGAATAAAAACTGAGAGATGAGCCACTTTAAAAAAAAAAATAACAAAAGAAAACTGCAGAATTTTCTGTAGGGAAGATCGGTAATAAATTTTGGTATGGAATTATAAACAAGCGGGGCCATATAAACACAGCTGAATAATTCTATTCTAGGTACAGGCAATTTTAATTGATGTTGTGTAACTTTCCGCGTATTATTATTTTTATTAGCTTCAAAAAGTGAAGAATTATTTTTTTACAAATTTGGCTATTTCAAGTATCTAAATACAAGGAACTGTGAGTAGGTTATTGGATTTAAATAATGGTTTGCAAGAATCAGTCTAGTCCATAGTAAGAGGACATTGTTCCGGCTCCATACATGTCACGCCTATGAATCGTTTGAATCGAAAATGACTTAGATAGACTTTAAATATTTTATGAAATCATAGTAAATCAATTTTTAATAACGGACACTTGAAGATACAAAAATAATCAATTTATCGAAATCAAGTCCGAAAATAGCCAGGTAGTAAGGGTCACAGAGTCCTTTATACACAGCCGAGTCTACCAAGAGAGTCCGTTATCAAGCCAAAGTTGTTAGAATAAAACAATAAAACTCATATACCTAAAATCGCAAAGCAAAGAACGTTGGAATAAAAATTGAAGTAAGTGAAGTATAAGCACACCAGTGTTGCCAATTACGAAAAGCTATCATACCCGAATGCTATGCCAGAAATTCCCGGTTTTGTTTTTGTTTTTAAAAATATTTTTTAGATATTCATTTATTTAATGTCAGTAATAGGATACAGTGCCCATTTGATTTATTGAAATTATATTATTATGTACCTATATGTGATCAACTCAAATTCAGAAATAATCAGTCAATTAAACATGCGAATGTGAGCTTCACTAAGTGAATAAGACAAAGCGTCAGACTGAAGAAGCATGGGGATTTCCCATCCTCAATTAGCTGACGATTATATATTATTTACTAGGGTTAAATTAATAACCATTCAATATTTTATTATTATTATTTCTATCTATACGTTCAAAATACCCGAAATATTCCGAATTTTATCAATATCTGATTTATTCCCGACAACCGTCCGTATTTCCTGAAATCGGGGAAAATCTCTTAAATCAGCAACACTAGCTGGCCAATAGACATTTTTTTTACGGCACCACGCATACGTTAATCGTAACCCAACTTCTTATTTTGAATTTATTTATTTCAAGTGTCGGTGGAATACTAAAATATGTTTCAAGCAGTATAAAAAGAAATGAAAATTATCATATAATTTATATTCATATCGGTTTCATAGGCTAAAATCAAACAATTCCACACGATGATACCATATCGGATAATAGAACAAACATAGGAATGATATACCATTAGCGCGGTTGATCTAAACATATTTCATCAATATGTGAAATGTTCATCAAGAGTATATATATGAAAGTACTCTGTGATCAAGAGTTATACCCAAAAGTTTTGTTATGTGTACCTGCTCAACTATTTGATCTCTAGGTGTAATTTTAAGGAGGATATGTTTACTTTTCTGGGATTTAAAATTTAATATTTTAGTTTTTTCAATGTACATTTTTAAAGCGTTTATTATCATCGACATAACATGAGTACTATTTAATTCTTGTATCTAACTGATCAGTCAGGATGGTTATCACCACGGGTATTAATGAAAGACACGTATTTTCTAGCAAACTTCATTTCTATAATATAAATAGATGTATACTATGTTCTATGAAAAAGGGTATATAACAAATTCCTCCTTAATAATATGGATTACTTTTTAATAATATAATATAGTCGGTTGTTTAACCGCCTAAAATTTAAATAATTATGCAAAGAATTTGGATATCCATTCAGTTAAACAAACGCAAATGGCTTTTTACAATAACTGTAAAAGTATTACACCTATCGTATGTTCTTGTGTTTATTTCACGCAGGGGATATTGGGAAATAAACGGTATAAAATAATATCCATACCAGCGTACAGTAACATGAAGCACAAAAGCGGCTCTTCTGTAGCTGCAAACCGTATGAAATATTAATCCATGCAAGCTAATGACGATAGCGACATCGATAGAATAGGCGATGAAGTGGACAGCCATTATTAAATGAAATTAGTGTGTTTTGAAGCCCGTAAAATCTGTACTGGTCGAATCATATGTGAGCCTTGTAAAGATGCACACAGATTTGAGTGGGCTCGTCCAGAAAGCAAAAGCATGTGTCAAAAAAAAATGTATGTTTATCCCGATGTTTATACAACCTACATATTTCAAATATTCATAATAATTACACACACATACACATTACATATATATATATATATATATGCTTTATAATTAAAGCAATTGTTCATGTCTAAAGAATTAAAGTCTTAAGAATGTCAATTTGTACAATATAGAATAAAAGAAATTATAATTTGTAAGAATTACTAATGGCTCTTGTACAATATAATAATCTGAGCGGCTCAACCTCGAGCCTTTTAAACTTCAATATAGTATGTATTTCGGTTAAACCATATTATACTATATAAAGCTAAATTACCACTCACTGACTCACTGACATAATTGTTCTCCCAGATGGTGGATGGGGAGGTGGGTATATTTTGACAGATTCGTAAACAAGTAACTCTGAAACCTACGGGAAAAGTGCCAAACCTCCCCTTTTCCCCCCCCTTCTCCCCCCTCCCTATCGTATCTCGGAAACTACGAGACCCGTATTTTTTTTTTTACGGATTCGTATAGAGGAGGCTCGGTAAAGTAAAAACCATTTTTCAAAGTCCCCCCCCCGCCCCCCTTCTCCCCTCCCTTTAGGCGGATCTCGGAATCTAAGAGACTTGGAACATTTTTTTTTTCAGATTCATTTAGAGGGGCAATGCTTTAGTCGAAATACTTGTGCAACCCCCCCCCCATTTCCCCCCCCCCCTTTTTTTTTTTTTCACAAGCACGCGAGGTGCTTGCACCTCGCGCAACACGCAAATACTTGATTTAGAGGGGCAATGCTTTAGTTTTTTTCACAAGCACGCGAGGTGCTTGCACCTCGCGCAACACGCAAATACTTTTTTTTTTCACAAGCACGCGAGGTGCTTGCACCTCGCGCAACACGCAAAACTGTACCCCCCCCCATCTCCTCCCATCACCCCCTACTTTTTTTTTTCACAAGCAACACGCAAATACAAAACCCCCCCATCACCCCCCTTCCATTTTTTTTTTTCACAAGCACGCGAGGTGCTTGCACCTCGCGCAACACGCAAATACTAAACACCCCCCATCTCCCCCCATCACCCCAACCTTTTTTTTTTTCACAAGCACGCGAGGTGCTTGCACCTCGCGCAACACTCAAATACTAGTTATACTATATAAAGCTAGATTACCACTGACTGACTCACTCACTCATTGACATAATTGTTCTCCCAGATGGTGGATGGGGAGGTGGGTATATTTTGACAGATTCGTAAACAAGTAACTCTCAAACCTACGGGAAAAGTGCCAAACCTCCCCTTTTACCCCCCCTTCTCCCCCCCCCCCCTATCGTATCTCGGAAACTACGAGACCCGTATTTTTTTCTTTTTACGGATTCGTATAGAGGAGGCTTGGTAAAGTAAAAACCATTTTTCAAAGTCCCCCCCCTCGCCCCCCTTCTCGCCCCCTTTAGGCGGATCTCGGAAACTAAGAGACTTGGAACATTTTTTTTTTCAGATTCATTTAGAGGGGCAATGCTTTAGTCGAAATACTTGTGCAACCCCCCCCCCCCATCACACACCCCTCTTTTTTTTTTTTTTTTTTGTCTTCACAAGCACGCGAGGTGCTTGCACCTCGCGCAACACGCAAATACTTAATTTAGAGGGGCAATGCTTTAGTTTTTTTCACAAGCACGCGAGGTGCTCGCACCTCGCGCAACACGCAAATACTAGTTATACTATATAAAGCTAAATTACCACTCACTCACTCACTCACTGACTCATTGACAGAATTGTTCTCCCAGATGGTGGATGGGGAGGTGGGTATATTTTGACAGATTCGTAAACAAGTAACTCTCAAACCTACGGGAAAAGTGCCAAACCCCCCCTTTCCCCCCCCTTCTCCCCCCCCCCCCCCCATCGTATCTCGGAAACTACGAGACCCGTATTTTTTTCTTTTTACGGATTCGTATAGAGGAGGCTCGGTAAAGTAAAAACCATTTTACAAAGTCCCCCCCCCCACCCCCCTTCTCACCCCCTTTAGGCGGATCTCGGAATCTAAGAGACTTGGAACATTTTTTTTTTCAGATTCATTTAGAGGGGCAATGCTTTAGTCGAAATACTTGTGCAACCCCCCCCATCACCCCCCCCTCTTTTTTTTTTTTTTTTTTCACAAGCACGCGAGGTGCTTGCACCTCGCGCAACACGCAAATACTTGATTTAGAGGGGCAATGCTTTAGTTTTCTTCACAAGCACGCGAGGTGCTTGCACCTCGCGCAACACCCAAATACTAAACCCCCCCATCACCCCCCCATTTTTATTTTTTATTTTTTTATAAAAAGCACGCGAGGTGCTTGCACCTCGCGCAACATGCAAATACTAAACCCCCCACCATCACCCCCCCCACTTTTTTTTCACAAGCACGCGAGGTGCTTGCACCTCGCGCAACACGCAATATCGCATCTCGGAAACTACGAGACCCGTATATACTTGATTTAGAGGGGCAATGCTTTAGTTTTTTTCACAAGCACGCGAGGTGCTTGCACCTCGCGCAACACGCAAATACTTTTTTTTTTTCACAAGCACGCGAGGTGCTTGCACCTCGCGCAACACGCAAATACTAAACGCCCCCATCTCCCCCCATCACCACCACGCCCTTTTTTTTTTTTTTTTTTCACAAGCACGCGAGGTGCTTGCACCTCGCGCAACACGCAAATACTAGTTATACTATATAAAGCTAGATTACCACTCACTCACTGACTCACTGACATAATTGTTCTCCCAGATGGTGGATGGGGAGGTGGGTATATTTTGACAGATTCGTAAACAAGTAACTCTCAAACCTACGGGAAAAGTGCCAAGCCTCCCCTTTTCCCCCCCCTTCTCCCCCCCCCCCCCTATCGTATCTCGGAAACTACGAGACCCGTATTTTTTGTTTTTTACGGATTCGTATAGAGGAGGCTCGGTAAAGTAAAAACCATTTTTCAAAGTCCACCCCCCCGCCCCCCTTCTCCCCCCCTTTAGGCGGATCTCGGAATCTAAGAGACTTGGAACATTTTTTTTTTCAGATTCATTTAGAGGGGCAATGCTTTAGTCGAAATACTTGTGCAACCCCCCCCCCCCCCCATCACCCCCCCCATCACCCCCCCCCCTCTTTTTTTTTTTTTTTTTACAAGCTCGCGAGGTGCTTGCACCTCGCGCAACACGCAAATACCAATTTCTTTTTTCACAAGCACGCGAGGTGCTTGCACCTCGCGCAACACGCAAATACTAAACCCCCCCATCACCCCCCCCCCTTTTTTTTTTTTTTTTTTCACAAACTCGCGAGGTGCTTGCACCTCGCGCAACACGCAAATACTAGTTATATTATATAAAGCTAGATTACCACTCACTCACTGACTCACTGACATAATTGTTCTCCCAGATGGTGGATGGGGAGGTGGGTATATTTTGACAGATTCGTAAACAAGTAACTCTCAAACCTACGGGAAAAGTGCCAAACCCCCCCTTTTCCCCCCCTTCTCCCCCCCCCCCCTATCGTATCTCGGAAACTACGAGACCCGTATTTTTTTCTTTTTACGGATTCGTATAGAGGAGGCTTGGTAAAGTAAAAACCATTTTTCAAAGTCCCCCCCCCCCGCCCCCTTTCTCCCCCCCTTTAGGCTGATCTCGGAATCTAAGAGACTTGGAACATTTTTTTTTTCAGATTCATTTAGAGGGGCAATGCTTTAGTCGAAATAATTGTGCAACCCCCCCCCCATTTCCCCCCCCCCCTTTTTTTTTTTTTTTTCACTAGCACGCGAGGTGCTTGCACCTCGCGCAACACGCAAAAACTAAACACCCCCAACTCCCCCCATCACCCCCCCCCTTCTCTTTTTTTTTTTTTTTTCACAAGCACGCGAGGTGCTTGCACCTCGCGCAACACGCAAATACTTGATTTAGAGGGGCAATGCTTTAGTTTTTTTCACAAGCACGCGAGGTGCTTGCACCTCGCGCAACACGAAAATACTAGTTTTATATATATATAAGTACATTGAAGGGCCGGATTATGGATCAGTATCTACATATTATATCATATTTGAGTAAAACTAATGTGTATGAGGTTAAAGAAATTTTGAAGTTTTTGTTGTTAGAACAATTTTTATGATAAAACTTCTGTAATATTTTCTTGTGGTACAAGTAAAAGTAATATAGATGTGTTCTGTAACTGTATTTTTTTATGTAACTGGGAACAATAGTTTTCAAAATTCGCAACTGTAAATTATAAAAATGTCCTCGACGTAGGTTTTGTATGTACGTCCATAGCTACTGAGGCTAAAATCAATTACAGAATCAGCCAGTGCAAGGTACAAAGTTCTAAGTATTTTGTATGGTAACTTATACTTAAGAATTGATAACTTTGATAATATAGACCTCAGCTTATTACACACATGATCAATGTGCGGCCGCCAGTGGAAATTATGATCTAGTATCAGACCAAGATACATATGATTAGTGACTAACTCCAATGATTGGCAATTACACGGTTTGACAATCCACGAAATACTTATTATTGAGTAGTTTCGGTGGCCATCTGTGGTGTTCATCATCAGTTCCACTTTCGACAATCTCTTCAATGGTGCTTTTCAAGAGCAACTGCTCAAGGTACCTACTATAAGAAATACCCAAAACGCTACAGGTGTGCCAATAATATTTGAAGAGTTCCCTCGATTTCTCCATGATTCCATCATCAGATCCAAACGTGACGACAATGGGACCAACTAGAAAGTATTAAAAAAAAAAAGGATTTTCCAAATCGGTCCAGCCATCAGCGAGTTATGAGGTTACAAAAAAAAAGGTTCAAGACGAATTGAGAACCTCCTCCTTTTTTTGGAGCCGGTTAAAACACTGCAAAGTAAAAAATAACTTTAATTTCGGTAGTCAGTGTCTTTAGTTTTGTATTTTCGTTTTTGGCACCGACTTCCGAAATTAAAGTTATTTTTCACTTTGCAGTGTTTTTGGGAGTTGGTTTAATTTTTTGGTAAAAAGATTTTATTTCGCTCTTTTTAGCTGGTCGATTTTTAACTTACCTGGTTACAAGAGCCTAAATGTCAACTAAGTACTTATAATCATTTACAACATATTGCTTTTCCCAATGTTGGGTCGTTAATTGTTGAGGAGTTCCCCTGGTACTTCACCATCAGCTTCACTTCACCATATGCATTGTGACAAGCATATTGTGCTTATTAACCACATTCAAGTAATCGAAGCAGATGACATGAAATGCCGTAAAACGTGGCAACTTGACCATATTTCATATTAAAAAACTAATTATTTTTTTAACCATAAGACGCATAGAAACTAAAACTATTTGTTTATAATAATATAATACATTTGGCTCACTTTACCGTAATCGTCATTCTATAAAAACACTTATTTTAACCTGTAGAAAAGAATAAACAACATGGGTAAACATGACAAATTTTTGGCAACTTTACCTACGCACCGTATTCATCATGACATGATATGCAATACATTGTATTGCATATTAAAGAGTAGTTGAGGTAAAGACGGCCTAAATTACGATTACTAGGTACTTTTAAAAATGAAAAGAATATGAGGAAATCAATAACGATAACGGCACGGTAATATTATGTATACAGTATTCCGACTTCATACAAACGGACGAAGCGCGAGCTATACCTACGCGCCTCGATCTCGGTGTGCGCTCGGTTTGATGACAGTCGCGACCGGCGACTGTGCTGCAGTGACGAACGGTGTGTTGTTTTTTTAACAATAACCGCGCGATTTTTCGCTATAAATAAGTTCAAGTACATATTTAATATGACGAGTAAGATATATTGTGCTGTTTTTGGTTTCATGAATTCGTCAATAACGCATCCAGAGATAACTTTTTTTAGATTACCTGGAAACTTTGAAAGGTACCTAAGACTAAAATAATTTTACTTACTAGTAGGTATGTACATAATGTGTTTCTTTTTAATGGATTCCTTTTATCTCCCGAAAAAAAAAAAGATGTCTGGATTAATAAATAAAGTTAATAGAGTAAAGGAAAGTGATTGACACGAGTGAAATAGGTAGTTATAGGCGGTTCATGAATCATGATACGGTAGGTACGCTTGTGTTAAAACCTCGGGGCATGTGTGTTTTGTTTTGTTAGTTTGTATACCTAATTCAAAGTAAATACGTGGTATTTTATTATTAATAATAGTTGTTTATTGTACTGTGTATATGAATAATACTAGAAAAAATATAAACATGTTTTTTTAATAATTAAATCTACCAATCAAAAAACAACACGCATTTTTATTGAACACTTCCTATTCAATTCACAAAATATTTTATTTGTTTATATAAAAATAGTATATTTACAATCACAAAACTAAATGGAAACGCAAAGTGGGCAAATGTAATTAAAATGCTGGAGGCGGTAGCCCTATCGCATGTTTACGTACCGCGCGGCTGTAGGTATTTATTTCTAAGATACGGCCGAGTCACAATACTGTATGATAATATTACCGTGATAACGTCAACACAGACAGTAGGTAAAGTTGCCATGGGGTTCATTGAAATCTACATACAAATAATTTGTAACGCTCATGGTTGTCAAAAAACAGAAAGTGTTTTTACGAAATACAGTAATAACCCGCTTTACGCGAGGGATACGTTCCGGAAAAAATCGCGTTAACTGAAATTCGCGTATATCGAGGTTTGTGATTAAACATAGTCAAAATTGAATACAAAAAAAATACGAATCATTTTTAACCGACTTCAAAAAAAGGAGGTTTACAATTCGACTTGAACTTTTTTTTTTTTTTTATGTATGTTACCTCATAACTCGGAGATGGCTGGACCGATTTGGAAAATTCTTTTTTTGTTTGAAAGGGTATACTTTCTAGTTGGTCTCATTGTCGTCACGTTTGGATCTGATGATGGGATCCTGGAGAAATCGAGGGAACTCTTCAAATATTATAGGCACACCTACAGCGTTTTGGGTATTTCTTATAGTACCTTGTGCAGTTGCTCTCGAAAAGCACCATTTGTGGAAGTGGAACTGATGATGAAGACCCCAGATGGCCACCGAAACTACTCAATAATAGGTATTTCGTTTATTGCGATTAGATTACTTGAATATGGATGTTAAGCACTTTACGCTCGTCACAATGCATATGGTGAAGTAGAGCTGATGGTGATGTACCAGGAGAACTCCTCAAAAATTAACGGCTCTGCACCGGGAAAAGCAATATTTTGTAAAAGGCGATAAGTAGTTGACATTTTGGCTTTTGTAACTAGATAAATTACAAACCGACCCACTAAAAAGCGTGAAAAAAAACTTTTTAGCAAAAAATAGAACCGACTTCCATATAAAAACACTACAAAGGCAAAAATAACTTTAATTTCGGAAGGCGGTGTCTTTAGTTTTGTATATATTTTTGTTTTTGACACCGCCTTCCGAAATTAAAGTTATTTTTGCCTTTGTAGTGTTTTTATATGGAAGTCGGTTCTATTTTTTGCTAAAAAGTTTTTTTCTTATAACTTAGGAGAATATATTATAGCCTAAGGTCTGACTTGGCTAGTTTTCATATACGAATTATATTATAGCCTTCGCAAGTTCTAAACCTGTTACTTGTCGGTTCTTATTTTATAACTAACCATCGAACATAACTACTTAAAATCATTTACAAAATATTGCCTTTCCCAATGTTGGGCCGTTAATTATTGAGGAGTTCTCCTGGTACTTCACCGTCAGCTTCACTTCACCTTTTAATCCATTGTGACGAGCATATTGTGCTTAATAACCACATTCAAGTAATCGAAGCGGAACACATGAAATACTTATTATTCCTACTTATATAATGAGTAGTTCCAGTGGCCATCTGTGGTCTTCATCATCAGGTCTAAAATTTTCCAAATCGGTTTAGCCGTCTTGGAGTAATCGGTGACCATACATAAAAAAAAATCCTCCTTTTTTGTCGTCGGTTGAAAATGGAGACCACACTTCGAATACCTACTTGAAGCAAAACTTATGTATCGCTATCTCGCTCACTATGGTCAGACCCTCTCTTTCGAAGTAGTGTAACCTTAATTTTATTTTACCTAGGACATTACGTTTTATTTAATTAATATATATCCACATCTCTGTTCTCTTCTAGACTTAGCTCTTTAAAAATTGATGAAAGATGCGTATAATAAATTACGAAAGAAGCTGTTACAATGTGAACGTTGGGAAGTTCCTGATTTATTAAATTTGGCTGTGTTATGAGTATAGACTATGACCAGTACAAAAGTTTAGTTCCTGTAGCGATACGAAATTAATTATAGATACTAAAGACGAGGCCGAGGCCGACCCAGGAAGAGGTGGCGAGACGACCTGGACGCCTACCGCAGGGGCTGGTTTGAGGTGGCTCAGGATATCTGGAAGGGTTTGGGTGAGGCCTTTGCCCAGCAGTGGGACAGGGCTAGCTAATATAAAAATATATGTGCGGGAGACTGGAAACTAACTTATTGTGTATGTAGCGTAAAAACGAAAAGGGGTTGTTGACCAATCCAACTAGCCTATAATATGGACTCGAGTATACACCGTTAAATTATGATCGTTTTAATCCTTTGAACCGGTGGTTTCACTTATAAAATACTATTCATTAAAAGATTTTACAGCAATGTGACCCTTAAAATAAAAAACATAGCAAGTGATAAGGTAAAACTCGCAAAATGCATGAAATAAGTAGTAGCGCCACGAGATAGTTACCTACGCAACGACCGACCCGCTCAGCTGATTTTCACGTAAACGAATTAAATGATTCTATATTTATTATTATTTAATTTATTTATTTATTTATTCCTACATATTTTTACGGGCTTAAAACCGACATAACTGCTTTGTGTCTAAGACATCTATACTAATATTATAAAGAGGAAACCTTTGTAGTTTTGTATGTTTGTATTGAATAGGCTCAAAAACTACTGGACCGATTTCAAAATTTCTTTTACCATTACTTAGAGGGATTCTTCCGAATCCGTATAGGCTATATTTTATCCCGGAAAATAGATAGGATTTTTCGTGGTAGCGAAAATTGTGGAGTAAGGCGTCGAAAAAACTGCGTACGTTAACGATTCTCGCGAACACTGCCTATATTTAATATAAACATTGCACCCGTGCGAAGCCGGGGCGGGTCGCTAGTACCTAATAAAATAATTATGCTAAAAGCGGTACCTAGGTACTCTACATTTAAAAATCAATCTTGACAGGCCTGCTAGTTATGGCGTATTTAAAAATGTGGAATCTAAATTATGTACAACGATTTAAAAAATTAAAAGTTCTAATTACATGATTAAAAAAAAAGTTCTGTTACATACCTAAATCTCACCTAATCAAAATTATTTACAACCATTTAAAAAGAGTTCTGTTATAAACCTAATAATTAATCACCTCTGAATCATCATTAGTTAGACTTCACGATATCATAATAATTGTTCAAAGAGACGCCATTATTTTCGCGCGACAACACACCGATGCTGATGGCGTCTTAGAGAAACTGAATTTTTATGTCATGACGTGTCACTCCTGCGCTACCCTTATAACTACCGGAATTGCGGTCACCGCAAAACAGTGTGCGCAAGGCCTTAGCGCGCGGGGTGCGCACGTTTCGTACTGCCAATCAAATGGGGTTTGGGGGCGGGGTTTGGTCTAGGATTGGCTAGTTTTTGTGAGTCCACGTGAACTAGGCGAACGCGTCATTGTTGTTATAATCGAATGGTGTCTACTAATGGTTCGCATTATTTATTCACTCAGGAGTAAATTAATTCGAGTTATTAAAAAAGGTACTTTATTTTTTAAAATTAACTTTGCAAATCGATAGTGTTTCATGCACCGGTTCGACCCTCCACGGGATTAAAACGATCAAAATTTAACCATGTATACATAATACGTACGTTCAAGGATTGCGGTCTGAAGGAGAACTCGAAGAAGCTACTGTTGTTTCAATGATGCGGAGTTGTGATAGAAATGAAAAAAGGATCATGAAGGAAAAATTACTGCATGAAAGTCGCAACGCAACAGATTTCACGGTGGATGAAGCTTTAAGTACCTATATTTACAGATTTAGATATTTCGAAATTACAATACGGATTACTTCGAGCAAGTCTGATTAACAAAAACTTCGACATATTGCCATCATATAATATACTGACGAACGCCAAAAAACTGTGTTAACCTCCACCATCCAACATTCAAAGAACCGATATAAGTGCCAAAGTAAATCTACATCATTTGCTGGATCACACGTGTCCTCCCGCTGAATCCGCAACAGGTATGTAGCTCCCGAAACACCCATGTCTGGTAAGTACCTGCGTCTGGCGGTAGGTGAGGACGCCGAGGCGTTTCTCCAGCCACTCCTCAAAGAGGAGACTTATCGCTGCGATTGTGGCGTGCCCAAAGATTTGACCTTATATAACACCTCTAATTGACAGCAAGCCAAACTTAACGTTCCGTTCAGTGTTGCACGACTTAGCAAATCAGAAATAGACATCTATTATTACTTATAATAAATCTGTAGAGAGGTCAATTCTGTACATGAAATATATTTCCAAAATAACTATCAGGGGGTGATTAGGGATCGATACTGATGCCAAAAAATGCAATCTGTAAAATTCTTGTCTGTCGTCTGTCTGTCTGTAATTCTGTATAACCGTTATAGAAACAAAAACTACTCGACGGATTTTAACGAAACTTGGTATAATTATTTTTCATACTCCTGAGCTGGTTATAGTATACTTTTCATCACGCTACAATCAATAGGAGCAGAGCAGTGAAGGCAAATGTTGGGAAAACGGGAGAAGTTACTCCATTTTTTAAGCTTCCGTCGCGTGTTCAACCTTAATGGTTAAAGCTACACCGAAATCATTTCATGACGGAAATGTTCTCCTTAAAATTATATAAAAAATATCCCACGACAGCATATGTCTATCTTTTATGGTTGACTCACAATAACACGTGTAACTCCCGATAGCTTAGCAGTTCAAAGCATTCTGATTATAATATTTGTCTACTCTTACGTTTATAACACTCTCAGTCACCCCTAATTGAAAAAGTTAACATTATTAACTATTCCATAAAAAAGAATCATATAAATCGGTATAGAAACACCAAAGTTATACATGAAATACGCTACTAATAAGCCATCGCGCGTGAATAATGAACATGATTCAGTCATGCTATAAGGATTATTTTTGAGAATCAGTCGCCGCGCTCGACGCGTCTCGCGGCCGAATGTATAAAATTTCGTTCTATAGGTACTTATGCCTCATGTGAACGTGATCTAAACAATATTACCAATACATTAACTTAATAACACACAAGGAGTTACACGCTGACGGAGTCGCGGGCACAGCTATTAACAATAATATTGCGAGGTTCCGTATTGCGATATTTTTCAACAGTATTATAGATTACTTAACATATTATATTTCCCTACTAAATTACGAAAGTTAATCTGTCTGTTATATCAAAATCACTGAACCGTGAGGAAGGACATAGGCTACTTTTTTTACGAAAAACGACGGAAACGCGGACGAAGTCGCGGGCAACAGCTATCTATACTAATAATATAAGGCTGAAGAGTTTGTTTGTTTGTTTGAACGCGATAATCTCAGGAACTACTGGTTCGAATTGAAAAAAATATTTTTTAATTAAATAGCTAGTTATACTATATAAAGCTAAATTACCACTGACTGACTGACTGACTCATTGACATAATTGTTCTCACAGATGGTGGATGGGGAGATGTGTTTATTTTGACAGATTCGTAAACAAGTAACTCTCAAACCTACGGGAAAAGTGCCAAACCTGCCCTTTTCACCCCCCTTCTTCCCCCTCCCTATCGTATCTCGGAAACTACGAGACCCGTATTTTTTTCTTTTTACGGATTCGTATAGAGGAGGCTCGGTTAAAGTAAAAACCATTTTTCAAAGTCACCCCCTTGCCCCCCTTCTCACCCCCTTTAGGCGGATCCCGGAAATTAAGAGATTTGGAACATTTTTTTTTAGATTTATGTAGAGGGGCAATGTTTTAGTCGAAATAATTGTTCAACCCCCCCCATCACCCCCCCCCCATTTTTTTTTCACAAGCACCCGAGGTGCTTGCACCTCGCGCAACACGCAAATACTAAACCCCCCCCATCTCCCCCCATCAGCGCCCCCCTTTTTTTTTCTTTTTTTTTCACAAGCACGCGAGGTGCTTGCACCTCACGCAACACGCAAATACTAGTTACATTATAATGTTCGATTGACACTATTGACAGCAGGCCAAGCAATTTGACCAGCAAGGACAAAACCTATATACCTGTAGGTTTTATTAATTAAACATCACAGTAAATATATATGTATTAGAATAAGATTAGAATTACAATTCTAATCTTATTCTAATACATATATAATAATTGAATAATTTAATTTAATTGTTTAATTTTTAATTGAATGCTAAAATACATTTTAGCATTCAATTAACAAAACCTCCTTCGTATTTACATCTTGCTTTGTTTTTTAAATTGCTGATGTTTTTGTTTATAAGTAAATCTGTTTCATTTTTTATTACAAACTAGCTTTTGCCCGCGACTTCGTCCGCGTGGAATAGTTACTTTGGGCTAACGTTAAATTTAACCCCGATTTTGAAGCATTCTTCATTGGTGCTCCGCTCCTATTGGCCTTAGCGTAATGATATATAGCCTATGGCCTTTCTCTATAAATTGACTATTTAATTAAAAATATTTTTTCAATTCGAACCAGTAGTTCCTGAGATTATCGCGTTCAAACAAACAAACAAACTCTTAAGCCTTATATTATTAGTATAGATAGCTGTTGCCCGCGACTTCGTCCACGTTTCCGTCGTTTTTCGTACAAAAAAGTAGCCTATGTCCTTCCTCACGGTTCAGTAATTTTGATGTAACAGACAGATTAACTTTCGTAATTTAGTAGGGAAATATAATATGTCAATCTATAATACTGTTGAAAAATATCGCAATACCGAACCGCACAATATTATTGTTAATAGCTGTGCCCGCAACTCCGTCAGCTTGTAATTCCTTGTGTGTTATTAAGTTGATGTATTGGTAATATTATTTAGATCACGTTCACATGAGGCTTAAGTACCTATAGAACGACAGTACTTCAGCGCAAAGCTTCCGGGTAAACTATGCTGAAAGTTGACCCGTCCGGCACGTGAACATAAAGATTTCTAGAACTGCTAACCCGGGAAAGAGCGACGTACAACTGACCATGCGAGAAACAACTGATACCGAGATCTACTCCAGCAACACGAAAAGTCTGCCCTTGAGCCTTATTAATTGTCATTGCATAACACACCTGTTCAGTCCCAAGCCAGCGCAACGATACTGGTATGCTGAACGGTCCACGTTACGTGGAGCTTAACGTTGCTCTTCAAACAAAGTTACACAATAGCCTCTTCGGCCTACAAACCATATATATAAATAACAGTTCTAACCACTTACCTTCTGCACTGGGTACACCAACTTCGACCTTCCTAGGTCACGCCCAAGTGTGGTATGTATGTGAATATGAGGTGAGTAAATGAAAGTGTGATGTAAGTCAAGTGTTCTGAACGGTCACAAGGCGTCAGTCTCCAGATGGCGCGGTTCAGATCAGCATCACAGCCCTAACTCGCACCGGATTGAAGCTATTTATCACTACTTATTTCCAACAAATGCGCGTGCCACGAGGTGGCAACAACCCGGCGACAAATCCAAAAATATCCCAGGGTTTTCGTCAATCCGGGATTACAACTTTAAACAATAGTTAATTCGCGACCCAATTATCGGTTTCAACACGCGATTCCAAACGATATTTTATCAATTATAATTAACTCAACAGGTCCGACGCGGACATCTTTTCCAAGGAAGCAAAGTCTGTCAAGTCAAAAAGTTATGTCAAGTGTCAACATCAAAAAGACAATAGAATGTTGCCACACCAAAGATCGTTCAAAAATACATTTGGACGCAACATCTACCCCCCCCCCCCGGACGGGCCTACCCGTCCGCTGATCAATTGGAAGTCTTGACCAGGTTGCGAATTTAACACAGCTTCAATGCGGCCAAATACCGTAGCTAGTTCCTCAAAGGTGAGAACGGTGTCTCCCAACAATCTCCGCCAGCGTCCCTTTGCCGCTTTCACCGCAGCCCCAAAAATACCCCCCCAATGGGGGGCAGGCTGGCGGGTCAAACAACCAAGTGACCCCTCGGCGGGCCAAACTATTACCAATGTCAACCTGGCTCTCATTAGGAAGGCGTGTACCTCCTTCAAATAGTTACTTATACCCTTGTAATTCGTACCGCAATCAGACCTAATCAAAGAAGGTAACCCACGGCGAGACACAAATCTTTCCAAAGTCGCCTCAAAGGTCTCTGTCGAGAGGGAGGTTACCAGCTCCAAATGTACTGCCTTGGTTGACAGGCAGACAAACACAAATAAGCCTTAACAATCTTACTATTACGAAGGGTGGACGTCTTCAACAAAAGGGGACCAACAAGTCCGTTACGATGCCAGCAAAGGGCCTCGCCTCATTGACGCGATCAGCCGACAAAATCCAAATTTCTCGCTGCAGAATGGCCAACAGCGCATTGCAACCGGCATGCGAGTTCTTAGTGTGACGATCAGTCACCAACAATTGAACCAAGTGGCCCTCCTTGGGCAACAAAAGGGGGTGACGGGCCCCATAAGGAAGGCTAGAGTGCCTCAACCGTCCTCCAACAGGGTTTCCCGAAGTGGCTCGTCCCAACCAAGTTCAGTTATAACAAGGGCAGGAGCACCAATTTTACGGTACGGACAACTCACAAGGGTGATTTCAAACCAGGTCCTTCCCTCAACAGTGGTGTCAGCCGGTTCGCCAATTCCCCAAATTTTGCCTGAAAGGTCATTCACCTTCAGGCCAACCTGTCCCGCTAACCAAGACGACAAAAGGCAACCCTGGACTCCCGTGTCCAAAATGGCACAGACCACAATCGAGTCACCCAAGGGTCCCCAGACCTTGACCGAGGCCGTTGGCAACAAAACCGTCTTGATAGGGGGGTCCTTTAGCGGGGCAGGCGTCAATCTCTTAGTGATGCCTGGGCGGCGACCGATTGCCGCATCCAGGCTGCCTTCGTTCACGACGAGGCCAACAATCAAAATATTCGTCTGCGCGGTGTCCCGAGCCGCTCGCCATCACTGGAGGGGTATATCCCACCGGATGCCCGAATGGCGGAGGGTGGGACTCCAGCCGGGGACGTTCCGCCAACGGAGGGGAAAGGCAGCGGCGCCGACCCGGGCACTGCTGCCTAGCAGCCAATGCGCGTTCTCCCTGACGAGGGGAGACCAAATGGCGCTCGCGGGGCTCCCGTTCAACTTGCGCGGGGGGTGGAGTGCGGCGTACAGAATCGCGGGTCTCAGCCCGGTGCTCGTCTCCGGGGTACCCCCCCTTGCGCGAACCCCCCTCAGAAGCTGGTCTGCTGGAGTGGTTCGCGTTGGCGCACAAAATCTCCAAGTGGGACCCTTCACAAATTCTACACGGGCGGGGGTCGGCGCAGTCCCGATGGAAGTGGGCCCCCAAGCACGAAAAGCACAAACGGCGTGCGTTGACAATGCGGCGGCGGGCACTTACGTGCAAATTCAAAAAGTCCGGGCAACGCGCCATGCCATGCCCCCTTGCCTTACAAAAGTCACAATGATGAGGACTCCGGGCACCAGCAAAACGGGGGGCGGGGCGAACATCAACAGGCCCCCTAGCCCGAGGACTCCGGGCGCCAGCAAAACGGGGGGCGGGGCGATCATCAACAGGCCCCCTAGCCCAAGGACTCCGGGCGCCAGCAAAACTGGAGGCGGGGCGATCATCAACAGGCCCCCTAGCCCGAGGACTCCGGGCGCCAGCAAAACGGGGGACGGGGGGAACATCAACAGGCCCCCTAGCCCGAGGACTCCGGGCGCCAGCAAAACTGGGGGTGGGGCGATCATCAACAGGCCCCCTAGCCCGAGGACTCCGGGCGCCAGCAAAACGGGGGGCGGGGGGAACATCAACAGGCCCCCGAGCCCTAGTCCGTCCCTGGTCTCTAGGCTGAGAAGGTAGTGGGGGTGACCCCGTGGCGCCATTAGTGTTATCCGAAAACCGACACTCGTCTTCCAAAAATTTGAGGAGGTCGTCAAAGGGGGGAAGATGGGTGGCACTATCCCCACCATACTTCTGCTCAATACGTGACCTCAGCTCCGCGGGGAGCAACTGCAGCACTATGTGCACCAACAAGTAGGACCAATGTTCTACCGGTAACTCCAGGCGTCTCAAAGCGTTGGTCGCTGAGACCAACGGGTTCAGCAAGTCAGTGCGCAACGTCGACGTGCTGGCAATGGCCGGTAGTCCCAAAATCTGGCCAATGTGCACATCAGCCAGGCAGCGCTTGTTCAGATACCGTCGGGAGAGAAGCTCCAGAGCGGTAGGGTAGGAGGAGTCCGTGACCGGCAAGTGCTGCACCAAGGCTCTGGCTTCGCCCTCCAGGACAGACAATAAATAGGCCAGCTTCTGGGCAGGTCCGAGGTCCGAGCGTGCATCGACAAGACTCTCAAAGAGATTTAGGAAGCCCAGCCAGTGGTCCAAGCGACCGTCAAAATGTGGCAGCTCCGGGGTGGGCAGCCTACTCAATAGTCCAGGGCCTGCAACAACGGGGGTCTGCGGCTTGGCCGCATCAGGCACCCGACTCTTCAAAATTTCCCGCGCTCGTAGACATATGACATCCCCCAGGTGGACAATCTGGTCATAGTCACCCAAAATCTTATCGCGGGCTGTCTGATCCATCACCCCCAAATCCACGTCCATGATGTACTCGTTGAAGCGTGTGAGCGCAGCATCAGCTGACTTGATCCTCTCAATCACTTGCCCATACCGAGCAAGGGTGAGCTCTTCCAATTCTACACGCTCAACCGTTGCAGCTGCCGATGTGAACCATCTCAACTGTGAGGTCAATCCGGCAGCAGCCTCCCTGACTGCCCTTAATGAGGCCATTGCAACAATCAAATATTAATACAACAGGCTAAAATTAAATAAACAAACAACAATGACTTGTTAGCCGACCAAATAATTTCACCAAAATAACAACTTAAATTCAATTATTTCAAGTCCAAATCCGACCCTGTACTTATTCCAAGTATGAGTCTAGCTTGGTACAGATGGCTAGTTACAAAATAAATAGCAATTCAATGTATATACTAGGCTGGATCAACCCTAATTAAATACAACAATTGACTGTATAATATTGAGCCGGAGAATCTCTATCAACACAGTCCAATAAGTACCACAAATGCAATAACCAATACACACAATTCAAGTTCTATTATGTTAGACTATGTGTAATTATTATTTAGATAACCTTTAAATTCAGATCAGTGACATTCAATTATTAATTGCAACAAATACCAAACAACTTTTACAACAATATACCAAATTATGTACCAAAATACAACCAATAATTCCTAATTTCACAAATAAATCTTACTTGTCAATGCAATACCAAGGGGCTAGCACTACAAATTACAGTACAAACTACAAGTACTATTTGAGCCCGGCTGACAAAGCAATATATTCAAACTTATTAAGTTATAACGTTATAAGTTATGTTAAGTAATTAAACTAAAGTTATTTTCAAAACTTCCAATTAAACCAGTGGATCTTATAAAACCACGCTCTGCTACCAAATGTTCAGTCCCAAGCCAGCGCAACGATACTGGTATGCTGAACGGTCCACGGTACGTGGAGCTTAACGTTGCTCTTCAAAAAAAGTTACACAATAGCCTCTTCGGCCTACAAACCATATATATAAATAACAGTTCTAACCACTTACCTTCTGCACTGGGTACACCAACTTCGACCTTCCTAGGTCACGCCCAAGTGTGGTATGTATGTGAATATGAGGTGAGTAAATGAAAGTGTGATGTAAGTCAAGTGTTCTGAACGGTCACAAGGCGTCAGTCTCCAGATGGCGCGGTTCAGATCAGCATCACAGCCCTAACTCGCACCGGATTGAAGCTATTTATCACTACTTATTTCCAACAAATGCGCGTGCCACGAGGTGGCAACAACCCGGCGACAAATCCAAAAATATCCCAGGGTTTTCGTCAATCCGGGATTACAACTTCAAACAATAGTTAATTCGCGACCCAATTATCGGTTTCAACACGCGATTCCAAACGATATTTTACCAATTATAATTAACTCAACAGGTCCGACGCGGACATCTTTTCCAAGGAAGCAAAGTCTATCTGTCAACATCAAAAAGACAATAGAATGTTGCCACACCAAAGATCGTTCAAAAATACATTTGGGACGCAACAACACCAATACTGGGAATCGTGTTCTTTTAAATTGGAATGGAAAATTATTTGGTATTATGGGAATTCTGGGAATATAGACGGTTTCTCCTGCACCGCAACCTGTTAAAATTTGAGCCTCGATTATATTTTGTTGCAACTGGGTTACTTTTAGCCGAGTTCCATTGCAAAGTTGTGGTGGTTTTAAATTTTGGAGCAGAATAATAATCAGAAAGCTTCGAACTGCTAAGCTATCGGGACTTACACGTGTTATTGTGAGTCAACCATAAAACATAGATATATACTGTCGTGGGATATTTTTTATATAATTTTAAGGAGAACATTTCCGTCATAAATGATTTCTGTGTAGCTTTAACCATTAAGGTTGCACACGCGACGGAAGCTTAAAAAATGGAGTAACTTCTCCCGTTTTCCCAACATTTCCCTTCACTGCTCTGCTCCTATTGATTGTAGCGTGATGTAAAGTATACTATAACCAGCTCAGGAGTATGAAAAATAATTGTACCAAGTTTCGTTAAAATCCGTCGAGTAGTTTTTGTTTCTATAACGGTTATACAGACAGACAGACAGACAATAATTTTACTGATTGCATTTTTGGCATCAGTATCGATCCCTAATCACCCCCTGATAGTTATTTTGGAAATATATTTCATGTACAGAATTGACCTCTCTACAGATTTATTATAAGTATAGATGAGCCCACTCTTGACCTCGATCTCACCTGATGGTAAGCGATAGATGAGATCTAAGTATGATAAGGACAAGCGAGCCCAGAACCAGAAGATGTCTATTTAGTCTTGCTTTAAAAGCTGATAGTTCATAAGTGGCAGTGAACATAGAAGCCGGCAGAGAATTCCACAGCTTGGCTGTGCGCACAATAAATGTAGAAGAGAAGTGCTTGCTTGATATACCGTGTAGTATACAGTATAGCCGTGCGTCTGGTAGACCGGTACTCGGTAGTGAAAGGGAGATGGAGGTCATGGAGCTCCTGCGCACACTCCCCGAAGTAGAATCTGTAGAAAACCGACAGGCAAACAACGGTTCGCGGATGAGCCAGGCTATGAAGCTTGTCCACCAGCACCTCGTCGCCTATAAGCCTTTTAGCACTGCGCTTGATGGAGTCCAGTGCAGCAAGTTGGTATTTTGCAGAGCCATCCCACAAGTGGCTGCAATACTTCACGCAGGAACGGACCTTTGCTTTATACAGATTCAGAAGCTGTCTTGGCTTGAAGTAAGTACCGCCTTAACTTGTGTAGGATTCCCAGCTTTTTGCTGCACTCTGAACTTGATGATTGAGCTGAAGTTGAGATCTCATGTCAACTTCGTGCACAAAAGCTCCATGCGGTCGGTAACTGGCACAGATGTAGGCACTTCGGAAAGTAGGAGTTAATTCAAAATGGGCTCCTTGCTGTTCAGTTTTTATTAAATTTGTCTGTGAAAGTATGCGCTCGCTTGCAGCATTCGATACTGGTTTACATAATAGATATTTACTGAAACTAGTTATATTTTTATATTGTAACGTGCCATCACTGTTACAAATTTTCCCAACTTCCTGACTTCCACCAAAAATTGTTAGGTACTACGCGAAAACACTTAGGTACTTCACGATCAAGTTTGAGGGTTCTATATTCTTCGCCATTTGTTCTGGTTGTACGTCGTATGGGAAAGTTTCTATTACATTTCTTAATATGCGAGATTCTTTATTCATCGCAGTGATTTCTTTTTCAAAAGGCAAAGGTAAATGTGTAAGGACTCTGGTAAAATTGAGAAATAAGAACACTATTACTAGTAGGTAAGGTTTCTTTAATAGTCAGAACATTAAGAATATAAAATCAACGCATTCATTAATGTAGGAGTAACTAAGGTAATCTTGACAAAACAATTTTAAAGAAAAAACAAAGACAATTCTGTTTTTTTCTCAAGATAATAAAGAGCTTATTCAATAAAATAAAAATGCTTTACAACAAAAATAAATTAAGTACCAAATCCACCATGTCATACAAATATTAACTCGCTATATAGTATACAAAGAAAACCACAGGTGAAAGCCTCAATAATCAATAAAAAAAATAACGAAAGTTTCAAGAAACTAAGAAGTTTTTACAAAAAATACAATATTTTCTCACGTTCTGGTGGCATTCAAAGAGTTCAGGGCTATAAATATGTATAGTGGAAGTACTAACCACACGAGTATGAGAGTAAGCAATATATTTAACCACTACTATCATTACTGGGGAAACCTATTATTAGATTTCCTATATTTTGTCGAATTATGATAGCATTATAAAACGATACTGATTGAAATTTCATCACTTTGATGGGGAATTAATCATCTTATGAGAACTTAGCCATAAAATTTTGCTTAGAAAATTGTTTTTTTGACCATCTCATGTGGAGTTTGCATAAACGCAATTAATAATAAACGTGTATTATTTGAAATAGCTTGAAGAGTAGGTAGAAATTAGTTTTTTGTGTGCGCTGCAAAACCTATTAAAGTAAAAACCCTTTTAACAGACTTGAAATAACAATACTACTGCACAATGAGCGAAAAGTGATCTTTAAGATTGTGGTTTCGTTTATAGAAGTGCTAGACTCCTCCTCCTAGGTTCCTAATTGAGAATCACGAGCTCCTCAGGTCATTACAAACTGTTAAACGCAACATTGCATAACAATAATGTCATGTAGTACGATCTTTAGGATTTGGTCATAATTTTTTTAATGTGGATTTTTAAAACAAATCGATACTAATATTATAGAATGTGCAAGTACGTTTGTTTGTTCTTCTTGCATGTCCAAACAGAACAATGGATCGATGTGAGTTTTGTGTAAAGATAGTTGAAGGCTTGTAGTGACATCGGGTACTTTAATTACACTGAAAAAAATATTTTCTTGCAAACGAATAATAATAAATAACTTTATTAACAGCAAAAATATTTCAATAGTCAATTAGTAAACACAAAAATTTTTTTTTTCGAAGGGATAATAATATGCAAAATGTGACTTTGCTGACTCCAAAGCTAGACTAATCTGTGTTATAGGAGTCATTGTTCCTCGATACAGCAGTGGCTAGCCTAAATTTTAATACATATTATAAACTATTAAGTAATATAAAATTAACTATTTGTGGATAAGAGTCTATATGCTTGCGTGTTTATGTTGTGTGTTTGTGAGTGTGTGTTGTACGTGTTGTGTATGAGTGTGTTGTGTGTGTGATGTGTGACTGACTGTAAATATGCGGACTGAAGCTAATGCTATTATAACTCGACAAAAAACCGTCTTCGAGTAATCGGTGATCATACATAAAAAATATATATATACGCGTTGACTTGATAACCTCCTCCGTTTTTTTCGTCGGTCGAAAATGTAGCTACGTTTTAGGATAATAATATTTGTAGTTGTACCGCTGATACCTACGTAAGCCGAATTCAATTCCTTTATTTTCTTTTTTGATATATCACTGCAGGAGCTTGTTATGTAGTCCGCTTCGGCGAACAGAGGCACAGATGATGTACATATAGACTGAACTACTATATACAGGTATATAATTATCTTCAGTATGTAATGTGTTAATGCTGTTTCAAAAAATAATAATTATCTTAAGTTGCTACTATTAGAAAATAGTTTACGTCATTTATCACATTTACAAGGTTTTTCTCCTGTATGTCTTCGAATATTATGTATTTGCAATTGATCCTTCCTACTAAAACTACTCTGACAAACATGACATTTATATGGCTTTTCTCCTGTGTGTGTACGAATATGTGTTTTCAAATGATCCTTCACCCTAAAACTACTCTGACAAATATCACATTTATAAGGCTTTTCTCCTGTGTGTGTACGAATATGTGTTTTCAAACTACCCTTCTCACTAAAACTACTCTGACAAATATCACATTTATAAGGCTTTTCTCCTGTGTGTGTACGAATATGTGTGTTTAAATGACCCTTCTGATTAAAACTACTATTACAAATATCACATTTATAAGGCTTTTCTCCTGTGTGTGTACGAATATGTGTTTTTAAATTACCCTTTTTACTAAAACTGCACTGACAAATATCACATTTATGAGGCTTTTCTCCTGTGTGTGTATGAATATGTGTGTTTAAACTATCCTTCCTACTAAAACTACTCTGACAAACATGACATTTATAAGGCTTTTCTCCTGTGTGTGTACGAATATGTGTTTTCAAATGACCCTTTTTACTAAAACTGCACTGACAAATATCACACTTATGAGGTTTATCTGTAGCACTAACATTGTTGTGTCTGGAGTTCTGTCTCAGTATAGCACTACTGTTAATACCTTTATAGTCACATATCTTAGAGTTGAATTCATTTTTGTGAATGTTATTATTTTGTAGAGACGCTATACTTTCCTGACTTTTAGTTTTTACAATATTTTCAGAACCACAAATAGCATTATGACAAAGTTTAGGTTTACTTTGCACAACAGTTTTACTTGAAATAGATTTTTTTGATATTCTAACAGATTTAAACGTCATTTTCTTCGTATTTTCAGAAGTCTTTGAATGTTCTTGTCCCTTCTTCTTATGCTTGGGTGTTAGTGAACGATTGCTACTTTCCTTTTGCAGATCTAGTTTCGGTTTCTTTACAGCGGGAACACCTGTTGAAATAAAGGTACATGTCAGAAAATAAGTCTAAAATACCTAAATTTGGAAAAAATAATTGTGAAAGATGCCTTACGACAATTTTTTTCTTTATATTAGAGTAGTGTTAGCCCAATGGTTAACGGCCCTACTTGCGAATAGCAGGTTGTGGTTTCGAACCCATTCAGGCTCATTGTTTTGTATAATTTACTAGCAGCTGCTCACCACTTCGTTCACGTGGGAAGTAATTCCCCATGTAAATCCCGATCCTGTGGGAATTTCACAAAATCCCGTCTTAACGAGCATCTACGTACTAAAAGAAACCCCCATGCAAAATTTGAGAGCCCTACTACGTGTAGTTTCTGAGATTTCGTGATTAATCAGTGAGTGGTATTATGCTTTTATATATATAGATATATATATCATTACCACTGCTCGCAGATTTTTTATTGGTACTAGGTTCGCGTTTGACCACCATCTCACCTGATGGTAAGTGATGATGTGGTCGAAGATGCAGCACGCTTACCTAGAAGTAACCTATTCACTCTTGACTTGAAGACCCCTAGATTATAGCTATCGGGAAACACAGACTCCGGCAGGTCGGCGAAGGAAGACATTATGAAGAAAATATAACCAAAAATTCAAAGAATAGCAATATCTCCCAGCCCAGACTATTATCATCATTACTGAATTATTATCATTTACTGTATAACATCTTGGAATTAGAATTTTAGCTCAACCGAAGTCATATATAGCAATAAAAACTTTTTACTAAAAAATTCAACCGACTCCTAAAAAACACATGTCTTTACTTTTGTTTATTCGTTTTTGGCACCGACTTCCGAAATTAAAGTTATTTTTCACTTTGAAAAAATTAAACCGACTCCCAAAAAACACTGTTTTTTGGGAGTTGTTTTTTGGGAGTCGGTTTAATTTTTTGGTAAAAAGTTTTTATAATCAATCACTTTAATTCTAGGAACACTTTATGCAACTACTAATTAATACATTACACATAATTGCATACTATTCATTATTTTTTACGGAAAAATACATCTATTATCTTTCGGGTAGCGTTTTTTTTACGTTCTTGTAAAATACATTCATAACACCCAACACTGTTTTTAATTGTTTGACACACGGTCAAGACACGGTCATCATTATTGTCTATACTCTGCAATATGTCCAAACCTGAATAAATTTTTGAAAGTGCATTTTGTATTCCCCCTGAAGATAAAACTTTCTCTTCTACTTGTTCTTCCTCATCGTAGATAGGATTATTCTGTAACTCGACCAGATCTTCATTGCTGCGAGGATCGTCGTGCGTTGCTACAAGTTCTACGAGATATTCTACCGCAACATCTTCAAGTTCAGACCCCTCAGTCATTATAACAATGTCTTCAAGCACTTGTCTCTGCATCTGGACAATTGTTCTAGGTGATTCCACTACATCTGGTCAAAGATTACGCCACACCCCGTTCATACAATTCTTCTTAACTTCCTTCCAAGCCTCTTCTATGTTGTGATTGCTTTCATAATGTTGTATGACTTCCACCACTCTCGCATAGAATGTCTTCCTTCCCCATCAGTTTCATGAATTAGTTGGCCAAAAGTGCGGCGATGGTAATAAGCTTTAAAGTTTGCTATTGCTCCCTGGTCCATAGGTTGTAATATTGACGTAGTGTTTGGTGAAAAGAACTTCACGTACACTTTTAAGTCTCTGGGCGTATCAAGTGAGGTTGGATGTCCTGGGGCATTGTCTAAGAGTAATATAACTTCAGGTTCAAGCCCATTTCTGTCACAGTAGGATTTGACTGAGTTTTCTGCGGTTTCGTTTTATGGGGGCCATTTTGGCTCTGAAACAAATAGTATTAAATAAAACTAAAGACACATGCGCGCAAACCCAATATAACTTATCATCCAGGATATTCACTATTATGCTGTGAAATTTAGGTATCCGAAAATGGTTACATACTCACAAACAAGAAATAAACACTCATGCTAGATTTAGTGCCAACGCTAGCTGCCGGTAAAGTTGCCACAAAGCAGTCAGTGGTAACTTTACCTAACCTCAACCAACATTACCAAAGCAGTTTTTTTTCAATAAATTAAAGAAAATGCAATTGCTGACATTACAACAGTAATCCCAACCGTAATATACATACAATATCAAAATTTCACTTACCTGTGATCAGGGCCGGATTAACAATTAGGCAGAGTAGGCAACTGCCTAGGGGCCCCGCATGCACTAGGGGCCCAGTGCAAGCGACAACTTCACCATATGCATTGTAACGAGCATAAAGTGCAACAACCATATTCAAGTAATCGAATCGTAACCTATGAATGAAATACAATAAGTATTGATATTGAGAAGTTCCGGTGGCTATCTGTGGTCTTCATCATCAGTTCCACTTCACCAAATTATGCTTTTCGAGAGCAACTGCACAAGTTACCTACTATAAAAATACACAAATCGGTATAGGTGTGCCTATAATATTTGAAGAGTTCTCTCACTTTCTCCAAGATTCCATCATCAGATCCTGACTTGATGACAATGGGACTAGTTGGAAAGTAGGTATACTCTTCCAAAAAATAATCGGTTCAGCCATCTTTGAGTAATCGGGGAGCATACTTTAAAAAAGAGTTTTCGACGAACTAAGTAAGTTAAAATCACCCAGACTTAAGACAACAGCCTATGTCGAGAATCGTACCCAGGACCACGAGGTGAGACTGATTTTAGTGACACACGATTTGGTCAGTCAAAGTAAGAAAGGAGGCCCGAGAATTACATTGCGTAGGGGCCCCCAACAGGGTTAATCCGGCTCTGCCTGTGATAAATAGTTAGGGCTCTGTGAGCACAATTTAGCAACAATTTACTCTTAGCACGTTTTCACACAGTACACTGTGACAGTCATTACTGACATAACAGTAGAGCTGCCTCTACGCAAAATATGATAAATGTTGCCTTTTAATGTCTAAAAATACTACTATTACAAAATAGATTTCTAGGAGGCAGATTTTTGAGATAAATGAGTTTATACCGAATACCTATAGTATGGTAATGTTACCGAGGTTTCGGTAAAGTCGCCACATTTTACGGTATTATTCCTACTTATATATTGAGTAGTTCCAGTGGCCATTTGTGGTCTTCATCATCAGGTCCACTTCACAAATGGTGCTTTTCGAATGCAACTAAGGTCAGGCGGGGCACGAGCGCCATATTTTTTGCATAGATGATTTCGATGCAAAATTTTTTTTTGAATGCTTACTTATGAGTGAACATTTAAGTATTAAATTGTCAATATTTGGAATGTTGTAGCTGCAAGAAACGTCGATTCAATCAATTCTATCAATATCTTAACAAGATTTTCTATTAAATTGGAAAACATGGATATATGCGCACTTGCCCGAAACGGGCAAGTGCGCCTATCTAAATAATAACGCTAAAATCGTACGTTACCAGATAAACCGATAATTTACTTAATAGAATATAAACAAATAAACGTATTACTCTTGGCTTCTTTTTAGTGTACTCGTCCTATAGGCTATTAAAGCTTCCATAACAAATTTGGGGCAAGTGCGCCTAGACTAGTAATCAGGGATTCTAAACCTTAATGCTGTTATTTTTAAAAAAAGGTAAATAACAGCTGTATTTAAATAAAATGTTTGGCTAGAATAATAGTTATCTTTAATTAGTCAAATCAGACTTATTTTATGCTTTACGTAAAATTACAAGAGTAGGTAACAATTTTTCCTTTATGCCTTTCCATTATATGTACAGGGTCTTTCATTAAGCGTGTCCTATCTTTAAATTTAAATAAAACAAAGTGTGTGTTAGATATTATCGAAATTATTTATTTATTTGAAAGATGTAGTGATGCCATTATGTGTGGAATATGACATCATTCAAGTGTCCGCCATGGCTTCTCTGGGTGGAGCGCATGCGAGATATCCAATTTTCCATGACTTTTGCGCATAAATCAGGCTGAATTCCACCTATGGCATAGGTTATGTTGGCTTTGAGGGCCACTGTGGTTTATTCGCATAGACCTGCGACTTAAGAAAACCCCACAAGAAAAAGTCTAGCGGGGTTAAGTCACAAGATCTCGGTGGCGATAATTTTTCTGTGAAAATTACGGTCAGTTGTTAACTGCACCAGTGCCCATTCAGCGAACACACGTCTATGGTCGTTTACCTTCAATTCCTGGGTGAGTTGAATTTTATACGGGTGCAGGCCCAAGTCACGACGCAAAATTCGCCAAGTTGTGGTCTGTGAAAGGCCGAGTTCTTGTGAGCGACGCGAAATCGACTGCCTCGGATTCTCCTGCACACTCTCACGGACAGCGGCGATGTTTTCGACAGACCTTGCGTTTCGTTTCATCATTTACCGAACCAGTGGACTCAAATTTATCCACCACACGACGAATAGTCCTCTCGGTAGGACGATTATGGCGACCGTAAAATGGGCGAAGCGCGCGGTGCGTTGCCCGAACAGAACACTCATTTTGATAAAACAATTTTATCATTTTCACGATTGTTGAATGCTATAGCTATCCATGATGATTTGGCAAGACAGAATGAATAAATGACAACCAATTTGACAGATGTAGCTTCAACAAGATGGCTAAATGACTAACTGTCAAAGTTCGGACGTGCCTATTGGAAGACCCGTCAAGTCTATTTCAATTTCGGCTGACAAGGCTGGTGGTCTACCTTGTGTGAAAGATTTTTAGCCCCTTCGACCTACCACATGATCCATGATTGTTTTACGAGGTATACCATAAGTTTTAGCTGCTTCATATCCAGATAGGCCTGATCGGACAGCGTCAACTGCCTGACATAAAGTTTCTCTAGACCAAGGAGGTTTATCGGTTATTCTTTGATAAGTATGAACCATCTGTAAAAGATAATAATTTTAGGAACATTTGCAGTAACTATCCAACTACTTTTTCTTGTCGAGAGATCTGTGGGCAACCTAGTGTCAGAGTTGTTCAGGAAGCCCAAAGGCCTTTGACATGACTTAAAGACTGATGTTGAATGACAACAGCCGGATCGATCGTTTTCAAAAGTAGCTAGTCTTCGTTTATCGCTTCCGATTAGGCACACCTAAGCGTACATAAAATAAGGAACAAAGGAATTAACAAGTACTTGGGTTTTACTGTTAACAGTTACGATCAACGACTTATATAATTATAGCGCCCCAAGAGCAAATCTCAAGAAAAAATAAATAAATTTACTTATTTAAAAATAGTTTATAGAATTGATACGAAGCTTTTACTGTAAACCTATCACCCAACACCTTCTCAGCACAAGACAACACAGAGGCTGTCGGGTAATAAAATAACTGAATCATAAAAATTAACGACTTTTGGCTCGGGGGAAGTGCGCCATACTACTAAAAACGTAGGCGCACTTGCCTTACTTGATTATTTTGAGGTTACGATTTTAAATTCTATAAAAAAAAATATTAATTTACAGCCAGCAGACTAAAATACAGCCATAGATTTAAAGAAAAACAACTAATTTCTGTACTCACTTCATTGGTTTGCCGCAACACATAAAATATTCGAAGATTTAAGGGGATAAATAACACGTCCTCATCTCTGGTAACAGGTTTAAATGACACTAAAACTAAAGTGGTGGATACATCAAGTAATGGTGAACAGAGGCACAATCACAGGATTGTGAAGCGGGACTGTGTTTGAGTATGTTGCATGGATGTAAGATGTCGTTAGTTGTATTATATCTGTAGTTTTCGATATTTTTATGGTAGGTGCGCTTACCCCGTCGGCGCACTTGCCCCGCCTGACCTTACACAAGTTACTATAAAAAATTCTCAAATCACTATAGGTGTGCCTATAATATTTGAAGAGTTCTCTCACTTTCTCCAAGATTCCATCATCAAATCCAGACTTGGGGACAATGGGACCAATTTCCAAGTATACCCTTTCAAACAAAAAAAAAAAAAGAATTTTCTAAATCGGTTCAGCCATCTTCGAGTAATCGGTGATCATCAAGGAACTTGTACCTAAACTGGAATGCGGACGCGAAGCTCAAATCCGTTCCGAAGAGTATACCCTCGAAGGACCTAGCTATCTCTTTCTAGTAGTGTGGATATCAATTCGCGATAAACGTAAGGACAATTTTATTTGATGCAATATTTGCAGGTTTTTTTAGACACTTATTATTAACCTTAGAAATAATGTATTTCTGTTACCGCTATAACAAAAAATACTAAAAATTAATTAAAATAAATATTTAAGGGAGACTCCCATACAACAGTTGTGAATTTTTTTGGTGCTTTTTATAGGTAATGGTTCCGTACCATTCATTACCTACCTATAAAAATACCCTTCATGTGCGAGTCCGACTCGTACTTGGCCAGTTTTTTTCTTAACAACGTATTAAATAGAAAGAAAGAAATAAATTCAATTATAAATACAAAGGTCTGTATCGGTCTGTTACGCTTTCACGGTTAAATCACAGAGCCGCTTTCGAAAAAATTTGGCATGGAGATAGTTTAAAACCCTGGGAACTATATAGGGTTCTTTCTATCTCAGATTTTTTGAACAGTTGCTCGGTAGCGCGATATAACAGAATTCTACGTGGGCGAAAAGCTAGTTCTCAATATATATATCTGAGGAACTTATATTGAGCGCGCTAATTTCTATAATAAACCCTTCCTTATGCGGGCTAAATGCAAAATTGGTTTTGCAAACTTTATTGCGTTGAATTATAAACTTTCAAAGTGGTTAAGACCCGTGATACAAATACAATTATTGCAGATACAGAATTAATAACAGAATCACCAGCTGGCAATTCTTCGAAGGCTTGGCCTTGATAGGCAGTGGTATAGACGTCCAAACAAACGTACATTAATTGGTAATCTATGTTTATTCGACACTTGTACGGTTAGAGCCAGTAGACTAAAATAAAATGATGCAATGTTTATATATAATTAAAACTACTAAAACCCTTCATGAAAGACGATGATTATAAATAGAAAGAATAACAGAAGAGATATAATTTATTTCGGTATATATTTATTTAGGTTAACCTACAATTGTTTACACTATACATTTGTATGAAACAGTCATATTACATTTATAAGTGTAAAAATTAATTACAGGCCAACACCACATGTGCTATTTAAGGTTAGAAATCAATATTATTAACATACATAATTCTAAACATAAAGGAGGCAGATCGAATGATAATTATAAGGTTATTATTATTAGGTTGGTTCTATATTTTCTAGTTCCTCATATGTTGCAGCTGCAGGTTTGTTACAAGATTGGCTTGACACACAACCCTAAAAATGTATTACACTATTATTAGTTAAAAGTATGGAAATAATCTTTAAGTTATGAATTACTAACTTCTGCCCGCAACTTCGTCCGCGTAGAAGTCGAAAATATTCCACGGGATCCCGTCCCCGACTTGCTTGACAAAGATTATATTAGCTCGGCTAATATGCATGATATAAAGATAATTTATAGCCTATAGCACTCAGGGATAATGCAGCTACATGTAAGCGAAAGAATTTTCAAAATCGGTTCGGTAGTTTCAGAGATTACCCCATACATACAAACTTAAAAATTTTACCTCTTTTTAATATTAGTATAGATTATTATTTGTCGACATTAACTAACTGCAGTGGATAAAAGTTAAGTAATTAAGTTATAAGTAATTATTAATATAATAAACTACACTTGTAAGCAAGTTTGCGTAGCTGAGTTTTTGGCCAAAATGATATAAAATATTTTTGCCATCAATTTGCTAAGCAAAAGTAAATAAAACAACTAAAATGTCGACTTTTATGCTCATTAATTTGACTCCTTTCATAACTTTCACTTACCAGATCTTTGAATGTGCCCAGTACAGGTTGTATATTCTTTTCTTTAGTGGGTTTTAATATTATAGTACTTGAAACATTTATTTGTTTCGCTGACAGGAATCTAAAATAACAATAGATTGATGAGAACAAAATTGTAGTATTTATGGTTAAGATATATTCAAAATGAAAATTCATCTTGCTATGCTCATATTCTACATTTTTCGAAACGGTGATCTTCATGTCATTTGTAAAGATTGATAACTTACTTTAGGGAAAATGGACGGAATTGCATCATTTGATCTTGTTTCGAAATGCAATATTACTTCGGGCTTGAAATGGCGGCTACAAATTTTGGAACCGTTTCTGACCCTTTTCTGTGTAGAACACTGAGCCACCGGACTCGAATATCATAATTTTTAGGAAAGCTTAAAATAACAAAAAATAATATATAATGAGAAGAAAGAAAAATAATAAATAAGAAGAATAAAGAGAAGAACATCCACTTTTACATTGAAAACATAGTCACCCTAAATGCAATTTGTAAACAAAGTCACAAAACTTACTTAAAAAAGGAAATTCCAGACCCGGGGTACCCTTTTCACTCTTGCAATTAACTACAAAACACGTTCTTACCATGGTTACAATAACTTGCACTTTAATATTACGAAAACTCACAAAATTAAATATAATTCAAATTTACAAACATACAGATGTCAAGTAAACGTCAGTCGGCAACGTAGTAATTGCCAGGTATAGTATAATATATCACTACTAATTCTTGCAAATTCCATTTTTTTTTGGTTTAAACATCTTGTGTTTGCATGGTAAAATAACTTTAATTTTCATTAATATGCATACAGTAATAATGGCAATTCATTTTAAAGATAGAATTCCAAAGAAGTTTAAAACTAGGTGTTATTACTACAACAGACAGGTCGAAAAAATTACCATTGAAATAAATATTTTTAATCTGACACACAGAAGAAAGGGACACAGTCCACACACGGCACTGTCTCGCTCGGAACGAATAGTTCCTTCAGTTTTATACGTGCAAGTTTATACTCTATTGTTTAACAGCTAAGAAAGACTTTCTGTATTCTTTGAGTCATTCGTAAGCAATCCAGTTAGTAGGTAGAAGATCCTTGGTGATCATACACAAAAAAAAATATACGCGTCGACTTGATAACCTCCTCCTTTTTTGGTCGTCGGTTGAAAAGTGGCCAAGTGCAAGTCGGACTAGCCCATGAAGGATTCCGTTGTTCCAAGTAGGTATAAATTAAACGCCTTTGTTAAGACTAGCATATCCCAGTAATAAGTAAAACTTACTGCTTTAATTTTGACACGTTGACTGTCCGTGCATTACCCATATGTAATGTATTTCCGACTCAGCCATGACGTTCGTGCATTACATGTAATGACGTAATGCATTAGGTAATACAAAATTATATTGGCTTTTGTGAGTTGGACGTTTGAACGAGATAATTTTTGGCTGACGTATAGACAAGCTATTTCAGTGTTGGCCTCATATAAAAAGTTGTTCATTATGATGAATATTGCCAATGTTTTCATTTATTGCATAGGTATATTTCGTATACATATATACCGTATTATTCACACTAAATTTTCGGAAATTTCAGGAATTTACATTATAACACGTGGTTCGTAATAATTCCCACTGTAAACAAATTATATTCAAATAAGATATCGAATAAAATAATCCGAACGTCTCGTGGTACGTAATAAATGACAATGCCAGATCCTGACCCAGTCATGCTTATCATTTACAGAAAAAGTAAATTGATAAAAATAATTGTGACGAATAAGGAACATTTTCATAATAAATTGTTTTTCTTTAAAAGTTGCGGTTTACAATTTTATGACAAAAGGAATTCAATGCCGGAAATTATTTTTTGCCATTTCCTATTTTCTGATAACCCTCTGCGTTACATAAAACGCATGTACAAAACTAAAAACAATAAGTATGTAACTGTAAAAGAAATATCATTTTACATAAAATATTATATTAAGATTATAATTATGCGTAACGTTTATTCGCTGTTTAAATCGTTAAAGATGAAATTGCAAATAATTATGAAAAACAAAAAACTATTACAATCATAGTTCTGAATTTGGTGTAACGAAACGTTTTCATGCACTCAAGTCAGCTGTCAGTGTCATTATAATAATAAAATATCATTCTTCTCTAGAGGTGTGAAAGTAACGAAATAAAGCGTACCCGTATGTATTCGTTACTGTACCCGTATGTATTCGTTACTATATCCGTTAGTAGTCGTAACTATCGTATCATTAATATTAAATATTTGAGAATGATAAATTATATATCACACTAATATATCGCAAACAATGCAGTACAAACACAGTGGAAAAACTTGGATGAAGAATTTCCAAAAATCTGCTTTGTTTATTAAATAAACATCGTTCTTTGTAACGTATGTTTTTAAATACAACGCGCGCACATGCGTAAAACACGAACAGGACACTGGACAGCGCATTCAACATTTGCCTCAACTTAATGGTCCTTTTGTGATTTGAAACAGTTCTAACGAAAAATGCGAGTAACGAAATCCATTCGTGAGTAACGTTTCGTTACTCGATACTTGATGGCTTACCCGTTACTCAGTTTTTTTTTACTTAATTTAGTAGTTCCTCTTATTGAAATAGAATTCCCTTAAGAAATTATACAGGGTTATTTGTAAAACACTAACAACCTCATAGGACTGTATTACTAACATCACAAACAAAAAAAAAATCTTTGTTACTCAAAAAGAGTTACAAAGCAACACATGGTTAAATAAAATCTATACTAATATTATAAAGCTGAAGAGTTTGTTTGTTTGTTTGTTTGCTTGAACGCGCTAATCTCAAGAACTACGGTTCTGATTTGAAAAATTCTTTCAGTGTTAGATAGCCCATTTATCGAGGAAGGCTATAGGCTATATATCATTACGCTAAGACCAATAGGAGCGGAGCACTAATGAAGAATGTTTCAAAATCGGGGGATTTTTTCCACGCGGACGAAGTCGTGGGCGGAAGCTAGTGTAAGCATAAAAATGAACAATAAAAAAAAAGAAACATGTGTCAGTAGAGACCCTGACCCCTAAACTAGGTATGTCCCTGTATCTTAGGAGTCAGTGTTCTTCAAACATCAAGCACAAGCAGACCAGATTCGAGTATACAGATTGATTGAAAAAAAAAATTACAAAAATATTGAAGGTAAGCTATATGTATAAAACAAAAAAAAAACTATTTTTAAAGATAACAAACAAATTAGAATGAGTGCGTGTGTGAGTATGTCAGGGGGAGGGGAGTGTGAGTATGCGAGTGTGCGAGTGAATGTGTGTGTGTGTGTGTAGAGACTGTGTGTGCTAGGGAATGTGTGCTTTTATAAGGGGTTTGCGATAGTGTATAATTATGTAAGATTGATTATGTGTTGTTTGTGCATGGAGTATATGTGCAGAAACTATAAAGTTCCTGCCAGAAGATCCTCGGTATTATGGTATGATAATGATGCCAAGTAATCTGTAAGACTATTTTTACATTCTATTTTGCTTTTTGTCAAGAGGTTGATTTTTTTATTAAGATAGTTATACACTTTAGTGCTTGTTACATAGTACTGGCGTTTCGCAAACGCGGTCCTGTGCAATTCCTGGAAAAAGACCCTATGCTACACTCTACCGCTTGGGGGATGTGTGGGTCGAGAAGCATGCCTTCGAAGAACCAACAAAGAAGCACATAGAGCTGCCTAACCGTTAAAACTTTACAGTCTGAATACAGACGTATGGTGGGATACCGGCGTGGCAGTACCGAATACATACGGTTTGCTACAGCTTTATTCATCTGTCTTGGTTCCCGTTGTGTTTTTGCGCCTCACTCTTATATTTTGCTTTTTTGTGTCATTATTTCATAATAATTTATTTATTGTTTTTCCTATCGACGACTTTACTCACTAACTTTGTTTTATGTTTGTACTAGTTAGTAGTTATCACGGATTCCGATTATTGTTTGTGATTTGGTGAACGATGTTGCGGTCTAAATTGTTACCTGAATGTCGACAGAATGTGAAGACACATTGTGTCTTCATTACAAACTCTTCTTACTTCGTGGGTTGTTGCAACAGATATGTATAATCATTTATTTTAACAATTATGTGGCTACACCACCTAACCTATATATAAATCAATGTTATTATTGTTTTTATTTTTAAACGAAAACGGCAAGTTTTACTGGTTTCAAAACAAATGTTTAGATATCAGTAATAAATATACAATAAGATGCTGCATATTCCATGCTTGTAAATGACTTTAATTGAGTGGGGCAAAGGTCTATAGAGTAGCTGGCATTATCTTTTTGCTTGGATAGTCAACGTGTTAAGGTAAAACTAGTTCTAATTTTGGACCGAGTTAAAACGATATAATATTAAAGAAACTTGTTAAGGATTCATAAATATGGATATTGTTTATGAAAATATTTATTACAAATTCTTGGTACAATTTACAAAAAAATAATAATACAATGACGATAATATTAATCTCAAGTAATTAAATAACGCAAATCAAAAACAGCTTAATAAAACAAACATAATATGAGAAAAGTTGAAGAAAGTACCTACTTATTCTTAATGCCGCGATAGTTTGTGATGATGAACTGAACATGATAAACTGACACATGGCACACATCACACTTGTGCGATTTCTCAACAGTGTGTGTAAGACAATGCCTCCTAAAAATACTCTTATCACCAAAACAACGCTGACAGACCTTACACTTGTATAAGTTTCTCACTAGTGTGTGTACGAATGTGAGTTGTTAGGTTCCCCTTCTGTCCAAAACGACGCTGACAGACATCACACTTGTACGGTTTCTCACCTGTATGTGTTAGACAATGCCTCCTAAAACTACCCTTTACAGCAAAACAACGCTGACAGACATCACACTTGTATGGTTTCTCACCAGTGTGTGTGCGAATGTGATATGTTGCTCTGTGTACGAGAAAGCCGATGTGTTGTCTGTAAGAAAAATATTTATCTTCGAAACAATTAGGAGATACCACAAACTCAACATACGAACATTACCACCAAACGAGACCAAAAGAGTCTTTTCCTGTACCTACCATACCCCGTGTTAGATCCCAATTTGCTCGTAGACATTACTTTGCCATTGCACCGCGCTTTTATAATGCTTTAAATTATAACCTTTTATAAAGTTTCTAGCTTTATTCTTTTCATTTTGTATAACTGCCAGTTTGTATTTTTTTTTCTGTACGGTACTTTATTGAGCGGAATGCACTGGCTCCTGTCATACGGTTTACAACTAGTTCAGGAGTCAGGGAATTTCATTTGTAATGAGTATATAATCTTTCTGGTAATAAAGAATGTTTTATGTTATGGTATGTTTATGTTAAGGCATTATTTTGTCCAAAACAACGCTGACAGACATCACACTTGTACGGTTTCTCACCCGTGTGTATACGAATGTGTTTTGTTAAGACACTCTTTTGTCTAAAACTATGATGGCACACGTCACACTTGTGCGATTTCTCAACAGTGTGTGTAAGACAATGCCTCCTAAAAATACTCTTATCACCAAAACAACGCTGACAAACCTCACACTTGTATACGTTTCTCACTAGTGTGTGTACGAATGTGAGTTGTTAGGTTACCCTTCTGTCCAAAACGACGCTGACAGACATCACACTTGTATGATTTCTCACCTGTATGTGTACGAATGTGATATGTTAAGACATACTTTTGTTTAAAACAACGTTGACAGATATCACACTTGTACGGTTTCTCACCCGTGTGTGTACGACAGTGACTAATTAAATGACCCCTTCGAGCAAAACAACACTGACAGACATCACACTTGTACGGTTTCTCACCTGTATGTGTTAGACAATGCCTCCTAAAACTACCCTTTCTAGCAAAACAACGCTGACAGACATCACACTTGTATGGTTTCTCACCAGTGTGTGTACGAATATGATATGTTAAGGCATTATTTTGTCCAAAACAACGCTGACAGATATCACACTTGTACGGTTTCTCACCCGTGTGTATACGAATGTGTTCTGTTAAGACCCTCTTTTGTCTAAAACTGCGATGGCATATGTCACACTTGTACGGTTTCTCACCAGTGTGTGTAAGACAATGTTTCCTTAAATCACTCCTATCACCAAAACAACACTGACAGACATCACACTTGTAGGGTTTCTCACCTGTATGTGTTAGACAATGCCTCCTAAAACTACCATTTCTAGCAAAACAACGCTGACAGACATCACACTTGTATGGTTTCTCACCAGTGTGTGTGCGAATGTGATATGTTAAGGCATTATTTTGTCCAAAACAACGCTGACAGATATCACACTTGTACGGTTTCTCACCCGTGTGTATACGAATGTGTTCTGTTAAGACCCTCTTCTGTCTAAAACTACGATGGCATATGTCACACTTGTACGGTTTCCCACCAGTGTGTGTAAGACAATGTTTCCTTAAGTCACTCCTATCACCAAAACAACGCTGACAGACATTACATTTGTATGGTTTCTCACCAGTGTGTATACGACAGTGCCTATTTAAATTACTCCTTTGACCAAAGCAACGCTGACAAACATCACACTTGTACGGTTTTTCACCAGTATGCCTACGAAGATGTTTTGTTAAAAGTGTCTTATTAACAAAACTCAGCTGACATATATCACACTTGTGAGCTTCTTTAAATGTAGATAGGTTTGGACGCCCGTGAGTTGTCTGGATAACTTTCATGTCTGATCGTGCATTTTCATTTTGCTCTTCTGCATTTGCACCTTCTAGTTTTGTACTTAGTGTGTATAGTTTGGATTTCTTGGCAGCGGTCGGCCCTGCAATCATAAGTTTGATAGATATAGAATATGACTGCTCGCGTGAAATGCGTAGTACGACAAGTTCTTTGTAACCTAAAGTCTTAATTAAATTGCATGTCGCGTGTGTTGGATATGTAGGGTGTCCGTGAAGCATACGGCCAATATCATCACCTACCCAGTCCGAAAAAGCTCCAAAATTTGGGCTTGCTATAAAACAACATCAACAAATGAAACTGGTGGCGTGGACGTAATATTTCCAGTTATTTCTCTCGTACTCGGGACTGAATTTTACGCCACCATAATATACCCAGGCACAATGCCTTACCTCTTAAAAAAGTCGTGGCCAAATTGAAATACTTTTGGCTATTAGCACCTTTGATTATTACATTTACTTTATTGTACACTATAATACGTATATGGTCGATCAAATACATTTATCTTGGCACCGACTTCAGCGATGTGTCCCTTGCCCTGTGTGCCCTTATTTTAAATCGAATTAGGCATTCAATGAAAATAGGTTATTCTTCGCTTTGTAGTGCAGTAGTTTTTATTTGTTTTGAAGTCAGTTAAATTTTTTTGTTAAATGTTGTTATTTTGTGCTTTTGTCTCATTCTTTGTGTTAGTTGAGATACCTACATACCGTTCGCGCTAATCCGCATTGGGCTTGCGTAGTGGGTTCTGTCTAGTCCATTCTTGTTAGGTACGGTTCTAATCCGTAGCAACGATTTATGCCTCAGCAGTGGACATATTAACAGGCGTAATTTGCTAAACCGTGCACAAATATAAGAGGGCAGCAATCGCGGGAGATTAGCTGTTTTTTATTGAAGAGTTCTATGTTATCTCCGAAGACCTTCATCGGAACCTTATGTGTTATAAAGAGTTGATACGACGGAGGGGCATTTAATTACGGTACAAATAAAATATATATTTTATATTGCCAGACCTTTTCTGTGGGCGGTAAGTCCCCAGACGTTTTAAATCTCATAAAAGAATTACGGAATTTTTCTTATATTCGAGGTCTTCTATTTTATATATAATGCTTAGGAGACTATTTTAAAACTTTTTGTGGACAGCAAGACCAACCCCACTGGCTTAACAACCCCTCAGACATAGTCAAAATTCCATCATCCCTATACAGCGTTAAATTTTAATGGTTGTTTTACTGCGGCAGGACGGTTACCTATCACTAATGGTATCGAAATATAAAGTTAAACTTAAAAAAAAACAGAATGTTTTTTTTTTTCAAATTATTAAAACAATATTCATCTACTCGAAGAAAGTGAGAATCATCAGTAGTTCAGTAGAAGTAACGTAGGTACCTACACGAAACGCACGCACCGCCAACAAAGGAAAAAGTGATTAAGGTGATATGTAAAAATAAGTCATAGCTCGAGGGGCGTAGCTTAACGGAAGACGCGGGGAGCGCCCCCGCTAGAATACATTGCGCGTGAGCGTGCGCTCGCGGTGAGTTTGTGTGTTTTGATGTTTTAGAATAGAGAAGGTGTTGCGTTCAAAACGTATTTGAACGCATATTTTTGGTGTGGCAATATTCTATTGTCTTTGATGTTGACACTTGACATAACTTTTTGACTTGACAGATAACCTTTGCTGTTGGAAAAATGTCCGCCTTGGGACCTGTTGATTTATTGTTGTTATTGAAAATATCCGGTTGAATCGCCTGTTGTAACCGATAATTTGGTCGCGATTAACGATAACTTGAAATTGTAATCCCGAATTGACCAAAATCCTGGGATATTTTGAACAATAACGCCGATTGAAGTCAGCCTGTCTGACACGCGAACTTTGCTGAAAGTAATTGTGAATTGGTGATAAATAGCTGCTCCAATCTGGTGCGAAGTTTGTGCTACATCCCGGCCTGGACCACACATTGAAGCTTGCGTCCTTTGTGACCGCCGTGACAACACTTGCCCACATTACACGTTTCAATTACTCATTACCTACTTTCACACATACCACACGGACGTGATCTCAGGAAAGGTCGTAGCTTGTCGTCTCCAGCTCAGGTAAGTGGTTAGTATTATCTAGTCTGTAAGCTTAATTGTTGTACTGAGGCCTAAGAGGCCATTGTTTGTAAAGCAGCGTAGTTAGGGCTCCACGAACCGTGGACTGTTCGGACACACCAGTTACCGTTGGCTGGCTGATTGTAGGACCGAACAGAAGGCATGGAGTCGCCAAAATCAAATACATTTGCTTTTTTTTATCTGAATTAAACTAACTTATTAATTATATTGTTAGGTATTTAGTATTGTGCTTTATTTAAGAATGCCAAAAAATAATATAACGTGTGTAAATGAACAGACCGTATGATCATATTGACCTAAGAAAAAGAACTACTAATGTAGTAAACAAATTCTGATTATGATTTTATTTAATTCATTTACTTAAAATGAGTAGTAACAAAAAGTTGCTTCAAAACTACACTTTTTTAATTAAAGATTATTTATCAAATTAAATTTTTTGATGGATATTTTGTTACGAATAAAAGTCAGAGTATGTAAAATATATAAGATTTAATTAAAAATTACTAAAATCTATAATTTCACTGTTTTCTTGGAATACATGTCTCTCGCCTTCATTTAATATTTCATCAGAGACATTTCCCCCGCATGTTTTATTTTTATTAATTACATATTCTGGATCACGGATCGTCTGATTTCTCGTTTACCGAGGATCTACCAGTCATACCATTATTGTCAATTTTTATTTCATATGGTAGAGGCTGATCATCTTCCGACCTAACTGCGATCCCCAAGCCGCACAGTGTTTCATCCTGAACATGCTAGCTAGACAAAAGTCACTTTCAAATTTCCAAGAACTAATTATCTAAGTATGTAGCCATTATCCCCATTATCCCGGTTCTATGAAATGTTTTGCACACATTTCAATCACTGATAAGCTAATGAGGGCTGTTATATAAATAAGGGGTAAGTAGTATTAATTAGTTGGATTCGCCAACAGTCACCAGTGCACAGTGAACGTTATTATCGACAAGTAATTGTGTTAATTCGCGTACGGACCGTTTTGGTGTTGTCTCTCTGCGAGTGTACGAGTGAACGCCGTTCGCTCGTACAGGCGCAGAGGGCGTCACCCGTCGTAGCTTCTCGACGCTTGGAGGGCGTCGTCGGTCGCGCGACGGTTGGGACTACCCACATATTATTTTTGTGAGTGAAAAAAACTTTAAAAACTTTAAATCCATTGCGGATTAAATACCGGAGCTATATTGTTGTGATGCCGAAGCCCGGCGCTCGCGGCTCTCCGGGCCGCGGCGGCGCCACATCGTTGGACGAGGATGAGCTCGCCGTTAGAAGAAGCAACCCGTCGCTGGACAGGACCCCGTCGCTCCCGGAAATCGGGATCACGACGGCCGGCTCAGCCAGGACGGATGCAAAGAAGAAGACCCAGGGGAAGAGGGTTGCCGCCGACCCGCCGCCGCCGCCGGCGCCTGCGCGCGCTGCGCCCGTGACGGCGCCGAGTCGCCCGCAGCTCTCTACCAAGGCAAGTCCCGCGACGCAGCGCCCGGTCGCTACCGGGCCCGCCGCTGCCCCGCGCGACCCAGTTGGCGCTGCCTCCGCGCCCGCCGCCACTGGCACCTCGCGTGCCCCTGCCGCCGCCGCGCACCCATCCTTCGCGCGTGTATGCGCGACCCCGTCCAGGGACCCGCGCCTGCGTAAGGCTGCAGGACAACCTTTATCTCAAACGCCGCCGCGTATAGCCGCGTACGACGCGCCCGCGACATGCTCGGCTACATCATCGCGCGCGGGGTCCAGCATGTCGTGTGCGTCTCCGGATCGCGGAGCGCCCTCGCCGACACCGATGACATCAGACTCAGAAGCTGAACAGCCACCTGAGCCACGCCCTCAACGACGCCGCCGCAGCCCTCAGGAGGACTCCGAAGAAGAACGGAAGAGATATCGTCCCGGCCCGCCACCATCATGCACATGACAAGAGTGTGCGTCAAGGCGGCGGGACGACGCCAGACATTCTCGCTCGTCGGAGGAAGAAGAAGACGACGATGAAGAGGTAGGTGATCAGTCCGCACCTGCCCCCGCCACCACTTCTAATACGGCCCCCGCCACCGCTTCCAATGCGGATAATGGCGGCGCTCGACGGCCCAAACGGCCTCGATACCCTCCGCTGGTAGTGGAGCGCCTGCCGAACTGGGCACACCATTTTAGGACCATCGCAGCCAAGCTGGGTCGGCCACCAAGCGCTCGCCCATACGGCACCGGCGTACGCTTCACGCCGGAGTCCGAAGGTGAGTATCGGCTGATCCAGCGGTACCTGACGGAGCTGGAGAAGGAGAGCGGAATATCGTGGTTCGCATACTCCCTACCAGCGGAGAAGCTTGTGAAGGTGGCCATTCGCGGGCTACCAGCTAACACAGAGCCCCAGGAGATAGAGGAGGAACTCCGCGTACTCGGAAACGAGCCGGAGTACGTGCGCCACATTAGGGCGCGCCAAGGAAGACCCGGCTTCGTATTCTACGCCATGCTGAGGAGGACCCCGGACATCCGGTCCATATACGACACCTCCGTATTCATGATGATGCGGGGTGTCAAGATAGAAGCATGGCGTGGGAAACGTGGGCCCGCACAGTGCCACCAGTGCCAGAAATTCCGGCACTCATCGCACCAGTATCACCGCCCGCTCGCCTGCGTGAGGTGTGGAGAGGGACACGCGGCCAGAGACTGCCCACGTCCGAGGGAAGAGCCGGCCACCTGTGCGAACTGCAGTGGCCCGCACCCGGCGTGCCACGTCAAGTGCCCCGTGTTCCAGCGGGAGATTCAAAACAGGCGGGCGGGGACTGTCGCCATCACGGCAGCCAACTCGCGCCGCCCCAAGCAACCTGTAGACTCAGAGGAAAATCAAGTAGAGGACGGTCACGGCGGCGCATCACTGATGGCGGCTGCCAACGGACCCACGGAACGCGGAGAGGCCACTTCCTCCCAGCGGAGGAGGAGGAAACGCGGGGGGAAGGGGAAAGCGCAACCCCCCCCCCGCAAAACACAAACACGGCGGCTACAAAGCAGACCTCGCAGGTCGCCCCTGCCCCCGCCCAGAACAAGGCGCAGGCAGTCAACAAGGAGGTGAAGAAGGGCGCCGGTAATAAACAGGCACGGCCGGCAACGCGCCAACAGAAGGCGGACACCGCAAAAACCGGCGCCCCAGAAACAAGTGCAAACAAAGAGTTCACTGCCTGCGCCATTAAGATCCTGATGGACCTCATACAGGCCATCAGGCGGGGGCAAGACCCACAGCAGGCCATCCTGGATGGCCTGGCTACATTGTTAGAGCTTACCAATGGATAAGCCAATCAGAATACTCCATTGGAATGCCCGCGGCCTGCGGAATAAGGTCGCCCTCCTCCGCCATCTCCTACGGGATCAGGACATCGACGTGGCGCTGATTAATGAAACGCACCTGGGACAGGAAGACAGGGTCAAGTTCCCAGGTTACGTCATCTACCGCCAAGATGAACGGTCGGCATCCACTCAAATCCGATATCGTGGTCTGGCAGTACTGGTGAGGCGAAGAGTCGTCCATCAAGAGCTGCCCCCTACGACATCACTCAACCACCTGTACACGCTGGGTGTACAGATGCACGTAGCCGGTGAGGATATTTAAATTTACGCCGCCTACAAGCCTCCTGACAAGTCACTGGACCTTGTAAAACTCCGAGACGTCCTCATTGCGGAACACCCAGTAATCCTCGCCGGAGATCTCAACGCAAAGCACCCAGCGTGGAACTCCAGCAGGATCAATCCACAGGGGAGACGACTCTTCGCGGACGCGGAAGTCTTTGGCTACACAGTGTCCGGCCCAGAGACGCCTACCCGGTACCCAACAGACCCCAACCACATGCCGGACGTGCTGGACATTGTGGTCCACCAAAGGCTTAACTGCCAGATCACCCAGCATGTAATAGACGACGAGTTACAATCGGATCACCAGCCAGTACTCGTCGTCTTATCGGGGATGCCGACCCGAGTGAAGCCGCCAGCGCCACGTCGACTCCTGGACTGGAACAGGTTCACAGAAAAGATTGAGGCCACGACGCCGGCTCGGCCTGTCACTACCGCCGCGGATGTCGATCAGTTCGCAGCCGACGTCACTGCTTGCATACAGAACGCGATAAGTGAGGCGGTCATACCGCCGCCGGCGCAGGGGAGAGGGCTACTGCCGCCCCTGTCGCCGAGCCTACGCGCTATGATCGCCGAGAAGAGACGGTTACGCAAGCAGTGGCAACAAACAAGATGCCCTACAATGAAGACCGAGCTGAATCGACTCGCGGAGAAGGTTAAGGCCGAGCTCAGAGCGTCGGCCGCCGCGAGCTGGGAGGAACTTATCGACACCGCAGCTGACAGCTGGACATCAGTACACAGACTGTGCAGAGCTTTTACAAATACCCCAGCCCCGGTGCGCCCACTACGAGGCAAGGACGGGGCTCTCAAGTACATAGCGAAGGATCGCACGGAGGTCTTCGCCGAGCACCTGGAGCATCAGTTCCGCCCGAACCCGACTGATCAGCACGCACACGTCGCGGCAGTCGAGCAACACCTTGGAGGCTACTTCGCGACGCCGATAGCTCCCGATGAAGACCCTGTCTTTTTCTCGCCGGGCGCAGTCAGACGCGCCATCCTAAAAACTAAACTCAAAAAGGCTCCCGGGGCCGACGGCATCACCAACGCCGTGCTACGCCACCTGCCGCACCGTATGGTAGCGGCGCTGGCGCGCCTGTTCACGGCGGTGCTGCGCACGGGGGCCTTTCCTGCTGTGTGGAAGGAGGGGCGCGTCATCATGCTGCCCAAGGCGGGGAAAAATGTGCTGAAGCCGGAGAGCTATCGGCTCATCACCCTGCTGCCCACCATCTCCAAGGTGTTCGAAACACTCCTGCTGCGACACCTCACTCCGTACATCACTCCAAGACCTGAGCAGTTCAGCTTCAGGGCGGACCATAGTACGACGCTTCAGCTGTCGAGGGTACTCTACCAGCTGTCCACAACCATGAACAGGAAAGAGTACGCGGTAGCAGTATTCCTCGACATGGAGAAGGCCTTCGACCGCGTATGGCACGACGGCCTAGTATATAAACTGGCCACCTCCGCCACGCCCCGTCGCGTAGTAAAGGTGGTCCAATCTTTTCTGTCCAACAGGAGCTTCAGGGTGGTGGTCGACGGAGCACTCTCCTCACCCCGCCCCATCGAGGCGGGAGTACCTCAGGGCAGCTGCGTGTCGCCTGCGTGTTACTCACGTTACCCGGACGACATCCCCACCACGGCCGACACGACGCTCGCGCTGTACGCCGACGACGCCGCGTACATCACAACCTCGCTTAACGCGAGGTACGCGGCGACGAAGATGCAGCGCGCGCTAAACATGCTTCCAGAGTGGCTCGCCAAGTGGCGGCTATCAGTTAACGTGAGTAAAACGCAGGCTATACTTACAGGTTCATCGCGACACCCACCACTACTGAAGCTCCAGGGAGCCGAGATCGCGTGGTCGCCGCAGGTCAAGTACCTCGGCGTCACCATCGACCATCGGCTCTCGATGCGGCCGCACGCCAAGCAAGTCGCGGCGCAGACCAAGGTAGCCCGCTCACTGCTTTATTCAGTGCTATCGTCCCGCCTCCCGGCGCGTGTCAAGCTGGGCGTGTACAAAGCGTACTTACGCCCCCTGCTGACATACGCCGCCCCCGCCTGGTTCGTCCTCACTAGCGAGACGACCCGCACGCCGCTCCGCGCGCAGCAAAATGCAGCGCTGCGGTTGGTAGTAGGTGCCCCTCGCTATGTGAGGAACGACGTCATCAGGCGGGACCTCGGGATTGCGGGCCTGGATGAGTTCGTGCAGCGCCTCGCGAAGGCGATGTTCGCGCGTGCCGACGCCTCTGCTTGGCCCCACGTCAAGCACTTGGCGCCACTGCACGCGCGCCCGCCAGACGCGAGGAGGCTGCCCAGAGATCTGCTCCCAACAGACGTCGCGGCCGCATCCCCCCCGGACTTGACTCCTGGGTAAGTCGCCCCACTATACACGCGACTTACTCAAACAATGAAACTACACTAATTACACTTCACCCGGTGCGTAACGTGTTCTAAGTTAATATAGGCACGTTACGTACTAAAAACACTCATTCATGACTCTACATGCGCTATACATAACTAGCACCGGATAGCAGCGCATGCTATTCGGTGCAGACGCACTGAGCGGCGACACACAGTACAATGCCGCTCACACATACATACTCGGCTCTGCGGTTCGAAACGTAACCGGCTAGATCTGGAAGCGGGACGGACGGGAGCCCCGCATTCACTATAGGTGCGTCAGAGTCGGCACCCTCGTCGCTGGTCGGCTCCCGCTGGGCTTCCCCTATAGTATCTGTTATTACAAATACCAAATAACTTACATTTTCTTTGTAATCATAATCCATAATTCATCCATCAAAACAAATATTTTCTTGTCATGACATTTTTTACGTCAAGGCTGACAAACTGTAATTTCTTCTTCTTTGTAGTCACTGAATGGCTAATAGACTAAAAAGGTTGTTCATACTTTTATTATATAATTGTTATTCACTTTTATCGATAGGACTAGCTTAATATTGTATATTATATTGTGGTTGTCTACTGATTAACGGCATTTTAAATTATAATTATAAATTTCTAAAACACACTCTCAGATTTTATCGAAGAGGTTTAATAAATTATGCTCGAATATAACTGGCTGATCAAATAACTGGCAAGATGGACTATTTTGGACTCTACAATTTGAATTCTGGTACAGAATGAGAATGGAATGGATTTTGAACGCTGAGCTGGGTATAAAAGGCGCTGGGGGCCATCTCCGGGGGTTCAGTCTTTGACCAGTTTCTGAAGAGTTTAGTTCTCGACGAGTTTCGACGAAGAGTGGTGGAAGAGGAAGTGCAGTACCCGCTGCCCTGACGCCTTGCTGAGAGCCTGCTGCCCTGACGCCTTGCTGAGAGCCTGCTGCCCAGACGCCTTGTTGGGAGCCTACTGCCAGACCGCCTTGCTCAAGCTGCTGTACGACGAAGACATCGTGGAGGAGAAGGCGATCCTGGAGTGGTCTGCCAAGCCGTCCCGCAAGTAATATACTCTAAACCTCCTCCTCTTCTCTCCTGAGTGTGTCAGTTAGGTAGGTAGGCCGTTTTTTTATAAAATACTGTATATTATTAATATATTAAATTTAATGGTACATCTATTTTACCCTCTTTTATTGGAGAAGTAGAAGGTATCGTTACACCCCTGCATGGGGGTTTCACCTGGCGGGGTCAGACCGCCGGGGTGTCGTGAAGAAACGACGCCGACGCCGCGCCCCTAGCGGGGCGCAGCGACTGCCCAGACGGCTGATTAGTTGCAATTTTGCTTCCAACGAGAAACATCATATTCTAGTGAATTTTATACTTGTTAAAAAAAAATCTGTGATGGATTTTGTAGCTGATACTTTTTATTTTGATACTTAAAGTACCTACCTATAGTTTTTTCCCATCATTTACAAGACGCGCTATGTTGCAAAACTTTAATATTTTTTAATCGTTTTTAATGTTTGATTGACCAGAAACTATCTCTCCCCTCTTTCCCCTAGGTTGGTTTTTTGATATATCATAGCTTTATCTGTTAGCTTTTGATTTTTAGTAGTCATAAAATTCACAAATAATTACAACTATGTTTTTTATGGTTTTTCTAGAGATCGAATTAACCATCTCGAAAATAGAGTTTTTGGAAGAATGGCGTAAACACCCAAAAGAAAATCGAACCAGTGCATTATATCAATATATAAGGAACAGACATGGATTATTGGGTATTAGCGATGATTCCGTGAAAGAGTTAAGGAACCATATCAGCAGAACTTCTTCAAAATTTGCTGAAAAATGGAAAAGTTGCGGAGGCAATCATGAACGCTTCTTGGCCAACCATTCTGCTTACTTGGCAGAAGATTTCAAGTGTAAAGTGATTGTCCACCACCCCAAGCCCTCAAAATCCATTCCGGGTGGTCGTCCTAATAAAACTTTTGATGACCTGAGCGATAAATCGAAAAAAAAGGCGACTCGACGATTTACTCCAAGAACGGGATATAAACCAGTTGGTGGCTGCTGCTGAAATTTCAGCGCGGTTGGCTGGGCACCGAAATCTCGCCTGTATGATTAGAGAAGCCAGCAACAGCCTGGAGAAGTGTCAAGACATGAAAAATAACTATTATTTCGCGTGTTGATTCGCAAAGGTGCCTTTCAAAGGAAGAAGCTCTGGCTTACTATGTGGACGCCAGAGCTACAACCCATTCTTACAAACAAACCCGAAAATGGAGCATGAAGGCGGGACATAAGGTATTTCCTTCATTTAATAGTGTCAGGCAGGCTAAATTAGACTGTTATCCCCCTGAGGAACAGATTTTCGTAACCAAAACTCGTGCAGAAATAAAAACTTCAAGCCGCGTTAAACAAAACAGTCGAACGTCTAATTTCTGCACAGCATGAGGTATTCAGATCTTTGCCTCCTGACTCATCATTCTCCCTTATAAGCAAGTGGGGGTGCGATGGAAGTTCTGGTCATAGCACTTACAAACAAAAGTTCGCAAACAGTGAAGACACTGATGAGTTTTTATTTGTTTTCTCATTTGTGCCGCTTCAATTACGTGACAATAGTGGTAACATTGTTTGGCAGAATCCTCGACCATCTTCTACTATGTATTGTAGGCCAATTAAGTTTATTTTCTCCAAAGAAACAACAGACTTCACTGTAACGGAAACCAACAAAGTTTTGGAGGAAAGAAACCAATTGGTACCAACAATCGGTAATGTAAATGGTGATGAGGCATCTGTGAAACATGAATTGCTATTCACGATGATTGATGGTAAAGTGTGCAATTCTATGACTGAAACTTCCTCCGCTCAAAAGTGCTACATTTGTGGGGCTACTCCTAAATGTATGAATGATGAGTCTAAGGAATTTGTTGTAAATAAGAACAATCTGGGTTTTGGTATATCTCCACTTCACGCTTGAATACGCTCCTTCGAATGTTTGCTTCACATAAGCTATCGTCTCGAAGTTAAAAAATGGCAACTTCGAGATGAAAATGACAAAGCAAATGTGAAGCAGCGTTCGGCTCGAATCCAAGATAGGTCGGTAATTAAGTCGGAAATGGGTTTGATAGTAGATAAACCAAAACCTGGATTCGGAAATACTAATGATGGAAATACTGCTCGTCGGTTTTTTGGGAATCCTGAACTAGCTTCAGATATTACAGGTTTAGATGTGACCCTAATTAAGAACTTTGGAACAATTCTTAGAACGTTAGCTTCGGATTACGATATTAATATTGAAAAATTTAATAGTTTAACGCAGGACACAAAAAAATTATACCTTAGTCTCTATCCGTGGTATTATATGCCAGTTACGGTGCACAAACTTTTTGTGCACAGTGTCGATATTGTGCAATCGGCTCTTCTACCTATTGGGCAGCTTTCTGAGGAAGCTCAGGAAGCTCGCAATAAAGATTGTAGAAGATTCCGAGAACACAATACACGAAAAGTTTCACGTATTGCCACGAATAGAGATTTACTTAATATGTTAATAATCACATCTGATCCTGTAATAAATAGTCTTCGAGAAATTCCCAAAAAACCGACAAGTAAGCTTCCCTCGGAGGTTTTGAAATTAATTATACCCCCTAATTTAGATATAAATTCTAGTGTAAATATGAGTAGTTCTAGTCTAAATGTTAGTTCTGACTATAATATTGAAGATTCTTCTTCAGAAGAATATAGTGATGTAGAATAAGGAAGCGGACTATTATATTGTTGTAGGTTATTATTATATCGATTTATTTAATTACTTTAATTATGATTTACTAATTAAAATTTTAAGATCATAAATCATTTATTAATTTGCAAACATGGGTAAAATATATACATTGATGTAAGAATGTAAGTACTTTAAGGTAATTTGCTATATAAAGTTAGGTAATGAGGTCCTACTGTGCAATTAGTAGCTATGATATTAGTAATTGAACCACATTATGCGTGGTTACCCCTTTTTCTATTGTATTTATCTTTACTTGCCTTAATTAAACACAACTTATACTGGTAATCTTTGTTTTCTTAAAAATCGTCACCCTAGTTACCTAACCTACCATCTTTTATTTGGGTGTTTTGCACGAATTACGCAATAAGACATCACATGAAAGCCGTATAAGACAAAAAAACATCAATAAATAATTTTGTCTAGCTAGCATGTTCAGGATGGAACACTGTGAGCCGCCTGCCAAGCGTAGGGATTATAACTCCTCCCCCTATTATGATTGACACAAATTGCGCACGGCCCACAATCCCCGGCAGCTCCACTATTTCTGGTCTTGGTAGCTGATCGCGTAATGGCGGAGCAGGGGGTGCGAAAAATCTCCGGCAGATGCCCCGCCACCACGAACTTTAGCCCTGGCAACGCACAACGTCCGCACGTTAAGGACCGATGAGAAGATTGTTGAGCTGGAGGAAGAATTGAGCAAAATGCGTTGGGATATCTTGGGATTATCAGAAATCCGAAGAGAGGGTCAGGGTACGATAATTTTGGATTCCAGCAACATGCTCTTCTTCCGGGAAGGAGACCGTAAATCCCAGGGTGGTGTTGGATTTCTCGTCCGTAGGTCCCTCATCAACAACGTGGTAAAAGTCGATAGTGTGTCGAGTAGGGTAGCATCTGAGTATAATCAGAATAACCAACTGGTATTCGCTGAAGGTCATACACCGACCGACATATGCCGACCTCGACGCATTCCGATGATGAAATAGAGGCTTCGTATGAGGAGATATCCATACATACATACCTCTGAAGCATACTTCACCGTTGTTATGGGGGTTTTCAACGCAAAGGTGGGCACTCGGAATGGCGATGAGTGGAAAGTGGGACCATTTGGATATGGGCAGTGAAACCTTAGGGGCAAGTGGCTGGTCGACTTTATGGAAAACGAGGGACTCTATTTGATGAACTCCTTCTTCCAGAAGCGGCCATCCAGGAGGTGCACGTGAATAAGCCCCGATAGTTCAACCAGAAATGAGATTGACTTCATGACGACCAAGAAACGAATATTCAGTGATGTATGTCAGAGAGACTAAGGCCCGTATTACAGAACGAAGCTCGAGCACTGATCTCTGTTTAAAACTAGTTTTGAGTTGAGATTTAATTTTAGAATGTTCCTCAATTATAGATTCATCGATCATAGTTCAGCCGGGTACGGCTTTATTCTAGATCGTTACTCAGTTGTAGATTCATCACCCAAGTATGGTCGACACCACGCTCGAGCAGAGATTTCCTTATCAGTTAACTATTTGCTTTTGAGTTTATTATTTGATATAAAAATGGTAATTTTTGGCGAATGATGATGAAATCACATTTTATTTTGCTAATTGGTTACAAATAACACTTTTACACGTAATTTTTTGCCATTTTAAGTTACTAGATGAATCCCGTGTTTTCTAACTTAAACAGATTATAACAATGAATTTTTCACCGATTTTTTGAACAGAAAAACAGAACTTCAGCGTTCCATGTGAAGGGCCCATACAATTTTGGTAATAATTATTTTAAGAAATGGTATAGATTTTCATAAGATGAAGATTTTTGACAATTTGTAATACTGCCATCTATTGACCAAGATTTGGTAAAACATAAATGCATTTCTGTTTTGTTTTAACTATAACTTTGTTTCCTTTTAATATTTTTATTGATCGTTGTTCCCAAGCCATTATTTATTTGAATATTACTTATTATATGATTAATGAGCAATTCAAAACAACACTGTCACAGACATTATTTAGGATCCACTCCGTTCCACGAACAAGTTACTCTTGCTATATTTTTATATGTTAGAAAATATTGCCTTGACACCTTTTACCTTCAAGAATTTGCTTTTACAAATTATTAAAAAATAATTTCTATGGTGAAACCGTGCAATACATATTTTTTATTCTTAAAAATTTGGTATAAAGTAAATTGAATTATTTACGATCATTCGTAGATCGGAACAGCGGAGACGAAGAAAATAAAACGTAAACGAAAACAGACTGATGCATAGACAATTAGATATTCTCTGCTTGAGGCTCGATTTGAATCTGAGTGTAGTTTTATTACCATTCTGGAATAAGACCACTGCTCAAGTGCAGATTCTATATTTAAACTGAGATCGGGCGAATTAAGCTCAAACTGGACTTGAGGAACGTTCTGTAATACGGACCTAAGAGTCACTCAACGAGCAATGGAAAGGGCTGTGCTCGGAGTTTCTTTGCGTGATAAAATCCGGAACGAGGATATTTGCCGAAGAACCAGAGTCACACACATAGCTCTTAAAATTTGCAAGTTAAAGTGGCAATTGGCAGGCCACAACGCTCGTAGAACTAACAACCGATGGGGTAGAAAAGTTCTTGAGTGGCGACCACGAACCGGAAGACGCAGCGTAGGCAGGCCTCCCACTAGATGGACCGACGACATCGTGAGAGTAGCGGGAAACCGATGGATGCAAGCAAAGACTATAAAACCACTTGACCGCGCATACAGTGACCAAGTATTAGACCTGTGTGTATGCTAAACAATTACAAATTTTAAATATTATATTACATTATAATAGTTACTACGAAACCCTTCATGGGCGAGTCTGACTCGCACTTGGCCAATTTTTTTCCGTCATTTTACGAGCATGATCCCTCAGGCGTTTCAAATGTCGGGATTTTTCACTTGTCAAATAATTCGACGGGCCTGTTGGTTTAGTGGTCAGTGGCCCTGACTTCTATGCGCAAGGTCGTGGGTTCGATTCCCACCCAGGACAAATGTTTGTGTGATGAGCACGATCATTTGTTCTTTGTCTGGGTGTAATTTATCTATAATATGTATGTGTTTAGAAATATATATGTATGTTTATCAGTTGTGTAGTACTCATAGCACAAGCTCTGCTTAGTTTGGGACTAGATGGCGTTGTGTGAAAGTCGTGGAATATTGTCATATTATTAAAAAAAAATGTAGATAAATACGATTAGGAAACAACACTAAACAATAACTATTTCGATAAAAAAATATAATCACGGTTGTGGGACGAACCGACACAGGTCTATCGCTGACAAAGGCCGCAGGCGAACTGGGCGGGCATAAGAAAGTGACAGAGATATTACTTCCACGTGTGAAAAACAGAGATATTACTTCCACGTGTGAAAAAAGAGTGCGCAACAGTGCGCTGGAACCAAAATAAAACAACGTAAGCGCCAAACTAAATAAAAATTGTTTAAAAATAAATTGAGCTATGTACCAAAAATATGTTCAGCCAGAGTTTTCAATTACCCTATTATATTTTCAATTACCCTATTATATTAATGCACATTTTGAATGCAATTTTGAAATGAAATTCCTTAGGATATTAGAATTACAGGAAAAATATAAAAAATAGAGGTCTTTTCGGAATTCAATTCTATGGAGATTTAACCCAATTGCGTTTTCCTTCAGTCAGAGTATTAATGAAATAGTCAATAAACATATAACTAAAAATTAAATCCATACTTGCTGGAATAGTGAAATAAATGGTGACGAAAAAACCCCTAATTTATTTTGGTATCGCCTTAATAAATGTTCAGAGCTAAATAAGCTCTCGCGTAACATGCCACCGAGGCGCCGATTGCGGCGCGGCGCTCCGTACTTAGTCCTTCCGCAAACGTCGTACGTGCAATACGTTATCGTTTCAAAAAAGAATCGTCACAAAAATTTGTATTTCGCTATTGTGCAACTGTACGCCAGGAATTCAATTCAATTTATTTTATTTCGGATTATTCTATATTTGTTTGTTAGTAACATGTGAACTTACAAGCTAGATAGATAGACAGAATACTCTTTATTGTACACCAATAATTTAAACAAACACTTGATTTACAATAATGCAAAAAAAAGGTTACAATGGCGGTCTTATCGCTGATAGCGATATCTTCTCCAGCCGCGATATCGCCTCCTCCTTCGGAAGCATGACTGCTTCGCAGAAGGAGGCGACCGCTTCCCACTCCCCCTCGCCCCGCAGCACGGCCTCGACCAATGCTGGGCGCGAGAGGTCTCCGCCTATCGCCGCCGTGAGGACACGTCAGTGCTCTGCCCAGGCGGGGCAGTCTTGCACCGTGTGCTCTACGGTGTCCTCAGGGCGACCCTCGCAGTTGTGACACCCGGGCGACCCTCGCAGTTGTGACACCCAGGCGTTTCCTCCTTTCCCATCAGAAACAGGTACCTCCCGAAACTTCCGTGTCCGGTGAGGACCTGCGTCATGCGGTAGATCAGGACGCCGTGACGCCGATCTAGCCACTCCTCAAAGAGGGGTCTTACCGCCGCAATTGCGGCGTGCCCGTATTTTCAATGCTAATATTATTTTTAGAAATTTTGGCTACAATTCTTCTCGTCAAAACTATTGACTGACTGATTTTGTGCAAATGGGGATTTGCACAAAATCAGTCAGTCAATAGTTTCAGTCAGTAATCAGTCAGTCAGGCAAACAATCTGAAAATACATAATACCAATTAAGTAAGAATGTATGTAGGTATAAAAAAAACCGTATTTATACTGTACTGTAGGTACTGTAATAAATACCTACTAATTTTAACTGATAAATTTTTGTTTGTGTGAAAAAGAACAATTTACTTGAAAGTTTCCTGTTGCATAAAATCGTAAAGCGGCTAACACTTGGATTATGGGTGGAATTGGCAATCCACGTCTGTTAGTCTGTTACCAGTAGTACCACCAATACTTTGAAATAATAGCAGCAGCAAGAAGTTCATCACAGCATCTTTATTGAAGCGAAATCTAATTTTAAATTCATTTTCATCATAAAACTCAAATGGATTATCTGCATCTCGTAAATAGCGTCGCGATATGTAATCGTAAGCGTTATCGTACACATATTCAATAAATTCTTCAAAAGACATTATGGAAATCGGATAAAATACGCGTGTTTTGGTTGAAAGTTCGTTGTTATCTTCCTCAAGGAAGCTTCAAGGTAGATTACCTTAAATTTGACAGTTGGTTCCTCACCTCTCACCTTACCTCGACTGAGGAAACTCTTTGAGGTGAGGAGAAAAATTGCAACTATGAATATCAAACCACCTAAGTTCGGTTGAGTCGAGTCGAGGAAATCATGAGGACTATGAATATGGGTGTTAATTTCCGAGATCCGCCTAAAGGGGGTGAGAAGGGGGGCAAGGGGGGTGACTTGGAAAAATGGTTTTTACTTTACCGAGCCTCCTCTATACGAATCCGTAAAAAAAAAATACGGGTCTCGTAGTTTCCGAGATACGATAGGGAGGGGGGAGAAGGGGGGTGAAAAGGGGAGGTTTGGCACTTTTCCCGTAGGTTTGAGAGTTAGTTGTTTACGAATCTGTCAAAATATACCCACCTCCCCATATACCATCTGGGAGAACAATTATGTCAATGAGTCAGTGAGTCAGTGGTAATTTAGCTTTATATAGTAGACTAGTATTTGCGTGTTGCGCGAGGTGCAAGCACCTCGCGTGCTGGTGAAAAAAACTAAAGCATTGCCCCTCTAAATCAAGTATTTGCGTGTTGCGCGAGGTGCAAGCACCTCGCGTGCTTGTGAAAAAAAAAAAAAAAAAGTGGGGGGGGAAATGGGGGGGGGGTTGCACAATTATTTCGACTAAAGCATTGCCCCTCTAAATGAATCTGAAAAAAAAATGTTCCAAGTCTCTTAGATTCCGAGATCCGCCTAAAGGGGGGGAGAAGGGGGGCGGGGGGGGACTTTGAAAAATGGTTTTTACTTTACCGAGCCTCCTCTATACGAATCCGTAAAAAGAAAAAAATACGGGTCTCGTAGTTTCCGAGATACGATAGGGGGGGGGGGGGGAGAAGGGGGGGGGAAAAGGGGAGGTTTGGCACTTTTCCCGTAGGTTTGAGAGTTACTTGTTTACGAATCTGTCAAAATATACCCACCTCCCCATCCACCATCTGGGAGAACAATTATGTCAATGAGTGAGTCAGTCAGTCAGTCAGTGGTAATTTAGCTTTATATAGTATAATTCATCTAGAGGGGCTAGATGAATCTGAAAAAAAAAATGTTCCAAGTCTCTTAATTTCCGAGATCCGCCTAAAGGGGGTGAGAAGGGGGGCAAGGGGGGTGACTTTGAAAAATGGTTTTTACTTTACCGAGCCTCCTCTATACGAATCCGTAAAAAATAATACGGGTCTCGTAGTTTCCGAGATACGATAGGGAGGGGGGAGAAGGGGGGTGAAAAGGGGAGGTTTGGCACTTTTTCCGTAGGTTTGAGAGTTACTTGTTTACGAATCTGTCAAAATATACCCACCTCCCCATCCACCATCTGGGAGAACAATTATGTCAATGAGTGAGTGAGTGTGTGAGTGAGTCAGTCAGTCAGTGGTAATTTAGCTTTATATAATAGAATAATCACCGACTTCACCAAGTGAAGGCATGTGCTCTAAGCTTATGCTATTAATTACTACCTGGCCTATAAAGTTTTCAAATAACAATATTATAATTATAAGTCATTGGATACGGAATAATACCAACTTTAGTTATATCTTTTTTCTTTAGTTTTACGTTTTTTCAGTCTTTTTAATATGATTTTCCATTTCTGTTTAAATTAAAACATATCAGTCATATTTATTTTATTTGTAACCTTTATTTTGATACTCCACTCAGCGGGTTGTCAGAAAAGAAACCACACACCCTGAATATGGTCCTCTAAATCCAAAAATGAAAAATGGTGAAAGAAACTAAAAAATGATTAAAAGACCTATTCAACTATATTACTATACAGTATGGGTATACTGTATAGTAATATAGTTGAATAGGTTGAAGCAGGGTTGCTAGGAAAGTTACTTTGTAAGTATTTAATTGATTTCCAAATAGAGTGAAATAGAGCCTTTTCAATAATGTTGCTAAATTTTAAACTTTTATTTGCAAATGATACTTTTACTCATTATTTTTATAATATTCTCATAATTTTATTCACCAAGGGTCTTAATTTGACTGATTGGATTAATGATGTTATTTTGTTAAATTAGTTATTTGTAAGCAGTAACAAGCAATTATCTCTTTATTTAATAAGAATGTTGTCATACAGTTTTATATGATTGTATATTCGATTGAAATTTGAAGTTATTTCTTATTTGCATAAAATAGTTTTTAATTTCTCAATTTTTTTTCACCACAAGTGCTTACTTAAAAAGCAGTTAACTGCAAGTGAGACCTATTTAACTGCCTGCTAGTTAATATATAAGAGAATAAAAATTAAATTATGTTGAATAAAACTTAATATAAATGTATTTAAGCCCCTTTAACTGTATTGTAAGTAATCAAAGTTGGACGTAGTTACGCAAAAAGGATCCATTCCACACCTTTTTCGAAATTGAGTTATATTGATATCTTTAATATATCACCCTGAAGATGCGTTTGGTATATATAACTCAATTTCAGAAAAGATAGATAGATAGATATACACTTTATTGTACACCATAACAGAATTAAATAAGGACTTAAAAACTACAATGGGTGTTACAATGGGCGGTCTTATGTAAAAGTAGAAGTGTGGATTGGATCCTTTTTGCGTAACTACGTCCAGTTAGCCTTACAAGTATTATTGACTAGGCTATAAGGTCGCTAAAATCCTTTAGCTGCATTTTAACTAAGCATATTCTATTAAATATCACAAAAGGTACAAAATGTGACATTAAATAAAAATTGCTTCACTATAAAGCAGGTATGGTTAGTGGCCTTATGGTGCAGTATATTGGGGTAAAATTGAAATACAACCCTTGATGTGCTTGACTTTACGACAAAAAATCAATTTGAATAAAATGTAGTAAGTAAAAAGTCATATATTGTGCATAGAAACTATGCCGACAAAATTAACTTACAACTATAATCCTAGCTAGTGTAGTTTTGTAGAAAAATAATTGCCCATATCTTTTGACATTTACTCGAAAAGTACTTTTTGAGGATAGCAACTTACTGGTCAGTGTTTAGCACAGTTTAGCACTGGCAACAAGAACAATGGGTGTTTTTTTTGTTAAAAAGGGTATTGCAGACATTTCATGTTGTATTTGATACTCACTTCTTGTGTCACTGACTCTTCTTCTCTTCCATGATACTTCTTGTGCTTCTTCTTCTTCAGTTTTAAACTCTATTAAAGGTACATCGTCTCCATCTGATTCAGAATGGTGCAGGGGTATATTTCCTTCATTTGAATAGCCATAGTCTTCACATTCCAGTTCCACATCTGTAGATAAACATAATCGATACATACTCATGTTCTGTCTGTAAGCCAACCACAATATAGTTGTCTTTTCTATGGATCATATCAGACTGTTGTTTTACACATACTATCATGTGGATTCTCCTGCTTGGGTTCCATAACACCATCCTGCCTGTCACGAACTGCTGGTGATTCTTCTTTGATAGTGATGCTGTCTATTTGACTAATATCAGCTATACTTATGTTCTCTATTGGAGTTTTTATAAGGCCATTGCAATACTCTAGCGGGCCTCGGATAATTGAAGTTGGCTGTGGGCACATATCAGTATTAGGTAACATTAGGACCATGTCTATAAGCACAAACATTTTTAATTAGTCCTATAATCAAATATGTTAATGAAAAAAAAATTATAATAATGAGAGGCTCAATACATCCAAAACAGTCTAAGCAATCCAGGCAATATGTATGTGTGTAAAACTTCAGCAGTAGCTAATTTATTTTTTATTGTTTCATACCTCATTTATCATCCGAGCCAACAGCTCTTCAGCTGCCAGACATGTTCTCTGCAGTTGGCAGCATTGCTTTAGTCTAGCATAGCAGATGAAACAAGAGAGCATCGGTCTACTGTCTTCAGTTACAAACTAGAACAAAAACTCCTATTGAATTTCTGGTTTAACATTGCATTGTCATTTGTCAAATTTATTTTGTAAAATATGAATTAGAGAACACTGAACGGTCAGTGGGTCGTCTTAGATTCTTTTCTATATTGTTTATTTTTAATATCATATTTTTTTCAGTAAATTATGTGACATATTACTATGTAGGTATAGCTATATTAACTTACTGGGATATCAGTCAGTTTCTCATACAGTTCATGCATGTTCTTGTCCACGACCACACACATGCGAACATTTTCCACTAAACATATCCTACACATCGGCAGTTTATCCATTTTATAATAATTTAATAACTAACATTCCATGAAAATCATTTTTTTTTTTTTTTTTTTTTTCTCCTTCTTTAGCAACTGAGCCGGTGTCAAGGATCTTCTACCTACTAACTGGATTGCTTACGAATGACTCAAAGAATACAGAAAGTCTTTCTTAGCTGTTAAACAATAGAGTATAAACTTGCACGTATAAAACTGAAGGAACTATTCGTTCCGAGCGAGACAGTGCCGTGTGTGGACTGTGTCCCTTTCTTCTGTGTGTCAGATTAAAAATATTTATTTCAATGGTAATTTTTTCGACCTGTCTGTTGTAGTAATAACACCTAGTTTTAAACTTCTTTGGAATTCTATCTTTAAAATGAATTGCCATTATTACTGTATGCATATTAATGAAAATTAAAGTTATTTTACCATGCAAACACAAGATGTTTAAACCAAAAAAAAATGGAATTTGCAAGAATTAGTAGTGATATATTATACAGTTAAAGATGTGATAAACGACTTAAAACTTTTAACGAACTTATTCGTTTATTTTTTATCAAAAGTCACTTACGTAAACTGCTTAATACGCTTATTTACTTTCTTACATTAAAAATAATGAAATTATGTTGTTTGCTTTTTTAGTTGGTTAAGTTTAAGTATTGGTTTTTAAACGAAATCAATGAATTTTCTTTCGTACTTGGCAGGCTTAGGACTGACTGAATGAATAATATTATATAATTATGAAACTTTACTAAGTAGGTTAGTATTATTCTAAGATCTGTATTTATTAATAACTTGTCAAATAATAAACTACATTTTATTAAATTCAGGCGTACTTAAAAGTTCATTGATCTATTATATGTACATTTTAATTATTTACAAAATTTCCATTATTTCCTCAAACCATCAAGTCATTCACATTCAGAAACATAATTTTTCTACTTTGCTCGTCAACAACCGGGTCCTCCATTCCGATATTATGTTAAAATCGGAATACGATAAAGTTTTATTACAAAAATTACACACAGCTGTTTTAGTCGCATGATTTCTCAAAAAAAAGTTCCAAATTATGTTATTCGAACTTCTACTCGTCATTTTGATACAGTAGTTATTCGAATTTACAGTTTAATTAGCTCACCAATTTGTTTTTGTAGAAAAAGTAGTCAAAATTAACACAATTACTTACACTATAAACTATTTACACTATTATTAACACAATTACCTATTAAACACACCTAAAAACTATATTATATGCAAGTCCAAAACTCACAGAATTATTTCCTTGGTAAGAAACAATTCACCACATGAAATAATGTTTTACACTATTTATGTTTACGTAAACAATTCCGAGTCACAACTTTTAATCAAATTGTTTCGGAAATTCACAAAACATGACGCTTTTCACCGGGCGGAGGAAACGCTACTAAACGTAAAAAGCAAAATAAGCAGAGGTGGGCGTTTAAACGAAAAGCATATAATATAACATATTATTTAAAATAAACGAATAAGCAGACTTGTTTATAAAAGCATTTAAAGTTATCTGTTTATTCCGCTTTTTGTTAAAATTAAAACGCAACCGCGTTTTTATAATTTCTTTTCATAACCACGTAAGTAAGAACGTGCTCAAATGAATTATGTAACAACTGATAGATGGCGCCTGATTCAATTTTAATCGATAGTAAACAATGATTATGCGAAAATCGACCTTAATTCAAAAACTTTAAGGTTTAAAATATTTACATCTTTTGTTTATGTGCTGAATCGCGTTGACTTACTCAAAATTGGTAAACCTAGCAAATTAAATATGCTTTCCGTTGTTCACTTTTAAAAGCGCCAATTTAATTTAAACGGGTTGCTTATCACTTATTTTGCTTTTTACGTTTAGTAGCGTTTCCTCCGCCCGGTGAAAAGCGTCATGTTTTGTGAATTTCCGAAACAATTTGATTAAAAGTTGTGACTCGGAATTGTTTACGTAAACATAAATAGTGTAAAACATTATTTCATGTGGTGAATTGTTTCTTACCAAGGAAATAATTCTGTGAGTTTTGGACTTGTATATAATATAGTTTTTAGGTGTAGTTAATTGTGTTTAATAGGTAATTGTGTTAATAATAGTGTAAATAGTTTATAGTGTAAGTAATTGTGTTAATTTTTACTACTTTTTCTACAAAAACAAATTGGTGAGCTAATTAAACTCTAAATTCGAATAACTACTGTATCAAAATGACGAGTAGAAGTTCGAATAACATAATTTGGAACTTTTTTTTTGAGAAATCATGCGACTAAAACAGCTGTGTGTAATTTTTGTAATAAAACTTTATCGTATTCCGATTTTAACATAATATCGGAATGGAGGACCCGGTTGTTGACGAGCAAAGTAGAAAAAAATATGTTTCTGAATGTGAATAAATGACTTGATGGTTTGAGGAAATAATGGAAATTTTGTAAATAATTAAAATGTACATATAATAGATCAATGAACTTTTAAGTACGCCTGAATTTAATAAAATGTAGTTTATTATTTGACAAGTTATTAATAAATACAGATCTTAGAATAATACTAACCTACTTAGTAAAGTTTCATAATTATATAATATTATTCATTCAGTCAGTCCTAAACCTGCCAAGTACGAAAGAAAATTCATTGATTTCGTTTAAAAACCAATACTTAAACTTAACCAACTAAAAAAGCAAACAACATAATTTCATTATTTTTAATGTAAGAAAGTAAATAAGCGTATTAAGCAGTTTACGTAAGTGACTTTTGATAAAAAATAAACGAATAAGTTCGTTAAAAGTTTTAAGTCGTTTATCACATCTTTAAAAATAAGTGATAAGCAACCCGTTTAAATTAAATTGGCGCTTTTAAAAGTGAACAACGGAAAGCATATTTAATTTGCTAGGTTTACCAATTTTGAGTAAGTCAACGCGATTCAGCACATAAACAAAAGATGTAAATATTTTAAACCTTAAAGTTTTTAAATTAAGGTCGATTTTCGCATAATCATTGTTTACTATCGATTAAAATTGAATCAGGCGCCATCTATCAGTTGTTACATAATTCATTTGAGCACGTTCTTACTTACGTGGTTATGAAAAGAAATTATCAAAACGCGGTTGCGTTTTAATTTTAACAAAAAGCGGAATAAACAGATAACTTTAAATGCTTTTATAAACAAGTCTGCTTATTCGTTTATTTTAAATAATATGTTATATTATATGCTTTTCGTTTAAACGCCCACCTCTGATTATACTATACCTGGCAATTACTACGTTGCCGACTGACGTTTACTTGACATCTGTATGTTTGTAAATTTGAATTATATTTAATTTTGTGAGTTTTCGTAATATTAAAGTGCAAGTTATTGTAACCATGGTAAGAACGTGTTTTGTGGTTAATTGCAAGAGTGAAAAGGGTACCCCGGGTCTGGAATTTCCTTTTTTAAGTAAGTTTTGTGACTTTGTTTACAAATTCCATTTAGGGTGACTATGTTTTCAATGTAAAAGTGGATGTTCTTCTCTTTATTCTTCTTATTTATTATTTTTCTTTCTTCTCGTTATATATTATTTTTTGTTATTTTAAGCTTTCCTAAAAATTATGATCTTCGAGTCCGGTGGCTCAGTGTTCTACACAGAAAAGGGTCAGAAACGGTTCCAAAATTTGTAGCCGCCATTTCAAGCCCGAAGTAATATTGCATTTCGAAACAAGATCAAATGATGCAATTCCGTCCATTTTCCCTAAAGTAAGTTATCAATCTTTACAAATGACATGAAGATCACCGTTTCGAAAAATGTAGAATATGAGCATAGCAAGATGAATTTTCATTTTGAATATATCTTAACCATAAATACTACAATTTTGTTCTCATCAATCTATTATTATTTTAGATTCCTGTCAGCGAAACAAACAAATGTTTCAAGTACTATAATATTAAAACCCACTAAAGAAAAGAATATACAACCTGTACTGGGCACATTCAAAGATCTGGTAAGTGAAAGTTATGAAAGGAGTCAAATTAATGAGCATAAAAGTCGACATTTTAGTTGTTTTATTTACTTTTGCTTAGCAAATTGATGGCAAAAATATTTTATATCATTTTGGCCAAAAACTCAGCTACGCAAACTTGCTTACAAGTGTAGTTTATTATATTAATAATTACTTATAACTTAATTACTTAACTTTTATCCACTGCAGTTAGTTAATGTCGACAAATAATAATCTATACTAATATTATAAAGAGGTAAAATTTTTAAGTTTGTATGTATGGGGTAATCTCTGAAACTACCGAACCGATTTTGAAAATTCTTTCGCTTACATGTAGCTGCATTATCCCTGAGTGCTATAGGCTATAAATTATCTTTATATCATGCATATTAGCCGAGCTAATATAATCTTTGTCAAGCAAGTCGGGGACGGGATCCCGTGGAATATTTTCGACTTCTACGCGGACGAAGTTGCGGGCAGAAGTTAGTAATTCATAATTTAAAGATTATTTCCATACTTTTAACTAATAATAGTGTAATACATTTTTAGGGTTGTGTGTCAAGCCAATCTTGTAACAAACCTGCAGCTGCAACATATGAGGAACTAGAAAATATAGAACCAACCTAATAATAATAACCTTATAATTATCATTCGATCTGCCTCCTTTATGTTTAGAATTATGTATGTTAATAATATTGATTTCTAACCTTAAATAGCACATGTGGTGTTAGCCTGTAATTAATTTTTACACTTATAAATGTAATATGACTGTTTCATACAAACATATAGTGTAAACAATTGTAGGTTAACCTAAATAAATATATACCGAAATAAATTATATCTCTTCTGTTATTCTTTCTATTTATAATCATCGTCTTTCATGAAGGGTTTTAGTAGTTTTAATTATATATAAACATTGCATCATTTTATTTTAGTCTACTGGCTCTAACCGTACAAGTGTCGAATAAACATAGATTACCAATTAATGTACGTTTGTTTGGACGTCTATACCACTGCCTATCAAGGCCAAGCCTTCGAAGAATTGCCAGCTGGTGATTCTGTTATTAATTCTGTATCTGCAATAATTGTATTTGTATCACGGGTCTTAACCACTTTGAAAGTTTATAATTCAACGCAATAAAGTTTGCAAAACCAATTTTGCATTTAGCCCGCATAAGGAAGGGTTTATTATAGAAATTAGCGCGCTCAATATAAGTTCCTCAGATATATATATTGAGAACTAGCTTTTCGCCCACGTAGAATTCTGTTATATCGCGCTACCGAGCAACTGTTCAAAAATCTGAGATAGAAAGAACCCTATATAGTTCCCAGGGTTTTAAACTATCTCCATGCCAAATTTTTTCGAAAGCGGCTCTGTGATTTAACCGTGAAAGCGTAACAGACCGATACAGACCTTTGTATTTATAATTGAATTTATTTCTTTCTTTCTATTTAATACGTTGTTAAGAAAAAAACTGGCCAAGTACGAGTCGGACTCGCACATGAAGGGTATTTTTATAGGTAGGTAATGAATGGTACGGAACCATTACCTATAAAAAGCACCAAAAAAATCACAACTGTTGTATGGGAGTCTCCCTTAAATATTTATTTTAATTAATTTTTAGTATTTTTTGTTATAGCGGTAACAGAAATACATCATTTGTAAGGTTAATAATAAGTGTCTAAAAAAACCTGCAAATATTGCATCAAATAAAATTGTCCTTACGTTTATCGCGAATTGATATCCACACTACTAGAAAGAGATAGCTAGGTCCTTCGAGGGTATACTCTTCGGAACGGATTTGAGCTTCGCGTCCGCATTCCAGTTTAGGTACAAGTTCCTTGGCCGGTGTCGACTATTCTGCCAGTGTCATGTTATGACGGCAGCGAGGGTAGGCCGTCGAACTTTGTACTTTGTGGTAGCTGTTAGTTCAGCTGCAAGGACGAACACATGAGTTAAACATATAGTCTACTATATACAAGCTACGATGTAATATACTATATATATATATTATAAAACACAAACTATTATCTACACAATAACTATACACATATTACGCACTAATTACATTTGAATCGCATTATCTGTTATAAATTTAGATAGGAGGTTAATTAATTTAGGAGAAAAGTGGGTAAGAAGGGTATGGAAGCTGGTTGGGAGAGGAATATTGCATTTGGGAAGTTTTTGGTATAAATCATGAAAATCTTTATTATCGTGCATACTCAGTCAGTGCTGCCAACTAGTGATGTGACGAACACAGATAACCTTAAATAAGTCAGAGAGAAAAGAGTATGTAAAACCAAAGAGTGACGAAGTGTCTAGGCTTGTGTTAAAGATGGGCGATTGTGAATGACAATATTCGAATGATTCGATTGTAGAAGTCATTCAAATTATTCGAATAACCTTACAACTCATTCGAATTTGAACAAAAGCGAGAAGTAAATAAAAATGTATTGCGTCGTCTCATTCCTTCTGATTCAAATTTCATTACTACTAGTTTATATATTCGAATATCCACAACCTCATCTAAAAGTAAACTCTATGTGCTGAGAAAAAATACCCAATTTTGTGTGGCAAATTGATTGAATCATCCAACCATCGAACTACTAGTTTGTATTCGAATATATAGAGTTATTATTGCACCCGAATAGGAAACTATTTTGATTGTAACACCTAACTAGCTTGTACGAGGGGATAAACGAAACAAGTGTATAAAGCGAGAAAGAAATATAAGCAATCATCATGGCGTTAGCTTTTTCCGTAACCGCCATTTCGTATCGTATTGACGCCTAATTACGTGCATAAGAAGAAAATTCTCATTCGTCCGGTCCTTGTTTTGGTGTGCACCTGTGACCTGTACACATATCTAAATAATCTTATTATAAATTCTGTGTGTGTGCGCGGGATTCATAGAAACTAGCAAGGGCAACGACAACATTTTCAATACTTTCTGAAGTACCTGCCTACTCGGAAATTAGTCATATCTAATTATTGCTATCAACTAAAAGTAATCTTTATAGTACGAGAAAAACGTTAAATTTGTATGGCAAACTGAATGAATGAACTAGCGGTTCGCAAATCAGTAACTATTAATTTATTACTACGAATATCAATTAAAAGTAGACTTTATTATACTACGAAACATACCAATTTTGTATGGCAAAGTAAATGAATGAACTAGCGGTTTTATTCGAATTTGCAAACTAGCGATCGATTGTTTTTGTATTCGAATGTTAATATTAGTAGTATCAAATCAATCGATTATTGGAATCAGTAACAATCGCCCATCGCTAGCTTGTGTTGTGTAGTACATTAGCAGTGTTGCCAACAGTTCAACTAGCTCTCCACCAGATCCAACTTCTAAAACCACCAGAAAACCACTAACAAAAATCGGCCCTACTCTAAAAATCGCTAAAATTTACACTATTTTTTTTAGTTTTTACGAAAGAAAACAGTATTTATGTATTATTACTTGTATTAGTAAGAAATGTTCTTTAATATGACGTAATAAAATATTTTAAGTCAGTAAATCAACATACAAGAACTTTTGTCTGCACCATCATCGTCGGTTTCACATTTATATGATGCTTTGCTACCAATTTGTTTTATAACTTTTATTGGAATTTCATAATCATTGCAGCATTTTTCTTCCAATCTTAAACCACAGCGTGTTTTTAATATTGCAGTTAAAATATTCGAGTTCATTCTGTTGCTCTGCTTGTTTTTTATGACATTCATACTGCTAAATAGTCTCTCAACATCGGCATTAGAATTAGGTAGAGTAATCGCAAAAGTCGCTAATTCCTCAAATCTAGATTCTCTTTGAGCATCTTTGAAATGTAATACTTCATTTCATTTCTTTTTTTATCTTTGCTCTCGTTCCATTTCTGCAAATGAATTTGTCGCCATAGATCATCAACTCTTGCCATAAGTTCTGCACTTTGATTGTGCCTACGCAGTAAAAGTAAATTAATGAAGTCAAAAAATATATGTCATAAAGTTTTAGTGGCTTAGTAGTTGAGTAATAGCACTTTCAGTATTTGAAACTGAATTCTACTTGACCACTAGATAAAACCACCAGCCACTAAAGCAATATTTCGTTACTAAAAGGGTGGTCGAAACCACCAGTTTTAGTGGAAAATCCACTAAGTTGGTAACACTGTACATTAGTGTCGTGAACCGGTTTCATAAAAACTTTAAAAAAAACGGTTTTTATTAAAACCGACAATTACCGGTTCACATTAAAAAACCGATTACAATCACAAAACATGTATCCGAGACAATCCGAGTCTTTGATGTGTATCCGATAATAAGTCTTGTTCCGTTTAAAATGTTGTCTATGTTAGGGGAATCCCCGATACCTCGTTTTAGTATGCAACTAATGGTGAACGCAGACCTAGCCGCACCGCAGTCTCTACAGTCCCCGCAGTCATCGCTTTTTGTTAATGGCCTCGCACATCTATCCGCGCCGCAGTCGCTGCAGTCGTTCCCGTCAGTGTTGCCAGATTTTTGAAAGCATTATCTATCCGAAGATTTAAAAAATCTGTATAAAATCTGTATTTGGTATTGGTATTTTGCTCTTTTCTGTAATTTTATCTGTAGGTGCTATAATAGGGAATAAGCAAGTAATTATTTATACGAGAATAAGTAATTTCATTATAAACCGTTGACAGAGATTCTCTGTCTACTTTATAACTCTGGCAACACTGCGCGCCGTGGATGCGAATGACGTCATCCGCGCTGCGTGCGGGTGACGTCATCAGCTGCGGCTAGGGGAGTTCGGTCGTTTCAGGGACTGCGGCGACTGCGGCGCGGGTAGGTGTGCGAGGTTGCATAGAACTTCATATAAAGAATTCGAATGCAAAGACTGCGGCGCGTGCGGCGCGGCTAGGTCTGCGTTCACCATAACTTCATTCACTATACAAAAATATTTCAGTTTTGCTTGTGAATTCTTTGGAAGTGACAGATTTGTTTGCGAACAATGCCTAAAGTAAAAGGTAAATCAATTATTAGAAATCATTTTGAGAAGATTGACAATGATAGTGCAAAGTGTAAGCTATGCGCTAAAGTGATCAAAGTTGGAGGAGGAACCTCGAATATGTTGGCACATATTTAAAGAAATCATCCTCAGGCTACAGTGTAGGTGGATCGAGGTGAAGTGGGTGATCAGCCAGGGGATACACAGAGAACGTCTACTGGCACAGCACAAGAAAAACCAACGGAGACACCGCACCCCATTTTTCAGACTACTCTGAAAATATCCGCAGCAAGTAACAAAAAGAAAATTGATAAATATTTAACAATGATGATAGCTACGGACTATCAGCCGTACTCTATAGTTGAAGACAAGTGTTTTAGGAAGCTGGTTGAAGTATTGAATCCAAGTTATAAACTTCCAACGAGACAGAAGATAAGGTATGAACTAATGCCAGAGCTTTACCAGTGTGCAAAGTCACAGCTTGCTAGAATGCTTGAAAATATTAAGAATTTTGCACTTACCGCTGATATGTGGTCGAATCAAAATATAGATAGTTTCCTTACTGTCACAATACATTTTTGTAACCAAAACATTTTAAAAAGCTACGTATTAACTACGTGTGATGTTCCAACTTCGCACACAGCCGAAAATCTAGCTGAAATGATGACTAACTTACTAACAGAATGGAAAATATTAAGAAAAATTTCTGCTATTGTCACTGATAATCAGTGATCGGAATAGGTAGAGCTATTTAGGTTCATTACCGCAACCATTGATGTTAATATGGATATTCCATGACTGATACTACGGGAATTTATTGAATTTCATTATTTTTGGCAATATGTATAAAAATGGTTTATGTAAGCCAATAAGTAACGTTGTAAATTTTACAACTGTAAATGTTTTTGTACAACTTCAGAATAAAAATGTTTAAATGATTGTTGTTGAGCGTGCTCCATCTTCGACTACATCATTACTTACCATCAGGTGAGATGGTGGCCAAACGCGAGCCTATTATCAATAAAAAAAAGAAATTGTTACGTAAAAAATATATGTGGTTTAATGAATCAAGTTTTTATTATACTATCCTAAATCCCGTCCCTCTTATATTTACCCGTCAGAAAGGAAGTGTAATCTTTCATTAGTCCCGAAGGCGAGAATAGTGTTTTTATGATTTTACTAGTTAAATACCAAATCCCGGGACTCGGGGAATATCCATATTATTCTAACCTATGGCAAGTACATAAAACAGCTCTACCTATTCCGATCTCTGCTGATAATGGTACTAACATGGTAAAGATGTGTGATTTGCTGGGAATAAGGCACATGCCGTGTTTTGCCCATACGCTTAATTTAACTTTGGACGATTCTATGAAGCTTTCTCAGGTGGAGGCCATAACTAACAAATGTAAAGCAATTGTAAAATTTTTTTTAAAGTCATCTGTAGGTTGGCGAGCGCTTAAATTAGCTCAGAAAGAAAGAAAACCCGATTCTACGCCTTTGAAGATGATACAAGAAGTTTCTACACGATGGAACAGCACATTCTACATGATGAAAAGAATGCTACAGTTAAGTGACGTTCTCGCAATGGTGTGTAGGAAATTGGTTCAGGCGCCAGACTACTTAACTGCTTCCGAAGAAGAAGCAGTTAGAGAAGTTATCAACATTTTGGAAATATTCGAGGAAGCTACAAAACTCGTTAGCGCTGATCAGTATCCGACTAGTTCACTAGTCATTCCAATAACATGTGGACTATTTGAAAAATTGAACACTATTGAAATTTCTCTCACAACAGATATAGGCAAGATGTTTCACTCATAAGCGAGGCGAAACATAAGTAGCAGGCTCTTGGCATATGAGACAAGAACTGTGTCGCAAATGTTTTCATATTTACATCCAGCATTAAGAACAGGAATTCGTCACCCAGAAAACATGCTGTCGGCGAAAGAATTGGTAAGCAAAGAATTATCCCATTACTTAAAAGATTCCGCCGATAGCTCTGTGCCATCGAATGCAGAGCAGCCAGAGACTTCGGAGCAGCCAGGGACTTCGGAGCAGCCAGGGCAGAAAAAACCTGGACTACTGGACTTCTTAAAACAATGAAGAGCCAATACTGGTTCAACTGCTTCTGTAATTAATATTTTACGCATGTATATAGACACAGATCCACGAAGCGAAGAAGCCGAGATCACAATAGCAGCTGAAAGTGCGGGAGCTTTTTGGTCCAGCAATAAACACTTGGCGCCTTTAGATGCAACAGCGCTTAAGTATTTGGCCATACCAGCAACATCCGTGCCTTCCTTGCCTCCTTCCTTGTCCTCTAGAAGAAGCAGGCTACAACCAGATGCTGTTGATCAAATTTGCTTCATAAATCAAAACTACGATTTGTTGGAAACCGGCGAACTATATAAAAATTTCCTGCTATTTCTTTTATGATTGATGACCTGAATTTTTTGTATAGTACCTAATTGTACCTACCTGATTATGTGAAGAAAAATAAATACTTAGCCTATAAATACATACTTTTTTAGAAAAAAACTTAAAAGAAACCTTAAAAAACCGTTTTTTTTTACGAAGTACGCAGCATCTACCTGTACCCCCGAGTCTACTGCCAGCTGTACCATAAAGTTAATAAGGTTTGCAGCTGTGCTGCGTCCAGGTCGGAACCCATGTTGGGCATCTGATAGACGCGCACGCATTTGTTCCTGAACGGAGCGCTGAATAGCCGACTCGAATACTTTAGCAGGCGTGGAGAGTACAGCCACCGGTCTATAATTATAGGTATCTGAACTTGGTTTTCCTTTAGGAACCGGAACAACGCGCGTGATCTTCCACCTTTGAGGGAACGCGGCTTGTTGTAATCATGCATTAAAAATGTGAAGTAATGGCTCCGCCAGTACCCTCCCGCAGTCTCGAAACGGAAACGCTGGTATCCCGTCTGGGCCAGACGAACGTTTTGGCTTGAGACTCCCAAGGGCCTGCTGAACTTCCGCAAGACTCAGCGTCTCAATGTGTACCCGTGCACTGGTCACGCCGAACTCCGCCGTCGCCGCGCATGCGTCCAGTTTGGGTGGCTCCTTGCTGTACACAGACTCAAAAAAGTGAACGAACTGCACACAGCACAGCACACTCATCATCTGTTAGATGTTGACCTTCTTTTATGATACTCTGCTTATTTAGTGTTTTTCTTTTCGATCTTATAAACTGCCAAAAAGATTTCGGATCCTTTACAAATTGATACTGAATTTTATTTTTATGTTCTATATGCGCAGTTTCTATTAAATTTTTATACGAGTTCTACATTCCGCAAATTTGTGATAATCATTATCCAACTTAGTTTTTTTTAATTTTTTGTGAAGTCTGGCTTTAATTTGTATAAGGTCAGGCGGGGCAAGAGTACCATATTTTTCGCATAGATGATTTCGATGCAAAATATTTTTTTTGAACGCTGACTTATAAGTGAACATTTATTAAATTGTCAATATTTGGAATGTTCTAGCTGCAAGAAACGTCGATTCAATCAATTCTATCAATATCTTAACGAGATTTTCTATTAAATTGGAAAACATGGATATAGGCGCACTTGCCCCTGGAAACGGAGCAAGTGCGCCTATCTAAATAATAACGCTAAAATCGTACGTTACCAGATAAACCGATAATTTACTTAATAGAATATAAACAAATAAATTATTACTCTTGGCTTCTTTTTAGTGTACGCGTCCTATAGGCTATTACAGCTTCCATAACAAATTTGGGGCAAGTGCGCCATAGACTAGTAATCAGGGATTCTAAACCTTAAGAGCGTGTATTCCATTCGTGACGAAAACAACGCGTTTTTGTGTTTTTTCAAGAGCTATATCGTAATGATGTTAGCAGATTATTCATAGTTTATTACGGTTATAGAAAGACTCAGTCTTGATTTAGTGCATAGCAATGTAAAATTAATTTTTTTATCGACAGTTTTTTAATACGAAGGCAATCTCGTCAAAGCGATTTCCAAAAATAGACGTCAGAGTTATCTTTCAGAACGAAAAAAACCATGATAACGTGCCAACACATTATATTTTATATGCTTGTCCAATAGAATACATAGTCTTAAAGTGCCCAATTACGAAAAAACAATTTTTAAATAATGCAAAAGAAGAAGAGTTTTGAATAGAAACATAACTAATATTTATTTATTTTATGAAAATAAACATATTGTCAAATACACTGTTAGTTTTTTCAGTCAAATTCATGTACTCGTTTATTTTAGAAAATTATTTTAAAAACACTATAAATCATCGCGCGCAATCCGCCGGTTAAGTAGACGCATAGCCTTACTGAGCTGATCTACGAGTGGCCATACCTAAAAAAAAAAAAAAAAAAAAACGTTGCCAATCATATCGTGCCGGGTCCTCCCAACGACAGGACGTATCACTTTTTTCCCGCCGCCCGTCGCTTGCTCGCATAAACATACATAGTGTCGGTGAGTCATAGTGCGACACAATAGTATTGATACTTGAGCAACTAATATTTTTTATTCGGTAAATAAATTTGAAAAACGTTATCTACAGGTTATTATTTGTTTTTTTTTTTTATTTATATTTATTTATTCATCAGATAAAAATATCCATACATTTGTTAGTAAGTGCTCTTAAATTAATGTTAGTATCTTAACTTATAATTAACACACAGCGCATTACAAAATTATTTTAAATAGAATTAATCATTATAATAAACAGAATGTGTGATTAATAAAAATAAATAATTTAATTATAATATTAATTTTTGCAAGGTTCGGATATTAGTACTGTAAAGAAATAAACAATAAAGGCAACAAAGGCAATTTCGACACAATAAAAATAACCTAAAAAGTGGGGCGTCATATGAGTTCCAAGAAAGTTATTTTAAAGAATGCCTATTATATTTGTATATACTAAATTTATTTAATAATAATCACTTTTAACATGTTTGTGTACAACAAATGATGTCAATAATTATTATTTAAATCAAAAATAATTTATATGTTACATTTAATATTTCTTTTTTCAGAAATGGGTTGTAAACGAAATTTATTTGAAAATAAAAAAAATGCCTTGGCTATCGCTAGACAAGCAAAAAGGTGAGTCATGTCTTTATTTTTATTTTATTTTATTTTTATTACATGGAACAACAAACAGTTACATTATAAGGACTTACAACTAGTTTAACAAAAAATGAAGTTTTGACTATAATGGAACCCACTACGCTGTCCACAGATAAACATTAGAGTTTAGTAAAAGAGAATAAAACCGATTTTCAATAGGGAGGCGATTCTATGTTCGGCTGTGTGTATTTTTATGTGTGTAACATAATCATACATATTCTGTATATACAAAAATCAAAATACTTGTATTATGTACCTACTTATTTTTACCAGTTTTTTTTTTTCAGACAAAACAAATTTCGTATGGCATTGAGTACGGTAAAACTATCGAAAACACAGCAATAGAGCAAATGAACCCTACTGGGGTTACGGGAATGTTCTAATAAGATACCGCAGCCCCGGACCACACGAGCAACTGAATGAATATGGTGGGTTTTTATTCAGTAGAAGTCTGATACTCCCTTCCACTTTACCTAGAGTGGGAGTCATTTGATGATTTTCCCACCGGATCCAGAGCAGCTGGATCGTCATGAAATCGTCGTTGTGCAAAACGGTGCTCTTTTGGGTTCCGGAGCCGAATGGCAAAAAACGGAACCCTTATAGTTTCGTCATGTCTGTCTGTCTGTCTGTCTGTCCGTCCGTCCATCCGTATGTCACAGCCATTTTATTCCGAAACTATTAGGACTATACATCTGAAACTTGGTAAGTAGTAGTATTATGTAAACCGCTTTCGGATTTTAAGAAAAAAATAAAAAAATATTTAAAATAAAGGGGAACTCCCCATACATGGAACTGAAACTGAAAATATATTTTTGCATGAAACCTATGCGTGTGTAGCATCTATAGACAGGTCTTTAAAAAATAACATTGAGGTTTCTAAAATCACTTTTTTATAAAATTAATCGTTTAAAAGATATACGCTTCCAAAGTAGTAAAATGTGTGTCCACCCCCCCACTAACTTCTGTAATAATAGAGTGAAAAATCTAAAAAAAATATATGCTGTAGATCTTAATGTAAACTTTCAACCAAAATTGGTTCGAACGAAATCGGGTTAGCAGTTTTTGAGATACAGTACATTTTATAAAACCGCAAATATAACTTTGTAATTGATACAAACACTATGAAAAACAAAGTTATTTGGAGTAGTTGTAAAAATTTTAAATAAGCTAGTTTTAAGAAATTTGTAAGGTTTTTTTGTCAAATAACTATATTATATTATATTTATTAAAGTTACTACGGAACCCTTCATGGGCGAGTCTGACTCGCCCTTGGCCAATTTTTATTGACCTTTGTTCTCTTATTTATTTTTCTGTCTGTTTGATGAAAGAAATTGTCTGTTAGTCGAAATAAAATGTCTATATTCAGCATGAACATAGATGCTGAACAGGCCAGCATACATTTGTTTTTTAATCCGATGGAACTACTAATACCAACCACGACTGATACTTTCCTAGCCAAGAGCAGTTTCATGTCAGATGAGAATCACTACCACTTTATATATCACTCTAGTTCACCCTATAAATCGTCTATAATATATTCTGTAATAATAATAATAACATTCCACAACTTTCACACAACGCCATCTAGTCCCAAACTCAGCAGAGCTTGTGATATGAGTACTAGACAACTGATAAACATACATATACATATATTTCTAAATACATACATATTATAGATAAATAAATAAATTACATCCAGACAAAGAACAAATGATCGTGCTCATCACACAAACATTTGTCCTGGGTGGGAATCGAACCCACGACCTTACGCATAGCAGTCAGGGCCACTGACCACTAGACTAACAGGCCTGCCATCTATGTTCCACTATACCCACATCCACTGACAGCGCCACTATGTTGTAGCAGTATGGTAGATCAAGTGTAACTAGTTACGTCACTAGTTACACTTGATCTACCATACTGCTTGTTAGGTAAAATTGCTTTTCTTATATATATATAAATTGTAATTAATGTTCAGCCAGAAAATGTTTGTTTTTTGCAATGAAATGAATTTCCATTGAAGACCATAATAATACCAAGAGATGATGCGTTTTGGGTGACCAAAATGGAACGTAAGCTGTTCGATTTCTAAGATAATTGTCTTTTGCCCGAGATGATTGATCCCAGGAAAATTCTGTCAATGGACATCAAAATGTGTGATATTGAAATAAAAATATCAAATCTTTGATTTTGTTTTATTTTGTAACTCAACTAGCTTATTGCAGCGGCTTCGCGCGCTGATCTTAATGAACTATATAGCCTATAATTATGGTACTCTGATGTCTGTGATGTAAGTAACACCTATGTTAATTTTAAAGTTTCATTAAAATCTATTTAATATTTTTTTGCGCGAAAGAGTAAAAATCCATACAAATTTTACACTACTACACTTACCTTACCTACACATAGTTACCGATATTTTAATGTCGGTTTAAAGAGTTTCAGACGTGATTTTATGTCCTGGAAAGATAAATACTCAAGGAATAGAGGAAGGAAAGGAAGGATAGAATAATACTCAAGGAGCTTGGCGTAAACGGCTCAGCACGTTCGGCTAAGATTTGAGCCATGAGCCAAGCAATGTTTTCGCAGTGGCCGGTCATCGGGCGGGTGATAAAAACTTATTATATCGATATTTTCTATACTTTGGAAGACACGTTAAGCCGTGTTAGGCTGCATATTGGCTTATGTCTAGCCCATTCTCGTTAAACACGGTGTTTACCCGTAGGGAAGGTCTGTACTTCAGCAGTGCATATATTAATTGGCTGATTATACTAAACATCACATAGATGACCGAGGCCAGCTATCGCAGGAGATTTGCTGTTTTTAACCAACTTCAAAAAGGAGGTTCTGTGTTCGACCAGTATGTATGTATGTTTGTATATATATGTTTGTATTGAGTTTTACAGAATCGGTATCGAAGAAAGTAGACTCTAAGATGGCTTGCTTCGGGATTTTCCTGGACTTATAAAAAGCCTTCGATACCGTGTCTATCCCCATCCTCCTCCGCAAGATGGAAGCTGCAGGTGTCCGGGGAAATGCCCTAAAGATGTTCAACGACTTTCTTACCGATTGAGAGCAATGCGTCCAAATAGACCAAGTGACCAGTAGGTGTGAAAAAATTTGCTACGGTGTGCCCCAAGGAAGCTTAATCTCACCTTCTCTCTTCCAGTTATATGTTAACGATTTGTGTAAACTTAAGCTGCAAAGCTGTGAAACATATATGTACGCAGACGACACCGTACTCTTGGTATATGGCAAACGGCTATACAAAATGCTGAGAAGTCAATGAAGGCAGTAATGGCTTGGCTCTCTGCCAACTTGCTCACCCTAAACCTGTCCAAAACCAAAGCTGTTGCGTTCCATACTACCCCAAGATCAGCGCCTCCACCCGGAGCATCAGTCATTAAGGCACATATCTGTTCAGACGCTTATCATCCCTGTAACTGTCCACCTCTTACCATTGTCCCAAACACAAAATATTTGGGTGTCTACGTGGATGAGAAATTAAACTGGCATACACACTTAGAATCTTTAAAAACCCGAGTTAGACGTCTTCTTTATATCTTTATAAACCTCCGCGAATCGGCAGATCACAGCACTTTGAGAAACGTCTACCTCGCTTTATGCCAGTCCATCCTCTCATACTGTATCCCAGTGTGGTGTGGGACTCACAAGACGGCAATGCTGGGTATTGAACGAGCCCAAAGGGCTGTTCTTAAGGTAATGATGCGCAAACCGCGTCGATATCCATCATCTACCTTATTTTCGGAATGCAATGTTCTATCTGTGAGAAAGCTTTTCATATTGCGAACAACTCTTAGGAAACACGGCTCCGTTCCATATGACAGAAATATGACTCTTCGCACGGGCAAACCTATATGTAGAACAGAGCCAACCAAAACAAGCTTCGCGAAACGGCAATTTTCCTTTCTCGCTTCGGAATTATATGACAAACTAAATAAATTACTATCCATTCATTCCCTTAATAATTTCGAATTAAAAAACAAAGTAACGGATTACCTACTGCATTTGACGTATGATGAGACAGAAAATCTATTTACACGTTTATCTTAAATACTGCTTGTTCAAAGAATTCATTCAAAAACCACCCACAAACATGTTTCCACTTTCAAACTCTCACTCACTCTTTCACAATACTCACCACACACGCACACACACCATAGAATACTCTCATACCCACCACATTTTCTATTATTAAAAGTTATATACTAATACTCATCACACCTGTTCCGTGTAAATTCAGGCTGAATTTGTATTATCTAAGAGGAACCACTGACTCAGAAGATACAGGCATTGCCTAGTTTCTGAGCCAGAGTTTCAATCCCTGTAATTGCTAAATTACTGCTAACCCCAGATCAGTGTATACCTATCAGAATGTGACCACTATATCCATTGTATATGTACTTAATTGAAGCTTAATACTTAAAATGTAATCTAACAAAGCTGTTATTGTGTAAAAGGGTTTTTTTTGAATAAATTATATATTTATTATTATTTCCTTTATTTCTAATTATACACATATAAATTACATTTTTAAATATTTCTATAAAACACAAAAAAACATTTAAAAATATAAAAAATAGTAGCCCACCGGTATCGGGAACAGGGTCCAAGCTACCGGTAGTCAGGGCTCTAGAGAGAGGAACCTCCTAACGATACGCGCCGTGTCCAGGAGTACCGCTTTCTGAAGCAAGCCCTTGATCCAGCCGCCTAACGAGAGCCTCCTAAGGTGTTGGTCGAGGCTCTTGGCTATTAAGCCATTGGCTGAGATGACTATCGGTACAATGACTGCCGAGTTCACATCCCACATGTCGACAATCTCATGCGCCAAGTCAAGATATTTGATTTGCTTATCTTTCTCGGCTTTCACGAGGTTCTCGTCATGCGGGATGGTTATGTCGACAATCATGGCACGCCTCTCGTTTCGGTCCACCACCACTATATCAGGCTTATTGGCTACAATAGTCCTGTCAGTGATGATGGACCGATCCCAGTATAATGTGATAAGGCCATTATCGAGAACTGGGTCGGGCACATACCTATAGTACGGCACTTCCGATTCCACAAGAGAATATTTCAGAGCAAGTTGCTGATGAATAATCTTGGCTGCAAGGTTGTGCCTATGCAAGTATTCTCCATTAGCAAGACGAGAACAACCAGAGATAATGTGACGGATTGATTCACCCGGACGGTGACATGCCCGACACATGTCAACCGTGCCATCCTTCACAATAAATTTCCGGTAGTTGTTCGTCATGATAACTTCGTCCATAATTGCACAGACAAAACCTTCGGTTTCCCCAAAGAGGTCACCGAAGCGCAACCAAGCTACGGACGCTAATTGGTCTACATCGGGCCCATGAAGGGCCCGGAAAAAACGTCCGTGTAGCTCCTTACTCTGCCATATCCCCCTTCGATCGTTAGTGTTCAGCACTGCAGGTTTGCGCCAGTTCTCATTAGCTAAGGAAAGCGGGGTGAGTCCCTTGTCCACTGCTACTACATCTCGATGCATACCCACTTCAGAAGCAAGGAAATGTTCCCTGAGACTGTATACCTCGCGGTTGTGGAGAGTTTTAGCATTCAAAAAGCCTCGACCTCCACATTTCCGCGGGATATACAGCCTCATCACTGACGAGCGTGGGTGATGCATTCGATATGCAGTCAGCAATGTACGAACTCGCCTATCCAGGGCGTCAAGTTCAGTTTGAGTCCATTTGAGTACGCCGAAAGAGTATATTAACACTGGCATGACCCAACCGTTGAAGGCACGCACCTTATTTCCGCCCGATAGAAGGCTTTTAAATACCTTCTTTAGGCGTCCAAAGAAGCGCTCCTTCAGCGATTGCTTCATGTCAACTTCATTGATACCTAACGCTTCCGACATTCCCAAATACTTATAGGTTTCGGTTGGGGAGAGGCTTCTCAGGTTTATGGAATTCGAGGGTTGAAATCCCACGGATTCCACAATCTCCCCTCGCTTTACATGCATAATCGCACATTTGTCGACACCAAACTCCATCCTAATGGCACTACTGAAAGTTTCAGTTACCTTCAGTAGTTCCGTCAGTTGTAGACTAGTGGCGCCAAAAAGTTTTAAATCATCCATGTAAAGGAGGTGAGAAATAACCTGACCACCTCTTTTCAACCTATAGCCTAGGCCTGAATTCTCCAGCAGTGTGCTTAGAGGATTCAAGGCTAAGCAAAACCAAAGCGGACTCAAACTATCGCCCTGAAATATACCTCGCTCGATCCTTACCGGTTCGCTGTACCTTGGGATATATCGACATCCTGGATAGCGAAGAACTGTCCTCCATTGTCCCATACATGATGTCAGAAAGGTGCGTAAAGTTGCATTAATTTTATACAATTCCAGCACCCTCATGAGCCATGTATGGGGCACTGAGTCATAGGCCTTCTTGTAATCTATCCAACATGTCGACAGATCTTTTTTGGAACGTCGAACCTGTTGGCTAATGGCCATATCAATGAGGAGTAGCTCCTTAGTACCGCGGGATCCATTCTTACATCCATTTTGAGAGGTAGACATGATGTGATTGTCTTCAATGTGTTTGTTAATTTTAACCCTCAAAATGGATGTCAGAACCTTATAGACCGTTGGTAGACACGTGATTGGTCTATAATTTTTGGGTTCCGCGGTGCTACCAGATTTGTGGAGCAGGTGGGTAACTCCAGTGGTAAAGAACTCAGGTAGCGAGCCAGATTCTAGGGCAGATTGGTACTGAGACGCCAAGCGGGCGTGCGATCTTGTTAGCCACTTGATCCAAAAGTTATGCAGTCCATCCGGCCCTGGAGACTTCCAATTAGGCAGCGGACGGACTGCATGGGCTACATCTTGGGGGCTGATAGTGATTGCCCCCATTTCTGGTATTGGATCGCACACTCGCTCGACCTCCCGAGTCCAATCGCCTTCGGTGTGACTGACAGGTACCGACCAGATGTTGCGCCAGAATGTACATAAGGCGTCATCATCAGGTAGGCACATATCAGTCGCACCTTGCTCCGGTCGCTCCCAAGCCCTATATACGCACCTTTCGTTACTTCGGAATGTGCGATTCTGGACGAATCGCTCCACACGCCGTCCATACCTCCGAATACGGTTTGCCCATGCATACACCTTCTGCTTTAGGAAGTCGATGCGCTCTGTGATACAGGACATATAATTTTGTGGGTGAATATTGGTTCCCAAAAACGCCCGTCTCACAAAGCGCATCACTCTCGGGCGATTGTTGCCCCCCCTAAAGCAAAGAAGTTTTCCGATGAGTGCCCTGGCCTCACCAATACGGCGCTCGATCCTACACTGCCAAGCTGGCACAGCGGGTTTAGGTCGTGTAGCTATGTCATTAGGAATTTTAACATTAGCTACACGACATGCCGCGACAGCTGCGCAGTATAAGACAGAGTGGGTATCGGCGAGGTCTTCGCAGTTATCAAAATAGTCTGACAACTGCGAATCCAGAGCAGCCACCAGTGCCCTATTCCTATTATGCATGGGCAAACGAGGTAAGCGTGGTCTTATTTCAGGCGGCATGTTGCGATATTCCCGAATAGCACACTCCAAAGCACTCCTCAATTGCTCATTATACTGGGTACTTACGTTTGTAACTCTGTCACTACTCTCCTCAACTTGGATGTTGGGCTGTGGTGGTACCACCACAGTCGGCGTCGGATGTGAAGTGACACAGCTACTCATTTCCGAACGGAGGCGATCAAGTACGGCTTCATCCAACATATGGTTACGTTGGATGACACGCACTTGATCCGATAGACGCTGGGCCGAAACGTTGACAGTTGGCTCAAGTACCTGAAACAGAGAGAGCATCCGACCACGGTACGCAGTCAGGTTAGTTCCCCCCTCTGTAGCCCCATAGTATGAGCGCATGACGTTCTCATTAATGGATTGAGTCCATCGCATGCGCTGCACACTTATTATTATTATTATTATATATCCGCGATTTTCTCAGAAATGACTGATCCGATTTTGATAGCGTTTTCTTTATTTGAAAGCATATTTTACAATAAAGGTTTTAATATACAACAAATCAGGTTCTGATGAAGATCTTCGGAGATAAGTGAAGGAACTCTTCAATTAAAAACAGCAAATCTCCTGCGATTGCTGCCCTCGTACCTCTACATATTATTTAGCATAATCAGCATATTAATATCACCACAGCTTCTGAATCACATGAAATATCGTTTTAGTGGTTAAAAAAGACGTATACAGCAAACTCTCTGTTATAACTTATAACCGATAAAAATTATTGTGCGAACGCTATGTTGGTACCTCAAGTAACACAAACAATGGTACACTAAAAAGCATAAAATAAAAACCTTTTTACTAAAAATTGAACCGACTTCAAAACTTCCAAAAAAGACTACTACACTACAAAGCGCAAAATAACCTTAGATTTTTTCATTTTTGTCTAATTCCGTTCAAAATAAGAGCTAGTTACCTTCTCACATGGCTGAAGTCGGTGCGAAGATAAATTAATAGGTTTGATCACCTCGGGTGTGCCCCAAAATGCGGCGTAGGTACTATGTCTATCAAAAGTATTCACTGGCTTGGCACCGACTTCAGCCATGTGAGAAGGTGAGAAGGTCTCTTATTTTGAACGTAACTAGACACCAAATGAAATAACCTAAGGTTATTTTGCGCTTTGTAGTCTTTTTTGGAAGTTTTGAAGTTTTTTTAATTAAATAGTTCCATCACTTGTCTCCGTCCTCCGAAGATCTTTACCAGAATCTGATGTGTTATGTACTAAAACCTTTGTTGTAAAATATGTTTTCAAACAAAATACATACATTCGAATACAGAACCTCCCTATTTGAAGTCGGTTAAAAGGTTGATTTACGGTTATGGTATACATTGTCCCAGGTATTATTTCCAGAAAACCTGAAACCACCAGTCACCAGTCGTGAAATTTGTTTTGTAAGATTTGACCACACCCTTGAAGTTTATGCGTACTAATATAATAATGATCAAGTAAAACAATTTAGAACATAAACTCAAAATCATTATTTAAGATAAAAGTATCAAAACGTTTGGTTTTGAGGTTCGAAATGAAATGAAATGAAATGAAATATTTATTTTGTAAATTGGTTATAAATAACACTTTTACACGTCATGTTTTTTTGCGTGTTAAGTTTAGCTAGATGAGGCCGGTATTTCCTAACTGACTACTCTGAGAAGAAACACCGAAACAAACTCAGAGGTCATAGTCTCTTTTAAAGTCCAGACAATTTGTATTTTTATATGAGAAGCATGTAGGTTCATGTCTGTGGTATTCTTTTGAGGAAATAACCACGCAAATTTGAGCGGACCTGTCCAGACAATGCAAGCATTTGTCAGTTATCGTGTAGCTCAACTTAGAACTTAAGGAGCTCAACAATTTGACAAAAAATACCAACGGACATTTGGGTAGGCCACACAAGTACTCAAACTGCTTGACATCATCGAGCTTACGCACACTGAATAACTATTGTAGTCAGGGCCGGATTAACCATTAGGCAGAGTAGGCAACTGCCTAGGGGCCCCGCATCCACTAGGGGCCCAGTGCAAGCGACTATTTTTAACCGACTTCTAAAAAAGGAGGAGGTTCTCAATTCGGATGTTTGTATTTTTTTTTTTTTTTTTTTTTTTTTTTTTTTTTTATATTTGTCCACGCATAACTCCGTCGCTTGCCAACCGATTTGAAAAATTCTTTTTTTGTTGGAAAGGGTATACTTCCCAAATGGTCCCATAAAAATTTTATCGAAATCGGACGAGCCGTTTCTGAAAAATCAAAAAAAGTTGAAAAAAATAATTTACCTTGATGATCTTTTCGTTGACTCTGCATTGCGTTTTTTGTTCGCGCATAACTCCCTCATTTACGAATCGATTTGGAAAATTCACTGACCCACTAAAAAGCGCGAAAATAAAAACTTTTTTGCAAATAATAAAACCGACTTCCATATCAAAACACTACAAAGCCAAAAATAATTTTAATTTCGGAAGGCGGTGTGAAAAAAAAAGAAAATACAAAACCAATAACACCGACTACCGAAATTAAAATTATTTTTGGCTTTGTAGTGTTTTGATATGGAAGTCGGTTTTATTTTTTGCAAAAAAGTTTTTATTTTATCCAACGACAATTTTAATGTGCGTGTGAATCTAAATATTTGTATTTAGTACTTAGTAGAATAAAATAAACAATTCTGGAAATGTGTAAACAAATAAACATATTAAAAACTACAGACCTTAATGTGCGGTCCCTCAGGTTACCGGGGGACCGTACTTAAGTGCTATAGTTTACAATTACGTACCTATGTAGTCCCGCTTTATTTTTTTTTATGATAGGCTCGCGTTTGATCACTGAAATAAGCAAAGGAAAATTTTGTTGCGCTCAATATTTGTGACTAAATATTTTAGTAAATGCTTGATTTGATCACTTTACTCAACTAGTTCGATTTAACAGCTATGACGACACAATATGTCGCTAAGTCGATCCTGTTCTTAGTTGTAACGAATCATAGTTATATAGAATGTTAAAAAAGTTTCTTGAATTGCGATTCGTAAGATTTATGATCGTAAATGTAACCAAAAAACGTCGTTCTTTGTGTTTAAAAATTTACAAACTTGGAGTAAAATACTAAATTGTTTTAATAAACACTGCCTTGAAAAAATCGGCGTGAGAACGTGGCATGTTTAACGATTGTTTTCGAGATATTAGTTTACCTACATAACGGATTTTTGTATCGTTTTCACGAATAGATAGTGTAGTCCTGAGGAAGGTTTAATTATAATTAATTAATATTTTATGTAAATTGATTGAAATATAACGATTGTTGTTGAAGAGGTCGCAAAATATCTTGCCTCCTGAGAGATTTACTCGCGTACGCCGCGTTGACCAGCAGAGATATATTAAAGTAGTATACTGGAAAATTGTAGATCTACAATTATAATGATACAAAAAAGTCCACGATAGCATATCTCTCTCCTACGGTTGACTCATAATAACTACTTTTATGTCCAAATAATGATTAAAAATATTACGTTATTTTCGAAGCTGCGAAGGCAGCCTCTCGCGCCCGTCTCTGGTACGGTCGCCTCCTGCAAAGCTGTCATGCCTGTGAAGGAGGAGGCTGAACGCGTGAGTGAAAGACAACGCTCTTCTTCACGCCCCTGCCGCCGTTGGAGACGCCCCGGGCGTCGAGAATCGCGAGCTGGTCTCCTGCCACTGTTGGCGCGGGCTTGCAGGCGGCGAGCAGGGGTAGCTCGCCGGCCGATAAGGACCAGGCCCAGGTCGATGGAGCGACGCCTACGCGCACCTTAAAGGGCAGTCAGCAGTACTGATGGGACCCGATAGGGCCATTGCCTACTGAGGCTACGGAAATGTTCTGACGAGACACCGCGGTCCTGGACCACAAGGGCAACTGAAGAAAAACAGGGTGGGTTTTCAGTCAGTAGAAGTGTGAGACTTGCTTCCGCTCTACCCAAAGCGAGAGGAGTCATTTGATGATTTTCCCACCCAGAAAAAATTATGTATCCGTATAACTTCGAAACGGTTGCACCTATTTGAGTAATTATTTTTGTTATAGTTATTATAGGGTATTTGCCTGTAGTAGTAAACAAAAAACGATGTTTTGCATATAGTTAGTTTAGATGCCAGAAAATTTAAACAATATTTTTATTTCTAAAAATAATTCCACATTTTTTTTAATTTTCATAAAATAAAAAATATTTTTTTTAATCTGTGTGTCACGTGACCGCAAACGCCAATCATGAAGTGTGACGTCATTTTTCTCAAAGCTATTAAACGTGTCGACTTGTCAAACAACGAGATATTAATTTTGTGTAGAAAAAACGTTAATAATTGTAAGATTTCTGCATAATATTATAAAAGGTCAAGATCTAACAATGCAGAAAAATTTCGTAAAAGCTGTTAGTTCAAATTTGCCACGGATAGACTCGATGATGGTGGTACGATTTTTCGCCGAGAATCCCGAATTTTTTCATTTCTGCTTCATGTGGCACAGGAATAAATAATTTCGTCTTTCTTTCAATAATGAAAGAAAGACGACAGAAATCCTAACCTCAAAAACACTTTGTTGTTTGAGAAATATGACGTCGTGCGACTTCATGACAGCGATGGGTTTTTGGGCGGGAAAATATTTAATTTGAAATATATTTTAAAGTTTCACCAATGTAACCCAGTTATTCTTCACGAAAAACATTTTTTCTAGCATATAATTGATCAATAATTAAATCTAAACTATTTTTGAAAAATAGGCAAATACTCTATTATCAGGAGAAGGTTTGTATATAAGAAAGTATTTGAATAAAAAATACCTGAAACAGAAATGTGAAATTAGGCGTGCGAGGTGATCATATTAACGAACAAAATAAGAAATAGGGCGAAATAAAGTTCATGGGAATGCTAGTCATTTAAAGTATAGTATTTATGTATTTTATTCATAGAAAAAATTTTGAACAAAAAATAAAGGTAAATAACTTTAACTTCGGTAGTCTTTGTATTTTTTTTATCTGAAATTAAATTAAAGTAATTTTTCACATTTGCAGTATTGTTTTGGAAGTACATACAGTTTTATTTTTCGTTAAAAATATTTTTTCGCTTTTTAGTGGGTAGGTTTATAGTTTATCTAGTTACAAAAGCCTCAATGTCAACTACTTATAACCTTTTACAAAATATTTAATGTCTCGATGCAAGGCCGTCAATTGTTGAAGAGTTCTCCTGGTACTTCACCATCAGCTCCACTTCACTATATGCATTGTGACGAGCATAAAGAGCAGCCTATATTCAAGTAATCGAATCGCAACCTATGAATGAAATACTTATTATGGAGTAGTTCTGGTGGCTATCTGTGATCATCATCAGTTCCACTTCGCAAAATTATGCTTTTCGAGAGCAACTGCACAAGTTACTATAAAAATACCCAAATCGCTATAGGTGTGCCTATAATATTTGAAGAGTTCCCCCGCTTTCTCCAAGATTCCATCATCAGATCCTGACTTGATAATGATGGGACCAGTTTGAAAGTAGGTATACTCTTCCAAAAAAATATTGAAGTTTCCAAATCGGTTCAGCCATCTTTGAGTAATCGGGGAACATACTTTAAAAAGAGTTTCCGGCGAACAAAGTCGGTTAAAATCACGCAGACTTAACAGAACAGGGTACGATTCTCGACATAGACTGTGACCTCCTCCTCAGCTCGTGAGGTGACACTGCTTTTAGCGACACCCGATTCGGTCAGTCAAAGTAAGAAAGGAGGCCCGAGAATTCCATTGCCTAGGGGCCCATGACAGGGTTAATCCGGCTCTGATTGTAGTGTGCGTAAATATTACGCCGTTCTTGCAATTTCGTACCTACTCTAAATCGAATACGCGCTCTTAATGCTGTTATTTTTTAAAAAAGGTAAATAACTGCTGTATTTAAATAAAAATGTTTGGCTAGAATAATAGTTATCTTTAATTAATCAAATCAGACTTATTTTATGCATTAGGTACGTAAAATTACAAGATTAGGTAACAATTTTTCCTTGATGCCTTTCCATCATATGTCACAGGGTCTTTCATTAAGCGTGTCCTATCTTTAAATTTAAATAAAACAAAGTGTGTGTTAGATATTATCGAAATTATTTATTTATTTGAAAGATGTAGTGATGCCATTATGTGTGGAATATGACATCATTCAAGTGTCCGCCATGGCTTCTCTGGGTGGAGCGCATGCGAGATATCCAATTTTCCATGACTTTTGCGCATAAATCAGGCTGAATTCCACCTATGGCATAGGTTATGTTGGCTTTGAGGGCCGCTGTGTTTTATTCGCATAGACCAGCGACTTTAGAAAACCCCACAAGAAAAAGTCTAGCGGGGTTAAGTCACAAGATCTCGGTGGTGTAGCGTGGTAGTCGATTAAACTAGAATCGATTACCACACTCATCCCAAATGTCTATGGTTTCACTGAGTGACAACACTTATGCTTGTGCTATAAATTCTAATTCCCGGTCTGCTGAGTTCTTTTTCACACCGCCTTCTGCTACAAGTAACTAATTTTGAAATCCCTCTGTGCCCAAGGGTAAAGGTGAACGCAGACCTGGCCGCACCGCAGTCTCTACAGTCCCCGCAGTCATCGCTTTTTGTTAATGGCCTCGCACATCTATCCGCGCCGCAGTCGCTGCAGTCGTTCCCGTCGCAGCACTCATCGCACTTGTAGTGTTGCCAGATTTTTGAAAGCATTATCTGTACCGAAGATTAAAAAAATCTGTATAAAATCTGTATTAGGCAAATTTAAGAAAATCTGTAAAAAATCTGTATTTGGTATTGGTATTTTGCTCTTTTGTGTAATTTTATCTGTAGGTGCTATAATAGGGAATAAGCAAGTAATTGATTTTTTTTATTTTTAAATATGCATTGTATTGGACCATAGATAGAAAAGATGTGGTGCACTTGTTTAATTTTTTACCCGACTGTGGCAAAGCAAGGAAGAGGGTTATGTTTTTACCGCGTATGTATTTATGTATGTCCGTTCGTTTGTTCCCTCGTAACTACATATTAAACCAGAGAACGGATTTTGATAAATGATACGTCGTTGGATTTGTCTTGATGGCGTGAGTGTTATGAGATAGATTAAAATAAAAACAAATCACCACAACGACAACCAGGCGCCATATTGTTAAAAAAAAATCGACAAAATATGTCAAGTGGGGTATCATTAAATAGATCTTTAAAAATTATTTTGAGGTTTCTTTAACTATTTTTCATTTTTAGCAACCGTTTAGGATATATAACGTTTTAAAACGGAATTAAATACTACTAAGCTGAAAATAAAAAACAATATTTAAGAAATAATTAAAAACCCGACTACTCAACTAAAATGAAAGAAACAAGCACATTTTTTGACAAACATGCGGGACCCATCCCATTTTTTTAAACTAAAATTATATTAGGTTCAATTGGGTCCCACCTGCTTGTCACTTTTTGAAATAAAAATGTGCTGGTTGTTCCATTTCAGTTGAGCAGTCGGGTTTTTTAAATAAATTTTTTTACTAGTTCATAATTTCTTTTACAATTCATTATTTTATGTTGCGTGTTTTTGGTGAAACTAATCGCAGACTCAAAACGTATCCTTCTCGATAGTTCCCGTCACTGACTTACATTTCCTATCTCAATTATTCCGGTAGTTACACGAACAAAATAAACGTGAACCACAGATTATTAATACGAGAATAAGTAATTTTATTATAAACCGTTGACAGAGATTCTCCGTCCACATTATAAAACTACCATTTGAGGTAATTCTGTATGAAAAAAAAATTGGAATGTTGAAAATCTGTATAAATTTTACTCTCAATTTTTTATCGGTATGACATGTTGAAAATCTGTATGGATACCGCGAAATCTGTAAGTATATCTGGCAACACTGCGCGCCGTGGATGCGAATGACATCATCCGCGCTGCGCTAGCAGCAGCGTCCGCTGCGTGCGGGTGACGTCATCAACTGCGGCTTGGGGAGTTCGGTCGTTTCAGGGACTGCGGCGACTACGTCGCGGGTAGATGTGCGAGGTTGCATAGAACTTCATATACAGAATTCGAATGCGAAGACTGCGGCGCGTGCGGTGCGGCTAGGTCTGCGTTCACCTTAAGTGCTCAAACGTATCTGCTATTTTTCTCCATCTTGCCAATCGCAATCCTCTTATTTCGCCATAATCTGCAGCGTTTGTAAATTTATATAACTGCCCGGTTGTCAAGATGGCTTCCGTCTAGAACATGACTGTGCTATTTCATTGTCATCTGTTTTTCACTAGTGATTCTAAATTTGTGAAGCGTCCGCATGCCGCAGCATTCCTTTCCTGCTGTGTCATAGCAGCTACGAGCTTAAACGCCTTGCCACGCGGTTACCTTCTATATTCTTGCACGCGGCATGCGCACGCTTATCTTTAACCTTTGTGAACCGCCACGATGGTGAGTTTCCCTTCGTTTCCCTGAAGCTGTTCCTTGGGCTTACGGCTGGGAGACGCACCCATCGCTGGCGCTCACGAATCCTGGCACCACGCTTACGGAAGCACCCTTCGTGTTGATTCCAGGGTTTTTTTTCTTCTTCTACACATTCATCTCTAGCATCAACTACCTCAACGTCTGCCACGCGACGGGTGTCACGCTGCCTCCGCGGCTAACCGCAGGAGAGACATCCTGTCGCGTGGTCTGCCTTCATAACCTCTGCGTCTGCCGCGCGAGTTGGGTGTCAACGCTGCCTCCGCGGCTAACCGCAGGAGAGACATCCACCCGCGTGGCCTGCCTGCATAACCTCTGCGCCTGCCACGTGCGAGTTGGGTGTCAAGCTGCCTCCGCGGCTAACCGCAGGAGAGACATCCACTCGCGTGGCCTGCCCTGCATAACCTCTGCGTCTGACACGTGGTCGCTGCCTGCTACGGGGTCGGCCCGCCGGTCTGCGTGCGTCGCGGCCTGAGCCCAGGGCAGTACCTTCCTCAAACCTACAACCAGTGGAGGAACACCTTAGTGAACTGAATCCACCCCTCTACCGAATAAATGCTGAAAACTTCTGTGGTCTTCTTTTATTCTACCACCACCTCAACCACTACGCCACAGTGGCGCCCACTCGGTAAAGTTCACTAAGGTTTTCTTCACTGGTCGCTATATACCTTTACTCGTTCATCGTGGCGGTAAGTACCTAGTGAGTAACTAACTATATTTTCTTACTGTATTTTTGTCTAGTAATCCCCTCGCTGTGGCCAAGACACCTTTAGCCACAAAACGATCTTGTGAGTCTGCTTGATCGGCAGTGAGTTATTCATTTCCTATACTACCTTACTTCCCTCAACCCATCCGTCTGTTGCCTGTAGGTCTCGAGGCGCAGATATCCTTGTTTAATTTGTTATTCAGCTGCTAGGGTTTTGATTTCAATTGTAAAGATCACAATGAGCTCTTACCCAATTAACTTTATCCACCTAAGAAAGGCCGAATTAGAATATGAGGTCATCATTAGAGGCGGTGAAAAGGGCACAGTCACAGACCTTAGAAAACAAATTAACAAACCTTCTAGACTACATGACACTGAGGACATTTTGCTGTCCGGGATAGATGAGAAGGATGATTTGAGTGGTCTGAGTCAGACGCTAGAAGATTTACCTTATTGTTTTTAGATACTTAATTATTATTAATTATAATTAAATTAATTAATTATTATTATTATTAATTGATTATTATTATTTATTTTTTAAAATACTTAAGGCCTATGTAATACCATCAGTTGACATACCCATTCTACTGGGCATTGACTTCTGGAATCTTTTTGAACTGTACCCTAGAAACAAAAAGTCAATCTTTCTTATGAGTCATAATGAACAAATAATCAACTCTAATACAGACTTACACCTACATTCCTTCGCTCAACTTTCAAGGACTCAACAAATAAAAGCAGATAACATTATTAAACAATATGAAACTATATCTTCAAATAAAAAAGGTCTAGGTCGTACCAATCTCATCACACACTGCATAGATACTAGAGACTCACCTCCAATCAGGCAGCGTTACTACAGAATGTCGCCTGAAAAACAGCGCATTTTGTGTGAAGAGCTAGACGAAATGCTAAAGCTAGCTGTTGTTGAGCCCTATGAAAGTCCTTGGTCTTCACCTGTAGTTCTCACACCTAAAAGGGATGGCAAATTGCGGTTCTGTTTAGACAGTCGCAAGCTAAATTCAGTAACTAAGAAGGATGCTTATAATTTACCTTATATCTCTGAAATTCTAGATAACCTAAAGGATGCTAAATACCTTACAAACTTCTAAAGACTAAGATTCTAAGACTTCTAAAGAAGATTTTAAAGACTACTTATCTACCATAAACACTGAACGTTCTCTTAGTGTAGCTACATCAAATAGGAACCACATATTCCATAGATTAGGAAGAATAACTCCAACACACACCCACGACTGCCTACCATACTAGTCGTGGAGGGTCGACTTGTACCTAACTACCTAAGTTAACTATAACTCTAGTTATAGCTATCCTAGTGTCATATTTCACACCCACCTACAGTGTGGTAATCCTACTTAAAACCTACTGTCCTGAAAACAGCTTCAAGCCGGTAAATGTCTATATAAAATACCGTACCTACCTATTAACTACTTACATAGTAATCTATAACTTTATAGTCAAATCATAACTGTAAAACTTTCTCACTACTAACTTTAAAACTATTCATATAACAATATATAGCATAGTCCATTGTATTGTTTTTAACTAAACTGTTGGTGTCTGCCACCACGGTTAAACTATGTTCCAGTCTACCCTGGTAACAAATCTAACATTAATCTAGGCCCTAAAACAGATTAAAACATAACTTTTAAACTATTCATAAAACTTTATAACTGCTGGTATCTGCCACCACAGTTAAACTATGTTCCAGTCTACCCTGGTAACAAATCTAACTTTAATCTAAGCACTAAACCTGAAACCTAACTTACACTTCATCTCATCGTTTAATAATAGCATCTACATGAAATATTCTAACAACATTTAGTCTACAAACTTATCTAATTTCTTTTACCTAAACACTAAACCAGAAACCTAACCTAAACTTCATAACATCGTTTAATATTGAACACACGTAACCTGAATATCACTTAGATCCAACCTGTCCTAATTAAATTAATTAATTCTCTTAGAAAATATTTCCGCGTGTTTCATAACATAACCTAATTAATTCAAGATCATTGACATATTATATTCTGACGTTTACGTACTGACTTTGACATCTCGACGTAGTTACCTATCTTGGATACTTGTCTTTTAGAATTACGTCTATAACGTACGGATATTCTCGCAACAGTATGGATATGGACTTGATTTATTTTCTAAATTTCACTCACGTTCGGAAACTCACTCGAATAGACTTTGACATAAGATGCGTATTCCAGTAATGAAACTTAAACCAATTTGAACATATACATGGACCATCACCAAAAAAAAATTTTTTTAACATTAACAATTCTTTTTTTATTTTTTTAAATACTCTGAGCTTTGAACTTTAACATAATTTAATTTTAAACCTAAACATAAAATAGAACCTTAACTTATTATTAAATTGTTGATAGAACTTTGATAATTTAATATTCAACGATGAACTTACTTCTTGCTTTGAAACCTAACTTTGCAACAGTTCACCAAGGTTACCTAACCCTATGGAGATACACTTGCTTTATCTTGCTGTTTTTCCTACTGACTGCCTCGAGTTAAACTACTCTATAATTAGTTTACCTCTCGTATGTGATAGTAAGTCACTGACTTAGGACTACTTCCAAGTCAGGGATGGACATAGAATGGATGGATGAATGATTGATAGTATGGAAGCACATGAATGGGATGTATGAACGTATAGGTAGTCAGTAATAGTGGTTTAGGCCTTCTAGCGGATTTATCCTAGGGAAAATCCTTCGCTAACAGGCGGGGTACTGTAGCGGTAGTCGTTGTAGTGGTAGTCGATTAAACTAGAATCGATTACCACACTCATCCCAAATGTCTATGGTTTCACTGAGTGACAACACTTATGCGGTGCCGGCAATAAATTCTAATTCCCGGTCTGCTGAGTTCTTTTTCACACCGCCTTCTGCTACAAGTAACTAATATTGAAACCCCTCTGTGCCCAAGGGTAAGTGCTCAAACGTATCTGCTATTTTTCTCCATCTTGCCAATCGCAATCCTCTTATTTCGCCATAATCTGCAGCGTTTGTAAATTTATATAATTGCCCGGTTGTCAAGATGGCTTCCGTCTAGAACATGACTGTGCTATTTCATTGTCATCTGTTTTTCACTAGTGATTCTAAATTTGTGAAGCGTCCGCATGCCGCAGCATTCCTTTCCTGCTGTGTCATAGCAGCTACGAGCTTAAACGCCTTGCCACGCGGTTACCTTCTATATTCTTGCACGCGGCATGCGCACGCTTATCTTTAACCTTTGTGAACCGCCCCGATGGTGAGTTTCCCTTCGTTTCCCTGAAGCTGTTCCTTGGGCTTACGGCTGGGAGACGCACGCATCGCTGGCGCTCACGAATCCTGGCACCACGCTTACGGAAGCACCCTTCGTGTTGATTCCAGGGTTTTTTTTCTTCTACACATTCATCTCTAACATCAACTACCTCAACGTCTGCCACGCGACGGGTGTCACGCTGCCTCCGCGGCTAACCGCAGGAGAGACATCCTGTCGCGTGGTCTGCCTTCATAACCTCTGCGTCTGCCGCGCGAGTTGGGTGTCAACGCTGCCTCCGCGGCTAACCGCAGGAGAGACATCCACCCGCGTGGCCTGCCTGCATAACCTCTGCGCCTGCCACGTGCGAGTTGGGTGTCAAGCTGCCTCCGCGGCTAACCGCAGGAGAGACATCCACTCGCGTGGCCTGCCCTGCATAACCTCTGCGTCTGACACGTGGTCGCTGCCTGCTACGGGGTCGGCCCGCCGGTCTGCGTGCGTCGCGGCCTGAGCCCAGGGCAGTACCTTCCTCAAACCTACAACCAGTGGAGGAACACCTTAGTGAACTGAATCCACCCCTCTACCGAATAAATGCTGAAAACTTCTGTGGTCTTCTTTTATTCTACCACCACCTCAACCACTTTATAATTCTTTATTGGCATAAAATAAATTACAAAGATGTGAGACCCTGCCTCCAGAGCTAGGTTTGAAAACCTGTATTTCAGGAGCCAGTGACTTCTTCCAATGATGTTACAATATAGCAAGTTTTATGCAACATAGATACATTTAGAATTTATTGGTTAAAAATTATATAAAATAAAAAAGATAAAATAGATGCATTAAAACAAATCAAAATAAAATTAAAATTAATGGGGATTAGGGACCAAAATTATGTAAATAAAATTGAATTAATTAAAATTAAATTTAAAATCCGAATAAAATAATTGTAAATGTTGTGTGTTGATGTAAGAGGTGTGGGTGCTTAGTGTGTGTGAGATTGTGAATGTGTGGTATTGTGTGAGTGCGTGCGTGAGGATACCAATGTAATATGTCATATTATATTATTTTAGATTCGATTGTAATAGCTTTTCAGTTTCAGTGTAGTCCAAAGCTAGTAGCCAGATCTTAAGTTTCTTATTCACATCACGAGTCTTAAGGGGATAAATGTTGAGGGTTTTGTTTAACTTATTGTAGAGGAAAGTGGCAAGGTATACCCGCTGTCGCTTAGCAGACACCGTATGGCAGCGAAGAGGTAAGCAGACATTTGCAACGGTGCGTTTTTTTTCAGTTGGTGGGAGATATGGCGTAATACTGTGTTGCTTGGTGACTACTTGTAGAATATAATTCTGTCTGACTGTTAATATTTCACACTTCTCATCGTCGGCCTAGTTCGTTAACCTGCTAAGTCCATTTTTTCATAGTTTACAGGACGGAGAAAAAACTGAATAATATCGTTATTCAATTAGCAATCAAAATTATGAAAATCCCGTTGGTTTCTATATTTTTTCTTGACATTTTAAATATATTATTAGTAGCATAACTTATACACATTTTATAAAATTCAGGAACACAATTATTTAGCAGCTTTTCGAGGTGAAGTTTCAATTTGCTTGAGGACTTAGCAGTTTTTTAACTTGTGTATAGATTAATTAATTGTGCAGTGAAACGAATTCAATCAGTTTTATTTATTATTTATTTATAGTTTTATTATTTATTTATTTATTTAAACAATCAGTGTTCTTTAATAGGAAACAGAGTTAAAATATCTTAGACAGACTCTTCATAAACAATCTGTACCTAATAGTTTTAATAAACATTATTGTGTATTGGTTTTGTGGTATTTTAATAATCATATTTAATAATAATAAAATACTAAGGAGTATGATACGTAGTCGTTTAGTTTTAGTTTATAAATCAATGCGAAACTTTCTTAAAATATTAAGTTGTAATCGTAATCTCTATACTTAACTTCTAGGTACTAATTGGCTATTTTTATACTACTCATGAGGCAAGTCGTCATAATATTTATGATAGTCAGAGGGAAGGGTCTTTTTTATTTGCTGCAAGTCTTCAAATTTTCGTGCAGATATTTTACGACGGTTCTGGTGCAATTGAGATAGTTCAGTAATCTCGCAAGGATTACATTGCAAAGATCGCCTTTGTGGTAAACTTTGCCCTTCATCCTTAAAGCAAGTTTTATAAAGAATTGATCCGGTGCTTTCGTAACGTAGTGTACGAATGTCAGTCACCTTAAGATCCCCATTGGATCATCCTGGACGAATACTTTTATAAAATTGAATTTTATCGAATTTTTCCGGGCATTTACGAGCATGTTTAGCAATAGATATGTATTCAGCTGGCACATTTATGACTTTATACTTTAGGTGACGTTCTATAGTGGAATGCATTGAATCGGCCTCCATTTGGGTGTGACCCACCTCTGATAATTTTTGTTCTATAGCTATATTCTTGTACCTCATGACAATATTCAAAAGAGCGTTAGATAAAATACAATTTCTATTTAGGTAAGTGCAACCGTCACTGTAAATTATGATTGTTTTATTCCCATCATCAGCATTAACTTCAGGACGTATTATTTTGTTTTCTAAAAAGTCTGCCCAATTGGTGGCAAATTCTTCAGCATTAAGTCCACCTTCTACTTCATTCCATATGAAACAGAAACCATCTTTATTTTTTATATTAAATTTTAAAAAATTAGTTAATAATTAGTTGTTTACATCCTTAAATATTTGACTAAAACACGAAAAAACTTGACGTGACGCAAACGGCGCGTGAGTTTGGGAAAGTTGTCAATGAAAAACTGAGGCCCCAAGAGGATTTAGCAGGTTTGCGTTGTGGGGATTGGCCAGTGGTCAGAAAGCAGTTTTTCGGGCATAGCATTTGTCAACTTTTAAGCCTAATATCATAGTTATTTTTTACACGTTACGGTTAGTAATAGACTGAACTTTTTGACTGGAGTAAAAAGTAAATTTTGCCCAAAATGGACTTAGCAGGTTAACGAACTAGGCCGACGTCATGTAACACCTTAGTGGGGAATCGAAACGGTTTGAAGGTCATGACTTTAAGTAGGGATCTTTGAGCCCTCTCAAGGTGTATCAGCAAAGTTTTGCAACCCCCACCCCATACAGCAACACAATATTCTAAAACTGACTGCGCAAGTGCATAGTATACTGTGCGCAGAAGTTTAAAATCAGCTACATATCTCAGTTTTTTAAAAGACCACATAAGTTTCCTAACACGCGTTGTTGTTAGATTTATGTGCTGGCGCCAATCTAGCCTATCATCTACTATCACACCAAGGTATTTCACATGTGAAGATTTAGTAAGCGCTGTGCAAGAGCATTTAGTGGAGTACATTAAGTCGCACATATGAAATTTTATATCTAAATTATCCGGTTTAATTTTAGAAAAGGAGAATTGTAGATAAGTAGATTTAGCAATATTTAGCGTGAGACGATTAGATCTTAGCCAATGGCTAACCTTATGCAGTCCTATTTCAGCACTTCGTTTAACTTCATCCCAAGTCCCTCCATGAAATACTAATGCCGTATCGTCAGCATAAGTGACAATCTTACCGTTCATGAGTGGCAGCTGGCAGAGGTCATTTATGTAAATCAAGAAGAGACTCGGGCCAAGAATGCTACCTTGGGGAACGCCGTAAGTGACCCAGTCATCAGAGCTAACGTTGTCTTTAATTTTGACTCTTTGAGTCCGGTCACAAAGGAAATCTCTAAAAATGCTTAGAGCAGCACCACGAATACCGATCTTCTCCAGCTTATCCACAAGTAAGGAAATCATGACAGTGTCGAAAGCTTTGGCTAGGTCTAGAAATATGCCAATACATTTCTGTTTTTGATCTAGTTTTAGCGTGACGTGATCTACTAATTGGCTTATGGCATCTTCAGTGCTTTTTCCTGACCTAAATCCAAATTCGGCATCTGACAGTATTTCATTGTGCTGCAAATAGTTTGTGAGTCTGTTATTCAGCACCTTTTCTAATATTTTGGAAAGTGTCGTAAGAACTGAGATGGGCCTGTAGTTTCCAACATCGTCCTTTTTCCCTCCCTTGTGGACAGGAGTAATAAGAGACTTCTTGAATACTCTTGGAAAAACCCCTTGAGTAAGGCACATTTCGATTAGTTTAGTCAGATGGAGAACAATAATGTGACGAGCTAATTTGAGAAACTTGGCGGGAATACAGTCCCACCCAGTTGCACAGTCATTCTTGAGATTTATTAACAGCTCTTCAATTTCAGCTTCGTCTGGAGGGAGCAAAACGATAGAGTTTAAGGCAGGGGTTACGTCAAATTTATAATTATTTGGTGTTGTTATTTTATCGGCTAGTTGTTTGCCAATATTAGCAAAGTAGGTGTTTATATCGTTTACAGCTCTTAAAGCACTTTTACCTGGGAGTAAAAGATGATCCCCATCTGAATTCGCTTTTGGGGTGTTAATAATAGATTTAACGGCATTCCATTTATCTCTATTGTTATTTGTATTTTCTAGTAAAGACCTTTCGTATATTCTTTTCAGTTTTTTCAAAAGAGTATTACAAAAGTTTCTATACCTTTTGAACGTCAATTCAGCAGAAGTATTTTGTGAGTTCTGTGTGTATAGTTTATGAAGCTTATCCCAAAGAGTAAAGTAATATACAGGGAATGGCGAATACATCGCAGCAAACCAGGGGTAATCCAGGGCTTAAGTAATCTTTTCCTGCAGGGACGTGAGGTTAATATTGAATTTTGTGTGATTGCTTTAGAAATATGTTCGACAAAAAGAGTAGCGACATCATTTGCATCCGAGTTGCAATTAACAAACGAAAAATCAACGGTTTGCAAATGTGTGAGAGCAGCATCATAATCAAGTTTCCTGTACTCGTTGATTCGTTTGCTATTAGGGTTTGAATAACCAAGACTTAAAAGGACAGAGGCGTGGTCAGTCACTGTTGATTCTATTACAAATGCATCAGCAGTGTGGGGTGAGTTTAGCATCAAATGGTCAAGACAGTTCGCAAGCCTTGTTGGAAAGATATGTGCAGGGAGGAGCCCTAATTCAGCAGTTAGATTTAAATAGGATGCACTGTTTCTGTCCTTATTATTTGGTTTAATATCGATGTTGATATCGCCAGCAATTAATAAGTGTTTCGCTTGAATTGGTCGTAGAATCTTGTCTAGTGAGTCGAGAAAGCTGTTTGTACAGTACGTGGATGGAGATCTGTACACCGCCAGTATATAAATATCTGGATAAACTTTTAGTAATAAGAAACTAGCGTCCTTAGACTCTGGTTCTTTCACGGTGCATTTTATATTTTTCTTGACGTAAATTACGATGCCCCCATTTTGATTGAGCCTAGTCTTGCAGGAAAAAGATTCATAGTTCTCAATAATAGGTATCGGTTTGTGCTCTGTTAGCCAGCATTCAGTGAGAATTATAATATCCATATCGAACGAAAAGGTAGCTAGTTGTACCTGAAAATTGACAAAGTTCTTATATATGCTACGGATATTTTGGGTTATAATTTTCAAAGACTTTGTCGTACTACTACGTATTATAGTATTACAAGTTTCAGTATCACAGAAATAGCTGTTAGCCACAGAGATAGTATCCAAATCTGATCCGATAGTATTGGAGTTATTAGCCATTGGAAAAACGGTCTGAAAATATGTCACGAATTGGCGTTCTATATAAGAAATATTTACAAAGACAATAAGGGAATGCCTGGGGGACTTCAAGAATGATCTCGCTACGTCATAGATTAAACCCGTTATTGGGTGATATTGTAGGACATATTAGTAGGTATACGTGGTTGTGCATGTGTATGATGGTAGTTTGGTTGTAGTGTAATGTACATTGTGTATATATGTGTTTGAAATTATGAATTAGCATATTTTTATAAATTGATAATACTGAGACAAAAAGCAAAAGATAAAAATAACATATGTAACTGGAAAAACATAAGAAAGCAACTAGTCATTTGTTCAGACGGAGGTTGTTGATGTCAGATTCAGTTTTAATCAATATTTGTTTGTCGCCTTCAATTTTACGCAGAAACACTTTCCCAAATGACGTCCAGCAGATCTTGTAGCCATTATCCTTCGCATAATTTCTAGCTAGGAAATATAGGCGTTGCGCTTTAATAGTCAGGATTTCAGTTATGTATATTGGTTTTATTGGGCCTTCTTTATTGATGTGGGTAGTATTTAATTTGCTCCCGGTATTTCTTTTATTGAATAGGCGTAAGTTTTTTATAATGATTTCCTTTGTCGAGGCGGTAGAGAAGTCAACCATGATAGAAGAAGCGCCTTCCTTTTTGCTTAAACGGTAGACATCTTTGATATCTTGCAGTTGCAGAGGAGTCCCTAAAACGCTTGCCGTTGCTGTGATAATTTTACATAGGTCTTCCTTAGTTTCGCCTTGCTTTTTGGGGATATTTTTTATCTCAAGTTTGGACGCATTCATCGTTCGTTCCAGGTATTCCATTCTTTCCTCAAGCTGACATATGTAAGTGCGATCAATTTTTCTTTCCGCTTCCAAATTCTCCAGTTTGCTCACCATATCGTCATATTGTTTTGAAATATGGATAACAGATTGTTTAATATCACTATTTTGGGCTTTGATTTCAGTGATAGACTCTTGTAGCGACTTCAGCTTGCTGTCAGTTTGAGACGTGTGAGTTTTTAATAGTTCACGAATTTCCTGCATAAAGGCAGTACAACCATCATCGCGTTTGCGCTTGCGAGAGTTTACGTTTTCCAAATCAGGAGTCGAAGTGGGCAAAGCTTTTTGTGAGGTTACGGCGCACGCTGTTAAATGGACATCAGATTCACTTCGTGCAAGAGTTTGAGGTGGTGTGCGTCTTAGTGACATAATTATTGATAATAAATATATATAACTTATTAAATAATGCTTGGCAGTATAACAAAAGCAATATTTTTGGTCAAGGTTGTCAGGTTGCTTCCAAAGCACCACCAAAATAAACAAAAAGCATATCGTGTTACTAAGATTCGATCTCGCACCTCCTCTATCACCAGTCCGACTATCTTTGTACAGGGCTATTCCAATACAATGAGTAAGCCCTAATTACAAGTATAGTTCTCGCCAGTAACGTTTTAGGCGAAGATTGTATTTGGATGTTATGACCATATAAGGTAGCGTTTCTCGTCGTACGGTGCGTTCTGACTCACCGGCTATCAGCGAATAGAAGCGAAGCGCGGCGTGTGACTCACTGTTGTTTACTTGTTTCTTTCTTCAAGCTTAATTGTCGTAATTATATATTAACTCACTCGTTTGTATGCTATATTTATTGTTTATGTTTCACTGAGCTTAGGTTTCACTTAATTATAGTAAGTAAAATAATTTAGTTTAATTAGAGCGACTTGCGACACGTCTGGCTCGTAGAGTGCGCGGAAGACCACTACGCCACAGTGGCGATAATTTTTCTGTGAAAATTACGGTCAGTTGTTAACCCCCTGGCCACAGCTAAGCGCGGTGCGAATTGCGGCGCGTCTTGCGGCGCGTCTAGCGGTGAGCGGCGAAAACAAATGGTAGGCAACCTATGAAGTATGCAACAGCTACCGGCGACGCACGGTGGGCTGAAAAACGGCTTTCATAGACTTAGGCATTTTATTTTGCAAGTGCCAGTTTTTGTGCCGGATATCACTTCTATTTGTTATAACAATATACAAAAATGACACCAGAATTGATTCTGCACAAAAACGAAGGAATTATAATTTTTTTACGAAAATTTTGTATGGAGCTAGTATGAAAAATCGAAATATCTCTGAAACGGCAGCGATAACCGTAATATCCTTATAGGAGGTTTTAGTACTAATTATTTATGATTTTTTGACATACGTTACATAATGGTTGTAGATGCCTTTTTTTTTTTAAATCGTCAATATATTTTTATTTATTTTTACATATTAAACGTTCCTTTTAGTGTTTAAGTTGAAGAATTCAGAGCTTTAACAACTCTTAACATAAAATAGCATCACCCCTATAGACCTGAAGGACTAGACAGAGGTGTGTAGTATCTTGTTGATCTTGTAAGATTTCCAACAATACCAAATATTTGAATATCAGTGTCAAAGTGCCCATGCTGTCGCTTCTTTTAGAAAGATAGGGGAATGAAATTGTTAATTGATCATACCCTAAAAGTATGATTACAACATAACCGGACACATAATAATATCGACACAAAAGGAATTTTAAAACCTTGCATACGTTCAAAATACAAAATAACATATTGTGTAGTCATCTAATGAGTCTGATGACAAGTAATTAAGTAATTAGAATGATGGTTGTAGTCTTCTGATTCTAATGAGCCTATTAAGTGATTAAATGATTTGAAATATCTCGCAACAATACCAACTAAGAACTGCATTCACCTTTTTATAATTAGTGAGCTAATGTGATTTGCTAATGTTGATTAGTTCTACTATGAGTTCTACGAAATGTTTTTGACGATTATAAATTTTTATTATCATATCTTTTATAACTTTAATGAGGGTAGTTAACTAATTATTGACTTTATACAATAAAAGGGCTATAATTTTGTTCCATAATTTAGATTGTTCACAACCGTGTAACTGCTAACACTAAAACTATTTGCTTTGCGACTACAAAATCTTAGAATGGAAAGTTTAATCACCAACTTAGATTTGTTTGTTCTTCTAAAAAGTGAGTGTCCTTCATTTAATCATGAAGTATTGTTTAGTGCAATTGTGTCCCGCATAGGCGATTGCCTTTCTGCCGAAGATCAAGTAACTCTCAAAGAATTTTGCCGGAGATTCACGCGAGCTGCTTTAAACAGGTGGCAGAAATCTAAACGATTCTTTGATAAGTTTAGAAATACGTACGGAGAGTGGTTGCAAGCAAATATTGATTGGCCGAGTTGCGTGCAAACTTTAATAAATCAAGAACCAACTGTTGATGAGATACCAAGAGCACGCTCAGTCTCTCCAGAACCTTCAACATCATCGACTGTTGGAACAATGACAAAAAGGTCCCGAAAACCATTCAAAGATCTGGGAAGCAAACAGAAAAAGAGAAGATCTAGTGAGCACATAGGCGAGGATTCCTGTGAATTGGCATATGCAGCTGCAGCACGTTTAAAAGAAGAAGGTTATGAAGATATCGCATCTGTAATCAATTATATGATCAAAAATCCAGAAGCTGCCGTTAAAATCAAGGAAAGCATTAAGAAAACAGTAATATTTACACCAGAGAAAGCACTTGGATTGCTTCTTTCACTTAAGCTTTCAAAGTGGCAATATATTACGTTGCGAGAGACTGCCATTCGGGAAGGTGCTAAGGATATTTACCCATCCTACTATAAACTGCAACAAACTAAGCTTGCATGCTACCCTCCTAATCAATCAGTATCAGTTACGGATTCATCAGCTAGAATTACATTTCAAGCTTTACTTGACATCACGGTGAAGCGGATTCTTCAAAGTCTTTCTGATAATGTGGAAAATAAGCAGTTAAAGCTGATATCGAAGTGGGGATTTGATGGTGCTTCCAATCAAAGCCGATACAAGCAGAAAATGGACGGCGAGCATGATGATTCAAGCATTTTCATGACCTCCTTGGTGCCACTGAAACTGACAGATGGAGATAATACTATATGGACAAACCCGAAACCATGCTCAACTTTTTATTGTCGTCCGGTTCAGTTCACTTTTGTAAAAGAAAGCCATGCAGTTGTCATTGATAACAAAAGAAAAATGGATGAGGAAATTGAGGCCCTTAACCCCACAGAGTGCATTAATAGTAACAGGGTGACTCATAAACTAATGATGACAATGATCGACGCAAAAGTCTGCACGTACCTTTCTGAAGCTAGATCAAATGCATCATGCTACCTGTGCTTAGCAAAACCAACAGAAATGAACCACTTAGATGCTGTAACATCAAAAACTGTGTGTTCTGACATATATGAATTTGGCCTATCATCCCTACATGCCCGTATAAATTGCATGGAATGTCTGTTACACATTGCGTACAGACTTGACTTCAAACAGTGGGCAGCAAGAAGTAATGAGCATAAAGATATGTTACAAAACAGAAAAAAAAACATTCAAAATAAATTTAAAGAGGAGCTCAATCTGTTAATTGATATAGTAAAACAAGGCTCGGGAACTACCAATGACGGTAATACCGCAAGGAAGTTTTTCGAGTTTCCCAATAAAACTGCAGCTATTACTGGGTTGGATCAAAACCTGATAAAAAGATTTGCTGTTATTTTGCAAGCAATAACATCTGGTGAGAAGATCGATGTCATCAAATTTAAAGATTTTGCTCGCAAAACAGCAGAAAAGTACGTGGAATTATACGACTGGTACTACATGTCATCAACCGTACATAAACTATTAATACACGGAGCTGACATAATCGAAAAAAATGATATTGTCCCGATTGGGACTCTCTCGGAAGAAGCCTCAGAGTCTCGAAACAAAGATTTTAGGAGGTTCCGGGAACATCATTCGCGGAAAAGAAGCAGGCAAGATTCTAATCAAGATATCCTAAATATGCTTGTTGTTTCTTCGGATCCTTTTCTAAGTGCACAAAGGCCGAAGTTAGATGCCAAAAGGAAGACAACCTTTTTTGCTGAAACTCTCGACCTAATACAGTTTCCGGAAACTGAGTTCGAGTTTGTAGGTATATCCGATCTGGATTCTGACTCGGAATTGGAGTCCGACAACGAAAGTTGTAAAGAAAATTTGTAAAATTTAATTATTTTTCTTTATGTTCTTTTGTTATTTATGTTAGTTTATTGTACCAATATGTTTAGTTAATAATTTCATAAATTATAGTTTCAAATATGTATTTTGTATAATTGAATTTATTAGATATTATTTTTGTTACTTCTGTTTTATTTAAATTACCTATCAATAAAAAGTTTATATACAGTCTTTTTTTTTTTTCACATATTCTTAATATTTGGGGAAAAAGCATGCTTCCTAACGATGTTCTTAACTTTGACACAGTTCATGGATCGTTTTGAACAGTTTCATATGTTAAAATAAATAATGTTAGTACTATAATCCCCTATAAGGATATTATTATTATTATGTGTCCGGTTATGTTGTAATCATACTTTTAGGGTATGATCAATTAACAATTTCATTCCCCTATCTTTCAAAAAGAAGCGACAGCATGGGCACTTTGACACTGATATTCAACTATTTGGTATTGTTGGAAATCTTACAAGATCAACAAGACACTACACACCTCTGTCTAGTCCTTCAGGTCTATAGGGGTGATGCTATTTTATGATAAGAGTTGTTAAAGCTCTGAATTCTTCAACTTAAACACTAAAAGGAACGTTTAAATATGTAAAAATAAATAAAAATATTTTGACGATTTTTAAAAAAAAAAGGCATCTACAACCATTATGTAACGTATGTCAAAAAATCATAAATAATTAGTACTATAACCCCCTATAAGGATATTACGGTTATCGCTGCCGTTTTAGAGATATTTCGATTTTTCATACTAGCTCCATAAAAAAATTTTCGTAAAAAAAATATAATTCCTTCGTTTCTGTGCAGAATCAATTCTGGTGTCATTTTTGTATATTGTTATAACTAATAGAAGTGATATCCGGCAAAAAAACTCGCACTTGCAAAATAAAATGCCTAAGTCTATGAAAGCCGATTTTCAGTCTTGCGGCGCGTCTTGCGTGGCGGCGAGTCGAGCAAATCGCGCCGGCGACGGGCTGCGCGGTGTGCGAATGAAACAAATGTACTAGCGAGTATCGAGGTGGCCACAGCTCAGAGCGGCGTGCGCGGCGTCAGCGGTGGACGCATTCAGGCCTCGCGCGACCGAAACAAATCATTTTGTTTTAATCGCGCATTGAGCTTATAAAAATAATGGATACTGAACAATTTATTAGTGAAATACTGAGTAGACCAGAAATATGGATGTCAAATCCATCAAGTATATAATATCTAAACTAATATTGTAAAGAGGAAACATTTATGTTTTTGTATTTATGTATGTGTGTAACGTTTTCACACAAACACTACTGGATCGATTTAATGTAACCCAAGGTATGAAAAAATTTGTCATAAAAAATCTGTCATCGCGTGAGCTGCGGAAGCTTTTGATGATAGAACAAAAAATGTTTTACAGAACTATAGATCGTATCAATATCTACAAAAAAGTCTGCTATATCACATATCCAACTACTGTAGTTATGCCACTATAATTACTTTTTACATTTTAAAAGGTGATAAAAGTGCCGACAATAATTAAACCATATTATTTATACCTCTGTATTAATCCTTATCCCAGTAAATGATATTTTATTAAATACTGTTTCAATACCTGTAAAATACTTTTTAAATGATTAAAATCGGACATTCCATTAAAAAGATATAATGAATTTTAAAATATCAATATAAAGAAAATAATGCTAATATTTCATACTCCATCCGTACTAATATTATAAACGCGAAAGTAACTCTGTCCGTCTGTCTGTCTGTCTTTCTGTCTGTCTATTTGTCTGTCTGTTACATTTTCACACCTTAACCGCTGAATCGATTTACATGTTTGGCATGGGAATGGTGTAGGACCCTGGGAAGGACATAGGATAGTTTTTATCCCTTAATTTCCTCGGGATCGGGATTAACGCGGGAAAACCTCCCACGCGAACGAAGTTGCAGGCAAAAGCTAGTATTCAATAAATTTATTGGGATATTTCCTATTTCATAATAAAGAATGTGAAATTCACCAAGTTCTCTTTCTCTCACCTTTTCTCGTTAACTGGGTGCGCTCTTGTCAACCGACGACAAAAAGAGGAGGTTATCAATTCGACGCGTATATATTTTTTTTTTTTTTATTATTGATTATCACCGAGTACTCGAAGACGGCTGAACCGATTTGGAAAATTCTTTTTTTGTTTGAAAGGGTATACTTTCTAGTTGGTCCCATTGTTACGAAAACAGGATCTGATGATGGGATCTTGGAGAAATCGAGGGAACTCTTCAAATATTATAGGCACACCTATAGTGATTTGAGTATTTTTTATAGTAACTTGTGTAGTTGCATTCGAAAAGCACAATTTGTGAAGTGGACCTGATGATGAAGACCACAGATGGCCACTGGAACTACTCAATATATAAGTATTTCATGTGTTCCGCTTCGATTACTTGAATGTGGTTATTAAGCACAATGTGCTCGTCACAATGCATATGGTGAAGTTAAGCTGATGGTGAAGTACCAGGAGAACTCCTCAACAATTAACGGCTCAACATTGGGAAAAACAATATTTTGTAAATGAATATAAGTAGTTGACATTTAGGCTCTTGTAACTAGCTAAATTAAAAATCGACCAACTAAAAAGAGTGAAATAAAAACTTTTTACCAAAAAATTAAACCGACTCCCAAAATAGCCGTTCTCTAAATACGTCCACCGCTGAAGCCGCCGCGGTCGCAACTAGTCGAGCTGTGGCATACCAACGCAATTCGCGCCGCCCGCCGCGCCGCAAGACGCGCCGCAATTCGCACCGCCGGAAGCTGTGGCCAGGCCGTAACCAGTGTTAACAACTTAGTGGATTTTCCACTAAAACTGGTGGTTTCGACCCCCCCTTTTAGTGGCGAAATATTGCTTTTAGTGGCTGGTGGTTTTTTCTAGTGGTCAAGTAGAATGACTAAGCCACTAAAACTTTACGAAATATATTATTTTTACTTCATTAATGTACTTAATTTACTTTTACTGTGTAGACACAATAAAAGTGCAGAACTTATGGCAAGAGTTGATGATCTATGGCGACAAATTCATTTGCAGAAATGGAACGAGAGCAAAGATACAAAAAAAATTTGGAATGAAGTATTGCATTTCAAAGATGCTCAAGGGGAATCTAGATTTGAGGAATTAGCGACTTTTGCGATTACTCTCTTAATACTACCTCATTCTAATGCCGATGTTGAGAGACTATTTAGCAGTATGAATGTAATAAAAAGCAGAGGAACAGAATGAAGTTGAATATTTTAACTGCAATATTAAAAACACGCTGTGGTTTAAGATTGGGAGAAAAATGCTGCAATGATTATGAAATTCGAATAAAAGTTATAAAACAAATTGGTAGCAAAGCATTATATAAATGTAAAACCGACGATGATGGTGCAGACAAAAGTTCTTATATGTTGATTTACTGACTTAAAATATTTTATTACGTCATATTAAAGAACATTTTTTACTAATACAAGTAATAATAAATAAATGCGGTTTTCTTTCGTAAAAACTAAAAAAAAAATTGTGTAAATTTTAGCGATTTTTAGAGAAGGGCCGATTTTTGTTAGTGGTTTTCTGGTGGTTTTTAGAAGTTGGATCTGGTGGAGAGCTAGTTGAACTGTTGGCAACACTGGCCGTAACTGCTCCAGTGCCCATTCAGCGAACACACGTCGTTGTCTATGGTCGTTTACCTTCAATTCCTGGGTGAGTTGAATTTTATACGGGTGCAGGCCCAAGTCACGACGCAAAATTCGCCAAGTTGTGGTCTGTGAAAGGCCGAGTTCTTGTGAGCGACGCGAAATCGACTGCCTCGGATTCTCTTGCACACTCTCACGGACAGCGGCGATGTTTTCGGCAGACCTTGCGTTTCGTTTCTTCATTTACCGAACCAGTGGACTCAAATTTATCCACCACACGACGAATAGTCCTCTCGGTAGGACGATTATGGCGACCGTAAAATGGGCGAAGCGCGCGGTGCGTTGCCCGAACAGAACACTCATTTTGATAAAACAATTTTATCATTTGCACGTGTTGTTGAATGCTATAGCTATCCATAATGATTCGGCAAAACAGAATGAATAGATGACAACCAATTTGACAGATGTAGCTTCAACAAGATGGCCGCTACTAACTGTCAAAGTTCGGACGTGCCTATTGGAAGACCCGTTATTAACAACTTAACAGTCAACATTATTTCTGTTAACGTAAAGGTTTGTGAAACGCTGTTTTTTGCATTCATTTGCTTTGCTACTAACATTTTATTTTGTTGGCAAACTGCATGTCAAAATTTGCTACTTAAACTAATAAAAATATCTTAACCATAATATTATTTTATTGCAGAAAAATATCTATATAAAGTGCGGAAACAAATCAACGATTTTGATTACTGTGATTTCAACCTCTACGAGTATTACATTACAATATTTAAATTAAAAAAAAAACCGATGCCAGGTTGGCGAATTTAATGTTTTTGTCTCAATATGTTTTTTTTTTTAAACGTTGCCCCTTACTAGGAATTTCTCCTGTATATTGGGTGCGTTTACAGACATAAATCTCACATGCACACACACCCAGACCCGGAACAACTATCTGTAGATCATACAAATATTTGTTCCATACGGGAATCGAACCCCCGACACGCAACGCAGCAGCCGATCGCTCGACCACTGCGCCAACCGCGCCGTCAATATTTTCTATATAATTATTATTTTATATTTTTTTCATAATTCGAAAGAATAAAAGAAAATAATGGCCTGTAAGAAAGATATTCACCAGTAGCAGTACTCAATTTAATACACAATCCAGAGATGACTAATCATCGTGGATAATGTAAGGTATTGTAAGGCCTGGGTGAGTTGAATTTTATACGGGTGCAGGCCCAAGTCACGACGCAAAATTCGCCAAGTTGTGGTCTGTGAAAGGCCGAGTTCTTGTGAGCGACGCGAAATCGACTGCCTCGGATTCTCTTGCACACTCTCACGGACAGCGGCGATGTTTTCGGCAGACCTTGCGTTTCGTTTCTTCATTTACCGAACCAGTGGACTCAAATTTATCCACCACACGACGAATAGTCCTCTCGGTAGGACGATTATGGCGACCGTAAAATGGGCGAAGCGCGCGGTGCGTTGCCCGAACAGAACACTCATTTTGATAAAACAATTTTATCATTTTGACGTGTTGTTGAATGCTACAGCTACCCATGATGATTTGGCAAAAATGAATGAATAAATGACAACCAATTTGACAGATGTAGCTTCAACAAGATGGCTAAATGACTAACTGTCAAAGTTCGGACGTGCCTATTGGAAGACCCGTTAGATATTTAGATAAGTCTATTTCGATTTCGGCTGACAAGGCTGGTGGTCTACCTTGCGTGAAAGATTTTTAGCCCCTTCGACCTGTCACATTATCCATGATTGTTTTACGAGGTATACCATAAGTTTTAGCTGCTTCATATCCAGATAGGCCTGATCGGACAGCGTCAACTGCCTGACATAAAGTTTCTCTAGACCAAGGAGGTTTATCGGTTATTCTTTGATAAGTATGAACCATCTGTAAAAGATAATAATTTTAGGACCATTTGCAGTAACTATCCAACTACTTTTTCTTGTCGAGAGATCTGTGGGCAACCTAGTGTCAGAGTTGTTCAGGAAGCCCAAAGGCCTTTGACATGACTTAAAGACTGATGTTGAATTACAACAGCCGGATCGATCGTTTTCAAAAGTAGCTAGTCTTCGATTATCGCTTCCGATTAGGCACACCTAAGCGTACATAAAATAAGGAACAAAGGAATTGACAAGTACTTGGGTTTTACTGTTAACACTTACGATCAACGACTTATATAATTATAGCGCCCCAAGAGCAAATCTCAAGAAAAAATAAATAAATTTATTTATTTAAAAATAGTTTATAGACTTGATACGAAGCTTTTACTGTAAACTTATCACCCAACACCTTCTCAGCACAAGACAGCACAGAGGCCGTCGGGTAATAAAATAACTGAATCATAAAAATTGACGACTTCTGGCTCGGGGGAAGTGCGCCATACTACTAAAAACGTAGGCTCACTTGCCTTACTTGAGTATTTTGAGGTTACGATTTTAAATTCTATAAAAAAAATTATTAATTTACAGCCAGCATACTAAAATACAGCCTTAAATTATTTAAGGTTAGATTAAAGAAAAGAAAAGAAGTAAGATTTAAAGAAAAAACTTTTTACCAAAAAATTAAACCGACTCCCAAAAAACACTGCAAAGTGAAAAATAACTTTAATTTCGGTAGTCGGTGTCTTTAGTTTTGTATTTTCGTTTTTGGCACCGACTTCCGAAATTAAAGTTATTTTTCACTTTGCAGTGTTTTTTGGGAGTCGGTTTAATTTTTTGGTAAAAAGTTTTTATTTCACTCTTTTTAGTTGGTCTATTTTTAATTTACCTAGTTACAAGAGCCTAATTATCAACTACTTATAACCTTTTACAAAATATTGCTTTTCCCAATGCTGGGCCGTTAATTGTTGAGGAGTTCTCCTGGTACTTCACCATCAGCTCTACATCACCATATGCATTGTGACGAGCATAAAGTGCGTAACATCCATATTCAAGTAATCGAATCGCAATCCACTCAATACTTATTATTGAGTAGTTTCGGCGGCCATCTGTGGTCTTCATCATCAGTTCCACTTCCTCAAATGGTACTTTTTGAGAGCAACTGCACAAGTTACTATAATAAATACCCAAAACGTCATAGGTGTGCCTATAATATTTGAAGAGTTCCCTCGATTTCTCCGGGATTCTATCATCAGATCCTGACGTTTATGAAAATGGGACCAATATCGAAGTATACCCTTTCAATCAAAAAAAGAATTTTCCAAATGGGTTCAGCCGTCTTCGAGTAATCGATATCATATATTAAAAAAAAAAAAAAATTACGCATCGAATTGATAACCTCCTCTTTTTGTCGTCGGTTGAAAAACAACTAATTTCTATATTCACTTCATTGGCTTTTGACAAGCCCGTTGGTATAGTGGTCAGTGGCCCTGACTGCTATGCGCAAGGTCGTGGGTTCGATTCCCACCTAGGACAAATGTTTGTGTGATGAGCACGGTCATTTGTTCTTTGTCTGGGTGTAATTTATCTATAATATGTATGTATTTAGAAATATATATGTATGTTTATCAGTTGTCTAGTACCCATACCACAAGCTCTGCTTAGTTTGGGACTAGATGGCGTTGTGTGAAAAAGTTGTGGAATATGTGGAATATATTGGTTTGCCGCAACACATAAAATATTCGAAGATTTAAGGGGATAAATAACACGTCCTCATCTCTGGTAACAGGTTTAAATGACACTAAAACTAAAATGGTGGATACATCATGTAATGGTGAACAGAGGCACAATCACAGGATTGTGAAGTGGGACTGTGTTTGAGTATGTTGCATGGATGTAAGATGTCGTTAGTTGTATTATATCTGTAGTTTTCGATATTTTTATAGTAGGTGCGCTTACCCAGTCGGCGCACTTGCCCCGCCTGACCTTACACAAGTTACTATAAAAAATTCTCAAATCACTATAGGTGTGCCTATAATATTTGAAGAGTTCCTTCGATTTCTCCAGGATCCCATCATCAAATCCAGACTTGGGGACAATGGGACCTATTTCCAAGTATACCCTTTCAAACAAAAAAAAAAGAATTTTCTAAATCGGTTCAGCCATCTTCGAGTAATCGGTGATCATACACAAAAAAATATACGCGTCGACTTGATAACCTCCTCCTTTTTTGGTCGTCGGTTGAAAAGTGGCCAAGTGCGAGTCGGACTAGCCCATGAAGGGTTCCGTTGTTCCAAGTAGGTATAAATTAAACGCCTTTGTTAAAACTCGCATATCCCAGTAATAACTAGAACTTACTGCTTTAATTTTGACACGTTGACTGTCCGTGCATTACCTATAGGTAATGTATTTCCGACTCAGCCATGACATTCGTGCATTACATATAATGACGTAATGCATTATGTTCAAGACTGCAATTGGCCAGTGCAACGGTAACTGGACGGTCTGAACTTGTCCACGATACGTGGAGCTATAAACGTTGCTTTTCAAACAATAAACAAGGTTACACAATAATGGTACCACTAACCTGAGTGCTGGGGACGCCAAGCAAGGATCCTTTTGATCGCGTCCGTGTGGTAGGTATGTAATATGAGATGAGTAATTGAAAAGTGTGATGTATGTCAAGTGTGGACGTTCACAAGGCGCCGTCTCCAGATGGCGCGGTTCCAACTCAGCATCACACCCAACTCGTTTCCACCAAGCGCGTGCCACGCGATGGTGACGCAATAAGGCGATATGTTCCGAGAAATATCCCTGGATTCTCGTCAATCCGGGAGTACAAAGTTCAATTAAACACTGTTCACAATCAATCTGCTCATATCTCGTGAGATCCAATTCGATTTCCAACAAATTCCGCGTGTCAGCCCGACCGACAAAGCAACACAGCGTATAATCCAACAATATCCCGGGGTTTTCGACAAACGGAGACTACAACTTCAAACAACAAATAATTCGCGCCCCAATTATCGGTCTCAACAGGCGAATCCAACGATATTTTACCAATTATATTTAACCCAACAGGTCCGACGCGGACGACATTTTTTCCAAGCGAGCAAAGTCTATCTGTCAAAGTCAAGGTAATGTCAAGATCAAATTCTTTACGTCAAAAGGGTGCGTTCTGTTTCACGTCGGACCGAACATCTACCCCCCCCCCGGACGGGCCTACCCGTCCGCTAATCAATTGGAAGTCTTGACAAGGTTGCAAATTCAACACAGCTTCAATGCGGCCAAATACCGTAGCTAGTTCATTAAAGGTGAGAACGGTGTCTCCCAACAATCTCCGCCAGCGTCCCTTTGCCGCTTTCACCGCGGCCCCAAAAATACCCCCCCAATGGGGGGCAGGCTGGCGGGTCAAACAACCAAGTGACCCCTCGGCGAGCCAAACTATTACCAATATCAACCTGGCTCTCATTAAGGAAGGCGTATACCTCCTTCAAATAGTTACTTGTACCCTTGTAATTCGTACCGCAATCAGACCTAATCAACGAAGGTAACCCACGGCGAGACACAAATCTTTCCAAAGTCGCCTCAAAGGCCTCTGTCGAGAGGGAGGTTACCAGCTCCAAATGTACTGCCTTGGTTGACAGGCAGACAAACACACAAATAAGCCCTAACAATCTTGCTATTACGAAGGGTGGACGTCTTCAACAAAGGGGGACCAACAAAATCCGTTACGACGCCAGCAAAGGGCCTCGTCTCATTGACGCGATCAGCCGACAAAATCCAAAATTTCTCGCTGCAGAATGGCCAACAGCGCATTGCAACCGGCATGCGAGTCCTTAGTGTGACGATCAGTCACCAACAATTGAACCAAGTGGCCCTCCTTGGGCAACAAAGGGGGGTGACGGGCCCCATAGGAAGGCTAGAGTGCCTCAACCGTCCTCCAACAGGGTTTCCCGAAGTGGCTCGTCCCAACCAAGTTCAGTTATAACAAGGGCAGGAGCACCAATTTTAGGGTAAGGACAACTCACAAGGGTGATTTCAAACCAGGTCCTTCCCTCAACAGTGGTGTCAGCCGGTTCGCCAATTCCCCAAATCTTGCCTGAAAGGTCGTTCACCTTCAGGCCAACCTGTCCCGCTAACCAAGACGACAAAAGGCAACCCCGGACTCCCGTGCCCAAAATGGCACGGACCACGATTGAGTCACCCAAGGGTCCCCAGACCTTGACCGAGGCCGTTGGCAACACAACCGTCTTGATCGGGGGGGTCCTTTAGCGGGGCAGGCGTCAATCTCTTAGTGATGCCTGGGCGGCGACCGATCGCCGCATCCAGGCTGCCTTCGTTCACGACGAGGCCAACAATCAAAACATTCGTCCGCGCGGTGTCCCGAGCCGCTCGCCATCACTGGAGGGGCATATCCCACCGGATGCCCGAATGGCGGAGGGCGCGACTCCAGCCGGGGACGTTCCGCCAACGGAGGGGAAAGGCAGCGGCGCCGACCCGGCCACTGCTGCCTAGCAGCCAATGCGCGTTCTCCCTGACGAGGGAAGACCAAATGGCGCTCGTGGGGCTCCCGTTCAACTTGCGCGGGGGGTGGAGTGCGGCGTACAGAATCGCGGGTCTCAGCCCGGTGCTCGTCTCCGGGGTACCCCCCCCTGCGCGAACCCTCCTCAGAAGATGGTCTGCTGGAGCGGTTCGCGTTGGCGCACAAAATCTCCAAGTGGGACCCCTTACAAATTCTACACGGGCGGAGGTCGGGGCAGTCCCGATGAAAGTGGGCCCCCAAGCACGAGAAGCACAAACGGCGTGCGTTGACAATGCGGCGGCGGGAACTTACGTGCAAATTCAAAAAGTCCCGGCAACGCGCCATGACATGCCCCGTTGCCTTACAAAAGTCACAATGATGAGGACTCCGGGCACCAGCAAAACGAGGGGCGGGCCGAACATCAACAGGTCCCCTAGCCCGAGGACTCCGGGCGCCAGCAAAACTGGGGGCGGGGCGATCATCAACAGGCCCCCTAGCCCGAGGACTCCGGGCACCAGCAAAACGGGGGGCGGGGGGAACATCAACAGGCCCCCTAGCCCGAGGACTCCGGGCGCCAGCAAAACGAGGGGCGGGGCGATCATCAACAGGCCCCCTAGCCCGAGGACTCCGGGCGCCAGCAAAACGGGGGGCGGGGGGAACATCAACAGGCCCCCGGGCCCTAGTCCGTCCCTGGTCTCTGGGCTGAGAAGGTAGTGGGGGCGACCCCGTAGCGCCACGAGTGTTATCCGCAAACCGACACTCGTCTTCCAAAAATTTGAGGAGGTCGTCAAAGGGGGGAAGATGGGTGGCACTATCCCCACCATACTTCTGCTCAATACGTGACCTCAGCTCCGCGGGGAGCAACTGCAGCACTATGTGCACCAACAAGTAGGACCAATGTTCCACCGGTAACTCCAAGCGTCTCAAGGCGTTGGTCGCTGAGACCAACGGGTTCAGCAAGTCAGTGCGCAACGTCGACGTGCTGACAATAGCCGGTAGTCCCAAAATTTGGTCGATGTGCACATCAGCCAGGCAGCGCTTGTTCTGATACCGTCGGGAGAGAAGCTCCAGAGCGGTCGGATAGGAGGAATCCGTCACCGGCAAGTGCTGCACCAAGGCTCTGGCTTCGCCCTCCAGGACAGACAATAAATAGGCCAGCTTCTGGGCAGGTCCGAGGTCCGAGCGTGCATCCACAAGACTTTCAAAAAGATTTAGGAAGCCCAGCCAGTGGTCCAAGCGACCGTCAAAATGTGGCAGCTCCGGGGTGAGCAGCCTACTCAATAGTCCAGGGCCTGCAACAACAGGGGTCTGCGGCTTGGCCGCATCAGGCACCCGGCTCTTCAAAATTTCCCGCGCTCGTAGACATATGACATCCCCCAGGTGGATAATCTGGTCATAGTCACCCAAAATCTTATCGCGGGCTGTCTGATCCATCACCCCCAAATCCACGTCCATGATGTACTCGTTGAAGCGCGTGAGCGCAGCATCAGCTGACTTGATCCTCTCAATCACTTGCCCATACCGAGCAAGGGTGAGCTTTTCCAATTCCACACGCTCAACAGTTGCAGCTGCCGATGTGAACCATCTCAACTGTGAGGTCAATCCCGCAGCAGCCTCCCTGACTGCCCTTAATGAGGCCATTGCAACAATCAAATATTAATACAAAACACCAATCAACAACCAACAATCAAATATTAAACAAACAGCAATGACTTGTTAGCCGACCAAATAATTTCACCAAAATAACAACTTAAATTCAATTATTTCAAGTCCAAATCCGACCCTGTACTTATTCCAAGTATGAATCTAGCTTGCTAAGGATGGCTAGTTACAAAATAAATAACAATTGAATGTATAATACAATGCTGGATCAACCTCAAATAAATATCAAGAAGCACAACAATTGACTGTATAATATTGAGCCGGAGAATCTCTAACAACAATCCAATAAACAAATAAATGCAATAAGTCAATCCACACCATTCAAGTCCTATTATGTTAGACTATGTGTAATTATTATTTAGATAACCTTTTAAATTCAGATCAATGACATTCAATTATTAATTGCCACAAATACCAAAACTTTTACAACAATATACCAACTTATGTACCAAATACAACCAATTCCTAATTTCACAAATAAATCTTACTTGTCAATTCAACAAAGGGCTACAGTACAAATTACAAATACAACTTGAGCCCGGCTGACAAGGCAATATATTCAAACTTATCAAGTTATAAGTTGTGTTAAGTAATTAAACTCAAGTTTTAAGTTTTCAACAATATTCAAAACTTCCAATTAAACCAGTGGATCTTATATTATAAGAGCCGCGCCTACTACCAGAATGAATCAGTGGATCTTATAAGAGCCACGCCTGCTACCACTTTGTTCAAGACTGCAATTGGCCAGTGCAACGGTAACTGGACGGTCTGAACTTGTCCACGATACGTGGAGCTATAAACGTTGCTTTTCAAACAATAAACAAGGTTACACAATAATGGTACCACTAACCTGAGTGCTGGGGACGCCAAGCAAGGATCCTTTTGATCGCGTCCGTGTGGTAGGTATGTAATATGAGATGAGTAATTGAAAAGTGTGATGTATGTCAAGTGTGGACGTTCACAAGGCGCCGTCTCCAGATGGCGCGGTTCCAACTCAGCATCACACCCAACTCGTTTCCACCAAGCGCGTGCCACGCGATGGTGACGCAATAAGGCGATATGTTCCGAGAAATATCCCTGGATTCTCGTCAATCCGGGAGTACAAAGTTCAATTAAACACTGTTCACAATCAATCTGCTCATATCTCGTGAGATCCAATTCGATTTCCAACAAATTCCGCGTGTCAGCCCGACCGACAAAGCAACACAGCGTATAATCCAACAATATCCCGGGGTTTTCGACAAACGGAGACTACAACTTCAAACAACAAATAATTCGCGCCCCAATTATCGGTCTCAACAGGCGAATCCAACGATATTTTACCAATTATATTTAACCCAACAGGTCCGACGCGGACGACATTTTTTCCAAGCGAGCAAAGTCTATCTGTCAAAGTCAAGGTAATGTCAAGATCAAATTCTTTACGTCAAAAGGGTGCGTTCTGTTTCACGTCGGACCGAACACATTAGGTAATACAAAATTACATTGGCTTATATGAGTTGGACGTTTGAACGAGATAATTTTTGGCTGACGTATAGACAAGCGATTTCAGTGTTGGCCTCATATAAAAAGTTGTTCATTATGATGAATATTGTCAATGTTTTCATTTATTGCATAGGTAGGTATATGTCGTATACATATATACCGTATTATTCACACAAAATTTTCGGAAATTTCAGGAATTTACATTATAACACGTGGTTCGTAATAATTCCCACTGTAAACAAATTATATTCAAATAAAATATCGAATAAAATAATCCGAACGTCTCGTGGTACGTAGTAAATGCCAATGCAAGATCCTGACCCAGTCATTGTTATCATTTACAGAAAAAGTAAATTGATAAAAATAATTGTGACGAATAAGGAACATTTTCATAATAAATTGTTTTTCTTTAAAAGTTGCGGTTTACAATTTTATGAAAAAAGGAATTCAATGCCGGATATTATTTTTTGCCATTTCCTATTTTTTTTTGAAATTGAAATTGAAATTGAAAACCATTTATTCGGTTATAAACACACACAACAACCATCTGCGTTACATAAAACGCATGTACAAAACTAAAAACAATAAGTATGTAACTGTAAAAGAAATATCATTTTACATAACATATTATATCAAGATTATAATTATGCGTAACGTTTATTCGCTGTTTAAATCGTTAAAGATGAAATTGCAAATAATTATGAAAATCAAAAACTATTACAATCATAGTTCTGAATTTGGTGTAACGAAACGTTTTCATGCACTCAAGTCAGCTGTCAGTGTCAATAATAAAATATCATTCAGTGAAAGTAACGAAATAAAGCGTACCCGTATGTATTCGTTACTGTACCCGTATGTATTCGTTACTATATCCGTTAGTAGTCGTAACTATCGTATCATTAATATTAAATATTTGAGAATGATAAATTATATATCACACTAATATATCGCAAACAATGCAGTACAAACACAGTGGAAAAACTTGGATGAAGAATTTCCAAAAATCTGCTTTGTTTAGTAAATAAACATCGTTCTTTGTAACGTATGTTTTTAAATACAACGCGCGCACATGCGTAAAACACGAACAGGACACTGGACAGCGCATTCAACATTTGCCTCAACTTAATGGTCCTTTTGTGATTTGAAACAGTTGTAACGAAAAATGCGAGTAACGGAATCCATTCGTGAATAACGTTTCGTTACTCGATACTTGATGGCTTAGCCGTTACTCAGTTTTTTTTTTACTTAATTTAGTAGTTCCATTATTAAAATAGAATTCCCTTAAGAAATTATACAGGGTTATTTGTAAAACACTAACAACCTCATAGGACTGTATTACTAACATCGCAAACAACAAAAAAAAATCTTTATTACTCAAAAAAGGTTACAAAACAACACATGGTTAAATAAAATGTAAGCATAAAAATGAAAAATAAAAAAAAGAAACATGTGTCAGTAGAGACCCTGACTCCTAAACTAGGTATGTCCCTGTATCTTAGGAGTCAGTGTTCTTCAAACATCAAGCAGACCATTTTACGAGTATACAGATTGATTGAAAAGAAAAATTACAAAAATATTGAAGGTTAAGCTATATGTATAAAACAAAAAAAAAAAACTATTTTTAAAGATAACAAACAAATTAGAATGAGTGCGTGTGTGAGTATGTGAGGGGGAGGGGAGTGTGAGTATGAGAGTGAATGTGTGTGTGTAGAGACTGTGTGTGCTAGGGAATGAGTGCTTTTATAAGGGTTTGCGATAGTGTATAATTATGTAAGATTGATTCTGTGTTGTTTGTTTGTGTGCCAGAAGATCCTCGGTATTACGGTATGATAATGATGCCAAGTAATCTGTAAGACTATTTCTACATTCTATTTTGCTTTTTGTGAAGAGGTTGATTTTTTTATTAAGATAGTTATACACTTTAGTGCTTGTTACATAGTACTGGCGTTTCGCAAACGTGGTCCTGTGCAATTCCTGGGAAAAGACCCTATGCTTCACTCTACCGCTTGGGGATGTGTGGGTCGAGAAGCATGCCTTCGAAGAACCAACAGAAGCACATAGAGCTGCCTAACCGTTAAAACTTTACAGTCTGAATACAGACGTATGGTGGGATACCGGCGTGGCAGTACCGAATACATACGGTTTGCTACAGCTTTATTCATCTGTCTGCGTTCCCGTTTACTTTACTCTATGGTTCCCGTTGTGTTTTTGCGCCTCACTCTTATATTTTGCTTTTTTGTGTCATTATTTCATAATAATTTATTTATTGCTTTTCCTATCGACGACTTTACTCACTAACTTTGTTTTGTGTTTGTACTAGTTAGTAGTTATCACGGATTCCGATTATTGTTTGTGATTTGGTGAACGATGTTGCGGTATAAATTGTTACCTGAATGCCGACAGAATGTGAAGACACATTGTTTCTTCATTACAAACTCTTCTTACTTCGTGGGTTGTTGCAACAGGTATTTTAACAATTATGTGGCTACACCACCTAACGTACAAATCAATGTCATTATTGTTTTTATTTTTTTAAACGAAAACGGCAAGTTTTACTGGTTTCAAAACAAATGTTTAGATATCAGTAATAAATATACAATAAGATGCTGCATATTCCATGCTTGTAAATGACTTTAATTGAGTGGGGCAAAGGTCTACATAGTAGCTGGCATTATCTTTTTGCTTGGATAGTCAACGTGTTAAGGTAAAACTAGTTCTAACTTTGGACCGAGTTAAAACGATATAATATTAAAGAAACTTGTTAAGGATTCATAAATATGGATATTGTTTATGAAAATATTTATTAAAAATTCTTGGTACAATTTACAAAAAAAACTATAATACAATGACAATAATATTAATCTCAAGTAATTAAATAACGCAAATCAAAAACAGCTTAATAAAACAAACATAATATGAGAAAAGTTGAAGAAAGTACCTACTTATTCTTAATGCCGCGATAGTTTGTGATGATGAACTGAACATGATAAACTGACACATGGCACACGTCACACTTGTGCGATTTCTCAACAGTGTGTGTAAGACAATGCCTCCTAAAAATACTCTTATCACCAAAACAACGCTGACAGACCTCACACTTGTACGGTTTCTCACCTGTATGTGTTAGATAATGCCTCCTAAAACTACTCTTTCCAGCAAAACAACGCTGACAGACATCACACTTGTATGGTTTCTCACCAGTGTGTGTACGAATGTGATATGTTGCTCTGTGAACGAGAAAGCCGATGTGTTGTCTGTAAGAAAAATATTTATCTTCGAAACAATTAGGAGATACCACAAACTCAACATACGAACGTTACCACCAAACGAGACCAAAAGCGTCTTTTCCTGTACCATACCCCGTGTTAGATCCCAATTTGCTCGTAGACATTACTTAGCCATTGCACCGCGCTTTTATAATGCTTTAAACAAAAAATAAAAACTCAGAATCTTAACAATCACCAACTGAAAAAGGCTCTCCTAATGTGGTTGAAAAACCTCGACTATGATGAAACTGAGAATTTGTTAAATATAGTAAAGTAACTTCCCTTTTCACAAAAACACACACACACACACACACACCCACACACACGAATCACATACATACACATACATACTATACAATTTTACTTTACCATTGTCATTAATTTTAATTTATCTTATTCCTTTTGATTCTATTGTGAATACTTATTGTTATTAATTCATTTCAATAATTCAATTTTATTATTTATTATTCTAAATTTTAATATCCTGACATGTTCAATTACCTGTTTTTGATGTTTTTTTTTACTTCGTATTTTATTTTAGTTTTTAGCTTTATTCTTTTCATTTTGTATAACTGCCAGTTTGTATTTTTTTTTTCTTTACGGTACTTTATTGAGCGGAATGCACTGGCTCCTGTCATACAGTTTACAACTAGTTCAGGAGTCAGGGAATTTCAATTGTAATGAGTATATAATCTTTCTGGTAATAAAGAATGTTTTATGTTATGTTATGTTATGTTATGTTTAAGTTAAGGCATTATTTTGTCCAAAACAACGCTGACAGACATCACACTGGTACGGTTTCTCACCCGTGTGTATACGAATGTGTTTTGTTAAGACACTCTTTTGTCTAAAACTACGATGGCACACGTCACACTTGTGCGATTTCTCAACAGTGTGTGTAAGACAATGCCTCCTAAAAATACTCTTATAACCAAAACAACGCTGACAAACCTCACACTTGTATACGTTTCTCACTAGTGTGTGTACGAATGTGAGTTGTTAGGTTACCCTTCTGTCCAAAACGACGCTGACAGACATCACACTTGTACGGTTTCTCACCTGTATGTGTACGAATGTGATATGTTAAGGCATACTTTTGTTTAAAACAACGTTGACAGATATCACATTTGTACGGTTTCTCACCCGTGTGTGTACGACAGTGACTAATTAAATGACCCCTTCGAGCAAAACAACACTGACAGACATCACACTTGTACGGTTTCTCACCTGTATGTGTTAGACAATGCCTCCTAAAACTACCCTTTCCAGCAAAACAACGCTGACAGACATCACACTTGTATGGTTTCTCACCAGTGTGTGTACGAATGTGATATGTTAAGGCATTATTTTGTCCAAAACAACGCTGACAGATATCACACTTGTACGGTTTCTCACCCGTGTGTATACGAATGTGTTTTGTTAAGACATTCTTCTGTCTAAAACTACGATGGCATATGTCACACTTGTACGGTTTCCCACCAGTGTGTGTAAGACAATGTTTCCTTAAATCACTCCTATCACCAAAACAACGCTGACAGACATTACATTTGTATGGTTTCTCACCAGTGTGTATACGACAGTGCCTATTTAAATTACTCCTTTGACCAAAGCAACGCTGACAGACATCACACTTGTACGGTTTTTCACCAGTATGCCTACGAAGATGTTTTGTTAAAAGTGTCTTATTAACAAAACTCAGCTGACATATATCACACTTGTGAGCTTCTTTAAATGTAGATAGGTTTGGACGCCCGTGAGTTGTCTGGATAACTTTCATGTCTGATCGTGCATTTTCATTTTGCTCTTCTGCATTTGCACCTTCTAGTTTTGTACGTGTGTATAGTTTGGATTTCTTGGCAGCGGTCGGCCCTGCAATCATAAGTTTGATAGATATAGAATATGACTGCTCGCGTGAAATGCGTAGTACGACAAGTTCTTTGTAACCTAAAGTCTTAATTAAATTGCATGTCGCGTGTGTCGGATATGTAGGGTGTCAGTGATGCATACGGCCAATATCATCACCTACCCAGTCCGAAAAAGCTCCAAAATTTGAGCTTGCTATAAAACAACATCAACAAATGAAGCTGGTGGCGTGGACGTAATATTTCCAGTTATTTCTCTCGTACTCGGGACTGAATTTTTACGCCACTATAATATACCCAGGCACAATGCCTTACCTCTTAAAAAAGTCGTGGCCAAATTGAAATACTTTTGGCTATTAGCACCTTTGATTATTACATTTACTTTATTGTACACTCATAGGCGTACCCAGGGGGGGGGGGGGCAGGGAGGGGCAGCTGCCCCCCTGGAAATCTTGCAGAACATGTATGAACTCGCCTAATCAAAGTGTAAACGGGGCCTTATGCTCTAACATTTAAATAAACCGCGTAGTAGGCAATCAAAATGCACGGTGCAATTGCCAAAAAACCGTACGCGACGATGGCGGACGAAGATTACCGAATCTAGCCGCGAATAATAGAGCGTTTACACGCTCGGCTGTATTCGATAATCGGTAATCTTCGGTAGGGAGTTGCGAGCTGAGGTTGCGAGCGACTAGCATTTATTTTATTCGACGTGTTATTGTTTTGAAGGAGCTAAACGTGGCTAAATCAAACGTATGTGATTAAAAAATATTCATTCATTTAAATCAAAGTAACTATAGAAATCTGTCTGATTGATATTGTGTTGTGATTGTGACACGCACATACATTCTGCTGAGCAATAATAAAGATAGATATGGACATTCGATTTTTTTTTGTAAGTATTTTTTCTGTTATTATTTTTAACAGTTTACCTATTCGTAAAATTTCGCGAAAACACTTAGAAAAAGGCCATAAAAATGGACAATATATGTCCCCAAAAATACAAAATGAGATTTTAAATATATGTGGAGTTCTAACTAGACAAAAATTGATCGATGATGTTATGGCTGCAAGTGCCTACAGCATTTTGACTGATGAAACAGCTGACATTGCAGGAAAGGAACAACTATCAATAGGCCTTAGATATTACGATCAAAAGGAAAAAAATGTTAAGGAAGAATTTATCAGTTTTGTCGAGTTACAAAAAATGGATGCTCAAACAATAGCTACTGAAATTAATGGATTCATCAATGCCTTAAACATTGATGTTAACAAATGCGTGGGACAGGGCTACGTCGGATTTGCTACAATGGCGGGAAAAGATGGCGGTGTCCAAAAAATATTGAGAGAAACGTTTAAAAAGGGTTTATATTTTCACTGCGCCTGCCACAAGTTAAACCTAGTAGTAAACGATTTAAATAATGTTCCTGTGATCCGAAACTGCATCGGAACTGTAAAAGATACGATTATTTTTTTCAGGGAATCAGTTTTGCGTCAAAAATATGCACCAAAAATACCATTGCTGTGTGAAACAAGGTGGTCGCATAAATACAAAAGTATTTCGATGTTTAAAAACCATTTTGTGGAAATTGTGGAAGGTTTGGAAAACTTTCACAGGAAGGTAATTCTGGAACAAGAAAAGTAGCTTTCCAATTGTTATCCGCAGTTGGACAAACCACATTCATATTGTCTTTGTGTATTATAGACAAATACAATTCGCTGCTGCAACCCGTCGCAAACACATTGCAGTCTAAAACCTTAGACGTAATTAAGTTTGCAGAGCACATTCAAACCATAAAAACAGCAATTATGTAACATAGGCTTTCTGCCGAAGAAGGCACTGAAGAATTATTGAAATCAGCTAATGAAATTGCTAAGGTTTTGAATCCTGAGCTGCGTCTTGCAAGGACAGCAAGCCGCCAACAATATAGGGCAAATCATCCAGCTGGTTCGTTAAGCGAATATTTTCGCCGATCGTTGTACGTGCCCTATTTGGATTCATTATCATCCTCATTAGAGGTGAGATTCGGTAAAGAACATTCACCAGCGTTTGCTCTTTCATTGTTACACCCTGCTCAAATAATAAAAATTACAGCTCCAAAATTAAGAAAATGTATGGATGAAGTATCTAAATTTTATGAATTAGAAGGGATCACATCTGAAGCTGAACTATGGCGCACTTTTTGGGTTAATAAGCAGGAGGACTTCGAAGATTTGGAGATAATGGAATTAATCCAACAAGCAGAGTGTTTTTATCCCAAAGTGAAAACAGCCCTAGAAATTTTACTGGCAATGCCTTATTCCACGGCTACAATTGAAAGATCATTCAGTACACTTAGACGCGTGAAAACGTGGCTGAGATCAACAATGATTGAAGACAGGTTACATGGACTTTGTTTGCTCAGTGTACATAAAAAACTTGTAAGCAGTATGGGCGATTCTTTCACGAAAGACGTTATAAACCGTTTTGCAGAAGATCCTCGAAAATTACTTTTAAAGTAGAAGCGATTTAAATAAAATAAAAATGAATGCATAGTCAAATTTACTTTTATTTATCTAACTACCTATAAAGCAGGATCATTTGCGGCTGTTTGCCCTACACACTACACTACATATACCTAATGTTTCATGTAGGTGTATTTGTGTAGTGTGTATGACAAAACAGCCGCGGACGATCCGACCTAAAAAATCTGACTTGCCCCCCCCTAGGTCAGAAGCTGGGTACGCCCATGTGTACACTATAATACGTATATGGTCGATCAAATACATTTATCTTGGCACCGACTTCAGCGATGTGTACCTGCCCTTATTTTAAATCGAATTAGGCATTCAATGAAAACAGGTTATTCTTCGCTTTGTAGTGCAGTAGTTTTTGTTTTGAAGTCAGTTAAATTTTTTGTTAAATGTTGTTATTTCGTGCTTTTGTCTCATTCTTTGTGTTACTTGAGATATCTAAATACCGTTCACGCTAATCCGCATTGGGCTTGCGTAGTGGGTTTTGTCTAGTCCATTCTTGTTAGGTACGGTTCTAATCCGTAGGAAAGATTTATGCCTCAGCAGTGGACATATTAACAGGCGTAATTTGCTAAACCGTGCACAGATATAAGAGGGCAGCAATCGCGGGAGATTAGCTGTTTTTAATTGAAGAGTTCTATGTTATCTCCGAAGACCTTCATCGGAACCTTAAATGTGTTATAAAGAGTTGATACGACGGAGGGGCATTTAATTACGGTACAAATAAAATATATATTTTATATTGCCAGACCTTTTCTGTGGGCGGTAAGTCCACAGACGTTTTAAATCTCATAAAAGAATTACGGAATTTTTCTTATATTCGAAGTCTACTATTTTATATATAACGCTTAGGAGACTATTTTAAAACTTTCTGTGGACAGCAAGACCAACCCCACTGGCTTAACAACCCCTCAGACATAGTCAAAATTCCATCATCCCTATACAGCGTGAAATTTTAATGGTTGTTTTACCCCGCAGGACGGTTACCTATCACTAATGGTATCGAAATAAAAAGTTAAACTTAAAAAAAAAAACAATGTTTCTTTTTTTCAAATTATTAAAACAATATTCATCTACTCGAAGAAAGTGAGAATCATTAGTAGTTCAGTAGACGTAACGTAGCACAGTGTTTGATCGGACCCAAAAAAATTCCCTATGCTGTTTATTATGTAAACTGATCAAGAAATGCATTTAAAATGCAAGACTAGAACACCCAAATGTCTATTTCATATACTTTTTATAATATAAAATAATAAAACTTACGTGAACCGTAACCTAAAAAAATTTTAAATATTTTCTGTAAATTTAATGAACCAAGATAATGTTTTCAAATAAATAGAGTCTAATGGAAAATCTTTAGGCGCATGTTTGTTAGTTTTTATTTTTAGTAAATCGCCTCTAGATACCAAGTAATTTAATTGATTTCATATTTTCGTTTTTATTTTTTTTCTCCATAAAAACTCAAAAGTGCGACTTGTGACTAGCATAGAAATATTCCTCGTAATAAGGCCTATCACTGATAAAAAAACCACGTTGCACAATTGCGGCCTTTGGGAGTTATGTGCCATTTAGTTCAAAGGTCAAATGGTACGAAATAGGGTTGTCGCTTAAAGGTCAAACAAATATAGGTATATTTTTTGTAAATAATAAATAAATTTCAACATGGTACTGACACTAAACTACTTTAACCCATTAATTGCCACCTAAATTTTAAAAACAACACCTGGGTGCCACTTAATGTTTTTGTGGATTACAATAGAAAAGGCGTAATTAAATGTGTTTTTTTAATTACAAAAACTCCATAAATAAGAAAATCCCATCTTAAAATGGTGAACGCGCCATATGCGTTGGTGGCACTGGTAAGCGAAATTTAATCGCTATTACCATTCAACGCGCTATTTGCGTTGACGTTTGGATGGTATTATGCACACACAACTACCATATTTCTGGCAAATAAATGAATCTAATCTAATCTAATCAAGGTCTGGGAGACTGCCGATGCCTGCATGTGAATATTGGGCAATTCCAGCAATATAACATAGAAAACATAAATAAAATACATATGTAGGTATCGAATTGATGACCTCCTTTTTTTAAGTTGGTATTAAGTATAAGTTCAAGATTCAAGATTCAAGATTCAAGATTCTTTATTTGTTGAAACATGAGTACACATACAGAGCATGCAAGTTATTAAAAGTTGTGCATACAGTTTGACGTGATTTGTTCTTCAAACCTTCATGCATAAACCTATCCAACTAAGATTTATACTGCTATGCCAATGAACAGGCCGTATGCGTGCATGTGATTTATTTTATAAATGCACGATAAAACAATGGAAAACTGTGATAAAATTGAGGTTATCGCTTACCTTCACCTCCCAATTCACTAATTTATGATGAACACTGGCTAGATCTTCAGATATTTGTATCTCAAAATAGACCTCCTCAGCAGCAACCGTTTTTTCCTTGTCAAAACAAGAAAGACAGTTCAAAGCCAAAACCATCAGTGTTTCCAAATTAGAAAATTATTTCTAACTGTGAGTTGAGCCATATATTTAAATAAATTTCTACCATATACCATAAGCAATGACAAAAAACTGCAGAGGGTCACTCAACGCAACTGGTGCGTTGGTGGCATGACATAGTAATCTCGATCAACGCAAATGGTGCACTGGTAGCAATGAATGGGTTAAAACATCATTGGTTAATACACTTTTTATTTTGGAACCACATCCAATAAATAGCCTACTCATACAAATCGCTTTCGTTGCTTAATATTAACGTGCAGCCATCATCATCTGCATTATCATCATCCAATGAAACAGATCCATCCAATGATGAGTCTTCGTCTTCATCTTCGCCTCCTGCTAATTGCAAATTTTTTTCGTGAATTGGTTTTAAAAGTTCGCGTACAGCTTCTGGCACACAAAGCCGCTTGTATGAACTTGGACGTAAAATGTGGTGTGACATAGAAATCAATGGGTCTGATGATTCTAATGCACCATGCAACGGAAAACTTCCGGAAGCAACTAGTGATCCATCCAGTTTAGAGTGTAGTACTTCACAACTTCCGGAAGCAGCCAGTGATCCATTCAGTTTGGAGTGTAGTACTTCACAACTTCTGGAAGCAACGAGTAATCCATTCAGTTTGCAGTGTAGTACTTCACAACTTCCGGAAGTAACCAGTGATCCTAGTATAAGCTACAAACAAGACCTTAAAATCAGAACACGAATCATGAAGTCACTAGAAGGCGAACCTCAGAGTAAAGTGATAAAATCTTTTTCTTCTACGGTCTCCCCAGATGATGGAAGCAAGATAACACCAAAAGCTTCAAAAGATTTTGAAAAAGTAATAAAACTTTGTTTAGAGTCACCAAAGGGAGCGTCCATGGTTTTAAAAAAAGTTTCGACAGTCATCAAACCTTTTACACCAGAGGAAGCTTTAGGTGTTATTATTGATAGAAAACTGAGTATGGAGACTTATAAACTCTTGCAGCGGGATTTGAATAGTCGAGGATACCCTGCTTACCCACCTTACCATGAAATTTTAATTGCAAGAAAAGCATGCTATCCAACTGAAGACTTAAAAGTTTCTGAAGTCGAAGCGTCAGTTTCGTTGCAGGGACTACTGACACACACTTTGCAACGAATTGTTCGGAGTTGTGAGGCTACTTTCATCGAATATTGCAATAGAAAAGGCACGCAAAGTATCTCAGCCATATTTGAAGGGTCCTGGGGTTTTGACGGTAGCTCAGGCCAATCATTATATAAGCAATGCTTCCCACAATCTGAAGAAGATATCTCCATCAACTAAAGTAGCCTTTTCGCCACAACTTTTATTCCTTTACGAATCGTAGTCGACAAACATTTCATTGCCTGGCTCAATCCTACACCCCAATCGTATCGATTTTGTCGACCGCTGCACATCCAGTACAAAAAAGAATCAGGTGATCTTATACTTTCCGAAAAAACATTTGTAGAAGAACAGATCAGAAGTTTGACACCAATAACTACACAAACTTCAGAAGGTCACAACATAACATTTGATTGTGACTTGACATTAAGCGTTATTGATGGTAAGGTCCTCAATATAATTACTGGAACATCTTCACAGTTAAGATGTCCATTTTGTAAGCTTACGGCTAGTAATTTCAATGATTTGGAAATGTCTTATCAAAAACCAACCATAAAAGAAAATATGCGACAAGGTATCAATCCACTTCATGCGTGGATTTTTATCGTGTTTTTGAGTTTTTGTTGCATCTTAGTTATAAAAATGATCCGTTGGTACAAAAATGGAGAATCAGTAAGGGTAGCCCTGAAAGCCAAATAGTTGAGCAACGAAAGAAACGCATTCAGACTGAAATAAGAAAGAGGATTGGATTATTAGTGGACGTAGTGAAACCTAATGCCGGAACGACAAATGATGGCAATTCAGCCCGGAAAGCACTATCAGATAAATACCGTGGCATATTTACTTTTGACAGGCCCGTTGGTATAGTGGTCAGTGGTCCTGACTGCTATGCGCAAGGTCGTGGGTTCGATTCCCACCTAGGACAAATGTTTGTGTGATGAGCACGGTCATTTGTTCTTTGTCTGGGTGTAATTTATCTATAATATGTATGTATTTAGAAATATATATGTATGTTTATCAGTTGTCTAGTATCCATATCACAAGCTCTGCTTAGTTTGGGACTAGATGGCGTTGTGTGAAAAAAAGTTGTGGAATATATATTATTATATATTATTATTACTGAGATTTTAGGTCTGGATGCATGGTTAGTCGACAGATTGCATTATTATCCTTGTCACAATATCTTGTGACTATCCCATAGACGCAAAAAAGTTTGGCAATTTTTGCCGCACGCTCGCAGAAAAGTACGTCCAATTGTATAATTGGCATCCGATGACTGTCACTATTCACAATATTTTAGTGCACGGAGAAGAGATTATTGAATCAAGTTCACTTCCTGTCGGGATGCTCTCAGAGCAAGCGGCCGAATCACGCAACAAATTCTGGCGGTCTGATAGGGAACGTCACTGCCGCAAAGTAAACAGGATACAAACCATGGTCGACCTCTTTCACCGTGCATTAGAATCATCAGACCCATTGATTTCTATGTCACACCACATTTTACGTCCAAGTTCATACAAGCGGCTTTGTGTGCCAGAAGCTGTACGCGAACTTTTAAAACCAATTCACGAAAAAAAATTGCAATTAGCAGGAGGCGAAGATGAAGACGAAGACTCATCATTGGATGGATCTGTTTCATTGGATGATGATAATGCAGATGATGATGGCTGCACATTAATATTAAGCAACGAAAGCGATTTGTATGAGTAGGCTATTTATTGGATGTGGTTCCAAAATAAAAGTGCATTAACCAATTATGTTTTAAAGTAGTTTAGTGTCAATACCATGTTGAAATTTATTTATTATTTACAAAAAATATACCTATATTGGTTTGACCTTTAAGCGAAAACGCTTTTTCGTACCATTTGATCTTTGAACTAAATGGCACATAATTCCCAAAGGCCATAATTGTGCAACGTGTTTTTTTTTTATCAGCGATAGGCCTTATTACGATGAATATTTCTATGCTAGTCACAAGTCGCACTTTTGAGTTTTATGGAGAAAAAAAAAATAAAAACGAAAATATGAAAAAAATTAAATTAAGTACTTGGTATCTAGAGATGATTTTCTAAAAATAAAAACTTACAAACATGCGCCTACGTCTTGTGTATCATTGGTAACCTTAGAAAAATAACGCATAGAAAGGGGGTCTAGAACAAAACACGAGGGATTTCGTGTGTCCACTTTATTTTCTTTGTGTGCGTGAGCCGAATGTGTCTACGTTCGTCTGTCGGAGGTTGAGTTATTTGTTAACCTATCCTACGGCCCTTATCCAAATAATGCAATACATTTTTGGACTTTGACTTTGAAATAAAATGAAAGGTCAAGTTGAGTGATAACCCTAATCACTATGTTTTGAAACTTAATTCCTCCTACGAGCCTCAATAGTGGAACGTGGTTTTTTTAGTAGTAATAGGCCTTATTACGAGGAATATTTCTATGCTAGTCACAAGTCGCACTTTTGAGTTTTTATGGAGAAAAAAAATAAAAAATAAAATATGAAAAAAATTAAATTACTTGGTATCTAGAGGCGATTTTCTAAAAATAAAAACTAACAGACATGCGCCTAAAGATTCTTCATTAGACTGTATTTATTTGACCACATTATCTTGGTTCATTAAATTTACAGAAATTATTTATCATTTTTTAAGGTCAAGGTCACGTAAGTTTTATTATTTTATGTAATAAAAAGTATATGAATTAGACACCTGGGTGTTCTAGTCTTGCATTTCAAATGCATTTCTTGATCAGTTTACATAATAAACAGCATAGGGAATTTTTTTGGGTCCGATCAAACACTGTGCGTAGGTACCTACACGAAACGCACGCACCGCCAACAAAGGAAAAAGTGATTAAGGTGATATGTAAAAATAAGTCATAGCTCGAGGGGCGTAGCTTAAAGGAAGACGCGGGGAGCGCCCCCGCTAGAAAACATCGCGCGCGAGCGTGCGCTCGCGGTGAGTTTGTGTGTTTTGATGTTTTAGAATAGAGAAGGCATGGAGTCGCCAAGAATCAAATACATTTGCTTTTTTTATCTGAATTAAACTAACTTATTAATTACTAGTACTCTCGCGGGGCTTCGCTCCCGTGGATTCTATCACGGTAAAAACATAACTCTCCTTTTTTGCAGTCGGGTAAAAAGTAGCCTATAACCTTCCTCGAGCTTCAAGCTACTTCCATACCAAATTTCATCCAAATCCACCCAGTACTTTCGAAGATTAGCGCGTTCAAGCAAACAAACAAACAAACAAACAAACAAACAAACTAACAAACTTTTCCGCTTTATAATATTATATATAGTATAGATATTGTTAGGTATTTAGTATTTTGCTTTATTTAAGAATGCCAAAAAATAATATAACGTGTGTAAATGAACAGACCGTAAGATCATATTGACCTAAGAAAAAGAACTACTAGTGAAGTAAACAAATTCTTACTATGATTTTATTTAATTCATTTACTTAAAATGAGTAGTAACAAAAAGTTGCTTCAAAACTACACTTTTGTAATTAAAGATTATTTGTCAAATTAAATTTTTTGATGGATATTTTGTTACGAATAAAAGTCAGAGTATGTAAAATATATAAGATTTAATTAAAAATTACTAAAATCTATTATTTCAGTTTTCTTGAAATACATGTCTCTCGCCTTCATTTAATATTTCATCAGAGACATTTCCCCCGCATGTTTTATTTCCTTTGTTTGTATCCTTGCTCCTATTTTTATTAATTACATATTCTGGATCACGGATCGTTTGATTTCTCGTGTACCGAGGATCTACCAGTCATACCATTATTGTCAATTTCTATTTCATATGGTAGAGGCTCATCATCTTCCGACCTAACTGCGATCCCCAAGCCGCTTGCCAAGCGTAGGGATTATAACCCCTCCCCCCATTATGATTGACACAAATTGCGCACGGCCCACAATCTCCGGCAGCTCCGCTATTTCTGGTCTTGGTAGCTGATCGCGTAATGGCGGAGCAGGGGGTGCGAAACATCTCCGGCAGATGCCCCGCCACCACGAACTTTAGCCCTGGCAACGCACAACGTCCGCACGTTAAGGACCGATGAGAAGATTGTTGAGCTGGAGGAAGAATTGAGCAAAATGCGTTGGGATATCTTGGGATTATCTGAAATCCGAAGAGAGGGTCAGGGTACGATAATTTTGGATTCCAGCAACATGCTCTTCTTCCGGGAAGGAGACCGTAAATCCCAGGGTGGTGTTGGATTTCTCGTCCGTAGGCCCCTCATCAACAACGTGGTAAAAGTCGATAGATAGTGTGTCGAGTATGGTAGCATACCTTATACTCAGAATAACCAACTGGTATTCGCTGAAGGTCATACACCGACCGACATATGCCGACCTCGACGCATTCCGATGATGAAATAGAGGCTTCGTATGAGGAGATATCCATACATACATACCTCTGAAGCATACTTCACCGTTGTTATGGGGGATTTCAACGCAAAGGTGGGCACTCGGAATGGCGATGAGCGGAAAGTGGGACCATTTGGAAATGGGCAGTGAAACCATAGGGGCAAGTGGCTGGTCGACTTTATGGAAAAGGAGGGACTCTATTTGATGAACTCCTTCTTCCAGAAGCGGCCATCCAGGAGGTGCACGTGAATAAGCCCCGATAGTTCAACCAGAAATGAGATTGACTTCATCATGACGACCAAGAAACGAATATTCAGTGATGTATGTTAGAGAGACTAAGAGTCACTCAACGAGCAATGGAAAGGGCTGTGCTCGGAGTTTCTTTGCGTGATAAAATCCGGAACGAGGTTATTCGCCGAAGAACCAGAGTCACAGACATAGCTCTTAAAATTTGCAAGTTGAAGTGGCAAATTGAACATCGACGACGAGTTGCAAGTCTGTCGGTTTTCTATCGGTTAGATTTCGGGTAGTGTGCGACGGGATTACACAATCTAATTCCGCCAAGCCCGTTCCATCATCGGACTACAAGATGCGCCATCATTAGATGGTGCACAAAACGTTTTGGGAATACTTTAATTGTGCGTACGGCTAAGGAGTGGAATTCTTTAAGTCAAGAGTGAATAGGTTTCTTCTAGGAAAGCGTGCTCCATCTTCGACCACATCATCACTTACCATCAAGTTTTTTAGGTTATTTATGCACTCTGTTGTAGTATCTAATAAAGCTTTTACACTGCTAGCTGTTTGATTTGTGATTTTCTTCTGATAAAAAAGTCTTTGCAAAATAGAGAACACAATAAAATAACACGTTTATTCCCGAATCTGTCTTTTGATAATTGCCATGCTTGTTTGTAATTACTGTCCGTAACTTGAATGTGACGTAATATTATTTCTGCTTCACCGGTAACACTAGACTTCAGGTAATGTAGCTTTTGAACGTCACTGATTGAAGTATTATTGTGCACAAGTGATATTAACATGTCCTGGTATTTAGGCCACTCTTCGTATTTTCCCGAAAAAATTGGTAATATTGAATCCGCGGTAGTTTTACAATCGAGCTTTGTCCTTGACCACTGTCTCTTAGAGTACATTGTGCCAACATCTCGTGCACTCGCCGAAAATCACACCAATACTCTTCAATACATTTCAATCTAGCCCGTATATAACCGTCTGTAAGTCTCACTTTAGAACATTTCTTTAAGTTCACTTGCGTTTTTTGTATTAATTTTGCCAAATCTTCCAGTGTATTCAAATGTTTCTGTCGTTCCAAAGTTATCGTAGCCATTTTAAAGTTCTATATTGTTTGTACGTAATATCACTGACTCGAATATGAATAGTCAACCACACTTTTATAAAAATGTAAGTTCTTAAAAAACATGCACAATTTTGCGTAAACAAGTTGTCTTCTAATCTAAGGAATGCGGCCTTTTGTTCTCGCCTCGCTTAGGTACCGATTCACTAACGACCCACAGGTGTGCCGAGTACTAATTATCCGGTTCGATTTGCGACCATATGGTGACGGCGCACAGTATACGATTTCGCAAATCTAGGTGGACAATAATCTAAAATCAAAATGATAGAAATGGTACATTTTTTCACTTGTATCTCAATCTTGAATAATAATAGCAACTCACAAAATAAAGCAAATATACTTGGGTCCCACGACTCTTCCGATAACAAAAAGCAAAGATGCCCTTTCAATAGCCGGTAAGCGAGAGCATGTTCAATGCGACCTCTAACGTTAACGTGTTTGCATGTTCCTGGGTGTTTTTTGCGATACCAAGTGCTTTTTAGTGATAGATTCTTCTACTAGAGGTAATTATGGTTTTATTTAGTTAAAATATTACACTAAATTACTTTTTTAAGATTATAAAATATGATCCTAAACATACCCCTTTTAATTCGTTTCCATATCTTATAATTCAAAATGTAATTAGACATAAAGTACTTAGCAATATACTGCAAAATGGTAGTAATAGTTTTAAATGATTCCTTATTTATTCTATTATTCGGTACAAGTTGTTACATTTTGCGTTTATTTGCGCAAATTAACTGTTTTCGTTTTTTTATTATAGGTGCCCGTTTGCAACGAAAATCGTTGTTTGAATTTTGGCGTTCAACGTCAGGTAAAGAGCGAGTAACTCAAATAATTGACTTCTTTAAGTCAACATTAGGTGCTCCAGTCCTTAGTGAAGAAGCTGAACAGTTTTTGCGTGCTTTAATGAAGAATGAATGTGGAAAAATTCGTGAAAAATGGGAACGGAAGCAAAGAAAGTTGGACTTGTGTTTACGTTCTTACGATGAGTGGTTAAACGAAGATCTAGTTTTAGATATGATCCTCGAGTATTCACAATCGAGTTTCATTCATGGGAGACCGCAAACAAGTTTTGAAAATAGTTCTACAAGAACCAAAAAGCGTAAAGTCCAACATTTACTAACTAGTTATAGCCAAGAACAGCTATCATATGCTGCTCAATTGAGTGTTTGATCCAGTGGAAGACGTGATGCTGCTGACTTAACGCAGAAAATATCCACGGCTTCACCAAGACGTGCTACTACATATAAGCAAGCTCGGAAACTTTTTTCAACGTCCAGAAGAAGTAGGAATTCTGAAAAACAATTACGACCTTAGACTGCTGAAGAAGCACTAGCCTTGTTTATATCAAACAATTTTACAGTCCACACTTACAAAAATATACAACAAGAAGCAAAACAAAGGGGATTTCCGTTATATCCATGCTACGACCAATTAGCACGAGTATAGGCAACCTGATCAGAATATGTACCAGTTTGGCATATCAAGTCTCCATGTATATATTCGCACTATGGAGTGTTTTTTAAATATTACATACCGCATGGAGTTTTCTGTATGGCAAGCCAGAGGAACCCAAAAAAAGGACATGAAAAAGAAACGAAAGGAAGAAATACAGGGGAAATTTAAAGAAGTGGGGCTTATAATTGATAGAGTGAGACCTAGATTTGGGACTAGCAATGACGGGAATACCGCAAGAGCATTTTTTAATAATAGTGCAACAACAGCACATGTTACTGGTCTCGATGAAACCTTAATAAAGCGTTTCGGAACTATCTTAGCTGCCATAGCTTCTGGGTATGAAATTCACTCAGAAAAATTTCAGCAACTTTGCACTGAAACTCGACGAGTATATTTAGATTTATACCCATGGTATAACATGCCAGCAACTGTGCACAAGATTTTAGTACATAGTGCAGAGATTATGCGGCAATCAATAATACCACTCGGGCAAATGTCTGAAGAGGCTTTGGAAGCTAAAAATAAAGAAATTAAAAGAGTGCGATTGAAGCATACGCTTAAAACTTCACGTCATCGGACTAATTATGACTTAATAAAATATATGTTAATGTCTTCAGACCCATATACAGGGTGTGGCGGAAATAATGGATAACCCTGTAACTGCCAGTAGGTCATATAATGGTCTATCATATATCCCAATTTCAAACTCAGGTGGTCAGGCATTTCAAAGTTATTTTTATTTGTTTATTTTTTTTTGAAAATATTGTACCTATTTTATAAAATCAGCTGCCGTTTCAACATTTAACGGAGTTTTTTTATTCTGTTTTTTGCGGTCTGCTTCTGAATGTTTGTGTAATCACACGCGTATGAAGATTTTTTGTTACACTCTAAAATGATTTCAGAAAAAAACACATAATACTTACTTTTTAGTTTTTTTAATTGAATCCTGTAACTTTGACTCCATACCCTGAAAAAAAAATGTATCGCACAGTTATGGCCCATTACTTTAAAAAGTTGTCCATATCATGCGGATTCTAAAATGGTATCATAGTGGCCAGTATCGTACGAATGTGCAAAACTATTTCAGTTTGAATTCAAAAGGTTCATAATTTCAAAAAAATATTAAATTCAAAAAAATGTGATTCTGTATTTTACTAATCTTCTGTGTCATGTACATTGTTGTAAAAACGTTTCTAACTCACTTTGACATTGCTAAAACACCACTCAGGTAATAAAAAACCCAGTCTCACTTTCTTTGGGATGACAGAGCTATTGTGCTTCCAGGCTGTGGCTTTTTATTGATTTACTTTAAAGAGGTAGATAATAACGAGTTTAAGACTCCTTACTTAATTAGGTAATTATTTTACAGGTCAATTGATACAATAAAAAGCAATGTTCATGACACAAATGTATTTAAAAATCATACAAGATGTTCGAAATGAGCCCCATCGGCTGCGATGCAAGCTCTGCACCTTCTAATAAATGAACGTTTGATGCGACGTGCAAAGCCTGCCAAACTTATTTCCTGAGCAGCAGACTGCACACGTTGCCGCAATTGCTCCACAGACGTAATCTCTTCTTTGTAAACTTTTTCTTTTAAACAGCCCCAGTAAAAGAAGTCTAATGGGTTCAGGTCCGGCGAACGGGGTGGCCACAATATTGGCCCTAAGCGCCCTATCCAACGTTCTGGATATGTCTCATTCAGGTGCTCTCTCACTCTTGCCGCATAATGTGCAGGGCAGCCGTCGTTTTGCAGCCACATGTTCTCACGTGTTTCATTAGGAACGTCTTCTAACAGCTCGGGTAAATTATTTTGCAGGAAGTTCAAATAGCTTTCAGCATTAAGAGTCGGTGGCAGCTCAAACGGACCAATAATTTGGCCGTTAATTATTCCTGTCCATAAATTGATTTTCACTTGGTACTGCGATCGGTCTTGTCTAATTAAATGTGGATTTTCAAGCTGCCAACTGTGTAAATTGTGTATATTCAAATACCCGTCCTTCCTGCATGTAGACTCGTCACTCCAGAGGATACTTTCAAAGAAATGTGGTTGTTCTCTAATTCTTCTCAACATTATACGACAAAATTCTTTTCGTGCTCGGTAGTCCCTTGGAAGTAATGTTTGCACCCTTTGATAGTGGTAAGGGTACAATTCGTGACGTTTTAATATGCGATGTACTGTTCTGGTTGACATTCCAGTAAACCGAGATAAAACTCGAATGGATATGGTAGGATCTGCTTCTACTAACTCCATAACTTCTTCTTCGTTATTGTAGACTCGTGGTCGTCCTTCACTCGCGCCGCCCACACCTGTACCAGGTATTCTTCCCTCACAGTAGGCATTGTGTACGCGAATAAAAATTCGGTAATCAGGGTGTCGACTATTCGGGTACCTTTCTCGGTAAAGTCTTGCCGCTTCATTGGCGTTGCCTCTACATTCACCATAAATGTAGTGCATGTTGGCATATTCTACCGATGTGTAACGTTGAGGCATTGTCAACAGCGCACTTGCCACAACAGTCCGGGTACAGTAAGCAATGTCGTCGGGATCACTAAACAACGCAAGTCCAAATCACAGGCAAATCAGAGTCCGAAAAGAAATGCAGTAAGTCACGAGTTAGATTTAACGAACGAAAAACAGGGAGCAAAGGCGCGTGCGACTACGTACGACAACGAACGGGATCACACTGAATGATGTTATGAGGAACTATTGATGTGGTGATTCTAAAAAAAATACAGCTTGCCTTTTTCTATTTTGCACAATAGCTATATTGTTTCCATCGAGCCAGAATTCCAGGTAGCCCCAAACAAAGAAAGGACCGGTTTTTTTTTACCTGAGTGATGTTTTAGCAATGTCAAAGTGAGTTAGAAACGTTTTTACAACAATTTACATGATACAGAAGATTAGTAAAATACAGAATCACATTTTTTTGAATTTAATATTTTTTTGAAATTATGGACCTTTTGAATTCAAACTGAAATAGTTTTGCACATTCGTACGATACTGGCCACTATGATACCATTTTAGAATTCGCATGATATGGACAACTTTTTAAAGTAATGGGCCATAACTGTGCGATACATTTTTTTTTCAGGGTATGGAGTCAAAGTTACAGGATTCAATTAAAAAAACTAAAAAGTAAGTATTATGTGTTTTTTTCTGAAATCATCTTAGAGTGTAACAAAAAATCTTCATACGCGTGTGATTACACAAACATTCAGAAGCAAACCGCAAAAAACAGAATAAAAAAACTCCGTTAAATGTTGAAACGGCAGCTGATTTTATAAAATAGGTACAATATTTTCAAAAAAAAATAAACAAATAAAAATAACTTTGAAATGCCTGACCAACTGAGTTTGAAATTGGGATATATGATAGACCATTATATGACCTACTGGCAGTTACAGGGTTATCCATTATTTCCGCCACACCCTGTATAGCTTTATTAAGAAAACTGCCTCAAAAAGTATGTATAAAAACTATAAAGATTTGAACTTTTTACTAAAAACTCAATAAATATTGTTTTTAAAACAAAGTATGCTTTTAATTTTACTATTACACCGTAGATCAATCATTTACAATCATTAGAAAAGCAATATCAGCATTCCTAATTTTTGTCCACCTAGATTTGTCAAATCGTATACTGTGCGGCGTTAGGTTGATTGTGCCTTGTAGGTGTTTTTGTTATATTTTTAAATAAAATGACACGACTGTTTTGTATAGTAGTGTTCAAAGTTGCTTTATGGCAATCACTTGCTTAATGTTTTATATGTGAAGCAAGCCATTTTATATATAAAACAAGCGCGCTTTTGTCTGAGCGGAATATTACATCGCGTTTATGAATTTATTACGGAACAGTAAAAAAAAACCAATGAGCTTTCCTTCAGCCTCACCGGCCTCATCTAGTTAATATTTAAAAAATAAATGACTTGTAACAGTGTTATTTAAAACCCAATTCTAATCCTAAAGTCGGTTCTATTTTTTGCAAAAAAATTTTTTTCACGCTTTTCAGTGGGTCAGTTTTTAATTTATCTAGTTACAAAAGCCTTAATGTCAACAACTTATCACCTTTTACAAAATATTGCTTTTCCCGATGCATAGCCGTTAATTTTTGAGGAGTTCTCCTGGTACTTAACCATCAGCTCTTCATCACCATATGTATTGTGACGAGCATAAAGTGTTTAACATCCGTACTCAAGTAATCGAATCGCAATCCACGAAATACTTATTATTGAGGAATTTCAGTGGGCATCTGTGGTCTTCATCATCAGTTCAACTTCCCCAAATGGTACTTTTCGGAAGCAACTGCTCAAGGTACTATAAGAAATACCTAAAACGCTATAGGTGTGCCTATAATATTTAAAGAGTTCCCTCGATTTCTCCAGGATCCCATCATCAGATCCTGATTTCGTAACAATGGGACCAACTAGAAAGTATACCCATTCAAACGCAAAAAGAATTTTTCAAATCGGTCCAGCCGTCTCCGAGTTATGAGGTAACATAAATAAAAATAAAAAAAGTTCAAAACGAATTGAGAACCTCCTTTTTTTGAAGTCGGTTAAAAAGCCGAGTAATCTTGATTAAATTTTGAATAATGTTTAAAAAAGACATGATTTTCGATTAAAAAATGAATCCAGCGAAAATGTTCCAATTACGAAACTGGTCCTAGACATGGAAAGAAAAAGATCCAATAAATCATATCTATACTAATATTATAAAGCGGAAAAGTTTGTTTGTTTGTTTGTTTGCTTGAACGCGCTAATCTTCGAAAGTACTGGGTGGATTTGGATGAAATTTGGTATGGAAGTAGCTTGAAGCTTGAGGAAGGTTATAGGCTACTTTTTACCCGACTGCAAAAAAGGAGAGTTATGTTTTTACCGTGATAGAATCCACGGGAGCGAAGCCCCGCGTGAGTACTAGTAATATATATAATCAAAATGGAACTTTAGTTCCATTTTGATTGTATGCGTGATTGTTTCAGAATATGAAAACAAAATTACATACAATTTAGGGAGCCTCCTCTTAATTTGCTTATTATTACTTGCGCTTGCGATCATGCGATGTGCGACCACAGAACAGAAAATTAAGTAGAAGTGCCTTTACACTCTCTCAAAACGAGAACCAGTGTCGCCAAACTCACACATTTGCAAATCAAATTGTCTATTACACATATAAAAAATATTGATATAATTGGCTACAAAGTTGAAACGCAACTTTAACAAATCATCTTCTTTAATACTGTTAAAAATTGAGTCTTATTACAACGACCGAAAGTTGTTAGTATTTGACATGACATAATCAATAAAGGCGTTTATCGTTTAAAAAACTTAAATCGAACAACTTATAACGACTTCAGCTACTCAATGCTAAATGGCGCTGAAACCAATTTATTCTATTCGGAACGCTAAGTACTTTGAAATAGATGTCATATTCGCATGCATATGTAATGTCTTTTGCTACTCAAATATAGATGTAGACAAAATATCGATGTTACGTATTTTATTCGTGTGAGCAATGTAATAATTTATCGACATCATACAAATGCTCAGTAATGGAAAAAGGTTGATCATCTTCAAAAAATAGAATCTATGTTAATTAGTTATGTTTAATTTTAATAGGTGATGAAAGCGTATATTATTATATTTTGCCGTGATGGCTTTCATTAAGTCGGTAATATGATTAAACGTAGGAAATTCCCCTAACTGATGATAAATTATGTTTTGGAATATATGATGACCCAATAAACATCCATTTTCATTAATAAAAGGATTTTGGGGAAAACTGAAATATTTAAATTACTTTTTACTTTTTTTTGAGGTTAATATGCAGAAATTGATGTATTACGGTTTACATTATGTGATGTTATCTTTAACTACAAGCTGCTGCCAGCAGCTTCGCCCGCATGAAAGTAGAAAGTTATCCCAAGGGTAGTCCATAGTCTAGGGAAAAAATCATATGTGCTATTCCAGGACATGGTCTACCCGTGTACCAAGTTTCATTGAAATCCGTTCAGCCTTTCGAGCGTGAAGAAGTAACAAACACGAACTTTTGGCTTATAATATTAGTGTGATTATTATTATTATATACTTTATTGTACACCTTAACTTAACACAGGACAATCATTTATAAAAATAAGTGTACAATAGGCGGTGTGCTTAGCGACCCGTATCTACTACAGACGGATGCAGGCTACGTGTGGTTAAAACGTCGACATTTCTTAGTTAAACATTTATGAATTATACACATAAACCGTCCGAAAACAATTTTCTGAATTTTGGTGCCAGCTATGAAATGAAGGGTTAGAAATACTTAAAAATATCGATACGGACTTACTTTACGAATGTGTCCCATCCCTAATTGAGTAGCGTCGAAGTTACTAGAATTTATAGTATGTCGCTCCAGATAACGACCAAGTAGATTTAAACGTTGTGCTAATGAAAATAAGGTTGTTTATCGAAGTTATGAAATGTGGTATTGTCATTAAAATAAAATATATTTAAAATTGACAAAGTTTAATACTTACCGATGATACGATACCACTCCACAAGATACATACTTTTTTCTGCTTTAATCTTTGCAGGTCAAAACCGCACAACAATGCATAATTTCTAATATATTTCGTGTATTTTAGAGACAACCAATCGCGACATGAATCTGACAGCGAATAAGCTAATGTTGCGCATCTTTGCCTAATGTTGACACGCGCGCGTTATCTGAGCGGCACTTCCACTGTATTTTCTATTCCGTGTGTGCGACGGACGGATACATACGCGATATAAAGCAAAAAGCAAATTGCAAAAAGTGAGAGCTACGATAGCATTTGCTTATGTTATGTATATATAGCACTGTGCTTTATTTTGCTATATACTTTATTTTATTAACCACCACTAGTTGTGTAGCTCTGTATTGAGGCAACTAACTTAGCGTAATACGATCAAACATTCATTGTAATTTATAGTTGATGTCTGGCAGTTTGAGTATTTGTGTGGCCTACCCAAATGTCCTTACTTTGGTATTGTTCGTCAGATCGTTGAGCTCCTTAAGTTTGAAGTTGAGCTACACGATAACTGACAAATGCTTGCACTGTCTGGACAGGTCCACTCAAATCTGCTTGCTCCTTTCCTCAAATGACACAACAGACATGAACCTTCATGCTTCTCATTTGGATTGATAAATACGAATTGTATGGACTTTATAAGAGACGTTGACCTCTGAGTTTGTTTCGGTGTTTCTTCTCAGCGTAGTCAGTTCGGAAACACCGGCCTCATCTAGCTTAACTTAAAACACAAAAAATGTCGTGTCAAAGTGTTATTTATAACCAATTTACACAATAAATATTTCATTTCATTTCATTTCATGTATCACAAAAATACAATCGAATTGAGAACCTCTTCCTTTTTTGAAGTCGGTTAAAAAGTAGTGTTAATAAGAAGAATAAGAAAAGTCAATCGTAAGTATTAACAAAAAAGTGGCCAAGTGTGAGTCAGACTAGGCCATGAAGGGTTCCGTTGTTGCCAGTAGGTATAAATTAAACGCCTTTGTTAAAACTAGCATATCCCAGTAATAACTAGAACTTACTGCTTTAATTTTGACACGCTGACTGTCCGTGCATTACCTATAGGTAATGTATTTCCGACTCAACCATGACGTTCGTGCATTACCTACATGTAATGATGTAATGCATTAGATAATACGAAATTACATTGGCTTTTGTGAGTTGGACGTTTGAACGAGATAATTTTTGGCTGACGTATAGCGAGCGATTCAGTGTTGGCCTCATATAAAAAGTTGTTCATTATGATGAATATTGCCAGTGTTTTCATATATTGCATATATGTCGTATACATACATACCGTATTATTCACACTAAATTGTCGGCAATTTCAGGAATTTACATTATAACACGTGGTTCGTGATAATTCCCATTGTAAACAAATTATATTCAAATAAAATATCGAATAAAATAATCCGAACGTCTCGTGCTATTTAGTAAATGACAATGCCAGGTCCTGACTAGGGTTTGCACTATTCGTTTAATTTTACTATTCGAATAAAATAAATACTTCTAGAGCTAAATATTCGAATATTTTGTTAACATTTATTGAAAATAATGAAATATCGATTCAACACAAACATGAGCACCTATACTGGGGTTTAGTTTGATTGCCGCATAATTCTATTCAAATAAAATCAAGTTTTATAATTATTTTTAATTGTTTTTTAATAAAAATAAACACATTAATTATCGTTTTACAGAGTAAACATAGGTAAGTCTTAGCTTAGGGATATGATGATAGTGACGATACTTTGGATAGGTAATCAGAAAAAAACTTAACATTCAACTACTATATCAATATTTACCTTTACTAGAACTAGAATAGGAACTTTGGTTCGGTTAAATTTTATAGTCAAAACAAAATCGTATTTCTTTTAGACTCAAACATAAACATTAATTAACATTACAAATTAACAATCAACAAATCAATCAATCAAATCAATCATTTTATACTTTGATAATATGAGCGCAAAAAGCTGAGGGCGTCCAAAGTATCGGCATTCATTTTTGTTCTTAAGCGGTTACACATGTAACTCGCCGAAGAAAACACCCTCTCAGCTTCGACACTGGAGGGTGAAAGTAAATTACATGCTCGGGTTAAATGTGTACCACGTTGTCCACCACCGTCAAAGAGACCCATCTCCACTTGTATTTTAGTGCCAAGATCCAAGACCTCTTCTCCGAACTGTCGCAGCTGTAAAGATTCGAATGCGTCATTTTGTAGCTTGCGGCGCAGCTGATCTTTCATAGACATACTGTTCTCATCATTGCTTTCTGTCTCTGTTTGTACTCGTGGGCTGCTGCTGAGGCTACGGTCTTCAGAGTCTGTTGATGACTTGAAGTAGCTGTTCAATTTGATGATTGTGTTTTTAACCACCATGTAATGAGGATTTTCAAATGGATATGAAGATCTCTCTTCATCGTAAAATTTTGCAGAATTATCCAGGTATTTGAGAGTGCCGCTCAGCTCTGGTAGCCGTCGTTCTCCAATTCTTTGTTTTAGTGATACTAAGAGATCACAGCTCACGTCATTTTGGATTTCACCGAGTTTCTCAATCATAAACTTCAAGGCTGTTGCTGTCATTATCAGGTTGGCATTTTCTTCACACAAAACTTCAACAGTAGCCTTGATCACATTAATTGTGTTGGAGAGTTCTTCGAGTCGCCTCATCTCTTCTTCTGAAAATGAGATATGGTTGTCATAATCAATCAACGCTTTCTGGACGACAACTTTCAGTGATAGAAACCGGGACAACATGTCAGCAAGGCTGCTCCAACGTGTCTTGCAATCAAATATTAGACGCAAGCCTTTCTTTCCTTCCTCTGAAGCATATTTGTATCAGGTTTCTGCTCGAGTAAAGATGAACGAAAAAAAATCAAAGCTTTACGAACTTTGCTTATAACATCTTTGAAGATTCGCGCAAGGGTAAATCTGACCGTTGAAGTGCTGGCAGATTCAATGGTCACATCAAATTCAGCTCTGTCCAGTTCATCATTGTCGGCTTGGTCAGTGTCAGTCTCATCAGTATCAGTGTCAGTCTTATCGCTGTCTTCTGACTCAGGATCAGGGATAACTGAAACTTCAGGAATGTCTTTATTTTTCTTGTAAAGAGAATCAATTACTGCCAGTTGTATCCCATGCGCTAAGCATAGTTGATGAAATGCATTGGTCTTTCGACCTAGGGCACAAATAACGCTCGCTCCTGATGATGATGATGATGATAGATTATAATCATCAATTTTTCTTTTCAGAATGTTGAGACAGTTATATGCTGTGCCCTTTCCTGTCAGTTTGGCTAAACCCAGGTTTCTGAACGATTTGCCTTTTAATTTCGGTGAATGAATGTTGACGTTCATATATCGAACATTTTGAGACAACGTCCTTTTTTACACGACTGCAAAGGGTTATGTTTGTATGATGTTTGTTTTATAGTTAAACACCTTTTTATATGGTTTATACCATTTATTAGTATAATTATTGTACATTACAGTTACAGCTCGTGCTGCGATCCAGAGCGTCTCTCCAGTGTCTGCGGTGTTGCCAACCCTATATGTTAGTGTTGTTACTACTAATTATGTCTCCTCTCACATCCCTTCTCTTTTCTTAAAATAATTAATCATTACAATATTCATGCAAATAATTTGGTTTCTTAACAATTCGACCACTTCTAGTTTTTTTATTTTCTACAACAATATTGTCAAAATTAAATGTAACAGACTTCTTGGCTTTACTATTTACTATGTCATTATTAGCTCCAAGATCAGTCTGTTCATCAAGACAATCTACAAAGTTATCCACATCACAATTAACATATTCAAAATTTAAATTATCATTATTTTCCACAATGTCATTCATAATATCTTTGTTACAATTATTAAAGTCTATATCTCTAAAAGCTAAATTCTCAGTACAGTCATCATCTGTTACATTAACATTCGTTACCTTATCATAACATCTTTCATTTAATGTGTTATTTTGTATTATACATTCTAGGTCCTCATCATCATAATCATATGTATTTTTAACATTAAATTTTCTATATTTTGAACCTTTAAATATATTATATCTGTTTCTCAGAACTTTCTGCCCATTTTCCAATAATATTACATAGGATCTATCTTTATCCCCTTCTTTTACAATTTTACCTGGGATTAACTTATTCTTATTTCTATCTCTAATATAAACATTTTGTCCATTAAAGAATATTATTCCTTTACCCTTAAATTTCTTATCATGATACAATTTATATCTTTCATTTTTCTTTTGTACATAGTTTTTTATTTTCTTATACTTTGTTTCATAACCATTTCTATTCACAGGTAACAAAGAAGCTACTTGTCTACCAATCATCATCTCATTTGGCGACTTTAACTCATTATCAATAGGCGTATTCCTGTATTCTAACATAGCTAAATCAATATTTTTATTTTCTAATATACATTTTTTTAACATCCTTTTAACTGTTTGAATGTGGCGCTCAACCATCCCATTAGACCTAGCATAATAAGGTGTTGATGTCTTATGTTTAAACCCAAATTGCTGACAGAAATCTACAAATACAGAACTTCTGTATTGAGCTCCATCATCTGTATATAATAATTCAGGGATTCCCCATCTAGAGAATGATGTTTGTAAAGCTTTTATATGCTCCTCCGCTGATTGATTTTTTAATACACTTATCTCTACATACTTAGTAAGATAATCTACTATTAATAAAAATATTTTATTATTTAAGAAAAACATATCCGCTCCTATTGTACTCCATGGTTTATTGGGAACTTCTCTTAATTTTAATGATTCATAACTATGACTTTTTTGAAACTGTAAACAGATGTCACAATTTTTAATCATATCTTCTATTTCTTTATTCACATGTGGCCAATATAACAATCCTTTTATTCTATTTTTACACTTTTCATAACCCATATGATTGTAATGAATTTGCTTTAACATGTCAGAACGTAATGATTTTGGTACTAACAAAGCTGAATCTTTGAATATTAAACCGTTAGCTACATATAAGCTTTCTTTAATAGAATGATAAAACTTTAATTGAAATGGAATATCAGAATATTTAGGCCAATCATTTTGAATATAATTAATAAGCAATACCAAGTTTTCATCTTTAGCTGTTTCTTCTTGAAATATTTTTAATTTTTGCTCACTAATATTTAAATTTTCTATAATCATACAGACATGCATTTCTATCTTTTCATCAATATCCTGATTACATATGTTATCTTGTACATATGCCCTAGATAATGCATCAGCCACTAGGAGTTCTTTACCAGGTTTATATTTAATATCTAAGTCATAACCTTGTATGCGCATTCTTAATTTTTGCAATCTTAATGGAGTTTCGTTCATAGATTTTTTAAATATCTGTTCAAGTGGTTTATGGTCAGTTTCTACTGTAATTTGTTTGCCATATATGTATTGATGGAACTTTTCACATGCATATACAATTGCTAATAATTCCTTCTCAATTTGTGCCCATGCTTTCTGCGACTCAGTTAATGATTTAGAAGCATAAGCTACTGGTGCATTATGTTGCAATAAAACTGCTCCTAACCCTGTACTACTACTATCAACCGACAATGTAATAGGACTATTTATCTCAAAATATTTTAAAACCGGTTCTGTAGTTAAGATTTGTTTTAATTTATTGAAAGCTTCCTTTTGTTTTTCACTCCATACAAATACAGAATTCTTTTTCACTAATTCTCTCAATGAATTTGTAATATCTGATAAGTTAGGTATAAATTTAGATACATAAGTTATGATTCCTAAAAATGTTTGTAACTCTTTTTTACTTGTGGGCTCTTTCATATTAACAATAGCTCTAATTTTCTCTGTATCAGGTCTAATACCTGTGCTACTCAATATATGGCCTACATATTTGACCTCAGTTACCCCAAACTGACACTTATCTTTGTTGAATTTTACTCCTGCTTGTTTAGCCCTGTTCAAAACTTGTTTTAATCTCTTATCATGGGATTCCTTAGATTCTCCCCATATTAACAATTCGTCAACATATTGTTCTACCCCTTCAATGTCACAAAATATGTCATGAAAACATTTACTAAAAACTTCAGGTGCTGAGTTTAAACCAAAGGGTAATCTTTTATAACAATACCTACCAAAGTCACCAGCATTAAATGTTGTATATATTTGACTCTTTTTTGATAATTTAATCATGTAAAATCCTTTAGAGGCGTCTAGCACCGAAAAATACTTGGCATTAGGCATTCTAGCGACTAATTCCTCAAAAGTACTCATTTTAAATCTTTCTCTGATTATACATTTGTTCAAATTCTGTGGATCTAAACAAAGTCTGATAGAACCATCGTTTTTCTTTGCCACAACCATAGAATTAACCCATTCAGTAGGCTCATTTACCTTTCTAATGACACCTAACTTCACTAATTTATCTAATTCACTTTTAATTTGATCTTGTAATTTAAATGGAATTTTTCTAGGTCTTTCTGCAATTGGTACACAATTTTCCTTTAATTTAATATCATATTCATATTTTAACTCACCTAAACCAGTGAATAATTCACTATATTCTGACACTATGTCACTTTTATTTACCAACTTTACCCTGTTAATAATACCAAGCTTTACTGCAGTTGAGTAACTTAAAATACTGGGTGTGTTAAAATCCACTACAAAGAGTTTACATAAACAGTCACTGTTGTTGTATCTTAATTTTGTATCACAAGTTCCAAGTATTTTGATCTCAGATCCATCAAAATTTGTCAATCTTATATTCCTACATGTATTTAGTTGCAATTTTAATTGATTCATTGTATTTCTATTTATGATATCCACTTGAGAACCTGTATCAATTTTAAATTTCATATATTTGTTATTTACTTGTATATTTATATACCACTCCTTGCTTACTGAGTTTACTGCATAAACTGTATCTATTCTAAGCTGTTCTATATTTTCACTGTTGACTACTGAACATTTATAAGTACAACATGAAGTAAAATGATTAAATTTATGACATTTTATACATTTTTTACCGTATGCTGGGCATTTACCATAACCATGAAACTTATTGCATTTTCTACATGGTCTTGATGTACTGGCATCTTTTTTAAAATGCTCACCTGACCTTTCTTGATAATTTGATTGTCTGCCACTGGATGTTCCTCGCGCACCATAACTTGCTTGACCTGGAGTTCTACTACAACCCCTGGCTTTTGGTTCTCGTTTATTTGCTGATAGGCGACTGTATGTTCCTTTGTTTACTGCACCTACTTCATTTGAGAATTCACTATTTAAAGTTTTTATTTGACTTTGAGCCACTTGTGCGGCTTTACATATACTCATGCACTTGTCAAGTGTCAGGTCTGGTATTCTTAGTAATTTTTCTCTGATATTACCATCAGTAATTCCAAGTACTATTTGATCTTTTATAAGACTATCCTTTAAGGTTCCAAAGTTACAATCTAAACTGAGAGATTTTAGTGCTGTATGGTATTCTTCGTATTGTTCGTCAGTTTTTGTTTTCTTGAGAAGAATAGATATCTGTTATACGTTTCATTTGTAGGTGGACTACAGTTTTTTTCCAGACGTATGAGTACCTCATTGTATGATATGCTCGCCTTGTCCTCGAAACTATTATATATTAGCAGACCCTCTTCACCGATGCAGTGTAATAATAGAGCTTTTTTCTGTTCATCATTTAGACGTGTATCTGCTCCACTGGCGAGAAAATATAGGTCAAACCGCTGTTTCCAGTTTTCGAAACTTCTCTTTTTCGATTTCGACCCAACCAAAGATAATGGCGGCGGCGGTTGTAGTTGTTCCATCTCTTACCTCTTTTTACTTTGTTCAGCGGCAATTTTTAGTTATCCTCAGCGCCATGTATGATGTTTGTTTTATAGTTAAACACCTTTTTATATGGTTTATACCATTTATTAGTATAATTATTGTACATTACAGTTACAGCTCGTGCCGCGATCCAGAGCGTCTCTCCAGTGTCTGCGGTGTTGCCAACCCTATATGTTAGTGTTGTTACTACTAATTATGTCTCCTCTCACAATGTTTTTTTATGAAGATTTCAGAAGGTTTAATTCCTTTGTTAGTTAAATATTCGAATATTCGGACAATTTAAATTAATTATTTGAAATTGGACCGGATATTCGAATAAAATGAATATTCGAATATTCGAATTGCAAACCCTAGTCCTGACCCAGTCATGATTATCATTTACAGAAAAAGTAAATTGATGAAAATAATTGTGACGAATAAGGAACATTTTCATAATAAATTGTTTTTCTATAAAAGTTGCGGTTTACAATTTTATGAAAAAAGGAATTCAATGCCATAAATTATTTTTTGCCATTTCCTATTTTCTGATAACCATCTGCGTTACATAAAACGCATATACAAAACTAAAAACAATAAGTATGTAACTGTAAAGGAAATATCATTTTACATAGAATATTATATCAAGATTATAATAATTATGCGTAACGTTTATTCGCTGTTTAAATCGTTAAATATGAAATTGCAAATAAGTATGAAAATCAAAAAACTATTACAATCATAGTTCTGTATTCGGTGTTACGAAACGTTTTCATGCCCTCAAGTCAGCTGTCAGTGTCAATAATAAAATATAATTCATCTCTAGAAGTATGAAAGTAACGAAATCAAGCGTACCCGTATGTATTCGTTACTATATCCGTTAGTACTCGTAACGTATCGTTACGTTACTCGTTACTTTTGATACGTCACTCATAATATAGCACCAACGCATCGAGTCGTATTGCGTATTCGTGTGGTATGACGTCGCGGCGTTGCATCATTCGTAATTTGTAAAATGTAATCTTAGTATGCGTGACATGTACATAAGCTGCATTTTATAAATCTGAATTTAGTTTGATTAAATATGTAAAGGTTGGAACTACAAATAAACTGAGACGAAACCAACTGAATTTACAATAGATATAATATTAAATTTGAGAATTTAATGTTTATTTGGGTGACTTTTTTAATATTAAGTATTTGAGAATGATAAATTATATATCACACTAATAAACTCTTTTGCAAAAAAAACGGGCACTTAAGATTTTTTCTCTACTTCAATGAAGAAGAACAAGAAATACGTTTTATTAATTTGACGATGTATTGGCACGTTATTTGAAGCACATGGCATGATTCTTTACGTTCCAAATTTAAAATTTGAAATTAATAAAAGAAAAATAATGATTATTGTGGATTATTCTAAAATTGCTTTACTAATGGCGCGAATTGCTGAAACGATTTTTAAGTGATTACGATATTTTAAAACTTTTTGGACATTTTCTGCAAATTAAACAATTTAATCTTTCTTTTTACATTAAATACCACTTTTTGATATGAGTGATAAAGCGATAAGGGTCGGTAAAATTAAAGCCCTATTTGAACTAGTTGTAACGAAAAATGCGAGTAACGAAATCCATTCGTGAGTAAGGTTTCGTTACTCAATACTTGATGGCGTACCCGTTACTCAGTACCGAATACATACGGTTTGCTACAGCTTTATTCATCTGTCTGCGTTCCCGTTTACTTTACTCTATGGTTCTCGTTGTTTTTGCGCCTCACTCTTATATTTTGCTTTTTTGTGTCATTATCTCTCTATTTCTGTGTCATTATCTTTAAAAAAATAAAAATAAAGCGATAAAGAAAAAAAAAGATATATAAAGCGGAAAAGTTTGTTTGTTTATTCGTTTGTTTGTTTGCTTGAACGCGCTAATCTTCGAAAGTACTATGTGGATTTGAATGCAATTTGGTATGGAAGTAGCTTGAAGCTTGAGGAAGGTTATAGGCTACTTTTTACGCGACTGCAAAAAAGGAGAGTTATGTTTTTACCGTGATAGAATCTACGGGAGCGAAGCCCCGCGTGAGTACCTACTAGTTTCATAATTTATTAATTGCTTTTTCCTATCGACGACTTTACTCACTAACTTTGTTTTGTGTTTGTGCTAGTTATAGTCCGGTCAATTTAGACCAAAAAATGAGAGTGAGGTTACATAAAGTCCCAACAAGCTGAATTTCAGTGAAATTGTTCAAAATATAATTATAAACAATATCTAGAAGTTCCCCATCATTCCCCTGTAAGGAAAAAAAAATATTCAAGGCCAAAGGTCAATAAAATGAGTTTTTCGCGATTTTCAGCAAAACGGTAAGTTTTATCATAAAAGTACCTCAGACAAAAATTGTAGATCATAAAATTATCTATAAAAAAATGTATCAATACTTTTTTTCTTACGAGCCACCGTTTCTGAGATATAACGATTCAAAAAGTTATAAAAGTTGTTAGTAGACCGATACCCAGGGGTACATGGTTTTATAGTCTTTGGGCAGGCGTGATACACTCGCTCAAGGCCACGCGTTATATGCCTACCGCTTCGCGTATCGCCATCGGTACATCCGACAGTGGGCTGCCGCACACCTGCCTGAGCCTTTTTAAATAATTTTGACAACGTCATAATGGATCGACCTAAAAACAATTGATTTTCCTCCGCTTTGCTCCTGTTTCCCTTTTTATTATTTATTTGCGCGGAATTTTATTAAAATTATTTACGCGGTTTCGGATATTTTCGTCACTAAAATTTAATAATCGGGATTTCAGGGAAAGAAAAAATGCATCTATCATTTTATTAAACTGAAACATATTTAATCAACAAATAAAAATAATTGTTATTACTATATTCGTTTTATTACCAATATCATCATTCATCAATCATCATATACAACCCTAGGACATTCGCTCGATGACGTGGGTCGATTTCTTCTCGCTGCAAACATCTGGTATTATTATTAAGAATTTGTAGGCTATTATAGCGTAGGTATTTTCGCTTTTGTATGAGAGTGATGTATCTGTTACGAAGTAACTATTTAGTGATCTGTGCTTTGGGTAAAGCACACGGACAACGTGACCGGGTGCAGCGAGAGCGCGGGCTGGGACGCGCTGCACGAACATTATTATTCGCGAGGTGCGTAGGAGCAGAGCAATATCAAAATAAAGTGTACCTGCTGTAAAATTCGATTATATTTTAATATATTTTTTTCTTTTTTATTTGACGAAAATGTTTAGGAAATATAGTTTATTATGCAGGAAAACAAAAAGGAACGCGGAATTCGAAGCATTTTTCCTATAATATCGAAACAAAAATAACTTTGTGGTGGAACTGGTTCCGTTGTGTGACTAGATTTAAAAGCAAAATTTACGGGTAGTATGAAACAAGTTATCTATATTCATATTTATTTAAACAATTAATAAATGCACTTAAGTGATAAATCAAAGAAAATAGCCTCAGCTTCAAGGTTTAACACAAAAATATTGCTTTTTATTCTGTTTCGTGTCACTGTCGCTATGTGACGGCTTAACACCTTTATTTCAGAATTTGTGACGCTACAGAATCTTAGATAATCGATCGAAAACGTTACCAGCCAGCTTGAAAAACCACTTTTCGCTGGTCTCTCAATCTCAGCAACGGAAGTAATTGTCACGACTTTTTGTATATTAACGGGCGTCACATAAATTTGTGACAGGCATCGAGCTAAAAGTACAGCGGTTTAGTAGAAAAATGCAAAAATCTGTGTCCAGCCAGCTAGAATTTACGTATAAGACTTCTGGCTGGCACTTCCGAATCTCAATAACAGGAGCGTTTTCAAATATGGTTCCTTTACTAACATTGAATGATGCAATGTGTGACAGTAATAACGTTTGATTTATGGCGTCACATGTAAGTGTTTAGAGAAATCAATAAAAACTTAATGCACAGACAGCCTGAGGTCAAGCTGGCTGGACACATGTATCTCCGCTGCCTGATGATCTACGGCCTTCGAAATATGTTCAAATTTTTGTGACGGGGACGATAATGATAACCTGAATTTGTGACGGAGAAACTTTGAGTACCTAGTTTCAATGATATTGATCATTTCAATTTTCCCTTACACAATACAAGATCTCATTCTTGCCCGTTCCGTTGCACTACTTAATGGATGGTCTGCTGAAAACTTTGAAAAAAATGAGACTAAATCCAATGGAATATTGGATAAAAGAGGCTGAAAAGGTTGTTTAAAAAAGGTGCTGTTGACCCTATTTTGCAAAACAAACGAATTCCGAAACGTAAAAACATTTTGATGAGATCTGTGAAGACGAATTACAAACAGACCAACCTGTTCAAATGTTTTCTAAAGAAATAATTATGGTATTTGATTGAATCGTATCAGAAATTAAAAAGTTTGATTGTGCTACCATGCTGAATTTGAATTTTGCGTTTCTTAATGGTAGGTAGGTACAAATAAATGACAATTGAAGAACTGCAAAAGTATGGAGCAGATCTGGCTCGAAAATACGAGCGAGATTTAGCGCCGTTGAATTCTGCCAGAAACTCTACATTCTTAAAGAGCAAGCTCCGCTTTTATTTGGTGATATAGAAAAAGCTAACGGTTTCTATCTCTTGCAACAGATCTATTATCATGATTTTTAGGTTGCTTTTCCGAATATTTGTATTGCCCTGCGAATTTACTCTACGCTTCCTACTACATGCGCAAGCTGTGAGCGAAATTTTGGCAAACTAAAACTAATTAAAAATTATTTGCGATCTTCTATGAGCCAGGAACGCCTATCGAGTCTTGCAATCTTAGCGATAGAAAATCGAATGGCACACGAGTTAAATTATGACAAGGCTACAGATTTATTTGCTGAACAAAAAGCTCGACCAGTAAAATTGTGATTTTAATTCACAAGTTAAATTATGACAAGGCTACAGATTTATTTGCTGAACAAAAAGCTCGACCAGTAAAATTGTAATTTTAATTCACAAATGCCATATACATTTGATTTTTATTATACATATTTTTATTTTAAATTCTATCATGTGCTGTTTATAATATATATTCTACAAGTTCATGTCTTTACATGTGTAAATAAATAGGTTTAACACAGAAAGAACAGCAATGGATGCATTATTTCCGGAAGACCTATGTCCAAATGACAATCAATTAGTGGACAACTGATAGCTGGTATTATAAATATGATAAAGGTAAACATAAATATAAAGGGGCGGGGGCGGCATTTTCCAGGTTTTGCCCCGCCTAAAACAAATTGAAGATTTTGATGATGACATTTTGATTTGACATTTTGATTCCGGGGCAGCAACAGGTATGTATAATCATATGTATAATAATTTATTTTAACAATTATGTAGCTACACCACCTAACTTATAAATCAATGTCATTATTGTTTTTATATTTTAACGAAAACCGCAAGTTTTACAGGTTTTAAAACAAATGTTTAGTTATCAGTAATAAATATACAATAAGATGCTAAATATTCCATGCTTGTAAATGACTTTTATTGAGTGGGGTACCTATAGAGTAACTGGCATTCTCTTTTTGCTTGGACAGTCAACGTGTTAAGGTAAAACTAGTTCTAATTTTGGACCGAGTTAAAACGATATAATATTAAAGAAACTTGTTAAGGATTCATAAATTTGGATATTGTTTATGAAAATATTTATTAAAAATTCTTGGTACAATTTACGAACAAAAATAATTATCTTACTTAAAGGAAAATTAACATGTAACAATAATACCATGACGATAATATTAATTTCATGTAATTAAATGAAGAAAATCAAAAACAGCTTAATAAAACAAATATAATATGAAAAAGTTGGTCATACATGATAAACTGACACATGGCACATGTCACACTTGTGTGGTTTCTTAACAGTGTGTGTAAGACAATGCCTCCTAAAAATACTCCTATCACCTAAACAACGCTGACAGACCTCGCACTTGTATATGTTTCTCACTAGTGTGTGTACGAATGTGTTTTGTTAGGTTCCCCTTCTGTACAAAACAACGCTGACACCACACTTGTATGTTTTCTCACCCGTGTGTGTAAGAATGTGACTCATTAAGGCATCCTTTCTGCTAAAATAACGCTGACAGTTATCACACTTGTACGGTTTCTCACCTGTATGTGTTAGACAATGCCCGATTACCCTTTCCAGCAAAACAACGTAGACAGACATCACACTTGTATGGTTTCTCACCAGTGTGATTACGACAGTGCTTATTTAAATTACACCTATGAACAAAGCAACGCTGACAGACATCACACTTGTACGGTTTTTCACCAGTGTGTCTACGAACATGTTTTGTTAAAAGGGTCTTATTAACAAAACAGAGCTGACATATATCACACTTGTAAGCTTCTTTAAATGTAGATTGGTTTGAACGCCCGTGAGTTGTCTGGATAACTTTCATGCCTGATCGTGCATTTTCATTTGGCTCTTCTGCATTTGCACTTTGTAATTTGGAACTTAGTGTGTATAGTTTTGATTTCTTGGTAGCGGTCGGCCCTGCAATCATAAGCTTTATGAGTATAAAATATGACTCTGCTCGCGTGAAGTGCGTAGTACGTCAAGAGATTTGTAGTTAAGTCATAATTAAATAGCATGTGTCGCATGTGTCAGATATGTAGCGTGTCCGTAACGCATAAGACCAATATCATCACCTACCCAGTCCGAAAAAGCTACAAAATCTCAAGATACAAACAATACCGCATGTGGACTTTAGGCGCTCAGTTTCTGCTAACGAAGTGAGCTTGCTATAAAACAACATCGACAAATAAAGCTGGTGGCGTGGACGTAATATTTCCAGAGTTTATTAGACACTGCAGCCCTGGTACTTGGGACTGGAGTTTACGCCGCCATAATATAGGTACCCCGGCACAATGCCAGACCTCTTAAAAAAGTCGTGGCCAAATTGAAATACTGTTGGCTATTAGCACCTTTGATTATTAAATATACTTTATTGTACACTACAATACGTATATGGCTAAAATAATAAATCTAGTGTGTGGTGGTCTTATCGTGCAGATTGATGAAGAGAACTTAAAGGAGTTAGAGGTTTAGGGCTGTCAGTGTACAAACGATTCAAATGTATAACAGTCTGACACTCCCTTCCGCTCTACCCAGAGCGGAAGATCCAGACCCAGAGAAGACCCAGAGAAGAAGCGGAAGTCATCCGATGATTTTCCCAACCCGAAAAAAAAGGTAATAGTATCCTAAATGAAAATATATAAGTTCCCCGGAAACGCACCTAGACCATACCGCATAACAACTGGTGACTGTGCTAGGCGAGTAAGGATGCTGCCTGTACTCTTCAATGTGTACATCCACTATGAAACCAAAACAACCAGGTAGCAGATAGGGTACGCAGACCATTTGTTGCTGGCAAGGGCAACAGGCCGGACCGCAAGCATGGATGCCGCACAGTGTCCCCTTATTCTTGGTCTACCCGGTGACGTGTTAACCGACAGATTCAACCAAATTATGATATTGTGCTCGAGATTTTGTGAAAAACATTAAACAGAATAAAATTGTGTACAGTTTTTTGTAGATTAATTAAATGTAACTTTTAATATTGACGTGACGTAACGTTTAAGAAATTAATTAATTGCTGTTATTGGTTTGTAACCGTTGTAATTATAATAAAAAAATTGCTACCGAATTAATATTAAAATATTGTTCATCAGGTACCTTATACAACATTCTCTTTAGTTATTTGGAACGAAGAACTGTTTACTGCCCTGCACTAACTGAAGGGCCATTAAGCCATAGAAGGTCATTTTTAACCGACTTCAAAAAAGGAGGAGGTTCTCAGTTCGTCTTGAACTTTTTTTTATGTATGTTACCTCATATCTCGAAGACGGCTGGACCGATTTAGAAAATTCTTTTTTAGTTTGAAAGGGTATACTTTCTAGTTGATCCCATTGTCATCACATTAGGATCTGATGATGGAATCATGGGTAAATCGAGGGAACTCTTCAAATATTATAGGCACACCTATAGCGTTTTGGGTATTTCTTATAGTAACTTGTGCAGTTGCTTTCGAAAAGTACCATTTGGGGAAATGGAACTGATGATGAAGACTACAGATTGCCACCAAAACTACTCAATAATAAGTATTTCGTGGATTGCGATTCGATTACTTGAATATGAACTTTTATAGAAGTAGAGCTGATGGTGAAGTACCAGGATAACTCCTCAAAACTTAACGGCTCTGCATCGGGAAAAGCAATATTTTGTAAAAGGTGATAAGTAGTTGACATTTTGCCTTTTGTAACTAGATAAATTACAAACCGACCCACTAAAAAGCGTAAAAAAACAACTTTTTTTGCAAAAATATTACCGACTTCCATATCAAAACACTACAAAGCCACAAATAACTTTAATTTCGGAAGGCGGTGTGAAAAAAGAAAATACAAAATCACCGACTACCGAAATTAAAGTTATTTTTTGCTTTGTAGTGTTTATTTATTGCAAAAAGTTTTTTAACTTTTTAATGTGTGAGAGAGAGAGAGAGATATCTTTATTTGTTTAAACATGGTATACATACATGAGCGTGCAAGATATTATTTTATTTGAGACCAATCATGTTTAGCCGTCAGTATCTGCGTACAAATATTTCATATAGGTGATGAAAGTTATCACAAATAATCAAAACATTTACTAAAATAGGCATTTACAAAGCTAAAAATTTAAATATATATATATATATATGAAGGGACTAGGTCCCCATCTGCGATATTAATTGGATCCATGGTCTCAATAGTTGAACTTTATAGGCAGGGATTGTCAGGCGAAGAAAATAGAAGCACTACTTGTTATAGCACAATCACTTCAATTCAATAATCTATCCTTTTAAAATAATCACAATTAAATTATAGTTACAATAAGATAACAATATAGGTAGCACAATTCAGACACTCCACCGAACGCTTAGCACGACCGTGTGATCCCGACTGAGTCTCAAATCATACCAGGCAGGGGGAGGACACTCCGTACATTTTGACATCGATTGTTGTATTTCGTAGTAATTACCACAAGTATAATTAGTGCGTCGAGTTGAGCCTTGTGCAAAGTCTTGTATTCCTCCCCCTTACTATTGGAACCTTACTCCGAAATTGTATTTTAATGTGCGATATAGACGCTTTTTTCTGTGCGATATATACGAATGAATAACTGTGTTAATTTTCGTTTTGTGTTTATTTAATGAAAGTGTTAATTTTGGTCTTATTGGCGTTAATTATTTCTATCCCGAACCCCAGCTCGTACCAATTCTTTGTTTTCTTTCTACCTTTTACTATCTACATTCCCTTGGGACTATTTTGTTTCGTCCTATTTCTGTAGCATGTTCTACTAGAACATGTTACAGAGATAAGACGAAACGTTATATTATACATGTTAACATGCATATAAATAGCTATGTGTGTGTGTGTGTGTGTGTGATTAGTTTGGGGCCAATTTAAAGATGGCGTATTGTCAAATAGGTTTGCATTTTTATCACGTAAGAGGGCTCTCTTTTCCCTGTATATTACTTTACTCTTTGATACCAGGCCTGCGACAGCATGGTACCAAAAAATGCGCTATAGCGCTACTGTCGCCAGCCATGTTTTTGGCAGCCATTTTGTCAGTCAAACTGACAAGTGACAGATTGGATTTTCCGTCATTCGAGTCGAAGCTCGTGTGCTGCCTGATTACAGTTTGTTAATTATTTACTAGTCGTTCTCCCCGCTGTATTGCTTAAGTTGAGATAGATTCCAAGTTCCTTGCTCAATACGAATTATACTGAAGTGCTCTGGTGCTTTGGTTCGCGGCCCTGGCTCCTATCAAATGCTGTGTTGTCGGTTGTATTTCAACCAACAAAACTCATCGCCTTTATAATTTACCTAAGGGCGATAAACTTAGGGCTTTGTGACTGTCGTTTTTGGTATCAGTGAATTCCGAACTTCTTGGTCTATCAAAGTATCAGTTTGTGAATAAACGTGTGTGCCAAAAACACTTCGACAAATGCCAACTGGATGGCGAGGGTAATCGTCTCAAAGATGGTTATTACAGTTTGTTAATTATTTACTAGTCGTTCTCCTCGCTGTATTGCTTAAGTTGAGATAGATTCCAAGTTCCTTGCTCAATACGAATTATACTGAAGTGCTCTGGTGCTTTGGTTCGCGGCCCTGGCTCCTATCAAATGCTGTGTAAGGGCGATAAACTTAGGGCTTTGTGACTGTCGTTTTTGGTATCAGTGAATTCCGAACTTCTTGGTCTATCAAAGTATCAGTTTCTGAATAAACGTGTGTGCCAAAAACACTTCGACAAATGCCAACTGGATGGCGAGGGTAATCGTCTCAAAGATGGTTCCATGTCGTTTTTCCACTGAAGAAGTAGAGCATGGGGCGCCTTTATCTGTATTAATGTGTTTGTAATTATTTACAAGTGTACCTATTAAGGTACACTGGTTAAGTTATAGTTATAGTCAGTGGGTCATCTTAGGGGCGGAGTTTCCTGCTTATGATTATGTATTTCTTTATTAAAATTATTTAATTAAACTTTGTTTGGTTATTTTCAGGTGTTCATTATGATCATCATTATGATGCTTTTTCTATATCACCAAATAAAAGCGGAGCTTGCTCTTTAAGAATGTAGAGTTTCTGGCAGAATTCAACGGCGCTAAATCTCGCTCGTATTTTCGAGCCAGATCTGCTCCATACTTTTGCAGTTCTTCAATTGTCATTTATTTGTACCTACCTACCATTAAGAAACGCAAAATTCAAATTCAGCATGGTAGCACAATCAAACTTTTTAATTTCTGATACGATTCAATCAAATACCATAATTATTTCTTTAGAAAACATTTGAACAGGTTGGTCTGTTTGTAATTCGTCTTCACAGATCTCATCAAAATGTTTTTACGTTTCGGAATTCGTTTGTTTTGCAAAATAGGGTCAACAGCACCTTTTTTAAACAACCTTTTCAGCCTCTTTTATCCAATATTCCATTGGATTTAGTCTCATTTTTTTCAAAGTTTTCAGCAGACCATCCATTAAGTAGTGCAACGGAACGGGCAAGAATGAGATCTTGTATTGTGTAAGGGAAAATTGAAATGATCAATATCATTGAAACTAGGTACTCAAAGTTTCTCCGTCACAAATTCAGGTTATCATTATCGTCCCCGTCACAAAAATTTGAACATATTTCGAAGGCCGTAACTATAATCCTAGCTAGTGTAGTTTTGTAGAAAAATCATTTCCCATATCTTTTGACATTTACTCGAAAAGTACTTTTTGAGGATAGCAACTTACTAGTCAGTGTTTAGCAAAGTTTAGCACTGGCAACAAGAACAATGGGTGTGTTTTGTTAAAAAGGGTATCGCACACATTTCATGTTGTATTTGATACTCACTTCTTGTGTCACTGACTCTTCTTCTCTTCCATGATACTTCTTGTCCTTCTTCAGTTTTAAACTCTATTAAAGGTACATCGTCTCCATTTGATTCAGAATGGTGCAGGGGTATATCTCCTTCATTTGAATAGCCATAGTCTTCACATTCGAGTTCCACATCTGTAGATAAACATAATTGGTACATACTCATGTTCTGTCTGTAAGCCAACCACAATATAGTTGTCTTCTCTATGGATCATATCAGACTGTTTTTTTACACATACCATCATGTGGATTCTCCTGCTTGGGCTCCATAACACCATCTTGCCTGTCACAAACTGCTGGTGATTCTTCTTTGATAGTGATGCTGTCTATTTGACTAATGTCAACTATACTTATGTTCTCTATTGGAGTTTTTATAAGGCCATTGCAATACTCTAGCGGGCCTCGGATAATTGAAGTTGGCTGTGGGCACATATCAGTATTAGGTAACATTAGGACCACTTCTATAAGCACAAACATTTTTAATTAGTCCTATAATCAAATATCGCTGCTTAAATTCAAAAGGGCCACAAGTCGAAAAGTCACTTTTTTACAGGAGAGCCCGTCAAAGTTTTGATATATGTTTTTGTTTATTATTTTTATTATTCTATGTTGTAAATCTATGTGTTATATATCATCGGACGTATATTTTAAGCCTCTATTTGTCTTTAATTTGATATTTCCTATAAGTTTTACCCAGTTAATAGAAACATCACATAAGTCCCTTTTGATTATAAAAACACATATATAATGTTTATGAATTTTATAAATAAAAAGCCACAACTCAAACAGAAAATAAGTTTTACTGTGTCATTTCGTATAAGGTTTTTTGTTTATTATACTACTTTTTGTTTATAACTAAATGGTAGCATATTAGCAATACCTTGCAATAAAATTACAAAAAATCAACCATAAAAAAACAAAACAAATAAAAAACGTACAGTTTTAAATGTACTTTTAGAGATAATCTCAAGATATCCAGAATTTTGACTGGAATAAGCAATATCAACACCTAACTATGTCACATACAAAAACATAACTTAAAATTACATCAGCTTCTAAAGAAAAAATGTACTTAAGTTAACAAAACACAAATTGCTTATAAATCTCTAGCACACCATGTTAACAAATGATTAAAATGCTTATTTTCATATCTAAATTAAATCTTCTCTTAAAATAAATCATAAATTAAAAGGTGACGTAAATCTTTGACTTACAATGAGATATAATATTATGCAAAGTTAAGGTATTTTTCGGAATGTGGCCCTTTTTCACAAAACAAATGTGCGCTCGCACTGACTGCAGGGTCAGTGCAAAAAGGACTGTTGTGCGATTAGCTCCATTTTAATGCGAAAATACTGGGTGTCTTTTTCGAATATGAAAAAGAAGACAGAATTGATACGATTTTTACTTTAACAAGGATATGTAATTTTTTCGACTTGTGGCCCTTTTGAATTTAAGCAGCAATATGTTAATGAAAACAAAAAATATAATAATGAGAGGCTCAACACATCCGAAACAGTCAGAGCAATCCAGGCAATATGTGTGTGTAAAACATTAGCAGTCAAGTAGTATTTTTTATTGTTTCATAATTACCTCATTTATCATCCGAGCTAACAGCTCTTCAGCTGCCAGACATGTTCTCTGCAGTTGGCAGGATTGCTTTAGTTTAGCATAGCAAATGAAACAAGAAAGCATTGGTCTACTGTCTTCAGTTACAAACTAGAACAAAAACTCCTATTGAATTTCTGGTTTAACATTGCATTGTCATTTGTCAAATTTATTTTGTAAAATATGAATGAGAGAACACTGGACACTCTTAGATTCTTTTCTATATTGTTTATTTTTAATATCATAATTTTTTCGCAAATTATATGACTTATATTACTATCTATTAGAGCTATATTAACTTACTGGGATATCAGTCAGCTTCTCATACAGTTCATGCATGTTCTTGTCCACGACCACACACATGCGAACATTTTTCACTAAACATATCCTACACATTGGCAGTTTATCCATTTTATAATAATTGAATAGCTAACATTCCATGAAAATCTTTATTATCGTGTACACGCTCAGTGTAGTAGATCTCATTACAACGGCAGTAACCGATCAGAATTTGACGTAATGTTCATCAGTGGTGTAGATCCGAGTATTTGGTTCAACAATTCATGAGTGACATTAACTTCCTAAAGACCGGTACAGAGAGTATATAAATCACTACGTTTAGACCGGTAGACGACATTATTCAGTATCAGAAATCGTACACAAACACAGAAAACAATCACTGACAGTCTGACACTCATCAGGAGCAGTGTTGCCAACTCCAGCAAAATCTTCTCCCTAGATTTATTATCTTAAGTCGCTAGAAGTTGCTAAAACTGATTCAATTATACGGATCCCTTATTTACTTTCTTTCAGGTTACTGGAGGCCATTAGCAGCCTGGAAAGGGGATGGTAAATGTCTTATGTACAGTCAGTATCCAAATTATCAAAAATGTACAAAATACCGGCTTAACTATTACTTGTATGCATTAAAGAACCATTATCGATAATGGTATTTGATGTGACAAGTGGCATCCTAATGGAATCTTGTTGCGATAGGAATAGAAATCACTTCACTTTGAACACTTTGTGAGCCCTACATGTTGCCTGAGCTGACGTTACCTTCAATGAAATAGTCGGTGCACAACATTGTATGTACAATGTTGGGCTCGATCTCCCATGTTTCTCGATATTTTTGAATGTAATGCTTCTTTTTCTGAGGTAAATCCATAATTTTGTTCACCACAAAACAGTTCATACATTTTGTAATTACAATGATGGGTAACAAATCAGGCTAGGTACAGCATATAAAGAATTTAGAATCCGAATAGAACTTCACTCAAACTACGGAACATAATAAAATACTGGGATTCCCCGACCACATTGCTCTAATGTTACCACTGGTAAAGATAATTTAAATGCGAGTAAGCATTTTTAAGGTGTTGGGCATATATATATATGTTTTGTTATCTTGTAGTTTGAAAAGTCGTCAGCTAAGTCGCTAGATCATTTTTGTCGTCAAATCTTTTTCCTTGTCGCTACAGCTTAAGCAAAGTCGTCATTTCTAGCGACAAAGTCGCTAAATTGGCAACACTGGTAAATAGTTATTGACACACTTACATTTTTTTTTACTTTTTTCATAACCATGGATACAAGTCCTTCAGTCTTAGTCATTAAACAAAATCAATCGATTAAATCTTTTCCACAGTGTTCAATAGAAATATAAATAATGGATTAAAATAAACCGCATTGGAAAGTAATTCCTGAACGTGGTGGGGAACACTTAGAGAGTTTTGTTCTGCAATGTAACTAACTTCACTGACAAGTATTAATCTTTGCATGGCAAACGATTCACAATCTAATAAAACGTGTTTGATATCCGCATTTTCCTTATAGCAAAAGGACAAAGGTATGTACATTTCATAGATATAGAATTAGATTAGAATTTGATTGTTGACATTAGTCAACAATCAAATGTGTCCAAAAACCTCAGACTAAGGAAAAAAGAGGACTCGGCATAAACATTCTGTATGAACAGTTGTTATAGGTATATGATGCATTTCGACGGCATAGTTACTGACATATCGGCATCTCTTTTTAACTTGTGAGAGTAATCATATGTAAAAAAGGACAACATTAGTTTTATCATTGCCAAAAATGGCAACATAACTTTGGTGACGTCACAAAATATCTCACTGCGGCCGGTCGCCATGTTTTGTCACAGCCAACAACAAGTACATCAGTTGTCATTGTCATCGCGACTTGGTTGTTTCAGTGTTTTAAAGAAAATTTAGTTATAATAGTTACTTCCAAAGTACACGAATTTGCACGGCAAAAGATCGTTAAAATATATAATACCTTATCTTATAAACCAACATCCTATACCATTGAGGGACCATGTGACTCAGAGAAACATAAAAAACAAATTAACACAATATTTTATACAAAATATAAATACCTAATAATATACTATAAGAATCAAGAATAACACCTGACACCAAAACAAAAATCTTATTTAAGAAAAAAAATTAACTATTAATAATAAACATTTTACTTTCTGGGAACAACCTATATCGTCTAACATTCTACCACCACTTTTGTTATAAAGACGGCCGGCCAGTACCTCTACCATGAGTTGTCATCGACAACTTACTCGCTAGCGCTGAATTCGCTAGCGTACAAACGTGGATCGAATAGATTTCGATAATGCTTGCACCATGAGATTTAAGGAAATTTACGGAGGCGCTAACGTGAGCTCGATAGATCATGTCGTCTAGCTAACTTCACTCCACTCGTAGAATACTTTCGTCTATGGGTCACTACTTATGTTCTGTTTCTTTCTTTCCCGCTAATAAGAAGAGAGAACAGCTCTTAAGCTCAAAATGTAGTGTTATCGCTATGCTAAAAATGTTATGACAGTCAATATCACAAAATAAACCAACAAAATTGAAAGGTTTACGATTAGTGCACTACTTATGGTATTTAGTGGCTTTTGAATTTTGAGTGGTTCTTGTAACGTCATTGTCGTCTAGAGATGGGTTGTACTAGGTAAATTTGGGACTAGGTGCACCTATTCTTAGTATTTAAAAATACGTGATCCAGATACCTATTCCACCTAGTCCACCTAGTTCCTAGTCCACCTAGTATCGATTATTTTATTACTTATCGAATGTGGTCATGGTGCACGTACTTAGTACAAGTAATTTTTTTATTGTGGCTACTAATTTTGCAGGAAACTGCTAAACCACAAATGAACACGGTATTTTGATAAAATTTTACGATGACGGTCTTTAAGCTTCACGGACTCACCTCGTTGCCACTTCTCCTGTACTTGATATTTCTATTGAACTTAGTTAGTTGGTACCTAGTAATTGGACTTTATACGCGAGACTAGTCAGTAATCATTCGATCCGAGAATACTCGATCCGAATGAGTACCACCTAGTCTCGACGAGACTAAGTATTACGAAGTATCTACTTAGTATTTTCGAGACTAGTTGGTACTCATTCGGATCGAGTATTCTCGGATCGAATCATTTATTTATTTATTTATTTATTTATTTATGGTTCACCAACAAGTGTTACAGCTAAACATGATTGATATTTGTTAGATAACAATATTAATAATACTGCACACCTAATTACAGGTAAACACCGCATGCTTCGTGTTTGACAGGTAACAAGAAGAGATAAACAGACTAGTAAATTATGAGTGTTAGTAGCTTAGACTAAATATTAGTACTTATTGCTATGTGCTTCTACATGCTATTTTGTTTCAAATGATTGATGATTACTGACTAGTCTCGCGTATAAAGTCCAATTACTAGGTACCAACTAACTAAGTTCAATAGAAATATCAAGTACAGGAGAAGTGGCAACGAGGTGAGTCCGTGAAGCTTAAAGACCGTCATCGTAAAAAAAGGACAGAATATATATTCTTGCACAACACGCTTGCGCGTTGCGTTACTTTTATGTACTTTGAATTAGGGTTTAAATTCAAGTGACTGACAAACGAATGATTTTGACAAACATGAATGAGCGGTAAAGCAGGTTTATAACGTGTTGAGTGAATGGAATGCAATTACGCGTTAGTGCTATGAAGCCTAAGAGCAGTTCGATTTCGCAATACTTCATGATACTAGGTGTTGTCAAAGTGAGAATAGATGCCGCCTAGTATCGAAATTTACCTATTCTTCGGATCTGTTCTAGTAAATACAACTCATCTCTATTGTCGTCTATTCAATTTGTATTTTTGCTTGTTGATATTGTGTCACAGTTAGTCTTGTGCCTACTCGGTCACTTTGGAGATCGCTCCGTACTAGTTCATTTCGGACAGTGAACTAGTTCACTCTATTCGTTCTAACAGCTCTATTCGTTCTTCGCTCTCGGCGGTCCGAGTCTGAGTTAAGGATCACCGAGCAAGGGTAGAAGATCCTTGTCACCGAGAGCGAAGAACGAATAGAGCTGTTAGAACTAATAGAGTGAACTGTGGTCCGCGCTGTGCCCCAAAGAGTATAGTAACTAGTATCTGTGCTCTGAGTCTCAGAGCATAGCGCGGACCACATAGCAAATGTAGGTACTATCAAAGACACCGTATTTATTTATCTCTGTATTACCACAGCGTAAACAGCTGACATAATATTAGGATTATGTATCATTTAAACAGAGATATTTATTACCATTGAAATGTGAATCTGAAACGGTTCTCATATTTTTCTTATTATCTATGGTTCTCATTCATACAGACTCTGAATGAATTCGTATGACGTTTCTGTCAACCAATCAGTGACTGTATTTCATTTCTCGTTCGCACATTACGATCGCACGGTTTAGAATGTACGACAATGTACGAGTACGAAAAGAGCTGTTAGAGCTGTTAGAACGATTACAAGCCAGCGTTCGGAAACGGTTCTTTTAGTACAGTGCAAAGATTCGGCTCCTATTCGTTCATCGTTCACGTACTACACAAGACTAGTCACAGTGGTGCTTTTTGAGAAGTTTGGATTATGAGGGAGGACCAGTGTCTCACAGTTCCAATTGATGGTGGAGTTCATGGAAAGGTATGTTTCAACTTTCTACTAATATCAAATTAGTTAAATAATATTTATTTTTAAGAATTTGGTACAATAGGTGTTATATTAGGTTCCAGCATATGCATAGTATTTTATACAATTAATTGATGTATAAATTATTCCTATATATATAAAAAAAACAAAGCTTATAAAATACCTATTACTAATTACTATAAAATTATATTATATAAAGCTAAATTACCACTCACTGACTGACTGACTCACTCATTGACATAATTGTTCTCCCAGATGGTGGATGGGGAGGTGGGTATATTTTGACAGATTCGTAAACAAGTAACTCTCAAACCTACGGGAAAAGTGCCAAACCTCCCCTTTTCACCCCCCTTCTCCCCCCTCCCTATCGTATCTTGGAAACTACGAGACCCGTATTTTTTGTTTTTTACGGATTCGTATAGAGGAGGCTCGGTAAAGTAAAAACCATTTTTCAAAGCCCCCCCCCCGCCCCCCTTCTTCCCCCCTTTAGGCGGATCTCGGAATCTAAGAGACTTGGAACATTTTTTTTTTCAGATTCATTTAGAGGGGCAATGCTTTAGTCGAAATACTTGTGAAATCCCCCCCCATCACCACCCCCTCTTTTTTTTTTTTTTTTTTTTCACAAGCTCGCGAGGTGCTTGCACCTCGCGCAACACGCAAATACTAAACCCCCCCATCACCCCCCCCCCCCTTTTTTTTTTTTTTTTTTTGTCACAAGCACGCTAGGTGCTTGCTTCTCGCGCAACACGCAAATACTTTTTTTTTTCACAAGCACGCGAGGTGCTTGCACCTCGCGCAACACGCAAATTCTAGTTATACTATATAAAGCTAAATTACCACTCACTCACTGACATAATTGTTCTCCCAGATGGTGGATGGGGAGGTGGGTATATTTTGACAGATTCGTAAACAAGTAACTCTCAAACCTACGGGAAAAGTGCCAAACCTCCCGTTTTCCCTCCCCTTCTCCCCCCTCCATATCGTATCTCGGAAACTACGAGACCGGTATTTCTTTTTTTTACGGATTCGTATAGAGGAGGCTCGGTAAAGTAAAAACCATTTTTCAAAGTCCCCCCCCCCCCGCCCCCCTTCTCCCCCCTTTAGGCGGATCTCGGAATCTAAGAGACTTGGAACATTTTTTTTTTCAGATTCATTAAGAGGGGCAATGCTTTAGTCAAAATACTTCTGCAACCCATCCCCCCCCCCCCCTTTTTTTTTCACAAGCACGCGAGGTGCTTGCACCTCGCGCAACACGCAAATACTAAACCCCCCCATTTTTTTATTTCCACTAGCACGCGAGGTGCTTGCACCTCGCGCAACACGCAAATACTAGTATAACTATAAATTTAAAACTTAAAGTTACAAAATTCCCAAATAGTTGCCCCTCAACTCAGGTAGATATGCTAAGCCACTTGAAACTTTGAAGTAAGCTTATCAGCTAAGTTCAATGTGAGGAAGTGAGGAATGCAAGAAATAAACAAAAACTGGTTATGATATGATTTGACCAACTTTATTTTGAAGGCATAGTTTGCTAGTACTTAAAATAAAAATATTATAATTTGGTCTGGGTAAAATGTCTAAAACATATCTTAAGTTAAGTAAAAAAATGCATATTTTTCAGGAATGGTGATCTTAGTAAACCTACCGAAGGTCCGCAAGGAAGGATGAACAATATTCAATGTTGGGCGCAATTAACAGAAATGTTAAATGCTGATTCAACTGGCAATACAAAAACAGCTGAAAAATGGAGAAAGGTGTGTGTGTCATAATTTTATTTTTGTTTTGTATTGTTTAGATTCAATGTTTGTTTTGTTCATGCATTTCAATTGTCATATGTAACTTTGGTGATGGTCTATGCTTTGTGTGCAGGTATGGAGTGATTTGAAAAATAATACCAAAAAGAAATATGCTCGCATACATAGAGATGCTACTGGAACTGGTGGTGGTCCTGCTAGTAGAATTAGATTATCTGATTTGGAAGAAAGAGTTTTAAATATAGTAGGCTTTCAAGCAGCCACTGGAATACCTGATATTGAAGAAATTGGCTTGTATCAGGTTACATATTTTCTTATATTACATTTTTATATTAACTTATTGATCAGCATTATCCTAATCCTGATATCTATACTAATATTATAAAGCGGAAAAGTTTGTTTGTTTGTTTGCTTGAACGCGCTAATCTTCGAAAGTACTGGGTGGATTTGAATGCAATTTGGTATGGAAGTAGCTTGAAGCTTGAGGAAGGTTATAGGCTACATTTTACGCGACTGCAAAAAAGGAGAGTTATGTTTTTACCGTGATAGAATCCACGGGAGCGAAGCCCCGCGTGAATACTAGTACTAGTATATTATAAATGTGAAAATAAGTTTAGTACATGAGACATGGTCTTCTCACTTGGAAAAAGACATGGCATACCTTTCATTCTTATATTCCCACGGGATCGAAATAAACTCAGGTGGATCCGCAGGGTGCAGCTAGTAATTTTAACCACCATTTTGTTTTAATACTATGCTAGTATTGTTAAAACCTGGACAATATAATATCTTTTTCTTTATCATCATTTTGTAGGTCCAGCATAAAAACATAGCTAATAATTAACAATTTTGTTATTTTAAACCTTTAACTTTAATAATAAAATTTTCAGGAGGACATTCACCCAATTCCAGTATTGATACAGGAGCACTCAGAAGTTCCAGAAGCTACAGAAAATAGTAAGTTTCCAGAATAACTTACACCATTTATCACTTAAAAATAAATATATTATCAAAACAGCCATATTTCCATGAAGGGCTAGTCAAAAAGTGATGCACCCACATAAAATATCGTGTTATTAGGTGCCATGGAGGTGATCATATTGCTATTTACTGGGAAAACTTCAAAATCTGAGTTGCAAATCAAGTTTATAAAATTCTCAACAACACTACCTTGGCAATTGAACCTCATGATTCAGTCAAAATTTGCGACCACAAACGATATTGTCAGGTTTTTTATTGTATAAAAAGTTGTATTGGTATTCTGTTTAATTTCAGCTTTTGCTACGTGGAGTCAAACAGCGATTAGTGCCAGTGATCAACCGGCCCAGCTGCCTGAGGGTGAGATAGAGCCGCCACCACCTGTGCCCAGTGGTAGCAGAAGTGCACAGAACATAGAAATAATTGAACGCCAGATGCCCCATGTACAAGATACGCCGCCCATCCCTGAAGCCCCTCAAATACCGACTCCTCTGCCTGCAACTCCACGGCGAAGGCGCCGATTGCTTCACACCGTGCCCTCACCCACTCGTAGGAGAACTCGCACTCAGACTCAGTCAGAATTGGCAAGACAGGCGTTTGTTAATTCTGACAGTCAGTGGCGGGTTTTTCAACAGAAATGTGAGGAGGAACGGTTGAGATTAAGGGAGAAAGAAATACACCAACTAGAACGGTGGATGGATCTATTTGCTCAATTTATCGTTTTAGCAAATAGATTAGTAGATATTTGTGACAAATGATTAGACCTCACGCTTGGTGCAGTGTCTAAACTGATCGCACAGATGCTTTTTTTTATTGTAAGTTAGTGTAGTTAGTTAGTATTTGATTTTACTGTTTATAATAATTGTTGTGTTCCTTATTATATTACATTTTTAGTTTTTAAATTTAAAATGATGACTGATTATTAATAGTTTTAATTGTTAAAAATTTCAATTCTATCTGTAAGTTTTCTATTTTCTATAATGTATAAAAATGATTCAATATATATTTTTAAGAAATATTAAAAATCGTATTTTATTTGACAAAAGGTTAAATAAACGAAATAAACAAAGTTGGTTTATAAAAAATCTTTAATTAGAATTTAAGTTAATATTTATCAGAAGCCTCCTAGCTAGCTGATCACGTAATGCTCTGCCCACTAGTAAATCGCTAGACGTTTCATTTTCTTGAAATACTTCCATATTATGCTCGTACGCTGTAAAGAAAATAATTTTGAATCAGTTATGGGAGCAATGTTATTTTTACCGTACTACGGTGAGTCAAAAAGAAGGGTTATCTTAATGTATAAACAACATAATTATTATATAGTTAGGAATACAAGATTAATTATTTAAAAACTTTTAGATATTATATTTTAGAAATTACCTCCAGTTTGTAGGGAAACCCCATCTGGGTCAGGAACATTATATTTTATAGCAATGTTATGTAAGACACAACATGCTGTAATAATTTGTGCGCATTTATCTGGCCTGTAATGCAAGGTCCTGTCTTTACTTAAACAACGCCAACGATTTTTTAGCCTGCCAAAAGTGTTCTCAATAACGACTCGGGCTGATCCATGAGCCTTATTAAAGTTATCCTCCACAGAATTGGGCACTGGATCTAAGTATGGTGTCATCAACCAAGGCCTCTGAGGGTAACCGGAATCACCTTTAAATAGGAAAAATTAAATTATCACCCACCTCAATATAAATGTTCTATTACATAAGTAGGTATTATGTTAACTTACCCAAAAGCCACACAATCTCATTATTTCTATGTAAATTCTGCATGAAGTCATTGACATTACTGTTTTGCCAAATAAATGCATCATGGGCTGCTCCTCCAAATTTTGCATTTAAGGACAAAATCCTACAGTCAGAGTCGCATATCTACAATCAAAAAAAATATGAACCTAGGAATACTTATTAATAATTTTATCAAAATAAATAGTCATTTTAATATATATATATATATATATATATATATATATTTACCATTTGAACATTCAATGAGTGGTAATGTTTTCTGCAGAAATATAGGTGTTCTTCCTCTTTGATTGGAGTAAATATTTTAAAGTGGCTGCCGTCTACACATCCTATTATTCCAGGGATTTTGTATTTACAATAAAATCTGAAAAAGTAAGAAAGAACTTAATTCGTTGTATTACTTTTATTAATTTAATAACCAGTAGTATTTTTAACATTACCTTTGCTTTATAATATTCCTTTCTTGTCTTGTTGTTGGAAACTTTATATATTTTTTCAAAACTGTAGGATGATTTAGTGCTGCAGTCACTTCTTGAATGTATACACTAATTGCTTCTTGAGATAAATGATTGGCTTCTCCAATAACTCTTTGATAGTCACCATTCGCAAAAAATAACAAAGAACATAAAACCTGTAAGTAAGAAAATTCTCACAAATAAAAATTATTGTATTTTGTTTTGAGATAGCTGCATTATCATTGGTTCATTGCAGAGAGTATTTAACCTTAAGATTTCTAATCAGTGGTTCATTGGTACCAACTTACTTTTAGTTCTAAAGAAACTCGTTGTGTTGACTTCAAATCCGTAACATTATTTAATAATATGCACAAATCTTCAAACGCGTCTTTTGAGAGTCTGTAAAGTTTAATAAACTTTCTTTCACTAATATTTTTCAATTGGTAGCCAACATGACTTCTCATGTTGGCTTGAAATTCACGTTGTTCACGTCGTTGATCTTCAAATTCAGCAGCCACTAACATATTCCACGCTAAATATGTTCTTGCAGACATTATTACAACTTTATTATACTAAAAACGTAATTTTTTTTTAAACGTAAGTTAATGTAAACACATGTTTCACACGCCAAAATGCCAGTGAGCAACGTAACTACTACCGTAAGCGTATCGTTCGCTAGCGCCTGTCGAATCAGAGAGTATATAAATCACTATGTGTCGAATTAGTGACTCATGGTACCGTTTTGTATGGTGACAGCTAAAAAACGTTAGTGGCTATCGTATAGATTACGTTAGGTTTTAAACTTATCGTAATCTATAGTGCTCATGGTACGAATTTTAATTCTTTCTGTGACCGCTAGGGGCGCTATACAATATTTCATACAAATAATTTACGGAGACGCTAGCGAGTTTTGGTTGCGTAAACTCATGGTAGAGGTACAGAATGGTCACCCATGTGTGCTCGTTAGTTGTAGTAAATAACTGTTACTTTTTGAGTTTGGTTGGTAGTGGTGAAGGCTTATGGTGAACGCAGACCTAGCCGCGCCGCACGCGCCGCAGTCTTTGCATTCGAATTCTTTATATGAAGTTCTATGCAACCTCGCACACCTACCCGCGCCGCAGTCGCTGCAGTCCCTGAAACGACCGAACTCCCCTAGCCGCAGCTGATGACGTCACCCGCACGCAGCGCGGATGACGTCATTCGCATCCACGGCGCGCAGTGTTCCCAGAGTTATAAAGTAGACAGAGTATCTCTGTCAACGGTTTATAATAAAATTACTTATTCTCGTATAAATAATTACTTGCTTATTCCCTATTATAGCACCTACAGATAAAATTACACAAAAGAGCAAAATACCAATACCAAATACAGATTTTATACAGATTTTTTAAATCTTTGGATAGATAATGCTTTCAAAAATCTGGCAACACTGACGGGAACGACTGCAGCGACTGCGGCGCGGATAGATGTGCGAGGCCATTAACAAAAAGCGATGACTGCGGGGACTGTAGAGACTGCGGTGCGGCTAGGTCTGCGTTCACCATTAACACGTGCTTTTGTCAGTGCTAAGATTTTTTTCGATTTTGGTGTTATTTTAGTGTGAATCCAGGTCGAAACAGGTCTTTGTGTGTGTGTTTAAGGGTTTAAGGTTTGTAGTTAGTTGTATTTGTCCTTTTTGTTTGCTATTTTATTTATTTTTGACAACCATAATTACCCAAAATGAGTTCCAGCAAACCACCTGATCCTGACCCCCCTGATAAACTATTTGACCTCTCCCCGGGTCTTACTATTACCCTCCCCCATGATATAGGAATACCCACCCAAGACCTAAGTATGGATACGCAGACCGCCAGTCGTAAAAGGACCGCTGGTTCACCTCCCACTGTGTCTGATACAAAATTAAAGGTTTCGAAAAGTACAATTGGTCGATATTTATACACAGTGAGAGATAATCCACCCTACATTGTCCATGTATCACTGAAAGATCAACAGACATCAGGTACTGTGCTACAATCTGTTAAGTTTGGTATGTTTTTGACAATGAATAATATAATAATAATAATAATAAATAAATAAGCTGGCAACACTAGCCGTCAAATCAAGTTTTGTTTTCTGTTCGTACAAAATAAATCCGCAAAAAACTGTGATACGTTTTCCCCACCCAAATTTTTCAACTTATACGAAAAGAGGACCGATTGAACCAAGAAAAATAATATCAACTTAAAAAACCACCAATATTATAATGAAAATGAAGAAAAATATTCCATCGGCAACTGTCAAATCCTCTGTCATTGTCACCAATAATGAAAAAATGCGAGAAATAGAAATAATGTAAACAAACAAAACTTGGATGATGCTAACGAGAGCAGCTTCGCGACGTGCACGCCCACCATCCCCGGACCTGGTGCTCAGCTCCGCCTCGCCGCCGCCGGACTTAGGATTACCAATGTCACCGGCGGCTGCAGCCGCGTCGAGCTCGAGCGACGAGTATTTCTCTCCGCCGACGTCGCCAACACCTGTGCGTCGGCAGGGGAGAGGCCGGCCACCGAACAGCCTGGGACTTAGGAGCCAACCGGCCCCGAGTCGGGTCCCCGCTGCCGGTGGTGTGCAGCGCATGAGATGGACTCAGTCCATAAACGAAAACGTCATGCGCGTGATGGATTATTCAAATAATTTCATTTGGTTTATTACATTAACTCAAGTTTATTTCTTTAATTGAACACAAATTAAAATATCACTATAATAATTATAACCTTTTTAACATGTGATACACAAAATTTAACTATTTATTATCAAAACATTGTAAACACTATTACGAAACCTATTTATAAGATAAGAGTTTAAACTGTTCTTTCATTGTTGTCTTGTATAACAGAATATTTAAACGTTATTTAAAAAATAACGTTGCTTGTTTACTAATTCTGTCATCGTAAGACTAATATGTAATTGAACTAATTAATTTCAACATATTTACTGTATTTTTATATCATTTAATCATAGTTTAATGGTAAAATACAAAGGTTAACAAATCTGTTTTAAAATCGTACGATATGACGTCACTTGTTTACCACTGTGTATAAAAGCCGCCGCTCAGTCGTTCTAGACACAGTCAGTCACTCAGTCGCTCTGGAGCAGTCGCACCGAACGGACCTAAGTTAAGTGAACTTGTGTTGTTTCTAACTTTTATTAATATTTTTATGTGTAGAATTGGTATAAAAATCCTGTCGTATTGCTATTGTATTTGAATATAAATTAATTATTTTGTATTTGTTACTTTAATGTGACAGTGTTATTAATTGATAATTGTGTGATAATTTAATGAACATTTGGTATTAATTCTATAAATAACTTGACTTATATAATATGTAATGGAGTAATGAAATAGTAGATACACAAGTAAATAAAGCTAAAAGTTATAACGATAGTAATCACATTGTGGTAATATTGTAAAGTACATATAGTGAATTGATGTTTATGTGAAAATGAATTATGTTTTGAAAAGAGTAACTGTGGAGTTTCTTGCCGGCTCTTCTCCATAGATAACTACCTTCCGAACCGGTGGTAAATTAATAAACTGATATTGCTATACAGACTACTAATTATTTCTATAAAACACCTAGTAATCATGGTAATACTGATTAATAGGTAATTAATCGGTAAATACATATAAATTGATATTGATAATTAATTAATTCTAGAAATAACAACATTCTCTACATATCTTTATATCTATATATCTTCCATTTCTGACATCAGAAGTGGGATTGTTCACAGCCCACTTATTTTGTTTCGGTTTATTGAGTCTTGGTTCATAGTCCATGTGATTTTATTTTAAGAATAAAATATTCAAGTACCCTCGTACTTGAATATAAGTCACGATTGTCCGATTGTTTAACTGTACATTTGTTTTAGGCCTTGATGTTATTTCAAGTAGAGGGTACATGTATGTCACTATTGCCCTAATTCTAATGCATTGTGTGAAAAGTTTCAGAATGGATCCCGCAATATTGGAAGGCCTCTTCATCCGTGATGCTGTCTCGGGCTATTGCCGCCGTTCAGATGATGATTTGGTGCTTCCGGACCTTGATCCAGTAGCCAGTGACAGCAATTCAGCCTGATGGTGCCATAACATCAAGGAACCTTGTGAATAACCTTGATGGACCAGCATGAAAACAGTTACAAAAGCCGATGATAACGGGAGTCAAGTAAGAAAAAAAAAAAAAAACAATTAAATAAGTTTGAACCAATTTTAGCAGTTAGAACGATATGTATTCACTGTAACTAAATGCCTTAGTATGTTTTGTAGTATGTTTGCTGAATAGTCAGATGGGCCGAACGGTCTATGTATAATTCAAGGATTGGTTATCACAATGATACAAACATTTACCGTTTTCTCTCCTTTGCGTATACTAAATCATGTTAAATAATAAGTAACCTTTATTTTGCTACTACCAAGTTTCTGTTCTAAAACATGTTAAAAAAAAAAAATACTTAATAACGTCACATTTTTTTTTCTCTCGATAATTTGATTTGGATGAGGCAGTTGTGTATTAAAGCAGATACCTGCTGTCCAGATCCGTTAATAAAAATGAAATTCATTTCATTATGACAAACTGAATTTGAAATTGAACTGAATTAACATGAATTAAATTAAATCTAAATAATTAAATTAACATGAATTAAATTAAATCTAAATAAATTAAATTAACATGAATTAAATTAAGTCTAAATAAATTAAATTAACATGAATTAAATTAAATCTAAATAAATTAAATGAACATGAATTAAATTAAATCTAAATAAATTAAATTAGAATAAATTAAATTAAATCTAAATAAATTAGATTAAAATAAATACAATGAATTAAATTAAAATATATTTAAAAAATTAAATTAAAAGAATTAAAATAAATACGAAAAATATAATTAAAAGAATTAAAATAAATACAAAAAATTAAAATAAAAAAAAATTAAAATAAATACAAAAAAAATATTAAAAAACATTAAAATAAATACAATAAATTAAATTAAAAAAAAATACAATAAATTAAATTACAAAAAATACAATAAATTAAAAAATAATACTGTAAATAAATTAAACTAAATACAATAAATAAATTCAATAAATTAATTAATATAATAAAATAAATAAATACTGTCGGTCATAAAATTCATTAATACTTATGTCTTTTTAACTAGAAATAAAAGTGAATTTACGCTTAAAATGGCTGACGTTTCCCTCATTCTTCTTCTTCTTCACCCTTTGGCAATGTAATATATAGTTTTGGAGCCATTAAACTATTTGTAACTGGTCACAACGACGTTTTCTATTTACTCTAGAAAATTTATGTAAATTATTTTTGACGAACATGTATATTTCGTATATATATATAATGAGGGAACTGTTAATATTTTAGTATCTTTAAAGAGTATTTTGCAACTGTCTGTACTCTTTAAATTACAAATCGCTCTAATGCATCTTTTTTTGGAACTTAAATACCGTATCTTTATCTGTTGCATTACCCCAAAATATAATTCCGTATCTCAATGTTGAGGTAACCAGGCCGTGATATGCTGTTAAGACTATTGTTTGATTTGTTATTTTACTTAACATATGCAAGGCATATTAATTTTTCTTTAATTTAGTACACACATTGTAAATATGTTTATGCCATTTCAATGTGCTTTCTATATTTAATCCGAGCAATTTCGTCACTTTGGTCTCATTAATAGTTTTGTCATCGTAACTAATTGAAGTTCAGATTCCGGAAAAGCCTCTGTTGGAAATTCATTATAACTGTCTTGTCTAGATTTATTACCAAAATTATTATTCTGTAGCCAATTTACATCCGATTTTATGCTAGAATCAATATCCGTCTAGTGCACTTAATTCATCACTATTAAAAAGTAAAGTACTATCATCTCCAAACTAGTCATTGGATAAATGGAAGCTGTTGAAAAGTCATTAGTGTAACCAAACGTTACAGTTCTCTGGTCAGATTTGAAAAATATATCTGTTTTTTTTTTTCACTACTCCTGACTACTACAGTTATTTGCTGCCTATTACTAAAATAAGATTCGATTAAATTTAATACGTTTCCTTTTGTTCCATATTCGTTAAGTTTATTTACTAGTATTTTATGATCTACGCGATCAAAAGCTTTTGACATATCCATGTAAAGCGCTAGAGTTGGTAGTTATTTTGTCGACTCTGCTGCTGTTTGCAAGAAATCGTATATGGCTGCATCAATAGATTTTTTTTTCTAAAGCCTTTCTGGATTATCAACTAGTAAATATATTCCTCAAAGTATGGAGTAAGTTGGTTAGATATTGCTGAATTAGAATGAATTTAAATAAATTTAATTTTATTTATTTATTAGGGAATAACAAACAGTAACACATTTTTATAAAATCATAACAAATAAATGTAAGTTAATGTGCTCCCACACCGTTATCCACAAATTATATATTAGGGACGTGGCATAAATTTTAAAATGTTTCTTTTTTTTCTAACTAAAGTGTGCTATATTATACAAAACAATATTACTTACTTAATAATGCATATTATTTTGTTATCATTATTATTTGTTTGTCACTTATTACCGGAGAAACGATAAGCTTTACGAATGAGTAAAGTTAGCAAAAGTAAATAAATTCAATAATAACAAGAAAATCAATAAAATTAGTGTTAATATTAATTAAATTATTTCTTATAATTCTATCATAATATTAAAAAATAAAAATATAATAATATAAAATATAATAACATAAAATTGGATTGTAGTTAAATAATTAAATATCAATGGTTACTATGGTTTCCTGGGAAATAAAAATATCTATATAAACAAAAAGAGAAGTCCTTACTGACCGACTCATCAACGCCTAGCCCAAACCCTTGGACCTAACAGCTGAGATTTTGCTCAGAGGTTCCCTTTTTATTGTAAACAAGGAATAGGGAAGGATTTTTTTTTTTTGAAATTCATAATTTCCCCAGAGGTTACGTGAAAATTAATTTAAATAGAGGATCAAAGTTTGTATTGTTGAGGTAACCATGATTTTTGTTTTTAAATCTTTATTATAATCATAAGTCATTATAGTTTGTTTGTAATGTTGAATGTGATTAATAATATATTTCTAATGACCATAATTGGAACACAATGAGTTAAATGATAGTTAGATATGTTTCCGCTGCTCGCTCTTTTATTCGGTGCTTGCCTATCCCACTAGCAGCGGGTGGAGGGGGCATGACACATCTATGCAATTGGCAAAACATAAACAAGCTCATAATTAAAACATAGAAAATAAGAATGAAATGAAAAGACGTTGAGGTAAGAAAATATTATTAATCACACTTGACAATTCTTTGTACTTCAAGACCAAAATCGTTAATGACGTATAATGAAATAAGTGTTGAAACTATATACATCGTTTCTAATTTGTGTTCAATTAACGATGTTTGTTTGAAATTATTGAATATAATCTTATAAAAAATATAGAGGTTATTATAGACTGCTTAGGCCCTGCTCTGATACCTTTCTGAAATTCATGCACAGCAGGTGATAGGACTGGTATCTCAAGGACAGAGGCTGTTGTAGACTGCTGAGGCCCTGCCCTGATACCTTTCTGAAATCCATGCGCAGCAGGTGGTAGGACTGGTATGTCAAGGCCGGCGGCCATATGTAGACTGCTGAGGCCCTGCCCTGATGCCTTTCTGAAATCCATGCGCAGCAGGTGGTAGGACTGGTATGTCAAGGCCAGCGGCCATATGTAGACTGCTTGGCAGCCCTGCCCTGATACCTTTCTGAAACTCATGCGCCGCAGGTGATAGGACTGGTATGTCAAGGCCAGAGGCTATTGTATTGATTATAATTAGTTGGTACTTCGAGAGCGAAGTACAGGTCAGTTTGGCCGTGATGGATTATTCAAATAATTTCATTTGGTTTATTACATTAACTCAAGTTTATTTCTTTAATTGAACACAAATTAAAATATCACTATAATAATTATAACCTTTTTAACATGTGATACACAAAATTTAACTATTTATTATCAAAACATTGTAAACACTATTACGAAACCTATTTATAAGATAAGAGTTTAAACTGTTCTTTCATTGTTGTCTTGTATAACAGAATATTTAAACGTTATTTAAAAAATAACGTTGCTTGTTTACTAATTCTGTCATCGTAAGACTAATATGTAATTAAACTAATTAATTTCAACATATTTACTGTATTTTTATATCATTTAATCATAGTTTAATGTTAAAATACAAAGGTTAACAAATCTGTTTTAAAATCGTACGATATGACGTCACTTGTTTACCACTGTGTATAAAAGCCGCCGCTCAGTCGTTCTAGACACAGTCAGTCACTCAGTCGCTCTGGAGCAGTCGCACCGAACGGACCTAAGTTAAGTGAACTTGTGTTGTTTCTAACTTTTATTAATATTTTTATGTGTAGAATTGGTATAAAAATCCTGTCGTATTGCTATTGTATTTGAATATAAATTAATTATTTTGTATTTGTTACTTTAATGTGACAGTGTTATTAATTGATAATTGTGTGATAATTTAATGAACATTTGGTATTAATTCTATAAATAACTTGACTTATATAATATGTAATGGAGTAATGAAATAGTAGATACACAAGTAAATAAAGCTAAAAGTTATAACGATAGTAATCACATTGTGGTAATATTGTAAAGTACATATAGTGAATTGATGTTTATGTGAAAATGAATTATGTTTTGAAAAGAGTAACTGTGGAGTTTCTTGCCGGCTCTTCTCCATAGATAACTACCTTCCGAACCGGTGGTAAATTAATAAACTGATATTGCTATACAGACTACTAATTATTTCTATAAAACACCTAGTAATCATGGTAATACTGATTAATAGGTAATTAATCGGTAAATACATATAAATTGATATTGATAATTAATTAATTCTAGAAATAACAACATTCTCTACATATCTTTATATCTATATATCTTCCATTTCTGACACGCGCATATTATGGGTCTACAGAGGGGGGAACTAACCTCACTGCGTATCGTGTCAGGATGCTGTCTCTGTTCCAGGACCTAGAACCAGCTGTCAACGTCTCGGCCCAACGACTGTCGGATCAGGTGCGGGTCATCCAGCGTAGCCACAGGCTGGATGACGCAACACTTGATAGGCTGCGCTCAGAGGTACTGAGCAACCATATCATCTCGTCCCCGACACAAGCCGTGGTACAAGCGCCCACTAGTAGCGCAATGACATCGCGGCTCTATAGTCATAATAATGAGCTAGATGATAGGGTTGTCACGGTAAGTAGCCAATGCAACGATCGACTGAGGAGCGCACTGGAGGATGCGCTTCGCGAGTATAGATCAGCTCCGCCGGAACTTAGACCCCGGTTACCACGGTTACCTATGCACAAAAAAAAATAGGGCGCTGGTGTGTGCTTTGGACTCGCTGCTTGAGAACATTTTTGAGAGCAGCGAAAACCTTGTTGATACGCACTCAATCCTGTATTGCGGGGCTGTTGCAGCATGTCGCTTAGCTAACGTTAAATTCCCTAATAACGACGAAGCTATTCGACCAAAACCTGCTGTACCAGCCTGGCAGTATAGGATCGAGAGGCGTATCAATGAGGCCAGAACACTCATCGGCAAACTATACTGCTTCAAGGAAGGCAATGCACGCCCACGTGTTATGCGTTTTGTACGGCGGGCTTTCTCGGGGACTGGAATCAGCCCTCGAGAATACACACCCCACATTACGGAGCGCATTGACTTCCTGAAGCAGAAAATTTGTGCATGGGCAAGCCGTATCCGACGGTTTAAGCGGCGGGTTGAACGGTACTCACAGAATCGCATGTTCCAGAGCGATGAGAGGTGGGTATACAGAGCTTGGGAGCGACCCAATCAAAATGTGACTGACGTGTGCCGCCCGGATGATACCGCCACGAATTTATTCTGGCGCAACATCTGGTCGGTACCCGTCTGTCATGTTGAGGGTGACTGGATGCGTGAAGTTGAACGCGTATGTGAAGCTGTACCACAAATGGATAAAATAACCATCAATAAGTCTGATGTAGCCAAAGCAGTTCATCCGTTACCAAACTGGAAGTCTCCAGGACCGGATGGACTGCACAACTTCTGGCTCAAGTGGTATAGCAGCTCGCACGCGCTTTTGGCTTCTCAATTCCAGGCATCCTTAGAGGCTGGGTCTCTACCAGAGTTTCTTACTACTGGCTGTACCCACCTGCTCCATAAGAGTGGTAGTCCCATGGAACCCAAAAACTATAGACCGATTACTTGTTTGTCTACGGTCTATAAGGTTCTTACGTCCATTCTGAGAGTGAAAATAAATATGCACATTGAGTGCAACTCAATTATGTCCGCTTCTCAGAATGGATGTAGGAAAGGGTCCCGTGGCACTAAGGAGCTACTCCTCATTGACATGGCCATTAGCCAACAGGTTCGTCGATCCCGCAAAGATCTATCAACATGCTGGATAGACTACAAAAAAGCCTATGACTCTGTTCCTCATACCTGGCTCATGAAGGTGCTAGAGCTTTACAAAATAGATCCAACTCTACGCACCTTCCTTGAGTCATGTATGAGGCAATGGAAGACGGTACTTCGCTATCCAGGATGTCGACCGATCCGAGGGAATGATGAGCCTATATGGATCAGACGGGGAATATTTCAGGGTGACAGTTTGAGTCCACTTTGGTTTTGCTTGGCTCTGAATCCTCTAAGCACAATGTTAGAGGACTCAGGCCTGGGCTATCGGTTGAGAAGAGGAGGTCAAAGTATATCCCACCTCCTTTACATGGATGATTTGAAACTCTTTGCCCCCAACAACTTGCAACTGATGGAACTACTGAAGGTAACTGAAACTTTCAGTAGCGCCATCAAGATGGAATTTGGTGTGGACAAATGCGCAATCATGCATGTAAAACGAGGAGAGATTATGGAATCTGAGGGAATTCAACTTTCAGACTCCATACACCTTAGATCTCTCTGCTTGACCGAAACTTATAAGTATTTGGGTATGTCGGAAGCTTTGGGCATTAATATTGCTGACATGAAGCAATCGTTGAGGGAGCGCTTCTTTGGCCGCCTGACAAAGGTATTAAACAGCCTTTTGTCGGGAGGAAATAAGGTGCGCGCCTTCAACGGTTGGGTCATGCCGGAGTTGATGTATTCTTTCGGCATACTCAAATGGACTCAAACCGAACTGGACGCCCTGGATAGGAGGGTCCGCACACTGCTAACCGCAAATCGGATGCATCACCCACGATCATCGGTGATGAGACTGTACATCCCGCGGAAGTGTGGAGGTCGAGGCTTTTTAAACGCCAAAACTCTCCACAACCGCGAGATTTGCAGTCTCAGGGAATATTTCCTTCAAGCCGATGTGGGTATGCACCGAGATGTGGTTGCAGTGGACAAGGGACTCACCCCGCTGACCATGGCTAAAGAGAACTGGCACAAACCTGTTATACTCACCGCAGATGACCGCAAGGTTTTGTCTGTGCAATTATGGACGAAGTTATCTTGACGAATAATTACCGGAGACATATTATGAAGGACGGGACGATTGACGTGTGTCGGGCATGCCATCATCCTGGTGAGTCCATCAGACATATTGTCTCCGGTTGTTCTCGTCTTGCTAGCGGCGAGTACTTGCATAGACACAACCAAGTAGCCAGAATTATTCATCAGCAACTTGCTTTGAAATACAAACTTGTCGATTCTGAGGTACCGTATTACAAGTATGTGCCCGACCCAGTTCTCGAAAATGACCATGTCACGTTGTACTGGGATCGGTCTATCATCACTGACAGGACTATTGTTGCCAATAAGCCTGATATAGTGGTAATAGACTGATTAGTGCGCCGCGCAATGATAATCGATGTTACCATCCCACATGACGAGAATCTCGTGAAAGCTGAGAAAGAGAAACACATAAAGTATCTCGACTTAGCTCATGAGGTTGTTGCCATGTGGAATGTGGACTCGGCTGTCATTGTGCCGATTGTCATGTCAGTCAATGGGCTGATAGCTAAAAGCTTCGACGACCATCTGTCGAAGCTGGCGTTGCACAGCTGGATAAAGGGCCCGATACAGAAGGCAGTTCTCCTCGATACGGCTCGCATTGTGAGAAGGTTCCTTTCTCTGGGGACCTAACCACCGGTAGCTTGGACCCTGCTTCCGACACCGATGGACTGCCATTTTTATATTTTTAAATGTTTTTTTTGTAAGTTTTTATAGAAAAATATTTAAAAATGTAATTTTTGAGATATGTGTTGAATAAAGGAAATAATAATAATAATATTCCACAACTTTTTCACACAACGCCATCTAGTCCCAAACTAAGCAGAGCTTGTGATATGGATACTAGACAACTGATAAACATACATATATATTTCTAAATACATACATATTATAGATAAATTACACCCAGACAAAGAACAAATGACCGTGCTCATCACACAAACATTTGTCCTAGGTGGGAATCGAACCCACGACCTTGCGCATAGCAGTCAGGACCACTGACCACTATACCAACGGGCCTGTAATATGAATAACATACGTCTCGATGGGATCAAACGTATTGGCAGAAATCGCGTATCGGTTGAGTTTAAGTCGCATCAGGATGCAAACAGTTTTCTCAACAACAAAATACTTACCCAACATAACTACATTGCAACAATTCCACAATACAATATCTCTAGAATGGGTATTGTTAGAGATATTCCAGTAGAATGGTCTGATGAAGACATAATTAAAAACATCCAGGTCCCAGAAGGGTGTGGGGCTGTCATAAAGACCAGAAGGATGAGCCGTAGGGTGTCCTCTTCTGGTGTGACGGAATGGAAGCCTACACAAACCATTGTACTCACATTTGACGGACAAGTGCTTCCTAAACTTGTTTACAGCTTCTTCTCTGCTCTACCAGTTGAGAGATACACCTACCCTACTATTATGTGTTTCCACTGTTGTCGATGTGGCCATACCCGCACTCTCTGTCGCTCGAAACCGAGATGCTATAAGTGTGGTGCAGATCATCCAGGCGATGGATGTGAAGTCACCCAGGAATTGAGCTTTTGTGTTTCGTGTACTGGAAACCATTTTGCAAATGATAGTTCTTGTCCTGAATTGGGCCGACAAAAGAGCATCACAGCTCTTATGGCGGAGAAGTCAATCTCATATGTGGAGGCAAGCCGTGTTTTCCCACCTGTTTCCAAATCATATGCAGATGTTTCCAAGTCTTCCACTCATAAATATGTAAGAACCAGTAATTCCCTATCCCAGTCATCAAGCCCAATACATCCTACTCAAACATCATACCGTCAAACGGTCTTCCAAAAGCCTAAACCCCGCACCCCTCTTTCACCTGGCTATAATAATCAAGCCCACCAAGAACTTACCCGAAACTATTCCTTCTCCCCAATTGGCAACGGCTGTGCCTATCCAGCAGATATTGCACAACCAATGCCAGTCTATGGCCACTCTGACAACTCCAAAAATATTTTAGAGTTAATAACTAATATGTTAATGTCAATACTAGCCAGTCCAACTCAAACAATACCTGACCACGTTGCCTTGAAGCTGACATCGATTTTAAATTATATTCAGGATGTTCCATCCCCTGACATTCCTTCAATGGAACGTCAGAAGCATTAATACCAAAAAGTCTGACCTCTCTTTTTTAATAAATAAGTTCAAACCATCAGTCTGCGGCATAGCTGAGACATGGCTCCTGCCTGGAAGTAATTTCAGGCTACCATGTTTTGGCTGTGTACGTAATGATAGACCTGATGGATATGGAGGATGTGCCTTGCTCATCAATAGCATGGTTTCATTCTCCCAGATTCCTCTAACCTTTGTTGGTGATAACCTAAATGTTGTTGCTGTTAAGGTTGAGGATATAAATATTTTTTCTTTTTATATTACGCACCCAAAAATTGAATATGTTCCTGTTATAAAAAAATTGTTATGCAGTGTAAGCGGGCCAATATTGGTCATGGGGGATTTTAATTGTCACCACTACCGTTGGGGTTCAGATACTTGTGATAACTTTGGCATTGGCTTACTTGATATAATCTCTGTGTCATTAACAATGGTGGTCCTACACGCAGATCTGCTCCTGGGCAGAATAATAGCTGTGTTGACTTGACATTCTGTTCACCCAATATATCTAGTCTTCTCATTTGGCGTCGCTTGGATATGACCTATGGAAGTGATCACTATCCTATCATAATTGAGTTCCCTTCCAAAAATACTCCCATCAAAGTTTCTCCTCCTCTTTTAAAACACCAACTCAATGCAGCGGATTGGGATCTGTCTATCAGCCCTGCCAAAAGTGAATGAGAATAATGCCCATGAGTGTTTTTTATCCGTTTCTTCCACTGTCTCCTCCACAGCAGATGATTGCCTCCCTTCCAAAAAACCCCACTCCGGTAGACTTCCTTCCCTCCCATGGTGGGATAGGGAATGCACTAACATGGTCAGGGCCAGGAATGAGGCTGAAAAGACAGTTAATAGCGATATGAACCTGGACAACCTCATTGCTTTCAAGCAGATATTAGCTAAGTCCAGAAAATTCTTTAAAAGGAAAAAACGCGAAGGTTGGGCAAAATTTTGTAGTTCGCTGAGTCCTTCCACTCCGGTTTCGGTAGTTTGGCGTAAAGTTAAACACTTTAGGAGCAGTTTAGCACCCATCTCTTCGAATAATATCACGGAGGAACTGGGATACCGGTTTTTCTCTAAAATCGCTCCAGCTTATGTTCCAACTAAGGAAGACGCCAGTGTTGGCATTGAAGATGTAGACAACCCTGACGACCCTATGAACAAACCATTTAGCTTGGACGAACTAAAAACCGTGTTATCCCATGTAAGAGACTCTGCCCCAGGAGTGGATGGATTCACTTACTCCTTTATTTCTAAAGCGGGTCCAAGAACTCACGAATATTACCTGGATTTGGCTAATTTCTGCTTTACATCCGGCTTCATTCCCACAGAGTGGAAGGTTCAAGTTATTATTCCATTATTAAAACCAGGCAAAGATCCTAATGATCATTGCTCATACAGACCCATCGCCTTATCGTCCATACTCTTAAAACTTTTAGAACATTTAATAAAAAATCGTTTAGTGTGGTTGGTTGAAAACAGGAGACTGCTCCCGGCGACTCAGTTCGGCTTTAGGAAAGGTCTGGGCACGGCTGACAGTGTAGGTATCCTCACGTCAGAGGTCCGACTGGCCCTCAGCAGGAATGAGTCTGTGGTTGCTGTCTTCCTGGATATATCAGCTGCCTATGATTCAGTCCTCCTCCCCAATCTCAGGCACAATACGCACGAGCTGAGAATCCCGGGTAGGATTTCTCGCATTATGGGTAGCATATTTTCCAACCGCACAATTCAATTAAGATTCCCTGGGGCTGACTCCGATCAAAGAACTGTCTGGAGAGGATTACCTCAAGGATCTGTTCTTAGTCCCCCATTATACAATATTTATACAGCTACCTTGCCCTCATCTCTTAACTTCAACTGCAAAATCCTTCAGTATGCTGACGATATTGCTTTGTTGGTCTGTGGCAGTTCCATTCAGGATGCCGCTCTTTCAATGAATGGCTCTCTGTCCTCACTAAACCAATGGCTTCTTGGTCACTGTCTGTCATTAAGTGTGCCAAAGAGTACAGCAGTCATCTTTACCCGCAAGTGTTCTGTACCCCCAATTGATATAAATATTGATGGACAAACCATCCCAGTTAAGAATAGTGCCAAGTTCCTGGGAGTAACTTTAGACTCAAGGTTGACTGGAGTTGATCACATTAACAGCGTGGTTAAAAAATGTGAAAAATCTGTATCAGTTCTCAAGGCCTTGGCTGGGGTTTGGTGGGGAGCTCACCCCTACACCCTTAAACTGATCTACAATGCATTGACCAGAAGTGCGTTAGATTATTGCAGCTTTTTGTTAGAGCCCTGCAACAAAGAAGCTCTTAAAAAATTGATTAGCATCCAGTCAAAATGTTTAAGAATTGTCATTGGGGCCATGAAATCCACTCCCATAAATGCACTTCAAGTTGAATGCGCAGAACCTCCTCTTCACCTTAGGAGACAATACCTGGCAGATCGCTTTCTGACTAAAGTTTTTTCACTTTCATCCCATCCTTTGCTCCCAATTTTACAACAGATTGACCTCTCAATTAATAACTCTCCCTATTGGAATAATAAAACAGTTCCTCTATTGATAAATAGGTACAGAGAGCTTAAACACCTCTCCGCACCAGTTTGTCAATACTCAACTCTCCCGGTCTTCACCACCACATATGAAACGATTAATTTCGAACCCAAAGCCGTTTTGGGACTGGGCATATCAAAGAATTCCCAAAACCCTAGAGATGACTTTGAGTCAGCTGTTAAGCGGTATTGGGAAGGATGGAATTTATTTTTCACTGATGCTTCAAAACTATCTGATACCGAATCCACAGGGGTTGCTGTTTATTTTCAAAATTCAAAAATTGCTTTATTATTTAAATGTCCACCAGAAGCATCAGTATTTACAGGGGAGTGTATTGGTATTTTAGAAGCCATACACTATATAAAATCCCATCAAATAACAAGATCAGTATTTTTTTTAGATTCGCGTAGTAGTATCCAGGCCCTAAAACAAAATCAACTTTACAGCAAAATTAATAGTCAAATCATTATAGATATTAAGAACTTGTTATTTGATTGCTCCCAAAGCGGCTTAGACATCGAGATAGCCTGGATCCCCGGCCATTCGGGTATTGTTGGCAATGAGTGCGCTGATTCGTTAGCAAAGTATGCCACATCGAATCCGGCTGATCGAAAGCACTACGTAGCACAGAACTATGATTTGCAGAATGGTTATTACTAGTTATTATACCAGCACAATTTGACGAGTGTGAGGAACAACAATCTGTTCCTCGCAGGGTGTTGGAAGAGAAACCTGTTTGCAGCACTTCTAAAAATGCAGATGTAAGTGTAATATTTCATAATAATTATGTTCCTTATGGTAATTACCATACAATCTTGACTTTTAAATACAAACTCACTCAATATAAAAAATTGTTGTTATTTCTTTACAGTTACTAGCCCAATTTAATGAATGTGAGGCACAACAATTTTTTCTCACAAAGCACTGGAAGAGGAGCCTGTCTGCAGCACTTCTAGCTATGCAGATGTAAGTATTCTATTTTATAATATGTTACTATAGGTACTTGCTATACAATCTGGTCTTTTGAATACAAACTCGCTCAATATTAAACATTATTGTCATTTCTCCTTTACAGTTACCAGTCCAATTTAATGAATGTGAGGAACAACATTTTGTTTCTCACAAAGCACTGGAAAAGGAGCCTGTCTGCAGCACTTCTAGCTATTCAGATGTGCTATTCAAGTGTTTTATTTTATAATATGTTACTGCATTTACTGTGGGCAGCGTAACTGGTAATTTCAAATTAATTTACGGCAAAAACTTGAACGAAGTTGCAGAAAACTAGAAGTTAATGCGTTTTTTTTTTTTGTTTCAGGTTAAAGCGCTTGAAATTATTCAAAAATTAAAATCAAAATGTGAACATCAGAAGAAAAAAATTAAAACATTAAATGAAAAAGTGAGAAGACAGAGTAAGAAAATCCAGACTATAATCTACATCTGTGCCAAATTTCATCAAAATCCGTTCAGCCGTTCTGACGTGATTGAGTAACAAACATCCATCCATATAAACAAACTTTCGCACTTATAATGATACTAGTATTTGCGTGTTGCGCGAGGTGCAAGCACCTGGCGTGCTTGTGAAAAGAAAAAATTGGGGCGGGGTGATGGGGGGTTTAGTATTTGCGTGTTGCGCGAGGTGCAAGCACCTCGCGTGCTTGTGAAGAAAGCAAAAAAAAAAAAAGTGGGGGGGGGGTGATTGGGGGAGATGGGGGGGTTTAAATAAATCCTTTATTTTCACAAAAGCCATTACAATAATAATAAAATAACCACAAAAAAAAAAGTTTGAACAAAAGGCTTATTCTATGAGGTCCAAAGAGATGGAAATACCCTGACTCCTAAACTAGGTGTAAGTTCCTGTGACTTAGGAGTCAGTGATTCCTCAAAAATTATAACAGCAAAATAATTATGCTTCTTTAGTAGTTTAGTATTTGCGTGTTGCGCGAGGTGCAAGCACCTCGCGTGATTGTGAAAAAAAAAAAAAAAAAGGGGGGGGGGTGATGGGGGGGGGGGGGGGTTGCAGAAGTATTTTGACTAAAGCATTGCCCCTCTAAATGAATCTAAAAAAAAATGTTCCAAGTCTCTTCATTTCCGAGATCCGGCTAAAGGGGGTGAGAAGGGGGCGACTTTGATAAATGGTTTTTACTTTACCGAGCCTCCTCTATACGAATCCGTAAAAAAAAAAACGGTTCTCGTAGTTTCCGAGATACGATAGGGAGGGGGGAAAAGGGGAGGTTTGGCACTTTTCCCGTAGGTTTGAGAGTTACTTGTTTACGAATCTGTCAAAATATACCCACCTCCCCATCCACCATCTGGGAGAACAATTATGTCAGTGAGTGAGTGAGTGAGTGGTAATTTAGCTTTATATAATATAATATCAATAAAATTAGCAAAAATGTAATGTCCAAATTATGTCAAATAGATTTTGTAAAACTAACACCAAAAAGTTTACATACAGATCAGCCATTGAAATTGTCAAAATGTCAAAATAAAAAATTACGTCAATTAAATAAGGACAATAAGTTAATACAGTCTAGTTGTATGTGTCACAGAGAAACTCTTCAAGTGTGTAATAGCACTTCACTATCAAAAAGGACTTTAGCTGTTGCTTAAATGTGTTTAAATTATATATGGACTTTAATGATACAGGTAGTTTATTAAATAGTTTAATTGATCGATATCCTGCAGCATGATTTACTACTTTTAAGTGTGGTTAAGTAAGGATTGTATAGTTTGTATTTTCTTATTATTTTTTTGGTTTTTTTGTTTGTTCAACACGCTCATATTTGATTAATGTGTATATTTGTATAAAATTTGCGCAACGTGCTCTTATTTGATTATTGTGTATACATATTTGTATTTTAGAACTTGAGTATGACTGGGATCAACGGTTTTTACAGTTTTCAATAAATCTGTGTAAAATGATAATTTTCGTTTTATTATGAATGATCGAGCCAAGTAGTAGTACTTAAATAAATAAAAAATAGTGTTAAGTTATATTATTAGTTAATAAAAATAAGTATAGTCTGACAAACGAGGAAAAAGAAACGTATTTTGTATTTATTTATTCTTTTCATTGGTAATTATAGACCTTAGGTACAGGTAATGCAGTCGTGGTATGCTGATCAGTAATAGTGATACTCTAATAAGGCTCCTACACACAATGGCGGATCCAGGGGGGTGGGTCATGGGGGTCATGACCCCCCCCTGGGCTGGGTCCAGGACCTAGGTGGAACGCTAATTAAAATTGTTAAACATAATGTTTTTATATATTTTGTCACAACATAGATTTTATTTAAGTACTTTCAATATTTAATTGATTTAATATAATAATTTTTTTGAAGGCAAACGCATTATTCGGGAACGAACGCATCCAAAATTTGAATTTTACCGCGCCACCGCACGGCCGCCGCCTTTCATATCTCACATTTCGTGTGACACTTGCGCGCGCTTTGTTTCGACTAACGTCTAGCTAGATCTAACCTCAATAGGAACGACTAAACTTTAGTAATAACCTGACCTTGTTATAAAACCATTTCTGACCTTATTTTAAATGGTGATATTGAGATGTACCCTAATATAATTTTTTTATGTATTATGGCTACACTACCTGTTAGTGTAGCGACAGCGAAAATTACGAAAAATCAAATCGTGGCTGAGAGCTTTTATGGTTGAAGAACGTCTAGAACCGGACTGGCACATCTCTACGTCCATAAAGATGATGATGTTCATCCTGGCCGATTTCGGCTATGGCGACTGTATGATGGCTATTTTATTCAAACATTAGAAAGCTCTAATAAGCGCACCGTCGGAGAGCTGAACAATCGCTTGGTTGTTCAGCTCTTCGACGGTGCGCTCATTGGTGACTGGCGTACCCACATTTCGCTGAGAATACCATGTTGCATGTAAGGCACTTTAACACACCTTTCGCACGACAATAGTGTATGGTCGCTGGTGGTCTGACCTTCAACTCGTTTCTTTTTTTGTCCAAATCTTCTCGTCTTAGCGATACAAAATCAGAGACTTGCAGATTAATGAGACGTCTCCAATCCAAACGTTGAGCGGCTTTGTGCTCCCATTGAGATGGTTCGATATTGCATCTTTTCGATGCCTTTTCAGAACATCCTTATATCTTAGGTATTGTCCATCCCATTGACGTTTGCCATATTTGAGTTCTGAAGATGCGTTTAGCCAATCTGTCGTCCGACATTCGCTACACGTGCCACTCCAGCGCGGCTGGCGCCTCATGAGGTAGGTCTCGATACCTCCGACGTTTGCACGACGAAGAACATCCATTTTTCGGACACGATCTTGCCACCGGATGTTCATTATATCTCGCAGACACTTTAAGTGATACCTGTCGAGAGCGCAAATGTGTTTACGGTACAGGACCCATGATTTGGACGAATACAAAAAAAATTGGGAGCACAATGGCCATATTATACACTTTTATTTTGGTGGATAGCTTGATGTCATGCGACCGGATAACTTTAGACCGCAGTTCATCAAAAGCAGCATCAGCAGCTCCTATTCTATCTCTGGTCTAAGTCACACTTTGACGTAATAGTGCTTCCAAGATATTTGAATCTATCGACTTGGTTTAATATATTGTCTTCATAACATACATTAAGTAGTACATTGTCATGTAGCCCTCCTGCCGCCATCACTTCGGTTTTTGAAATTAATTTTAAGCCTAAACTTAGTGCATGCCTCATTTAAATAATTGGTCATAAGATTTTGAAGGCCACTTGCGGAGTCTGTGACGAAACATAAATCGTCGGCGTATACATAATCTCAGTTATAAATGCCACTGAGATTTTCGTAGTCGCTTTAAGTTTCGCCGGGTTGAAAAGACTACTTACTATCCGTGCGAAACTTAATCCCTTAAGGCTTCACGGACTGCAATATCCTACCGATCCTGCCAATTATAGACCAATCGCCTTAACCTCCATACTGTGTAATGGAAAGGTTACTCAACAACAAGATGCTGGCATACCTTGAAAACAATGAGCTCCTCAGTGACCGCCAGTAAGGCTTTCGCCGTGGTTGGTCCACCGGAGATCTTCTTGTGTATGTCACGCACTGTTGGGGCGAGGTCATTGAGAAACACGGTGAAGCCCTTGCGTTATCCCTTGACATCTCAAAGGCCTTTGACAGGGTCTGACACGCTAGTCTGCTGAGCAAGCTTCACGCATGCGGTGTCCCTGCTGGCTTATGCAACTGGATTTCCGACTTCTTGAGTGAGCGGTTGATCCGAGTGGTTATCGATGGCTGCTCATCGGATCTTATGGCAATTAAAGCCGGTGTCCCTCAAGGGTCTGTTCTTTCTGTGACTCTTTTTCTGCTGCATCTCAATGATCTACTTCAGCTGGGAGCAGTTGGGTACGCGGATGACAGCACAGTCTCAGAGAGATACTTATTCAGTTCTAGAGCTGACAGGGACGAAATTGCCACTCTCAGAAAGGCCATGGTAGAGCGCATGAATTTGACATTAAATCTCGTTTCCCAATGGGGTGATGACAATCTGGTCAAATTCAACGCTCTGAAAACACAGGCTTGTCTTTTCAGCGCTAAAGGAAGCCCTTTTGAATTGGCCCCTACTTTCCAAAGTACATCTGTGCCAGTTACCGATTACCTGGAGCTTTTGGGCATGGAGTTGACGTCAGACCTCAGCTTCTGGTCAACCGTCGAGTCCAGAGCTCAGACTGCAGCAAAAAAAAAATGGGAATCCTACACAAGGTGAGGCGGTACTTCACGCCTGGACAGCTTCTAAATCTGTATAAAGCACAGGTCCGTTCCTGCGTGGAGTATTGCAGCCACTTGTGGGATGGCTCTGCAAAGTACCAACTTGCTGCATTGGACTCGATCGAGCGCAGAGCTAAAAAGCTTATAAGCAACGAGGTGCTAGTGGACAACCTTCATAGCCTGGCTCATTGGCGAACCGTTGCTTGCCTGTCGGTTTTCTACAGATTGTACTTCGGGGAGTATGCGCAAGAGCTCCATGACCTGATTCCTCCATCTCCCTTTCACTACCGGTCTACCAGATGCACGGCTAGGTACCACCCACACTTGGTTGATATACCGTCTTGTCGTACCAAGCGCTTCTCCTCCACATTTATTCTGCGCATAGCCAAGCTGTGGAATTCTCTGCCGGCTTCTGTGTTCCCTGCCACTTAGGACCTTTCAGCCTTTAAAACACGAGTAAATAGGCATCTTCTGGGCTCGCTAGTCCCATCGTAGACCTTATCTATCGCTTACCATCTCGCGAGATCGAGGTCAAGAGTGGGCTCATCAGTAATAAAAAATAAAAAAAAAAGATTGCGAACAAAGTTTTTGCCAATACACATTCCTGTTTGACTCCACAGGTGACTGAGAAATTCTGATTGTTCATCATTGACTGAGACGCAACATGACATGTCATCATGTAAAAGCCGTAAAAGCCTAACAAATTTATTCGGACAACCCAGTTTAGACAGAACCATCCAAAGAGCTTCACGAGGAACGCTGTCAAAGGCCTTTTCAAGGTCAACAAACACAGAAATATTGGTCGACCTTTCTCCGTGCTCTTCTCAATAGGCTGGTGGATTGAAATGATGGCCTCGCAGGCTCCTCTCTCCAGTCTGAAGCCGAACTGAGATTCTGGCAGTATTTCTTCGGATAAAGGCAGAAGTCTATTTAAAACTCGTGCGATTTTTTTTCCTGGAATGGAGAGAAGGGAAATGCCTCGGTACGAATTATAGTCAGAGCGATCTCCTTTGTTTTTGTACAGTGAGCAAATGCGAGAGATTTAAAAGCACTTAGGTAGATTTTCTTCCGATCACATATACAACAACAGTTTCCACATGGTCTGGTGTAACTCCTCTCCTCAATACTTCAGCATTTCTACGCAAATATTATGTACGCCTACTGCTTTCTTATTCTGTTGTTGCCTGATGGTCGTTCAGACTTCCTCCAAAGTAATAGGTTCAAGTAACTCTTCCCTAGGTTTAGTTTGCTGGAGGGAATTAATGTTAGTTATATCAGCAGAGCGATCAACATTCAGAAGGTCATTAAAATGTTGAGCCCAGCGTTTCAAGATATCGTCTTTGTTGGCGAGAGATACTCCATGTAGTGACTTTAACGGTACGTTTACATTTTGGTACCTATGACTCTACAAATCTTGTTATAAAATGCACTCAGCTGTTGTGTGTCTATAAGCCACTGTAAGAATTTCGCCTTCTCTTGCCACCACTTACCTTTCGCATCTCTCGTTAGTCTTCCCAAGATTGAGAAGACTAAACTAAGTGTTTTCCTGGATTTGTTTGTGTAAGTTTTCATTGCAAAGAATTATTGTGCTGCATATTAAGTAGCTGTCGGTGACCGCTAATCTAATTTAGTGTTTCTATGGCCCAAGATTGGAGAGCTTGTTTTCGTGACAAAAGATGTTACGGACTGCCAAATAGTCTCCAGGTCATCGTTTTCAATATTCAAGGAATAAAGAGCTTCATTCAACTTGCTAACATAGGCTTCCCTTTTCTGAAGATGCTGACAGACAATTGACAGTTTCCAAACGGAATGCTTGACCACGTCCATTAAAACGTACCTATTGAAGTATTATACATTAAGTGATAATGCGTTTCGGGAGAAGACGTACCAGAAAAATTTATTGTGTTATTTAAATATGGGTAGGTGTTTTTAAGTATAGTACTGGCATTTATTAATAAAATACCTACTATATACTTGTATCTATTATCATCAAAATTAAATTATAACTTCTTGTGACTTGACCACGACTATGTGACCCCCCCCTGGCGCCAAAGCTGGATCCGCCCTTGCCTACACATATGCCCCAGCACAAGTCGCAGAAACTGGAAGTCCGCACGAAACTCAATCTTAATTCCAAGCGCTAATCAACCCTGAGTTGCGCGCGGCGACCTCCCCAGCCGGCGGCACAGTGTGTAGAAGGATTTTTACTCGCAACCACTATGTTCAGCGTGGTCGCCACAGTTGTTCTGGCCGCAATTTCGGTCGCATACTACGCTCACAGGAAAAAGCGAGCAATGAACACAGCGATCACAAGCAGAGGTGGGCGTTTAAACGAAAAGCATATAATATAACATATTATTTAAAATAAGCGAATAAGCAGACTAGTTTATAAAAGCATTTAAAGTTATCTGTTTATTCCGCTTTTTGTTAAAATTAAAACGAAACCGCGTTTTGATAATTTCTTTTCATAACCACGTAAGTAAGAACGTGCTCAAATGAATTATCTAACAACTGATAGATGGCGCCTGCTTCAATTTTAATCGATAGTAAACAATGATTATGCGAATCGACCTTAATAGAATAACTTTAAGGTTTAAAATATTTACATCTTTTGTTTATGTGCTGAATCGCGTTGACGTACTCAAAATTGGTAAACCTAGCAAATTAAATATGCTTTCTGTTGTTCACTTTTAAAAGCGACAATTTAATTTAAACGGGTTGCTTATACTGCTTATTACTTATTTTGCTTTTTACGTTTAGTAGCGTTTCCTCCGTCCGGTGAAAAGCGTCATGTTTTGTGAATTTCCGAAACAATTTGATTAGAAGTTGTGACTCGGACTTGTTTACGTAAACATAAATAGTGTAAAACATTTTTTCATGTGGTGAATTGTTTCTTACCAAGGAAATAATTCTGTGTGTTTTGGACTTGTATATAATATAGTTTTTAGGTGTAGTTAATTGTGTTTAATAGGTAATTGTGTTAATAATAGTGTAAATAGTTTATAATGTAAGTAATTGTGTTAATTTTGACTACTTTTTCTACAAAAACAAATTGGTGAGCTAATTAAACTGTAAATTCGAATAACTACTGTATCAAAATGACGAGTAGAAGTTCGAATAACATAATTTGAACTTTTTTTGAGAAATCATGCGACTAAAACAGCTGAGTGTAATTTTTGGAAAAAAACTTTATCGTATTCCGATTCTAACAAAATATAGGAACGAAGGACCCGGTTGCTGACGAGCAAAGTAGAAAAAAATATATTTCTGATTGTGAATAAATGACTTGATGGTTTGACGAAATAATGGAAATTTTGTAAATAATTAAAATGTACATATACTAGATAATAGATCAATGAACTTTTAAGTACGCCTGAATTTAATAAAATGTAGTTTTTTATTTGACAAGTTATTAAAAAATACAGATTTTAGAATAATACTAACCTACTTAGTTTAGTTTCATAATAATATAATATTATTCATTCAGACAGTCCTAAGCCTGCCAAGTACGAAAGTAAAAAAGCAAACAATATAATTTCATTATTTTTAATGTAAGAAAGTAAATAAGCAAATTAAGCTATTAAGCAATTAAGCAGTTTACGTAAGTGACTTATGAAAAAAAATAAACGAATAAGTTCGTTAAAAGTTTTAAGTCGTTTATCACATCTTTAATCACAAGGCTACAGCTTTTTATTCGTGATCGCCGCGGTGGCAACTGGGAATAAATGTGATTGATATACCACACCATAGTAAAATTTGTTTTATTATGAACATACCTGTACAAGTACAGAATATAGATAGTTAATTTAATTGCAGTAGCATCTATTCCGTATCCACGTGCACTGCCTGCCACATAAAATTACACTCTGAGCGTGTGCGTTTTTATAGCTCGCATTACCACGTAAATAAAACTGAAGAAAGCTAAAAGAAACGTGTGCATCTGGATTGACGGCCCATTTTTTTAAATCCTTGCGAAACGAAATAAGACTTATAGGGAAACTAGTATTTGCGTGTTGCGCGAGGTGCAAGCACCTCGCGTGCTTGTGAAAAAAAAAAAAAAGGGGGGGAGATGGGGGGGGTTAGTATTTGCGTGTTGCGCGAGGTGCAAGCACCTCGCGTGCTTGTGAAAAAAACTAAAGCATTGCCCCTCTAAATCAAGTATTTGCGTGTTGCGCGAGGTGCAAGCACCTCGCGTGCTTGTGAAAAAAAAAAAGGGGGGGTGATGGGGGGGTTCAGTATTTGCGTGTTGCGCGAGGTGCAAGCACCTCGCGTGCTTGTGAAAAAAAAAAAAATGTGGGGGGGGGTTTAGTATTTGCGTGTTGCGCGAGGTGCAAGCACCTCGCGTGCTTGTGAAAAAAAAAGTATTTGCGTGTTGCGCGAGGTGCAAGCACCTCACGTGCTTTTTATAAAAAAAAAAATGGGGGGGGTGATGGGGGGGTTTAGTATTTGCGTGTTGCGCGAGGTGCAAGCACCTTGCGTGCTTGTGAAAAAAAAGTATTTGCGTGTTGCGCGAGGTGCAAGCACCTCGCGTGCTTGTGAAAAAAACTAAAGCATTGCCCCTCTAAATCAAGTATTTGCGTGTTGCGCGAGGTGCAAGCACCTCGCGTGCTTGTGAAAAAAAAAAAAAAAAGAGGGGGGGGGGGTGATGGGGGGGGGGTTGCGCAAGTATTTCGACTAAAGCATTGCCCCTCTAAATGAATCTGAAAAAAAAAATGTTCCAAGTCTCTTAGATTCCGAGATCCGCCTAAAGGGAGGGGAGAAGGGGGGCGGGGGGGGGGCTTTGAAAAATGGTTTTTACTTTACCAAGCCTCCTCTATACGAATCCGTAAAAAAAAAAAATACGGGTCTCGTAGTTTCCGAGATACGATAGGGAGGGGGGAGAAGGGGGGGGAAAAGGGGAGGTTTGGCACTTTTCCCGTAGGTTTCAGAGTTACTTGTTTACGAATCTGTCAAAATATACCCACCTCCCCATCCACCATCTGGGAGAACAATTATGTCAGTGAGTCAGTGAGTGGTAATTTAGCTTTATATAGTATAATAACTAGTATTTGCGTGTTGCGCGAGGTGCAAGCACCTCGCGTGCTTGTGTAGAAAACTAAAGCATTGCCCCTCTAAATCAAGTATTTGCGTGAAAAAAAAAAAAAAAAAGAGGGTGGGGTGATGGGGGGGGGTTGCACAAGTATTTCGACTAAAGCATTGCCCCTCTAAATGAATCTGAAAAAAAAATGTTCCAAGTCTCTTAGATTCCGAGATCCGCCTAAAGGGGGGGAGAAGGGGGGCGGGGGGGGGGACTTTGAAAAATGGTTTTTACTTTACCGAGCCTCCTCTATACGAATCCGTAAAAAGAAAAAAATACGGGTCTCGTAGTTTCCGAGATACGATAGGGGGGGGGGGGGAGAAGGGGGGGAAAGGGGGGGTTTGGCACTTTTCCCGTAGGTTTGAGAGTTACTTGTTTACGAATCTGTCAAAATATACCCACCTCCCCATCCACCATCTGGGAGAACAATTATGTCAATGAGTGAGTGGTAATCTAGCTTTATATAATATAACTAGTATTTGCGTGTTGCGCGAGGTGCAAGCACCTCGCGTGTTTGTGAAAAAAAAAAAAAAGCGGGGGGGTGATGGGGGGAGATGGGGGGGTTTAGTATTTGCGTGTTGCGCGAGGTGCAAGCACCTCGCGTGCTTGTGAAAAAAAGAAAAAGGAAGGGGGGTTGCACAAATATTTCGACTAAAGCATTGCCCCTCTAAATGAATCTGAAAAAAAAAATGTTCCAAGTCTCTTAGATTCCGAGATCCGCCTAAAGGGGGAGAGAAGGGGGGCGGGGGGGGGGACTTTGAAAAATGGTTTTTACTTTACCGAGCCTCCTCTATACGAATCCGTAAAAAACAAAAAATACGGGTCTCGTAGTTTCCGAGATACGATAGGGAGGGGGGAGAAGGGGGGTGAAAAGGGGAGGTTTGGCACTTTTCCCGTAAGTTTGAGAGTTACTTGTTTACGAATCTGTCAAAATATACCCACCTCCCCATCCACCATCTGGGAGAACAATTATGTCAATGAGTGAGTGAGTGAGTGGTAATCTAGCTTTATATAGTATAATTAGTTAAAAATAGTAAAAACTTAAAGCAAAGGGCCATGAATTTCTTAAACGTAAAACTCATTTTCGACAATTTTGAATTCTGTAAGCACCGTGCAATTCAACTATCGATATTATAATGCGCGCAGCTCTACGGCAAGCCGCCATCTTTGTGCCATACTCACAATAGGTATGCACCGTAGACAGAGAATGCTATAGACAACGACAGAGCGTGTCGCAAAAAGAGACAAAAAATAAGTACGTCACCGTATTAAGGGTTACCATGTAAGGAACAATTTACCCCATAATTATTTATTTATGTACACACATGACACAACAGAAAAAATATAAATACAGACAAAAAAGCACAAAGGTGCTGCTTATTTCCTAAGAAATTTCTTACAGCAGACCTGCGACAGGAGAATTGAAGAAGAGATGATAGACACAGTGTGTATAAATACTAATTACGATAAATAAAACATACATAGCTAATAAAGTAAAATATAATGATATAATAAACAAATATATACATACATAGAGTTAAAATACATATTCATATTAATGCTACACAAATATATACCTACCTATAATAAATATATAAAACTAGTACTCTCGCGGGGCTTCGCTCTCGTGGATTCTATCACGGTAAAAACATAACTCTCCTTTTTTGCAGTCGGGTAAAAAGTTGCCTATAACCTTCCTCAAGCTTCAAGCTACTTCCATACCAAATTTCATCCAAATCCACCCAGTACTTTCGAAGATTAGCGCGTTCAAGCAAACAAACAAACAAACTAACAAACTTTTCCGCTTTATAATATTAAGTATAGATTACGTGATGTTAGATAGGTAATGATCTTTGACCAGCTTTTTGAAAATACTAATGGCTTTAGCTTCACAGATTTTAGCGGGAAGTGAGTTCCCACAGTCTTACTGCATGAAAGGAGAAGGAGTGGGAATAGAAACGGGTTTTATCGGATGGGAAATTGAGATGGATGGATGAATTAGTGACAGAATTAAAAATAACAACATTAATCCTGGACAGGAACACTGCTTTATCGATTATAATAGGTATAGGCCGGTATAGTATAGACACGAGATGGGGAAGACATGCTGCCGAACTAAAATTATTTGCGAGAAGAGTTCAAGTTCAAGTATTTATTTCAAATAGTGCTTACATAATTTTTTTATCTTTGACAAACACAGATAATTTCTTTCTTAACGTATTAATTAAGTACAGATAGAGTAAACGACGGTGTCTGAGCTAGTATTACCTGTGTGACAGACACCGGCGCCTTCCTCCTACACAATATAAGAACAAGTATCTACAGAACAATGTTTCTTAGTGTTAATCAATTATGTGCTTGAGATCTGTCGAAGTATCAACTATGTAAGTATGTACACTTAAAATTGTAATAATATAAAAAGAAAACGTGTATAAAATTGTAATAATATATGTGTGTGAGTGTGGGTGGGTGTGGTAGTGTGTGCGTATTATTATTGGAGTAGGAGAGTGATGACGATGTAGTTTAAACTGCTATTTTTTATATGATAGTATGCACTGGCTTTGTGAGCAAATAATACAACATATTTATGAATGTTTAAATTATCTTCAATTTCCATAATTGTTTCTTCATGTAAGCTGATCGAAGAAGATGATGGAATACAGGCCATGGTTTCCTGTAAAAGATAATTATCTTTAAGACATTAATTCATACAAAACAGGTGTAGGAAAGTGATGTTTACAAAAAATATAATTTTAAGTTCTAAGTATTTTAATCTCAGAACGAGATTCAAGTTATATTGATTATTAAAGCTCGAATCGCGTTCAATCTAATAGAAGCTTGTCACAGACATTTATTGCTAATAAAATGCACCAAATAATGTTTGGTGCATTTTATTTGCAACTAACACGGTAATTATGCTAAACACTTTTAAAAACACTAAACATAAGTAAAAATCTTATAAAATTTGAATCGAAACTTAATATGTCATTGACTGAATATTTACCAGAATAGGTACAGCATTAGGTAAGAGCAGAGTCAGTTTCTTCTTTTTGATTAACATTTTGTTCTCAAAATGTCTGCTGCAAATTTTTGATGACGGTTTCGATGTCCAATCTGTTCATCCTGTAGCTTCAATCCAATTGCGGCGTAAATTATCATGTTGAGGAAAACTGAAACAAGCCATAAATCTTTCAGATTACATATCACAAAATATTATTTCCTATAACGGAGGGTAATAATTTATAGAAAAGTTGGCAACACCAAAGATTTGCGGTTAGAATTTACAATAGTATTTTTCTCGTTTTTTAACAATAACTTAACATCTAGGGTACATTATACATAATTTGTGAACCTAATAAAATGTTACTGAATGCCTAGTAACTGATGAAGAGTGGTATACTTACAAATAAAAAGACAATCCTGGCATTTTCCTCCCACTATCACTTTTACACCGTATAACGCAACACCGCACCATTTTTTTTTAAACAATAGTCGAAACACTCAAGTCTAAAGAATTCACAATAAAATATAACACGAATTACTATACTGAAGCACGTAAAAACTGTATTTTTTATGAAGACGATAGCTAGCTACACGTTAGCTGTCAAACTTTGTTTAGCAAAGTAGTATGCTAACCTTGAAAAAAGTGGCACGCTTCGTGAAACAAAAAATCATATCGTTCCGTTTCATTTCTTTACACTACATCGGCGTAAGTTGCTCTTTTTCTTGTGTGACTGCGATAAAAGATATCACTTTGTCTATAGGTTTCTCTGTCTACGGTATGCACGCTTTTTTCGTGGGTATTTCATGTCTATTCTTTTTTCCTTAGTCAGAGCCAAAAACCATTGATCTAAGTAAAATGTGAGTGTGTGCATAAACAGTGTTGTGACTTGTCTATTCCTTTGTTGGTCTCTATCGATAATTTATATGATGTCATGAGTCTATTAAATCATTAAATGTCTTATGGGTCTGACTGTAGCGACGGCGACGTCGGAACTCCTTACGCATGCTGCAGGCGTAAACTAAACTGTTTATTCTTTTTTACTTTTTTGTACACTTGCCTTTTCAACGTACTTTTCTTTCTGTCATCTCATGTAAAATAAAAGTTAAACATATCGCACCCTTAGTAATATAAGGGCACAACTCAAAAGAGTAGATTTTTGACTACTCGCGTTTCAAGATTCTGGATTCCTACATTCCAGATATTTTTTCATATAACATGCTTATTATTTAAGTTAGCCAACCGTTAAGCTAGTTAACCGGTTAGTTAACTGGTTAGTTAACCGGTAGCGAATTTCATTTTAAGCCCTTAGCATTTAAAACCTCAGTTTGCAAAAATTTTGACTTGATTCCTTATATTACTGAGGGTGCGATATTTTCTTAGAGGTTTCCGTATGTTATGAAACCCCTAAACGTATCATCTATGCCCTAAACTATAATAGCAATATTTCATTCCTCAATCGCCATTGTTGTCGATAGCCTACGTTAGTGGATCTGCACAAGCACATCACTAACTCGTCGCAAGAAGCGGCGGCCTCACTACGCGATGAATCCGCGTAATACAGTATCGTTTTTTGTTTTTACTTTTACATTGCTTGTCCAGTTACTTCGGGAAAGCTCCAACCCGTTTATGTCGCTGAACAACTTCCTGCCAGCACCAAGAAGTTATTTTATCAATCCCGTGAGTTCGCCAAAAAGTACAAATATACATACCGCTGGATATCCAATGGAAATATTTTCTTGCGGAAGCAAGAGGTCGACAAACAGATTTTAACCTTTTGAACGCCAGAGTATAAACGTATCGCCGTACCCCTGACGCCAGGCCACTTTTTCTGTCAAATGACCTTCATAAAAAATAGGGATTCCAAAACTTATATCGATATACAACTGAGTTTTTATTTTCGTCTTTAATTTTCTAATAAACCGTACTCACGACACTGAAATTTTATTTAACCTGCTACTATATTCCAATATAGTAATCTTTACACAGCATTTAACAGAGACTTTATCAATGAAAAAGCAGATATTAGAAAACTAAAAAAATATATTTATTACAATATGGTTACAACACTATTCAACATGACTTGTCTTGGTATTGTGACAATGGCGTTGCTTGCCAGTCAATTTTATGACATTCTCGCATCTGAATTAGGGATGTAGCAGTGTACACGTTGGTTATCGATTCTAATAAGTATTCTTATCTAATATAATACCTATTCATATCTAATATAATACGTATCCATATCTAAAAATACGCAAGGATTTTAATGTAGTAATAAAAAGAAATTGAAATCAGTATTTTAATTATTGTTTCTTTTACACGTAAAAAATACGCAAAAATAATTTAAAAATCAACAGTTACATATACCTAATAATTATTATTACGAATCAGTCTTACAATATCACAAATCTTTAACAAAATGTACCTAATAATATACTAGGAAGAACATCAGTTTAGTACCTAATATAAACAAAACATCAGGAATAGAAGTAACAAAAGGATTTTTTTATAAAGGAAAATTTCATATTCATCTTCTTAAGTTTTTATTGATTTTACAATCATACGTCACAACACTAGCTGTCGCACACGCAGACTACGGCGTGTGAGACACTCCTTTTATACGCGTTTAACATCTACTTTTAAACAACAAATTTCTCGATATTGGTGGTTTATTTATATTAGTTTCATGCAATACAATATAGACGGAAGCTTAAACTTTTAAATTATATAAATAAAAACACACAAAAGTAATGGTTAAATTGTTTATTTCATAATATGGTGCGACGTGTATTTTGTCATATATTTGTGACGTTGACGTTCAGGGTAAGATTTCGTTTGTCACATATATGTGACAATGGCGTTCAAAAGGTTAATCAGCACCGAGAAAGACCAGCAAGAACTAGGAAACAAAAATATCTGACTATGCCTAGAACTCACTGTAAATATTTTTTATTTTTTTGATTTTATTGCCTTAAGTTTAGTTAGATTATTTTTTATTTTAATTGTCATCTTTATATGTATATCAATGGTCTAGAAGACAAATGTGCTACTTAGTTACAAAATTTTGATAATGTAACATTTTAATGCCAAAAGTGTTCATTGATCATTTCAATACTTTTGGCATTAAAATGTTGCATTATTACAATTTTGTAATTAGCACATTTGTCTTCTTAAAAATTAAAATCTTTAAATTAATTCTTAAATTAAAAGATAACGATGGGTTTACGACGGTACAATACAGGAAGCAAAAGTCTAAGAACCGACTTATGGGCAATTTGGGTACGGTTGTAGTCGCATCTGAAGAAAAGTTTAGAGCCGCTGATAAACTAGTACCGATATTTATTACGAACGTAGACAAGAACACCGTCGATTCGGATGTCGTTAATTATGTTAAGAAAAAAACAGGAGAAACAGTTAAGCTAGAAAAAATATCCATTAGGAGACAATGTGAACATGATGCCTACAAGTTCTTTGTTTCCCAGTTTAAGATAAACATGTTTCTCGATGAAAAATTATGGCCACAGGGAGTTATCTTTCGTCGTTTTGTGCATTTTAAGCCTAAGCGTGTAATTGACGTCACTAGTGACGAAACGGCCTCATCAAATCATTGTTAATGAATGCATACGTACATAAGTTAGTTTCTTTCAATTGTAAGAATGTGAAGAGATCCATTCAGTGTATACGTAGTTTATGTCAGTCGTCAGACATAATTGCGTTACAAGAAACATGGCTATTACCGGAGGAAATCTCATTCTTAAACACAGTTAGTAATGAATTTAACTGTACCGGAGTATCTGCAGTAGACACGTCGACGGGTATCCTACGCGGAAGGCCACACGGAGGAGTGGCCCTATTGTGGAGACGGAGCCTATTTCACGACGTGAGTGTAATACAGTGCGATAACCCGCGGCTCTGTGCAATTAAAATAGTGCTAAATAATAAATCGTTTCTCGTGTTTAGTGTTTATATGCCCACGAATTCATGTAGTAACTTATCGGATTTCACAGACATCCTTAGTTCGGTAAGTGCGTTAATTGAAAACTCTAATGTAAATTATGTTTATATTCTTGGTGATTACAATGCGCATCCCTCGGAGTTGTTTTTCGATGAATTATTAGAATTTTGTAAGGACCAAGAATGGTCGGGTTGTGCTCAGATACACACACATTTCTCAGTGAGTCACATGGCTCCAAGCGCTGGCTTGATCATTGTGTTGTGACTAAGTCAGCTGTACAGTCTGTCAATAATGCTTATGTTTTATATGATGTGTTATGGTCAGATCATTTTCCTCTTGTCATAGAATGTAATCTAGATGTGATAACGCCAATGCGTGCTGACATTAAGGTACCACAAAACAAAGTTGTATGGGCTGAGAGGAATTCTGAACAAATACGCATGTACACGAAAGAGTGTAATGATAGGCTAAAACTAATTGATTTTCCTTCAGAATTACATAGTTGTTGTGATAACACCTGTAACATTCGTAGCCACAGTAGAGTTATAGATACATTGTATGGTGCTATTGTTCAGGCTTTGTGTGAGGCTGCGGTTGTTGGTAGAGAAAAACGTACGCCTTCCTTGAGAAGGAAAGTAGTAGGCTGCAATAAATACGTGGCGGGGGCGCACAGGGAGGCGCGGAGTACATTTATGATGTGGGTATGGTATGATAAGCCTGCTTCCGGTTATATCTATGACCAAATGCGTGAAGCTAGAAAAGTTTTTAAATCGCGTTTGAAGTGGTGTCAGGATAGGCAAGATCAAATTAAGATGGACATTCTAACCTCACTCCATTCAAAACGCGAATTCCGTAGTTTTTGGAAAAGTACAAATAAGTTGCACAGCAAGCCGAGTTTCCCTGTGAGCGTCGGCGGCGTGACTGAACCTGAGGAGATTTCTAACCTCTTTAAGGAGCAATTTTTTGTAAAGTCTCCACTAGGATCTTCTCAGTCGGTGCTGAATGTTGAGTCTGGCAAAGAGCTAGGATTGAAGTGCGAATCGAAAGAGATAAGGCAAATAATAAAGTCGATGTCACGTGGCAAATCTCCTGGACATGACGGGCTCAGCATTGAGCACCTTAAATATGCGGGTCCCCATTTACCCAGAGTTCTTGCAATGCTGTATAGTTTCTGTGTGTCACATGGTTATATGCCTGGGGAAATGATAAGGACTGTAGTTGTGCCCATAATAAAAAATAAGTCTGGCGATCTTGCTGACATAAATAATTATAGGCCTATCTCGTTAGCAACTGTTATATGCAAGGTATTTGACAGCTTGCTTAATAGACAGTTAAATATGTATATAACACCTCATGATAACCAGTTCGGGTTCAAACCTGGGCTATCAACGGAAAGCGCTGTGTTGTCTTTTAAGCATGCTGTCACATACTACACCGACCGCAGAACTCCTATTTACGCTTGCTTCTTGGACCTGTCCAAAGCATTTGACCTGGTTTCTTATGATATCCTGTGGGATAAACTAGAAAAAGCTAATGTCCCACCTGTAATCACCAGGTCAACAATGTGCGTTGGGCAGGTGCTTTATCTGATCCATATAGGTTGGAGTGCGGGGTGAGACAGGGGGGGTTGAGCTCACCAACGCTCTTTAATCTATATGTCGATGCGTTGATTGGCAGGCTCAGCAGCATCAGGGTCGGTTGTTATATAGATGGAGTCTGTGTTAATAATATCAGTTACGCAGATGACATGGTGCTGCTAAGTGCGTCAATCTGTGGCCTTAGAAAGCTGGTGGCCGTTTGTGAGGAGTATACTAACTCACATGGTCTAATTTACAACTGTAAAAAAAGTGAGCTCATGGTCTTTGGGGCCAGGGGTAGGTATCCTGTTTATGTACCACCAGTTTACCTTAATGGTATGCCATTAAAGAGGGCATACAAGTTTAACTATCTAGGCCATGTACTTACCCCTAACCTGAAGGACGATGAGGACATTGAACGTGCGCGGAGGGCATTGTCGGTTAGAGCGAACATGCTGGCCCGCAGGTTTGCTCGTTGTTCAGCGGAATTTAAAATTACTCTTTTCAGAGCGTACTGCACTACGTTCTACATGAGCAGCCTGTGGGCTAGGTACACTCAACAGTCGTATAGTGCCCTCCGTGTGCAGTACAATAACGCATTCAGGGTTCTGTTGAGACTGCCCCGCTACTGCAGCGCGTCAGGAATGTTCGCGGACGCACATGTGGATTGTTTCTTTGCGACAATGCGTAAACGCTGTGCATCCCTGGTGTGTAGGGTGCGGGGCAGTAATAACAGGATCCTGTCCCTAATTGCGAGCAGGCTGGACTGTTCGTACGTGAATCACTGCTCCACCATTACCCATGGAATGGTGTTGCCGCGGTAAAGCGTCGTACAGTTCGGCATATGTAGTTCTTAAAATTATTTTTTTTAGTGTATTTCATTTTGTTTAAGATTAAATTATTATTATATTATTACTAACATAGGATAAGTGCTACTAACAAATGAGTAATAGTAACTTGTAAAATAAAATAAATTGAATTGAATTGAATTGAATTAACTTACATAACGACACTCTCAAAAACACTGCATATAACACAAAACCCTAATCAGAAATATACGAGTCACATAGGTACACACACATAACAACACTCCTCATTCTCAAGATATCACATATAGGTATGTGCGATACACTTGCCATTCCAAATCTATGTTCAAATCTACATTGTGCACCAACCACGAAATTACGTTTCAAAATTTACTTGCTCATATAACAGGTCACGTTCTGATACGTGTTTCTTAATTAAAAATTACTAATTTGATTAACATTAATAATGACCTTGACAAATTTACTGTTGGCAACTCTTATATAATAATATGTAACCCAGAAGACTGTCGCAAGTATTGTAACGTCACTGATAGCGATATTAAATTACTGCATTTAAATATTCGTAGTATAAATAAAAACTTCGATCAACTTCTAGTTCTATTGCATTTAACCAAAATTAACTTTGATATTATAGTTCTCACCGAATGCTGGCTGAGTAAAGCTATTAATTTACCTATATCGGAAGGTAGTAAGTTCCACTCAACTAAAATAAATAAATGATGGAGTTATAATATACACTAAACTGGAACTTCAGTCTAATGTATGACAACCAACCTTCAAGGGCGGAACTTGTCTCATGTGTCAAATAGAGAACAAGAACCGCTCTCTGTCATACAAGTCGAAAGAAGACTTTGATAATTTCAAGTCTAGTTTAACTAATGTCTATTATACCGTATCAGCCTACCCAAATATAATATTAATGGGTGACTTGAACATTGATTTACTCAAACGTAATGAGGACAGCAAATGCCTTGACTATCTTAAATGCTTCTCAAGGGCTATTGCCCACTCACGAATTTCCCACTCGCCTTGACAAAAGCCTAGATCACATACTTTTAAAATCTAAGCTATTGTTGACTACCCTGGTACTAGAATCACATATTACTGACCACAAGCCGCTTCTCCTTGACATCCTAGACGCAAACCCTGCACGCAGCACATGCTACGAACTAGAAAAAACCGACTTTTCAAGTATATACTCTGAGCAGGATGCTAATGTATCTATGAACAAATTTATAGACATCGTAAAAATGGTCATATCCAAACACACAACTGAAACTAAAATCCCTATACAAAGAAGAACTCTGAAACCCTGGATAACTCCTGGTCTTTTGAGATGCATTAAACATCGAGACAAGCTACACACTCAGTCCAAGTCCAAGAAAGCACCAGACAACCTTATACTTAAAACTACTTACAATCGCTACCGAAACTTTTGTAATGGCTTACTCCGAAAGCTTAAAATATCATACGAACAGAGTGAGCAAGCAAGAAAAGCAAGAGAAAGCAAGTAAGAAACCAAAGTTTTTATCGCAAACTATAAAGGAATTAACCAACTCTACAAAAGCACGTGCAAGCCCTGTTGAATTCTTAAAATTACGTAATGATCCTAATGCAGCAGTAAATGAAGTCTGTAATTTTTTCAGCAACGTAACAAAAAAGTTGGCTGACAACATTATATCCCAACACTACACGACGTCAACTCAGAATAACGCTCAGTCTTATCTAAATAGTATAAATCCCTCCCCTGTAAACTCTCTTGTCCTCTTAGAAGTAGATGAGGCTGAAACAGAGTCGCTTATCCTACAGTTGCGAAATGAATGCGCTATTAGATGGGACGGTATATCGCATCTTCTTTTGAAAAACTGTCGCCACGTATTGATACCGCCACTGACCTCCATATACAACCGCTGTCTAAAATCGGGCGTGTTCACGGATGCTCTTAAAAAGGCGTAAGTCCATCCTATACACAAGGACGGTTTCAGAAGCTGTGTCAATAATTACAGGCCTATATCTGTTTTGCTGAAACTTTCTAAGATTCTTGAGAGGATCTTAAACACTCGCCAGGAACTTCTTGGAAAAACATAAAATCATAGCTGACAACCAGTATGGCTTCCGAGCTAGTGTTTCAACAGAAGATGCTGTGCTAAGATTGACACAAGAGGTAGCTAAAAATCTAGACAAGTAGGCAAAATGTCTAGGTATCTTCCTAGACCTTTCTAAGGCATTTGACACAGTTTCTGTTCCCATCCTTATCTCAAAATTAGAACACCTAGGTGTACGTGGCGTACAACTTGAAATTTCCAAAGATTATCTTAGGAATCGGACCCAGAGTGTTAAAATTGATACCTACCTCAGTGTGGAGGAGTTTGTTACTTTTGGCGTTCCTCAAGGCAGCATATTGGGTCCCACCTTGTAAAATGAACCTCCCAAATTCTCATATTATATATACATTCGCTGATGACACCGCGATCTTAGTTCACGGACCAACTTGGGATATTGTCAAATCTACAGCAGAGTTGGCAATGGCGGAAATAGTGAAATGGCTCAATTCAAATCTTCTGACGTTAAACATACCGAAAACATGTTACATCCCGTTCGCAATTAGGTGACAGACCGCACCGTCACACAGTTTTTTAATTACTGCCCATTTATGCTCTAACCGACTAGCGCCATGCTGTTGTCCAGCACTTATTAGAAGTGACAACGTAAAGTACCTACCTCATCTAGGAGTCTACATAGATGAGGGACTCACATGGAAAAAACAACTAGACGCCGTCACGACTAGAACCTTGCGCCTCATACATGTATTCAAATCCCTCCGTAACTCTGCTAATGTCGATATATTGAAAATGGTATATTATGCACTAAGCCAATCGGTAATAGGATATTGCATCTGTGTATGGGGGTGCAGGAATGAAAAGTCACATCCTGAGGGCAGAAAGAGCACAAAGAGCTGTACTAAAAATAATGACAAAGAAGCCTCTTAGATACCCAACAGTACAACTGTACGCAGACTGCAAGGTACTTACAGTCCGTCAGCTTTTTGTGCTTCAATCTGTCCTTAGGAAACATAGTACACTTCTCGCATCTAACCCAAATAAACGCACAAACCTTCCACACAGGACCACTTTTGCTAAGCATCAGTATTATGTAATCAGCACTCGCATCTACAAAAAGATACATAAAATACTGAATGTCTTAGACCTCAAACAACACAACTTAAAATCAAAAGTGACAGAATGGATACTTAAACTGGACTATGCTGCTACGGAGACTTTACTTACCTTATTATCTAATCAGCAAAAATCCATCTCCATTCTGGCATTAATACCTGTTCCTGTACTAGCATCTATACACACTCGCATTTACATCAACTTTGCTCTCACTTACACACCAACACCACTCTACCTACTTATTCACCCTCCCACACAAAGTCACAAACACCTACACCTTCAAAGATAAAGATAAAGATATTTTATTTTGCAAAAATGGGTACAGTACACGGTGTTATACATAGAAATCTCAAGTTCAGACATATTTTACCCGTAGGCAAGCAAAATTTACACACAAAAAAGGAACTTATTATTTAAAAATTACAAATGTGGTTGAATAATTAAAATTTAAATGGCATAAATTATAAACTAAAATAAAGTAAAGCTTATCTGTACTTATAATAAATCTGTAGAGAGGTCAATTCTGTACATGAAATATATTTACAAAAATAACTATCAGGGGGTGATTAGGGATCGATACTGATGCCAAAAATGCAATCAGTAAAATTTTTGTCTGTCTGTCTGTCTGTATAACCGTTATAGAAACAAAAACTACTCGACGGATTTTAACGAAACTTGGTACAATTATTTTTCATACTCCTGAGCTGGTTATAGTATACTTTTCATCACGCTACAATCAATAGGAGAAGAGCAGTGAAGGGAAATGTTGGGAAAACGGGAGAAGTTACTCCATTTTTTAAGCTTCCGTTGCGAGTGCAACCTTAATGGTTAAAGCTACACAGAAATCATTTATGACGGAAATGTTCTCCTTAAAATTATATAAAAAATATCCCACGACAGCATATATCTATCTTTTATGGTTGACTCACAATAACACGTGTAACTCCCGATAGCTTAGCAGTTTGAAGCTTTCTGATTATTATTCTGCTCTGAAATTTAAAACCACCACACTTTGCACTGGAACTCGGCTAAAAGTAACCCAGTTGCAACAAAATATAATCGAGGCTCAAATTTTAATAGGTTGCGGTGCAGGAGAAACCGTCTTTATTCCCAGAATTTCCATAATACCAAATAATTTTCCATTCCAATTTAAAAGAACGCAATTCCTAGTATCGGTGTGTTATGCAATGACAATTAATAAGGCTCAAGGGCAGACTTTTCGTGTTGCTGGAGTAGATCTCGGTGTCAGTTGTTTCTCGCATGGTCAGTTGTACGTCGCTCTTTCCCGGGTTAGCAGTTCTAGAAATCTTTATGTTCACGTGCCGGACGGGTCAACTTTCAACATAGTTTACCCGGAAGCTTTGCGCTGAAGTATTTTCGTTCTATAGGTACTTAAGCCTTATGTGAACGTGATCTAAACAATATTACCAATACATTAACTTAATAACACACAAGGAGTTACACGCTGACGGAGTCGCGGGCACAGCTATTAACAATAATATTGTGCGGTTTGGTATTGCGATATTTTTCAACAGTATCATAGATTGACATATTATATTTCCCTACTACATTACGAAAGTTAATCTGTCTGTTACATCAAAATCACTGAACCGTGAGGAAGGACATAGGCTACTTTTTTTTACGAAAAACGACGGAAACGTGGATGAAGTTGCGGGCAACAGCTATCTATACTAATAATATAAGGCTGAAGAGTTTGTTTGTTTGTTTGAACGCGATAATCTCAGGAACTACTGGTTCGCATTGAAAAATTATTTTTTAATTAAATAGTCAATTTATAGAGAAAGGCTATAGCTAAGGCCAATAGGAGCGGAGCGCCAATGAAGAATGCTTCAAAATCGGGGTTAAATTTAACGTTAGCCCAAAGTAACTATTCCACGCGGACGAAGTCGCGGGCAAAAGCTAGTCTACATAATAAAATGAAATTATTGAGTAAAAATAATCTTAAATAAATAGGAATTAAAGTTTCAAAAGTGTTTTTCATCTAAGAACTCGGTTACGCTATAATATGCTTTATCAGTTAAAAAGCAACGTAGGTTTTTTTTAAATAATGTTAACGGTAACTCTTTCCAAGTCTTAGGTATTTTATTATACCTACATATAATGACCGGAGCCATGCGGTAGTTACACACTTGCGCATTAGTGTCGTCTTTGCAGACTGAAGGCACAGTTGTGTATTGTCACGTCTGTTACGTGGAAATGCGTCTGCTAGACGTCTAATCCGATCTGGTTTCGACTTAACAAACACAGCTACTTCCAGTATGTAGACATTGTTAAATGTTAAAATTTTGTACTGCTTAAAGAACGGCTTGCATCAATCGGTAGTTTTCAGCTTAAACATCGCTCGAATACAGCTTTTTTGTGCTTTGAAAGCTGTTTCTTTTTCGGTTGAGTAGCCCCAGAATATTATACCGTATCGTATGTGTGGTTCTGTCATACCGTAATAAGCAGTAATGAGTGCGTCTGTATAAATGATTGAGGATAATATGTGTAAAGCATAAGCAGATTTACTAATTTTCTTGCATAGTGTATTGATGTGTGCTTTCCAGTTTAATTGTTTGTCTATTTCAAGGCCCAGAAATTTTATAGTTTTAACTTCTTCTATTTCATTATTATTGTAGTGCACGTTAAGTCTTTTACCAGGAATCCGTTGGCTGAAATGTACGTAATGTAAAGTTTATTTTTAAATTATTCTCATCTAGCCACTTTACAACTAATTCTACAGCTGTATTAATATCACTTTCATATGTTGCTGTATTTTTACAAAGAACTGTCACGGTGCTGTCATCAGCAAATAGAGTCAATGGTTGTGTAATACACTCAGGCAGGTCATTAATATACAATATAAATAAAAAAAGGACCCAGCACGCTCCCCTGTGGTACTCCAAACATTACATCTCTCTGTGACGACGGCGATATTTCTTTATTTTTGGTTGCTGTATTAATTTCAGTAATTTGTGTTTGTTCGATTAGGTTAAGCACATTGCCTCTTATGCCATATGCTTCTAGTTTATATAAGAGCGTGGAATGGTGAACATAATCGAATGCCTGTTGCGTGCTCGAATCGAATGCTGATGTGTGAAATCGAATCGAATAAATCATATCGCAGAATATGTCGCAGACAGGTGTACGTTTATCAACATTTAGTATTACATTGTATATAAAATCATATATGGCCATATTAATTGTTCTATTTTGTCGAAATCCTTTCTGTTCTTCACACAATGTTATGTTTTTCAATGAAATTATACAGTTGCTTGTTATATATTTTTCGAATATTTTTGAAATAACGGGAATAAGTGAAATGGGCCGATAATACTCCATTAGCTCTTTATTTTCTTTTTTAAACAGTGGCTTAGTAATTGATGTTTTTAACGCCATCGGGGTATATTCCTGCAATAATAGTAAGGTTCAATTTGTGACTAAGGTGACCGCAGATTTCAGTTACTACAGACTTCAATATTTTAGTACTTATACCATCATATCCCACACTGCTTGTATTATTTAAAGACATTGTTTTAAGAATATCACATGTGCTAGGGTGAGAGTCAATTACATTCACTCTCACCCTAGCTCTCTTAATATATACTCACCCATTATTTAAGTACCTACCTATAAATATTTTTTCCCCCTTCTAAGATAAATTTACACCATCCACTCATTTATTAAATAGGGCCCTCATTGTAAAACACTGTCTCTTAAGATACAGGGTACCCTAGTTTAAGAGGCAGAGTTTAATTTTTTGTGTACAGATTTCTATGGCATCCAAATGTCTTATGTAAATGTTCTCTTCGATACATCACAAATTGTAAAATACAAGTGCATATTTATTATATAAGTCTGTATATTTTGGCAAATAAATATATTTATTATTATTTCCTTTATTACATTTTATATACATATTATTTATATTTTTAAACATTCCTATAAAAACAAAAAAACATTTAAAAATATAAAACCCACCGGCATCGGGAACAGGGTCCAAGCTACCGGTGGTCAGGGCTCTTGAGAGAAGAACCTCCTAACAATTCGTGCCGTGTCCAGAAGTAGTGCTTTCTAGATCAAGCCCTTGATCCAGCTGCCCAACGAGAGCCTCCTAAGATGTTTGTCGAGGCTCTTGGCTATTATGCCATTGGCTGAGACGACTATCGCCACAATGATTGCTGTATCCACATCCCACATGTCAACAACCTCGCGAGCCAAGTCAAGATACTTAATTTGCTATTATATCTATTATTATTATTATTATTAATTGGGTAGCGGTCAGGTACAGTCACAGCATTAATGAGCCATCTTTCTTCTTGACGACGTGTATAGGGCTAGCCCATGGGCTCTTCCAAGGCTTGCAGATATCCATCTCCATCATCTTTTCGAACTCTAATTTGGCTGCGTTGTATTTCTCCGGAGGAAGTGGACGTGGCTGTGAGTCAATAGGTTGGCCGGTTGTCTCTATATGATGTTTTACGTCGTGTTTTGTTGGAGTTTTGAGTGACATGGGTCGCAGAACGTCGAGATATTGTTTAAGTATGTCGTGGTAACTGTGATTTGGTTTATTAAGTACATGGCTTGTTCAGTTGACTGGAACTTGATAGTGTTTACGCTGAGATCGGTAACGCGATCGACAGAGGCGTGCGCTCCTTGAAGGCATAAATGCAGTGCTTTACTTGCCATTCACAGATATTTTAATAAAACGTTCGTACGTTTTAGATGACTTTAATTAATAGTAAATAAATGAATAAACAAAATATAATAACTTAAAAACGCCTAATATTTTATAAATAGCACCCACACAAACATTATGTTTGCCAGGCGCTGCGAATTAATGTACCTAATTCCCAAGTAATGCCGCGGATTCACGCAGGAAATTTGTTTGCATGTGTGACGTAATTTTAGTGTCCGTACAAGTTCGCAAACGCACACACCCATGAATTTCTAAAGCCGCCGGTCATGCGGCAGGATACCACAGACTACATAGAGATACTGCGTTCCGAGTAAAAATAATAGACAGAATAGGCTATTTTACTGGTTTCTAAAAACCATCTCATATTATTTATTGGTGTATAAGGACCCTACAAATAATATTTATTTTCATATTTTATAAATATTTCGTTTAAAAAAAGCATTACAAAATATAGTGATTAAGATTATATAAGCTGTCAAAACGAGCACGCTCCGCTAGGAGTATCTGTGTTCTGTGGTCACACGTTTGTATATCAACATTGGAGAAGTCAAAGTCAAATCGAGAGTTTTGTCTTTTTATGTAGTTTAATAGAGTTTCTGGCTGTAATTTACTGGAAAAAATGAGTTAGAAATGGTGTACCAGGTGCACAAATACAACGATAACGTAATAATAAAGAAAGAGAAGCTATTTATAACCGTTCCAAAAAATCTTAAAGTTCGTAAAAGTACAACTTGCACGCAGAAATACTAAAGAAATAAAGGATAGTTCGGTAATTTTTAACCGACTTCTAAAAAAGGAGGAGGTTCTCAATTCGGATGTTTGTATTTTTTTTTTTTTTTTTTTTTTTTTTTATGTTTGTCCACGCATAACTCCGTCGCTTGCCAACCGATTTGAAAAATTCTTTTTTTGTTGGAAAGGGTATACTTCTCAAATGGTCCCATGAAAATTTTATCGAAATCGGACGAGCCGTTTCTGAAAAATCAAAAAAAGTTGAAAAAAATAATTTACCTTGATGATCTTTTCGTTTACTCTGCATTGCGTTTTTTGTTCGCGCATAACTCCGTCATTTACGAATCGATTTGGAAAATTCACTGACCCACTAAAAAGCGCGAAAATAAAAACTTTTTTGCAAAAAATAAAACCGACTTCCATATCAAAACACTACAAAGCCAAAAATAATTTTAATTTCGGAAGGCGGTGTGAAAAAAAAAGAAAATACAAAACCAATAACACCGACTACCGAAATTAAAATTATTTTTGGCTTTGTAGTGTTTTGATATGGAAGTCGGTTTTATTTTTTGCAAAAAAGTTTCTCTTCTGTCAGGATCATTTTGATGTAAGTAAACATGTTATTATTACTAACTTAAAACATTTTTACAATATAGTTATTCTACTGTTTTAAGGTTAGATAACTGAGATGTTTTTTGTATTATACCTGAATAGCCACAAATATTTCAATATTCAATTATATTTATTACCACTAAATACATCAACATTTATGGCTTTAAAACAACATTTAAAAATATTTCAGATTGAGAAAGATATGGCTATCAATATAATATGGGATTAAGCAAGAGTATAATCATGGTAGATGGAGTTGTGCTTACAAAATTTTATTGCCAGTAAGACCCCAGAAAAAGGATGAGTGATGCTAGTACTTCTAGACATGTATTTGTTAAAAAACAAAGAACCCAACTCATTCAAGAGTGCCAAGTCACACTGATGCAGGAAGTGTTAAGTGAACCCGGCCCATCTAGCACCCAACCGACTACAACACCTGTGCAAGAAGTAGTTTTAATGACAACAGGTATGTAGACGTACATCATTTTCATCAAAAAAAGTTGGCAACGCTAGCCGCATTACTAGTGTCATAATCCTGTGCTCGCCCCTGGCGATCGATGAGTTTTCTTTGATGTAAGTTGACTAGTAATTTGAGGCTTACTAGGAAATCTGAGCCCAATATTGATGTGTTGACGTCGGCAACGACGAATGTCCATTTGAAACTTCTACGTAAACCTAAGTTGAGCTCGAGTGTGCGCTCTCCGTAGGTACGTATTCGTGTGCCATTTGCTGCGAATAGTTTGTATGTGCTTTCTGTCGGTTTTAAATGGTTTTTGTTTCTTGCTGCTAAAACTGATATGTTAGCTCCGGTGTCTACTAGAAACTTCTCTTGGTTGTTGATATCTATAATGCATAGGCGGTGGCTTCTTTCATTTACATCGACTCTCGCCACGGTCGATGTATGTTCTAGTTTTCTGGAATGTATTTTTGAACACGATGATTCGCATTTGCGTGCTTCGTCACCGCATCGGTAATGATAATAGCATAATACGTCGCCCGGATTGATAGACGCGCGGGCATTTTGGCGGGAAACGCTATGGTGCCTCGTTGACGCGGGGAAGCGGGAGGGTGTGCGGCTGCGGGAGCGGCGGGTGTATGACGCGCGCAGGTCAGTGTTGCCAACTCCAGCAAAATCTTCTCCCTAGATTTAGCTAGAAGTCGCTAAAACTGATTCAACTAGAGACGGATCCCGGATTTACTTACTTTCCGTTTACTGGAGGCCATTAGTAGCCTGGAAAGGGGATGGGGGGAGGCAAGTGAAGAATGTAGTACCTAAGCAATACAATCTTTATAATTAAAAAATAAATCAACACACACGCCTTATGTACAGTCAGCATCAAAATTATTGCCTTAGACGAACCTCCAAAGACTGGTTTCAGCCATCCCTTGAATTCGGACTCGGTCTCTGATGTTTCTCGATATTTTTGAATTTACTGCTTCTTTTTCTGAGGTACTTCCATAATTTTGTTCACTAAACAAAACAACAACAACAACAAGTCCAATACAACAAGTCAACAAAACAGTTCATACACTTTGTAATTACTATGATGGGTAACGGATTAAAAATCAGGCTAGGGACAGCGTATAAAGAATTTAGAATCCGAATAGAACTTCAGTCATGAAAATTAGTAGTGACTTGCGTAAGTACGTTGAACGATAATGTTCGATCTGCTAGATATTGATGGTGCTAAATGATAAGTCTAAGGTAAGATTTTAGAGAAGTTTATTCCGATACTTTACGCTAATTAACGCTAATGATGATAATGAGTGCTACAAGTATGCCGCTATATCGCGCACTGATTCGCGTAGATCGCACTGTCCGCTGGTGCCGCAGCGTGACCTACTTGAGCCAAAACTGCTGATGATGATGTGTTCGATGAGTATCGAACATGCTCCCAAGGGGAGGATACGGGAAAAGAGATATGATTGTACAATTAAGAGGGTTAGTAATACATAGGTGAACCAGTAGTTTGCTTATGAATGTTAATACAATGCTGAATGTTCTTATCCTACATGATCGCTAATCTCTATCTAGATCTACCGTAAAGACCGATTGTCTTCTACTGATAGGTGACGTTGCTTTGTGTTTTTAAACTCGTAAACTGGACCATCGTTTGGTCCCACAAACACTTATCCCTTGCTCGGGCACGGACGGCTTACGCGCACTTGCACTAACACTCACACAGCTGATAGGCGCCGCGCGCGGCTCGACAGGCGCTGGTGCGGGAACCGGCTCGCATGGCGTCTGCAGGTCCCGCGCGGGCCTGGATGAGGCTTGCTTGCCTCGCTGCCACAGGAACCACAGGAACGCTAAGACGATTGCTGCTAGCAATACATATGATATGGTATAGTGATCCTTCTTCCAAAGTTGCTTTCTTCATAGCGGTTATCTGATTGCCAAGACGGGTTAGTGTGTTGTTGATCTGTGCATCCTCTGTTGTTGTTTCGAGAAATGGCAGCGTAATATTGACCAAATGATGGTGCTGTATTGGAGCTATATTTGCTATTAAGAGGTCAGGTTTTAAAGTCAGCTTGTTTCCCTGCTGATATGAATAAAGAGTTATGTCACGGCCCTTAGCTATGCATTCTTTGTCGAGTTGAATGAGCCCGGCCTTGCTGACTCGGCGCGCTCGGGTTTCAGTGTCACATATGATCGTAAATGAATAAGTATCACATGCAAAATACAGATAGGACGATAGGTCGTGTAATTGTAACCACATATTCTTGCAGGTTTCTTTTTTAGGCTGGCAGGTACCTATTTGTTCGGTTTGACAGAACTTTTCTTCTGGATCCAGACGCTTCATTGGACCTCGTAGCTGACAGATGTAGCTTTCCTCCTGATAGTTGAAAGTTTGAAGATCGTCGTCCTTGACTTCGAGATAAGCATCCCTCATCAGATTAGTTGCTATATAATCGGTGATTGGAATAATGCTGATCATGTCATTTCCAACTTGAAGAGGTACCGGTATCAAGCGCTCATTCAAGAGTGCCAAGTCACACTGATGCAGGAAGTGTTAAGTGAACCCGGCCCATCTAGCACCCAACCGACTACAACACCTGTGCAAGAAGTAGTTTTAATGACAACAGGTATGTAGACGTACATCATTTTCATCAAAAAAAGTTGGCAACGCTAGCCGCATTACTAGTGTCATAATCCTGTGCTCGCCCCTGGCGATCGATGAGTTTTCTTTGATGTAAGTTGACTAGTAATTTGTGGCTTACTAGGAAATCTGAGCCCAATATTGATGTGTTGACGTCGGCAACGACGAATGTCCATTTGAAACTTCTACGTAAACCTAAGTTGAGCTCGAGTGTGCGCTCTCCGTAGGTACGTATTCGTGTGCCATTTGCTGCGAATAGTTTGTAAGCACATACAAACTATTCGCAGCAAATGGCACACGAATACGTACCTACGGAGAGCGCACACTCGAGCTCAACTTAGGTTTACGTAGAAGTTTCAAATGGACATTCGTCGTTGCCGACGTCAACACATCAATATTGGGCTCAGATTTCCTAGTAAGCCACAAATTACTAGTCAACTTACATCAAAGAAAACTCATCGATCGCCAGGGGCGAGCACAGGATTATGACACTAGTAATGCGGCTAGCGTTGCCAACTTTTTTTGATGAAAATGATGTACGTCTACATACCTGTTGTCATTAAAACTACTTCTTGCACAGGTGTTGTAGTCGGTTGGGTGCTAGATGGGCCGGGTTCACTTAACACTTCCTGCATCAGTGTGACTTGGCACTAGGGCTTTCAATACTGGTATTCCGGGATCCCGTAATACCGTGATCAAGGATTTTATTTTGGCCTTTTACAATACCGGTATTGACGCCCAAATACCGTAATTACGGTATTACAAACATTAGATGAAAATGATGTCATCTTATTCTCACACTTGTTTTCACAAGCGCCAGCGTCCCGCTGTTATCTTAAGCTCACCCTTCCGTGCCCCGCCTGAGACAATGCCCGAAATCGAGCTGTACTTATGTCATTTTTATTATTGTCAGTCAGTTTCGCACAGGCGACGGAATAACGCGTATATAGACTTTGTTATTGCGTACTGTTAACTTGTGACTATGAAGTTGTGATCTATTAGGGCGTACCTATTTTTGCTGGTTTAATTAGATTACCATTGTTGCTGCCAGCCACGATTACCTAATGATTGCTAGCTAGTTAAGCTATACTTTACTTGCTTACATTTCTACAAATAATGATACCTATGTTGATTTTTACATGAGACATGATGACATTTAGATAATAATAAGAAATTTAAAAATAATATTAATATTGTACTATACAAAGCACAGAACAGATAAAAGAGGCTAGAAAAGAAATAGTTCCAAATTTGTATGATAACGCGTGTCGCCGCTTATCTCCCACTCTTTAGCTCCACTACAAGTAAGAAGCCCGTTACGAATGCGAATTACGCACACAATTAAATTACACACACTTAAATCGAGAGCTTGATTTTAAATCGAGACTTGATAAAATTGATCGACTTCAAAATTTTTGCATAAGATTTATATTTGGTTTGCGCAAATATGATCACGTATCCGAATTTCGTACGAAAATCAAGTGGCTTCCTATACGTCTTCGCCGGAACTTACACATCTTGTCTCTGCTTTACAGTATTCTGTTCAATCCTAAGACCCCCTCTTAACTTAAAGAACGTTTTAAGTTCCTCCATGACACACATGCCAAATTTCTGAGGTCATCCGAAAACTTGAGGCTAGAGGTACCGAGTCACTCCACCAATTTCTTTGGTAAGTCGTTCGCAGCTCAAGCAGTACAACTGTGGAATACTGTTCCCGTGTCAGTAAGACAAGCACAAACCCTTCCTTCTTTCAAAAACATGGTAAAAGATCTCTATCTCTCTCTTTAATTTGTTACTATTTTTTATATAACTCAGCTTTGTTCATTTTATGTATATATATGTATATGTGTATTGAGTATGTAGGTTATGACTTATATATTGTATATAAGTGAATAGTACAGCATGGACTACCCGCGTATTTATTTTCTCCTGCTGTGTCCAATCCATCCAAAGGTTGTCTGTAAAAGATCGCTTTTGGCGATAGGACCGCCCATTGTAACATTGTAACACCCTTTGTAGATTTTTAAGTCCTTATTTAATTCTGTTATGGTGTACAATAAAGAGTATATCTATCCATCTATCTATCTTGCTACTGACTGTAACTCACCGTCGATAAACATGCGCCGTGCATCACGGCCAATCAGGGTAAAGGTCAAAACGTCAATGGCTGAAGTGTTGAGGACGCAACGCATGCAGTACATTGTAAGCGGATTTGGTCATTGCGTTGATTAAGCGAGTACACATCGGGCAATGTATATTTTTTGTAACTTGTTGCAATAATTTTGTTAATGTTTAGAATTTCATAGAGATCAGAATATTTTATGTTTTTTACAAATAAAATTGTAATTAAATGTTATTTTCGTCTTACCGATGGTTCCGAAGTAGTTCGAAGCGCATTAAACGCGGTGTTTGAATTAATTGGTCGAGCTATGATTTTCGAATCATAAATGTGTCGCGCTCGCTCATTCCAACCTTATTCATCTATTCCATGATACAAAATCTATGTGAAATGCCTTCCTGCAAAAAGACTAGATTAAGTTTACGTTTTCATTATGTTCCTAATTCCTAATCCTACCTAAATAATCCACCAATACCAAATGATTAATATTATATTTAAACCAATACCAAATGCTTATCGTTATATTTAAAGAGGGCTATGTATAAAACGTATTTATTTTATTATTTTCAATAATAAGAACAATAAAGACGGTTTGAAAAAACACGTATTTTATCGGTTTTATTAATGTGCTAATTGAACTTACGTTCAATACCGGATTACCGGTATTGATACCGGGATCACGGTATTGACTTTTTCAATACCGGTATTGAAAAAATCCGGTATTTGAAAGCCCTACAAGCGGTACAGTTGAAAACTGTCTCTGCTAATGAGCGGTACGGTGATCTCAAAAATAAAGTACTCTTTACTCATTCTTGCCTTGATCTTTAGTAGCTTGTAGATTTATATAAATCGGCTTGAATGTTATTGATGGGTAAAGTAGTTGCTGAGTTGCTCTGGAGTAAGTAGATGCATGTTAATTTTACTATGATAAATATCCGTCAAGGTATCAATTAAAGTATCTTGTACACGCTTTAAGTTTTGTATCATGTTTGTCGTAGCCATGGCTGCTAAGGTAAATTCTTGTAAAGTCGACGTGCTTTTAGTTTGCATCTGCACTTGCCTAGCTGCTTCATCTAAGAGGTTTAGCTGTCTATTTATAAGCTTATACTGAGTATCAATGGTCTTCTCAGGTCGTTTCAGAACAGTATACTCAGCTTCTACCACAGACGTTTGATTTTTCCAAAGTTGTAATACGTGCTTCTCGTTGCTAATGATAATTTCAATATCACGTTGGTATTTGTCCGCGAAACTTTGATCGAGTACTCCAAATAAAGTATTAGCTATAGAGCCGACTGCGCTGATAAGACCGCGTCGAGTTCTTGACCGAGTTCCGAAATGCTGATTTAGCAGCAGCTGATTGTGATATTGAAGCTCGGTATAATCATGCTGCACTTGTAATAATATCATATTACAATGGCTGGGTTCTTTAATTTGTGTACATGTTTGCTCTAGGTATTTGATGAAAGTATTCACTGCTTTATCACCTTGCCAATAAGGTTGCATGTCGTAGTAAGACACAATTTTCCATTGATCCCGTATCATATTCAATTTACCTATTGGATCGTAGTATAAGGATTGATTACCCCTAAATTGAGTTATGTGGTTCGATGCTTCGCTGCTGCCCAAGATACTCATAAAAATATTAATGATAAAACGACGTTAACGAAATTACGAGGCTTTATCGTACTGGCTATCGTTTCATCCTTTGTGATTTTGGTTTTAGCTTTTTTACTCTGCTCTTCATCTGCCTCGATTGGTAAGACGGACAATTTGATAACAGGTAGCTTTATTAAACCGTTCTTTGTCTTTAATGTCACAACCCTTACAAATCCATCATTTCTTTGTGGTGCACCTCGACGACTCTCCCCACTGGCCATTTTCCAGAAGGAAAATTATCATCGTGGACGGTCACCATATTACCTATCTTAATGTTGCTCTTTGGTTTTAGCCACTTGTTCCGATCAGATAATTGGCTAAGATATTCCAGTTTTCCATCTTCTCCAAAGGTCTTGAAAAATCTTGTTCGTTAAGTGCCACCTAGTCCTAGCGTCGTTGGCTGTTTCAATCACGGTCAGACCTGCTCTACCAGTTAGGAAGTGCGCGGGTGTTAAGAAATCTAAGTCATCTATGTCTTCAGATATCGGATACAGAGGTCTAGAATTGAGACCCGCTTCTATTTGCGCTAACATGGTACTATATTCTTCAAACGTCAATGCTTGGTCCGCTACAACTCTTTTGAGGTGTTGTTTAAGATTTCGTATCGATCGTTCCCATATTCCTCTTGCACTAGGCCAGGAAGGACAGTTCCAGTGCCATTCTATATCCATTTCTACTGTCTCCTTATAAAATAAATCACCGAAAACTTGCTTTAGTTGCTCGTACTCTTCTTGCATAATTTTGTTGGCTCCCACGAAGTTAGTGCCATTGTCAGAGTACATATGTTTCGGAGCTCCTCGTCGCACTGACACTCTTTTCAATGCTGCTATAAAAGAAGCGCTGCTCAAGTCCGAAACCAATTCTATGTGCACTGCTTTCGTGGCCATACAGATAAACAAAGCCACGTATCCTTTCGTGGTTTTTATTCCACGTCCTTTATTGGCTTTCACAGATATGAAGCCCGTGTAGTCTACCCCCGTGTGATAAAATGCTGGAGCTGGATTGGTGCGGAAATCAGGTAGATCTCCCATAATCTGCTGTAATTTCCTGGGTTCTTGTTTTCTACAGGTAACACATCTGTGAAGTTGTGTTTTGACGCCTCGATTTCCTTTTATTATCCAATAAATACTTTTGTCTAAGAAAGGACATGGTAAGCCGAGCTCCTCCGTGAAATGTGAGCTCATGGGCTTGAGCGATAAGAAGCTCAGTCAGTCGGCTGCTATACGGAATGATGATTGGATACTTCATTTATGTTTGCGTGCCTGAGTCTTCCCTTTGCTCTAAAAATCCATCTTGATCTAAGTATGGATTAAGGTTGAGTAGATTGCTGTCGGATTTTACTTCCTGGTTTTGCAATAAGTGTTCAATATCTGGTTTAAATTCAGCGCGCTGAACGTATTTTATTATTGTAAGTTTTGCTGATCTAAGCTCGTGTAAAGTGAGATGCTTCGTTTTGTTTCCTAACAACAGGTGTTAAAGCCCGCCATATCCAGGCTAAAATGCGTATTATTTTTGTAAATGAGCTTTAACGATGTAATAGATCGTTAACTATGCTGCTATCTACGATAAGATTCTGAGCTACGTTTACATATTTTTTCGTCTCTTCGTCAGTAGCGTATTTTGTTTGTTCTTTAGGTTTGAAATGAGGTGATGATAAAAAGGTCGGTCCTTGCCACCACAATGCTTGTTCCAGCAATTGTGAGATCATCAGGCCCCTACTCGCTGCATCAGCTGGATTTTCAGTGGTGTTTATATAATACCAAGTGTTTGGCGGCATAATACCAGTAATTTTCTTCACTCTGTTCGCTACAAAAGGCTTCCAGCGCTCCGGTGAACCTTGAATCCAACTAAGAGTTACCTTAGAATCACTCCAACCATATATCACGATGGCTAAGCTGTTGATGCTTATGACAATTTTTGCCATGAGTTTTGTAAGCAATTCCGCCGCACATAATTCTAATATGGGTAGCGATACGGCCTTGCTAGAGGGCACTAACCGCGTTTTTGCAGCTACTAGCACTACTGACGTAGAGTCATTTGATACGATTCGTACCTATATTACACAATCGTATGCTTTAACTGATGCGTCACAGAACCCATGCAATTCTATGACGTCATCCTGTTTGCTTTGTAACCACCGAGGAATCTTGAACTGATTTAGTAGGTTTAAATCTTTCTTCAAGTTAATCCATTCCTCCTTGATTTTAATAGAAACTTCGTCGTTCCACTGAACCTAACAATCTTGCCATACTTGTTGGATTAAAATTTTTATCCTTGTGGTTAAGGGCGCCAACCATCCTAAAGGATCGAAAATCTTACGAGATTCAGTAATGTAACTCGGCCGTATCTTAGAAATAAATGCCTACAGCCGCGCGGTACGTAAACATGGGATAGGGCTGCCCGCCTCCAGCATTTTAATTACATTTGCCTACTTTTTGTTTCCATTTAGTTTTGTGATTGTAAATATACTATTTTTATATAAACAAATAAAATATTTTGTGAATTGAATAGGAAGTGTTCAATAAAAATGCGTGTTGTTTTTTGATTGGTAGATTTAATTATTAAAAAAACATGTTTATATTTTTTCTAGTATTATTCATACACAGTACAATAAACAAGTATTATTAATAATAAAATACCACGTCTTTACTTTGAATTATACAAACTAACAAAACAAAACACACATGATGACATTATCCGAGAAGTTACATCCCGTTTTCCATTGTTACCATGTCCTCACAGCCAACCCCACCGAACGCCGGTGAACATCTTTTCGTGGAAGCTGATGCTGCGCTCATACGCTTCAACGAGTACATCATGGACGTGGATTTGGGGGTGATGGATCAGACAGCCCGCGATAAGATTTTGGGTGACTATGACCAGATTGTCCACCTGGGGGATGTCATATGTCTACGAGCGCGGGAAATTTTGAAGAGTCGGGTGCCTGATGCGGCCAAGCCGCAGACCCCCGTTGTTGCAGGCCCTGGACTATTGAGTAGGCTGCCCACCCTGGAGCTGCCACATTTTGACGGTCGCTTGGACCACTGGCTGGGCTTCCTAAATCTCTTTGAGAGTCTTGTCGATGCACGCTCGGACCTCGGACCTGCCCAGAAGCTGGCCTATTTGTTGTCTGTCCTAGAGGGCAAAGCCAGAGCCTTGGTGCAGCACTTGCCGGTGACGGATTCCTCTTACCCGACCGCTCTGGAGCTTCTCTCCCGACGGTATCAGAACAAGCGCTGCCTGGCTGATGTGCACATCGACCAGATTTTGGAGCTACCGGCCATTGTCAGCACGTCGACGTTGCGCACTGACTTGCTGAACCCGTTGGTCTCAGCGACCAACGCCTTGAGACGCTTGGAGTTACCGGTAGAACATTGGTCCTACTTGTTGGTGCACATAGTGCTGCAGTTGCTCCCCGCGGAGCTGAGGTCACGTTTTGAGCAGAAGTATGGTGGGGATAGTGCCACCCATCTTCTCCCCTTTGATGACCTCCTCAAATTTTTGGAAGACGAGTGTCGGTTTTCGGATAACACTCGTGGCGCCACGGGGTCACCCCCACTACCTTCTCAGCCCAGAGACCAGGGACGGACTAGGGCTCGGGGGCCTGTTGATGTTCGCCCCGCCCCCCGTTTTGCTGGCGCCCGGAGTCCTCGGGCTATGGGGCCTGTTGATGTTCGCCCCGCCCCCCGTTTTGCTGGCGCCCGGAGTCCTCGGGCTAGGGGGCCTGTTGATGTTCGCCCCGCCCCCCGTTTTGCTGGCGCCCGGAGTCCGCATCATTGTGACTTTTGTAAGGCAACAGGGTATGCCATGGCGCGTTGCCCGGCCTTTTTGAATTTGCACGTAAGTGCCCGCCGCCGCATTGTCAACGCACGCCGTTTGTGCTTCTCGTGCTTGGGGGCCCACTTTCATCGGGACTGCCCCGACCCCCGCCCGTGTAGAATTTGTAAGGGGTCCCACTTGGAGATTTTGTGCGCCAACGCGAACCGCTCCAGCAGACCATCTTCTGAGGAGGGTTCGCGCAGGGGGGGGTACCCCGGAGACGAGCACCGGGCTGAGACCCGCGATTCTGTACGCCGCACTCCACCCCCCGCGCAAGTTGAACGGGAGCCCCACGAGCGCCATTTGGTCTTCCCTCGTCAGGGAGAACGCGCATTGGCTGCTAGGCAGCAGTGGCCGGGTCGGCGCCGCTGCCTTTCCCCTCCGTTGGCGGAACGTCCCCGGCTGGAGTCGCGCCCTCCGCCATTCGGGCATCCGGTGGGATATGCCCCTCCAGTGATGGCGAGCGGCTCGGGACACCGCGCAGACGAATATTTGGATTGTTGGCCTCGTCGTGAACGAAGGCAGCCTGGAAGCGGCGATCGGACGCCGCCCAGGCATCACTAAGAGATTGACGCCTGCCCCGCTAAAGGACCCCCCCGATCAAGACGGTTTTGTTGCCAACGGCCTCGGTCAAGGTCTGGGGACCCTTGGGTGACTCGATTGTGGTCTGTGCCATTTTGGACACGGGAGTCCAGGGTTGCCTTTGTCGTCTTGGTTAGCGGGACAGGTTGGCCTGAAGGTGAACGACCTTTCAGGCAAGATTTGGGGAATTGGCGAACCGGCTGACACCACTGTTGAGGGACGGACCTGGTTTGAAATCACCCTTGTGAGTTGTCCGTACCCTAAAATTGGTGCTCCTGCCCTTGTTATAACTGAACTTGGTTGAGACGAGCCACTTCGGGAAACCGTGTTGGAGGACAGTTGAGGCACTCTAGCCTTCCTTATGGGGCCCGTCACCCCCTTTTGTTGCCCAAGGAGGGCCATTTGGTTCAATTGTTGGTGACTGATCGTCACACTAAGAACTCGCATGCCGGTTGCAATGCGCCGTTGGCCATTCTGCAGCGAGAATTTTGGATTTTGTCGGCTGATCGCGTCAATGAGGCGAGGCCCTTTGCTGGCGTCGTAACGGACTTGTTGGTTCCCTTTTGTTGAAGACGTCCACCCTTCGTAATAGTAAGATTGTTAAGGCTTATTTGTGTGTTTGTCTGCCTGTCAACCAAGGCAGTACATTTGGAGCTGGTAACCTCCCTCTCGACAGAGGCCCTTGAGGCGACTTTGGAAAGATTTGTGTCTCGCCGTGGGTTACCTTCTTTGATTAGGTCTGATTGCGGTACGAATTACAAGGGTACAAGTAACTATTTGAAGGAGGTACACGCCTTCCTAATGAGAGCCAGGCTGATATTGGTAATAGTTTGGCCCGCCGAGGGGTCACTTGGTTGTTTGACCCGCCAGCCTGCCCCCCATTAGGGGGGTATTTTTGGGGCCGCGGTGAAAGCGGCAAAGGGACGCTGGCGGAGATTGTTAGGAGACACCGTTCTCACATTTAAGGAACTAGCTACGGTATTTGCCCGCATTGAAGCTGTGTTAAATTTGCAACCTTGTCAAGACTTCCAATTGATTAGCGGACGGGTAGGCCCGTCCGGGGGGGGTAGATGTTTAGTACCAAATGTTTCCGAACGCACCCTTTTGACATAAAGAAATTTGATCTTGACATTACTTTGACTTGACAGATTGTTTTTGCTCTCTTGGGAAAAATGTCCGCGTCGGACCTGTTGAGTTAATCATAATTGGTAAAATATATCGTTTGGATTCGCGTGTTGAAACCGATAATTGGGTCGCGAATTATCTATTGGTTGAACTTTAGAATCCCCGTTTGACGAAAACCCCGGGATATTTTTGGATCTAACGCCGGTTGGTTGCCACTGAATGGCACGCGCTTTTGTTGGGAATAAATAGTTGGAAATCGAATTGGATCTCACGTGATATTAGCAGATTGAGTGTGAACAGTGTTTAATTGAACTTTGTAATCCCGGATTGACGAGAATCCAGGGATATTTCTCGGAATATATCGCCTTATTGCGTCACCGCGTGGCACGCGCACTTGCTGGAAACGAGTTTGGGTGTGATGCTGATCTGGACCGCGCCACTTGGAGACTGGCGCCTTGTGAACGTTCTAGAACACGTAACTTGCATCACACTTTTCAATTACTCATCTCATATTACATACAAACCACATTTAGACGTGATCAAGCTGATCCTGATTGCCGTCTACAGCTCAGGTTAGTGGTACCAATATTGTGTAACTTTGTTCATTGAAAGCAACGTTAAGCTCCACGTATCGTGGACAGTTCAGACCGTCCAGTTATCGTTGGCTGGCAATTGTAGTTCTGATCAGTACCTACCTCGCGTGCCATCCGCCATCTTTTGGACGCGTGGTTTTGTGGTACATCAGCTGTCAAATGAACAACAACATTGGATTTGGATTGCGATTTTTAGGAATAAAAACGCTCCCAACTAAATTGTTTTGTGCTGTGAGTGTCTAGTGGTGCAAATTGAATATGCCTACTTGTTCAATAATTCTGTGTGGTGCAAGGAAAAACCACAATCAACCTCAATTGACCATGCACAGGTTAGTAGCCGTATTTTAAGAAAAACTTTATCATGCTGTTCTTTTTTTGTATAAGTATCCTTGTTTTATTCATAGAATAAAAGCTCCCAAATGTACATACCAATTATATCTGATATTTAACTCTATTTGCTAAATTTATATCATGTTTACAATACAAATGACAATTCAAAATAGTGATGTCTTTTATTTAATAAGCTATCGATAAAAACTAACATTTTTTTTAGTTTGTACATTGTAGAGATCAGTATAGTAGGGTTTCAAAATGAAGAGCTTGAAGAGATGGTTTTGAAAATAAAACTAACAATAGAAATAAAAATAGCGATAGTACTAAAACACAACAATGTCACTTCGTCATGCAGTAGTTGGTGGTTATTTAGTTCAATCTCTGATGTGTTCCATGAACTGCATCAAACTGAAATCATGTTGTATGTTTTTTATTTGCACAGGTTCCCTAAAAATGAAGTGCTGCGCCAGAAGTGGCTTGAAGTCATTGAAATATCAAACCTGGACTTAAAGTACCACGTGTCTGTTCATTACACTGCAGAATCAACCTTCAATAAAACCCTTGATGTAATAAGGCTGCGTGACAGCGTGATGATGCAGTACCGTCAATCCACCCTGTAGTAAGTTAAAACAAATAATTAACTTCATTTTAAATTTCCCTACGAACCTGTCAGTTCATCCAATACTTTAGTGTTAATGTTTCTCAATTTTAATATTTTTAAATACCTGTTCATACTTATGTTATGTAATGTATGTTTAGCACTAGTGATAAAAAAGATGAGATTATTCAAGATATAAAAAATAATTTCAGTGTTAAAAAAAGCACACGGGCTGGTTCTGCGTGAAATCATAAATGTCGAACAAGCGTTCTCCATGATGACCCTTACCAGTGAAACACCTAGATCAGATATATAAAAAGTAAATAAAATAAACTTTAATTTGTCGTTCGAAAAGTGAATTAGTGTTGTTACATACAACTAACATTTGCATATATCTTTAACCTTAACTTCTCTTTTAATTTGCTTTTTCAGATTTAACCCGAATTGTTTACTTCTGAGAATGCGTTACCGAGCACACCTGGGTCATAAATAAATTTCAAGGCCACTTTTAGTTTCTATAAAATTAAGCTCAATTTGAATGGGCAGTTTACAATGATTAGTAACGGTTTTGACTTTCAAAAGTGCCTAATAATTATCTAAATAAAATTGATCATTTTACTTTGACGTGGCGATTTATTATGGTGAATAAAGGTACATTTTTCAAAATACTTTGTTGTTTTATTTCTTGTAATAACCTCAGATTTAGTGTATTTCTACAATATTTATTATTGTTGTAAACAAATATCTCTATGGGCCGAAACTACGTAAAGCGATCGCCCACGCGGTCCCATACAAAAGTGTTACGTTGCGGGAACCCGCAAGTCGCGGCGAATCAGACCCCGCGCCCCCTTTTTGCTACGTAATAAATATTAAGTTTTCGTTCGACTCGACGACATGTACACCGTTAAAGTTGAACTAGTGACACTTTGCAGGTAATAATCCGGTTTCCGAAACACATGACACACGCTCTTTACGCAGTTTCGGTCCTATAATATCATTATTTGCCTAACCTTTTTCAAACTATATATTAGGGTAAGATTCCAGTCTATCAACTGATGCAGCTGAATACCAGTATTTTAAATGCCTGAGACTGCCTATCTGACCTCCATAGTACTGGGTAATACGATACCCTTGGTAAGGCAACCAGTTACCAAGGGTATCGTATTAATCAGACTCGGGCCACTGACTAAAAACGACTGTCAAAGATTTACAAATGACAGTTAGTTCGATACTAAGCCAAAAGCGGGTCAGAGTGATCTTTATGAACAACTTTAAATGTGGAACAAACCCTGAAATCGCAAAAAACCTCAGTAGTCCTCATTGATTTATATAATAGTACGCAGTAATATATATGTCAATGGTTGTCCTTCAAGAAAGTCACTCACAAGAAAAAAACAAAGTCAGTCAGTCACTCATAAAATGTAGCCCAACCAACAGTGCTTCTAATCCCTTGTATGTTAATATGAATGTAATGCACTATAATTTTAAAAATTTAGGAAAAGAACTAAAGGACTTGTTACAGTTATTCTAAAAGTATAATCTAATTATCCAAAGTTTAAAAGTATTGTTACATAAGTAACCAACGAACCCGAAGAAATGTTAGAAACTCTGGTATTGATATCGATACTTTTTGGTTTTGATTACTTATGTGCTTCCCTAGCAATGGCTGCCATCTTTTGGCCGCAGTTGACAGTAGGTATGCACGCGTATTTTGTAGGTATTTCTCGTCCATATTATAGAAGGTCATTGGGTTCTCAGCAGATTTGCTAAGGCTATGCTGGTGTTGCCCGCTTCAAATGTCGCTTGTGAGAGAAATTTCTCTCAAGTCAATTTGATAATAACTAAAAACAGAAATAAGTTTACAATTGGCCATGTAACTTCAATTTCACATATTAAACAAAGTATATCAGACCTTAATAATGATTGTACAACATTTGGGCCATCTATTAAAATGATTAAAATGATGGACACGAAAATATTATATAAAAATCTTAGTGAAGTTTAAAATTTGGTGACCTATTACGTATTTATTGTTAACCTTAATATAATATAGAAGACTTATGTAAAATTATAAAATAATTTAATTAGAGTTACTAATTATTACCATTGTTGCAATATGATGTTCCCTTTTCAACCAACGACAAAAAAAGGAGGAGGTTATTCGACGCGTATATATATTTTTTTAAATGTATGATCATCGATTACTCGAAGACGGCTGAACCGATTTGAAAAATTCTTTTTTTTTTTGTTTGAAAGGGTGTACTTCGAAATTGGTCCCATTGTCACCGAGTCAGGATCTGATGATGGGATCCTGGAGAAATCAAGGGAACTCTTCAAACATTATAGGCACACTTATGGCGTTTTCGGTATTTCTTATAGTAACTTGTGCAGTTGTTCTCAAAAAGTACCATTTGGGGAAGTGGAAATGATGATGAAGACCGCGGATGGCCGCCGAAACTGCTTAATAATAAGTATTTCGTGGATTGCGATTCGATTACTTGAATATGGATGTTCAGCACTTTATGCTCGTCACAATGCATATGGTGATGTAGAATGATGGTGAAGTACCAGGAGAACTCCTCAACAATTAACGGCCCAGCATTGGGAAAAGCAATATTTTGTAAAATGTTATAAGTAGGTTAGTAGTTATATTTAGGCTCCTATAACTAGGTAAATTAAAAATCGACCAACTAAAAAGAGTGAAATAAAAACTTTTTACCAAAAAAATCAAACCGACTCCCAAAAAACACTGCAAAGTGAAAAATAACTTTAATTTCGGAAGTCGGTGCCAAAAACTAAAATACAAAACTAGAGACACCGACTTCCGAAATTAAAGTTATTTTTCACTTAGCAGTGGTTTTTGGGAGTCGGTTTAATTTTTTGGTAAAAAAACTTTTTTGCAAAAAAATAAAACCGACTTCCATATCAAAACACTACAAAGCCAAAAATAATTTTAATTTCGGTAGTCGGTGTTATTGGTTTTGTATTTTCTTTTTTTTTCACACCGCCTTCCGAAATTAAAATTATTTTTGGCTTTGTAGTGTTTTGATATGGAAGTCGGTTTTATTTTTTTGCAAAAAAGTTTTTATTTTCGCGCTTTTTAGTGGGTCAATTTGTAATTAATCTAGTTATAAAAGCCAAAATGTCAACTACAAAAAACTAAAAACACGCGAACAAAAAACACAATATAGAGTAACCGAAAAGATCATCAATGTAAATATTTTTTTTAGACTTTTGTTGATTTTTCAGAAACGGCTTGTTCGATGTCGATAAAATTTTCATGGGACCATTTGGGAAGTATACCCTTTCCAACAAAAAAATAATTTTTCAAATCGGTTGGCGAGCGACGGAGCTATGCCCGAACAAACATAAAAAAAAAAAAAAAAAAAAAAAAAAACAAACAAACATCCGAATTGAGAACCTCCTCCTTTTTCAGAAGTCGGTTAAAAAGGTTTTTAGAAATAATTTATTAGCTCAATAATTGCTGTTACTATATTAAATTAGTGTAAAAATCATTCGCAAATTGACAAATATGACTCATACTGGTCGGACCATTTAAAACGTGCTTGATTGTGTATTCAACGCAGTGGCTTGCACTTCGAACAATTACCCCGTTACCGCGAAGTATAGGTTAGTACTTACTCGTACTTTTCAGATTCAGATTCTGATTTATTATATTGTTTGTCACAGGTAGAAAATCAGTTCTTAAAATTATTATTATGACAAGTATCACTGTAACATACCCATAAGGTGTACAATATTTTAAAATTACAATTATATTTCATGTGTACATTATTTAAATTTACAATTATATGTCAAGTGTACCTACAATATCTACATTTACAATTATATAATTATGTCAAAAAATAATAAAAAATAAACAAGGAAAAATAACATTAATTGAAAAAATAGGTTCATTATACATGCATCAATTGTCATTTGTCATAATTAAGCATTATTATAATATTGTATAAATTTTAGTCTAAACATTTGTCATTTAAGAATTCATTGATTGTGTAATATACTTTCTGTATCAGTAATTGTTTGAGCTTGTATTTAAAAGTAGGCAATGTTTCAATATTTTTAATAGAGTCAGGTAATTTATTATAAATTTTAACACCCATACCAAATATGCTTGATTTAAACTTAACTGTTCTGCACTTTACTACCCTAAGTTCATTTTTATATCTAGTACTTCTCATTGTCTCGTAATTACTGATATCTCGCTTTGTAATTGATGCTGCTTCCAATATATATATTGACGCTAGGGTTAAGATTTTTAACCTTCTAAATTCCGGTCTGTATGAATCGGTCTGTTTAAGCCCACATATACTTCTGATGCATTTTTTTTTGGGCTTTGAATGCAAATTCTCCAAGTTAGTAGAATTACCCCAGCACACCACACAATATTTAAGTGTGGAACCTATATATGCATGATAAACATTCAGTAAAACATTTTCATTTATAACTTTTCGTACTACATGGAGAGCATATGAATACTGGTTAAGTTTTTTGCAGACATCATCCACGTGCAATTTCCAGTTTAGTTCAGAGTCTATATGGATCCCTAGAAACTTTGTGTTATTGACCTGTTTTATTGTTTTGCCTTTATAGTTTACATTGATTTTATTTGAATTTGTATTTTTATTTGTAAAGGACAATATAATTTGTTTTAATAATGTTTATTTTTAAATTATTCATCGTCAGCCAGTTGATAATATCTTCGAGAGATTTATTCACTTGTAATTCAACATTTTTTTGATCACTATCAGCGAAAATAGCCGTGGTATCATCAGCAAACAATATAATTTCCTGGTCTACAGATCTTGGTAGGTCGTTAATGTAGATAATAAAAAGAAGAGGCCCCAGGATACTTCCCTGGGGGACTCCGAATTTAATAAGTTTAGGGTCTGACACGTATGTATGTTCGAATTTTGTTTTTTTATCCTTTCTCGTTATATGTGTCATTTGAAACCTGTTTGATAAATAAGATCTAATAAGATTTAAGGCATTTCCTCTTATCCCGTATCTATCTAATTTATTAATTAGGGTATTATGTTCCACATGATCAAACGCTTTTGTCATGTCCATAAAAATAGCTGTCATTTGTTGCTTGCTATCCAAACCCGTCATTACTTTCTTAAGAAAATTAAAAAGAGCATCGCTAGTAGATCTTCCTTTACGAAAACCAAATTGTTTATTAGTAAATAAGTTATTGACTTCAAAGTAATTATATAAATTGTTATATATAACCCTTTCGAAATTTTTTGCTATCACTGGTATTAATGCAATAGGCCTGTAATTACGCATATCCTCGGAATTATCTCTTTTGAATAATGGCTTTATAATAGTTATTTTTAGTTTTGAAGGAAAAACTCCACATTCTAGACATTGATTGACAATATTACTAATTACTGGAGCTATGTGACTAGATACTCGTTTAATTATTGTCTTACTTATATTATCATACCTTGTACTATTGGTGTTGTTTAATCCTTTTATTATTTGATCAATTTCATGTGGATTTGTTGGTTTTAAAAAGATAGAATTTGAGTTTTTATTATATGTTAGTGATTTTGTCACTGAACCTCTGGAAATGGACTGAATTTCATCAATGAAGTAGTTGTTGAATGATTGTGCTATTTCCTTGGCCAATGTGACTGGTTGGTCTTTCACTTTTATCTGTGTAATATTTTCTTTCGGAGTTACTGTTTTATAATTATTTATTATATTCCATATTGCCTTACCCTTGTTTACAGCTGAATTAATATAATAATTGTTTTGGACCTTTTGGGTTTTTTTAATTATAATTTTAAGCCGTTTTGAATAATTTTTAAATTTCGTTTTATCATTTGATTCGAAGTTAGCCTATACTTCCACAACAATTGGCGTTTGCGTTTCGAGCATATTCGTATACCCTTACTTAACCATGTAGGCTTCTTTGCAATTGGTATTTTTACACGTTTTTCAGGGAAACATAAATCATAAAATAGCTTAAATAAATTATGAAATGAGTCAAAGCTTTTTTCAGGGTCTTCGTTAATGTAACATTCAGTAAAGCTGAGATTCTTAATACATTCTATAAATTTTAATACGTTTTCTTCAGAATTGTCACGTTTTATTTTAAACCAGTGTGTGATGCTGATGTAGTAGCTTTTTTTTACTGGACAATTCAATAATTGTGCTGTATGGTCAGAGAGTGAGAGTTCCAGTACTTTTGTTTTTGAACCTTTAATATTATGTGCTATATTATCAATACAGGTCATGCTATTAAGTCTACTGGGTTGATTTATTTTTAATGTTAGGTTAAAACTTAATAATAATTGTTCAAATTGTCTGGATACTTTGTTTTTCTCAAAAGTGTTAATATTAAAGTCACCACAGAATATAATTTTTTTGTTTCTGTACAATATTTTACTTAATAACTCTGTTAGTCTAGAAAAAAATAGATCTATATAGTCACGTCTATTTTTGGGTGGTCTATAAATGCATATTATTATAATTTTGTGGTCCGTCAGTTAGATACCACTACATTCAAAAACATTGGTGATACTTAGCCTTTTGTAAACAATGAACATTTTAAAGTAGTTAAGTTAGTTAAAATTATTGTAAGTAAGTTAATTCAAATTTATAAAATACGTCTCAAATACTTTGTTAGGTATCTAATTTAGAAAATTATTTTTCTTAAATGATAAACTTCTTTGTATAGAGCTCGCCGACACATTACATAGTTGAGACATTCCATTGCGATATTCCAGTTCGAAAAGCAAATCAGTATAGTCCACAAAGAGTAAAGTAATATACAGGGATAGTCCACAAGTCCAGCACAGGTCAACGTTAAGGTGAATGCCTAGATAGACCTCGCCATACATTTTTCCGGAGATGTAATCACCGTAAATATACGGTTTCTGCAGAATAAAAGCAAGTATAATGAGACTTTCTCATGGGCGTGCGCTCCTTGTTAGCAGAAATGCAGTGCTTTACTTGCCATTCACAGATATTTTAATGAAACGTTCGTACGTTTTAGATGACTTTAATTAATAGTAAATAAATGAATAAACAAAATATAATAACTTAAAAACGCCTAATATTTTATAACTAACACCTATTTGCAAGTACACAAACATTGTTTGCCAGGCGCTGCAAATTAACGTACCTATTCTCAAGTCCTGCCGCCCTCTACCGCAGGATTTTTGTTCGCATGTGTGCAGTACTTTTGCTATTTGTGCACAATCGCCTACGCACACAACCATGAATTTCGAAAACTGCAGATACTGCGGCATGATACGAAACTTCGGCAGTTGTCGGGAATAATCGTAAATGTACGTTGCGTATAATCTGAGTAAAAATAATGTTTTGTGTTCGCGGAGCGGAAGCCATTTTGCTTTTTGTGTTTCTGTAATTGCGTGAAATATTTGTTATATACAACGAGTAACAGAATAAACGCAATTCCTGAAAGTAGTTGGTTCAGAATCAGCTTCTGAATCGATTTCCATCATAAAAAATAGGTGTTAAATTTTGACGGAAAAGTCTTCCATTTCACTTAAAATGAAAACACAGTATCATGACAAATTAATACAATCCTTAATTCAAGAAAATGCACTCGTATGCGTGTCGGCCGCTAACATTACATATCTGTATGCGTCTGCGTAAGGATATTGTATGACGCACATACGTTTTGCGTTTAGTAAGGATAACTATTTTATAAAAAATGTCTACGTTTGGTTTCAATTTATTTAGTCACGGATGTTGTTTTAGACTTATAATTTAATATTCTAATTGGGGTGTCTGAGGTATTGCGCTAAATCTGTTACACCTTGTATATATTTTTTAAAAGATTTTTCATTTTAACATTTGAAAATGTGAACATTTAACAGTTTATTACTGAGTTTCGATAATAATTGTAGTGATTTTCTTTTACTAGTGCGTTTGTAGATTTTTTTAAAATATTATTTGATTGAGGTTTGTGTTGAAAATGTGTGTTTATTAAAAATTAAAAATAACAAGTTCTCACAATTGTTATTCAGTGAAAAGATTCAAATTGTGTTTAATGTAGGAATGTAGCTCGAAAGTTTCATGTTAAAAGTTATGAAATGTATAACTAACTGGCTGTGTGGTGTGTACACACGATTAAATTATATTGTTTTCATTGCATATTGTTTAGTAATTCTAGTACAGTGTGGACTGATTCGGGATATTCAGATTTAAATAATTTCTATTCCGCGGCGAAAATTGAAGCTGACTAGGTGAGTAGTTATAATATTTTAGCTTATTATTTTACTTATTAGAATTTCTTCCGCCGCGAATTTCGTTCGATCGCTGTTTTGTCTGCTTTGCCGTAGAAGATGTACATGAATAGTAGTACATCTAAGACTTGTTCTGTTGGCATGGTTTTCTACTTTGAGATCCGTCGCGTGGCTATGGCTATGCTAAAAATCTATAAAAGAAATAGGCATGCGTCCGATATATCAAAACGAATTCAAAATCAGATTTCAAACACAAATCTTTTCGTATCGATTTCTCAAACTTGAAGATCTGATTTTAAAATCTACCTAGCCGAACCAAACGCAAACGATCTACCACCAAACGAATCGACGCAATCGAAATCCAAACGCAAACTTGCCAGTTTGCGTTTGGTTGGATTTCGTTAGATATTCGCTTTCTCTCTTTCTAACTTAGCGTAACATAGCGGTGTAAGACTGCCCCGCCTGGGCAGAGCACCGACGTGTCCTCACGGCGGCAATAGGCGGAGACCACTCGCGCCCGGCATTGGTCGAGACCATGCTGCGGGGCGAGAGGGAGTGGGAAGCGGTCGCCTCCTTCTGCGTAGCAGTCATGCTTCCGAAGGAGGAGGCGGGCCGCGTGAGGGAGAGGATGGCGTCCTCCCTCCAGCCCAGCCGCAGTGGTAGACACCCACGGCGTCGAACGTCGGCCGACGATCTCCGGCCACCGTAGGCGCGGGCATGCGGACAGCGAGTAAAGGGCAACTCGCTGTCCGACCATGGACCATGCCCGGGTCGACGGCGCGTTGTGTTCCACGCGCGCCTCAAAGAGCGTCAGCAATATGACGAGGCCCCCCCGTAGAGGGCCGAAGCCTGCCGGGGTCGTGGGACTTATCCCATTACCGTGACCCCGGTACGTAAAGGGTTATTGAAGGAACACCGTGGATTTTAGTCAGTAAAAGTCTGACAGTCCCTCACACCCTGCCCGGGGTGGGAGGACTTATTTGATAATATTACCACGATAAAAAAAAAAAGCGTAACATAGCGGAGTGAAAAGGATAGCGCGAATTTTGTGATTTAGATTTCGGTTTTCGGAAATCTAACAGACCTTATAATGCTATCAATATCATCTTTACTACCAAGTATTTAAAGACTACATTTTCGAGATTATACGTTGATGTATTTTGGTTAATGCTTCAATGTTTCTTGGAACTAAAAAGAATGTAAGTATATACCTAATGTTTGTTTACGTAATTTCAACTAAATACTAATACATATTTGACCTTGGTGACAAGAGCGCGCTTCGCATTGTAATTAAGACAAGACAAGTGAATTGCATAACTGCCGATTTTTTATTAGGTACCTACCTACGTATTTATTTAGTGGTGTCGTTTTTAGAGTAAAGATAATAGACAATAATAATTATTTAGTGAATTGTATATATTGCTATACTTGCGTTTTTAAACGCAAATCTGGATCCAACAAGGTTTGAAAAAAAAAATTAAAAAATATAACAAGAATATAAAAAAAACAGACATTATTGTAAAAATACCGATTTTTAAATGAGCTGGAAAAGTATTACGCGTAATCTTAAATAAAACTTTTCTGCTAGTCCTAAGCCTAGATTAAAGCATGAAGGAAAATCGCGCAATCTCTATCTAATTCCAACGAAATCTAAGTACGCAAGCGAATTGGCGAGGCTAGATCGATAGGCTAAATCGGATTTCTGAAATCAGATTTTGAAATCGATTTTGAAATCTGAAATCAGATAAATATCAGTTTGCGTTCAAAACCAAAAATGCCCATGTCTAAAAAGAAAAAGTTTTTGTAACGAGTACTCCGCTGCATATAGGGTTGCCAGTTGGCAACCAAAAAAATGTAGGATACGTTATTATAAAGTATAGTTCTACTTTATAATAACGTATCCTACTTTATTTTTGGTAATTATACTTTATACTTTTGCATACAAATAAAGTATGTGAAAATACTTTATTTCCAACCTTTACTGCGATACATAGAACAAAACATTCATTATGAGATTTATGGGTAAGTACTTAACTATTTAACGGTACATAGGTATAAGTTAAAACAGATGCTGGAAACGATTTATAATTACTGAACGAAATGTTAGATGTCAGATGTTAATGTGACAGTGACAGGTCACATTATCACAGATTCAAAGAGTAAAGTAATATACAGCACAGATTTCACTATCGACGTATCGATGAAATTGTATGAAAATTGTCCGTTGTTTTGGTTTATAATTCAAGAATCTATTTTTTTTTAAGTGAAAATTAATGCTTAAAATGACGAGTAATTCTGATAGTGATACTCCAGTGACTCCTAAAAAAGCTAAAATGACCAGTCTTACAAAAGTATAAGCTTTCACTGAGAGGGTTTTTACAGTAATGAGTCTGAAACGGCGAGAAGAGAGAAATAGAGCGTCAATAAATTTAATTAGAAAATAATTGTTTATTTATTTTTAAATGTCAAACAAGCTTACAATACTTAACAATTTTTTTACTATTTTTAAATGTTTCAAACATTTAAAAATAGTAAAATAATTGTTACTTAGCTTGTGCTAAACGCACACAAAAATACTCGATCTGACCGTCTCACAGCAAGTCAGTTTAGAATGGTAAGATATCAGCCATCATCTTATTGTTTCTTACTTTCTAAGAAGCCACAGCACAAGTCAGTTCTAATTATTATGCTATTTTTGTACGTAGAGATGTATAGTTTGTGTTATTTGTTAGTTTATAAGATTTTTCTGTGTAGTTATGTTTCACTCATGTATTTAGGTACCAGCCTAACAATTCAATCGTACAAGAATATTTATTGATGTTCAAAATTGTATAATATGTAGGTATTCTTGAAACACAGAAATAAAAAATATAGGAGAAGTGGTAAGGGGGCGTATCGGTGTCCGCGCGACATGGCCACAGGGCTCATGTCACAGGCAAGTGGCCGTCTCCGCGAACTAGTGCGCTTTCGACGGCGATCGTGATAACATATATGAATGCCGAGTTGTTCTGTGGTATCTTGTAAAAACCGAAGCCAAAATCAAAACTATGTGAATCATGGAATCACTTACCATATGTGAGTACAAGTATTTTACAATATTTGTCTTTAAAATCATGAAAAACAATAAATCGTAAAATATTTCTTGGTTTTACTATGTTATTTTTGTTTTCAAATATCAGAACGACTGTACTACTTTTGCTATTAATACATTGCTCCTTAACCACTACCTGAGTTCGTCACTAAGTAACTGGAGAAGCAATGTAAAAATAACATACGAAACTGTATTACGCGGATTCATCGCGTAGTGAGGCCGCCACTTCTTGCGACGAATTAGTGATGTGCTTGTGCAGATCCACTAACGTAGGCTATCGACAGCAATGTCGATTGACGAATGAAATATTGCTATTATAGTTTAGGGATTTCAACCGACGACAAAAAAATGAGGAGGTTATCAATTCGACGCGTATATTATTATTTTTTTTATGTATGATTACCGATTACTCGGAGACGGCTGAACCGATTTGGAAAATTATTTTTTTGTTTGAAAGGGTATATTTTGAAATTGGTCCCATTGTCACCAAGTCAGGATCTGATGATGGGATCCTGGAGAAATCGAGGGAACTCTTCAAATATTATAGGCACACCTATAGTGATTTGAGTATTTTTATAGTAACTTGTGTAGTTGCATTCGAAACGCACCATTTGTGAAGTAGACCTGATGATGAAGACCACCGATGGCCACTGGAACTACTCAATATATAAGTAGGAATAATAAGTAGTTCATGTGTTCCGCTTCGATTACTTGAATGTGGTTATTAAGCACAATATGCTCGTCATAAAGCATATGGCGAAGTGAAGCTGATGGTGAACTACCAGGAGAACTCCTCAACAAATAACAGCCCAACATTGGGAAAATCAATATTTTGTAAATGAATACTCAACTACAACTCACGTCAACTACTTATGACATTTAGGCTCTTGTAACTAGGTAAATTAAAAATCGACCAACTAAAAAGAGTGAAATAAAAACTTTTTACCAAAAAATTAAACCGACTCCCAAGAAACACTGCAAAGTGAAAAATAACTTTAATTTCGGAAGTCGGTGCCAAAAACGAAAATACAAAACTAAAGACACCGACTACCGAAATTAAAGTTATTTTACACTTTGTAGTGTTTTTTGGGAGTCTGTTTAATTTTTTGGTAAAAAGTTTTTTTTTTATAACATACGGAAACTTCTAAGAAAATATGTTTAACTTTTATTTTACATGAGATGACAGAAATAAAAATACGTTGAAATGTCAAGTGTACAAAAAAGAAAACAAAATAAAAAAAATATTTTACGCCCGCAGCATGCGTAAGGAGTTCCGACGTCGCCGTCGCGTCGCTACAATAGTTTATTTTTCAATCTGTCAACCGTTTTAGCCCGGTTGGAAGATCGATGTAAATAATGTTTTTTTACTTATTTTGATTCTTTTACAGAGTAGTAAAGAAATGCGTAACCAATATTCGTAAATTAAGTTACTTTAATTTTAGGTTAATAATCGGTGGTGTTTTTCGGTTTAGAATTATCGTATGTTATGCGTTATCCTATGTTGCTGTTTCTTTATTTTTTTTATGGTTTTTTGTATTTTACTTCCGTTGAAGCTTCGAATACGTTATAATAATCGGCATGGTTCAGATAATATATTTGTGAATTTAGCTTAAAATAAGTCAATATATTCATGCTATTTATTTGTTATGCATGGATGTGTGTTTGTTTTAATATATTTAACAATTTCTCTACTAACTAGGATTTTTCTTATAACAAAAACTTGTTATAACCTACTAAACTATTACCTGCGGGGTAATTGCGTAACACACTTACAGTAGGAATCGGTTTCATTATGCTAAATCAACAACACTCACTGTGGTATTTACGTTGTTGAGCAGACCAATATTTCGAACATATGAAGCAATGGATTAGCAATATACGTCAAAATCATTCAGATCTTGATTTATAGTGTGTTACGCATTGATTTAAATAGTAAAGATACGGTCGTCAGAACATTTGACGGACGCGGTCGCCCTACAAAACACACTAGCGCCATCTACTATAACTAAGATGTCAATCGGCGTGGTCTGCTCCTAGACGTAGCCTTGTAAGAGCCCGCTCTTACAAGGCTACGTCTAGTCTAGTGGTATTTTTCGAGGTACAAATAAATACAAAAATCCTTTTAGTTTCTGAATTTTTTATTTGTTGTACATAAAAATACATTTTAATTTGCTTTTAATAAAGAATAAAAATTAATTTTGTACATAATTTAATCTTATAGTAATATTATTAAATATTTTTATTTCATTGGCTGCAACGCGCGCCGCTGCAAAGTTATGTCGCACTTTTACGCGGCTTCGCGTTGTCTATGCTAAAGGTTGAGACAAACAAGAAAGAAAATTGTTTTAAATAATGTTAGAAGTTGATTTAATGACATATTTTTAACTTATCAGTGATATGAAATGTTATATTTTGTTTTATTGTGATTTATGTCGTAGTTCACGCAACCCTTCACGACACAATTTGGTATTTTTGCTTGTAAAACTGACGACTCCTCCCGAAGATAGCCGATCGCGTTCTAGTTCACTTTGATAAAGGTAAGACCACTTTGGGACCAAGTTCGAGGCGTCATTATAACATGCGGTCCGCCCAGTCCTTATAATATATATGTCAATGGTGTTACGTAATTATTGCGATGCTCATTATATGGTGACGTTTAGAAGTAGCTTAGGATGTATGTAAATGATAAAGAAGTGGTTTTCGTACTTTTCAGCTTCCCAAAAGATGGTAATATAAAAAAGGAATGGATTGATACCACAGGCATACCACCTAACTGGTACCCTACAAAAAATAGCACCATAAATACTCGGTTCACTTCAGCGCAGAAATGTTCCAGCCTCTAAAGAAAAGTCGCAGGCTTTTTGAATGGACAATTCCAAAATTAAGAGTATAACTGATTTTTGCAGAAGTGGGTTAAATTTTATTTTATTACTAAAAGCTATTCTCATGTTTTAGGGCATTTATAAAATCAGTCATTCAACTTTTCAGGATTCTATACAACCTATACGGCTGGTATGTTCCGATCAAGAGCGTAATGTAAGTTAACATCAACTTCTATTTGACCTATCACTATGATAATTAAATATTAAGATTTAAGTCGAAAGCGCCAGGGTAGCCCTTAATACTTAGTAGGTAGTACTTAATAATAATTATGTAATGTTATGTTCTTAATAATATGTTTATTGTTATTATAATATTTTCTGGACATTTTTTATTTGGTTAATTTTCAGGTGCCCAAAAAAAATGTACGATAATAAATTGAAGAATCGATAACTTTCCGATTTAGTCAATCACTAGCGTATATGCAAAATAAATGGCTTTTGCACAGCACAACGATAGCGACCGATGTTTTTGTGTGGGTAAGTTCTACGGTGCATGGTAAATATACGCTGTGTTAGACGGAATAAGGTTTATTATTGATTGTATAGTATGTTCTGATTTAAGAAATGCGGGTGTGTGCGCGAGTGCGTATCTATTGATTTTATTAAACTGCATGTGTAGTTGTTGCCCCGCCCAGCGCCTAAGTGGAGACACACGGTTCCGATATAATTTCGTCTGTTGACCACATCTACTTATTTATTTTATCTATGTCTTGAAACATAAATGTTATGGTTAGCTAGCAACCACTTGTGTGTTGTTGTGTAAGATACTTACATGTGCCGTTATACATATACACTTACAGTTACGTGTGATGTTATATAAATTATAATCTATGTACATAATTCTTTCTAATACTAAATTCAGAATCATAATTGTAAATATCAAAATATTAAAAAATACATGTTATCTTTGTATGGTGGTACGAGTGGATGGTTTGAATCCAACCAGAAACTATTTTGGTAAATGTAGTGAGAGTAAATAAAACAATAATTTGTATGAAAATATTAACCATAGATAAATATTATTAATTTATAGTAAGGTACAATAATAAAAACTTCTTACCAAAAAATTAAATCGACTCGACCCGAAGTGTTTTTTGGGAGTCTGTATAATTTTTTGGTAAAAAGTTTTTATTTCACTCTTTTCAGTTGGTCGATTTTTAATTTACCTAGTTACAGGAGCCTAAATGTCAACTACTTATATTCATTTACAAAATATTGCTTTTCCCAATGTTGGGCCGTTATTTGTTGGGGAGTTCTCCTAGTACTTCACCATCAGTTTCGCTTCACCATATGCATTGTGACGAGCATATTGTGCTTAATAACCACATTCAAGTAATCAAAGCGGAACACATGAAATACTTATTATTCCTACTTATATATTGAGTAGTTACAGTGGCCATCTGTGGTCTTCATCATCAGGTCCACATCACAAATGGTGCTTTTCGAATGCAACTACACAAGTTACTATAAAAAATACTCAAATCACTATAGGTGTGCCTATAATATTTGAAGAGTTCCCTCGATTTCTCCAGGATTCCATCATCAGATCCTGACTTGGTGACAATGGGACCAATATCAAGGTATACCCTTTCAAACAAAACAAGAATTTTCCAAATCGGTTCAGCCGTCTTCGAGTAATCGGTGATCATACATAAAAAAAATATACGCGTCGAATTGATAACCTCCCCCTTTTTTTGTTAATATTAATAGAATTATTAATATTTTATTTATTTAGTACACGTCACAATTTATTTACACGTTAGGTACTATTTAAGTTCAATTTACTATTTTTTAACAATTTACATTACAGAAACCTATATAGGTACAATATACCTTTATTACCCAAAATAATTTATCTGAATAATTTGTTTTGATGAAAAGGTATCGGATATCGAGCCTAGAAACAAAAGTATGCATAGACCAATAATTATATTAATAAGAAATAGATTGGAACATAACAATTTAACCTCTAGTAATATATAGTATGCTTAATGAATAAATTAATCTTTGTTTTTAGTTTTTGCTATAATGTAAGGATATTCATCTTATAAATAATTTGGTCCTCTTTCTTTAAATTAACGCCATCTGGACATTTTAATTTCCAACCATGTTTGAATAAAACGACATCTAGTGGCGTCAAAAGTTACTACTATTTACTTTTCATGTATGTGTAAAGAGTAAATTCATGCGGCTAAATCTTTGTTTTGATCTAATCTTTGTATGATACCAGTTAACAAGCAGAGTGATTATCTAAAAAAATCAAGTTAATGCCCTAGGTTTCGCATATAATAAAGTTGTCTATTAAAAATTTCTATGTTTTTTTTTTTTTCTTTTTTTTTTAACGTGGTAAAATTATCAAATAAGTCCTCCCACTCCGGGCAGGGTGGGAGGGACTGTCAGACTTTTACTGACTAAAATCCACGGTGTTCCTTCAATAGCCCTTTACGTACCGGGGCCACGGTAACGGGATGAGTCCCACGACCCCGGCAGGCTTCGGCCCTCTGCAGAGGGGGCCTCGTCATGTTGCTGACGCTCTTTGAGGCGCGCGTGGAACACGACTCGCCGTCGACCCGGGCATGGTCCATGGTCGGACAGCGAGTTGCCCTTTACTCGCTGTCCGCATGCCCGCGCCTACGGTGGCCGGAGATCGTCGGCCGATGTCCGACGCCGTGGGCGTCTACCACTGCGGCTGGGCTGGAGGGAGGACGCCATCCTCTCCCTCACGCGGCCCGCCTCCTCCTTCGGAAGCATGACTGCTTCGCAGAAGGAGGCGACCGCTTCCCACTCCCTTTCGCCCCGCAGCATGGCCTCGACCAGTGCCGGGCGCGAGAGGTCTCCGCCTATCGCCGCCGTGAGGACACGTCGGTGCTCTGCCCAGGCGGGGCAGTCTTGCACCGTGTGCTCTACGGTGTCCTCAGGGCGACCCTCGCAGTGGTGACACCCAGGCGTTTCCTCCTTTCCCATCAGACACAGGTACCTCCCAAAACTTCCGTGTCCGGTGAGGACCTGCGTCATGCGGTAGGTCAGGACGCCGTGACGCCGATCTAGCCACTCCTCAAAGAGGGGTCTTACCGCCGCAATTGCGGCGTGCCCGGCCGTCGGTTGCGACAGTCGTTCCCTCCATACTGCCCTGAGATCGCGCCGGAGCTCTTCCCGCCGCGCCTCGACTTCTAGAGGCAGCGGGGATACGCCCCGGCGCTGCGCCTCCACGCGCCATTCATAGACACGCTGGAGGGCAGTCGCCTCCAGATCCCAGGGCAGCAATCCGGCGAGGAGGTTGGCCGATTCGCCGGCGATCGTGCGGTATCCCCGGATCATTCGGATAGCCATGACCCTCTGGCATGCGACCAACTTTAGTGGTCGCGTCCGGATGCACAGGGCCCATACTGGGGACCCGTAGAGGGCCATGGACCGCACGACGCCGGCGTACAGCCTTCGGCAAGAGGCGTTTGGCCCGCTGAGATTAGGCAGGAGTCGCCTGAAGGCGGCTGCTGCCCGGTTCAGCTTTGGGGCCAAACTCAGGAAGTGCTCCCTGAAGTTCCACCGGCTGTCGAGGACGAGTCCCAGGTACTTCATCGTCCTCCCGACGCCGATGCGAACCCCCTCCACCGTTATGTGGGACTCGGACCGTGGCGCGTTCCGACCGCCATGAAAGCACATGGCCTCGGTCTTGTGCAGCGCCACGTCGAGTCCCAACTGCCGGATCCTATGAACGACTGTCGCAACCGCTTGCGTCGCCAGGTCGGCCGCCGCCTGGTGCGACTCTCCCTGCGCCAGGACGAGCGTGTCGTCAGCGTAACATACTACGCTGACGCCGTTAGGGAGGTCGCCGCGCAGCACCCAGTCGTATCCGATGTTCCACAGGGGCGGCCCCAAGACCGATCCCTGTGGGACACCGCACGACATCTCTCGCCGGTTCCACTCTCCCCGGTGACCGGGGTAGATGACGGCTCTGTCCGTCAGGTAGTCCTCGACTATGCGACGGAGGTAGGTCGGCACCCGATGATACCGGAGTGCCTCCCTGATGCAACTCCAGGGCAGGGTGTTAAAGGCGTTGGTGATGTCCAAAGACACCGCCAAGACGACCCTGCCCCGGGATACCGCGTCCCCCGTCGTGAGGGCTCTCACGCGCATGATGGCATCCACCGTCGAGCGCCCCCTGCGGAAGCCAAACTGGCACTCCGCAAGATCCGGGCCCACCCGATTCAGGTGCCCGAAGAGGCGGTCTGCAATTACTCTTTCCAAGAGCTTGCCCGCCTCGTCGAGCAGCACGATGGGCCGGAATGCGGACGGAGAGTCCGCAGGGTGCCCGGCTTTCTGGATCAGGACCAGCTTTCCCGTCTTCCAGCGAAGCGGAAACTGGCCCCTCTCCAGGCATGCGCTAAAGAGCCCCCCTAGTCGAGGCCCGAGAGTCTCCGAGGCCAGGACCCAGGCTTTCCCTGGCAAGCCGTCGGGTCCTGGGGCGGTATTTTTGGCCTTGAGCCGTTGTACCGCCACTCTCAAGTCTACCTCGGTCACCTCTGGTGCGTCGTAGACGTCGTCGTCGCTGTGGTCCGCGTTTGCGCCAGCTTCAGGTTCCGTCGGAGACGGAGCCATGGGCGGGGGAGCGTGCTCCCCTCGCGATGGGAACAGGGCGCTCACCACGTCCTCCAAGAACTGAGGCTGGAGACTCTGCGTCAACGGGGGAGCCCAGGGGCGGAGCTTCTCTCGCACCCACTTGTAGGGCCGGCCCCATGGGTCCCCGTCCAGAGTCGCCAGCATCTCCTCCCGGGCCAGTTCCTTGGCCCGCCAGATCTCGTCTCGGAGGACGGCCTTCGCTGCCCTGTAGCCCTCGTACAGCTCCGCCTCTACAGTCGCCGCATCCGGAGGTCGGGTGCGGCGCCTGCGGAACCTGGTGTACCGGCGTCGCGCCGCAACGCACGCTTCGCGCAGCGCTGCTAGCTCGCTCGACCACCAGTACAGCTGACGCCGGGCGCGTCCTTGCCGGACCCGGGGCATGGCCACGTCGCAGATCTCTGACATGGCCTCCCGGAACCACTCCGCCTCGTCGTTTATGTCGGCAGGCCTGTCCGGGGGTGACCCCCAGGCCTGCACGATCGAGGCTTCCAGGAATAGCTCCCGGTCCATCTGCTTCAGCGCCCATCGCGGACCACTCAGGTCCCGTCGGACCGGCGCGTCTAGGGTCTGGGCGGAGACGTCGAACCGGATATACCGGTGGTCGGAATAGGTCTCCACCTCCTCCACAACGCGCCAGTCGGTGACGCGCGGTGACAGGCTGGGGGTGGCGAACGTAACGTCCACCACCGACTCGCCCGTAAACCGCACGCACGTGGGGACAGAACCCCGGTTCTCGATCACCAGGCCCTGCGCACGGGCCCAGTGCTCGAGCATCCTGCCCCGCCTATAGTCCGTGGACCGGGAACCCCAAGCCGGACTCTTGGCGTTGAAGTCCCCGAGGACGAGGGCGGGGAGGGAACCGAGGGCGACGACGACGTCTCCCAGCTCCGTTAGGGAGTTCTGGAACTCGGCGAGAGTTCGGTTCGGGGAGAAATAAACGCCTACCACAGCGATCTCTCCGAACCGTGCTGCGACGATCCCACGCCCTCTCTTGACGCGATCGAGGGGCGGGGTACCGGCGGCGGCTGACGAAACGAGGGTCACCAAGCCGTCCAAGTCCGCCACCCAGTCGTTCCTGGGCAGGACAAAATACGGCTCGGCGACCACGGCGACGTTGATCAACCACTGCGCCATGCTCTGGAGCAAAAGTTCCTGAGCAGCGGCGCAGTGGTTGATGTTCGCCTGGAGGAAGCGCAATGGGGCCATTAATCGGAATCCATTGCAGCCTCCTCCAGGGCCCCTCGCGGGGTTTCAGCCACGACGGCGACGGCGGTGGCAGTAGCGACGGCGGCGGCGGCGGCGGCGGTGGCGGTGACGACGGCGGCAGAGGGCCTACCTCTGCGCCTGGCTTTGGTGGGTGGGGCGCAGGACTTGCCCCCAGCCCGGTGATCGGCCGGCTTGCCAACCGCTTCACATGCGAAGCAGTGAGGCGGGGCGGAGCACGAGCCGGCCTTGTGACCGGGCTGACCGCAGCGGAAGCACCTATCGCTGCGGTCTACCTCCGAGGTGCACACGCATGCCGCATGGTTGCCCACTTGGCAGCGGAAGCACCTCAGGGGTCTGGGGTCCAGGACTTTCACCTACGCAGACACCCAGCCAACCAGGAGCCTTCGGCCCTCCTGCAACTTTTTCGCCGCCGGGACGGGGCAGCTAACCGTAATGGTTTGCCCCCCCGTGAAGCCAGGACGCAGGGCACCCGCCCTCACCTGATCGGGAGGGCACTCCCCAGTCCTGGCAACGGCGGCCACCACTTCCTCGGCCGTCACGGAGTCATCCAGACCCAATATGCGCACGTCTGCGCGCTTGGTGGGTCTGGAGACTCGGGCCTCCTCCGCGTTTAAGGACGCTCTGAGCCGTTCGGCCAGAGCGTCAGCGGTAGGGCCACTGGCCGCGCCGGGGATCTCCAGCATCCGAGCCCCCGTCGCAGTGACCCGGTGACGGAGGCCGCCGACGATGCCGAGCTCTGTGATGTCGATTGCCTCCCGCGCCTTCGCCAGCACGTCGCGGTACGACACGCTCCTCTTCACCGCGTCCGGCTGCAGTGTGATCACTACAGCCGCGGTCTTGGGGGCGCGCAATCGCGCCGCGGCGTCTCGCTGCCGCCGTCTCTCCCTTCTCCTCGAGGACCTGGCTGCGCCAGCAGCCTTCCTATTCTCCCCGGCCACTTGCCAGTCGGCGCCGGCCGGAGGAGGCTGCTGGGACGGCTGGTTCCCGGCCTGGGCCTTCTTCTTTTTGGCCGCCTGCTTCGGCCCCGCAGGTGTCGGGGTCGGAGGCGGCTTTGGTGGGCCCGGTTTGAGCTTGGCCGGGGCCGTCTTCGCCCTCGCAGGAGCCGCCATCGCGGCGCCAAGGCGGCCTCGTCGCCGTCCGGGGAGGCTTGGACGCGGCCGCAGCCGCGTACGAAGGCGCCGCCAGCGGGGGTCGCAGCACGCGGCTCTCCAATACGGAGAACCGCTGCTGGAAGGCGGCCAGCTCCTGTCGCACCAGGTCGAGAACCGAGTTCTTCGCTGGTGTGGGCTGGCCTTTCTCCTTTTGGCCCCGCGGCGGCGCATTCCACTGGCCGTCTCCCCGGATTGCGGCCAGGTCCGCCTTAAGGGCGGCGTTCTCCCTCTGGAGAGCCTCAATGGCGGCAGTCAGGCGGGTGACCTCCGCCCGCAGATCGGACATATCGTCCCTTGCAGCCGGGGCCCCGCCGTAAGTCCGCGCGGCCGCCAGGATGGAGGCCGTGGCTTCGCCGATCGCGTCCTTCTTACTCTTGCGGTTCCGCTTCCGCGAGATGGTGCGGATGGCGCCGCCTCTTCTAGTTTGGCCTCGCCCGAGGCCAGACCAGTGTTGGGCTCTCCAGAGGGAGGCCCCCTCCCCGAGGTCTTGCCTCGGCCTTTACCCCGCACACTAGTGGGGATCTTGCGGGCCGAGACAAGCCCCTCCTCCGACGACGACTCGTCGTCGCGGGGGCGCTTGAGGAACTCCTTCCTCCTGTCGGCGCCCCCCTCGTCGCTCCTCACTGCGCTTCCAGAGACCATGCTCTGGAAGCTCTCGGCGTCCGATGCCGAGTCGGTCTCTGACCCGAGCACCAGCGCCCCCTTCCTTCGCGGAGCGGCACTCTGTGCTCGCTCAGAATTCGGTGCCGGTGAAGTGGACGTGCTGGACAAGTCCAGCGACTCCACCTCACTGGCACGTGAGCCTCCCTGGCTCAATGCGGCGACTGCCGGGAAACTGGGGTAAAAGTGTTTGTTGTCCCCCCCAGAGTACGGTGGGACTGACCGGACGTGTCCGGTGCGGGACTCCCCAGCTGCGGAGCAGCTGGGACCCGCCTGGGTATCTTTTCCAAAAACTTTGTCTGCCATATTTTTTTCCTTTTTTAGAGAGGTGAGTTCCTCTGTTCCTACACCCCTATTCCCCTCCCCTGGTTCACTTCACGGTTACGTCTAAAGATTAGACGCATACCGGAAGTGAACCTTTCCTCCCCCTTGACCCGATCTCTGAGACCGGGCCCCGCGCCGTCTAGAAGCTCGAGCTAGCTGTTCGATCCTCCAGGCTGCGCGCCTTTCCCCCGGTGTGTCCCTCTTGGTCTGGTTTCTCCCTCTGGGCCCGTCCGGCATGAGTGCCTCTACCGGCATGGCCCCAGAGATCATCGAAACACGCAAGCCCCACCACGACGACAACGTGGGGACACAAAAAATTTCTATGTTAGGTGTAAATATTGAAAAAGTTCGAAATTGTGGATGTGTTGCCATCTAACGACAAAATGGCAAGGAGATCATTCATCCATCCTCCTTAAAGCCCGATTTACACTTCAACAAGTACAGTAGCGAGTTAACTTGCGTCATTGGCGGTTAAGTTGTTAATGTACTACTACTTAACTCGCTTTTGCCGTTCAAACTACAATAACAACTTAACTCGCCGATGACGCAAGTTAACTCGCTACTGTACTTGTTGAAGTGTAAATCGGGCTTTATAGCGGGTAACAAGTCCAGTAGGAGCGCAGGGGTCAGTAGTTAACAAAGTTAAGTTATGAAAGCACAAAAGAAACTCAAACAGCAGCTAAACGTCGTCACGAGTGCAAAACAAACGAGCGACTGACGCGGACGCCGACGCCTCCTTCACTGCTCCCGCGCACACCCCGCGCTTGGGAGCAGCGGAGCTCGAGTTAAAAGGAGGGGTGCATGGCAAAGTCTTACGTAAAAGCGTTATTGATAGAAAACATGAACGGAAATGCAGAAAATATTACCTAGGTACTCATTTTCTTACAAAGATAAGTGGTACCTAATATACTCGTATATGTATGTTTCTCGCCGGGGCCACGGGACTGTCTAAACAGGTTAAAGTGGCCCTGGGACGCAAAGGGCAACCGAAGGAACAGGGTTTTTATTAGTCAGTAGGACTGTCGTTTATCTCCAAACGCAATCAGATTTGAGACTGGCGGCTGTAGAAAATATTGTTCCTCTTGGTAAGACCTTTTAAGGGACACTATAATCATATATATTGGAGCCGGGTACCATTTTGCCCATTCTCCTTAATTAAATATTGAAAGTACTTAAATAAAATCTATATTATAATATGGTTTTAACAAGGATCTTATACCTACTTACAAGTTCCTTGGGTTTTAATTATATCTTCTGAACAAAACATGAAACAATAAAATAAAACCTTTTTGCAAAAAATAAAACGGACTCGAAACACCACAAAGCCAAAAATAACTTTAATTTCGGTAGTCGCTGTTATTGGTTTTGTATTTCCTTTTTTTCACACCGCCTTCCGAAATTAAAGTTATTTTTATGTTTTGTTTGTTTATTACAATTCTGATTATGAATCATAATTTATGATAGGCAGTTTCATGAGGAAGGCTATCTAGCATTGCGGTACTGCTCTCGGTTTTCCTAAAATAAGGGTATTAGTGAAGTAACTCTGAAGAAAATACGCCGCTAAATTACTATAGTCGCGTGCTGTGAGAGGAGACTTATTATTAACAGTAACAATACTAATATATAGGGTTGGCAACACTGCAGACACGCCAATGAGACGCTCTGGATCGCGGCACGAGCTGTAACTGTAATGTAGTACAAGCAACCGGGCCAAATTAATATACTAATAAATAGTATAAACCATATAAAAGGTGTTTAATTATAAACAAACATCTTACACGTGCGCTGGCAAATGCTGAGATATACGTAAAGACCATGTACTACAAAAATGTAGGGTTTATGTAGATCTAAAAAAAGTCCGTGGTCTAAAAAAGTTAGACATGTAGTAACATAATTATCTAACTTATATAAAGAATCCACAAAAAAACTTATTTAAAAAAATCTAAAAACCCGACTGCTCAACTGAAGTGTAAGAAACAAGTACATTTTTATTTTTAAAAGTGACAAGCAGGCGGGACCCAATTGAACATATTTTTTTAAAACATAAACATAAACATATTTTTTCATATTTTTTCTGTTTGTCACTTTTAAAAATAAAAATGTACTTCTTTCTTACACTTCAGTTGAGCAGTCGGGTTTTTTAGACTTTTTTAAATAAGTTTTTTTTCAACTTTTTAGTTAAAATATTAATTAACGATTTTTTAGTTTTCCCGGTCGTGTCACATTGACACTCCACCGGATTCAGAAAGTGAGTCCATATTTTTAAACTTTCTCATTGTGTTATTTTGCTAGTATTACACTAATAATAAACGTGATATACCTTTTTGAATTTTTTATATTAAGCCCTTTAATTTGATACCCATATTGTAGTATTTGAAAAAAAAAATCTTTTTCACCATGTCTAATGGCTTCGCACAACCGCCATGTTTAATTTTTTAAATGACACCTATCTAAGAACACTCGGGCAATTAAGACAAATCTAACGATACCTGAATTGTGTGAATCCGTTCAGTGGTTCTGGAGATATGAGGTAATAAAGAATATTATATACATACATACAAGATACGCGCGAAAAACATAACCCTTCCTTTGCAGTCGGGTAAAAAGGCAAATTATGTTAAGAAAATATTAAAAAAATAAGGCCTGACTTTGTAGTATTATTATTATGCAGCCATATTAATATTTTCGTTCGAAAGTAATTTCATTATCAAGACAATTTTATGAAGATAAACTTTGCATTTTACAGTGTGTACTTTGGACTTATAGTTTATTATTATCTCTTTATTCCTAATTATATACATACAAATTACATTTTTAAATATTTCTATAAAACACAAAAAACATTTAAAAATATAAAAAATAGTAGCCCACCGGTATCGGGAACAGGGTCCAAGCTACCGGTGGTCAGGGCTCTAGAGAGAGGAACCTCCTAACGATACGCGCCGTGTCCAGGAGCACCGCTTTCTGAAGCAAGCCCTTGATCCAGCCGCCTAACGAGAGCCTCCTAAGGTGTTGGTCGAGGCTCTTGGCTATTAAGCCATTGGCTGAGACGACTATCGGTACAACGACTGCCGAGTTCACATCCCACATGTCGACAATCTCATGCGCCAAGTCAAGATATTTGATTTGCTTATCTTTCTCGGCTTTCACGAGGTTCTCGTCATGCGGGATGGTTATGTCGACAATCATGGCACGCCTCTCGTTTCGGTCCACCACCACTATATCAGGCTTATTGGCTACAATAGTCCTGTCAGTGATGATGGACCGATCCCAGTATAATGTGATATGGCCATTATCGAGAACTGGGTCGGGCACATACCTATAGTACGGCACTTCCGATTCCACAAGAGAATATTTCAGAGCAAGTTGCTGATGAATAATCTTGGCTGCAAGGTTGTGCCTATGCAAGTATTCTCCATTAGCAAGACGAGAACAACCAGAGACAATGTGACGGATTGATTCACCCGGACGGTGACATGCCCGACACATGTCAACCGTGCCATCCTACACAATAAATTTCCGGTAGTTGTTCGTCATGATAACTTCGTCCATAATTGCACAAACAAAACCTTCGGTTTCCCCAAAGAGGTCACCGAAGCGCAACCAAGCTACGGACGCTAACTGGTCTACATCGGGTCCATGAAGGGCCCGGAAAAATCGTCCGTGTAGCTCCTTACTCTGCCATATCCTCCTTCGATCGTTAGTGTCTAGCACTGCAGGTTTGCGCCAGTTCTCATTAGCCAAGGAGAGCGGGGTGAGTCCCTTGTCCACCGCTACTACATTTCGATGCATACCCACTTCAGAAGCAAGAAAATATTCCCTGAGACTGCATACCTCGCGGTTGTGGAGAGTTTTGGCATTCAAAAAGCCTCGACCTCCGCATTTCCGTGGGATATACAGTCTCATTACCGATGAACGTGGGTGATGCATTCGATATGCAGTCAGTAGTGTACGGACTCTCCTATCCAGGGCGTCAAGTTCCGTTTGTGTCCATTTAAGTACGCCGAAAGAGTATATCAATACTGGCATGACCCAACCATTGAAAGCACGCACCTTGTTCCCGCCCGAAAGAAGGCTATTTAGTACCTTTTTTAGGCGGCCAAAGAAGCGCTCTGTCAACGATTGCTTCATGCTAGTTACATTGATACCTAACGCCTCCGACATACCTAGATACTTGTAAGTTTCGGTTGGAGAAAGGGACCTCAGGTTTATGGAATTCGTGAGTTGAGATCCCACGGATTCCACAATCTCCCCTCGCTTTACATGCATAATCGCACATTTGTCGACACCAAACTCCATCCTGATGGCACTACTGAAAGTTTCAGTTACCTTCAGTAGTTCTCTCAGTTGTAGACTAGTGGCGCCAAAAAGTTTTAAATCATCCATGTAAAGGAGGTGAGAAATAACCTGACCACCTCTTTTCAACCTATAGCCTAGTCTTGAATTCTCCAGCAGTGTGCTTAGAGGATTCAAGGCTAAGCAAAACCAAAGCGGACTCAAACTATCGCCCTGGAATATACCACGCTCGATCCTTACCGGTTCGCTGTACCTTGGGATGTATCGACATCCTGGATAGCGAAGAACTGTCCTCCATTGTCCCATACATGATATCAGAAAGGTGCGTAAAGTTGCATTAATTTTATACAATTCTAGCACCCTCATGAGCCATGTATGAGGCACTGAGTCATAGGCCTTCTTGTAGTCTATCCAACATGTCGACAGATCTTTTTTGGAACGTCGAACCTGTTGGCTAATGGCCATGTCAATGAGGAGTAGCTCCTTAGTACCGCGGGACCCATTCTTACATCCATTTTGAGAGGTAGACATGATGTGATTGTCGTCAATGTGTTTGTTAATTTTAACCCTCAAAATGGATGTCAGAACCTTATAGACCGTTGGCAGACACGTGATTGGTCTATAATTTTTGGGTTCCGCGGTGCTACCAGATTTGTGGAGCAGGTGGGTAACTCCAGTGGTGAAGAACTCGGGTAGTGAGCCAGATTCTAGGGCAGATTGGAACTGAGACGCCAAGCGAGCGTGCGATCTTGTTAGCCACTTGATCCAGAAGTTATGCAGTCCATCCGGTCCTGGAGACTTCCAATTAGGCAGCGGACGGACTGCATGGGCTATATCTTGGGGGCTGATAACGATTGCCCCCATTTCTTGTATTGGATCGCACGCTTGCTCGACCTCCCGGGTCCAATCACCTTCGGTGTGACTGACAGGTACCGACCAGATGTTGCGCCAGAACGTACAGAAGGCGTCATCATCGGGCAGGCACATGTCAGTCGCACCTTGGTCCGGTCGCTCCCAAGCCCTATATACCCACCTTTCGTTACTTCGGAATGTGCGATTCTGGATGAATCGCTCCACTCGCCGTCTGTACCTCCGGATACGGTTTGCCCATGCATATACCTTCTGCTTTAGGAAGTCGATGCGCTCTGTGACACAGGACATATAATTTTGTGGGTGAATGTTGGTTCCCAAAAACGCCCGTCTCACAAAGCGCATCACTCTCGGGCGAGTGTTGCCCTCCCTAAAGCAAACAAGTTTTCCAATGAGTGCCCTGGCCTCACCAATGCGGCGCTCTATCCTACACTGCCAAGCTGGCACAGCGGGTTTAGGTCGTGTAGCTATGTCATTAGAAATTTTAACATTAGCTACACGACATGCCGCGACAGCTGCGCAGTATAAGACAGAGTGGGTATCGGCGAGGTCTTCGCAGTTATCAAAATAGTCTGACAACTGCGAATCCAGAGCAGCCACCAGTGCCCTATTCCTATTATGCATGGGCAAACGAGGTAAGCGTGGTCTTATTTCAGGCGGCATGTTGCGATATTCCCGAATAGCACACTCCAAAGCACTCCTCAATTGCTCATTATACTGGGTACTTACGTTTGTAACTCTGTCACTACTCTCCTCAACTTGAACGTTGGGTTGTGGTGGTGCCACCACAGTCGGCATCGGATGTGAAGTGACATAGCTACTCATGTCCGAACGGAGGCGATCAAGTACGGCTTCATCCAACATACGGTTACGTTGGATGACACGCACTTGATCCGATAGTCGCTGGGCCGAAACGTTGACAGTTGGCTCAAGTACTATTATTATTATTATTATTATTATTATTTATTATACATCAGACATAAAATCCATAGTGTTAGTAAGACAACTTATACTATGTTAGTAACAATTTATCATAAAATACTCAAATACATTAAATTAAAATTACAAAATAATAAATTTAAAATTATAAAATTAAAATTACAAAATTAAAATCAAATACAATTAAAAATTCTAAAATCTAATTCATGTATTTTAGTCCGTCTGCTGCACTAGACCCGCCGTTATGCAAACGGGTCCAATAAAACAGGAACGGACAGTCTGGCTTGTCCACAATCACTCTCAGGATACTGTTGGCGCTCCCCCGCATCCTGTGCATCAGGGATGCCGCTCTCTTGCGCATAATTGCTTGAAAGCTATCCACTCTCCCTTCCGCAAACATGGCCGACGCACTACAGAAACGTGGAAGCCCCAACAGAATCCTAAAAGCGTTATTATACTGGACACGGAGAGCGCTATAAGCCCTTTGCGTATGACTAACCCACAGGCTGCACGTGTAAAATGACTGGCAATATGCCTTAAAAAGAGTTATTTTTACTTCATTAGTACATCGTGCAAACCTGCGAGCCAGCATATTACATCGTACTGACAACGCTCTCCGCTCCCTCTCGATGTCCAGGTCATCATTCAAATCCTCAGTCACAATGTGTCCAAGGTACTTGAACCTTGACACCCTTACTAGAGCCACACCGTACAGACATAGTGGCGGAATTGTTCCGACTGGCTTCCTAGCACCTACCCGAAACACCATAACTTCACTTTTCTTTACATTGTAGAGGAGGCCATGAGACACAGCATACCTCTCACAGTCACCCAGTAACCTACGAAGGGCGTCAATCGAGGGACTCAGCAACACCATATCATCCGCGTAACTTATGTTATTTATTATACTACCATCAATTGAGCATCCGACACCAGTGCTGCTGAGCTCCTCGATCAACTGATTTACATACAGGTTAAATAGCGACGGGGAAGTTAACCCACCCTGCCTCACTCCACACTCTAGTCTATACGGTTCAGATAAAGCACCCGACCATCTGACCTGGTTGATTTGATGGTTATACCAGTACTGCAGAAGGTTAACCAATTCGTTGGGTAGACCCTGCTTGCGCAATTTTGACCATAATATGTTATAATCAACCAGGTCAAAAGCCTTGGAGAGGTCCAAGAAGGCAGCGTACACAGGTGTGTTTCTGTCCGTATAGTACCTGACCGTGTGCTTGAGCGCCAAAATAGCAGCTTCCGTAGATAGCCCAGCTCTAAAACCGAACTGAGCATCATGTAAATTGAGCTGCCCAGCTACTCTCCGCTCAAGCACACTGTCAAAAACCTTTGCAGCTATAGTGGCCAATGAGATGGGCCTATAATTATCCTTGTCCGAGACATCCCCCGTCTTACTCTTGACTATGGGTACAACTATCGTCCTCATCAGTTCAGTCGGTAAATAAGAATGCTTCGAACAAAAATTATACAGCATGGACAAGATCCTTGGGAGATGCGGACCCGCATATTGGTAATGCTCTATACTAAGGCCGTCGTGACCCGGAGATTTGCCCCTCGTCATACATTTTATAATGTTCCGTACCTCTTTAGACGAAATACTAACTTGCCCGCTAGTTTTTCTAGACTCCTCGTCACGCGCACCCCCATCTGATTGAAGCCGTGAGGTCACTTTAAAATTCCTCATGAACATATCCGCGATCTCCTTCGGTTCTGTCACGCCATTGACACTCACCGGAACTGCAAGTTTCGGGCTCAAACGCTGGGTGGATTTCCAAAATTTCTGGAAATGCTTGTTTCTATGTTCTGTCGCCAAAATGTCCATCTTAATTTGATCCTCGTTGTCTTGACAGAATTTCAACTTTTTCTTAAAACATTTACGCGACTCTCTCATATCTACAAACAGCTGCCCAGATTGTGGTTTACCATGCCACACCCAATTCAGAAAGGCCCTCCTCGCGTTCCTGTGAGCGTCACTGACGTGCTTGTTCCACCCGATCACTATGCGCCGACCCCTTCCACCCCTCACCGAGCCAGAACTGTCCGCCGCCGCCTCCCTAAGCGAACACACCAAGTTATTGTACATACTATCAATTATAATTCTGTGATTTTTGTTTTGACATGTATTATCCTTGCTATCACAACAATCACTTAACTCTAAAGGAAAGTCTATATTTTTAAGCTTTTCCATACATAACTCGTAATAACAATTTATTTGTGCCCCCCATATAACCCTATCGACAATCTTATTCCCTTGTTGTACCGAAGCATCAGTTGACCTGACCAATCCTAGGTTAACTTGAATGGCAAGAGGAAAGTGGTCAGACCAATAAATATCTTGACAAACTTCCACTCCCTCTATCGTTTTCCACGCTACTTCTGACACCAGGCAATGGTCAAGCCACCGTCTACTTCCACAAACATCACTGACATATGTATACGTGTCGGAGTCTATGCCTAACTTGACAAAGTCTGCACAGCGCCAACTCTGCTCATCACAAAAACTTAGCAATTCCTGACTAAATAGTTCCCCAGGATGCGCATTAAAATCACCGAGCATATATACATACTCCACATTCGTGCTCTCAATAATAGCCACTAACTCACTTAAACACTCACAAAATTCATTCAAGTTATCGGGTGCATTAGTTGGCATGTACACACTAAACAATAACAAATTACAATCGGCGGATGTCGCCTTGATAGCGGCAATACGATCACTTCTACAGGGAATAACAGACACTGATGTAAACACAGATTTCCTCCACAAAAGCGCCACACCACCGTATGGCCTCCCCCTCACTACCCCCGCTGACGTATCTACCGCGGATTTTCCAAAACATCCAAAATTTTTATCCAAACTATCAAGGATGGAAAATTAAATTATTCAACAACGCTATTCACCGAAACGGCGCGCGGATGCACGGCGCGTCGAGCATAACTCATTATACCTACCACTCCGCGATAGATACCGCACTGATAGTGAACCTAAACTTGGTTTCATTTCGACTTCTTGGCTAAGAGACTGCCTATGTAAAATTGTTTCAGCTTTCTTTTACGTCAGGTGTGTATTTTTGTATTTATACATTTGAATATTATTATTTTACTTCCTGTTTAATTCAATAAGTCATTTTTATAGGCTGTTGTTTCGTTTATCCCATTTTTTATGTCATCGTTTAGTTTAAAGTTTATAGGCAGTTAGTTTATCCATTTTGTTTTATTTTAGTTCCATTGATCTATACAGTTTAAATTGCATATTTTTGTAGTCTATATTTTACGATTCTTAATTTCGTGTGCACCTATAATAGGGATTTAATTCTTATTTATTGTAGGTAATAAGGTATTTACTTCTTTTTTTAGGTTGAATAGAGTGCTAGTTGTAGGTGGATCAATCAAGAGACATTGCCGTAAAATAAGTCTAAAATCGACCACAGTGATGGATGCCCCAGGATTTGGAGTAACACACCTATTATTTATTGCTATAACATTAGCCTCGGGCCAGACTTGTGAATACAGGTCGTAGGGTCGAGCCCCGTCAGGCACTACTTTGTGTAATTTATTTCATCACCATTGCTCTCAAATCGCTGTAATCGCTTACCGGTTCGTTTTCACCACGGAAAAACGGAGCCGGACGGAAACGCCTGGGTCTAAGCGGCATGAAACTTGACCAAGTTAGCATTACCCCATTCGGGACAACCTTCAAGGTCATATCAAGCAAGCGGCCCATCATGACTAAGTTTGTAACGCGCTAATCTTTGAAAATACTAGGTAGATTTGGATGAAATTTGGTATGGATATAGCTTGAAGGAAGAAGGTTAAAGGTTACTAGTACATACCCGACTGCAAAAGAAGGAGGGTTATGTTTTTATTGTGATAAAATCTACGGGAGCGATTAGTAAATTGGCCAAGTGCGAGTCAGACTGCCCGTGAAGGGTTCCGTAGTAAGTATAATAATATAATTATTATATGTATATTTATTTGACAAAAGAAAAAAAAAACCTAAGTAAGTTTACATTAAGTTCTACAAACATATATTGTTTTAGATTTTTCACTCAATTATTATAGAAGTTAGAGGGGGTGGACACACATTTTGCCACTTTGGAAGCGTATATCTTTTAATCGATTAACTTTATGAAAAACTGGTTTTAGAAACCTCAATGTCATTTTAAAGACCTGTCTATAAATACCACACACGCATAGGATTCATGAAAAATAATGTTTTCAGTTTTAGTTCCAAGTATGATGAGCCCCCCTTTATTTTAAATATTTTTTAATTTTTTCTTAAAATCGGAAAGCGGTTCACAGAATACATCTACCTACCAAGTTTCACATGTATAGTCTTAATAGTTTCGGAATAAAATGGCTGTGACATATGGACGGACCGACGGACGGATGTACAGACAGACAAACGGACAGACATGACGAAACTATAAGGGTTCCTTCCGTTTTTTGCCATTCGGCTACGGAACCCTAAAAAGTAGTAATTAAATTTATTACATTATTCTGTACTATTAGAAAACATTTTTAAAAAACAGTTAAGTTTTTAATGGGGCGTGCAAGTGAAAGCTAATCGCAGATGGCGCCACCACCGTAAGAACCTTTGTCACTGTCAGTGTTAGTTAGATTGTGAGATATTATATAGTTATCTGTATCATCTATGGTTATCTGTGGTAATATTTTTTATTTTCATTTCATTGATTTCAATTGATTTCTGTACAATTTTGGGATTAAAGAACATAATACATGTTCTTTAATCGAAAAATTCTCAATAACTGTCTCTAATTTAGGAATTCATTACTGTTCCATAGAGAAACTGCTTTGATTTTGGTAAGTGTGCTACTAGCGCCACTTTGACAGTTGCACGCCCCATTGCACTGTTTCCTGCTGTTATTTCTTTTATTTTAATTCTGATGTGTATTTTCAATTTGCTAAGGTGTGTAACACTGAACAGAAGTGAAGTTTGCTGTCAATAGGTTAATAGTTTGTGTCAATCGAAGTCGAACTGTCAGTGTCAGGAACTCGTAACGTGGGTGTCAGAGATTGTTTTTGTTTGTAGTTTCTTTTTTTTTATATAATACACTATCCAAAATACTTAACCGAACAATTTCCAGCGTTTGATGGTCTATCATTCTACACGTGATATTGGCAAAATTGTGGAGGCTCCTCCACAAAGGCCATTTAACAAGAGTTGTGTGTTTGTACTTTGTCTACAACACATGATACCGAATATTATGGTCTACCGGTCTTTAGGAAGTAAATGTTACTCATAGATTGTTGAACCAAATACTCGGATCTATACCACTGATGAACATTATGTCAAATTCTGCTCAGAGTCTGATTCAGCAGAAACATCGTTCAAATAATATACAGGCTGGACTTAGTTTTTCCTAATTAAACTTGAACTGTTTCTTCTTATAAAATGGATAAACTGCCAATTTGTAGAATATGTTTAGTGCAGAATGTTCGCATGTGTGTGGTTGTGGACAAGAACATGCATGAACTGTATGAGAAGCTGACTGATATCCCAGTAAGTTGATAGCTATTGGTGGTTACATGGTATTATAAGTCATATAATTTACTGAAAAAAAAAATTATTTTTAAAAGTATATAGTAAAAATTGTAAAGAATCTAAGAGTGTGTGTCTCATTCACGTTTACAAAAGAGCAACAAAATAAACTTTACAAATAAAAAAGCAATGTTAAACCAGACATTCAAAAGGAGTTTTTGTTCTAGTTTGTAACTGAAGATAGTAGACCAATGCTCTCTTGTTTTATCTGCTATGCTAAACTAAAGCAATGCTACCAACTGCAGAGAACATGTCTGGCAGCTGAAGAGCTGTTGGCTGAGATGATAAATGAGGTGAGGTATTAAACAATTAAAAAATAAAATTTTAGCTCCTGCTAAAGTTCTTATTGTTACACACATACATGTTGTCTTTGTTGCTCAGACTGTTTTGGATGTGTTGCGCCTCTCATTAATACTGTGGAGACATTTTTGACTTTAAGACTAATAAAAAATATTTGTTTTTGTAGACATGATCCTAATTGTAACTAATACTGATATGTGCCCACAGCCAAATCCTTCAATAATCCGAGGCCCACTAGAGTTTTTCAATGGCCTTATGAAAACTCCAATGGAAAACATAAGTATAGTTGATGTTAGTCAAATAGACAGCATCTCTATCAAAGAAGAATCACCAGCAGTTTGTGACAGGCAGGATGGTGCTATGGAGCCCGACCAGGAGAATCTACATGATGGTATGTTTAAAACAACAATCTGATATGATTGATAGAACAGATTACTACACTACTCAATATTTTGTGTTAACAAAAGGTCTTGTATAACAAAATAAGTAAGTAGTTGTGTGCGTAATTCATCACCTGCCTTACCCGGAAATCGAATTCGAGATGAAAAATTTAAACAAAGAAATGTCATTGTCAAAGTGACAGTTCAGGGGTTGTCAGCATTTCGGTTTTTTGGTAGAACGCTATATTTAAAATATGATAGCAAGTCCTTTTTTTCCTGGGTGGGAAAGTCATCCAATGACTCCTCCTGCTGTAGATGGTGCGGAAGAGAGTGTCAGACTTCTACTGATGAAAAACTCACCGTGATCCTTCAGTTGCTCTTGCGTTTCCTTGGCCCTATCGGGCTCCATCAATGCTGCTGACTGCTCTTCAAAGCGCGTGCGGAACACGACGCTCCGCCGACTCGGGTCCGTCCGGTAAGGAGACCGGTGACCTACCCCTGCTCGCTGACCGCAGACCCGTGCCTACGTTGGCCGGAGATCGGCTTGCGATCCGGAGAGCAAAGGAGTTGCTTTTCCCACGCGCGCTCCGTCTTCTCCTTCCTGCACTGCATCCCATTCCTTCTCGCCGCGCACCATGGTCTGAACCAGAGCAGGGCGCAAGAGGTCGGCGCCGATCGAAGCGTAAGGTAAGTCCTAATATTTTATAGGTAAGGTAAACGTTATGAAAGTAAAAGATTTCTATTGTTATGAAAAAGTTGCTCATATTTTTTCACAGATTTTGATGATTTTGTTTATGTTCTTTTCATAATTAATTGTGAAGACAAAGTTTGTGTGTAAGAAAATTCGCATTTGTTTCATTAGTGATAAGCATTCATGCGAAGCCGAGGCGTTTCGCTAGTTGAAAACACTAATGAATTCTAAATGTTTAAGACCACGGCCTTATTGCCAGTAGCATTTATTTCAAACAGTTATATTTGATTCTTGTATCGTAGTTTACTTAACTTTATAATTAGTTGAAAACTGCGTGCAATATTATATTTTACATAATAGAGGTTATTTTTTTAAAATTGGCAACAACTTTGTTTACATTTTCATCTTGGATTTCGATTTCTGGAGTGTGTTAAGACTTTCTGAACTAGACTTGGCATCACAATATTCGCACTTCTCCGAAAACAAGTTTCAGGCATGCCCCGCCATCAATGAATACATTAAAACCAATTTATGTTGGTGAATTAAAAGTATGTTTAACAACCTTTAAATTAATAACAGAATTCCTAGACACACCAAATGTCTTTGGCACGTAACGGTAAAAAAAGATTTTTCAAAATACGCATTACCAAAATACCAACTAATTGCACCACTCTACGCGGGTGTATAACGGGCATCCGGGATGCAATGTAGGTCATGTGCGATCAAATGTGGGTCATTCGCTATCCTACCTTTAAAGTTGACACATCCCAACTAGCAAAATACCCTTACAAACAAAAGCTTGTAAGAGCTCTGGTTTCATAAAAGATTTATACGTGTTCTGATTAAGCCAGAAACCCTTAATACCCTTACAAAGAAAAGCTTTTAAGAGCTATGGTTTCAGATAAGGTTTATATGTGTTCTGATTAAGCCAGAAACTCTTAAAGTGTTATTTTGTAAGTTTATTTAAGTTTTAAGAGCATTCATAGTTGTAACATTATTCTTATAGACGTATATAAGTAAACGTTATATAATATTAATAAGAGCAGTGGTATTATAAGCACCTTTTACAAGTCTAATTGCCTTTGATTCTTAATTAATACTTATAAATACATTTTATAAGTACATTCAATCTTAGAAGTGACTTTACTAAGTGTTTTGTTAGAGTTCTGTAAAACTAGTGTTTTAAGTGCGATTTATCTCACCTAAGACATATTAAAGAGTAAGTCTTACAAGTGTCTTAAACAATTCTCTATTAAGGGTTATTTATTTTCTTTGTTGTGTCTGACACGAGAAATTATTATAAAATCAGGTACATTGAATTAATGTTGTGGGTTAATTATTTACTTGTACCTATAATGACTTCTTTGTTTGGCTTGCTTTTGCTTATTAAGGAACCCTAAAATTATGAGCAGTATGGCCGTGTAGACTTAATGGTTCTAGGTTTCATTTGACTTACGAGCGCGATATAAACCTTACACAAGAATACTGGACTTATATTGTTCTGATAAAACATTTATTACATTACTTATGAGTCGTGGTTAATCGTAATGGCGACATTTCGATATTATTTCAAAAATAATCAAAATAATATATAATAAAAGACACATTGTTGAAAAGGCCCGTGAAAATACTGTTATTCAAATTTCAAAATAATCGAGAAAAACTACTTCGCAACCTAATAATCGCATAAAGTGCGTGACAAAATAAGCTTACACACTAGCATATTGTAGGAAAATAAAATAATATAATACTTAAGTTTTTACGCGACTTTTTAATATTTTCGTAAAGTTTTTTTACACTCTTATTAGGAGATCACAAAGAGGACTACAAGCGATATTACACTTAAAATAGCATTAGTAAGAGGACTTTAAGGTTATTTGCCCTTAAAGCATGCCCTTGTAAGTCACTTCTAAGTTTGTTTTTCCTTATAAAAGTATCAGCAAGAGTTTTGTAAGTTTAAAAATACACTTCTCAAGACCATTCACGTACACAAGACAGACACATCACAAGGCAATTGTAAGGGTGAATATACTTATTAAGTGCGCCCAAATCCACACATATATGTCTATAAGTGTGATATAAGACTGGAAAAAATATGGTCTTGGGATATTTGTAAGGTTATTTTTTGCTAGTTGGGATGTCAACAGCTACAGCAAGCGAACTACTTCTGAAGATGGATATCACTGCAGATGAAGCCGTTCAACTCATTGTACTACTGCAGTCAGGGATGCGGCAGTGTGATATTGCTCGTTAATTGAACTTGATTCGTTTTTTCCGTTTGACGAGTGTTCCAACGCTTCCAAAGTTTCCGAAGACATGGATCTGGAAGATAACGCATCCGAAAGAGACGATCCCTTCAATCTTTCGATGTTATTCTTTACGTAGTCGGTTCTCCAATGTTGATATTGAGCTACAACAACAACTCCGATCAGCTTTCAGAACAGCTGTAAGCGTCTCCACAATTAGAAAAAAATTGCAGCCCTGTAGCTGCTACAGACCCAATATTCATGAGACATTGGAATATGGGGGTTGCTCGTGAATTTGCCGCCCCAGACGGCATGCTAGTCGACGACAAAATGAACCTTGTGTGTGTTTTTCGGTGTAATGTACGATATATATTAATGCACGATAACCGCCGTTCTAACACCGCATTAATTGTAAGAGACTACCTGCAAGAAGTTGGGATTCCTGTTATGCGCTGGCGAAGACACAAACGGACGAAGTCCAGATCTGAACCCTATTGAGCACCTTTGGGATGAACTGAAATTGCGAGTACAGCCACGTGATCCTGCCCCTACCACTCTCCTAGACCTCCAAGACGCCGTCGTTGCAGAATGGGATAACATTCCTCAAGAGGATATTGTAACAACATATTTAGGTCCAATAGAGTAAGAGTCATCAGGGCTAGGAGGGGTAACACTAGGTTTCAAGTTGCTTTTAAGAACTTTGTTGTAGTTTTTGTTGTTAAAATAAAACGACACGTTTTAATCATCTGCATTAGCTTGCTTTTTAGGGTTCCGTAGCCGAATGGCTAAAAACGGAACCCTTATAGTTTCGATATGTCTGTCTGTCTGTCTGTCTGTCTGTCTGTCTGTCCGTCCGTCCGTCCGTATGTCACAGCCATTTTATTCCGAAACTATTAAGACTATACATGTAAAACTTAGTAGGTAGATGTATTCTGTTAACCGCTTACCGATTTTAAGAAAAAAAAAAAAATTAAAATAAAGGGGGGTCCCCATACATGGAACTAGAACTGAAAATATTTTTTTTTCATGAGACCTATGCGTGTGTGGTATCTATAGACAGGTCTTTGAAAATGATATAAGGGTTTCTAGAACCACTTTTTCATAAAGTCAATCGTTTAAAAGATATAAGCTTCCAAATCTATTAGTTTGTCATTTTAGCATATATGTGTATTTTATTAGTATTATTTTATATTTATATTATATTTATTAGTATTAAATATATTATTTCATTCCATTTTCTTGTACACCTACCACAGTGTGTTTTTTTTTAACCCAAAGGTTGACTGGTAGAGAATGCCTTGCTGCATTAAGTCCGCCCATGTAACACAATTGTACATAAAGTTTAAATAAATAAATAAAATGTCCATTATTATAGAAGTTAGAGGGGGGGGGGGGGGGGCTCTAACTTCTATAATAATGGAGTAAAAATCTAAAATATTGGTTTGAATGAAATCGGGTCAGCAGCTTTTGAGCTACAGCATGTTTTCTAAAACCGCAATAAAAAATCAATTCGATTGCTTTGTTCTGAAATTTAAATAAATTGTCTTTTCAATAATACCTTACAGTTATATTTCTACCTTTAATTAATAGGCTTAAATAAATTTAAAGGGAATTTTTAAATAGGCGCGATTTTCGTGACGCCGAGTGTGTATATTGGGGTTGGCTTACAGACAGAACATAAGTATGTAGTACCTATTAAAATTCTTAATCAGACCATTTTTGTTCATCTACAGATGTAGATGTGGAATATAAAGACTATGGCTATTTAAATGAAGAAGATACACCACTGCACCATCCTGAATCAGATGAAGACGATGTACCTTTACTAGAGCTTAAATTTAGAGAAGAAGAAGAAGAACAAGAATTATCGAAGAAGAGAAGAGCCGGTGACACAAGAAGTGAGTATCCAATACAACACGCAACAAGTGTGGTATGTGAAATGTGTGCGACACGCACGCCATATACTCATTGTTCCCGATGCCAGTGCTAAATATCTAAAGAGATCATTGTATAAGGAACTCGATGGACATGCTTATAAAGTTAATTTTTATATATAAAATTAATCTCTTTTTGTGAAATAGGTATAAGATTATTGACACGCTTCAATAATCTTGCTATTTTACGAGCACATACATACTAACCTTATTGTTGAAGGAATTTTCAAGAATGTATCACGGTAAACCTACATTTATTATTATTATTTATTGTTGATAGGCTTACGTTTGACCACAATCTCACCTGAATTTAAGCAATGATGTGGTCGAAGATGAAGCGCCATTGCCTAGACGTAACCTATTCTCTCTTGACTTAAAGTCTCCCAGGTTATAGCTATAAGAAAACATAGACTCCGGCACAGAATTCCAGTCCTTAGCTGTACGCACAATGAAACTATTCCCAATAAGTTTTGTGCGTATGTGTGGGATGTCCACCATGTAAAGATGGCGCATCGGACTTTGTCTTGTAGTCCGATGATGGAACGGGCTTGGTGGAATTAAACTGCAATTCCATCGCACACTCCCCGAAATGTAACTGATAGAAAACTGGTAGGCTTGCAAGACGTTGGGGCCCCTGTGTGGGCGCTGAACCTGCAGCGGTGACCAGCTCGCCAGCTGCTTGCGTCTCAGAGGGTCATGGCTATCCGGATGATCCGGGGATACCGCACGATCTCTGGGGAGGCAGCGAACCTCCTTGCCGGATTGCTGCCGTGGGATCTGGAGGCGGTAGCCCTCGCGCGCGCTATTCGCGGCTCAGCGGATAGAGCTCCGGCGCGATCTCACGGCAGCATGAAAAAAGCGGCTGTCGCAACCGAAGGCTGGGCACGCCGCAATCGCGGCGATAAGTCCCCTCTTTGAGGAGTTGCTGGAGAGACGCCACGGCGTCCTCACCTTCCGTCTGACGCAGGTATTGACTGGGTATGGCTGTTTCGGGAGGTACCTATTTCGGATACAGCGGGAGGATACGCCCGGGTGTCGTCATTGTGAGGACCATACGGAGGACACGGTGGAGCATACATTGCAGGTGTGCCCTGCTTGGGCAGAGCATCGCTGTGTCCTCGTGGAGGCGATCAACGGCGGTGACCTCACTCGCCCGGCCGTAGTTCAGACCATGGTGCGGAGCGAAAGGGCATGTGATGCGGACACCTCCTTCTGCAAAGCAGTCATGCTAGCGAAGGAGGCCGAACGCGCGAGGGAGAGGCAACTCTCTTCCTCCCGCCCCAGCCGCCGCGGTAGACGCCCTGGGCGTCGGGGATCGCGGGCCGATCTCTGGCCACCGTAGACGCAGGCTTACGGACGGTGAGCAGGGGTAGCTCACCGTCCGGTAAGGAATCAGGCCCGGTCGGCGGCGCGTCGTGTTCCACGCGCGCCTCAAGAAGCTGTCAGCATTAGTGACGGGGCTTCATAAGGCCATTGCCCGCCGGGGTTGCGGAAATGTACTAACAAGTTACGCGGCCCCGGCACTTACGGGCAGCTGAAGGGACAGGGTGGGTTTTTAGTCAGTAGAAGTCTGACACTCCCTTTCGCTTAACCCAGAGCGGGAGAAGTTATTCGATGATTTTCCCACGCAGAAAAAAAAGGCTTGCAACACGTCACCATAGATAAAATAAATAAGTAGAGATATGGTCAACAGACGAAATTATATCGGAACCGTGTGTCTCCAGTTAGGCGCTGGGCGGGGCAACAACTACACATGCAGTTTAATAAAATCAATAGATACGCACTCGCGCACACACCCGCATTTCTTAAATCAGAACGTACTATACAATCAATAATAAACCTTATTCCGTCAAACACAGCGTGTATTTACCATGCACCGTAGAACTTACCCACACAAAAACATCGGTCGCTATCGTTGTGCTGTGCAAAAGCAATTTCTTTTACATATACGCTAGTGATTGACTAAATCGGAAAGTTATCGATTCTTCCATTTATTATTGTACAATTTTTTTTGGGCACCTGACAATGAACCAAATAAAAAATGGCATGTCCAGAAAATATTATAATAACAATAAACATATTATTAAGAACATAACATTACATAATTATTATTAAGTACTACCTACTAAGTATTAAGGGCTACCCTGGCGCTTTTGACTTAAATCTTAATATTTAATTATCATAGTGATAGGTAATTATTAATTATCATAGTTGATCGGAACATACCAGCCGTATAGGTTGTATAGAATCCTGAAAAGTTGAATGACTGATTTTATGAATGCCCTAAAACATGAGAATAGCTAATGTAATAAAATAAAATTTAACCCACTTCTGCAAAAATCAGTTGTACTCTTAATTTTGGAATTGTCCATTCAAAAAGCCTGCGAATTTTCTTTAGAGGCTGGAACATTTCTGCGCTGAAGTGAACCGAGCATATGGTGCTATTTTTTGTAGGGTACCAGTTAGGTGGCATGCCTGTGGCATCAATCCATTCCTTTTTTATGTTACCATCTTTTGGGAAGCTGAAAAGTACGAAAAGCACTTATTTATCATTTACATACATCCTAAGCTACTTCTAAACGTCACCATATAATAAGCATCGCAATAATTACGTAACACACTATAAATCAAGATCTGAATGATTTTGACGTATATTGGTAATCCATTGCTTCATATGTTCGAAATATTGGTCTGCCCAACAACGTAAACACCGCAGTGAGTGTTGTTGATTTAGCATAATGAAACCGATTCCTACTGTAAGTGTGTTACGCAATTACCCCGCAGGTAATAGTTTAGTAGGTTATAATAGGTTTTTGTTATAAGAAAAATCCTAGTTAGTAGAGAAATTGTTAAATATATCAAAACAAACACACATCCATGCATAACAAATAAATAGCCTCTAAAAAATCTGAACCATGCCGATTATTATAACGCATTCGAAGCTTCAACGGAAGTAAAATACAAAAACCATAAAAAAATAATACGATAATTCTAAACCGAAAAACACCACCGATTATAACCTAAAATTAATGTAACTTACTTTACGAATATTGGTTACGCATTTCTCTACTACTCTGTAAAAAAATGAAAATAAGTAAAAAATCATTATTTAAATCGATCTTCCAACCGGGCTAAAACGGTTGACAGATTGAAAAATAAACTATTGAAGCGACGGCGACGTCGGAACTCCTTACGCATGCTGCGGGCGTAAAATAAATTGTTTAGTTTTTTTTTTTTTGTACACTTGACTTTTCAACGTATTTTTATTTCTGTCATCTCACGTAAAATAAAAGTTAAACATATTTTCTTAGAGGTTTCCGTATGTTATAAAAAACTTTTTACCAAAAAATTAAACAGACTCCCAAAAAACACTGCAAAGTGAAAAATAACTTTAATTTCGGTAGTCGGTGTCTTTAGTTTTGTATTTTCGTTTTTGGCACCGACTTCCGAAATTAAAGTTATTTTTCACTTTGCAGTGTTTTTCGGGAGTCTGTTTAATTTTTTGGTAAAAAGTTTTTTATAACATACGGAAACCTCTAAGAAAATATGTTTAACTTTTATTTTATATAGCAAAAGTAGTACAGTCGCTCAGATATTTGAAAACAAAAATAACATAGTAAAACCAAGAAATATTTTACGATTTATTGTTTTTCATGATTTTAAAGACAAATATTGTAAAATACTAGTACTTACATATGGTAAGTGATTCCATGATTCACATAATTTTGATTTTGGCTTCGGTTTTTACAAGATACCACAGAACAACTCGGCATTCATATATGTTATCACGATCGCCGTCGAAAGTGCACTAGTTCGCGGAGACGGCCATTTGCCTGTGACATGAGCCCTGTGGCCATGTCGCGCGGACACCGATACGCCCCCTTACCACTTCTACTGTACTTTTTATTTCTGTGCACGTCACCGATGTTCAAGGCTCTGGAGCTTTGTCTCGACTAGTTTCTCGTTGTGAATGAGCCTCTTGGCATGTTTCTCTATATACTCAAGTGCATCAAGCTGTGTGCTCAAGTGCCAAAGCAGATCTTCCCAGAGAACAATTGAAACAACCTTAATTCACTGGGGGACTCACTTTAGGATCCCATTAACTCCCTCCCCGAATCATTTGATTTTGTACTAAAGGAGAATAATACTAATAAACAGCTCACTCAACCCCCTCAAACGACTCCCCCCAACTAACCACCCCTCCTCTCCCTACGACTTAAGTTCCCCCCAAACTACTCTGCCAGCCCCCAATGACTCGAGCTTCCCCTCCCTTTGATTAAAGCCCAATGACTCAAGCTCACCCCACACTCCTTGGGAATTTATTACATTTTTGCGACGCCCTGGCCTTCTTGCCATACATTTACGTACTAGTTGTAGTTCTAGCCTAATAACAATTTGTCAGAAAAACAGAAAGAAACATAGTTTCAGCCACCAACACTTTATGACAAACAACTCATGGAGGAAGTTATAAATTTCCTTTAGTAATGAAGGTAAATCAGAAACTAAATTCTATTCTATCAATTAAAACTCGTTTTTATTTACTGTTTAATTAACCCTAAATAGCTAACGTTCGTCAAAATGACGAGCATCTAATAAATATCTCCCTCTCCCTTTATAATGGTTTTACCTACACACTTGCTGATTTGAGCCAACTTAGTGACCACTAGACTACGTCGCGTGGTGGTCACGTTTTGCCAGTAAGTACTTTTGTTTTTGAGATACCTACTGCATACTCGTCATTTTGACGAATGGTTAGCTTATGCGTAACTTTTAAACCTGTACTTTGTGTTGATTATTGGTTTGTTTTTTTAGTTACATAGTTAACACGTTCCCTGCGCCATCATTTTCAAAAAACTTTCAGCTGGTGCTTTGGAGACCTAAAAGATCTCGAAACAAACCTACCCTTTCGTGCGTTTTTTGACCTAATCAGTCTCCTAAAGATACAGTTTTGAAAATAATTTATATCTTCCAAAAAAACAATGACATACATTTTGAAGTTTTTGGGGGTGAAAGATAGCCTATTGTTTATATTTTGCTAGGTTTGCACGCAGTTATGACATTTGAATAAACTACAAATACCAAAAAAATATTTGATATCGAAAGTATCTCGTACCGCAACCGACGATAGTTCAATATGTCTAGTAAGTAGTGATGGGAATAAAATAATATCTCGGTTATCGATTCAAAAAGTTTTATTAATTACGCAAACTGTTTTTCATTACCTGTGGTTCTTCTTTCGTTTATAGTTGTTTTAATCAATTTTTGCAGTATGCAATGCTCTCATTAAATTCTAAAGGTGAACATGAAATATTATTCAAAGACGAGATATGTAACGTATTGATGTACATAAAGCATTCAACGAGGCAGGAGAAATTTTAGCATTTGTGTTGGATGTTTCTGTTAGCATTTGAGTGCACGAGTTAGGAGTAGATAAACCACTATGGTTACGAGAAACAGTACCACAAAATCTACGAGTAGGTGTCATAGGATCAATAGGTATAGTCGGTGTAGTATTCGTCATCAATAATGTGGTATTATTGTTACTATTTTTTGGACTTTATATCGTATTCCGAAGCACACTAAATCGTTTTCCAATGCATGGGCTGATATATATATTTTCATTACTTAACAGCGTGTGCTCCAAAGTAGAAAGGTTCATCGTTTTCTTTTTAGGTACGTCAAATATTTAATAATCAGAATCACTGTCATTATTAGCCAATGGGGAGCAAATTTGAACATTTTCCAAAATGTTTATTTTACTGAATGATGCAGCAGTATAATCCGGCGTTGATTTTTTGTTAGAAGCCTCTTCAAAATAAATAGATTTTTTAATCTTTTTTCTTTTAAAAGCACTCATTGTTTATCAAAAATAACCAATACGTGGTATATACGTGACTGTTATTTCCAAAACGTGCGCGCGACTTCCCACGTCGATACTAGGACAACACTAAAACGAGTCACGCAGCGCCCGCGCCGCCCACCCTCCATCTCTTGCGTCTACGAGGCTTACGATTTCACGAGTACCGACATATCTCCTAACGCAAGGAATTATAATAATTACAGTACTGTGCGTTAGGGACCTAATCCATCTCTAATTTCTTTTTTAATGTCCTTGAATTCAGCTTTAAGTAGGAAGCAAATATGTATATTTGTCCTGCTTATACTTAAAAAACTTTACACGTTAGATACTCCCGCAAGGAGTGAAACAACACGATTATGTTCAACGCACAATACAAAAGTCCTGCAAGAGATCTGATAGATCTCGTAATGCAACGAACGTGTTAATAGTAAAGAATGGCTGCGAGGTTGATCACAGATGATGACATAGTTCGTGGGTTAGATAATGTCAATACAAATTATGTTCTTTTTTATAGTGAAAATGAGGGTGGTTTGTTGGCTGATGACCTGGAAAGTGATTTTTACGATGAACCCTCGAACAAAAGTAAGTCCACCTTTAGATATTGAAGGGGCACAAGAATGGTCACTTCCGATGCTCTTCCTCTCAGATACAATTCTTCATCGGCTTCCAACTCTATTATCCACTTGACCCAAGCCAATATTCGTTTTATGACATTCTCAATATATCGAGTATCGTCTCTTACGTCCTATATTGCCATAATGTCAAGACTTTATGTTGTTATACACACATTATGTTGTTATGTGTAGTATGGTTTACCTCCAGACACCAAGGTGTCTGGAGGTAAACCACTGTCAGGAAGAAGCTTTATGAAACAATTCTATGAACAACTCTTTGAACCATGGCTAAAACGTCGACTTGAAATACCAACAATGACTCGAAGAATAAAAGGCAAAATAAGACATGTATTGGGTTTGAACCATGAGGAACACGCTGAAGGTCAAGGTCAAATTCTTGGGCAATCTGGTTCTGGAAGTCCTCTGATACCTGATAATGCCTAACAAGGAAAAGGAAAAGCTGCAGTTTGGGTTTCTATAAGAAAAGGCGCATAACAAAGAATCACTGCAATAGTTGCAGAGTTCCCATTTGTGGCGAACATACAGTCGACTTTTCCCCAACTTGTGCCACAAAAATCTAAGTAATTTGATACTTATGGTTACTTTTAAGATGTTTACTTTATTATACCAAAAGAAAAAGAAGAAATTTCTAAAAAATAGTGTCTCATTTAGTCATTGTAAGATATAGTGTCTTATTGATCTCAAAGAAACATGTGACATTTAAAATTTGTGATTTAGTACTTAAAAGTTAAATAAATATTCATTTATGTAATGATTATCTTTAATTTATATCCCATACTACCCACGAATATAGTAAACCTGATTAAAATAATATACAATTTTAATAAAAATCACGTTTAAAAAATGGTCGTCAATAAGTCGAATGGTTAGCTTATCATAGAAGTTCAGAAACGTTAGCTATCTAGGGTTAAAGAGCAGTTCTTGAAGTTTGTTTATGAAAAACAACTGTTTGCAAATGGGCACCATTCACTTGTTCACACTCATTTAACCTGGAGCTAAAATTTTCAATCACTCACTGGAGCATCGCTCTTGGAATAGAGTTAATTTCTTCAGTGATTCTTTGCTTCAAAACATTCAGGTTGGGTGGCAATGGATTGTAAACTTTACTTTTTAGGTAGACCCACAGGAAAAAATCAGCAGGCGTTAAATCAGGACTCCTCGGTGGCCAGTTGATGTCTCCTCGATGACTTATCACTCTTCCAGGGAATAAATCGTGAAGAGCAGCTAATGAGTCATTTGAAACATGAGAAGTGGCTTCATCTTGCTGGAAAAAGGTGTTGCGGTTGTAGCCATACTGGTTTTGTATTTCTGTAACTAAAAAAGTCTGGATCATATGGCAATATCGATCAGAATTAACGGTCTGAGTTCGACCTCGGTCATCCTCATAAAAATAAGGACCAATAATTCCTTGACTTTGATATGGCAGCCCAAACAACAACTTTTGGCGAGTGCAAGGGCGTTTTTTTTTTAACGTGGTAAAATCATCAGATGTGTCCTCCCACCCCGGGCAGGGCCGGAGGGACTGTCAGACTTGTACTGACTAAAATCCACGGTGTTCCTTCAATAGCCCTTTACGTACCGGGGCCACGGTAATGGGATAAGTCCCACGACCCCGGGAGTGCAAGGGCTTATGATAAAGTTCTAGCGGATTCTCGGAAGTCCAGTATCTGCAATTTTGTTTATTCACGTGACCGTTGATGTGAAAATTCGATTCGTCGGAGAACCAGATGTTATTGAAACTCCTAAAACGGTTTTTCATTGTCCTGTAGAATTCGACTCGATTATTAGGATCATCAGGTTTCGTTTCTTGAACAATAACAATTTTATAGGTGTGAAAATGTAAGTCTTTCGAAATAATGCGATGAACCGTAGATTTGTTCAAATTAAGAGAAGCTGCGCGCAATCTCAACGACTGTTGTGGATCGTCCATAACAGACTGGCGAACGCGGTCGACGTTAATGCTCGCTCTTGATGTCCTTTTGCGCCCAGACGATTAGTTCGGCATTGTATTCCCAGTCTCTTCAAACTTGCAGACCCAATGCTTAATTAAATTGGCACTTGGTACATATTTTAAGCTTGTTAAATTAAAATGTGTCCTGTAGAGTAGGGCATGCAATATCGCAAGGTTCTCAATTCCGGAACTGAGTTCCAATACTGGAAATCTGATTCCGGAACCAGTTCCGGAATTCCGGAAACTTTTAAAGTTTGTTTCAAATCAAACAAGATTTATAATTATATCAGTCTTTTAACCTTTTGACCACCACGTCAAAAAAGCAAAAGCGTCCTCGGCGCCAAGCTTCGAATGCGTTCTTTAGCCCGGCCGCAGACGTTCGGTTTCCGTATTAGGTTTCCTGATCAGGAATTCAGATTCGGAAACCAAAATGTTCGACAAGGCGAATCATTCCGAAAGGAAAAAAAACGAATGATGTGCGCCTTGTTGAACATTTTGTATGTAAGCAGAGCATTCAGGTTTTTTCCTGATCAGGAAACCTAATTCGGAAACCGAACGTATGCGGCCGGCCTTAAACCCACAAAATAGTAGTGAGGTCGAAATTATATCGATAAAGCAGTATGTAACTTTAATCACAGAAAGATAAAGTAGGTAGGAAGTTATCAGAGCTCAAATAAAAGGTACCTGGTAAAAAAACCGAAACATTTAAGATATGTAAATAACGGCGATAGTTTAAAACTACATACAAATCAGCATTAGGCACCAGTGCATAATCATGTATATATAATACATGATTATGCACTGAATATTGCATAGGTAGAAAATTTTGAACGTACAAAAATCTTCAGATATGTAGTGTAACAACTACTTGTCTGAAGATAAACTAACTAAATTTAGGGTACTATATTTTTGAACATGTTATACAGGGTATAACAGAATATACATAAACCCTTAAAATGGGTAATTGTACTCATTATTATGAACGTGAAAAATAATCAGCTGTTTAGTAAATTTTGTCCAGTTATGCACACCTATGAATGTACGAGGTCTTCTAATTTTTTCGCAATTTTAAGGTCGGTCCCATAGTTAAAGATATTCATAATGATGATTACAATTACCTCTTTTCCAGTTTTAGGTATGTACACTTGAGAGCAATAAAATCGCACACCTTGACTTTTCTTTGTTAAGGCAGTTTTTTTTATGAATCTGAATAAATGTTTTAAAAAACACACACACTAATTGAAAGTCTACCTCATTACCTTTCTAATGATATCAAATACAGTGTAAAAAATACCCATAAGAGGTTTTACGGCACAAAACCCAACAAACGGGTAAAATTACCTAATTTCGATTAAGAAATAATGAAAATCAAACTCAAAATTCTTGATCAAATTGTTTATTAATAAGGTGTATTCCCTCCCCTAGCCTTAATTACAGCTCTTAATCGGTTTTTCATGGACCGTATTAATTTTACCATGAAATCTTGTGGTATAGCGTTCCACTCCTCTTCAATGGCAAGTTGAAGCTCTCGGAGGCGCGTAGGAGCAGGGCTTCTTGCTCGAACTCTTCTTTTTAGCTCATCCCAGACATGCTCAATCGGATTGAGATCAGGACTACGAGCTGGCCACTCCATCGCGGTGATTCCAACGTCTTCCATGTATTCGCAAACTGTTCTAGCGACATGCGGTCTCGCGTTGTCGTGCATTAGGAGAAAATCTTCTCCCATAAGCCACGTAAGCGGCCTCACATGTCCTTCGAGCACTTCTTCGACGTATCGTGCAGCCGTCAAACCTCTCGATCTCGGGCCGGTATTCGCTCCAGTGATGAATACAATGTCAGTTTTAGTGTCCAACATTATGCCACCCCAAAACATACACGATCCACCGCCAAAAGCCACACGTTCGCTTATGCAGCATTGTGAAAATCGCTCTGATAACCTTCTGTAGACTCTAGAGCGTCCATCATGACCATGTAATGTCATTCTGCACTCATCAGAGAACATAACAGACCGCCATTGGTCATACGTCCAATTTAAATGTTCCCTGGCAAATTGTAGTCGGGCTTGTCGGTGAGCTATGGTCAATTTGGGACCATTTGCTGGGCGATGTGAAATCAGTCCTGCTTCACCAAGTCTTCTTCTGACTGTCCACCGACTTATACTGACATTGCGAACTTCTCGAAGCTCTTGTCCCAGTTGAACCGCATTCAGTTGCCGATTTCTTAAAGACCTTGACACAAGAAAGCGGTCATCACGCTCTGATGTTCTTCGTCGCCGGCCAGATCCTGGTCGCCGAATGTAGCCACCGGTCTCTTGAAACCTCTGGTACACACGACGAACAGAGTAGCGGCTCAAATTTAGTTGTCGAGCAACTTCACTTTGATTAAGGCCTGCTTCGAGCAAGGCAACAACTTGAGCGGCTTCTGCGGGCGTGGTATCCATATTTTTCCGTATGCTTTCAGTAGAGATGTTATCACGTTGACCTTTGGTATGCAACTGATTAGAATTCCATTTTTTTTTTTTTTTTTTTTTTTTTTTTTTTTTTTTTTTTTAGGTAGGGCCACTTGTAGATCAGCACACTAAGGCTGTGAGTCTACTTAACCGGACTTTCCTGTGGTGACCTCTAATAAATTAAAGGCCCCCAGCCAGGGCTTACAAACTAAAATATACTTAAAAACTAATGACCGCACGCTAAGGGCACTCCCTGTGGAGTACGGGCCTCGGCATAGCGGGGTCATTTTGGGAGGGCAGCAAAGGGACAGGCTGGGTCATATTATTTTCGGGAGTATTTATTGCTACTGGCTCAGCATCGCGGGCTGGCTCGTTTGGCAAAGGTCGGGGAGGATTTTCATTACAGGTACGCGGACGTCGCGATGGGCCTCGTCGGCGAGGCCGGAATAAGGAACGCGTTCTGTATATGTGTTTTCTAAGAGTGCTGGTTTCCCTACTGCTCTCTTGTCGGATGGTGGTGGGGTCGTCAGGCTCGTCTAGGATGATACGCGGGCGACGAACCCGAGAAATCTTGGAGGGTCTGTATCGGGCGGCCGATACGATCAGGGGGTTAGTGTGGGTCTCAGCAGAGGTGAAGTAACGCACTGACATGCGTTTCAACACTTGCTTTATGGTCGGGAGTTTGAGGTCTACGTGGAGATCCTCGTTCCTACAGAACCAGGGCGCGCCCGTGGCCTTTCGGAGAAAACGGTTCTGAACGACTTGCATCCTATGGATCTGGTTGGGACTGGCATGAGCAAACACCGGACAGGCATACGTCATGATAGGACGTATGCATGTCGTGTATATTCGGATTTTACATTTAAGGGAGAGCTTGCTGTGTTTATTCAGCAGGGCGTGGAGCCTACCGAGAGCGAAAGCGGCTCGCGAGCGAACCGACTTTATGTGCTCACTGAAATTCAGGAACTGGTCGAGGATCACACCTAAGTATTTGGCTCGCTTCTCCCAAGGGATTGGCTTGCCGAACATAGTGATCGGGCGTGGGGGGGTGAACTTTTTATGCTGGCGAGCCCTGCGAAACAGGACTGCTTGACTTTTGTCGGGATTTACCTCAATCCTCCATTTCCTAAACCAATCGCCTAGTGCGTTGGCTGAGGTCTGGAGGGTATGAGCGATGCTAACGGGATTATGTCCCGAGTAGTAGATGGCCGTGTCGTCGGCAAACAGGGATAACTCTACTGGGGGCTTTTTGGGGATGTCGCTAGTGAATAGCGTGAAGAGTGGGGGGGAGAGCACGGCGCCCTGAGGGACGCCGGCTCTGATAGGGCGGGGAGTGGAAAGCGCTCCTTCGATACGATATCTGAAGGAGCGGTTCGACAGGAAGTCTCGAATGATGAGCACGAGACGGTCCGGCACACCTAGTTGGTAAAGCTTGTAAATTAAGCCATTGTGCCAGACTTTGTCGAAAGCCTTCGCTATATCAAAGAATAGGGCCCCCGTCACCAGACCGCGTTGAAAGCGGCCGCTAATGTGCTCTACGATGCGGTGGGCTTGGTGGACACTGGAATGATGGGCTCTAAAGCCAAACTGTTCGTTAGGGATTAGGCTCTTGGCCTCGACAAAGTCCTTGAGCCGATTAAGAATAATCCGCTCGTAGACCTTGCCGAGGGCGCTGAGCAGACTAATGGGTCTATAGCTAGTCGGGAGGTTCTTGGGCTTTTTGGGTTTTGGGATACCTATCACTATAGCCTCTTTCCAAGCTTGTGGAAACAAGTTGTTGGACAAGGCGCCATTGAAGATGGCAGTCAGTAGGACTATTATCGTACGTGGGAGGAGTTTAAGTGCCCTAGTGGTCAGTCTGTCAGTCCCGGGAGCTTTCCTAGGTTTGAGTTTCTTGATGATCTCCTCCACCTCGTCCTCCGTGACGGGGGGGAGGGGAGCATCAGGGTCCTCGACAGGGGGTAGGGCAGATCTACGTTCGACCTCAGCATCCACGTGGGCAAGGTGGGCTGGGTCGACTGGTTGGGAGCTGGGAGAGCACTGTGCCTCCAGGCTGTCGGCTAGGCATTCGGCTTTGTCTTCGTCGTCGAAGGCAATGCTTTTGTCCGGGCGGATAAGGGGAGGCATTGAGGCAACCTCAGTGGCGCGCATATTCCGCTGAAGTTGCCAGAAGGCATGGTGGGTGGGTTCCAGTTCGCTCAGGGTCTTGTCCCAGCCGGCTTCACGCCACTCTCTGATGCTGTTACTTACTTTGCGCTGTAAGTACCGCATGAAAGTTTTGTTATTCTGGCAGGGGAAAGATCTGTAGGCACGGACTGCTGCGTTCTTCTCAGTCAGCAGGGCCCGTACATCGTCCGGGAGTTTCCGGCGCCAGTGCTCTGACACCGGAATCTCCTTTGAACAGTCGTTCAAGACAGATTGTACGTGCTCCGTGAGTGAGTCGATCGCAGCCGTCGTGTCGGCGGCGGACTGGATGTGGTCGGGGATCTTGTCCAGGTGAGGAGACGTGTTGGATTTCAGCAATTCGCCTACTTTCCTCCAGTCAGTGATCACCTGTGTGGGAGGGGGGCGGTTAGGGTCATAGGGACCCGATCTCGGAGTTAACTCCAAGATCACCGGTCTATGGTCAGAGTCAAGTTCGTCTACCGTCTCTAAAGAGTGCAAACGTAAGTTCACATTCTTCAGGAGGGCAATGTCGAGTACGTCGGGCAAGTGGGATGGCTCGAACGGATAATGAGTAGGCCGCATAGGACCTATGATATCTATGTGGAGAGGTGTGCAAAGGTCGTATAGTACCTTCCCACGGGGGTTGGTAATACGACTACACCATGCGGGATGTTTGGCATTGAGATCCCCCGCTATAAGGACGGAGTCACTCATGTCAAGAAGGGCTGTAAGGTCGCTTCGTAGTGAGGCGTTTATCGAAGAATTTGAATCTACGTCGCTGTGCGGTGGGAGATACGCGGATACTATTGTGATAGAGGGATGGCCCGTCATGCCTAGCCGGCAAACGGATACCTCTAAGTGGGCAAGGGGCGGCGGATCCATAGGGATGCAGTGCAGGGAGTTCCTATAATATATTAGAGTGCCACCTCTGTGGCATCTAGTCCTATCGTTCCTAACTAGCCGGTAGTTGGCTACCTTGGGATCCCTAAGGTGGGGTTTGAGGAAGGTCTCTTGGACCAGAAGGATGTCGAGACTATGATCGCGAAGGAAAGTCGCGATCTCGTCCCGTTGATTAGTGATGCCATTGGCATTGAAGTAACCTAGCTTTAGGGATCGGGGCTTTAGTCTCTTACTAGCCGTGTTATACATTATGGCTGTTTAAAAAGGTTATCAAAATGACTTTTGACATCGGGATACTGATGGTATACCCGAATCAGGGAGTTGATGCTAGTGCAGGCCACGACCTCCTTTGCCATTTGGATGGCGCGGGCGGACTGGAAGAAACTGAAGGTATTTCCAAGGATGAGGAACGCATCGAGTTCCGGCTCTACCGAGCGAGGGAGTGACTGGGGAGGAGGTGGGGGCTGAGAAGCCACAACAACCGGAGCGGAGGGCATGATGGGTTGATCCATCAGCCCAGGGACTTTCGGCCTTAGTGCCGGGAAGTTTTGGGCGTGATTCGCCGCCGTCCAAGGAGTTGGACGCTGGGGACTGAGGGTCTGGGGGAGCTCAGATGAGAGTGTAGGACACTCTCGTCCCTGGCGTGCGCTAGCGCGCGTTGCCAGTTTAGGGGCGGAGGTTTTCGGGGCTTTCGGACAGCCTCGGTAGTTGGCGGGGTGGCCGGATTGCCCGCACAGCACGCAGCTGGGCGGGTCTGGGCACTGGGACCTATCTTTTGGGCGACTGCACTCCGCGGTGCCGTGATCGCCCAGGCACTTTACGCACCGGGGTTTGCCGAAGCAATTCCGTTGCGCGTGCCCATACAACTGGCAACGGTGGCATTGGCCTACCGTGCCACTCTTGTGTGGCTTCTCAATTAGGATTCCTGAAAGACTGCATACAGTCTTCAGCGCAAAGATGGGGTGGGGACCTTCGGAGACGGGGTGGCAGATGACGAGGACGTTGTTAGACGCCCTGCCACCTCTGCCGTGCATACGGTGCACCTCAATCACCGGGATGTTCTGTGACTCTAAGTCGCAGACGATCTCGGTGGTGGGGATCTCACTGGGGATCCGGCAGAGGACCACCCGAACGGGCTTGCTCTCGTGGAGCGTATAAGTGTGGTGGGGGATATTTCGAGCCTTGAGTAGCTTCGAAAGCGCGCGGTGGTCGTTAGCTGTCGCTAACCCTACTTTTATGCCGTTCTGAACGGCGCGGGCATTCGTGTAGGCGATGCGTTGCTCGCCACACGCTTTGGACACGTTTGTCCAAGCCCCCTTGTCATGGATGAAGATGGGTGGGGGAGGGATGGTCTTGCGCACTGAGGCGCTGACGACTGGGGTTTGGGTAGGGCTGGGCCTAGTGGCCGAGGAAGAGGAGGGCTGGCTCTGCACTAAGCGTGCTGGCTCGGGAGGGGAGAGTTTCTTGGCCTTAGGGGCCTGAGTGGAGGACGAGGCCTGCGACCTCTTCTTCCTCTTTCCCTCGACGAGGATAAACTCGTCGGAGGAAGAGGTTTGGTCGGAGGAGTGCTCGGACTCCGCTCGCTCCGAGCGCTCAGAGTGTATGCTCTCTGCGCGCTCCGAGCGCTCGCCTTCCGAGCCCTCTTTTTCTTGTTCCTCCTCCTCAGAGTCCATTTCGACGTCTGGGGGGGAGGGGGACCTATCTGCGTTGGGCGCGGGGGTGGGACCTAAATCTGGCTGTGGGGTGATTAGAATTCCAAAAAAAAAACGACCCTTTTATACCTGCGGGTAAGGGGTGCAAGTAGTGACAATGCTAACGGGTGAATTTGGGAAATTTTTGAAGCTAAGCTTGTATTCTTTATTTTGCATAATGATTTGTACCCAATATCTTTAGATTTAAGAAAAAAAACAGTTATAAACCAAATTACAAGTGGTGTGCGATTTTATTGCTCTCAAGTGTATATTCCATTACACTATGTATCTATACTAGATTGTTATAGAGCATGGATACCGGTTTTCGATAATATCGAAAAACCGGAATATCGGACCATGAATCCGATATTGAAAAAAGCGATATTGGATTTCAAATATCGGTTTTTCGATATTTTATATGAAACAAAAAACCAGACGCAATAGAATCTTTCTTACTTATTTCACTGATTTTAATTAGTGTAAACAATGCCTATCGGTTAATTATAATAATATGTATGCTACAGTGTCATTTATAAATGATTATTTCCATATAAAAGTGTACAACACTTAGGCCGGCGCCCAGCATTATGTACATACGTGCAACAAAATAAGATCGTATCTCAAAGATAATACCTTGAATGCCTTGTGCTACTTTTTTATATGTTTTATTAATGATGAGCCCAGAAAATGCCCGTTAACTCTTGCTTTGAAGGTAGACGGGACGAGTCATATGAAGAAGGGAACACAATAGCCTGTAGAGAGTTCCAAGCCTTGGCCGTGTGTACAATAAATGTAGAGGAGAATCGCTTAGTACGACAAGACGGTTTATTGAACAAGTGAGAATGGTACCATGCAGTATGTCTGGTAGATCGTTAGTATAAGGTAGATGAAGGCATCGGGTCGTGGACTTCCTGCGCACACTCTCCGAAGTATAATCTGTGGAAGACCGACAGACAAACAACGTTTCGCCGATGAGCTAGGCTGTGAAGCTTGTCTGCTAACACTGCATCGCTTATATGAGTCTTTTAGCTCTGCGTTATCCAAGTCAAGTGCAGCAAGCTGGTATTTTGCTGAGCCATCCTACAAGTGACTGCAGTAATCCATACAAAAACAGACCTGTGCTTTATACAAATTCAAAAGCTGTACTGGTGTGAAGTATCACCTCACCTTGTGAAGGATTTCCAGCTTTTTGGCCGCAGTCAAAGCTTCTGACTCAATGGTTGAGCCGAAGTTTAAGTTAGACGTCCACTCCATGCCCAAGAGCTCCAGGCGGTTGGTAACTGTAACTGATCGGCACCTCGGAAAGTAGGAGATAATTTAAATTGGCTCCTTTTTGCAGTGAAGAGCCTGTGTTTTCAAAGCATTGATTTTGACCAGACAGTCGGGTCAAATTTATTCGCTCCAATATGGCCTTTCTAAGATTGTTTCGTCTCTGCTAGCTCTAGAACTGGATAAGTATATCTTTAAGTCTGTGCTGTCATCCACGTACCCAAGAGCTTCGCCCCAGCAGTGCGTAACATACACAAGAAGATCTTGGGTCGACCGACCAAGGCAGAAGCCATACTGATGGTCACTAAGTAGCTAAACTACCTTCCGCCACCGCCTAATTCCGTTCAGCCCCAGGAACATCTGCCACCCGGACGTGACTTGCAGTGGCCAATTTGGAAAGCTATCAATGGACTGCGAACCCAAGTAGGCCGCTGCAAGCACAATTTAGCAAAATGGGGCATTATATGCCAAACTGACACCCAGTGCGATTACGGCGTTCCTGACCAAACAATGTCCCATTAGCTGGAGTGTCCAAATGACCCAAAATTTGCAGATTCTGGAGGTTTTTTGGGTACTAGTTGCACATCCTGGTTGCTTCCAGGACACTGGCACCATTCTAATTTTAAGAGTGTGATACAGGTGACAACTCCAGTGCACAACTTTTTAAGACTCGAGCAGGTATCCGTCCGGCCCACTGGCTTTGTTCACGTCTAGTCTGCACTGACGTTCCATATTTCAGCAATAGCGATCTCGTGAATTGCCGTAGTCTTTGTCTTTAATGCCATAAGATGACTGTGTAGTCACCCCTCCAATTGAATATCTAGTTCTTTGCGTTTATCGTAATATTTACTTATACAATGTGTAACAGATTAAGCGCAATATCTCAGACACCCCAATTTAATATTAAATTATAAGTGTAAAACAACGTCCGTAACTAAATAAATTGAAACCAAACCTAGACATTTTTTTATAAAATAGTTATCCTTACTAAACGCAAAACGTACCTATGTGCGTCATACAATATCCTTACGCAGACGCATGCACTCATGCAATGTTAGCGGCCGACACGCACACGAGCGCATTTCCTTGAATTAAGGATTGTATTAATATGTAACGTGTTTGCATTTTAAGTTAAATGAAAGATTTTTCCGTCAAAATTTAACACCTATTTTCAATCGACGACCAAAAGAGGAGGTTATCAATTCGACGCGTATATATATATATACTTTTTTTTTAATGTATGGTCACCGAGTACTCGAAGACGGCTGAACCGATTTAGAAAATTCTTTTTTTGTTTGATAGGGTATACTTCGAAATTGGTACCATTTGTCACCAAGTCAGGATCTGGTGATGGGATCCTGGAGAAATCGAGGGAACTCTTCAAATATTATAGGCACACCTATGGCGTTTTGGGTATTTCTTATAGTAACTTGTGCAGTTGCTCTCAAAAAGTACCATTTCGGGAAGTGGAACTGATGATGAAGACCACAGATGGTGGCCGAAACTACTCAATAATAAGTATTTCGTGGTTTGCGATTCGATTACTTGAATATGGATATTAAGCACTTTATGCTCGTCACAATGCATATGGTGATGTATAGCTGATGGTGAAGTACCAGGAGAACTCCTCAAAAATTAACGGCCCAGCATTGGGAAAAGTAATATTTTGTAAAATTTTATAAGTAGTTGACATTTAGGCTCTGGTAACTAGGTAAATTAAAAATCAACCGACTAAAAATAGTGAAATAAAAACTTTTTACCAAAAAATTAAACCGACTCCCAAAAAACACTGCAAAGTGAAAAATAACTAATTTCGGAAGTCGGTGCCAAAAACGAAAATACAAAACTAAAGACACCGACTACCGAAATAAAAGTTATTTTTCACTTTGCAGTGTTTTTTGGGAGTCGGTTTAATTTTTTGGTAAAAAGTTTTTTTTTATGACAGAATCGATTCAGAACCAAAAGTCTGAGCCAACTACTTTCAGGAATTGCGTTTATTCTATTACACGTTGTACCTATATTATGTTACTCAATTACTTATTTAAATAACTTGTGTTGATTTTTTTATTTAATGGCATAGCAGAGTATGTTAAGAAACCGATATTTTTGTGTATTATACATTTAATTTGAATTGATATAAGATTGAAATGAAATATTTGTAATAAAAACCGACTTCCATATCAAAACACTACAAAGCCAAACATAATTTTAATTTCGGTAGTCGGTGTTATTGGTTTTTAACCGACTTCAAAAAAAGGAGGTTTACAATTCGTCTTTTTTTATGTATTTTACCTCATAACTCGCAGACGGCTGGACCGATTTGAAAAATTCTTTTTGCGTTTGAATGGGTATAGTTTCTAGTTGGTCCCATTGTTACGAAATCAGGATCTGATGATGGGATCCTGGAGAAATCGAGGGAACTCTTCAAATATTATAGGCACACCTATAGCGTTTTGGGTATTTCTTATAGTACCTTGAGCAGTTGCTTCCGAAAAGTACCATTTGGGGAAGTTGAACTGATGATGAAGACCATAGATGGCCACTGAAACTCCTCAATAATAAGTATTTCGTGGATTGCGATTCGATTACTTGAGTACGGATGTTAAACACTATGCTCGTTACAATACATATGGTGATGTAGAGCTGATGGTCAAATACCAGGAGAACTCCACAAAAATTAACGGCTATGCACAGGGAAAAGCAATATTTTGTAAAAGGTGATAAGTTGTTGACATTATGGCTTTTGTAACTAGATAAATTACAAACCAACCCACTAAAAAGCGTAAAAAATAAAATTTTTGCAAAAAATTAGAACCGACTTCCATATCAAAACACTACAAAGCCAAAAATAACTTTAATTTCGGAAGGCGGTGTGAAAGAAAAAGGAAAATCCAAAACCAATAACACCGACTTCCGAAATTAAAGTTATTTTTGGCTTTGTAGTGTTTTGATATGGAAGTCGGTTCTATTTTTTGCAAAAATTTTTTTGTATTTTCTTTTCTTTTCACACCGCCTTCCAAAATTAAAATTATTTTTGGCTGTGTAGTGTTTTGATATGGAAGTCGGTTTTATTTTTTGCAAAAAGGTTTTTATTTTCGTGCTTTTTAGTGGGTCAGTGAATTTTCCAAATCGGTTCGTAAATGACGGAGTTATGCGCGAACAAAAAACGCAATGCAGCGTAAACGAAAAGATCATCAACGTAAACATTTTTTTAGACTTTTGTTGATTTTTCAGAAACGGCTTGTCCGATTTCGATAAAATTTCGATAAAAAAAATCGGTTGGCAAACGACGGAGTTATGCGTGGACAAACATAAAAAAAAAAATACAAACATTCGAATTGAGAACCTCCTCCTGTTTTAGAAGTCGGTTAATAAATGACGGTGAATTTATATATTATTTTTTAATTGAAAATAGGTTCCATAGCACACTTTGATACAGTCTCTAAAATTCTAATATTTGGACCCTTACAACGTTGAAAACGAATTTGATCATTTTGTTTCCATAATATCGGAAAAATATCGAAATACCGGAATACCGATATTAAAAAAATTGAATATCGAAACAAAACCGGTATTGGGAAAAAGTTCCGATATTCCATGCTGTAGATTGTTATCAAGGTTCAAATTTCTCAAATGCTTATTTTTATTTTTTTTAATAATTATAAAGCGCATGGAAGGTGAATAATAGATTTTCAGTACTTTTAGATTCAATTAATAAATATAACCAAACACAGTGTAAAATTCGGCTACAAAATGAGCTATCTAAAAAGAGAAATAGATCGGTCTCATATCCAAATTTTACTTCAAATTTAAGATGTGTGTACCTAGCTTTATTCTGAAAGCAACTGAAAAATCTAAACTCAATCTTAATCAAGGAGCGGTATCTGGTTCAATTATGACAGGAATTGGCATTTCAAACCAAAATAAGATCACTGCATCGATGGATTTACCGATTTACATATAGGTGCCGAAAGAACAATGTCAAATGCTGATAAACAAGAAATTAAAGCAGTAAGAGCACACGGCGATATTATATACTCGTATAATTAACATAATATTTAAACTACCTGGTTTTCATGTGATTTGACAAGTGTATGGGCTTAAAAATATACTTTAACATTTGATCTTGTTTCAGTGTTTCTCTCAAAGTAATCAGCTAGGAAATACCGAGGTCAACTAATCTTAACTAAATGTGGTCATAACTTATGCGTAAAAGTGTAACGTATTTTTTTGTATTTTTGTATAGACACACCAACACTTTTTCTTACTTGTAACCTATTTGTAGAAATAAATATCACCGACACAAAAAGTGTAATCTTTCTTACGTAAGTAACACCGAAATTTACACTATTAAATTTAATTTTGTTGAAGTCGGTTGTCACATAACTTATATTTTTCTTTTATATATATATACTTTATACAACTAATACATGTGTTTAATATTTTTTTTTTATCTTAAGACATTTAATTAATCAAATCACTTTTTCTCATAAAGACGATTATAACAGCTCAAGATTGTTTAGTCCGACTCGACATTCGCTCTACACTATTTGTGTTGTATATGTGTGCATCGCCACGCGGGTATACCAATTTTTACTTAAACTCGAGCTTTAAATTTTTTTAAATGGCTCTTGAGATGTCCAACTGCTATTATAAGTCTGTAAACATTTAAACTTCCTGGAATCGTGCGTTTTATTTAATTTTTTCAAAGTTTCGGTTTCGGTTGACTCAGGCTGAAGGTTCGGTTTCGGTTTCGGCTGAAAATCCAGTTTCGGTCGGTCACTAATTAATTGTATGGCTCATCGTTTACGGTGCAAGCCATTAATGTGGAATGCATTGCCGGAGTCAGTAAGACAAGCTCAGTCACTCGCTACTTTTAAAAGCTCGGTTGCTAATAATTTCCTCTCTTTATAATTATTCTTTTTTTTCTCTCCACATGATGTTAAAGAACACATTATTATAATATCTACGCACCTACATGTATATTTATTTAAATATTTTAATTAAAAAGTCTCTATTTTTATGAGTATATGTAGTAAGTACACTAATTTAGCCCTACCCACTTTAATTAAAGTTTTAAAGTCCTTCCAAAGGTTGTCTCGAAAATATCGCTTTCAGCGATAAGACCGCCATTGTAACCATAGAATAAGCAATATTGTTAAATAGATGTGTTTAAATTTTGGTGTACAATAAAGTATATTCTATCTATCTATCTCTCCTCCAGCATTATTTGTGAATGTTATTTTATAACAAGCTCTCAAGTTCCTCCCATACTACTCAAGCCACCCCCCAACGACTTGAGTTTCCTTCCTTTGACTCAATACCCGCGTGACTCAAACCTGCCCCACATTCAAGACATGCAATTTAATTCTTACTTTGCGTTTTAATTGCAGTTTGCAATTTAATTGCAGTTTGTAATTTAATTCATTCTTGACGTTTTACGCACTTCACACGAGCGGAGTCATATTCAATACTCATAAAACTTATGATTGCAGGGTCGACCGCTGCCAAGAAATCCAAACAATACACACTAAGTACAAAACTAGAAAGTGTAAATGCGGAACAGCAAAATGAAAATGCACGATCAGACATGAAAGTTATCCAGACAACTCACGGGCGCCCAAACAAATCTACATTTAAACTAGCTCATAAGTGTGATAGATGTCAGCTCAGTTTTGTTAAGAAGGCACTTTTAACAAAACATGTTCGTACACACACTGGTGAGGAACCGTACAAGTGTGATGTCTGTCGGCGTTCTTTTAATCAAAAGGAGGCATTAAATAGACATTGCCGTATTCATACTGGGGAGAAACCGTACAAGTGTCACGTATGCAAGCAAGGTTTCAAAAGAATCGATTCTTTAAATCTACATTTTCGTAAACACTTTGGTGAAAAACCTTTCAAATGTGACGTATGTCAGCGTTATTTTAGACGAAAGGGTGACTTAAATGCTCACATTCGTACCCACACTGGAGATAAACCATACAAGTGTGATGTCTGTCAGCGTTGTTTTGTTGGTAGGACTATTTTAAGAAGGCATTGTCTTACACATACTGGTGAGAAACCATACAAGTGTGATGTCTGTCAGCGTTATTTTAGACAAAAAGGTGCCCTAACAACTCACATTCGTACCCATACTGGTGAGAAACCATACAAGTGTGACATATGTGAGCGAGATTTCAATAGACTCGATACTTTCGATCAGCATTTTCGTCAACACTCAGGTGAAAAACCTTTCAAATGTGACGTATGTCAGCGTTGTTTTAGACTAAAGAGTGCCTTAACTGCTCACATTCGTACCCACACTGGAGAGAAACCATACAAGTGTGATGTTTGTCAGCGTTGTTTTGTTCAAAAGAGTCATTTAAATAGGCACTGTCGTACACACTCTGGTGAAAAACCATACAAGTGTCATGACTGTCAGCGTTTGTTTGGTGATAGGGGTAATTTTAGGAGGCATTGTCTTAAACACAGGTGAAAAACCGTACAGTAAGTGTGATATCTGTTAGCGTTGTTTTGTTGGTAGGAGTGGTTTAAGTAAGCATTGTGTTACACATAAAGGTGAAAAACTGTACAAATGTTATTGTCAGACTAATGTCTGGAACGTCTGAACCGATTTTAATGGGGTTACATTACCAAAGCAGTCAATTAAATATACACCGTCGTACACGTACTGGTGAGAAACCATACAAGTGTGATGTCTGTCAGCGTCCTTTTAGTGATAGTAGTCTTTTTAGGAAGCATTTTCTTACACACACTGTTGAGAAACCGTATAAGTGTGGTGTCTATCAGAGTTGTTTTGATCAAAGGAAAGCATTAAGTAGGCATCGTCTTACACACACTGAGAAACCGCACAAGTGTGAGATGTGCCATCGTAGTTTTAATAAGAAATATGTTTTGAATAACCATAATTATTCGAACACACACTGGTGCGAAACCGTACAAGTGTGAAGTCTGTCAGCATTGTCTTATACACATTGATGAGAAACCGCACGAGTGTGTGTATTAATATAGAGATATGTTCGTCAAAACTAGGTTTCTCAGGTTCATGATGGCTGAGTTCTTTTCAGTAATATGTGGCCAAGTGCGAGTGTAGCGTATAAGATATAAAAATATATTGAATCGATGTTATAAATAGATTAGTTCTTATTAAATAAAGTTAGGGTTTATCAAGCATTCACTCGTTTTACTTCTCCCGCCTTTGTATGGTGACCGTGACCATGGTGTCGTATTCGAACGTGGCGCTTCCGAGAAGCGCATCGGACACTCCGTGTGAAAGTTGGGGACTTTTTATATGGACAAAGTATACCTTTTGTCGATTACCTATACTAACAGTGACGCGTTTATATCATTCGAGATTTTCGTGGCTACGTACGTAAATATACTCAAAAAGTTTGATACCTGGGCGAGATGGGTAAATCACAATCAAAAAAAGTTATAATAGCACAGAATGCGTCCGGTGGGGGTAATGAGGCCCACGCCCAACAATTGCATTCCCATTTAAGGGCCTATACTACCTCAGCGCTTCTCACTCTTTATCTCGCTCGCACACTAAAGGCCGTGGTCACGCGAGCAAGCGTGACAGGGTGGCAGGGAAAAGACTCCAAGACACCGTTAATTTAGTTTATTTCTTTTTACTGTGAAAATAATGGTAATTCAAAAAAAGTAAATAACATGAGACCTGCTTTATAGTTAGTTCAATTAATATGCAAAGTTTCATTATCTAATTTGAAGTTATTTTTGAATACCAGCGGTTTATTTTTCGGTTTAGGGGTAACTTTGTATTTTTTTTTTTTCTATCAAGAAAATTTTATGGAATCGTGATTTCGTCAAACATAGTACCTAAAATTAATCCTCAACTTTACCATATATTTATTTCAAAATTACTGCTGCAGTATTTTCGACATAACGGAGGATCATGCCAAGCCATTTGAGGTAGTATAGGCCCTTAAGGCGACATTATATGGCAGCGACCTTGAGCGACTGGGGAAAAGCTTGCGTCACTCCCCGCAACCGCGCAATGCACCCCCGCAACGCAAGCTCGAAATTTCGTAAGGTAACCATACGTTTCAAATAGTAAAGACTGTACTGCCTGATTTATTATCACCATCCAAATTTTTTCTGGACTTTAATTGTCTGGTCATTGAAAACTACTATGTGTATTTAGACAAGTAAATCTATCTATCTATATATATAAAAATGATTATGTGGCTACGCTACTTAGACTCATTTGATACTCGTAAATAATTAAGTTTTAATAACATTGAAATCGGAATATTGAAATAAGTATGAATTTACTTATCAGCAATCATGTCCTCATTTTCGACATGCTGAGTTGAGTTTTTCCCTTTTGTATACAGCCAGAGCTGAATTTTTTTTTAATAGTTTATAGGCTTGCGTTTGACCATTATCGTTTATTCTATTACACGTTGTACCTATATTATGTTACTCAATTACTTATTTAAATAACTTGTGTTGATTTTTTTATTTAATGGCATAGCAGAGTATGTTAAGAAACCGATATTTTTGTGTATTATACATTTAATTTGAATTGATATAAGATTGAAATGAAATATTTGTAATAAAAACCGACTTCCATATCAAAACACTACAAAGCCAAACATAATTTTAATTTCGGTAGTCGGTGTTATTGGTTTTTAACCGACTTCAAAAAAAGGAGGTTTACAATTCGTCTTTTTTTATGTATTTTACCTCATAACTCGCAGACGGCTGGACCGATTTGAAAAATTCTTTTTGCGTTTGAATGGGTATAGTTTCTAGTTGGTCCCATTGTTACGAAATCAGGATCTGATGATGGGATCCTGGAGAAATCGAGGGAACTCTTCAAATATTATAGGCACACCTATAGCGTTTTGGGTATTTCTTATAGTACCTTGAGCAGTTGCTTCCGAAAAGTACCATTTGGGGAAGTTGAACTGATGATGAAGACCATAGATGGCCACTGAAACTCCTCAATAATAAGTATTTCGTGGATTGCGATTCGATTACTTGAGTACGGATGTTAAACACTATGCTCGTTACAATACATATGGTGATGTAGAGCTGATGGTCAAATACCAGGAGAACTCCACAAAAATTAACGGCTATGCACAGGGAAAAGCAATATTTTGTAAAAGGTGATAAGTTGTTGACATTATGGCTTTTGTAACTAGATAAATTACAAACCAACCCACTAAAAAGCGTAAAAAATAAAATTTTTGCAAAAAATTAGAACCGACTTCCATATCAAAACACTACAAAGCCAAAAATAACTTTAATTTCGGAAGGCGGTGTGAAAGAAAAAGGAAAATCCAAAACCAATAACACCGACTTCCGAAATTAAAGTTATTTTTGGCTTTGTAGTGTTTTGATATGGAAGTCGGTTCTATTTTTTGCAAAAATTTTTTTGTATTTTCTTTTCTTTTCACACCGCCTTCCAAAATTAAAATTATTTTTGGCTGTGTAGTGTTTTGATATGGAAGTCGGTTTTATTTTTTGCAAAAAGGTTTTTATTTTCGTGCTTTTTAGTGGGTCAGTGAATTTTCCAAATCGGTTCGTAAATGACGGAGTTATGCGCGAACAAAAAACGCAATGCAGCGTAAACGAAAAGATCATCAACGTAAACATTTTTTTAGACTTTTGTTGATTTTTCAGAAACGGCTTGTCCGATTTCGATAAAATTTCGATAAAAAAAATCGGTTGGCAAACGACGGAGTTATGCGTGGACAAACATAAAAAAAAAAATACAAACATTCGAATTGAGAACCTCCTCCTGTTTTAGAAGTCGGTTAATAAATGACGGTGAATTTATATATTATTTTTTAATTGAAAATAGGTTCCATAGCACACTTTGATACAGTCTCTAAAATTCTAATATTTGGACCCTTACAACGTTGAAAACGAATTTGATCATTTTGTTTCCATAATATCGGAAAAATATCGAAATACCGGAATACCGATATTAAAAAAATTGAATATCGAAACAAAACCGGTATTGGGAAAAAGTTCCGATATTCCATGCTGTAGATTGTTATCAAGGTTCAAATTTCTCAAATGCTTATTTTTATTTTTTTTAATAATTATAAAGCGCATGGAAGGTGAATAATAGATTTTCAGTACTTTTAGATTCAATTAATAAATATAACCAAACACAGTGTAAAATTCGGCTACAAAATGAGCTATCTAAAAAGAGAAATAGATCGGTCTCATATCCAAATTTTACTTCAAATTTAAGATGTGTGTACCTAGCTTTATTCTGAAAGCAACTGAAAAATCTAAACTCAATCTTAATCAAGGAGCGGTATCTGGTTCAATTATGACAGGAATTGGCATTTCAAACCAAAATAAGATCACTGCATCGATGGATTTACCGATTTACATATAGGTGCCGAAAGAACAATGTCAAATGCTGATAAACAAGAAATTAAAGCAGTAAGAGCACACGGCGATATTATATACTCGTATAATTAACATAATATTTAAACTACCTGGTTTTCATGTGATTTGACAAGTGTATGGGCTTAAAAATATACTTTAACATTTGATCTTGTTTCAGTGTTTCTCTCAAAGTAATCAGCTAGGAAATACCGAGGTCAACTAATCTTAACTAAATGTGGTCATAACTTATGCGTAAAAGTGTAACGTATTTTTTTGTATTTTTGTATAGACACACCAACACTTTTTCTTACTTGTAACCTATTTGTAGAAATAAATATCACCGACACAAAAAGTGTAATCTTTCTTACGTAAGTAACACCGAAATTTACACTATTAAATTTAATTTTGTTGAAGTCGGTTGTCACATAACTTATATTTTTCTTTTATATATATATACTTTATACAACTAATACATGTGTTTAATATTTTTTTTTTATCTTAAGACATTTAATTAATCAAATCACTTTTTCTCATAAAGACGATTATAACAGCTCAAGATTGTTTAGTCCGACTCGACATTCGCTCTACACTATTTGTGTTGTATATGTGTGCATCGCCACGCGGGTATACCAATTTTTACTTAAACTCGAGCTTTAAATTTTTTTAAATGGCTCTTGAGATGTCCAACTGCTATTATAAGTCTGTAAACATTTAAACTTCCTGGAATCGTGCGTTTTATTTAATTTTTTCAAAGTTTCGGTTTCGGTTGACTCAGGCTGAAGGTTCGGTTTCGGTTTCGGCTGAAAATCCAGTTTCGGTCGGTCACTAATTAATTGTATGGCTCATCGTTTACGGTGCAAGCCATTAATGTGGAATGCATTGCCGGAGTCAGTAAGACAAGCTCAGTCACTCGCTACTTTTAAAAGCTCGGTTGCTAATAATTTCCTCTCTTTATAATTATTCTTTTTTTTCTCTCCACATGATGTTAAAGAACACATTATTATAATATCTACGCACCTACATGTATATTTATTTAAATATTTTAATTAAAAAGTCTCTATTTTTATGAGTATATGTAGTAAGTACACTAATTTAGCCCTACCCACTTTAATTAAAGTTTTAAAGTCCTTCCAAAGGTTGTCTCGAAAATATCGCTTTCAGCGATAAGACCGCCATTGTAACCATAGAATAAGCAATATTGTTAAATAGATGTGTTTAAATTTTGGTGTACAATAAAGTATATTCTATCTATCTATCTCTCCTCCAGCATTATTTGTGAATGTTATTTTATAACAAGCTCTCAAGTTCCTCCCATACTACTCAAGCCACCCCCCAACGACTTGAGTTTCCTTCCTTTGACTCAATACCCGCGTGACTCAAACCTGCCCCACATTCAAGACATGCAATTTAATTCTTACTTTGCGTTTTAATTGCAGTTTGCAATTTAATTGCAGTTTGTAATTTAATTCATTCTTGACGTTTTACGCACTTCACACGAGCGGAGTCATATTCAATACTCATAAAACTTATGATTGCAGGGTCGACCGCTGCCAAGAAATCCAAACAATACACACTAAGTACAAAACTAGAAAGTGTAAATGCGGAACAGCAAAATGAAAATGCACGATCAGACATGAAAGTTATCCAGACAACTCACGGGCGCCCAAACAAATCTACATTTAAACTAGCTCATAAGTGTGATAGATGTCAGCTCAGTTTTGTTAAGAAGGCACTTTTAACAAAACATGTTCGTACACACACTGGTGAGGAACCGTACAAGTGTGATGTCTGTCGGCGTTCTTTTAATCAAAAGGAGGCATTAAATAGACATTGCCGTATTCATACTGGGGAGAAACCGTACAAGTGTCACGTATGCAAGCAAGGTTTCAAAAGAATCGATTCTTTAAATCTACATTTTCGTAAACACTTTGGTGAAAAACCTTTCAAATGTGACGTATGTCAGCGTTATTTTAGACGAAAGGGTGACTTAAATGCTCACATTCGTACCCACACTGGAGATAAACCATACAAGTGTGATGTCTGTCAGCGTTGTTTTGTTGGTAGGACTATTTTAAGAAGGCATTGTCTTACACATACTGGTGAGAAACCATACAAGTGTGATGTCTGTCAGCGTTATTTTAGACAAAAAGGTGCCCTAACAACTCACATTCGTACCCATACTGGTGAGAAACCATACAAGTGTGACATATGTGAGCGAGATTTCAATAGACTCGATACTTTCGATCAGCATTTTCGTCAACACTCAGGTGAAAAACCTTTCAAATGTGACGTATGTCAGCGTTGTTTTAGACTAAAGAGTGCCTTAACTGCTCACATTCGTACCCACACTGGAGAGAAACCATACAAGTGTGATGTTTGTCAGCGTTGTTTTGTTCAAAAGAGTCATTTAAATAGGCACTGTCGTACACACTCTGGTGAAAAACCATACAAGTGTCATGACTGTCAGCGTTTGTTTGGTGATAGGGGTAATTTTAGGAGGCATTGTCTTAAACACAGGTGAAAAACCGTACAGTAAGTGTGATATCTGTTAGCGTTGTTTTGTTGGTAGGAGTGGTTTAAGTAAGCATTGTGTTACACATAAAGGTGAAAAACTGTACAAATGTTATTGTCAGACTAATGTCTGGAACGTCTGAACCGATTTTAATGGGGTTACATTACCAAAGCAGTCAATTAAATATACACCGTCGTACACGTACTGGTGAGAAACCATACAAGTGTGATGTCTGTCAGCGTCCTTTTAGTGATAGTAGTCTTTTTAGGAAGCATTTTCTTACACACACTGTTGAGAAACCGTATAAGTGTGGTGTCTATCAGAGTTGTTTTGATCAAAGGAAAGCATTAAGTAGGCATCGTCTTACACACACTGAGAAACCGCACAAGTGTGAGATGTGCCATCGTAGTTTTAATAAGAAATATGTTTTGAATAACCATAATTATTCGAACACACACTGGTGCGAAACCGTACAAGTGTGAAGTCTGTCAGCATTGTCTTATACACATTGATGAGAAACCGCACGAGTGTGTGTATTAATATAGAGATATGTTCGTCAAAACTAGGTTTCTCAGGTTCATGATGGCTGAGTTCTTTTCAGTAATATGTGGCCAAGTGCGAGTGTAGCGTATAAGATATAAAAATATATTGAATCGATGTTATAAATAGATTAGTTCTTATTAAATAAAGTTAGGGTTTATCAAGCATTCACTCGTTTTACTTCTCCCGCCTTTGTATGGTGACCGTGACCATGGTGTCGTATTCGAACGTGGCGCTTCCGAGAAGCGCATCGGACACTCCGTGTGAAAGTTGGGGACTTTTTATATGGACAAAGTATACCTTTTGTCGATTACCTATACTAACAGTGACGCGTTTATATCATTCGAGATTTTCGTGGCTACGTACGTAAATATACTCAAAAAGTTTGATACCTGGGCGAGATGGGTAAATCACAATCAAAAAAAGTTATAATAGCACAGAATGCGTCCGGTGGGGGTAATGAGGCCCACGCCCAACAATTGCATTCCCATTTAAGGGCCTATACTACCTCAGCGCTTCTCACTCTTTATCTCGCTCGCACACTAAAGGCCGTGGTCACGCGAGCAAGCGTGACAGGGTGGCAGGGAAAAGACTCCAAGACACCGTTAATTTAGTTTATTTCTTTTTACTGTGAAAATAATGGTAATTCAAAAAAAGTAAATAACATGAGACCTGCTTTATAGTTAGTTCAATTAATATGCAAAGTTTCATTATCTAATTTGAAGTTATTTTTGAATACCAGCGGTTTATTTTTCGGTTTAGGGGTAACTTTGTATTTTTTTTTTTCTATCAAGAAAATTTTATGGAATCGTGATTTCGTCAAACATAGTACCTAAAATTAATCCTCAACTTTACCATATATTTATTTCAAAATTACTGCTGCAGTATTTTCGACATAACGGAGGATCATGCCAAGCCATTTGAGGTAGTATAGGCCCTTAAGGCGACATTATATGGCAGCGACCTTGAGCGACTGGGGAAAAGCTTGCGTCACTCCCCGCAACCGCGCAATGCACCCCCGCAACGCAAGCTCGAAATTTCGTAAGGTAACCATACGTTTCAAATAGTAAAGACTGTACTGCCTGATTTATTATCACCATCCAAATTTTTTCTGGACTTTAATTGTCTGGTCATTGAAAACTACTATGTGTATTTAGACAAGTAAATCTATCTATCTATATATATAAAAATGATTATGTGGCTACGCTACTTAGACTCATTTGATACTCGTAAATAATTAAGTTTTAATAACATTGAAATCGGAATATTGAAATAAGTATGAATTTACTTATCAGCAATCATGTCCTCATTTTCGACATGCTGAGTTGAGTTTTTCCCTTTTGTATACAGCCAGAGCTGAATTTTTTTTTAATAGTTTATAGGCTTGCGTTTGACCATTATCTAACCTGATGTTAAGCGATGATGTGGTCAAAGATGAAGCACGCTTGCCTAGAAGTAATCTATTCACTCTTGACTTAAAGACTTCCAGGTTATAACTATCAGGAAACAGACTCCAGCAGGGAATTCTACTCCTTAGCCGTACCCATAATTAAAGTAATCTCAAAACGTTTCATGCGTATGGGTGGGATGTCCACCATGTAACGATGGCGCATCACCGTTTGTCTTGTAGTCCTATGATGGAACGGGCTTGGTGGAATAAGACTGCAATTCCATCTCACACTCCCCGAAATGTAACCGATAGAAAACTGATAGGCTTGAAACACGTCGCCGATGCTCTAGGCTCTGGACTTTTGTCTCGACCAGTTTCTCGTTGCCGATGAGCCTTTTGGCCCGTTTCTCTATAGACTCAAGTGCATTAAGCTGGTATTTGGCAGATCCGTCCCAGAGATGAGAGCAGCACTCCATACACGACCGAACTTGCGCTTGATAGAGGTTGAGCAGCTGTTCCGGTGTGAAGTACCGTCTCACTTTTGAAATGAAATGAAATTAAATATTTATTGTAAATTGGTTATAAATAACACTTTTACACGTCATGTTTTTTTGCGTGTTTAGTTTAGCTAGATGAGGCCGGTATTTCTTAACTGACTACTCTGAGAAGAAACACCGAAAAAAAATCAGAGGTCAAAGTCTCTTTTAAAGTCCAGACAATTTGTATTTGTATATGAGAAGCATGTAAGTTCATGTCTGTGGTATTTTTTTGAGGAAATAACCAAGCAAATTTGAGCGGACCTGTCCAGTCAGTGCAAACATTTGTCAGTTATCGTGTAGCTCAACTTAGAATTTAAGGAGTTCAACAATTTGACGAACAATACCAAAGTAAGGCCATTTGGGTAGGCCACACAAGTACTCAAACTGCTTGACATCATTAAAGAAATTATAGTGAAAGTAAAAACTACGAAGATAGAATAACCTACATTGTCCTCACAAGTACAATAATGAAATAATTATATTTATATACAACGTGTAATTTAAAGGGTATATACATACCAAGTGCATGGCTTCTTTGGATGATAACAAACGATATGGCAAGGGTTTAGTAATCCTAAGTCTACGTGTGTAGAACTTATTATAAATTACAATACACTGATACCAGAGACAGAATTTTTCAAATTAAGTAGAACGAAAAGAATTATCGTGTTATTGGCAAGTGACGTGGAAAGTTATTGACCCTCGTAGTGCTGTGACACGTTTTTTATGATTGGTATTCAAGAAATATATGAAACCACTAATTTGGTATCAATTCTTTGAGTCAGTTATTTTGTGCTGAAACTGTGCATAGAGACTCCATCCCAGATGTTGTCTTCAGCCCTTTTGGATAGATATGGGGTTTCCGTTACACGTACATAAAAAAAACAAATAAACAAAAACAAAATTAATAGGTATATACAATACTTTTTTTTCTCTTTATTGATTATAAGGATATACAATACTTGAGAACGCAAATATTCTAATCAATCAAAAATAAATCATCAATCAAAATTTTAAAACTAAATAGAAAAGGCACACGTATATCACTGGAGCATCTCATTCCCAGGCCTTCTTGTCCTCAATATAATCTGTAACTGTGTAAAAAGCTTTCTGACATAGCTTACGTTTTATAAATAATTTGAATTTATTAATACATAGTTCTTGAATATGGCTAGGAATTTTATTATAAAAACGTATACATTGGCATCTAAACCATCCACCAATCTTTTTTCCTTGTTTTAGGAATGACATATGTGTCTTTGTTCCTTGTATTTACACTATGAATATCACTGTATTTTTTAAAAAGATTAATATTTTTGTGTGCATACAAGAGATTCTCATAAATATACTGAGATTAATATTCATAGTCAGAGTCATTCAGAGTCATAATATTAATCTCTTTAAATTTGTCTCTTAAGGAGTGCTTAGGACTTAATTTATAAATTGCACGAATGGCCCATTTTTGTAATACAAATATTGTATGAATGTCGGCGGCGTTTCCCCAAAGTATAATGCCGTATGAGATCACTCTGTGAAAGTAACTAAAGTAGACTAAACGTGCTGTTTCGATATCAGTTAATCCACGTATTTTTCTAACGGCATATGCTGCAGAACTTGGCTATTTTGACAATTTATATGGGGGCCCCACTGAAGCTTCGCACCCAAATTTATGCCCAAGAAAACTGTGGTATCTTCGGGTTTCAATATTTCGCCCTTTATTGATACACTTGTATTCACTTGTCTAACATGAGGTAACGTAAATTTTAGGCATTTGGTTTTTTTCTCATTAACAAGAAGATTATTAACATTAAACCAGCTAACTACAGTTGCAAGGGCACTGTTTACTTCTTCAGTAACCTGCTGTTAACTTTGATTTTAAATAAAAGATTATTGATACACTTGTATTCACTTGTCTAACATGAAGTAACGTAAATTTTAGACATTTGTTATTTTTCTCATTAACAAGAAGATTATTAACATTAAACCAGCTAACTACAGTTGCAAGGGCACTGTTTACTTCTTCAGTAACCTGCTGTTAACTTTGATTTTAAATAAAAGATAAGTATCGTCAGCGAATAACACTATGTCATGATTTTTGATCAGGTACGGTAAATCATTTATATAAATAAGAAACAAAAAGGGACCTAAAATTGAGCCTTGGGGACCCCCATCTTGACGTCACAGATCCCGGCGATCTTTTGCCGTTCAAGTCGACTCTTTGAATCCTTTCACTCAAGTATGAGGTCTGAAGATTCAGAGAGGCGCCCCGGAATCCGTAGTGGTGCAGTTTCCTGATTAATGTCTCATGGGGAACACAGTCAAATACCTTTGAAAAATCGCAAAAAATGCCCAACACTTACCAACACTTATCTTCCCATGCATTATAAATGTGTCCTAAAAGTTCAACACCGGCCATCAGTTGTTGAACGTCCTTTTGTAAAACCAAATTGTTTATTATGTAGCAATTTGTGTTTATTAAAATATCTTTGCATCTGCATCAAAATAATTTTCTCAAAAATTTTACTGAAAGTGGGCAATACAGAAATAGGTCTATAATTAGTAGGGTCAGATGTACTAACTGATTTAAATAGTGGGATTATTTTACTATATTTCATTAAATCAGGAATCTCACCGCAATCAATACAATTATTAAATATAACAGCTAATGTAGGAGCTATAATGTGTATAATGGACTTAGTAACATGAACAGAATTACCCCACAGATCTGCAGCCTTTTTAACATTCAAAGAATTAAAAGTTTTGATGATGTCATTAGAAGTAACATATTGGAATTTAAACTCTGAACTACAAACTGGAACACTTTTTTTAAGTAATGTGTCTGCAGCAATGGCAGATGATTTTAGCGAATTGATTGTCGATACGGGTATGTCAGTGAAAAAATTTTCAAATTCTGTGGCGATTTGTGAATCTAATGTTATTATATTATCATCAATAGATAGGGTGTAATTACTAGGATTCCCAACTTTTTGGCAGCCAATTGAGCCTTAGCCTCGATAAACGGACCAAAATTAAGGGTGGATGTCAACGTAACCTCAAGAAGTTCGATGCGATCTATATAATATAAAGCGAGTTATATAATATAAATTAAATTTAGGTAAGTATAGGCACGGGCGCGAAAGTAGGATTGACCATATGGGCGAAAGTTGGAATATTGGAGAGTTGTGCGTAAACAAAACATTAGATCTCCGCATTCAAGGTCATGGTACTTTCGTACCATAGCTAGCCTATAAGTACCTACAACTATGTCAAAAACCGCACTCAAGTATTTTTTAAACTAATCTGGACTGTCCTTACTACGCTGTAGTATGGTTACATTATAGTTAAATACTCACTCGTACTCACCACAAAAAAACACTATTATTTCAATGAAATAAAAAATTACTAAACATTAGATCTCCGCATTCAAGGTCATGCTACATAAGTACCTACCCTAGACCTATACCTACAACTCGTGTCAATATCAGCTCTCAAGTATTTTTTAATACTCTAATCCGGACTGTCCTTAGTACCTACGCTGTAGTATGGTGCTATTACATTGCAATATTTACCTCGTCTCTGCATTTTCGCGGCGAGAATCTAAGTTATTTAATATACTCCAAAAAAAAAACATAATTTGAATAAAATAAAAATAATTTTAAGTAAGTACCTACTAAATATTAGATCTCCGCATTCAAGGTCATGCTACTTACGTATCAAGAGCTATACCTACAACTATTCCAATATCAGCAACACTCAAGTATTTTTTGAAACTAATCGAACTGTCCTTACTACGCTCCAATATTGTTACCTACTCGTAAATTACATTTCAATACTCACCCTGTCTCTACATTTTTGACTCAAGAATCTTTACTATTTGGTGTTCTCCTAAAAGGAAATAACATAATTATTTCAATAAAATAAAAGTTTGTTTACTACATTTAAATCACATTTATTTTATGCTAATTTAAACTATTGATAGAGATTATATAAATAATCTTCTTCTTATCGTGTGGGTAGTAATGTCTAATGACCCCATACACCCTAGTGTCAGAGTTTCTAGACTGCCTCAAGAGCCTCTGACGTGGTCTATTCTGACGACCGCCATTTGGCGACCGGGACTACCGGCTTATATGTGTCTTCCGAAGCACGGAACCATCTTTTTATCAGACAATCAGGTGATTCAGGCCTGCAATGTCCTAGCCAAAGTGGAAACAAATTTACAAAGTATGCGTCCCGCGGGAATCGAACCCACGACCACACACAAGTTAAACCCCTAAACCACTCGACCATGGCGGCAGTAAATTATATAAATAATTAAAATTCGTTACTTCATTAATCTATTTTTAACATTGTAAGGCGTTTCTTTTTTAGTGTTTTGGGTTTACCAACCATTTTGGCGTTAAACTTCTATGCGAATAAAATCATTTTGTATTTTTTGCGCGGAGCGTTAGCGTCTACTCGTGACAGTGGTCAGCGATGCACTGGCGCCCGTCGCCCGCAAGAGCCCCCGATTCATTGCGCACCTAGATTATTCGAATAATAATACACCATGACTTTACCAAACTTAATATTAAGAAAAGCCGTACACTAAAAGATTGGCAATTAAATTATCTTTTAGACTGTGAAAGTTTCATAAAAATACACCTAATGGTTGTTGCCTGATCTTCGCTTTTATGCCCGCGTTAGACGTACTTTTAAAAATAAATTACACAATGTTTTACAAAAAAATATTTAAATATTCATATATCAAATTATTAAGGAAATAGTCTAGTTTATCATTATTTTTTTTCAAAGCATACCGACTAGCCGTTTAGACGTGATCTTGGATTAAAAATCATCGAAAATCGAATATCTGCCCCTTAACGACTGTTAACATTCTCCTAATGTTGATAGTACTCTTTATTGGGGTAGTGGTGTTGTAATTTGCGTGCCGTCTCTACTAAAAGTACCACATGCAATGGATAACTAGGGAGTTCGACGAAAGAGCCTCACGTCGCACAGTGGTCCGGATTTTCAAAATGATGGACTTTCGATTGAAGATGGTTATTTCACTAAACAAAAAATGGTATCGAATAGTATATATAACGCTGATCAATATTTATTACAACAATTTTTCGACAAAATTGCTTTTTCAAGTGAAAAAAAAAATATTGAAAAGAATAATGTATGGGAGAAAATGTATTTTATATTTTTTCTCCGGCTAGTATCAAAGTATAGCAACTAAACCTTATATTCTAGTAAGTACTTGTTGCCCTTAATACGACGACATATAATTTGCTTGCGTATCCGCGGCGTATATGCGGCCTTGGCGCCTACGATGATTCAAAGTTTCAAATGTTTTAAGTCGATTTTTCTTAATGTTTTTGACGATTCATCTGAAAACAAACGGTTAGAAATGGATAAAGCCCTGAAAAGGGTTATTTTTAGAAGTCCTGAAAAGGACTATTTCAGGTAGTCCTGAAAAGGACTAATTTATGCAGTCCTGATAAGGGGTATTTTAATGCAACGACTTATCTTACTAACTCAATTCAAACAATAATAATATCTCTAAATCTATCACGCTATTACACTAATGGATCGTCTGCAGCTCCTGTAGTTCCATATTTTCAGTTTCTTCTGTTATTACCTCAGGCAAAGTTTCAAGTTCTTCGGAAAGAATACCAATTGGTAGGAAGCAAAAGTGTTCGCTAATGTCTGCACCATGTATGAGCAGCTTGTGCACACTTGCGGCCATATAAAACCACGGGTATAGATGAACAAACATCTCAGCTTCGAAATTTTTCAATATCTATGGGACATCCAGATGAAATTGTGTGAAGACTAACCGCGAAATGCTTTAGTAGTTCTTTATCAATATTGGTAATTTGGGCAGATTTCTCATTATTTCCAAAAAAAACATTCTGGCTGTATTTTCGTCATTTGTGGTTCCAAAGCCTTGCTTAACAAAATCTACAAGAATTCCCATTTGCTGCTTGAATTCTTCTTGTGTCAGTTGTTTTTTCGCAGCTTTTAGTTCCTTGTTAGCACCTCGTGCAGCTCACATTTTAAATTCCATGTTGTATGATATATGTAGAATACACTCCATACAACGGATCTACATATGAAGAGTAGAAAGTCCATATTTATAAACATTTTCTCGTACAGGTCTTGAAAATACTTCTGACAGCTTGTTCATCTCAGTCGGCTTAGCAAGGCAAATATTGCAGACAGATGCAGATAAAGTATCAGTTATAATAGTGGCCACTTTTCCGTCGATCATTGTCATATGAAGGTCGTGATTAATCTCCAGCCCGGCACACTTTGTAGGACCAATATTATCTATTTCTTCTTTCAACGAAGATTCTTCTTGCTTGATATATTCTGCTGTCTCTTTACAAAATTCAAACTCAATAGGCCTACAATAATGGGCTGAAGAAGGTGTTCGGTTTTCCCATATGGTGATATTATTAGAAACTAATTTAAGAGGGACAAGACTTGACATAAATACCGATGAATCACTGAAGTTTACATCTTCACTTCTTTGCTTGTAGGTGCTTTGTGAAGAAGCTCCATCGAAACCCCATTTACTGATTAATTTCAATCCCTCATTTCACGAATCAACTTGGGTACCAGTAATCTGAAGAATCTTCTAGACTGTCAGATCCAGTAGGGCTTGAATCTTCACTTTAGCTCCTCTCTCAGTAATTTCTAAATCGCTTGGATAGCATTTTTTCTTAGCTTCAAGGAGTTTGTGATACGATGGTAAAATTGGAACTTCACAATCTATCAGCACTTTCCTTATATTTCCACTTTGACAGGTTCAAAGATGTATAAAGACCTAGAGCGTGATCTTCATCTAACGATTTTTCGCTTACTTACTTTTTAAACAAAGTGGTTTGAACAATCGCAACACTATCAGGGTTTTTCGTTATGTGATCAATAATATTAGCTAAGTCATTCTTCTTTTCTGTCTTAAGTCTTGTGACTAATGCGAAAGTGAGTTCTTTCGGTAAGCATTCCAGAAGAGACCCTGAACGTCATTTCTTCTGTTTGTTGCCGAGGTCAACAAACGGTTTCCTAATCTGAACTAACCTAATCCGTAGATGTGCCCACAGTTGATGTGGACGGAATCACAGCTGCTACAGTATCGATATCAACCGAAATACTCGTAATGTCTGACGATATGTTTTCGATAACTTCATCTTGAGCTAGAAAAATTTCTGATAAATTCACTGTAGTGCAATTTGGCCAACTAATATTTGATTGTAACCACTCAGCATGTCTGGAAACACTTGCTCATCTGCGACTCATATTATTAATATAATTTTTTAAAAAGGTCTAAATTATTTCTGAATCTTCTGAACATATTTCAACTGGGATGCGCACAATAATAGCTTCATAGAGTCGTGTCCAATTTTTCATGTCTCCTTCAACACGAAGGAACATAAAAATATCTAAATTCGTAACAAATGCAGCCATAACGAAACTCACAAAACTTTCACACAGCCCGGATAATGATGTTACTTCCTCAAGGGTTGAGAAACAAGTGACCTTTAATTGTTACCTGCGCACATATTTACAACAAACACAAGTTCACAAGTAGTGACTGACATAATTAGTATCGCTGCGTTCAACAACCAATCAGCGTCGTCGATATTACCCCTGCCACCCTTTGGTGGTGGGGTTAATTATTATTTTATCAAAGTAATAGTTTCAGTCATTGAGGTATAGATAGTCAACGTCAGCACATGACTGTCTTCAATTACATGCATCAAGTTGAAATTTTATTAAAAAAATTTGTAATTTTATTATTGTCTTATAAATGAAATACCTACCAAATGCCTAAATTTATATTTTTTTAATTCTTATTGTATTGAAAAAAATATATTTTTGTTCTTCTTAATTGTAAAACTCGTTAATAGCCATTAGAAAATACAACATAAAAATTTGAAACTTTGAATCATCGTAGGCGCCAAGGCCGCAGGGATACGCAAGCAAATTATATGTCGTCGTATTAAGGGCAACAAGTACTTACTAGAATATAAGGTTTGGTTGCTATACTTTGATACTAGCCGGAGAAAAAAAATAAAATAAATTTTCTCCCACACATTATTTTTATCAATTTTATTTTTCACTTGAAGGAGCAATTTTATCGAAAAATTGTAGTAATCAATATTGATCAGCGTTATATATACTATTCGATACCATTTTTTGTTTAGTGAAATAACCATCTTCGATCCATCATTTTGAAAATCCGGACCACTGTGCGTCGATCGATCCTCTTTACGAGGCCGCTACTTGAGACCTAAGGTGGACGAGCAACAGATGGCGTAAGGCGTACGACCGACGGCAATAGAGCAAAACGACGGAAATAGTGGTCAGTGGTGATACCTACCTATGTGTTTTTTTTCTTAAGTGCAGTAAATTCAGTGCGCGTGAAAAAGTGCGAAGATAACTACACTAAGTACTCTATAATATGTTTATGGCGAAGGTATACGAATACGAAGTACAAGTGTCCAATAGGCCAGGTATGTAGCGTATAAGTAATGTTAGTATTTTAATGGCAGTTTTTCTAAAGGAATTGTATGATGAATTATTATTAAAAATCAGAACCTACTTAATTAAAATAGTACCAACTAGGAGGCAAGAAAAACATTTAATTTGTAACACAAAGCTTGTTGAAGCCGATGGTTTGTGTAGGCAGTATAATAGTATTTAGAGGATATCAGTAGAATTAAGAAATTTAAAGAAGCAGCTGGAATTCAGGTAATTGAAGAGTACTGTGAGAAGTTTAACCCTAGAAATATAGCCTTATTCTAATGTACTAAAAAGATAACCATACGCTTCAGAGGTGCATGCTTTTTAGATGCGTGTATTTTATGTTAATTATTAATATTTATTATAACTGTACTAGTCATTTTAGAGAATTAGTATTATTTTATAAATAAAATAAGTTGTTTAATATAAATTATTATATTTTAATAAAACACAAACAATTACACTTCTAGGAAATATTAACAAAAATCAGCAGTTTTCCAGTTTCACAAGCGAAAACAATAAAATATCATTAATGATATAAGAAATATAATATGGTCAAATGAAATAAAAGAATAATGCAACGAATAATATTTTATTTAAAAATATGGAACGAAAAGCAATGATTCATTGGTTAACGATAATTTATCGATAAGATGTCGGAATCCCCATTTTTTTGTAGGTATTTGCGCTGAATTTGTAGCTTGGCGTGGAAGGGGCGCTTACGCTCTGGCCAGGGCTGGGCAAAATACATGCTTTGCTTTAATTGAAATACAAATTACAAAATACTGTATCGCAAGTAATTAAAATACGAAATACAAAATATCTTTAAGTAAGGTATTTGAAATACAAAATACAGTATTTTAGCTATTTTTAATTGAAATACAAATTACAAAATAAGTAATCTAGACCAGGGGGCCGAGTCTGCTATTGCCATAGTGTCGGAATGGTGGATCATTGATTTTTAAGGTTCCGTAGCCGAATGGCAAAGAACTGAACCCTTATAGTTTCATCATGTCTGTCCGTCTGTCTGTCTGTCTATCTGTCTGTCTGTCTGTCCGTTCGTCGGTCCGTATGTCACAGTCATTTTATTCCGAAACTATTAGGACTATACATGTGAATCTTGGTAGGTATATGTATTCTATGAACCGCTTTCCGAATTTAAGAAAAAAAAATAAAAAAAAAATTAAAATAAAGGGGGGCTCCCCATACATGGAACTAAAACTGAAAATATTTTTTTTCATGAAACATATCGTCGGCGTCAGTGCAGTACCGCGTAACTGTAAGTTTTGGTAAAAAAAAAAAAATTTCGACAAAATGATTACATGAGGTATCCCGCCATATAGTGATGAAACAATAAACTAGCTTAAAAGTGCATTTGGTCGATAAAACAATACAATCTATTACCTTCTAAACGTCAATTCAAAAATTTTTGTGCAGTACCTTGTAGCTGCAGTTTAAAACAATTCGTTAGTGAAAAGAGTGTGATGTGATTGTTTTTATTCGTTCTTTCAGAAATTAATGTTTCTTTGTTTAAGCCTCGTAAGGACCAGTGTGATGTATTTCTAGCCTACACTAACAGGCATTTATCAGAAAATGCGTATGAGGTTCATCAAGCTGAAAAAAAGAAAGCAAGAGACGAAAAAAGTAAAGATAAAATCAGGGCTTTGGAGGGTGATGAATGCCATATCTTAACAATGGATGTCCAAGCTGTTAAATTGTCTCCAATGACGAAAGCCAATGCACTTTACTATCGGACTAAGCTATGTAACCATAATTTTACAATTTATAGTCTTGGCACAAATGATGCAACTTGCAAGTGGTTCGACGAAACTGTTAGTGACGGCTCAGCATCAACTTTTGCTTCTTTTTTGGTTCATTACTTGAAATCTAATTTTCTGGAAAAAGGTGATAATCGTCCTATTATAATATACTCTGATAGTTGTACAGCTCAGAACCGAAATGTTATAATGTCCAATGCACTATTAAGTCTTGCCGAAAAATTAAATGTTAAAATAATTCAAAAGTACGTAACCAAAGGTCACAGTGAAATGGAGTGCGACTCCGTCCACAGTACTATTGAAAGTGCCTTAAAAAATCATGACATTTATTTGCCAAGTGATTATCACCGTATTTCTCAGGAAGCAAGAAAACGAAATCCGTATGATGTTTTCGTGCCTACTTTTAATTTATTTTATGATTATGGATACAAACCTCTGTTAAAGCATACATCGATACGCCCTGGTCGAAGTGTTGGAGATCCCGTGGTAGTTCAGCTTAAAGCTATATAATACACCTGTGATATCTTACAAACTGCAATTCGATGAAGAATATCGACTGTTACCACACAGACCGAAGAATATAAACCTGGCTCAGGCTGAATTCCCAAAATTACATTCTGCTCCTTTATCAATTACTGAAAGGAAGTTTAAAGATTTACAAGAGATGGATGGTGAGATGGTGGTCAAACGCGAACCTATTTTTAATAAAAAAAAAGATTAAAAATGTAATCCCCAGGGACTGTTGGCTATATTACGAGTCTCTACCATATCGTAATTAAGTGACAAAATAATAATAAGTAATAAAACTTCTTTTGTTTACTAATAATAAAATTACTTCAATTAAAATTTAGTTTAATTCCTATGAGTAGCAACACATTACCTTGTATCTACCTAAATTTTATTAACTTAGTTAGTGCATTTCCTCTTAAATGAATTAATGAATTCTATATTTCAATTTTGCAACTAAAATCCTTCTCAATATTATCTATATAAAATGAATAAACCAATAATGTAAAAAAAAGTTGTAATAAATTTTTCGCAACGCTTTTAAGAAAGTTTTTATTGTCTCCTGTAAAAAATACTTTTTGGCATTTAGAAGGTCCTGCACTGACGCCGACGATATGCGTGTGTTTTGCAAAATTCGATACATTTTAAAATCTTACTACAAAAAAGGTAAAAATGCAACGCAAGCCGCGAAAAAAATTTGCGATGTTTATGGACCTAATGCAGTGTCTGTGAGAGTACCACAAATTTGGTTTAAGCGTTTTCAATCCGGAAAAGTTTGATGTTAAAGATGCACGTCGCTCTGGTCGCCCTATTACGGATAAAATGGATGCCATTTTTGAAAAAGTGGAGCAAGATCGGCATATCAGTAGTTACGACGTAGCTGAAGAACTGGGAATTGACCACAAAACAGTTTTGGCGCATTTGAAAAAAACTGGGTACACAAAAAAGCTCGACATTTGGGTACCTCACGAGCTCACTGAAAGAAACCTAATGAACCGTGTACTCATTTGTGATTCTTTATTACGACGTAATGAAACCGAACCATTTTTGAAGAAGCTGATAACTGGTGATGAAAAGTGGATCATGTACGACAAGAACGTGCGAAAAAGGTCGTGGTCAAAGGCCGGTCAGGCTTCACAAGCTGTGGTGAAACCCGGGTTAACTCGTAACAAGGTGATGCTGTGTGTGTGGTGGGATTGGAAGGGCATTATTAATTATGAGCTGTTACCACCAGGCAGAACCATCGATTCTGAACTCTACTGCTAACAACTGATGAGATTAAAGCAAGAAGTTGAGAGAAAGCAGCCGGAATTAATCAACAGAAGGGGTGTTGTTTTTCATCATGATAACGCTAGACTTCACACATCTTTAGCGACTCAGCAAAAATTAAGAGAGTTTGGCTGGGAGGTGTTAATGCATCCGCCGTATAGTCCTGACCTTGAACCTACAGATTTCCACCTGTTTCGGTCTCTTCAGAATTCTCTAGGCAGTGTCAGGTTAACATCACGACAGGACTGCCAAAACCACTTGTCGCGGTATTTTGATCAGAAGTCACAAAATTTCTATGCCAATGGGATCATGTCCCTACCTACAAGATGGCAAAAAGTTATCGAACAAATTGGTACCTACATAGTTTAGTTAAATGTAAATAAACTATATTAAAAAGTGTTTTGAATTTTCTTAAAAAATGCGACGAAACTTTTTCCCAACCTATTACGTATTATATTATATTATTATAGTTCAAAACAACGGAACCCTCCATGGGCGAGTCTGACTCGCACTTGGCCAATTTTTTATTTGTAGATTTTGACAAGTTTGGTAATTTATTATTATAATGTTCAACCACTGACACTCCATTGAAAGAAATGGCTTAGAATGGTAATCTCGTACACAATGATAATAATAATACAAAAACCGTGCACTAACTTCTGACGTTTTATGAGTGCCCATTTAGGCCTATGTAAAATAAAACAATTTTGATTTTGATTTTGATTGAATGACAAATGAATGAGTAACTTACGCGGTAATCTGCTAAAATTTTTACAGTTCCAACCGAATTTTGGTCAATTAGCACCATTTTGTATTGTAATAAATATAGGCTTCTCTATTAAAGATAATTTAAAATACATAAATCAAAATAAATCAAAACACCGGCCGCTAAAAAAAAACAGATAAAACGTCAGTAAGCAGTAATGTCACATTTGACTTTGACAGCTAAAATATTATTGAATTGTATAGTTTTACTACATTTCTATTAACAGGTTTTATAATAATGGCAATATAACTATGTCAATTTATAACACAATTCTACTAGGAGACCATTATGAATTTAACATATTACAAACTTTTAGCAAAATGACAATGCCATTGATCGACAATTAAGAAATCAATGATAGACTATTGTGGCACTATTGCAATAGCAGGCTTGAGGCCCAGCACGGGCTGAAAAGTAGAGGAAAACAACATGAATTAATCAGTAAAACCAGAGTTTCCTTTCATGAACACTAACTTTTTAAATGTACTGTCACACAAATAGCCTCTTGTTGGAGAATGAATAAAACCTGCTAAAAACAATCTTTTTACAGGTCCTGATGAGCACAAACTTGTGTTTAATTGTTTGAACACATTTTCGTTCGTTCTACACAGAACAGAAGCTTTATTTATTCCGTGTTTGGAAAAAACTAAAACAAACCGTTATGACTTGACAAATTGACATCTTAGCTCGACATTGACAATTTGACGTAAGTCCATTTTTTGCGTTTTGTGGCTGCTTTACCATCATTACACTCTCGCGGTCTCGCTTCGCACTCACACTCACGATCGCTAAATGAATGAAGGTTAAATGTATTTTAATGTTAAAATGTATTTTGAAGCCTCAAGTATTTGAAATACAAATTACAAAATACCTCGGCGTCAGGTATCTGAAATACGAATTACAAATTACATTTCAAAGAAGTAATTGAAATACAAATACCAAATACGTATTTGTATTTCAATTACATATTTTAATTACAAGTAATTCAAATACTGCCCAACCCTGGCTCTGGCGTTCAAAAGGTTAAAATATTTATTATATCAACTGATCATTATTTATACTAATATTATAAAGCGGAAAAGTTTGTTTGTTTGAACGCGCTAATCTTTGAAAGTACTGGGTGGATTTCAAAAATTCTTTCTGATTATGATAGGCAGTTTCATTCGGAAGGCTATAGGCTACCTAGCATTACGCTACTGCTCTCGGTTTCCCAAAATAAGGGTATTAGTGAACTAAGTCGGAAGAAAGTACGCCGCTAAATTACTATAATCGCGTGCGCCGGTGAAATGCTGAGTAGACGTAAAGACCGTGTACTACATATCTAACTTTTATAAATAATCCATAATAAGGCAAATTATGTAAAGAAAATATTTAAAAAATAAGGCATGACTTTGTAGCATTATTATTTATTATACAGCCATGTTAATATTTACGTTGGAAAATAATTTCATCATCAAGATAATTTTATGAAGATAAAATTTGCTTTTTACAGTATGTAATTTGGACTTATAGTTTAGGAGAAAACGTAAAATAAAAATTATTCAACAATGCTATTCACCAAAAAGGCGCGCGGATGCACGGCGCGTCGCTCATAACTCGCGTACCTACCACTCCGCGATAGATACCGCACTGATAGTGAACCTAAACTTGGTTTCATTTCGGCTTCTTGGCTAAGAGACTTCCTATGTAAAATTGTTTCAGCTTTTTTTACGTCAGATGTGTATTTTTGTATGTATACATTTTACTTTCTGTTTAGTTGAATAAGTCATTTTGATAGGTTGTTGTTTCGTTTATCCCATTTTTTATGTCATCGTTTAGTTTAAAGTTTATAGTTAGTTTATTTATTTTTGTGCAGGACGCCCAGCGATAGTTTACATATTATATCATAGTTAGAATATTAGTTATTAGATCATAAGTCTACGTTGAATGTAATAGAATCCAAGTTAGATTAATCGATAGAATATTATCATAAGTAGTGTTGAATTTATGAGGAACTTTGTTATGATTGCACTAAAGTCAAGTCTAAAACAGGAAAGAACCTGTCGAAACCTGCTCCCGTGACCCTCACTTTCTCCTCGTTTCTGATTGGTAGACCTTGAGTTACATACGCAAACTTTCTAATTTTAGTTAATTGGTGTATAGTACATTAGCACATAGCGCAACCCACACGAGTTACGCCCATGTGCCCAAGTATAAGTATAGGGCATATTGATCGTTTCAGCTTCCTGCTCCGACGCTCGCCCGCGACAGTCGTGCCGCTCCGCGCTCTCGATCGTTCCGTGCCTGAGTCATCGCTCCGTTCGTCACGCCCGCCGTGACGTCACTCGTAGTCGCCGACTACGACGCCTGGTCCGGATCCGCCTTTTTCGAGGCGGTGAAGGATATCGTGCTTCTCTAACAGAGATTGTCAAAACAATTTGGTTTGGCCCCTTCAGGGTAAAACCACAGTTTCGTGGTCCTTGGTTGGAAACCTCACGGTGTCAACAATACCAAGGGGGTGCTGACCCGACGCACCCGCTGATCCCCTTCAGGGTGAAGCAGTCAATTGGAGTCGAGTGCTAGGTTTTGGCCTTGGGGGATCTCCTAGTCAAACCTAGTTACTGAGTTCTCTTCACAGCATACACACCTAGTGTCGGTTGGGTGTATCTACCCCTTCGCACTAGACCCAATAGGGCCCGGTACGCACATTGAGATTGGCGACCGGATTACAAGCTTAGGGCACACCATTAGGCACACACCTCCCTGCTATCCCCGCAGGGAGCGAACTCACCTCCGGGTCATTCCCGCCCGGAGGGTTAGGCAAATAGGGCCCCTCAGGCCACATCAGACGGCAACACAGCTACCGAGTTTGTCTGGGTTTCTCTTCTCGGTAGCGAAGTGTTAGGAGAAACTCCGGGGCAGGGCTCTTTGGGGACCGTCTGCTCGGGGAGCTCACGTTTGACGTGTCTCCTCGAGGCGCTTATGTTAGGGTTAGGAGATTAGGATGCCCACCTCTGTCGCCTCCAATATGGAGGACAGGATTGAGGATCTCGTGTCCAAAGTCGAATCCCTATCGGCTCGGTTAAATCTAACAACCGATTTATTAGGAAAGATCCTATTTGAAAACCCCGCCCTACAAAGGGAGTATAAAGATGAGATTGTAAAATTACCCCCCGCGGTGTTTCCCGCCCCACAGCCAGATTTAGGTCCCACCCCCGCGCCCAACGCAGATAGGTCCCCCTCCCCCCCAGACGTCGAAATGGACTCTGAGGAGGAGGAACAAGAAAAAGAGGGCTCGGAAGGCGAGCGCTCGGAGCGCGCAGAGAGCATACACTCTGAGCGCTCGGAGCGAGCGGAGTCCGAGCACTCCTCCTCCGATCAAACCTCTTCCTCCGACGAGTTTATCCTCGTCGAGGGAAAGAGGAAGAAGAGGTCGCAGGCCTCGTCCTCCACCCAGGCCCCTAAGGCCAAGAAACCCTCCCCTCCCGAGCCAGCACGCTTAGTGCAGAGCCAGCCCTCCACTTCCTCGGCCACTAGGCCCAGCCCTACTCAAACCCCAGTCGTCAGCGCCTCAGTGCGCAAGACCATCCCTCCCCCACCCATCTTCATACATGATAAGGGGGCTTGGACAAACGTGTCCAAAGCGTGTGGCGAGCAACGCATCGCCTACACGAATGCCCGCGCCGTTCAGAACGGCATAAAAGTAGGGTTAGCGACAGCTAACGACCACCGCGCGCTTTCGAAGCTACTCAAGGCTCGAAATATCCCCCACCACACTTATACGCTCCACGAGAGCAAGCCCGTTCGGGTGGTCCTCTGCCGGATCCCCAGTGAGATCCCCACCACCGAGATCGTCTGCGACTTAGAGTCACAGAACATCCCGGTGATTGAGGTGCACCGTATGCACGGCAGAGGTGGCAGGGCGTCTAACAACGTCCTCGTCATCTGCCACCCCGTCTCCGAAGGTCCCCACCCCATCTTTGCGCTGAAGACTGTATGCAGTCTTTCAGGAATCCTAATTGAGAAGCCACACAAGAGTGGCACGGTAGGCCAATGCCACCGTTGCCAGTTGTATGGGCACGCGCAACGGAATTGCTTCGGCAAACCCCGGTGCGTAAAGTGCCTGGGCGATCACGGCACCGCGGAGTGCAGTCGCCCAAAAGATAGGTCCCAGTGCCCAGACCCGCCCAGCTGCGTGCTGTGCGGGCAATCCGGCCACCCCGCCAACTACCGAGGCTGTCCGAAAGCCCCGAAAACCTCCGCCCCTAAACTGGCAACGCGCGCTAGCGCACGCCAGGGACGAGAGTGTCCTACACTCTCGTCTGAGCTCCCCCAGACCCTCAGTCCCCAGCGTCCAACTCCTTGGACGGCGGCGAATCACGCCCAAAACTTCCCGGCACTAAGGCCGAAAGTCCCTGGGCTGATGGATCAACCCATCATGCCCTCCGCTCCGGTTGTTGTGGCTTCTCAGCCCCCACCTCCTCCCCAGTCACTCCCTCGCTCGGTAGAGCCGGAACTCGATGCGTTCCTCATCCTTGGAAATACCTTCAGTTTCTTCCAGTCCCCCCGCGCCATCCAAATGGCAAAGGAGGTCGTGGCCTGCACTAGCATCAACTCCCTGATTCGGGTATACCATCAGTATTCCGATGTCAAAAGTCATTTTGATAACCTTTTTAAACAGCCATAATGTATAACACGGCTAGTAAGAGACTAAAGCCCCGATCCCTAAAGCTAGGTTACTTCAATGCCAATGGCATCACTAATCAACGGGACGAGATCGCGACTTTCCTTCGCGATCATAGTCTCGACATCCTTCTGGTCCAAGAGACCTTCCTCAAACCCCACCTTAGGGATCCCAAGGTAGCCAACTACCGGCTAGTTAGGAACGATAGGACTAGATGCCACAGAGGTGGCACTCTAATATATTATAGGAACTCCCTGCACTGCATCCCTATGGATCCGCCGCCCCTTGCCCACTTAGAGGTATCCGTTTGCCGGCTAGGCATGACGGGCCATCCCTCTATCACAATAGTATCCGCGTATCTCCCACCGCACAGCGACGTAGATTCAAATTCTTCGATAAACGCCTCACTACGAAGCGACCTTACAGCCCTTCTTGACATGAGTGACTCCGTCCTTATAGCGGGGGATCTCAATGCCAAACATCCCGCATGGTGTAGTCGTATTACCAACCCCCGTGGGAAGGTACTATACGACCTTTGCACACCTCTCCACATAGATATCATAGGTCCTATGCGGCCTACTCATTATCCGTTCGAGCCATCCCACTTGCCCGACGTACTCGACATTGCCCTCCTGAAGAATGTGAACTTACGTTTGCACTCTTTAGAGACGGTAGACGAACTTGACTCTGACCATAGACCGGTGATCTTGGAGTTAACTCCGAGATCGGGTCCCTATGACCCTAACCGCCCCCCTCCCACACAGGTGATCACTGACTGGAGGAAAGTAGGCGAATTGCTGAAATCCAACACGTCTCCTCACCTGGACAAGATCCCCGACCACATCCAGTCCGCCGCCGACACGACGGCTGCGATCGACTCACTCACGGAGCACGTACAATCTGTCTTGAACGACTGTTCAAAGGAGATTCCGGTGTCAGAGCACTGGCGCCGGAAACTCCCGGACGATGTACGGGCCCTGCTGACTGAGAAGAACGCAGCAGTCCGTGCCTACAGATCTTTCCCCTGCCAGAATAACAAAACTTTCATGCGGTACTTACAGCGCAAAGTAAGTAACAGCATCAGAGAGTGGCGTGAAGCCGGCTGGGACAAGACCCTGAGCGAACTGGAACCCACCCACCATGCCTTCTGGCAACTTCAGCGGAATATGCGCGCCACTGAGGTTGCCTCAATGCCTCCCCTTATCCGCCCGGACAAAAGCATTGCCTTCGACGACGAAGACAAAGCCGAATGCCTAGCCGACAGCCTGGAGGCACAGTGCTCTCCCAGCTCCCAACCAGTCGACCCAGCCCACCTTGCCCACGTGGATGCTGAGGTCGAACGTAGATCTGCCCTACCCCCTGTCGAGGACCCTGATGCTCCCCTCCCCCCCGTCACGGAGGACGAGGTGGAGGAGATCATCAAGAAACTCAAACCTAGGAAAGCTCCCGGGACTGACAGACTGACCACTAGGGCACTTAAACTCCTCCCACGTACGATAATAGTCCTACTGACTGCCATCTTCAATGGCGCCTTGTCCAACAACTTGTTTCCACAAGCTTGGAAAGAGGCTATAGTGATAGGTATCCCAAAACCCAAAAAGCCCAAGAACCTCCCGACTAGCTATAGACCCATTAGTCTGCTCAGCGCCCTCGGCAAGGTCTACGAGCGGATTATTCTTAATCGGCTCAAGGACTTTGTCGAGGCCAAGAGCCTAATCCCTAACGAACAGTTTGGCTTTAGAGCCCATCATTCCAGTGTCCACCAAGCCCACCGCATCGTAGAGCACATTAGCGGCCGCTTTCAACGCGGTCTGGTGACGGGGGCCCTATTCTTTGATATAGCGAAGGCTTTCGACAAAGTCTGGCACAATGGCTTAATTTACAAGCTTTACCAACTAGGTGTGCCGGACCGTCTCGTGCTCATCATTCGAGACTTCCTGTCGAACCGCTCCTTCAGATATCGTATCGAAGGAGCGCTTTCCACTCCCCGCCCTATCAGAGCCGGCGTCCCTCAGGGCGCCGTGCTCTCCCCCCCACTCTTCACGCTATTCACTAGCGACATCCCCAAAAAGCCCCCAGTAGAGTTATCCCTGTTTGCCGACGACACGGCCATCTACTACTCGGGACATAATCCCGTTAGCATCGCTCATACCCTCCAGACCTCAGCCAACGCACTAGGCGATTGGTTTAGGAAATGGAGGATTGAGGTAAATCCCGACAAAAGTCAAGCAGTCCTGTTTCGCAGGGCTCGCCAGCATAAAAAGTTCACCCCCCCACGCCCGATCACTATGTTCGGCAAGCCAATCCCTTGGGAGAAGCGAGCCAAATACTTAGGTGTGATCCTCGACCAGTTCCTGAATTTCAGTGAGCACATAAAGTCGGTTCGCTCGCGAGCCGCTTTCGCTCTCGGTAGGCTCCACGCCCTGCTGAATAAACACAGCAAGCTCTCCCTTAAATGTAAAATCCGAATATACACGACATGCATACGTCCTATCATGACGTATGCCTGTCCGGTGTTTGCTCATGCCAGTCCCAACCAGATCCATAGGATGCAAGTCGTTCAGAACCGTTTTCTCCGAAAGGCCACGGGCGCGCCCTGGTTCTGTAGGAACGAGGATCTCCACGTAGACCTCAAACTCCCGACCATAAAGCAAGTGTTGAAACGCATGTCAGTGCGTTACTTCACCTCTGCTGAGACCCACACTAACCCCCTGATCGTATCGGCCGCCCGATACAGACCCTCCAAGATTTCTCGGGTTCGTCGCCCGCGTATCATCCTAGACGAGCCTGACGACCCCACCACCATCCGACAAGAGAGCAGTAGGGAAACCAGCACTCTTAGAAAACACATATACAGAACGCGTTCCTTATTCCGGCCTCGCCGACGAGGCCCATCGCGACGTCCGCGTACCTGTAATGAAAATCCTCCCCGACCTTTGCCAAACGAGCCAGCCCGCGATGCTGAGCCAGTAGCAATAAATACTCCCGAAAATAATATGACCCAGCCTGTCCCTTTGCTGCCCTCCCAAAATGACCCCGCTATGCCGAGGCCCGTACTCCACAGGGAGTGCCCTTAGCGTGCGGTCATTAGTTTTTAAGTATATTTTAGTTTGTAAGCCCTGGCTGGGGGCCTTTAATTTATTAGAGGTCACCACAGGAAAGTCCGGTTAAGTAGACTCACAGCCTTAGTGTGCTGATCTACAAGTGGCCCTACCTATAAAAAAAAAAAAAAAAAAAAAAAAAAAAAAAAAATCGTTTCAGCATTTCCTGACCACATAGTCTCAGTCGCTGACACGACGGCGGCGATCGACTCGCTTACAGATCACGTACAATCCGTCCTGAACGATTGTTCAAGGGAAGTTTCAGTAGCGGTAGACCACCGCTGGAAACTCCTGGACGATGTACGGAATCTGATAACCGAGAAGAACACAGCCATCCGTGCATACAGCGCTTTTCCCTGCGTCGCAAACAAAGCTCACATGCGCAACTTACAGCGTGCTGTAAGGAAACGCATTGCCGAGCAGCGTAATGCGAGCTGGGACAAGATGCTGAGCGAACTTGAGCTCACCCATCTTGCCTTCTGGCAGCTTCAGAGGAAGTTACGATCCACTGAAGAGGCCACAATGCCTCCTCTCTTTCGTCCCGATAAGAGTGTCGCCTTCGATAACTCTGAAAAAGCAGAATGCCTAGCCGACAGCCTAGAGTCCCAGTGTTCTCCCAGCTCTCAACCAGTAGACCAAGCCCACCTCGATATGGTGAACGCCGAAGTCGAACGTAGAACTTCCCTTCCGCCCGTCGAAGATCCCGATAATCCATTGGCCCCCATCACTCCTGATGAGGTCCAGGATATCATTAAAAGTCTCCAACCGCGAAAAGCCCCTGGCTCCGACGGCATCACCAATAGGGTTTTCAAACTTCCCCGCCCAGCTTATAGTGCTAATGACTGCCATCTTCAATGGCGCATTGAGCAATAATATGTTCCCCGCAACCTGGAAACAGGCCACCGTCATAGGTATTCCCAAACCAGGCAAGCCCAAGTCTGACCCGTCTAGCTACCGTCCCATTAGCTTACTCAACGTCCTCGGTAAAATCTATGAAAGGCTTATATATACGCGGCTCAAAGATTTTGCCGAAGCAAAGAGTCTTATACCCAATGAGCAGTTTGGATTTAGAACCGAACACTCATGTATCCAACAAGTCCACCGCATCATAGAACACGTCAGCGCCGGCTTCCAACGGGGCGCAATAACGGGAGCCTTATTCTTCGACATAGCGAAAGCGTTCGACAAAGTCTGGCACAATGGCTTAATCTATAAGCTATACCAACTCGGCGTGCCTGACTTTTTGCCATTTAAAATAAATTCAAAGTATATTTATATTAATTGTTATGATATACCTGATGACTTTTATTCTTATAAAATTTCTTTTTAAGTTGATAGTTTGTCCGAAAAAATATTAATTAGATTTCTTTGGTATGGAGCAAATCACGTTTAATTTTTTTTCTTCAATTGTGCTGATATTTTGGGTGTGTGGCATGAGTATATGACAGTTAGGGTCATTCTCTATCCATTGAAAAAAAAATCAGCGCCGGCCATCCGCGGCAGCGCGAGTAATCATTCGGTAAGGAAAAATGTTTTGTAAGATTTTTTTCTGCAGTTTTTTATAGTTAAATATATAGTTTTAATAGCGCATAGGTACTTATAACTAGTAATTCTGGTAGAGATTTAGTTATTATTGGATGTTATCGGTAGAGGTGCATTGTGATTGATGACTCATTTGTTTGTGCGCTCGGCTAAGCGCATAACTAATGAGTCATCGAAAAATGCTCGTCTCTGATTGGCTGAATAATTGTCGCTCACTGTTATGTCCACTACTTGAGTAATTAACACTGACTATAAATATAAAGTCATTCATTACCTCCATCTAGCCCCGCCTCCCGGTACGTGTCAAGCTGGGCGTGTACAAGACGTACTTACGCCCCCTGCTGACATACGCCGCCCCCGCCTGGTTCGTCCTCACTAGCGAGACGACACGCAGGCCGCTCCGCGCGCAGCAGAACTCAGCGCTGCGGACAGCAGTAGGTGCCCCTCGCTATGTGAGGAACGACGTTATCAGGCGGGACCTCGGGATTGAGGACCTGGATGAGTACGTGCAGCGCCTCGCGAAGGCGATGTTCGCGCGTGCCGATGCCTCTGCTTGGCCTCACATAAAGCACTTGGCGCCCCTGCACGCGCGCCCGCCAGACGCGAGGCGGCTACCAAGAGATCTGCTCCCGACAGACGTCGCGGCCGCATCCCCCCCGGACTTGACTCCTGGGTAAGTCGCCCCACTTTACACGCGACTTACTCAAACAGTTATACTATTCATAACTACACTTCACCTAGTACGTAACGTGTTCTAAGTTAATATAGGCACGTTACGTACTAAAAACACTCATTCATGACTCTACATGCGCTATACATAACTAGCGCCGGATAGCAGCGCATGCTATTCGGTGCAGACGCACTGAGCGGCGACACACAGTACAATGCCGCTCACACATACATACTCGGCTCTGCAGTTCGGAACGTAACCGGCTAGATCTGAAAGCGGGACGGACGGGAGCCCCGCATTCACTATAGGTGCGCCTGAGTCGGCACTCTCGTCGCTGGTCGGCTCCCGCTGGGCTTCCCCTGTATGGGGGTTTCACCTGGCGGGGTCAGACCGCCGGGGTGTCGTGAAGAAACGACGCCGAAAATCGGCGTCGCGGCGCGCCTATAGCTACACAATAGCAATTAATCACGCGGGTGTGCGTTTGCCGTTCACTTTTGAACAGGCGCTTCAACGCACACCCGAACATCTACGCCGCTACTAGGCTACCCGAAGACGGCCCCGTGTTTACGGGACACGGAACGCTCCCGCGGGAGTGGGGCAAAGCCCCGTGACCACTCGCCGCGCCCCTGACGGGGCGCAGCGACCGCCCAGAAGCGCCTCCATCTAGTTTTGCTCTTGTCGCTTATTTGTAACCACAGCGAAATACTTTTATTTTTATATGTACATTAGAACTATGGCTGGATTTTGTACCAACCTAGATTTTTCTTGTGAAATTAAGAAGTGGCGGTGATCTGAAAAATCATATGTTTCTAAATGAAAGTATAATTTCTGTCTTGACTACCGAAGTTTCTGAAGAAGACAAGTACCGAATCAAGGAGTTCTGTCGACTTTTTTGTGTAAATATAAATAAAAATGTGGATAGAGTCAAGTAGAAGTCAAAAAACTTTTATGAATCGTGTAAGTAATCGCAAGTGGTTGGAAAAAAACATCAACTGGCCTGTTTGTGCCAGTGTTGACCTGTGTGTACTACGGAAGCGGGAACATCTACAGAAAAAGAGCTCAGAAAACCGTTCGAAGAGTTAAGTAATAAGCAAAAAAAGACGTTCTACTTCCATAGTAGAAGAAAATTCCGAGGAAGAGTTGCAGAACTGGTACATAACAAAATTGAAAGACAACGGAAAAACAAATCTGACAAAAGTGGTCGAATACCTTTCCAGTAATCCAGATGCGCTACCCGAAGTAGACGAGCGACTATTCAAAAAGCAGAGCTTTAAGTACTGTCTCTGAAGATAAATGTTTAGCTCTTTATACATCAGTTGCGCTCTCGAAATGAAAGTACTTAGCTCTTCGACAATTTCTGAAAGAAGAAAACTGTGTTGCCTTTCCATCTTATCCAAAACTTGTAAATGCCAAGAAAAGATGTTACCCACCACAAGAGAGTATAGAGATTACCGAAAAAGGAGCTCAGATTAAATTGCAAGCGCTATTGCTAAAACAAAACAGGTGACATAAGTGATAAAAATAACTACAGACATTGGCGTATCTAGAGATATTTCGCAGGGGGGGCCTGGCCCCCAGTAGTAGAAGCGATTGGCCAGATTTTTGAATTTTTCAGCCATAATTGTTTGTTAGTAAAAATTCTCGGGTGGGAACCAGACCATTCTGGGGTGGGCACGGCCCACCCGGCTCCCCCCCTTCCTACGCCTATGACTACAGGCCTATTTCATTAGCTACAGTCATTGCGAAGGTATTTGACAGCATGCTTAATTCTCACTTAAATAAGGCCATAACTCTGCACGATAACCAGTTTGGTTTTAGACCCAAGCTGTCTACTGATAGTGCTATTTTGAATTTTAAGCATGCTGTCAGATACTACACTGAGCGTAACACGGCGGTATATGCGTGCTTCCTCGATTTATCCCGAGCTTTTGACCTGGTTTCCTACCGGGTGCTGTGGAAAAAGCTGTACGACGCTAATGTGGCGCCAGAAATTATCAGCATTTTCCGGCACTGGTATGGAAATCAGGTCAACAATGTTAGATGGTCGGGAACGCTGTCGGGCTCGTACAGGTTGGAGTGCGGGGTGAGGCAGGGGGGGTTGAGTTCACCAACGCTCTTCAATCTGTACATCAATGAGCTTATTGCTGGGCTCAGCAGTCGCCATGTAGGATGCCACGTTGATGATGTTTGTTTTAACAATATCAGCTACGCTGATGACATGGTTCTGCTGAGCGCGTCCATAGGTGGACTCAGGGAGCTCATAAGCATTTGCGAAACATACGCCCACTTGCATGGACTTAAATATAATGTTAGAAAGAGCAAGCTTATGGTCTTCAGAGCAGGAACCAAATGTCCGACGGAGGTACCACCGGTCAAGTTGTGCGGCGTGCCATTGGAGCGGGTACCAACCTTTAAATACTTGGGCCATATTGTGACGTCTGATTTGAAGGACTACGCTGACATTGAGCGAGAAAGGAGGGCGCTGTCGGTGCTGGCGAATATGATAGCCCGTAGGTTTGCTCGTTGCTCCGAGGAAGTCAAAATCACCTTGTTTCGAGCCTACTGCACATAATTTTATACGGGAAATAAACGCCTATGGGTGTCATACACGCAGAAATCGTATAGCGCTCTCCGCGTTCAGTACAACAATGCGTTGAGGGCACTGTTGCGTCTGCCTCGCTTCTGCAGCGCGTCGGGAATGTTCGCAAACATACGCGTGAATTGTTTCTTTACAATAATGCGGAATAGGGCGACCTCGATAGCGGGTAGAGTGCGGGACAGCAGTAATAGTCTCCTTACCGTCGTTGCCAACAGGTTGGACGGGCCATTTTTGCGGCATTGGCGGGCCCTATATGCCCCCGTGTATAAGTCGTGGAGCAGATAGGGTACGAATTAATATATTAATTGTGTAGTGTGCGTATTATGTGTAATTTGTGTTTGTTTGTGTGTCATTTGTATTGTGTTTAATTATGTGTATGTGGATATTTATAGATTATTTTTAGTAATTTTAAAAATTGTAATATTTTAATTTGAATTTTGATAATAATTGTTTAATTTAATTGTATTTTGATTGTGACTGACATGTAATTGATAATTTGTATGAGTCTATGATACTTGAGAATAAAATGATATTGATTGATTGGACCACACTCTGGAGTGGATTTTACTAGATATGAATTCTGTTGATAGGTCTCAAAATGAAGAACTCAAGTTGACCTGGAAATGGGGTCTTGATGGTTCTTCGTCGCAGAGTAATTATAAACAGAAAACGTCAAACACAGCTACAGAGTTCGATGATTCGTCAGTAGTCATGATAAGCATCGTCCCTCTTCAGCTAGTGTCTACTAGCCCATCATCTGGGAATAAAAATATAGTTTGGGAGAACTCCACACCTTGCTTATCTCTGTACTGTCGACCAGTGAAGTTCACTTTCACTTCGGAGACAGCTGATTTTATAAAGTCTGAAGAGTCTGAGATGAAAAAACAAACTAATGAACGAATATCTACACAGTGTGGAAATATTATTGTATCACATGAATTGCATATGACCATGATTGATGGAAAAGTGGCCAATATTATTGCTGAAGTACCATTATATGCAACGTGTCCCATTTGCTTGGCAAAACCGAGTGAGATGAATAATTTAGACGTTTTGACTTCCAAACCACTTCATGAAGAAATTTACAAACAAGGAATTTCTTCACTGCATATGAAGATTCGGTGTATGGAATGTCTTCTCCATATATCTTATAATCTGGATTTTCAACGATGGACTGCTCGAGGCGAACATAAGGCTTTGAAACAAGCTAAAAATATCACGCAACAAGAGTTTCGTGGGCAAACTGGAATGCTGATTGTTATAGTCAAACATAGTTCACACAGTATTTAATTTTCGCTCTTTTTATGTTGTTTGTGTATTGTATATTGCAGTATTGTTTTCCCATTTAAGGGTTTTGGAACTACAAATGACGGGAATACTGCGAGGCGTTTTTTCCAAGATTACAACAGATCATCCAGAATAACGGAAATTGACGAAAATCTGATTTTCCGTTATTCTATAAGCCATATCATAAGGCAAAAACAATGACTGTGAAAAATTTAGAAAATACTGTAGTGAAACAGCTGATGTGTACGTGCAACACTATTTGTGGTACTACATGCCAGTTAGTGTACACAAACTTCTAATGCACGGTGCAGACATCTGTAACCACTTTGGTGTTTTGCCAATCGGTAAGTAAAAAATAAATATAGTTTGATGAATTTTTTTTTAATTGAAAATAGGTTCGCGGTTGACCACTATCTCACCTGATGGTAAGTGATGATGTGATCGTAGATGGAGCACGCTTACCTAAAAGTAACCTATTCACTCTGGACTTAAAGACTTCTAGGTTGTAACTGTCGGGAAACACAGACTCGTATTATTTGACTCGATTGCGTTTTGAAATTAAAATGTATGTACTTATTCGTTTTAGGTACCTTATCTTAAGAAGCTTCGGAAGCCTGTAATAAGGACTTCAGAAACGTCAGGGAGAGGCACACTCGGAAAACGGGGAGAATAGTAACAAACGAAGACATCCTCCATGGACTTCTAATAAGTTCTGATCCCACATATCCTACATAAGGCCTAAAATAACGAAACGGGTTCATAATGCAACCGCAAATGGGAATGTTTATCCAAACGGCCGTCCTACATCCTCCCAAAGCGAAAACTCCATTTTTCTAAGACCTGTTGACCCGAACCAAATTAAGTTTATTATAAAAAGTTTGAAAAACAAGCGAAGTTATGGGCATGATGAGCTACCGCCTATACTTATAAAAGCATGTGCTGAAGAACTCGCGTTACCCCTACGTTATTTGGTAAATCAGTCTTTGGATGAAAGTTCAGTCCCCGACCTGCTGAAAATATCTATAGTGAAACCAATTTTCAAAAAGGGAGACCGGACTAATACTAGTAATTACAGGCCGATAGCATTGCTACCGACCTTCTCAAAAATATTGGAGACTGCGATGTCAAAAAGACTTTATTCCTATTGCGAAAAATTTAAAATATTCAACGACAGCCAGAATGGGTTCAGGAAAAATAGATCCACGACATTAGCGATATTTAAGTACATCCAAGAAGCTTTAAATATAATAAAACAAAAACTACGCTATAGGGATCTTACTGGACATGAGCAAAGCCTACGACCGAGTTTCATACGAAATTCTACTTAATAAATTATACGCAATAGGTGTTAGAGGTACAGCACACAAGTGGTTCTGCTCGTACCTAGAAAATAGGTCACAATGCGTAGAGATAGAACATAGTGACCCACACACTGGCCAAATAATACGCGTAAGATCTAAAAAAGCAAAAATAATAATGTCAATACCACAAGGCAGCGTTTTGGGATGCTTATTATTTTTAGTTTATATTAATGACCTCCCCAAAGAGATTGACGCTAAAGTATTTTATTTGCTGACGATATATCCATAATTTTTCCTTACACCGATAAGGAAAATCTAAACTTAAGTCTCGACGATAAGCTCTCCAAAATAATAGCATGGTTAAAAGACCATAACTTAGAATTAAATTTTGACAAAACAAAAGTAATGCAATATAGACCATACCAAAAACGTAAATTGGATATAAATCACTCATATAACAACATAAAAATAGAATGCATAAACGAGTTTAAACTGTTAGGTTTGACTATAGATACCAATATAAACTGGAAAGCCCATATAGACACATTGGCAAACAAACTAGCCAGCTTTATATACGGGCTGCAGGAGCTTAAAAGAGCTACCGATTTTAAAACTGCCTTAACAACATATTATGCTTACGCATACTCCTGGCTTAATTATGGCATCGTGGTGTGGGGAAATAGTGTAGACAAAGATAGAATATTTATTCTACAAAAGAAATGTATCCGAATTCTTGCCAATATAGATAATACAGAAAGCTGCAGGCCATTTTTTGTAATATATAAAGTTCTTACTCTAACTGGTATCTACATTTTAGAAGTAAGCAAGTTCGTAAGAAAACACCAGTCGCTATTCCCGCTCACTAAGGACCTTCGCCCACAACATCGCAGTGCTAGACGCCAAAACAAAAATGAATTAGCCTTACCAAGCTCTAAATTAACTATGTTCCATTCAGGACCTTTAGCCATGTGCGTTAAAATATATAATAGGCTTCCAAACTCAATTAAGGACATAGAGTACGAAAATAAATTCAAAAACAGTCTCCAAAAATACCTTACATTAAAATCATATTACACTCTAAAGGAATTCTTTGACGATAAGTAAACTTTGACATTAAAATTCATACATGTACACAATGCATACACAGCACATACAATGTTGACATACTATTATTGACTATTTTTATCTAAGCTCTAATTTATTATATTTAAATTTATGAATGGAAATTTGACCAATTGTGACTGTGACATTTATTTCATATTTATTTCTTGTTAAATTTAGTATCCTTGTTTAAGTGTTTTTTTATTATTATTATTAGTGACTCTGTAATATGTGACATTTATTTAATTTTAAATTTAGTATTTTTGTTCAAGTGGTTTGTTTTAGTATTAACACTGTGATTGTGACATTTACTTCATGTTATATTTAGTATCAATTTTTGAGTTGTTTGTTCATTATGGACACTAGTACTTTAAATTATTTATATTGTTGTGCCCTAGCAGGGTTCATGTATGAAACCTATATAACCTATTTGTAACAACTTGTAAACTACATGAATGCAATAAATGATGATTATGATTATGATTAATGTGAAGCAATTCAGTTGTTAAAGACTACTGAGCCTCCCTGTGACAGTGAGATTATGGAGGAAGAAGAATGCCTCATAGCAGAGTCCGAAAACTTGCCGGACCCACTAGCACTTCTGGAACTAGAAATAATGTGATCCGGCTCTAGATTATTCCCACAAAAGCTCATCAGGGCTAGGAATATGACAAACAGCCCTTTTCAGGGTTAAAATTACTTCACAGTTTCATACGCTTGATAATGTAAATAATTATCAACGACTTGCCCGTACAAATTTAAATTATTTCACCTATCATTAACAAAATTAGTAGGTATAACCTGAAACTTACGATATTTATTCAATAATAGATAACGTGCAGTTAAAAAAATAACACAGCCAATCAGAGACAAGCATTTTTTGGTGACTCGTTTCAGGGTTGCCACCAGCAAAAGAAAATGCCTCGTACATATTCAGCTAAAAATCTCGTATTTTGACTTTCAAACCTCGTACATTTAGGTATTATGCATTCAAAACGTGCTAAAACCAAAATTAAGGCATATTGAACTACTGGATTTAGGACTTTTTACTCGAAATAAACTATTGCAAGTTTCCTATTAAATAAAACATCACTTTGTGTTGTATTTCAAAAAATCTTTATTATTACTTCATCAAGCAAAATCACAAAAAAAATTTGGCCATGTGCGAGTCAGACTCGCCCATGAAGGGTTTTGAAGTAACTATAATAATGTAATATAATATCTATATTTATTTTAAAAAAAAAAACCTAACAAATTTACTAAATATAGCTTTACATTTTTTACAACTACGCCCAATAACTTTGTTTTTCATAGTGTTTGTATGAATTACAAAGTTATATTTGCGGTTTTAGAAAATATGCTGTATCTCAAAAATTGCTGACCAGACAGACGGACAGACATGACGAAACGTAATTATTAAATAAAATAAGGGTTCCGTTTTTGCCATTCGGCTACGGAACCCTAAAAACTAAATGACCCTATATTATTATGAAAATTTGCAAGGTAACTTAGTTTACATCTCCTCTATATTAGTCAGTAACATCCTCACTGTCATCGTTTTTTCTACCGTATATTAAGTTTATCTGTTGTCATGTGGCTATACATTCCTTTTGTGGGTTAAAAATTGACGCAGTTTCCACTTTTTAGTACGAGTTGAACCTTTTGCACTCTGTGTAGCAAGAAGAGTGCCGTTCACTGTTTCCAAAGTTAGCCGGTTTCTTATATCTGTCTTTATTAAAATTACTTTACTATTATACAACGGTGATGCAAAATGTTCGTATGGCCATATTATCAAAATCTCGTACATAATTGTACGAGGTTGATAGTGTCCTCGTACCTCGTACGGAAGACCACAAATCTCGTATTTGTACGAGGAACCTCGTACGTTTGGCAACCCTGACTCGTTTGTTATGCGCTTAAGCCGGCTCTACACGTTGGCCAACACAGTGGCGAATGTAGTGGCCAATGCGTATTGGCCAACGTGTAGACAGCGTGTTTGTGCATGTTGGGTGAACAAACACCCCCTCTACACGTTGGCGAATAGTCATTGGCCACTACATTCGCCACTGTGTTGGCCAACGTGTAGAGCCGGCTTTAGCTGAGCGCACAAACAAATGAGTCATCAATCACAATGCAGGTGCTGCCGATAACAAAGCAATAATAACTAAATTTCTACCAGAATAATTAGTTATAAGTACCTATGCGCTATTAAAACTACATATTTAATAAACAAAAGGTCAATCAGCCTGATGACACAAAAAATATAGGTACTTTGAATTTATTTTTAACCGACTTCTAAAAAAGGAGGAGGTTCTCAATTCGGATGTTTGTATTTTTTTTTTTTTTTATGTTTATCCACGCATAACTCCGTCGTTTGCCAACCGATTTGAAAAATTCTGATTTTGTTAGAAAGGGTATACATCCCAAATGGTCCCATGAAAAGATTATCGAAATCGGACAAGCCGTTTCTGAAAAATCAACAAAAGTCTAAAAAAATGTTTACGTTGACGATCTTTTCGTTTACGCTGCATTGCGTTTTTTGTTCGCGCATAACTCCGTCATTTACGAACCGATTTGGAAAATTCACTGACCCACTAAAATAAAAACTTTTTTGCAAAAAATAAAACCGACTTCCATATCAAAACACTACAAAGCCAAAAATAATTTTAATTTCGGAAGGCGGTGTGAAAAAAAAAGAAAATACTAAACCAATAACACCGACTACCGAAATTAAAATTATTTTTGGCTTTGTAGTGTTTTGATATGGAAGTCGGTTTTATTTTTTGCAAAAACGTTTTTATACATGGCAAAAAATGTCATACGAAATATATATTTTTTTACTGAATGATTACTCGCGCTGCCGCAGATGGCCGGCTCTGATATTTTTCTCGTGGACACAGAATGACCCTAGCTATTATATACTCACGCCACACACCCAACATATTAGCACAATTGAAGAAAAAAAATTAAACGTGATTCGCTCCATACAAAAAAATCTAATTATTTTTTTTTCAAATCAAACTATTAACTTTAGAAGAAATTTTATAAGAATAAAAGTTGTCAGGAATATCATAACACGTCATATTAAAAAATAATCGCATCGATATGTGAACTTTGTTGCCTAAGTCCACAAATTTTCAGTATGGGCCCACTGTGCGACGGCTCACCTCAACTTAGTGATGTGCCAACTCGAAATAAACACGAGCTGAAATTCGCGTAACTCGAGTTAACTGGGTGAAATGAAGCTGAGTAAATGATTTGTTTTCGTAACGATATTTAAAAAAAATGAACAGAATCTTGCTCATTTGTTTCTGTTTAATTATAAAATTAAAGTAGGTAGAATTTAAATAAAAAAAGAAATGTATTTATTTATCATTTATTTATGTTTTATGTATTTAGGATTTTTCGTAACATAAATAAAGTAATTATTTCTATTAATTAACAACAAAACTATATTTGTATGAATCTGAACACTGTTTGCACTTAGCATGTCCATTCGCTGGCGATTTAAATACATCCCAAACAACAGATTTCCTTTTAGGTCCCGATATTTTTTCTATACAGTACCTAATAATTCGAAAAACTAACAACAATAACAACCGGCGCTCCAAAATAACCTCAAATCTGCAACAATGCAATGTTGTTTTTGTGACATTGACATAATTGACTTTTGTAGCGAATTAAATGAATGAATATAGTCTATTCTATTCTATTTTTGGTTAATGGCAAGTGGAGCCGATGTCGACTATTCTGCCAATGTCTAAAGTAAATTGGAAAAACAAGTGTGTATGATTAATGATTAGAGACAGAATGGATTTAGAAAAGAAAAAAGTTAAAATCAGAACAGGAACGATAGTCTCTGTTTCTTCAATTGGTACAGTTGAACTTGTTGGGTTAGTACAGGACTGAAACAAACAAAGAATAAAAATACATAAATATTATAGTTGTTAAACGATTACATAAATTATACCACAACCATACAGACAATTTTTGGTACTCTGGCTCACAGTTTTATATTGTTGTGACGGATGAAACTCATCAGCGCCACAAGCAGTTCTGGTGAAGGAAATGTTAGAAGAGAAGGGAAGTTAATTGGAAGAGGGATCTTAAATTTCGGGAGACGACTATACAAATCTGAAGATGAGACGATATTTGGGCATTTAAAAAATATGTGGTCCAGTGTGCCTTCTTCCAGGCCGCATTCGCATAGGGATGAGTCCCGAACACGGATTTTTTCCAAGAACACAGGAGTGCAACAAAAACCTAAGCGGATTCTACAGAGGACGGAGATGATGGATTTCGACACCTTTTTGTACGTGTAGAACCAAGGTTTTGGCTTAACATATGGTTGCACTGCATAAAAGAATTTGCCTTTCTTCTTCCCAGTCGAGTTCCACCGCTGTTGCCAAGTACTGTTAAGGTTTTCTTTTGGGAGATTCAGTAAATCATAGCCCTGATGGGCATTGTGGCAGAGATCGGCTGTAGTAGATGAACATGCACCTTTGGCCAAGGCATCGACGCACTCGTTGCCCTTAATGCCACAATGGCTAGGTATCCAAACCAACTGAACCTCCTTCTGGCTATAACTGCACGAGAAAAGAGATTTTTTAATTCTTAAAATAAGCGAACTGTGCAATTTACCTTTGAAGGGGTTTTGGACTAGGGCTTGGAGACAGCTTAGGGAGTCTGTAAATATAACGGCTTTGTCAATGCGGTGGGACTCGATGAAAAGACACGCTTCCAATAATGCCACACACTCGCCTGTGAACACAGATGCTTCCTTGGGGCATTTGTATTGAAGTATGATCCTGGAGTTTTCGAAAAATACTGCAGCTCCAGTGTGATTAGAGTCAGTAGATTTTGAGGCGTCTGTAAAAAATCTCTGGAAACCGTCCCATCGCTGGGCCACGGATGCATTGAAGATCGAATTTGCTGAAGGGGAATTTTTGGGTATACCTATATTGAAATGGATTTTTGGAATGAAACATAAGACTTCGTAGTCGAAATGAAAGAGGGGTAATTTAGGAAACTGTACGATTGGGCATTCTAAACTTTGAGTTAGACGAAAATGTTTTAAGATTAAAGGCGTTTCTTTATTTTTCCAATAATTTGAGGTTCTGCTTATGGAATTTAGCTCATGCAATTTAGTAATAAGGGGATGGGAAGACCTACAGATTACCCTAGATAAAAAACGGGAGGCCAGGTACTGTCGCCTTAGGGCCAGGGGAGGTTCAGCGCATTCGACCTGCAACGCGCCGATGGGCGAAGACTTCATACATCCAGAGATGATCCGAAGACACTTGGACTGTACCCTGTCAAGTCCAGCCAAAGCACCTTTGTTGCATGGTGTTAAGTGGAACGTGCCATAGTCCAAAATACTGCGAACTAGGGCATTATAAACTAATTTCATGGTGTACGGGTGAGCACCCCACCATACGCCCGCAAGTACTTTTAAAATTGAGATGACACGTTCACATTTACTGATTAGGTGATTAATGTGGTGCTTGCCAGTTAATTTCGGGTCAAGAAAAACGCCCAGAAATTTGACCTTACTTGAGAGCGGGATGCTTTTCCCCGAGATGGTTACCGTTATCTGTGGGATTGTCCTCTTGCGGGAAAAGACTACTGCCGAGCTTTTTGGTGCAGATAACGTAAGGCCGCGTTTTGAAAGCCAATGATTAAGAGAGTCCAGTGAGAGGCACAGAGATGACGCAGCGTCTACGATAGAGGAGTGTGACACATACAGGGCTAAGTCATCAGCGTACTGTAAAATACGACAATCAGTGTTTAGGCAGGAGCCAATATCAGCTGTGTAAAGATTATAAAGAAGGGGGCTTAAGACGAAGCCCTGCGGGAGTCCTCTCCAAGTCACCCTCCCATCAAAGTCCTCACCCTGGACCCTCAAAACCAAAGAGCGAGACCAAAGTAGTCCACATATGCATTCGATCATCTTAGCCGGAATACTCAGCTGATGCAGTTTCTGCCTGAGAACGGGAAGAAGAACGTTATCGTATGCGGAGGAAATATCTAGAAAGGCAGCAACAACTGACTCGTTTTTGGAGAACGCCAAACGGATATCCGTGACTAGAACTCCAACACTGTCCATTGTGCCGAGCCCCTTCCTGAAACCAAATTGGTAGTTCGGCAGTAAGCCTCTGGATTCTACTATCCATTCTAGACGGTTTTTAATAAGATGTTCGAGTAATTTGGCTAAGACTGAAGACAGGGCGATAGGTCTAAGGCCATTAGGGTCATCCACATGTTTGCCAGGTTTGAGCAGAGGGATAATAATTTGCAGTTTCCATTGGTCTGGAACCCAACCATGATTGTAACAGTAATTTAATAAATCTAGGTAATATAATTTTGCTTTTTTTCCTGCACGAGTGATAAAAGAATACGGTATCCCGTCACTACCAGGTGCTGAGTCCTGGACATGGTTGAGCACAACATCTAGTTCTTCTGAGGTAAATGGCGCGTCAAAAGGGTCATCAGATTCTATAAGGCGCGGCAAATTATGGCACTCAGACAGGAGCGGAACGTAGGGTGGCGCAATTATGTCGAAAAAATGTTCAGCAGTTTCCCTGGCGATCGGTGGGGATAATGAAAGAGTACACCCACGTCTAAACCTATTAATATTCTTCCATACAAGTGAAATTGGAGTGGAGGGGGATAAGGACGAACAGAATTTGACCCAACCCGCACGTTTCTTCCTACGGAGAAGGCGCTTGGATCTTGCATAGAGCCGTAAATAAGCTAACAGATTTTGGGTGTTCATCTCCCCATTGTATGTTCTTTCGGCCTCATTCCTCGACCTAACAACTGAGGTGCATTCTTGGTCCCACCATGGAGGTGACGGGATTTTATTACGGGCACAGTTTTTCAATGGAAAACAAGAGTCTGCACTCGAGGTTACAGCCTCAACAAAGCCTTCATAACAACTCTTGGCATGGCGGTGATCAGAGATTTGAGGAGAACTTGAAGCTAAATTTGGAAGTATATCTATTTTCTCCTCCAGTGATGATGCAAACTTGGACCAATCTGGATTGGACAAATTATACTTCAAAAGTGGAGGAGAAGTTTTTTCTAAGTAAGTTTTATCTAACAAAGATATGACAATAGGGTAATGATCACTGCCAAGCGATAAGCTTGTACATTTCCAATGGGTCGAAGCAGCCAATTCAACCGAGCAAAACGTTAGGTCAACACAACTCTTCTGCTGTCCAGGAAGAGACCTGCGAGTTGGGCAACCATCATTTAAAATGCAAAGGTCCATATCATCAAGGATCTCAACTAGGGCTATGCCAGTGGCATCGCAGCGTTCAGACCCCCACCGGTAATGGTGACAGTTAAAGTCACCCATGACCAGTATTGGGCCCTGGACATTGGAAATAATGTTTCTTAAAATATTTAATAAGTTCAGACTGGGGTGAGCAATGTATATTGAGAAGACTGTAATTCCTTCCACTCGACTAGCAACTATACTCATATCACCTGTGGGTGCAGAAAGAGATAACGGTGACAGTGGAACTCGACTGTTAACAAAGAGAGCTGACCCTCCATATCCGTCAGGTCTATCACATCGAAGTATGTTGTAATGTGCCATACGAAAGCTAAGATTTGGGGTTAGCCAGGTCTCTGCTAATGAACAAGCCAAAGGTTTGTATTTGTTAAGGAGGAAAATGAGGTCGTGTTTTTTATGCCACACGCTCCTCACGTTCCACTGAAGGAATACTTGGTTTGACGCCATTTTTAATTTCTAACAGTATTGATATAAGTTGATCGGCAACGTTGGACGGTGATTGGGGGTTAGAAGAAGAAGAAGAAATAATTGTTGGTAGAAGTTTTAAGAGAAGTTCAATGACAGAAATTGTATTACTAGGGGAGGTATTATAATTTAGAGCGCAGCCATTAGGCTGATTAGGTTGGGGTGAATTAATTAATAGGTTATGAGCTGATTTGTCATACGATGGGGAAAGTGGAGTATGTGTCTTGGGTTTTAGGGTCACAGTTTTATTATATGATTGCTGTTGGGATTTAGTAGCATTGGCATAGTTGCGTGAGGCTACTGGAATAATTTTACTTGCCTCAGCATAGGGGATAGATTTTTCTGCCATGATAGTCTTTATAGCCCTCTGTCGACCATGCTCAGGGCATGACTTGCTATTAGCAAAATGGCTCCCCGAGCAGAGCACACAGAAAGCATCTGTCTCAGAAATGAAGCAACCATCACCAGGGTGATCGTGGCCACATTTATTACACCGTGGTTTGGATCTGCACAGATTGGCCACATGACCAAATCTGCAACACTTGCGACACTGAATTGTGGGGAAAATGTATTGTTCTACAGGGAGAGATGTATAACAACAGAAAATACGTTTTGGGAGTACTTGGCCATCAAAAGTAATAACACAAGTTTCTGTGGGCTTCCACTCATTAACACCGTCTTTAAATATTTTCCTATTAATGCGGCGAATTTTCAAGATTTGCCCACAACCTGAGGGCACAGATAAGTAAGTTATAGCTTCCTCTTCTGTAATATCAGTAGGGACACCGGTCACAACACCCATCCTGGTAATATTAAATGTGGAAATCGTAGCAGAATAACTAAATCTTGGTAATATATTGTTTGCCAGGAAAGAATTCGCATCTTGAGGTGAGGTAAACTCCACAGAAACTCGGTTATGGCCCACTCTTTTAACGCCATCGCGTACTACATTAGTGAAATTATTAAGAATTAAAAATTTCCCAAAATTCACAGGATGTAAAGTCGTGCCAGCATTTGGTTGGGTTTCAATTCGGGACACATGAACTATGTATGGACCTTTATCCGTTACGGAGTATCTAAGCCGACCAATTTGGCTTTTGGGTTGCTTGCTTGGTGGGGTGGGTGTAGGAACTTCTTCGTTAACAGGACGTTTTCGTGAAGATTGTGAAGTAAGGGTCACGTCTATGCCTGCGATGTTACAGACTACATCTGCGAATTGTGTAAGTGGGTCACTAGGAAAAGGGTTTGGGGAAGCTGAGATGTCAGGAGGACCAGGATCGGGAGGTTTATTTAAATCCATCTTAGGACTAACACCGGGACAAACACAATACAAACCTGTTTACGAACACAAGAACGACACAATTCTATAAAAACAAGTCACAAAAGTAACAACTGTCACTCAAAAACAATAAAAATTCACTAGACACACGTGTTATCCAAGAAACCCGTGGCGAGAATCAATGAATATAGTCATAAATGATCGGCAAACTTCGCGCCATCTCAGTGTCTATCATTCGGCTGACGCGCTAGGGCGGGAGAATTCAAATCGACTAAATCGTGTTACAGAAAATTCAACTCGAGTTGACACATCACTACCTCAACTCATAGCCGTCAACACTTGACGCTGGCATAATAGTCGACAACGGCTCAGTTGCCAAAGAGGAGTGACACAAATTTAAATTGGAAATCCCATGTAAAAAAAGTTAGGTCAAAATTGTCAAAATTTGCATATGCTCTTCGCGAAATTAAAAAAACGACGAATCTTCGTACTGCTTTAGTTACGTATTACGCCTATGCATACTCATGGTTAAGTTATGGCATAATACTATGGGGAAACAGTACACACGCATCAACACTTTTCACACTCCAAAAACGACTCATCAGGATACTAGTAAATATAGAAAACACAGACAGCTGCAAACCCCACTTCAAAGAACACAAAGTGTTAACACTGCCCTGTATATATATCCTGGAAATGTGCAAGTTTGCTAGACACAACCAACACCTATTCACTACACGAGAAAACATACAAACTCGCTATACATTACGACACAAAAATAGGCTTAACTTACCTGGTGGTTCTAAGCTGAAAATACACTCTACAAGCACATTAGCTATGTCAGTAAAAGTCTACAATAAATTACCCGATATACTTAAAAATGTACAAAAAAACAATATATTTATAATTAAATTAAAACAATTTCTAATTAATAAGTGTTATTATGATATAAATGAATATTTTAATGATAAATTAAATAAATAAAATATAGTATTGTAATAAATGTATAAAATAGTAAGTAGTTAAAGTAATATTTAATAGTAATACTTTCGTAAACAATATTTTTTTGGTAAAATGTGTTTTGTTCCAATAAATTATCTTATCTTATCTAATACACATTCTATATAATTATAATAATTGTAATAGCCCTCTTTCCTCTTTTTTTTTTAATTTGCTGTGCCCGACAGGGTCCACAATGATCTAAACCAATGTATATCTTGTATGTACCTACCACCTAAGTTCACATTGTGGAATGCAAATAAATGTATTGAGTATTGAGTATTGAGGAGCAAAAAAAACTGATAAGTTTTGTGTTTTTGGAAAAATTGTGGTGGCTCCTCCACAAAGGCCACTTAACAAGAGTTGAGTTCTATTTAAAGTTATCTGTGGTTGAGTTTATGTATCATCTATGGTTGAGTTGTTTACAACTCAGGGCTGCCAGATTGTATATTTGGATACAAAACGTGTATAATCGGACTGTTAATTGTATCTATTGCGTATAGGTAGTCAACTAGTCATTCAGTATAATTGGATACAAAAAAAAACACGGCAATTGGCATATTTATTTCTAAAAGAGACCTCCTTGAAAAGGAACGTTGTGTACTTTTCAATTCGCCTTTTTCTGTCACGAAGAATGATAAGAGATGGAGATTCTATATACACATACAGTATCAGTATGCTTACCAACTTGACAATATGATTTATTTTAGTAGTGTGGTGGTTTTATTCTCTCTGTGAACGTTTGGTGTAGGTTATAGTGTTCTGTGGTTTGGTGTGGTGTTTGTTCATCTGTGGGACGTGTTTTCCTTTTCCTGTATTTTAAATTTTCCATGTAGAATTTGTTGACTGTCGTGAGTTGTGTGTTTTGGCGCCTCTTTTGGTTACTTTGGTCGGATTGTTCAAGTTTTGCGTTCTGCGTCAAGCAAGTTATTAATCAATTAATGAATAATATCTCATATTATGTGACTAAAAGCTGTGTGACTTACTGACTCATATTGTGTGGCTGAAAGTGAAAAGTTATATATTTCATGATTTTTATGTGTACATACTTACATCGAACAACCTTCATTTGAAAAGCGTCCTAGACCATGAAATTTTAGGTCTGGATATTAAATTTCAGCAGCACAATATTGGAAAAAAGTGTTTTCACTTAGTGATCGACATGGTAACAAAAGCTTTCCAAATTTAAAAGCAGTCAAAGCACTTTTGCTTATATTGCCATTTTATATATGCATCTGTATGCATCTGTTGAGCGCACTTTTAGTCATTAAAAAAAAACGCAAGATAGAAACTGTTTGAAAACTGAAAAAATAGCTGCTCTTACCCCTCGTTTTCACCAAGAAACAAGTTAAATACAAGTTTGATACAAAACTTGTAGAATACTTGTCAAAACATAATTATTTGTTTTATACATGTATTGAGACTGTCTCAAACATTATTTCGTTCACACTTTGTAGCCTACAAGTATTTATACAAGTATAAAACACATTTGCGTTTACACTGAAGTCTGTGACATGTTAGATCTTGTCTGATACATTGATAGCGTTCTCACCTACAAAATACAGTCGTGATTTTGACAAGTATTGTTTATTTTATTGCAATTTCTGTATAATACTAGTTACAAACATGTTTTAAACTTTATCCATGCTTGTTGGATAAAGTTGTAAACATGTAGGCAACTAGAAGTTTTTAACAAGTTTCATATAGGTTTTGTATACTTACAACAAGTTTCATACATATTTTGTATACAACATGTTTTATACATGTATATGAGAAACGAAAAAAATGCATCAAATTTGTTAAATACATGTATTATACCTTGGTGAAAACGAGGGGTTATGAGTACAAAAAAATGGCATAGCCAAACACGGAAGGTGCATTACTTCTTCGAGCCTTCTAGCGCTATGCTAAACAAAAAATTTATCTACAAGAAGAATTAATATTAGAAATCTGCATGATGGTTGGTTTCTTGTGGTTGCATAATGGAAATTGGTAAGACCAGAACTAACTATATTAATTAACTATCCTACTATGCTAATCTGTGCTTCTCATTTACCACCTTCTTTTTGTGTGTTACTTTTGTTTTTGCTTTCGCAAGGCACTTCGCAAATGTCAAGTGTAGGTACATAGTACATACAAAGATATATAATAAACTATAGATACGTTGTCCGCGCTCTAAAATGGCAAGTTGAAATCAAGGTAAGTGCCTTGTGTCTGTTTAGTTACGCACGAACCTGTATCGCGATCGCTACGCTACACATCTTAAGAAAAAATGTGTTTTAAAAGAAAATTAGGAAAAAAAGCATGCCTTTGTGTGTTTTCAGACGTTGCACTAATTATACTGCTTCCGTGAGAGGTCAAAATGTGTCATTTCATAGGTAAATATGAACAGAAATACATTTTTTTATTTTAATTTTTCTACACGGCTAATGGCGGCTAGCGTATGAATGAAGTCAGTCACGTGACGTTAGGGGAGGTTGTTAACTAAAGATGTATATTCATCTCTCTCTAACATCAGGTGTACCTAAAGATGGCATTTATTTTCTGTCCCTTTCTTTACACGTATTAGATAGTAATTCTCTATGTGTGTGTTTCGTGCCGTTTTTGAGAGGTGTTTTGTGGGAATATGACGCGTCTATTTATAATACGTCATTGAGTACATAGTAATTGTTGAAAATGAATAGGGGAGTAAAACGATTGATTACAGTCTAAATCGACGCAATCTTCGTATGTATTCATGTGAATGTGATTCATATTATTTAATTTAATTCCAGATTTAAATTTTACCACCAATTTGAATGATAAATATGCTTGAGTGCAGAGTGTGACCAGTACTAAAAAGGATAGACAGGTACCTGGTTGATTTGATTGATTCGAAGAATGAACAAAAATCATAAAAATTTAATATTTAAACGGAACGGTGGCGACTAAATACAGGCCATTATTTTTTTATTGTCAAGTAATAAGAAAATCGGGTACAAAAAATAATTATATATTAATAATTATACGAAATTCGACTGCATTACAGTCGAATTTCGTATAATTGCAGACACTCGACCGTATAAACGAGATTAATGTGCTGGCAGCCCTGTTACAACTCTCTGACTTAAGTGACTAAGGTCCGGTTGCTCGTACATTACAGTAAAGTTAAAGTTAAAATTTAACTGTTGTTAATTTTGACCTCGGTAAAAAAAATTACGTCGGTTATCTTCACATTCAGTTGCCCAAAAATATTTTACGTAGCGGTTAAATCAGACAAGGGTTAAAAGTGTTGCCAGTAGAATTTCATATACCTTCCCTTATTTTTCGATGGGTAATAATTTTTTCGACTGCCAACATTGTATTTGCTGTCAAGTTGACATTGTTGTGTTGTTGTTAGTGGAAGGAAATAGTCGTGGTGATTTATAAAAGTTTCAGTATTTTTTGAAGTCTCTTGATTTTTCATTTCAATTCTTGTTGATACGGAAGCAGAATATCATTTTATAACTACATACTATTTGTGAATTCGCTAGAATGGATGTTAAATCAAAGTAAGTGAATGTTATCTTTTAGCAACCGTGGTGTTTTTATATCATGGCTTTTGGTGTCTAAAATAATTGTAATTTTCCATGTTTTGTTCCAGGGAAAGAGGATCTAACTTTTCGAATAGTGAACTTGAACTGTTAAAACGATTAATCGATGAGCTCAAGCACAGAAAGAAAAAACATGGTGTAACATTCACATGGAATTTAACGCAAGTAGCTCAAAACACAGAACAATAAAATAATTAAAATGCTTTAGCTCTGAACAAGTGTGGTTTTCATTCAGAAAGCAGGTCTGCTGGAAGAAATTTCTTAAGAAATAAGCAGTACCTTTGTACTCAAATATTATAATTATGTTGTCCTATTATATTTTACTGTGTGTACATATATAATAAAATAAATAAAATAAAATAAATAAATAAATAAAATATAAATTTGATAATATGAAAAAGTGTGCACGGAAGGTAAGTAATCTTAATTTCTATGTGGTGATGTTTTTAAAATTACCTGTATTAAAGTATTAAACATACACATAAAATTATTTATAGGAAGCTAGTAAGGAACGTCAAGAAAGACGAAGGACTGGAGGAGGTCAAATACCAGGCATGTGTGATCACCCCAACAAAGACTGGATGAGATCTTTGATTGTTTTGTCTGCAGATGGTCTGGAATCAATGTATGATGATGACGCCCTACCTGTGGTATGCACCTCTATCTGTACCTAACGTGTGAAATATATTTAGTTTCTTAATCTGTCTTTAATATCAAAATGATAAAACAGAATTACAATTATTTTACTATGTAAGTAATTTGATAGGCTGGAATATTGACGGATCAGGATCCTCCTGGTGATATATGGAGACTTTGTAAACTCTCATCATAACTATATCAATTAACATAATATTTTATTTTTTATTAGAATTAACCTACTCTTGGTGAAGGAGTGGCAGACCTAGCTCATGTGGTAAAGTTGACCTTTTATTTGTATTCTGTACCTTTGCTGATATAAAAAGAGGCTCTAATCTTTGTGAATATTATGCAATGCTCATTTTGTTTTATTTTGTAGAATATTGATGAAATAATAGAACCACACTGCGTGATGACACCATCAGCAAAAAATAAATTGGAGAACATAGAAAACTCTCAGGTAATCCCTATTACTAATAAATTATAAAGTTAAGAGGTGTCCATGTAAAAGTTTATTTGTATACGTAATATAGAAGTATTACACAAAATAATATTTGTTTGTATGACAAACCACTTTGTTAATGAAGATACAGTAAAGTACAGAAAAATAGGACATTCATTTTATTATTTAAATATGTGCTTTCCTTTTTTGTGTAATTAAGGGATATTTAAGTTTTTATTTATTTGTTCTAGGATGTGCTGCTACTGTCCAATGATATGATTGTCACACAACCATCACGTACACCTAGCCCATTAAGCCAACCCGAAAAATGTAATACAGATGTGGTAACATTAATTCCATCCAGTGAATTGGAAAATGTTGCGAGTGTCAAGGTGATTAATTTATAATGTGCATAATGATGGAATATCTCTGTACTTTATATTATTTTACAAAATTAATCATTCTGTGTCAGAAACCCTTAATAAAAGATACTGGTGCACCTGGGTGTTTATTAAGACAGCCAGTGTCGTCACCTTTAAAATGTAAGTAGAGATATGGAGAATATTGTCCAGTGTAAGTTGTGGTGACATGATGAATATTAAAATGTGTTTTTTTTAGGTCGAAAACGGAATTTCGGAGCTACTCCGGTGTCAGTGCGAAGATCCATAAAGATGCTGAGTGAAGAGAAACTTCATTGCACAAAAGAAAAAGAAAGAATCCTTGAAGAGTCAAATAGACGTGCAGAAGTCGAGCATAATTTAAAACTAAGACATGCACAAGATCTGCATGACCAATTAATTAAACACAATGAGGAACACCACCAAAAAGAAATGTTACTTTTAGATTTAAAAATAAAAATTGAAGAGGCATTATTACATGTTTAATTATTGTACAAAATACAAGAGTAATAAAAAAATGTTTTATTTAAAATTTTGTTTACTTTTCAAAACACTGGTCATAAATGAGTAGCAGCTAATCTGTCAAAATATGTTGATATTAATTCTCCTCTAGTACTATCTTGATAGTTTGTAGCAGTTTCATGAACCATATCCATCTCCTCGTGAACATTTACTAAATCTGGAGGTTGTTCCTCATTCATCTTACGACAGATGTTGTGTAATACAGCTGTTGCAATTATTATTGCTTGCATATATTTTAAATTGACTCTCAATTTGGATCCAATTGCAGGAAATCTTCGTTTCCAACAACCAAATGTCCTCTCAACCACATTTCTAGTCCTTATTTGGCTTTCATTATAAAGATGTTCGCCTGCTGTTGTAGGGTTTGCTAGTGGCGTCAAAAGAAATGACCTCAAGGCATATCCTCTATCACCTAATAGCCATGTATCACCAAATTCTCCATCTTCCATTCTGCCTTTGATGTTGCTTGAATCAAATATGTGACTATCGTGACTTCCCCCGGGCCATCTTGCAACAATATTTTTGATGTAGCAATTAGCATCGGCAACAACTTGGACATTCAAAGAAAATGAGTCCTTTCTATTGCGATAATACTCTGCATTATTGCCACCAGGTGATTGTATATAGACATGTGTGCAATCTATAGTACCTATAACTTTAGGAAAGCGGCTAATGTTGTAAAAGCTGTTTACAGTGGCTTTCCTCTCATCTTCATTTCTTGGCATATAAATAAAATGTGATCTAAGTTTAGCTAACTCCTTGCTCACAGTGTGAATAGCTCTATACACTGTCGATTTGTGCACTCCTTTTGAATCTCCAACACATCTGAGAAATGATCCAGATGCGTAGAACTGTAGAGTTAACAAGACTTGATCTGCAGATGTAATTGCATTGTTTCTAAAAAAAAGAGAATGAACATCAATCATTAGTTGTTATTTTGAGGTAAATTTACTATGAATCTTAAAAATGATTTCCTATGAAACCATATTTTTATGGATAAAGATTGACTTACCTCTTGGTCAAACGTTTGAGACGAGAATCTAATAAATTTACCAGCACTTTAGCCAAATTCTTCGACACTCTGAAGCGTGCTCTGAAATCTATTTCCTCCCATAAAAAAAAATCTGCTCGTGGACGAAAACTTCTGTGTCTTTGTCGGACTACTTGTTGAAATATGAATTCGTCATCGGAAGAACTGTCTTCATTAATTAAATCTAAAACAAAACGCTCTGATCCCATTTTAAAATGTATTCGCAAAGAAATATTTTGTAAATAACCTAAAAACGGTAAGGGTTAACTACAATTCTACTAATGTCAAAATTTAAACCACCCCTACCCTGTCGGTTATTTTGACCGACGTTAAATCTGTAATTTGACTGCACGTTAAAGTAACCGCTGCTTCAACAACGCTTTTTACATTTGACCGTCGGTTAATTTTACTTTAACTATAACTTAACCCTAAAGTTAACGTAACCGAGCTTCGAGCAACCGGACCTTAGTTAAAGTTAAACTTTGTTACCAGGCCATAAAATTCCAAAAAAAAAAAAAAGTTAAACATAAAGTTATCTCATCTGTGTTTACAATTACAACACATGATACGGAATAATCAATAACGTGGTCTTTCTCTTTAGGAAGTAAATGTTACTCGTAGATTGTTGAACCAAATACTACACAGATAAACATTATTTCAAATTCTGCTCCGATTGCTGCCGTTGTAATGATAATTATTAAGGTCATGGAATCTCAATAATTCAGCAGAACAATCGTTAAACAATGGACTGTGTTTTTCATATTTAAATTAAAACTGTTCCTTCTTTTTAAAAAATGAATAAACTGCCAATGTGTAGGATATGTTTAGTGGACAATGTTCGCATGTGTGTTGTTGTAGACAAGAACATGCATGAACTGTATGAGAAGCTGACTGATATCCCAGTAAGTTGATAGCTTTGATACATCAAAATATAAGTCATAATTTACTGAAAAAATTATAATACATATTAAAAATAAACAATATAGAAATGAACCTAAGAGTGTCCAGTGTTCTCTCATTTATGTTTTACAAAATGAATTTGACAAAGCAATGTTAAATCATCAATATTTAAAGTTATCTGTGATCATCAATTCAATAGAAGTTTTTGTTCTAGTTTGTAACTGAAGACAGTAGACCGATGCTCTCTTGTTTCATCTGCTATGCTAAACTAAAGCAATGCTGCCAACTGCAGAAAACATGTCTGGCAGCTGAAGAGCTGATGGCTCAGATGATAAATAAGGTAAGTATTAAAGAAAAAGAAGGAATTTCAGCTACTGCAAAAGTTATTTGTGTTACACACATGTAATTATATTGTGTCTGGGTTGCTCGGACTGCTTTGGATGTGTTGAGCCTCTCATTAATACCATGTGTTGAGGCATATTTGACTATAGGATTAATTAAAAATGTTAGTGCTTGTAGAAGTAGTCCTACTGGTACCTAATACTGATATGTGCCCACAGCCAACTTCAATTATCCGAGGCCCGCTAGAGTACTGCAATAGCCTTATGAAAACTCCAATAGAGAACATAAGTATAGTTGATGTTAGTCAAATAGACAGTGTCACTATCAAAGAAGAATCACCAGCAGTTTGTGACAGGCAGGATGGTGTTATGGAGCCCAAGCAGGAGAAGCCACAGGATGGTATGTTTAAAACAACAACAAACTACAAAAATGCAACTTTTCAGGAAAAAATAAAAACATGTTTTCATTGATTGCTCCTTAAACACTGGACGTAGACAGATGATTGTCAGCTTTTAAAGAAGGTTATTTTTTGTTTGTTCTAAATGTTTTAGTGAAATACGCCTAAGTATCAAAATAGAGATATTATTTCAAAAATAAGAAGTTAGTCTAAATTAATCATCATCTAAATTGTATAACGTCGATTATACTTTTATTCTCCGTACAGCCTGACCAGAATCAAATATTGTACTCTTCACTTATCATTTTATTCTACGTGGCTTATGGAGCAAATGATACTAATAATACTTTAATATCGCCTTATTCTCGTAAATATTGTAAAAATGAAACTGATAAGGACTTTGAATTTAGCTTCCTAATTAAACAATGACATGGTAAACACATCTTATACAAAGCGACTGGGTGGTTTTGAACGAGAATAAAATGATACCTGCATTTATTATTATCTAATCGAATATTTTTTTCACAAGAACATAATTCTATGACTATTTGTCATACTAACAATTGGGAATAAATTCTGATAATATTATATTAACACTTTATTCTCGTAATTTTAGAATTGTTTTAATTCTTTGAATACTATTGTAATACTTTGTAACTTCGTAAATAACTGTATAAAAATTAGGGAAAAAATTGAGCGGATGTATTAGCACCCACAGATCCCAAAAATGGCATAACACTAAAAGTAAGATAATGGCAGTTATCATTTTATTCTCCGGGGACGGCAATATGATCCAACAAAAGATTACTAACTATTCTACTCAATATTTTGTGTTTGGTCTTGTACAACAATGGAACTTTGTTTGAGTATATTCATCTCCTGCCTAGCGTTTTCTCAACTATATTGGGGTTGTCTTACAGACAGAACATGAGTATGTAGTACCTACCTATAAAAATTCTTAGTCAAACCATTTCTGTTTATCTACAGATGTAGAACTGGAATATGAAGACTATGGCTATTTGAATGAAGAACCAAAAAAACCAAAAACTATACCACTGTACCATTCTGAATCAGATGGAGACCATGTACCTTTAATAGAGTTTAAAACAGAAGAAGACGGAGGACAAGAAGTATCAAGGAGGAGAAGGGCCAGTGACACAAGAAGTGAGTATCCAATGTAACATGCAACAAGTATGGTACGTGAAATGCATTTGTGAGATTATGTATACTTATAATAAATCTGTAGAGAGGTCAATTCTGTACATGAAATATATTTCCAAAATAACTATCAGGGGGTGATTAGGGTTCGATACTGATGCCAAAAATGCAATCAGTAAAATTTTTGTCTGTCTGTCTGTCTGTATAACCGTTATAGAAACAAAAACTACTCGACGGATTTTAACGAAACTTGGTACAATTATTTTTCATACTCCTGAGCTGGTTATAGTATACTTTTCATCACGCTACAATCAATAGGAGCAGAACAGTGAAGGGAAATGTTGGGAAAACGGGAGAAGTTACTCCATTTTTTAAGCTTCCGTCGCGTGTGCAATCTTAATGGTTAAAGGTACACAGAAATCATTTCATGACGGAAATGTTCTCCTTAAAATTATATAAAAAATATCCCACGACAGCTATCTTTTATGCTCACAATAACACATGTAACTCCCGATAGCTTAGCAGTTCGAAGCTTCGTCTACTCTTACGTTTATAACACTCTCAGTCACTCCTAATTGAAAAAGTTAACATTATTAACTATTCCATAAAAAAGAATCATATAAATCGGTATAGAAACACCAAAGTTATACATGAAATACGCTAATAATAAGCCATCGCGCGTGAATACTGAATCATGCTATAGGTTAGGATTATTTTTGAGAATCGGTCGCCGCGCTCGACGCGTCTCGCGGCCGAAGGTATAAAATTTCGTTCTATAGGTACTTAAGCCTCATGTGAACGTGATCTAAACAATATTACCAATACATTAACTTACGCTGACGGAGTCGCGGGCACAGCTATTAACAATAATATTGTTGCGATATTTTTCAACAGTATTATAGATTGACATATTATATTTCCCTACTAAATTACGAAAGTTAATCTGTCTGTTACATCAAAATCACTGAACCGTGAGGAAGGACATAGGCTACTTTTTTTTACGAAAAACGACGGAAACGCGGGCGAAGTCGCGGGCAACAGCTATCTATACTAATAATATAAGTCTGAAGAGTGTGTTTGTTTGTTTGAACGCGATAATCTCAGGAACTACTGGTTCGAATTGAAAAATTATTTTTTATACTAGCTTTTGCCCGCGACTTCGTCCGCGTGGAATAGTTACTTTGGGCTAACGTTAAATTTAACTCCGATTTTGAAGCATTCTTCATTGGCGCTCCACTCCTATTGGCCTTAGCGTAATGATATATAGCCTATAGCCTTTCTGTATAAATTGACTATTTAATTAAAAATTGATTTTTCAATTCGAACCAGTAGTTCCAGAGATTATCGCGTTCAAACAAACAAACAAACTCTTCAGCCTTATATTATTAATATAGATAGCTGTTGCCCGTGACTTCGTTCACGTTTCCGTCGTTTTTCGTAAACAAAAGTAGCCTAGTAAGTAAAAAAAGTAGTAGTTCCTCACGGTTCAGTGATTTTGATGTAACAGACAGATTAACTTTCGTAATTTAGTAGGGAAATATAATATGTCAATCTATAATACTGTTGAAAAATATCGCAATACCGAACCGCACAATATTATTGTTAATAGCTGTGCCCGCGACTCCGTCAGCGTGTAACTCCTTGTGTGTTATTAAGTGAATGTATTGGTAATATTGTTTAGATCACGTTCACATGAGGCTTAAGTACCTATAGAACGAAAATACTTCAGCGCAAAGCTTCCGGGTAAACTATGTTGAAAGTTGACACGTCCGGCTCGTGAACATATAGATTTCTAGAACTGCTAACCCGGGAAAGAGCGACGTACAACTGACCATGCGAGAAACAACTGACACCGAGATCTACTCCAGCAACACGAAAAGTCTGCCCTTGAGCCTTATTAATTGTCATTGCATAAAACACCGATATTGGGAATTGCGTTCTTTTAAATTGGAATGGAAAATTATTTGGTATTATGGGAATTCTGGGAATAAAGACGGTTTCTCCTGCACCGCAACCTGTTAAAATTTGAGCCTCGATTATATTTTGTTGCAACTGGGTTACTTTTAGCCGAGTTCCATTGCCAAGTTGTGGTGGTTTTAAATTACGGAGCAGAATAATAATCAGAAAGCTTCGAACTGCTAAGCTATCGGGAGTTACACGTGTTATTGTGAGTCAACCATAAAAGATAGATATATGCTGTCGTGGGATATTTTTTATATAATTTTAAGGAGAACATTTCCGTCATAAATAATTTCTGTGTAGCTTTAACCATTAAGGTTTCACACGCGACGGAAGCTTAAAAAATGGAGTAACTTCTCCCGTTTTCCCAACATTTCCCTTCACTGCTCTGCTCCTATTGATTGTAGCGTGATGAAAAGTATACTATAACCAGCTCAGGAGTATGAATAATAATTGTACCAAGTTTGGTTAAAATCCGTCGAGTAGTTTTTGTTTCTATAACGGTTATACAGACAGACAGACAGACAAAAATTTTACTGATTGTATTTTTGGCATCAGTATCGATCCCTAATCACCCCCTGATAGTTATTTTGTAAATATATTTCTTGTACATAATTGACCTCTCTACAGATTTATTATAGAGAAAGGCTATAAGGCTATATATCATTATGCTAAGGCCAATAGGAGCGGAGCGCCAATGAAGAATGCTTCAAAATCGGGGTTAAATTTAAAGTTAGCCCAAAGTAACTATTCCACGCGGACGAAGTCGCGGGCAAAAACTAGTATAAAATAGATGCATAGTATATACAGGGTGGCAGGGACATCAATGTGCAACTGCTTACCATGGATTCAGTACATGATTCTGGATCCCACTGCCATGAAATTTTTCGTTGGCTTTTTCTAAATTTTTCAGGATTTTTCTGCAATTTTTTGACAACAATTTTTGAAGGCATTTTCAAGAATGTATCAAGGCAAACCTAAATTATTGTAGGTTTTAACAACAATTGAAATAACCCTATTTACTGGGTACTCACTAGGGCAGGGGTGTCAAACTCAATTTTGCAGAGGGCCATATATTAGATTTAGAATGTGTAGGCGGACCAGGTTCTAATGAATAAACTAAAACATACTTAATTATTTTAACATCTTTATTATTTAGCGTCGAGTGCAGCCCAAAATCTCCAAAAAACAAGATTCATTTATCTGTGATATATTGTGATCGCGGGCCGTATCGAAATGGCCCGAGGGCCGGATACGGCCCGCGGGCCGTATCTTTGACATGACTGCACTAGGGCATGTAATATCGGAAAGTTTTCAATTCCGATACTGATTTCCGATATTAGATCTCAACATCGGAATTCCGATATTAATACCGGAATTTCGTTAGAAATTGCAAATTTTATTTATAAATTGCACAAATTCAAGGTATTCAACCTTGAATTTGTGCAATTTATACCTTGAACGCGTACAATAAAAAACATTTTTAAACCGTGCCTATTCTTTAATTTGGTTAAAAAATTGGTTGTTTTTTAAGTATGTCCTGTGTATTGAATCACATATGTTTCATTATTTTTTAATTAGTAATAAGTATATATTACTAATTCAACTACCTGACTCATTATCAATAAAACATCTTATAATAAAAAAAAACCATATATTTATTTATTTATTTTATTTAATTACAACGGTTATGTTTACAACCAATGACAGTAACTAAAATTAAAAGAGACAATTCAAAAATATACAAAATAAACAAAGTAAAAAGTAGGTTAACGTTTTAACAACACTTTCATGAATTCTTCTCACAGTACATCTGACATACCAATAAAATCTTCATCCATCCATCCGCAAACAGATCGCTTGTTGGATTAGAATCCAAGAGATCATTAAGCGCGGCCAGAGTGCGAGGAATTGGCGACTTAGCACGTGCAACAGTACGACATGGAGGCACGGCAAACAGCCTGTGCTTTTTGCCCCGGCAGTAATTGTCTGGGACAAAGAAGCGCGCCAGCACCTGTAACACATCAGGAGCGTCAAGAGTACCACGGAGCATCTTACAGGCTACTGTGAGCTGATCTCGAGCTCGCCTTACCTCTAGGGAGTTGTATCCGAGGCAACCCAGTAAGAACTTTGTCGGATAGAGGTAAGGATAGTAGCCATGTTTCTGCTTATATAGGTACCTAAGGAACGCTTTTTGAACCTTTTCTAATAAAAGTGCGTAGGTACTTTCATGTGGATTCCACACGCAAGAGCTGGTTTCCAGCTTAGTACGCACGAGCGCATTAAATATTATTTTGACGGCATGAGCGGAGCGAAAATCGCGGCAATTACGCAGAACAAAACCTAACCTTTGGTAGGATTGTTTAGCTACCATGGCCATATGGTCGTGGAAGGTGAGCTTTCGGTCGAATGTGACTCCCAGGTCTTTCATGGCTGTTGACTTTGTGATGGTATTATTATTTAAATTATATTCAAAATTAACTGGGTGCCGCATGCGACCGAATGTCATAGCGAAGCATTTGGACGAATTAAACTCCATCTTGTTGTCTACACTCCACTTGTAAATGGCGTCTATATCTTGCTGCAGTGCCAAACTGTCACGCTCGGAGTTTATTTCCAGGTACAGTTTCAAGTCGTCAGCATACGAGAGACATCTAGCATGAAGCAGAACTTGAGGAAGATCGTTGACCATGATGAGAAATAATAAAGGCCCCAAAATTGAGCCTTGACTCACGCCGGAACGCGTGTGATAGGTACCTGACACGTACATACCAAGCCTAACAAACTGCTGTCGATCACGTAGGTAGTCTGCAAAGAAACGGAGGAGAGATGGTGCGAACCCTATTTTGCTAAGCTTCATTAGCAGCACGTCATTGTTGACCCTATCAAACGCCTTCCGGAAGTCGAAGTAAAGTACGTCTACCTGACGCCCGCGGTCCAAACTAGACGAGATATAATCTACTAGCGTCAGGAGATTTGTGTCAACTGACCTTTTGCTTCTGAAACCGTGCTGTTCATTACAAAGATATTTGTTTATTTGCTCATAGATAGCGTTATGGAGGATGTTTTCGAAGACCTTCGCCGGGGAAGATAGGATTGCGATAGGGCGGTATTCTTCAACGGAACTTTTGTTTTGGGTCTTAGGAATAGGTGCAACTCTAGAAACTTTCAACTGAGAGGGATATGTACCAGTCTGCAAGGCTAAATTAAAAATGTGGCAAAGAGGATCAATGAAAATATTTCTTAAGTCTTTAACTATGAAGGGGGGGATATTGTCGGGACCAATAGAACTGTTAGGTTTAAGTTTTTTTATACCTTTAACAACGTCTACATGGCACAAGGGGGGTATATTTATGTAATTGCTGTTACAAGAATGGTCAGACGTACCGACATGATCAGCATTAAGCTGCGGAACGTCAGGATGAAAAACAGCCGAGAAAAAATCTGCAAAAGCACCAGCCGCCTTAGTACCCGAAAAAGTTGAGCCCTTGTATGTTATGTTCGGTTTAAATCCACCTCTGGACCGCAGGCTAGAAATGTGCGACCAGAATTGACGAGGGTTAAGTTTAATTTTATTCTCTATATTCCTCATGTATAAGGAATATGCATCTGCAATACGGGTTTTAAGGCTTGACCTGAGGCCAGAAAATAGCAAATATGCGTCATCGCACTTGGTTAGTTTCCAATTTTTATGGAGTTTTAACTTGAGCCTTAGATCCTGGATGATATCGCTTGTAAACCATATAGGATATCGCCTACTTGCCGATTTCCGTCTGCATTTTTTAGGAATGCACATATCAAAGAGATTATAGATAATGCTGTAAAACTTAAGAGTAGCCTCTTTTACATCCTTTGATTCCAAAACCTCCTCCCAAATGTTTTCATCAGAGAATAATAAATAGAGTTGTTCGAAATCGCATTTAGCGAAGTTCCAATCCTTGGCACTGTCTATATTACTGGGCTCGATTGACTCCGAGCAATAACCTACATTGACTCTTACCTCTATGTGTAGTGCCGGATGATGTGCTTCCAGTGGTACTATACCCTCGGTAGCAGTGACGAATGTTTCTGGTGCGCCAATGCTCTCCTGAACCAAAACAACATCTAACATACCTCCATGCGAATTCTTCACAACGTTCATCTCATTCAGACTACAAAATGAAACAAAGTAACAATAATAATTCTTAATATTTAACGATACACTATTTAAATTTAAGTCACCTAAAATTATAACTAGGCCTTTTAAATTATTTATAAACTCTTCTACTTTACAAAACCATCTCATGTATTCATCATCGCTTGCACTAGCTTTAATATATACAACACATACGTGAACAGTACGTCCGCACCATGTAAAGTCAGCCCATAAGTCCTCACCACCATCCGTTTCGAGATCATGGCGGCGGCAGAGCACGATAGGCGCGCGCGCGGCGAGCATCACTCCACCGCATGGTGTTCCCCGGTCACGTCGTATCACATTCCAATCGCCGGTCGCAAGCTCCCCATCTTCGATAGAGGCATCAAGAAAGCTCTCTGTTACGGCGATCAGATTATGTTCCAGCTGTAACAAGTTAGTTCTCCACGTCGACAATTTGGTTTTAATAAAATATATAAAATTTGCAAGCACAATCTACGATTTGGAACAACAATTATTAGGAATATTTTTTTCGATGTCGTCAATCGTTTAATAAAGTATATACAGGCGAAAATAAAAATAAATTATAGGGCATCGAAAAATTCGTCAACATCGCTATCAATGGGAAAAGTGCCCAGAACACTGGCCGCATTGCCACGTTGAATGGCAATGCTGATTCTCTGTCCAAAGAAAAGGCCAGCCCTCTGGTCACCTGTGGGGCCGACTAATCATTTGCCGATGTCACGAAAGAGTCGATGCACACTCGGACCCCATGGACCTAACGTTTCAACCCCAAACGACTCAAACATATAGCACCCAATTAGGTTGTTGTATTTGCGCCGTTTGAGATTTTCTGCACCTGCAGCTGCCACCCCAGCATAGCCCGCCGTACTGAGCAGATGAGATGGAAAACACCTCACTCCCCCCGCTTAAAGAGATGGGGCCCGCAGAGGCGGGCCGGCACTAGTCGGGGGTCGCGTTGAAGAATGCTTATGTGTTCCCGCACCCTCGACGCATGTGTACGAAGGAACACGGGGTGGTTTTAGTCAGTAGAGTCTGACAGACCCCTTCGCCCGCCCCAGGGCGGAGGACATACATGAGGCTTTCCACTTAAAAAAAAAAAAGGGTGTCAACACAAGTAGCATCCCACACCAAAGGCCTACCCAACTTCCAAGGCATTATAGTCATCCCGTCTGGTCTCTTCCTAACGTCCCGTGCCAATCCGTTGGGTTCTAAAACAGATGGTACTCCAGCGGTGACAAGAGCCCGACGGATTATGTCATTTATGCTGGCATGCCGTGCTATCCAACCAGAGCTTCTGCTGCAGGAAAGGCCATGATATCCGAGGCGGTCGACTCCCGCACTGCATTGACAGCGATGTGGAGCACCGCTGGGAGCACCCAGACGTAGACATGTAGCGATCCGGAACGTGTTATCACTTAACATAGTACCTATATTAAGTGAAGGCAATGCTTGTAGCCGAAGGCCCGACTTCCATTTACCCACAGCCAACAGGCGCGAGCGCTCAGCAGTATTGGTTGACGTATTTAAAAGGTTATTCCGTACCAAACTGCAGAGCGGCTCGTCCCATTGTCTCTGGGAGGACGGGTTCTCGGGCAACGCTGTATTTGGGCAAGCCATTTTCGAGGCATTAACTGCATCGGTCGAACACGGCACCTTGTAGTTAACCTGCAATTGTGTTAAAATTTTCTTGGTTAACGTCTCAGTGCTGCGGACCGAAGACAGAAAAGCCGGTAGGCTTATACTGGAAATTTTGCGGAATATTTGTTTAACATATTTCTCATAATTATCCTATACTTATTACTAATTAAACTATCAAACTCAGAATCAACAAAGCTTCTTAGAATTTAGGAAAATCAACAAGTAGGAATAACAATTATTGGAAATATTTGTTTAGATCATATTTCTCATTATTATCCTATATTTATTACATTTTTTTTAACAAAGTTTTGTTGATTCTGAGTTCGGTAGTTTAAATTACTTATAAATAATTTAAAATGTGCAAGCGAAATCAACAGAAATAAAAGACTAGGTATGTTTATATGTTAAAATCTCGTTTTTCTTGATAATATATTCTCAAGAACAACAAAGCGTCAAGCATAACTTTGTCGGATATAAAAATTTGTCCGATTTCGATATTGGGTCACCCAGTATCGGAATTGTAATATCGGAACTTTCGTTCCGAGATTCCGATATTGCGATATTCCGAGATTCCGAGATTCCGAGATTCATGCCCTAGTACTCACTTTAGGATTCCATTTCCCCGAAGCATTTGATTTTGTACTAAGGAAGAATAATAATAACAAACAGCTCACTCAACCCTCTCAAAAGACTCCCCCAATGAATCAACCCCTCCCCTCCCAATGACTCAAGTTTCCCCAAACTACTTAAGCCAGCCCCCAAAGACTTGAGCTTCCCTTCCTTTGATTCAATCCCTCGTATGACTCAAACCCGCCCCACATTTGACTAAGTCTCCCCCAAACCACCCAACACTCCGCCCCAAACCAAAATTCTGCATGCGCATTACGGACTGGGGCAGACTATGTTGTCGTCGGTGTGCGTCACGGACACACGCGACATAGCCGAAACACGAGACACATGTAATTTTATTCTTACTTTGCATCAAAATACTTGACGTACTACGCACTTCACTCCAGTGGAGTCATATTCAATACTCATAAAACTTATGATTGCAGGGCCGATCGCTGCCAAGAAATCCAAACTATACCCACTAAGTATAAAACTAGAAGGCGGAAATGCAGAAGAGCAAAATGAAAATGCTCGATCAGACATGACAGCTATCCAGACAACTCACGGGCGTCCAAGCCAATGTACATTTAAAGAAGCTCACAAGTGTTATATATGTCAGCTCAGTTTTGTTAATAAGACACTTTTAAAACAACATGTTCGTACACATACTGGTGAGAAACCGTACAAGTGTGACATATGTGAGCGAGATTTCAAAAGAATCGGTGCTTTAAATGAGCATTTTCGTAAACACTCAGGTGAAGAACCTTACAAATGTGACGTATGTCAGCGTTATTTTAGTCGAAAGAGTGCCTTAATAACTCACATTCGTACCCACACTGGAGAGAAACCATACAAGTGTGATGTCTGTCAGCGTTGTTTTAGTCAAAAGAGTAACTTGAAAGATCACATTCGTGTCCACACTGGGGAGAAACCGATCAAGTGTGATGTCTGTCAGCGTTGTTTTAGTCGAAAGAGTGCCTTAATAACTCACATTCGTACCCACACTGGAGACAAACCATACAAGTGTGATGTTTGTCAGCGTTGTTTTAGTCAAAAGAGTAGCTTAACAGATCACATTTGTACCCACACTGGGAAGAAATCGATCAAGTGTGATATTTGTCAGCATTGTTTTGAACGAAAGGGTGACTTAATAACTCACATTCGTACCCACACTGGAGAGAAACCATACAAGTGTAATGTCTGTCAGCGTTGCTTTGGGCACAGCAGTCAATTAAATATACACCGTCATATACATACTAGTGAGAAACCATACAAATGTGATGCCTGTCAGCGTTGTTTTGTTCAATGGGATACTTTTGTTATCCATTGTCTTACACACACTAGTGGGAAACCGTACAAGTGTGTGTATTAATATAGAGATAGATATATTCTTTATTGTACACCATAACAGTAAAACAATAAAGACTTTACAACTATAAAAGGTGATACAATGGGCGGTCTTATCGCTAAAAGCGATAATAAGTAAGTAAAAGCGAGAGAAGAGAAAGAGTAAAAGCAAGTAAAATTTTAAAATTCATAATAAATTTCATTTCATGGCAAAACATATAGTCAATTTAGAAGATTAATATTAAAAATAAAATAATTAAAAAAATTACAGGGTGGGCCATGAATTAGTTAACATTTGAAAAAATCGTATAAAAAAACCATTAAACATATTTTAGAAATCGTTTATTTACGAGAAAGCTAATTAGTTGTAATTTATTTTTTAAAAATTATTTCGTCTAAATGACCACCGTTTCGGTTTTTGCACTCATCTAAGCGAGTCCTAAAGTTTTCGAATACTCTTCTGCAAAGAGACCGCGAGATCGCCGACATCTCTTCGATGATTTTTTCTTTAAGTTGACGCAGTGTATTCGGTTTATCAATGTAGACACGACTCTTTAAATAACCCTATAAAAAGAAGTCTGCTGGTGATAGATCTGGACTTCTGGGTGGCCATGGGATGTCACCCCGTCTGGATATCAGCTTTTCCGGAAACATGTCTTTGACCACCGGCAAGGACTCGTTCGATGTGTGACATGTGGCTCCATCTTGTTGAAACCATGTGTTACGATTATAGCCAGCAAATTCCAGTAGCATCGGTGCTAAGAACTCCCGTAACATTTTCACATACTCGGCAGAATTAACAGTAACTGAACGGCCTCGAGAATCTTCAAAAAAGTAAGGTCCGATGATTCCTTTTGCTGAAATTGCAGCCCATACAGTTACCTTAGGAGAGTGAAGTGGTCATGTTTAGCTTTAGGATTTTCGCTGCTCCAATACCTGCAATTCTGTTTGTTTACATGTCCATTTAGGTGGAAATGGGCTTCGTCAGAGAATAAGATGTTGTGAAAATTACTGAATCGAGTTAACATTGTTTCGGCATATGACTTACGCAAATTTAAATCATTAGGGTTTAGTTCTTGCACTAGCTGGATCTTATATGGATGTAATTTCAAAATACGGCGTAATGATGTGCGGGATAATCCTAATTCAGCCGAACGTTTGCGTGTCGATAAATCTGGATCACGTCGAACAGAAGCGGAAACTTGCTGCACGTTCTCTTCGCTCCGAGAAGTCCGCGGGCCGCCGGTTTGTTTCACATTTAGTGTAGATCCCGTCTCTTCGAACTTCTTCACCCATTTCTTTATTAAAGGAGCACTTGGACACTGACTTTAGTCGTGTAAACCATATTCAACGCGAAATAACCGTCTCACAGTAATGAGCGAAAAGTTGTTTAAATAAAACTGTTTCACGCAGTAAGCGCGTTGCGGCCCCGTGAAGCGATCCATTGCGACTAAATTTCCAAGAAGCGAGCTAGTGCCCCCGCCCGCGCCCGCGCCCCGCGCGACAATAGTTTGCGCGGTAAGTTACATTTAAATGTTAACTAATTCATGGCCCACCCTGTATATATTAAAAATGTCAAGTATAGGTAAAAATGTCAATATTGTAAAGTTAAAGAGATTCGTCATTAAGAAATTCACCTCGAGTGTAATAACATTTTTCTAGTAGTAACCCATTAAGTGTTTTGTAAACTTCTGCACTGGCATACATTTTAGTTCATCAGGTATTTTATTATATATTTGCGGTGCAATACCAAAGAAGCTTTTCCTCATAAGAGAAGTTTTACATTTTTCAAGGCATAAATCATTAGTGTACTGAGCACGCATGGGTGTTTTCTTTACTGTACATAGTTTCATAAATAGATGTGGATTCATTTTTACAAATAATGCAATTTCTAGGATGTATAAAGCCGGTAGAGGTAATATTTTTAACTTATTAAAATAAGGAAAGCAACTATCTTTTGTTTTTAAACCACACATACACCGTACACATCTTTTCTGCATCCTGAAAACAAGTTCCCTATTTGTTGACTGTCCCCAAAAAATAACACCGTATCGCAGAACTGAGGCGACAAGTCCATGATATGCCATCAACAGTGTATCAATATTAACTTTGTTGGAAAGTTGGAATAACAAATATGCTGATTTACTTAATCGCTTGCAAATTTCCTCCAAATGAGGTTTCCAAGTCAGCTTTTCATCTATAGTTATACCCAAGAACTTCGCAGTACTAACTTCCCTTATTTCATAATCACCATAAGCAACACTAAGTAGTGGTTTCTCAAGCCGTTGATGAAAGTGCATTATATTCGTTTTATTTAAATTAATTATTAGGTTACTATCAATTAATTATTATTATTAAAATTAATTATTAATTAAAAATAAATTAAATTAAATAAATTAATTATTATTATTTGCCAATTTATTATTTTACTAGCTTGTGCCAGCGGCTTCGCCCGCGTGGGAAGTTTTTCCCGTGTAAATCCCGATCCCGTGGGAATTTCGCAAAATCCTTTCTTAGCGGATGCCTACGTCATAACATCTACCTGCATGCCAAATTTCAGCCAGATCCGTCCAGTGGTTTGGGCTGTGCGTTGAAAGATCACTATGTCAGTCAGTCAGTCACCTTTGAGTTATATATCGAGGGTATTCTGGCAGAACCGGATAAGTGCACAATATGTAATGACGAGAAAAAAGCACTTTAAGTTTTGAGTGATCTTATTATAATGTTGAGGCATAATAACAACTTGATATTAGTACTTTTAGTTAGATATGTTATCGAAGAAGGTTTTGATATATTAATTTACGTAATAATTGTCATTAAAATCAGGAAAAAAGGATAACTTCGCTTCAAGGTAGTGCAGTTATTTTGTTTTACCAGAAATTTGTAAATGAGCTGTAAATCCCTAATAACACAAAGTATTAATACCTGATATACTAATAAGGGATCATTGTACGACATTGACTTAGTTCATGATGAAATATCTAAAAGAATCTTGTATTGAATTCGGCAATATACAGAATTGTTCAAAGTTATCCGTTTTTACCTGTAAATATTTTGAAAATTACTGTGTTTTTAAAACAAATAAGTGATATATTTTTTGAATGAGTATGCTTTAATAAGTTTAAACAACTTTATTGCATAGGTACAATGGTAATTAAAATATCAAAATATCAAAAGAAATTAAAGAATACACAAAATTGCAAATCTTCCTCGCAAGACAGTACATTCTCCTCTTCAACATCTTCAGCAACACTATTCACACTTCAAACTTTTATACCAAGGCTCTAATTCCTCCAGTATTATGTTATTTTTGATCAAATACAATAAATCCCGATATAGGTAATGATTCTTCATAATTTTTTTCAACTCACTTGGAAATTCATCACATTCCTTCTTTCTTTTTGTTCGTGTAGCCCTAGTCTTTCTACAATCAACAATTATTTTTCATACTTCTGAGCTGGTTATAGTATACTTTTCATCACGCTACAATCAATAGGAGCAGAACAGTGAAGGGAAATGGGAAAACGGGAGAAGTTACTCCATTTTTTAAGCTTCCGTCGCGTGTGCAATCTTAATGGTTAAAGCTACACAGAAATCATTTCATGACGGAAATGTTCTCCTTAAAATTATATAAAAAATATCCCACGACAGCTATCTTTTATGCTCACAATAACACATGTAACTCCCGATAGCTTAGCAGTTCGAAGCTTTCTGATTATAATAATTGTCTACTCTTACGTTTATAACACTCTCAGTCACTCCTAATTGAAAAAGTTAACATTATTAACTATTCCATAAAAAAGAATCATATAAATCGGTATAGAAACACCAAAGTTATACATGAAATACGCTAATAATAAGCCATCGCGCGTGAATACTGAATCATGCTATAGGTTAGGATTATTTTTGAGAATCGGTCGCCGCGCTCGACGCGTCTCGCGGCCGAAGGTATAAAATTTCGTTCTATATGTACTTAAGCCTCATGTGAACGTGATCTAAACAATATTACCAATACATTAACTTACGCTGACGGAGTCGCGGGCACAGCTATTAACAATAATATTGTTGCGATATTTTTCAACAGTATTATAGATTGACATATTATATTTCCCTACTAAATTACGAAAGTTAATCTGTCTGTTACATCAAAATCACTGAACCGTGAGGAAGGACATAGGCTACTTTTTTTTACGAAAAACGACGGAAACGCGGACGAAGTCGCGGGCAACAGCTATCTATACTAATAATATAAGTCTGAAGAGTGTGTTTGTTTGTTTGAACGCGATAATCTTAGGAACTACTGGTTCGAATTGAAAAATTATTTTTTATACTAGCTTTTGCCCGCGACTTCGTCCGCGTGGAATAGTTACTTTGGGCTAACGTTAAATGTAACTCCGATTTTGAAGCATTCTTCATTGGCGCTCCGCTCCTATTGGCCTTAGCGTAATGATATATAGCCTATAGCCTTTCTGTATAAATTGACTATTTAATTAAAAATTGATTTTTCAATTCTAACCAGTAGTTCCTGAGATTATCGCGTTCAAACAAACAAATAAACTCTTCAGCCTTATATTATTAATATAGATAGCTGTTGCCCGTGACTTCGTTCACGTTTCCGTCGTTTTTCGTAAAAAAAGTAGCCTAGTAAGTAAAAAACGTAGTAATTCCTCACGGTTCAGTGATTTTGATGTAACAGACAGATTAACTTTCGTAATTTAGTAGGGAAATATAATATGTCAATCTATAATACTGTTGAAAAATATCGCAATACCGAACCGCACAATATTATTGTTAATAGCTGTGCCCGCGACTCCGTCAGCGTGTAACTCCTTGTGTGTTATTAAGTGAATGTATTGGTAATATTGTTTAGATCACGTTCACATGAGGCTTAAGTACCTATAGAACGAAAATACTTCAGCGCAAAGCTTCCGGGTAAACTATGTTGAAAGTTGACACGTCCGGCTCGTGAACATATAGATTTCTAGAACTGCTAACCCGGGAAAGAGCGACGTACAACTGACCATGCGAGAAACAACTGACACCGAGATCTACTCCAGCAACACGAAAAGTCTGCCCTTGAGCCTTATTAATTGTCATTGCATAACACACCGATACTGGGAATTGCGTTCTTTTAAATTGGAATCGAAAATTATTTGGTATTATGGGAATTCTGGGAATAACGACGGTTTCTCCTGCACCGCAACCTGTTAAAATTTGAGCCTCGATTATATTTTGTTGCAACTGGGTTACTTTTAGCCGAGTTCCATTGCCAAGTTGTGGTGGTTTTAAATTTCGGAGCAGAATAATAATCAGAAAGCTTCGAACTGCTAAGCTATCGGGAGTTACACGTGTTATTGTGAGTCAACCATAAAAGATAGATATGCTGTCGTGGGATATTTTTTATATAATTTTAAGGAGAACATTTCTGTCATAAATAATTTCTGTGTAGCTTTAACCATTAAGGTTGCACACGCGACGGAAGCTTAAAACATGGAGTAACTTCTCCCGTTTTCCCCAACATTTCCCTTCACTGCTCTGCTCCTATTGATTGTAGCGTGATGAAAAGTATACTATAACCAGCTCAGAAGTATGAAAAATAATTGTACCAAGTTTCTTTAAAATCCGTCGAGTAGTTTTTGTTTCTATAACGGTTATGCAGACAGACAGACGGACAAAAATTTTACTGATTGTATTTTTGGCATCAGTATCGATCCCTAATCACCCCCCTGATAGTTATTTGTAAATATATTTCATGTACAGAATTGACCTCTCTACAGATTTATTATAGAGAAAGGCTATAGGCTATATATCATTATGCTAAGGCCAATAGGAGCGGAGCGCCAATGAAGAATGCTTCAAAATCGGGGTTAAATTTAAAGTTAGCCCAAAGTAACTATTCCACGCGGACGAAGTCGCGGGCAAAAACTAGTATAAAATAGATGCATAGTATATACAGGGTGGCAGGGACATCAATGTGCAACTGCTTATCATGGATTCAGTACATGATTCTGGATCCCCCTGCCTTGAAATTTTTCGTTGGCTTTTTCTAAATTTTTCAGGATTTTTCTGCAATTTTTTGACAACAATTTTTGAAGGCATTTTCAAGAATGTATGAAGGCAAACCTAAATTATTGTAGGTTTTAACAACAATTGAAATAACCCTATTTACTGGGTACTCACTAGGGCATGTAATATCGGAAAGTTTTCAATTCCGATACTGATTTCCGATATTAGATCTCAACATCGGAATTCCGATATTAATACCGAAATTTCGTTAGAAATTGCAAATTTTATTAAATTGCTCAAATTCAAGGTTGAATACCTTGAATTTGTGCAATTTATACCTTGAACGCGTACAATAAAAAACATTTTTAAACCGTGCCTATTCTTTAATTTGGTTAAAAAATTGGTTGTTTTTTAAGTATGTCCTCTGTATTAAATCACATATGTTTCATTATTTTTTAATTAGTAATAAGTATATATTACTAATTCAACTACCTGACTCATTATCAATAAAACATCTTATAATAAAAAAAAAAAAAATTAAAATTTGCAAGTACAATCTACGATTTGGAACAACAATTATTAGGAATATTTTTTTCGATGTCGTCAATCGTTTAATAAAGTATATACAGGCGAAAATAAAAATAAATTATAGGGCATCGAAAAATTCGTCAACATCGCTATCAATGGGAAAAGTGCCCAGAACACTGGCCGCATTGCCACGTTGAATGGCAATGCTGATTCTCTGTCCAAAGAAAAGGCCAGCCCTCTGGTCACCTGTGGAGCCGACTAATCATTTGCCGATGTCACGAAAGAGTCGATGCACACTCGGACCCCATGGACCTAACGTTTCAACCCCAAACGACTCAAACATATAGCACCCAATTAGGTTGTTGTATTTGCGCCGTTTGAGATATCCGCACCTGCAGCTGCCACCCCAGCATAGCCCGCCGTACTGAGAAGATGAGATGGAAAACACTCCCCCCGCTTAAAGAGATGGGGCCCGCAGAGGCGGGCCGGCACTAGTCGGGGGTCGCGTTGAAGAATGCTTATGTGTTCCCGCACCCTCGACGCATGTGTACGAAGGAACACGGGGTGGTTTTAGTCAGTAGAGTCTGACAGACCCCTTCGCCCGCCCCAGGGCGGAGGACATACATGAGGATTTCCACTTAAAAAAAAAAGGGTGTCAACACAAGTAGCATCCCACACCAAAGGCCTACCCAACTTCCGAGGCATTATAGTCATCCCGTCTGGTCTCTTCCTAACGTCCCGTGCCAATCCGTTGGGTTCTAAAACAGATGGTACTCCAGCGGTGACAAAAGCCCGACGGATTATGTCATTTATGCTGGCATGCCGTGCTATCCAACCAGAGCTTCTGCTGCATGAAAGGCCATGATATCCGAGGCGGTCGACTCCCGCACTGCATTGACAGCGATGTGGAGCACCGCTGGGAGCACCCAGACGTAGACATGTAGCGACCCGGAACGTGTTATCACTTAACATAGTACCTATATTAAGTGAAGGCAATGCTTGTAGCCGAAGGCCCAACTTCCATTTACCCACAGCCAACAGGCGCGAGCGCTCAGCAGTATTGGTTGACGTATTTAAAAGGTTATTCCGTACCAAACTGCAGAGCGGCTCGTCCCATTGTCTCTGGGAGGACGGGTTCTCGGGCAACGCTGTATTTGGGCAAGCCATTTTCGAGGCATTAACTGCATCGGTCGAACACGGCACCTTGTAGTTAACCTGCAATTGTGTTAAAATTTTCTTGGTTAACGTCTCAGTGCTGCGGACCGAAGACAGAAAAGCCGGTAGACTTATACTGGAAATTTTGCGGAATATTTGTTTAACATATTTCTCATAATTATCCTATACTTATTACTAATTAAACTATCAAACTCAGAATCAACAAAGCTTCTTAGAATTTAGGAAAATCAACAAGTAGGAATAACAATTATTGGAAATATTTGTTTAGATCATATTTCTCATTATTATCCTATATTTATTACAATTTTTTTTAACAAAGTTTTGTTGATTCTGAGTTCGGTAGTTTAAATTACTTATAAATAACTTAAAATGTGCAAGCGAAATCAACAGAAATAAAAGACGAGGTATGTTTATATGTTAAAATCTCGTTTTTCTTGATAATATATTCTCAAGAACAACAAAGCGTCAAGCATAACTTTGTCGGATATAAAAATTTGTCCGATTTCGATATTGGGTCACCCAGTATCGGAATTGTAATATCGGAACTTTCGTTCCGAGATTCCGATATTGCGATATTCCGAGATTCCGAGATTCATACCCTAGTACTCACTTTAGGATCCCATTCCCCCTCCCCGAAGCATTTGATTTTGTACTAAGGAAGAATAATAATAACAAACAGCTCACTCAACCCTCTCAAAAGACTCCCCCAATGAATCAACCCCTCCCCTCCCAATGACTCAAGTTTCCCCAAACTACTTAAGCCAGCCCCCAAAGACTTGAGCTTCTCTTCCTTTGATTCAATCCCTCGTATGACTCAAACCCGCCCCACATTTGACTAAGTCTCCCCCAAACCACCCAACACTCCGCCCCAAACCAAAATTCTGCATGCGCATTACGGACTGGGGCAGACTATGTTGTCGTCGGTGTGCGTCACGGACACACGCGACATAGCCGAAACACGAGACACATGTAATTTTATTCTTACTTTGCATCAAAATACTTGACGTACTACGCACTTCACTCCAGTGGATTCATATTCAATACTCATAAAACTTATGATTGCAGGGCCGATCGCTGCCAAGAAATCCAAACTATACCCACTAAGTATAAAACTAGAAGGCGGAAATGCAGAAGAGCAAAATGAAAATGCTCGATCAGACATGACAGCTATCCAGACAACTCACGGGCGTCCAAGCCAATGTACATTTAAAGAAGCTCACAAGTGTTATATATGTCAGCTCAGTTTTGTTAATAAGACACTTTTAAAACAACATGTTCGTACACACACTGGTGAGAAACCGTACAAGTGTGACATATGTGAGCGAGATTTCAAAAGAATCGGTGCTTTAAATGAGCATTTTCGTAAACACTCAGGTGAAGAACCTTACAAATGTGACGTATGTCAGCGTTATTTTAGTCGAAAGAGTGCCTTAATAACTCACATTCGTACCCACACTGGAGAGAAACCATACAAGTGTGATGTCTGTCAGCGTTGTTTTAGTCGAAAGAGTGGCTTGAAAGATCACATTCGTGTCCACACTGGGGAGAAACCGATCAAGTGTGATGTCTGTCAGCGTTGTTTTAGTCGAAAGAGTGCCTTAATAACTCACATTCGTACCCACACTGGAGAGAAACCATACAAGTGTGATGTTTGTCAGCGTTGTTTTAGTCAAAAGAGTAGCTTAACAGATCACATTTGTACCCACACTGGGAAGAAATCGATCAAGTGTGATATTTGTCAGCATTGTTTTGAACGAAAGGGTGACTTAATAACTCACATTCGTACCCACACTGGAGAGAAACCATACAAGTGTAATGTCTGTCAGCGTTGCTTTGGGCACAGCAGTCAATTAAATATACACCGTCATATACATACTAGTGAGAAACCATACAAATGTGATGCCTGTCAGCGTTGTTTTGTTCAATGGGATACTTTTGTTATCCATTGTCTTACACACACTAGTGAGAAACCGTACAAGTGTGTGTATTAATATAGAGATAGATATATTCTTTATTGTACACCATAACAGTAAAACAATAAAGACTTTACAACTATAAAAGGTGATACAATGGGCGGTCTTATCGCTAAAAGCGATAATGAGTAAGTAAAAGCGAGAGAAGAGAAAGAGTAAAAGCAAGTAAAATTTTAAAATTCATAATAAATTTCATTTCATGGCAAAACATATAGTCAATTTAGAAGATTAATATTAAAAATAAAATAATTAAAAAAATTACAGGGTGGGCCATGAATTAGTTAACATTTGAAAAAATCGTATAAAAAAAACCATTTAACATATTTTAGAAATCGTTTATTTACGAGAAAGCTAATTAGTTGTAATTTATTTTTTAAAAATTATTTCGTCTAAATGACCACCGTTTCGGTTTTTGCACTCATCTAAGCGAGTCCTAAAGTTTTCGAATACTCTTCTGCAAAGAGACCGCGAGATCGCCGACATCTCTTCGATGATTTTTTCTTTAAGTTGACGCAGTGTATTCGGTTTATCAATGTAGACACGACTCTTTAAATAACCCCATAAAAAGAAGTCTGCTGGTGATAGATCTGGACTTCTGGGTGGCCATGGGATGTCACCCCGTCTGGATATCATCTTTTCCGGAAACATGTCTTTGACCACCGGCAAGGACTCGTTCGATGTGTGACACGTGGCTCCATCTTGTTGAAACCATGTGTTACGATTATAGCCAGCAAATTCCAGTAGCATCGGTGCTAAGAACTCCCGTAACATTTTCACATACTCGGCAGAATTAACAGTAACTGAACGGCCTCGAGAATCTTCAAAAAAGTAAGGTCCGATGATTCCTTTTGCTGAAATTGCAGCCCATACAGTTACCTTAGGAGTGTGAAGTGGCCTCTCATGTTTAGCTTTAGGATTTTCGCTGCTCCAATGCCTGCAATTCTGTTTGTTTACATGTCCATTTAGGTGGAAATGGGCTTCGTCAGAGAATAAGATGTTGTGAAAATTACTGAATCGAGTTAACATTGTTTCGGCATATGACTTACGCAAATTTAAATCATTAGGGTTTAGTTCTTGCACTAGCTGGATCTTATATGGATGTAATTTCAAAATACGGCGTAATGATGTGCGGGATAATCCTAATTCAGCCGAACGTTTGCGTGTCGATAAATCTGGATCACGTCGAACAGAAGCGGAAACTTGCTGCACGTTCTCTTCGCTCCGAGAAGTCCGCGGGCCGCCGGTTTGTTTCACATTTAGTGTAGATCCCGTCTCTTCGAACTTCTTCACCCATTTCTTTATTAAAGGAGCACTTGGACACTGACTTTAGTCGTGTAAACCATATTCAACGCGAAATAACCGTCTCACAGTAATGAGCGAAAAGTTGTTTAAATAAAACTGTTTCACGCAGTAAGCGCGTTGCGGCCCCGTGAAGCGATCCATTGCGACTAAATTTCCAAGAAGCGAGCTAGTGCCCCCGCCCGCGCCCGCGCCCCGCGCGACAATAGTTTGCGCGGTAAGTTACATTTAAATGTTAACTAATTCATGGCCCACCCTGTATATATTAAAAATGTCAAGTATAGGTAAAAATGTCAATATTGTAAAGTTAAAGAGATTCGTCATTAAGAAATTCACCTCGAGTGTAATAACATTTTTCTATTAGTAACCCATTAAGTGTTTTGTAAACTTCTGCACTGGCATACATTTTAGTTCATCAGGTATTTTATTATATATTTGCGGTGCAATACCAAAGAAGCTTTTCCTCATAAGAGAAGTTTTACATTTTTCAAGGCATAAATCATTAGTGTACTGAGCACGCATGGGTGTTTTCTTTACTGTACATAGTTTCATAAATAGATGTGGATTCATTTTTACAAATAATGCAATTTCTAGGATGTATAAAGCCGGTAGAGGTAATATTTTTAACTTATTAAAATAAGGAAAGCAACTATCTTTTGTTTTTAAACCACACATACACCGTACACATCTTTTCTGCATCCTGAAAACAAGTTCCCTATTTGTTGACTGTCCCCAAAAAATAACACCGTATCGCAGAACTGAGGCGACAAGTCCATGATATGCCATCAACAGTGTATCAATATTAACTTTGTTGGAAAGTTGGAATAACAAATATGCTGATTTACTTAATCGCTTGCAAATTTCCTCCAAATGAGGTTTCCAAGTCAGCTTTTCATCTATAGTTATACCCAAGAACTTCGCAGTACTAACTTCCCTTATTTCATAATCACCATAAGCAACACTAAGTAGTGGTTTCTCAAGCCGTTGATGAAAGTGCATTATATTCGTTTTATTTAAATTAATTATTAGGTTACTATCAATTAATTATTATTATTAAAATTAATTATTAATTAAAAATAAATTAAATTAAATAAATTAATTATTATTATTTGCCAATTTATTATTTTACTAGCTTGTGCCAGCGGCTTCGCCCGCGTGGGAAGTTTTTCCCGTGTAAATCCCGATCCCGTGGGAATTTCGCAAAATCCTTTCTTAGCGGATGCCTACGTCATAACATCTACCTGCATGCCAAATTTCAGCCAGATCCGTCCAGTGGTTTGGGCTGTGCGTTGAAAGATCACTATGTCAGTCAGTCAGTCACCTTTGAGTTATATATCGAGGGTATTCTGGCAGAACCGGATAAGTGCACAATATGTAATGACGAGAAAAAAGCACTTTAAGTTTTGAGTGATCTTATTATAATGTTGAGGCATAATAACAACTTGATATTAGTACTTTTAGTTAGATATGTTATCGAAGAAGGTTTTGATATATTAATTTACGTAATAATTGTCATTAAAATCAGGAAAAAAGGATAACTTCGCTTCAAGGTAGTGCAGTTATTTTGTTTTACCAGAAATTTGTAAATGAGCTGTAAATCCCTAATAACACAAAGTATTAATACCTGATATACTAATAAGGGATCATTGTACGACATTGACTTAGTTCATGATGAAATATCTAAAAGAATCTTGTATTGAATTCGGCAATATACAGAATTGTTCAAAGTTATCCGTTTTTACCTGTAAATATTTTGAAAATTACTGTGTTTTTAAAACAAATAAGTGATATATTTTTTGAATGAGTATGCTTTAATAAGTTTAAACAACTTTATTGCATAGGTACAATGGTAATTAAAATATCAAAATATCAAAAGAAATTAAAGAATACACAAAATTGCAAATCTTCCTCGCAAGACAGTACATTCTCCTCTTCAACATCTTCAGCAACACTATTCACACTTCAAACTTTTATACCAAGGCTCTAATTCCTCCAGTATTATGTTATTTTTGATCAAATACAATAAATCCCGATATAGGTAATGATTCTTCATAATTTTTTTCAACTCACTTGGAAATTCATCACATTCCTTCTTTCTTTTTGTTCGTGTAGCCCTAGTCTTTCCTTCTTTGCCGGTAACGTCTATGTAAATAAAATTCTCACTAGTCTCTAGTAGTAGTAGACTCTCTCATAGTTAAAATAAATTCTTTTTCCCCCTTTACGAATCTCAGTAGCTTAATTTTAAGCCACTGCACTCTATTTCCTTCATTATCCTTTTCTTTGTTATGAATTATCTTAGAAGCTAGATCTTTCAAGTCATAAATCTCATGATATTTAAACTCTTTTGTATTGTATGGCTCCTTGACTATCTTTTCTCCGCCTTGCACGTTGACATATTCCAATCTAGTCTTGCATGGAATATACTGAAGTTTCTTTCTTTTCTGATTCAATAGCGCTGTGCATAGAATCGACCTCCATGTATGTACGTCCGGATTCCAAAAACTTTTGCTCAATCATTTGCAGATTTTCAAAATTGTGAACAGCCCATAAAGCATAGCAGCCACATATTGATTTCTGTTTAGCCCTAATCAAGTATCAGAAAAAAGACTGATTTCGGTTACATTTATGGAACACATTTAGATAAATCTATACTTATAATAAATCTGTAGAGAGGTCAATTCTGTACATGAAATATATTTACAAAATAACTATCAGGGGGTGATTAGGGATCGATACTGATGCCAATAATGCAATCAGTAAAATTTTTGTCTGTCTGTCTGTCTGTCTGTCTGTCTGTCTGTCTGTCTGTCTGTATAACCGTTATAGAAACAAAAACTACTCGACGGATTTTAACGAAACTTGGTACAATTATTTTTCATACTCCTGAGCTGGTTATAGTATACTTTTCATCACGCTACAATCAATAGGAGCAGAGCAGTGAAGGGAAATGTTGGGAAAACGGGAGAAGTTACTCCATATTTTTAAGCTTCCGTCGCGTGTGCAACCTTAATGGTTAAAGCTACACAGAAATCATTTATGACGGAAATGTTCTCCTTAAAATTATATAAAAAATATCCCACGACAGTATATATCTATCTTTTATGGTTGACTCACAATAACACGTATAACTCCCGATAGCTTAGTAGTTCGAAGCTTTCTGATAATTATTCTGCTCCGAAATTTAAAACCACCACAACTTTGCAATGGAACTCGGCTAAAAGTAACCCAGTTGCAACAAAATATAATCGAAGCTCAAATTTTAACAGGTTGCGGTGCAGGAGAAACCGTCTTTATTCCCAGAATTCCCATAATACCAAATAATTTTCCATTCCAATTTAAAAGAACGCAATTCCCAGTATCGGTGTGTTATGCAATGACAATTAATAAAGCTCAAGGGCAGACTTTTCGTGTTGCTGGACTAGATCTCGGTGTCAGTTGTTTCTCGCATGTTCAGTTGTACGTCTTTCTTTCCCGGGTTAGCAGTTCTAGAAATCTTTATGTTCACGTGCCGGACGGGTCAACTTTCAACATAGTTTACCCGGAAGCTTTGCGCTGAAGTATTTTCGTTCTATAGGTAGGTACTTAAGCCTCATGTGAACGTGATCTAAACAATATTACCAATACATTAACTTAATAACTCTATACTTATAATAAATCTGTAGAGAGGTCAATTCTGTACATGAAATATATTTACAAAATAACTATCAGGGGGTGATTAGGGATCGATACTGATGCCAAAAATGCAATCAGTAAAATTTTTGTCTGTCTGTCTGTCTGTCTGTCTGTCTGTCTGTATAACCGTTATAGAAACAAAAACTACTCGACGGATTTTAACGAAACTTGGTACAATTATTTTTCATACTCCTGAGCTGGTTATAGTATACTTTTCATCACGCTACAATCAATAGGAGCAGAGCAGTGAAGGGAAATGTTGGGAAAACGGGAGAAGTTACTCCATATTTTTAAGCTTCCGTCGCGTGTGCAACCTTAATGGTTAAAGCTACACAGAAATCATTTATGACGGAAATGTTCTCCTTAAAATTATATAAAAAATATCCCACGACAGTATATATCTATCTTTTATGGTTGACTCACAATAACACGTATAACTCCCGATAGCTTAGTAGTTCGAAGCTTTCTGATAATTATTCTGCTCCGAAATTTAAAACCACCACAACTTTGCAATGGAACTCGGCTAAAAGTAACCCAGTTGCAACAAAATATAATCGAAGCTCAAATTTTAACAGGTTGCGGTGCAGGAGAAACCGTCTTTATTCCCAGAATTCCCATAATACCAAATAATTTTCCATTCCAATTTAAAAGAACGCAATTCCCAGTATCGGTGTGTTATGCAATGACAATTAATAAGGCTCAAGGGCAGACTTTTCGTGTTGCTGGACTAGATCTCGGTGTCAGTTGTTTCTCGCATGTTCAGTTGTACGTCTTTCTTTCCCGGGTTAGCAGTTCTAGAAATCTTTATGTTCACGTGCCGGACGGGTCAACTTTCAACATAGTTTACCCGGAAGCTTTGCGCTGAAGTATTTTCGTTCTATAGGTAGGTACTTAAGCCTCATGTGAACGTGATCTAAACAATATTACCAATACATTAACTTAATAACACACAAGGAGTTACACGCTGACGGAGTCGCGGGCACAGCTATCTATACTTATAATAAATCTGTAGAGAGGTCAATTCTGGACATGAAATATATTTCCAAAATAACTATCAGGGGGTGATTAGGGATCGATACTGATGCCAAAAATGCAATCTGTAAAATTTTTGTTTGTCTGTCTGTCTGTCTGTCTGTATAACCGTTATAGAAACAAAAACTACTCGACGGATTTTAACGAAACTTGGTACAATTATTTTTCATACTCCTGAGCTGGTTCTAGTATATTTTTCATCACGCTACCATCAATAGGAGCAGAGCAGTGAAGGGAAATATTGGGAAAACGGGAGAAGTTACTCCATATTTTTAAGCTTCCGTCGCGTGTGCAACCTTAATGGTTAAAGCTACACAGAAATTATTTCATGACGGAAATGTTCTCCTTAAAATTATATAAAAAATATCCCACGACAGCATTATATGTCTATCTTTTATGGTTGACTCACAATAACACGTGTAACTCCCGATAGCTTAGCAGTTCGAAGCTTTCTGATTATAATATTTGTCTACTCTTACGTTTATAACACTCTCAGTCACCCCTAATTGAAAAGTGAACATTATTAACTATTTCATAAATAAGAATCATATAAATCGTTATAGAAACACCAAAGTTATACATGAAATACGCTAATAATAAGCCATCGCGCGTGAATACTGAATCATGCTATAAGGATTATTTTTGAGAATCGGTCGCCGCGCTCGACGCGTCTAGCGGGCGAAGGTATAAAATTTCGTTCTATAGGTACTTAAGCCTCATGTGAACGTGATCTAAACAATATTACCAATACATTAACTTAATAACACACAAGTAGTTACACGCTGACGGAGTCGCGTGCACAGCTATTAACAATAATATTGTGAGGTTCCGTATTACGATATTTTTCAACAGTATTATCAATGAACCGTGAGGAAGGACATAGGCTACTTTTTTTTACGAAAAACGACGGAAACGCTGACGAAGTCGCGGGCAACAGCTATCTGTACTAATAATATAAGGCTGAAGAGTTTGTTTGTTTGTTTGAACGCGATAATCTCAGGAACTACTGGTTCGAATTGAAAAAATATTTTTTAATCAAATAGTCAATTTATAGAGAAAGGCTGTAGGCTATATATCATTACGCTAAGGCCAATAGGAGCGGAGCGCCAATGAAGAATGCTTCAAAATCGGGGTTAAATTTAACGTTAGCCCAAAGTAACTATTCCACGCGGACGAAGTCGCGGGCAAAAGCTAGTAATGTAATAAAATGGTTCCGATTCCGCAGCTACCTTTTTACCGTTCAGTTCTGACCATAGGAAACAGTATGCATTATTGGGTAGACCTGCTTCATAAATAGTTAGGTTAAATACGCACAGCTTCCGAGAATAATACAAAAGGCTCACTTTGCATTGTGGGATCTGAAGTACAGCCTGCAGATCAAACGAAACTGAAATAAAGTTAGGTTCGTTGTTAGCTCTCTCCTTGTCTTTTTCCTTCTCCTCATTACATTTATTTTTTCTCTGGATATGTTCTATATAAACTTTTTCTGATAAGGCCCTCTTCTCTCTTCGTCAGCATTTTCATAAATTGTACAAACTGTACATTGGTCTTTTTTCGTCACAGAAAGCTTAAGTTGTATTCCGTTGAAAATATTCTTCGATAAGTGAGCTCATTAGCTGCTTCTTGATTTTTTACTTAGCATATCTCTTTGTACAATGTGTACATTTTTCATTTATATTAAGATCTGCGCCCAAAATCTTTCTGTTTGTATCTTTTCTTGTATAGTGAGATTCCATTCATGGAAATGATTCTATGTGGCGACAAATCCCTTCCAAGATCTTTGGCTTAGTTTTATTTGCTGGCTCATGTTTTCCTCTATTATCAACAGCATTAAAAATACCAGTACTGCTGCGTTTTTTTACAGCGTCAGAGATGTCAGATGGTCGAATATTCAAAGAATTAGTAAAAAATTTTTGATAAACTTGCTTTTTTAAGTCATGCTTTGTAAAGTAGCATTTTTTATGTATATTCTTTGCTCACGTTTATTTTTCACAGCAAGTACTTACTTAGGACGCTCTACACACACATAAGAAAGAATGTAATTTTTTCTACCCACGAAATCAAGATTCCAGTAATGGTGACATATTTCGTTTCTAGCATTCTTGTCAAAGTAATCGGAACATTTAAACTTACATTCTGCACAGTTTATGCCCTTTGGAACCTTTGCTGGCCGACCCTTAGAGCGAGACTTGTATGAACCATCAGCACGCCTTTTTTTGCTACGTTTACTGCCCAACATTCAGGATTCGATTTTCTCCATCTTTTCAGCTGTTTAAGTTCTTTTCACATTTTATTTAAAACGTCCTCTATTAAAGAATTAGCAATATCAGCACTAATCTTGATAATCCAGGATATTCCAGGACTGCCAGCACTCTGATCACGGTTCACCACCACAATATAACCGTTCTTCTGCTACGAATTGGTCGCACAAAACGACGCGACCGTTCAAATGCAATTCCAGACAGCCACCGAACGACGCGTGTATGCTCTAACGCGCCTCGACAGCCAATGAATGTCCGATCTTGTCCATCGAAAGATCTAGACGCGAGCGATTTGGCGATCGAATTTTCTAGAGCGGTATAGTCTCTCTCCCTCACTCTCGAGCTAAAGGTTTTGTGCTAGGAGGGATGGCGGGAGGGAAAAATGTCAACCAATCAGCGATTATCGTTTTGCCAACAAAACGAATGAAAACGAAAAGGAATCGTATATCAGCGCAACCATTGTCGATACAAGAATTGCTACTTAATCTGGTCGTTTCATAGAGGGCCAGTTTAAGATTATACTGTAAAAGAAAATTTTCAAATTCCAATGTAATTTTGTTCCTTTTTAGTACATCAATATTGAAGTCTCCCGTTAAAATTATATTTTTATTTGTAAGTGAACAAATTTTTCTCAATATATCGTCCAGTTTTTCATAAAACACGTTATAATTAAATTTAGGTATAAGGTAAACACAGATAATAATAATACCATGAGAAATCAGCTCAATACCACAGCACTCGAAAACACCGGTCACTGATTGTTTAGCTACTTCCGTTAACTCTCTATAATGTAATCCTCTACGAACAAATATACAGGTTCCTCTTTTAATATTTCTCGAAAAGATGGCAGATAGACAATAATTAGGTAGATATAACAAGCTCTCATTACCTGTCTCAACGAAATGTTCTGTGATGAATATAACATCTATATCGATTCCTTTATTGAAAAGCTCTTCTAACTTGATTGTCAGTAAATCCGATTTGTTCATAAGGTAATTACTATAGAAAAAACTGAGATTTTACTTGCGATTGCACTTCAGTTATCAACTGTGACTGATTTTTCTGGGAACAATCAACTTCTGAGTGAGTGGCATTCATAGTGTTTAAGTTTAAAATAAGGTTTTGTAAGTCTTATTTGTTTGTCTTTGTTATTTAAACTCCCATATCGACGACTATAAGTTTCATAAGTGTATGGAAGGTTTAGATTAGAGTCCAGTATGAACGCATATTCATGCGTCTCCACATCCATGTAAATTAAGTTATTAAAAGTGTCAACACGGCTGTTAACCTTTTCACCGCCAAGCACTTCTATAGAAGTTCGGGATTTTCGTGCCACCAGCGCCACAACTTCTATAGAAGTTGTTCATTTTAACTATCTTCTATACTTATAATAAATCTGTAGAGAGGTCAATTCTGTACATGAAATATATTTCCAAAATAACTATCAGGGGGTGATTAAGGATCGATACTCATGCCAAAAATGCAATCAGTTAAATTTTTGTCTGTCTGTCTGTCTGTCTGTATAACCGTTATAGAAACAAAAACTACTCGACGGATTTTAACGAAACTTAGTACAATTATGTTTCATACTCCTGAGCGGGTTATAGTATACTTTTCATCACGCTACAATCAATAGGAGCAGAGCAGTGAAGGGAAATGTTGGGAAAACGGGAGAAGTTACTCCATTTTCTAAGTTTCCGTCGCGTGTGCAGCCTTAATGGTTAAAGCTACACAAATCATTTCATGACGGAAATGTTCTCCTTAAAATTATACACTTCTGGACACATCTATTGGCCCACCTTGTATTTTCAGTTTCGTTTGGTCCTAGCTAAAATTTTATATTAGGTCGAGCAAAAAGTTTTTATGCAGTTTTGAACCTGGCACATTCACAATTTCATTCAATAGTCTTTTTTTGAATTTCGAACACAGAATTTAAAGAAACAAAAGACAATTTGGAGCCTGTTTGTTGATATCAAACAATCGAATACTAGGAAAACTTGGTTTTATTGGTTTACTTGGATTTAATTCTTGAAAAAGTGATTGATATCTTTGCTTTTGCAACAAACATTACTTATTCTTAACATTAAGGTGAGGTTCTATCAATAATCTATGGATACTTCACCTGAAGTCGCCGCCCAAGCTGTGGCACTTATTCAGGCCGGACACAGCCAAAGAAACGTGAGTGCTCAACTTAATTTAAGTCGATCTGCGGTCCGAAATGTTTATCGGAGGTACCTAGAGACTGGCGGCTTTGTTCGTCGCCAAGGAAGGCCACGATCTCGGGTCACAACTGAAAGGCAGGATCGATTCATCGTGACGACCAGCTTGAGAAATCGTCACCTTACCTCCATTGAGATACAAAACCAACTTCGCGACTTCCACGGAGTATCTGTGAGCGCTCGAACTGTTCGGAGAAGGTTAAAAGAACGCGATATGGTACCACACAAGCCAGCTAATGGGCCCAAACTAAAGCGAGCCCACCGAACAGCGCGCCTTCATTTCGCACGCAGTCATTTAAATTGGACACAGCAAGATTGGAGCCGTGTACTCTTTTCTGATGAGTCTAAAATTGTGTTACATGGCAATGATGGAAGGAAGAAGGTCTACCGGCGTAAGGGAGAGCGTTTCGCACAATGCTGCTTTGAAGAGAGGGTTGTTTATGGCGGTGGCTCATGGACTGTCTGGGGCGGTATATCCGCGAGCGGCAAAACTCAACTTGAGGTTGTTACAGGACCACGGCTGCCAACATTAAATGCTGAAAGATACATTCGTGAGTGCTTAGAACCTCACGTGATACCATACGCGGACTATGTGGGCCCAAATTTCCTTTTTATGCATGATAATGCAAGAGCCCATGCGGCCGGCATCGTCAGGGAATATCTTCGGGATGTGAACATCACAGTTATGGACTGGCCAGCCAGAAGCCCAGACATGAACCCCATTGAGCACATGTGGGACGAGCTAAAAAGGCGTGTTAGGGCTCGTCAGCCAGTTGCCCAGACGATGCAGGAGTTGAAAACTGCCATAGAAGAGGAATGGGAGATGATCCCTCAAAATTTCATAGAGCGGTTGATAAACTCTATGCCTAATCGTATGAGAGCTGTGGTAGATGCCCATGGAGGCAACACGCGTTATTAAATTAAACCTTTATTTGATAAAACATGTTTTTTATTCAAAAATTAATTGCCTTTAACAAGGCGCATATCCGACTTGTTAGGCGTAGGTCCATGTCGTATGGTATTCTGAATTCAAATTTAAAACTATACGATCGAAAAAGATGGTAAAATGTATCAGGTTTAAAACTGCATCAACAGTTTTTGTTCAATCTAGCAATCATATTTCGGTAGGGGCCATCGAAACCTAAACTCTAAGGTGGGCCAATAGATGTGTCCAGAAGTGTATAAAAAATATCCCACGACAGCATATGTCTAACTTTTATGGTTGACTCACAATAACACGTGTAACTCCCGATAGCTTAGCAGTTCGAAGCTTTCTGATTATAATATTTCTCTACTCTTACGTTTATAACACTCTCAGTCACCCCTAATTGTAAAAGTTAACATTATTAACTATTCCATAAAAAAATTGGCCAAGTGCGAGTCAGACTCACCCATGAAGGGTTCCGTAGTTACTATAATATAATATGCAAATTTATTTGACAAAAAAAAAACCTTACAAATTTATTAAAACTAGCTTATTTACATTTTTTACAACTGCGCCAAATAAATTTGTTTTGAAAAAAAGACCTTACAAATTTCTTAAAACTGGCTTTTTTACATTTTTTACAACTGCGCCGAATAAATTTGTTTTTCATAGTGTTTGTATGAATTACAAAGTTATATTTGCGGTTTTAGAAAATATGCTGTATCTCAAAAACTGCTGAACTGATTTCGTTCAAACTAATTTTGGTTGAAAGTTTATATTAAGATCAACAGACATATATTTTTTTTAGATTTTTCACTTCATTATTATAGAAGTTAGAGGTTGTGTCCGCCACACACACATTTTACCACTTTGGAAGCTTATATCTTTTAAACGATTGACTTTATGGAAAAGTGGTTTTAGAAACCCCGATGTCGTTTTTAAAGAACTGTCTATAGATACCACACATGCATCGATTTCATGAAAAAAATATATTTTCAGGTTTAGTTCCATGTATGGGGAGTCCCCCTTTATTTTAAATATTTTTTAATTTTTTTCTCAAAATCGGAAAGCGGTTCACAGAATACATCTACCTATCAAGTTTCACATGTATAGTCCTAATAGTTTCGGAATAAAATTGCTGTGACAGACGGACGGACGGACAGACAGACAGACGGACAGACATGTCGAAACTATAAAGATTCCGTTTTTTGCCATTCGGCTACGAAACCGTAAAAAGAATCATATAAATCGGTATAGAAACACCAAAGTTATACATGAAATACGCTTATAATAATAAGCCATCGCGCGTGAATACTGAATCATGCTATAAGGATTATTTTTGAGAATCGGTCGCCGCGCTCGACGCGTCTCGCGGTCGAAGCGTTCTCTAGGTACTTAAGCCTCTTGTGAACGTGATCTAAACAATATTACCGATACATTAACTTACGCTGACGGAGTCGCGGGCACAGCTATAGGGGAGACTGGGTACGGTTGCAGCAGGGTACGGTTAAACCAACGCTTATAACTCGTAAACTATTAGCGGTGTGGTGAGGGGTATAAGGGGAGAGAGACGCGGCCGGCGAGTTCGGACATGAATCACAGTGACGCCTTGCACTTTGCGCGCTCTGTACGTTTCCAGGGGACCCTATTATATTTTTTCGACAAAAAGTAAGTATTTTCTATTGTTTTCTTTTTCAAATTACTTTGTTGATATTAGGATTTGCGTTTTGAGTGATTTTCTGTTTTATTGTTAGATTTTGAAGTTTCGAAAACCGTAATTCTGTTTTGTTTATGTTGTTTTGTTTCGACGCTATGTTTGTTTTATTAGCGGTTGAGGGGTATGGGTACGGATGAAGCAATTATTGTGGGTACAATTGAAACAATGATAACCGTTGCTTTTTTCGTTCTAGATGCCCAGACAACGTATCAAAAAAACTTCAAGCGGCGAGTCTGATATAATTTAGTACGAAAATGCGTATGAAGAAGTCAAAAAAGGGACTTCTTTACGAAAAGCTGCAGAGATGTACGGAGTTCACCATTCTTCTCTTCTGCGATACAAGAAAAAAAGAGATGCAGCGATCGAAGAAGGTAACCAGGCTGATGTTAGTATGGGGTATGTAGCCCACAACCGAGTATTTACCCCTGACCAGGAATTTATACTGTCAAAATATTTGATCCGCTGTGCGGATATTTACTTTGGTCTATCTGTCAAGGAAGTAAGAAAATTAGCATTCCAGCTCGCTGTCACATATAATTTAAACACACCTCCTACGTGGAACGAAAATCAGGTTGCCGGAGAAGAGTGGTTTCGCTCTTTTATGAGAAGAAATGTGGAATTGTCGGTGCGCACAGCTCAGGCAACCAGTCTCTCCAGGGCAACAAGTTTTAACAAGACCAACGTGGATGCTTTTTACAATAACTTGCAAGTTGTCCTTGACCGTGAGCACTTTGAACCACAAGACATCTACAATGTTGACGAGACGGGGGTTGATGGTGGGCGACATTGTTTACCACAATTGCGACGAATCTGATTAGGATCTATATTTTACTTAAAATAAAATTGTTAAGTTTAACAAATGTTTTTTTTTGTTTTTTTTTTTTAATTATAGACAGCAGCTGCTGTTCAGCTTGTTTTTGTTCCTATAGATAATATGAGATATGGAAATTTTATATTATCATTTAATTTATTGAGACTGATTGTTGATTTTTAAGTGTTTATTCGGGTTAGTTTGTTAGTTTAAACCGGAGCAGAAGAGCTCTTTTTATGTTCGAAACAATTATTAAGACTAATAGAAATGGTGCCATACTAGAATTTAACTATTTCTTGTTGATTATGAATAAAGAAACTGATTTTTATTACTTATTTCTTTATGTTTCAACTGACCCCCATCGCTGTTTCAACCGCCCCTGGTATGGGTACGGTTGAAACAGTGGCACAGTATTTTATTAAACTCTTCCTATCTAGTAAATATGGCAGTTGAGCCTCTAATTCTGAGATGCATTTGAAAACAAAAGTCTATTCTCTCATTTTATGTGTTTTGTTGTTTCTTATGTTTCAAAATGGCTTTGCTACGAGCGTTCAAAGCAAAATTGTTTCAGCTGTACCCAGTCTCCCCTATTGTATCATTACGCTAAGGCTAATAGGAGCGGAGCGCCAATGAAGAATGCTTCAAAATCGGGGTTAAATTTAACGTTAGCCCAAAGTAACTATTCCACGCGGACGAAGTCGCGGGCAAAAGCTAGTATTAAAATAAATTTACTGTGATGAAAAGTTTTGTTTCATTTTATTATTTAAAATAGCACTGTCTACTACCCTGTTTTTTATTTTTCTACACAAAATAAGCCCTAGTTTATCCTAAAATCAGCAAAAACAGAAACTCCGAATTTTGTTACTTTCCTCAGAACGACAATCACTTCATATCATGTTGGCCAGTGATGTGCCGTGAAAGGTTGATTTCACCATTGAAATATTTATAAATACAGAAAGTTACGAATATCGAAAACAATTTGAGGTCAATAAAATATGAACTTAGTTATCTACTTCATTACAAAGGACAGTAGATGAATTTCGACCTTCAGGTAGATGCCGATACGTAATTATAAAGTTGTTACCAATTCTTGTCGATAGTTATTTTCCCATCTCTACAAAACAATTGGTCGTCTATGCCTCTGTGCGCCACCGAGTGCCACGAACTACTATAGAAGTTGGTCAGTGACGTCATAGGCGTGCGGCTGTCAAGGTCACTTTGGCATAGTGCAGCACAAAATCGGATTCGCGCGCACGCATCTTTCTTTCTTTCACTTGATAACAAATAGAAAAATGAGTGAAGAACTTGATTCGGACGAACTTCTTAAGATTTTGCAAGGTGTGGAATCGGACTCGGAGTATTTTGTGGAGAACATTGAACCAAAAGATAATTCTGAGGTATGTCTAACTGGATGATAATAATAATGTTTATTTATCAAAGAGTAGGAATTCAATAAGTATGTAAAATGTTCGGTGAGCCCAGGATCTCCAGATGCACACACAGGAATAAACAAACATAGAAGAAAGAAAGACCATAGACCCCATCCCTGATCAGAATCGAATTCAACGTGCCCTCAGTGCCAATAACTTGATATGAAGTTAAAGAATGAGATCATGAATTAAATAGAGATGTACCCCATTCCTTATAGTTCTAATTGAGTTATGTATTAGTTTCTTTGATACTCATAATTTATACTATTTTTTCTTATTAAGGATACAGTGAAATAAAACAAATCTGTAAATATTTAATCAGTTTTTATTTATATTCGTAAAATCAACTTTAAATCTTAACTTTACGCGTACAAATCTTATTCATCGATATGACGATATCACCATCACTACTGTTTACTGTATATTTAGTTATACATTTATAGTTTGGCGCTCGGCGAGGCACTGCGTTTTGTGTACGTTGGCGGCGAAAAGGTTAAACATAATATTACCGTTATCCATATATTTAAAAGTCGTTAAACATAATTATAAAATTAGTGTGACTTAATGTTTGTAATTATTCACGAGTAAACTTAACTAGTTCTACATAATTATGGGTTCCCCTGAAATCCTCCTCGCCAATATAAATTATACAGTAGTCAGAATGTGTAAAATTTCGTACTTTTGTTATGCTTTAATCCACACATTAAAGTTACAGATAGGGATTTTTTCCCTCATTGTGTTCAGCCTACTAGATATTTCACCACTTAGAATATAAATTTTAGGTCTTTTTAGAGTCGACGAAGGTTTATTTTCAGTAATAACATTAAAAACTTGAGAGGTGTCAAGGGACACCCGGATGGAACGAAGTTCCTTTCGATTAATTAGTGAAGGAATTGTAAAAAAAACATGTGTACAATTCACACGTGGTAGAAGTGAAACCTTCAAAAATTTACGAAATTTCAAAGGTATACCGTTGCCCTCTCTCTCTCTTTACCTCAACTCCCCACGAGACGCCCCTCAACTCATGCCTCAACTCATCCCGCAACTCGACCCGCAACTCGACCCTCAACTCGACCCGCAACTCGACCCGCAACTCGAACCGCAACTCGACCCGCAACTTCCCCCTCAACTCCCCTAAAGAAGTTTTCACTTCAAAAGTTCAAGACGAATTGAGAACCTCCTTTCTTTTGAAGTCGGTAAAAAAGTGTCGTTACAACTTTTCGTATGAATTTTTAATAATTAATATTATTAATTAATTATTAATTTTTAATATAAAATTTAATAATGTTTAACATCCATGTTCGTTACTTTCATATATACTTTTTATTGACATATTTTTACGTTCATAATACCGAAATATTAACCATAATGATTTATAAAATAATAGTGCCCTTTAAAATATTTTTGTGTGACAATGGCGGATTGGCGGTGGCTAGCGGCTTCTACAAAGGCATAGATAATACGAATAGAAAAATAAAACGTTTCTTCCGTCGAAATAGGAGTTCATTTTTAGCTGCGAGGTGCCCTTTTCTATGAAAATATGGGACCGAAATAAGACCTTATTTTTATAAAATTAACCGTGTAATTCGATTGTGCATCGGATTCTCAGAATAATTTTAGCAAACTGCGTACTTACCTAGTTTTCAACGATTATGGTTAAGTATTATATATATGTCGGAGTTGGTTGTCAATTACAATTAGTTATTGTGGGTATTCATCATATTTTGTTAAGAGTTGATTTTCTTGTTATGAATTTAAGTGATCTTTCAGTATCAATTACTGTCTGATAAATCGAAACATAATTTATTAAGTACTTAGTGTACGCACTAATTGGTTTTTGGCAACTTATTTCGATAAGTGTGACTGATAGTTTTGATCAAAACAATGGATGACATGTTTCTTTAATTTAAACTTTGTGAAATCACCATTGTTTATTAACGATAATTACTCTTGGATTATTTGATTATTTTATAACGTAAGTCTCATAAGATTTAGTACGTTTTGTATCAAGTAAACACGTGACGCACTTCCTCGCGCCAATGGACAGAGTTGGAGGGATTTCAAAGTGCGGGTATCGTCTTATAAAAGACCATGCACTTGGTAAGCTCAGCAGTCTGTCTTCGGATCTGACTCAATACAGAGCTTCCCTGCTCCCGACAAAACTGTCGGTTTATTTGGTACAGCGCTGCTGTATATTTACAATAGCTGTATAACCCTGCTATTAGCAAGCGGATACACTTTGTAATTGGGTGGTTTGGCCACTATACGAACTGTGACCTTAAAAGGGTCTGTTCGCCTAACTATATTCTTTCTTTGTAATTTGCTTTATCTTTTACCTAGATTGTATGGACTTTAAAAGAGACGTTGACCTCTGAGTTTGTTTCAGTGTTTCTTCTCAGAGTAGTCAGTTAGGAAACACTGGCCTCATCTAGTTTGCAAAATAAACATCATTATTTCATTACTAGTAAACTCAGTAAATAAACATCTGTGTTTGCTTGTACCAGCGTATTTATTCCAATAAAATCGGGACTCCAAACCCTGATGCTATACCTCATCGGCACTCCTCCTCCACCTGATGATCCTACATCAGAAGTGGGATAGCGTGGGTCTCGAACACATTGCTGTTTCTACTGTACTAGCCCATGTCTCCAAATTTGATTCTCGTGCTCATCGACTAGCCTACTACCGAAGTTACAAACCTGGCATAAACTTCAACACGGTCCCACCTTTAGAGAAAGTCTCAGATTTTCTCCGACCAGCAAGATAGTCTTTCCAGCCACTGGGATAAGTCTTTCACACCCACTGGGATAGTCTTTCATACCCACTGGGATAGTCTTTCCAGCCACTGGGATAGTTCTTTCCAGCCACTGGGATAGTTCTTTCCAGCCACTGGGATAGTTCTTTCCACCCACTGGGATAGTTCTTTCATAGCACACTTATTTTGTTTCCGTTAATTGAGTTTTTGGTTCATAGTCCGTGATTTTATTTTAAGAGGGTACTTGAATGTAGGTCACGATTGTCAGATTGCTTTGCAAGTACTTCTCGCTAGTTGGTTTTGGTTAGCTGTACGTTTGTTATTGTCGGAATGTCGTAAGCTAGTGTCGCCTGTTTATTATGAAAATCAAAGTCTACGCTCTCGTTCTAGATCACGGCTATGTGATTCAGAACGTAGTTCTAACTGAGCACCGGAACATTCTACGGTAACCGATCGTAATGTTGACGCTGTCAGTTCGATTAAATAGGTATGCGGGTAGATCGAATCAACATTTTACATTTCAAGTTTTGATCCGAATTTACAATAATATCGATGATTGGTGTGCGGAGGTAGATCGTGCAAAATCCATTAATAACTGGAGTGATTATGAGTCTTTCGATTGTCTGAAAGGTGACGCTCGATCGTGGTTAAACGAGTGGGTATCTAGCGATCGTACGTGGAGTAATTTTAAGAGGGAATTTAGGCCGTTATAATTTGCGAATATATTGGCCGAAATGAATACGAACTCGGATAAGTATCCAACGTATGCGGATTACGCACCTCGTTCATTGCTTTGTTTACGTAGTGCGGGGACTTAGTGACGAATTGATTTCACTAATTATTATACGTGGTATTACTGATCCTAATATCAGAGTGGCTGCAAAAAATGTTAAATTGTTTCCGAATGATTTAATTGAATTTTTCTCGATTTACATTAAACCAGTTAGTTTTCCGATTAATAATACTAAAAGTAACTTAACTACGAATTCCTTGCCAAAGCAGGGTAGCAGTGAAACTTTTTTGTAAACGATCTAAAGTTGATTAGGATACGAGTAGTAACGTCTAGTACTTCGAATTCAAAGACTTTTTGTTCTGCATAGGTCCGAACCTTGTTCTTTTTGTAAGAAACTGGACCATAAAGTCAGCACTTGTTTTGCCAAACAAAGATCTGAATCGGCGAACAAGGACACAATTGGTTAATTGTCGTAATGTTTTAGTAACTTGTTGTAATGTTTTAGTAACTTGTTGTTGTAATGTTTTAGTAACTTCAAGAAATGTAGTGAGGCAGTAGTAGCGACCATTATTCAAAACGTGCAGGTAGACGTGTTAACAGATAGTGGTCTTCGTCTTTGTTAAAACATTTTTGCTGTTAGGTAGTCGAGTAAGTAGGAAGTACCTCTAATGTTACATTGCCTGTTTAGTTTCATGGTTTGAGTCTCGATGTTGATTTATTCGTGCTGTCGTGCTATTATACCTACATGAACATCTGATAATTATAGGTACGACATTTTTGAACACAGAATAGTTATCCGAATTTGGTAGTGAGATAATTGAAACTTGGATTTCAATTCCAATCATGACATTCTAGATATTGAAATCTAGTAAAACTGTAGATTGCGTATGTGTTCATTTTTGGCATTGAGATTGAGTATTTGGGGTGGATAATTAGTGGAAAGTCAGGTTAGACCGTGTTATGATAAGTTAAGGCTTTGATTGACTCAGTTCAAACGCAAAATGTGAAATAATAATCAGTCAGTTTGTGGAATTAGCTAGTTATTGTAGACGTTATAAAGCTGACTTCTTCATCATGTATTACTGCGTGTTTGGAACAACAGGCTACCCGACAGTTCACTGTAAATGTCTTACTTATTTTTTTATTTGTTACCAATAGATGTAGATTGTTCTGTTCCAGAGTGTTAACTTTCATAGTAATGACATCCGAGGAGGCAAATCAGATGGCAACTCCACTCACTCAAAGTCGGGTACAAGACGTCACTATCGAAAGTTCCAGTCCAAACAGAGAAACTCTTCGTGAGATGAATCGGCAGAGGATGTCTGAACGACTTCGTTCAAGTCAAGAGGACCAGGAAACCTATGTCAACCGAGGTTGCAAGGCGCCTCGTACCGTTCTAAATTATTTGCCTTTTGTTTTAGAAATCTGGCACAGTCGACAGGGAAGCTGGACTCCTGCATGCGAGAGCTATCATGTGGTGAAAGTACTCCCACGTGGTCGTTACGAGCTTCTGGCCGGCTCGCATGGGAAGTCGACACAATCAGCCCTGAGTATAACTAAAAATACCGAATACGATAAAGCCCGTTATGATAAGACTAAAGCTGTTTTGAAAAAGATCCAAGTAAATTAGACCCTAAATATAAAGGTCCTTGTAGATTTTTAGAAGTATTAGATGGTGATAGATACTTGTTGAAAGCTTTGAGTAAAAATAGATTTTACAAATATCCCCATGATCGTGTACGAAAAATGCCTGAATGTCCAGTTACTGTTAGTGATGATGTCAATACTGACACTGATGATGACTTATCTGCTACTGACATAGCATTTCTGAGTTGGCAAGTTGTCTATGATGACTCTTGTCTGGGCTTGGAGGTTGATCTTGACGCCTATGCGGGTTGTTCTATCTTGACGCCTATGCGGGTTGTTCTATTCGACTCCAAGTTATTTACTGAATCCCATGGTGTGATTTCAGTTGGAGGTTAATCTTGACGCCTATGCGGGTTGTTCTATCTTGACGCCTATGCGGGTTGTTCTATTTGACCTTATTCGTCGAATCCCATGGTGTGATTTCGGCTGGGAGACTATGTCTCTAGTAAAGCTATGTGTTGTCAGTAACAATTTAGTAATTTTGAATGTTGCGATGCAACTGCTGTTGATAATGATGATTTTATTTGACAAACTCAGGACTTTTCGTTTCACAATACTTTTGAAGGCTTTTGAATGGTTGCGATGCAACTGCTATTGATGATAATAATTTTATTTGATAAACACGGGATTTTTAGTTTCACCATACTTCTTGTTAAGGCTTTTGATTGTCAGAAAGGCCGATCGATATTCACATGAGATTTTCTTTTTCAGGATCACACGAGGTCGTGTAGAACGTCAGTTCTGGCCGTGTCGGAGTTGGTTGTCAATTACAATTAGTTATTGTGGGTATTCATCATATTTTGTTAAGAGTTGATTTTCTTGTTATGAATTTAAGTGATCTTTCAGTATCAATTACTGTCTGATAAATCGAAACATAATTTATTAAGTACTTAGTGTACGCACTAATTGGTTTTTGGCAACTTATTTCGATAAGTGTGACTGATAGTTTTGATCAAAACAATGGATGACATGTTTCTTTAATTTAAACTTTGTGAAATCACCATTGTTTATTAACGATAATTACTCTTGGATTATTTGATTATTTTATAACGTAAGTCTCATAAGATTTAGTACGTTTTGTATCAAGTAAACACGTGACGCACTTCCTCGCGCCAATGGACAGAGTTGGAGGGATTTCAAAGTGCGGGTATCGTCTTATAAAAGACCATGCACTTGGTAAGCTCAGCAGTCTGTCTTCGGATCTGACTCAATACAGAGCTTCCCTGCTCCCGACAAAACTGTCGGTTTATTTGGTACAGCGCTGCTGTATATTTACAATAGCTGTATAACCCTGCTATTAGCAAGCGGATACACTTTGTAATTGGGTGGTTTGGCCACTATACGAACTGTGACCTTAAAAGGGTCTGTTCGCCTAACTATATTCTTTCTTTGTAATTTGCTTTATCTTTTACCTAGATTGTATGGACTTTAAAAGAGACGTTGACCTCTGAGTTTGTTTCAGTGTTTCTTCTCAGAGTAGTCAGTTAGGAAACACTGGCCTCATCTAGTTTGCAAAATAAACATCATTATTTCATTACTAGTAAACTCAGTAAATAAACATCTGTGTTTGCTTGTACCAGCGTATTTATTCCAATAAAATCGGGACTCCAAACCCTGATGCTATACCTCATCGGCACTCCTCCTCCACCTGATGATCCTACATATAGACCTAATTCGCTTTTCGTATTAGTTTATGTTATATACAAAATTAGTAGGTATACGGTACAGACCCTCTGTACCTTATACCTACTAATTTTGTGTATACCTACTTTAAAAGTTATTGCAATTATATAAGTATGGTATCAACTAAGTTTTGAAAGATAGTGCATTTTTAGAACGGAACCCTTATAGTTTCGTCATGTCTGTCCGTCTGTCTGTCTGTCCGTCCGTATGTCACAGCCATTTTATTCCGAAACTCTTAGGACTATACATGTAAAACTTGGTAGGTAGATGTATTCTGTGAACCGCTTTCCGAATTTAAGAAAAAAATTAAATAAAAAATTAAAATTAAGGGGGCTCCCCATACATGGAACTAAAACTGAAATATTTTTTTTCATGAAACCTATGCGTGTGTGGTATTTATAGACAGGTCTTTAAAAATGACATTGAGGTTTCTAAGACCACTTTCTCATAAAGTTAATCGTTTAAAAGATATACGATTCCAAAGTGGTAAAATGAGCCCCCCCCCCCCCCCCCCCCCCCGCCCCCCTCTAACTTCTATAATAATGGAGTGAAAAATCTACAAAAAATATATATCTATAGATCTTAATGTAATCTTTCAACCAAGACTCGGTTTGAACGAGATCGAGTCAGCAGTTTTTGAGGTACAGCATATTTCCTAAAACCGCAAATATAACTTTGTAATTCATAGAAACACTATGAAAAACAAAGTTATTGGGCGTAGTTGTAAAAAAATGTAAATAAGCTAATTTTAAGAAATTTGTAAGATATTTTTTGTCACATTAATATACATATTATATTATATTATTATAGTTACTGCGGAACCCTTTATGGGCGAGTCTGACTCGCACTTGGCCATTTTTTTTCATTACCTATTAAGTACATAAAATATTAAGTAGGTACTTACAGTTTTATTCTTTGGAATTTCCTCTTGTATGCTATTTTCAAATTACGCTTCTTGCGTCTTTTTTTGTCACCCATTTTAATATTATAATAAGAATTTACGACAAGTAGTAATTATTATTTACAACGTTATACCTAATTACACACTAAAATAACCTAATATTTACACACACTATACATAAAACAAAGAAAAATCTAATTGGTTGGGCTATCGACAATAATTTTGTTTGCGGAGAAAAGTGTCACAGGTCCGTCCAGCACTGCGTCTCGTCCCGCACTGATTTACTGGGCGCCCGGAGGGGTGGATACGCGATTTGCGAGTAGCGATTACGTAAAAAAGTCCTTATAAATAATTAAGAAAGTTATTGGCAAAAATAAGCACATGGTCCCATCGGCATTACTTAATATAATATATTGGTGGCAATTAAAAGATCCTGTGATTGATAGTTTAGGAGAAAAATGGTAGTAAGTCACAAAAACAGAGGCCACTTTACGTATTTATTTATGATATTTCAAATATATTTTTATTTTTTCTGAAGCCACGAGGACACGCTTTACATTGTGTAGATTAATATATATTATTTTGAAAAAAAATCTTGTAAGGGTTACGGAAAAAAAAGGTTCTAATGAAGCCTGATTCACGAATATCCACACCCCTTAAAAAGTGTCGTTACAACTTTTCGTATGAATTTTTTCCGGCTAGCCCCCTTTCGTAACGCGCGATAAGGAACTTCGTTCCAATAACATTAGGTGATATTGTGGGGTTTTGAATGTTTTGAGTGCCACTTGTACTGGTTTCAATTTGAGGCTCGCAATGAACTCCTGTGATTTCTGAAGTTTGTGTATGTTTAGTCTTCGTGCGTGCGTGTAGTTTCAAATACATTCTTCTTTGGAGTTTGAAATTTCTGCTTAACTGGGCTATTGGCGAATTTTTTATACATTTCATTTTTCTTTAACAAGTCTTTATTTATTTGCTTCAAGTTGCTATTTTCCAAAGACAATACTTCTATTTCTTGATGTGCACTTTTAAGTTCAGATTTAAGATTTGCTATCTGATTTCTATACATGTTTATTTGCGTTTCATCCTCATCCTCTGACATTTCTGGCATACTGTTGGTAGTACAGTCCAATGTTTGAGAGATAACGTCACTACTATCATTATTTGGTTCCGATCTGGTGCGAGTGCGCCGGAACGTGATATTATCTACAACATTTTCTAAGAAATTCATACTAGTAGATTAGTTTAAATTTCAAAGTATCTCAAAAAGAATTAGTCCACAGTGTAGTATTTATCGACATAAAATATAAAAACAATTTTGATTGTTTAAATTATTGGTGTACAATAAAGAGTATTCTATCTATCTATCTAGCATTCTCAATAATTTATTTATTTGACACACACAAGATATTGAGAAAAGAGAGATACCCGTGGGCCCCAAACTAGGCACAGCCTGAATCTTGGTGGCCCAGGATGTAAATTTATCAGATTACAGTTCAGTGCGAACAGTGCAGTTTGACTTTTGACACAAAATGACAAATAAATGTGGAAAATAAATTTGGAGAAAAATAAATAACTACCTAAAAAAATAAAATAAACAAATACATTAATAAAAATTATTAAATTACAATGAAATTATAGTTCATATAAAAATTAAATTACGTTAAAGTTTCAATTAAATTACAAATTAGATTAGATTACAATAAAGTTACAATAAAATTTAATGTTAAATCCAAGTCGCATACCTACACAATTCCGGTCACAATTAATTAAGGTCAATAATTAGTACACACATAATTAGTAGTCAAATTTAGTAGTCAAGACATTAGTCACAAATTAGTAAGAACAAAAACAGAATTAATAATAAATAAAACAAAGTTGGGAAGGGTTGGTGTGAGACTGAGTAATGCTTTGTTGTGTGTGTGCATGTTGTGCAAAGGTAGGTGTCTTCGTGAGAGTGTTTTTGTTTGGATGCTGGTCAGCTCAACGGACATAAGACTTTTTCTATTTCGTCATACGATAGGTCCTGTAACCATCTCTTTATAGTTCTCTTGTCTTCGGTAAGATTTCCATAGATTCTTAGCGTAGATCTGTTTATCGTGTTAAAGACTCGAATCGGCAAGAACAGTGAAAACCTAGTGGCAAAAGCAGTTCTCACTCTTGGAAGCGGAAGTCTATCAGCTCCAACTCTACCTCTTTGGATGTATGTGAGCTTTCCTCCTAAGACTTTGACTAGCTTTAGGAGGGAGCATAGGATGAAAAGTTGAAACTGGTCTGTAGAATAGCGCCTCGGCTTACCCAGCCAGACCTTCAGAACAGCCAGTTGAGCACGTTCTAGTTCCAGCAGATAGGACTTGGCCGCGCTGCCCCAGACAACTACACAGTACTGCAAGAGCGGTTGGCACAAAGCTTGGTACACTGTTTTGCATACATCTTTTGGGGCACTGGCACGTAAGGATTTCATTACGTAAATGAATTTGCGTATTTCCTTTGAGAGAACAGATATATGGTCCTTGAAACACAAGTTTTGATCAACTATAACTCCCAAGTGTTTAATGGAATCGACTTTAGTTATAATATTGCAGTCACAGTTAAGGTGATTGCCTAGATAGACCATGTTATAGAGCACAAAAGTCTAGGTGGTCGCCAAGTCGTCGTAGTGATCACAATAAAAAATCCAAATCGTAAGGCAAACAAACTCCGGGGTCCAAGGCACAAAACAGTCGTCAGTACGAAACAATAATTTGTGAATACAGACATGCGTTGCGCACGGCTTAAGGTAGCGTACCTACTGGCCAGTCCTGTGAAACTCCGAACAAATCTTTTTTATATGGGATTTGTAACCTTCTTTAGCCAACATTCAGAAACAAACGTCAAAATCTGAGGATGACCAACATTAAATGATTAAACTACTAAAACTGTAGATTTGTTGTCTTGTCTGTGCCAAAGAGAATATAATATAAGAGACGGAACTTAGAACATTCAGTCTGTGAGAAATGGGGCGTGCAACTGTCAAAGTGGCGCTAGTAGCACACTTACCAATATCAAAGCAGTTTCTCTATGGAACAGTAATGAATTCCTAAATTAGAGACAGTTATTGAGAATTTTTCGATTAAAGAACATGTATTATGTTCTTTAATCGGAAAATTGTACAGAAATCAATTGAAATCAATGAAATGAAAATATAAAATATTACCACAGATAACCATAGATGATACAGATAACTATATAATATCTCACAATGTAACTAACACTGACAGTGACAAAGGTTCTTACGGTGGTGGCGCCATCTGCGATTAGCTTTCACTTGCACGCCCCATTGTTAACCTTCTTTAGCCAACCTCAAAAAAAAAACATAGCTACCAACATTAAAATTTCAACTAGCACTGTCTATGACAATCATGACCTTGACGGGAAGAACTGTCATTGATAGGGATGCGCAATGTATAGAGAACTCAATAAACTTATCGATATGTTTAAAATTTATCGATATCGATGAAATGCATTATATGCAATTAATTGGGTTCTATTTAAAACTAATTATTTTGAAAAAACTGTGTAAAACACTCATATTATTTCAGCATTTAATTATTGATATAGTTATATTACTAACGACCTATATCACTTTATTTATGATCTATTTTTAATTGGAATAAGGGTAGAACAGAAATAATAATTACAATAGCTCTTCATATGAATAAAAGGTGTATTCCTGTCTTCCCCGTCATAGTCACGGTATTTTTAGAAGACTAAAAACAAGGCATTGGAAAATAACAAATATTACTTATGTTATATGTATAAATTATAGTATAAAGCCGGGTATTCATTAGGCAACATTTGTTAATAAACACTGTTTCACTATGTATGATCATCTTTGAAAACAGTTTATCAACAGTTTATAAACAAAGGTGATGAAACATTGTTTCTTAAACATCTAAACATTTTGTTTATAAGCAAAAATCAACAGGTGTGGACATGTGTTGTGCGAGTTTATAAACATGGAAGTAGCAGGCTGCATTTCGTTTTTTCTAATTGCTCCATCAACTGCTTTTCCCTTGGTGTTAAATCTGTAGACAGGTTTTTAAATATGTATAAGCAAAATATTTGATGAAATTTGTAAATATTTCCCTGCATATGCAAACGCAAGGATCTTTTCTAAGTAAAATGAACAATAGAACACTATTTCGAGAATTTCTTGATTTTATGAGGCGGTGGGACAGACTGTCCGAGGCCAAGGCATACCAATTATGAAAAAAAAAATAAGAAATGCAAATAGTAATTAGTAAAGGAATAGCAAAAGTTTTTTTTTACATATAATTTGTTGAGAATGTAATATTAAAAGAATTTGGTGATTTTATTTAAAATATTTACCATTTTGGGCCAGCCCCTTGAGGATATGTCTCAATTGCTGGCTTGTGGATGGCACTGCTTCAGGCAAAAGATCTGAAATGATACATTTTAATTTGAAACTATTTTGGAAACCATCAGATATTCAAGGTTCACTATTTTTTTAATTTGAAATAGAAGTAGTATCCTAATTTTGACCTCTTTAATGAATTTGACAAATATTTTAAATGATAAGCTACGCCTAGGTGGAGGTCAGAAAACATCCCACATTCCTTGTATCCTCTCAGACCACTTCAACAGCTCACTGTGTATTTGTCTTGACTTAAATGCATTATGTCTGTCCCTCTCACAGAGACCTGTGCCCTGTCTCCCAGCATTGAGTACATTATAGGCTAATTACGATGATGATTATGAATAATTTACCATTTTGAGACAGCTCCTTAAGGATATGTCTGGATTGCTGGCTTGTGGATGGCACTGCTTCAGGCAAAAGATCTGAAATGATACATTATAATTTGAAACTAGTTTTGGCATCTATCAGATATTCAAGATCCACTAGTTTTTTTAAAATTTGAAATAGAAGTAGCATCTTAATTTTTAACTTTTAATTAATTTGACAAATATTTTAAATGATAAGCCTCGCCTGGGTGGTGGTCGGATATTATCCCACATTCATTATGATGATGATAAATGGTTATTAATATGTATATCTATAAGTAACTATTAATCCCTTTAAATGCCAAATATATTCACTTGTGTTTTTGGTTCAAAATCAGCCTTGAGACTAGTTTCAGCACTTTTTGATATACCACAGGTATTTCACACTTGAAAAATTCATTCTATACAGGATACTTAATCGTATTATATTTACCTCTTGACTCTGAATGCTGATACACATGTTGTGGAAATTCTGCCAATTGTCCGTCAGTGAGAGGTAAGGCCATCAAATTCAAAGACGGGATTGCATGTCTTTTCAGACGATTTCCCTTTTTGCTAAAATCCTTTTTTCCAAAGTAGTTTGCACATACATTTCGCTACTCATACAGTTTTTCTATTGGTAGATGCACCATTTCTTCATTACCAACTGCTTTTAGCCACTCTCGACAGCTGGAAGATACAAAATATTAAAAGTTATTATTAACTATGAATTTATTAAGTGTGATTTAAACTTGAATCAGTGATTTAAAAAACTCGACATGTTACATTTTCCCAGAAGTGAGTTAGCGCCAGTATCATATTTTATAAACATAGACCTATCTACCGACTGTTAAAGTATGAAATAATCACTCCATTCATAAATTAGTAGTTCATAGCATACAAAGAAATATCACTCACAAAACATTAATAATAAGATTAATAAAGTATTTATAGCAGTGTGAACTGTGAAATGTACGGTGAGTGATATTGTTGTGCTATGAATTATATGCTATTATTATATAATAGAACTAGCTTCTACCCGCGACTTCGTACGCGTAGGAAGGTTTTCCTGGGCAAATCCCGATCCTGTGGGAATTTCGGGATAAAAAGTAGCCTATGTGTTATTCCAGGATGTCAACTATCTACTTACCAAATTTCATTGAGATCCATTCAGTAGTTTTTGCGTGAAAGAGTAACAAACATCCATCCATCCTCACAAACTTTCGCATTTATAATAAGGATTAGTAGGATAGTCTGAAATAATCTTAACATGTGGAGTTTTTGAAGTCACCAATTCAGTTATGAAAACACCTAATTAAAATAAACACGATCAGTGCTACTAAATGGAATAGTTTCTTGGGATATGAAATTCTAGAATAATCACCAATCACACCATATTGTAAGTAGACAATGAAATGTCTCAGACTCTCTGAATATAGTATATAGAACCTAGTTTCTTGTAATCATGCTAAAAACATGGTATTTAGCAGTTCTGTAGATCAGAGATTACCCCCCCCCCCCCCTACAACCTCACGAACTTTACCTGTGTAAATAAAATAAGTGTAAATAAATTATTGTAAATATCCTATTGTGAATAGCATCATTCAAATTCTGTATATTCTGTACCCTCTGGCGATCAATCAAGATTACAAACTAAAATATATTGTAATCTTGATTGATCGCCAGAGGGTACAGAATATACAGAATTTGAATGATGCTATTCACAATAGGATATTTACAATAATTTATTTACACTTATTTTATTTACACAGGTAAAGTTCGTGAGGTTGTAGGGGGGGGGGGGGGGGGTAATCTCTGATCTACAGAACTAATTTCGATACTATAACTAATATCAATAGAAATCCACGTTACTTGTGAGTGTCATAGGCATATATTATCCCGAAACATAAATGTTTACCACCCAATGAAGCATGCATGGGTCAGCTAATTAGCAATATGGAAATTAACAACATACAGGTACTCACCGGTTTGGATCCAGTAGAAACTTGGAAAAAGCCACTTATTTCCAGTATGCCAGGCCTCCTTGATACCGCAAACTTCACATCTTCTGTGACCATTACCCATGATGGTTCAGAGTCACTGTCTCAATTATTATAGTAAAAACAAATACCTAAGTCTCGCAAGAGTCACTTACACTAAGAGACAATATCTCGATAAAACTATGTGGGGGTTAAACGGAGGAGGATGCTCGATTCAACGTTTAACATACAATCACGGAAATTATTCTGTTATGTTATATTCCGAAATCATAAAGAAAAAGGAAAAAACTTGAGAGGTGTCAAGGGACACCCGGATGGAACGAAGTTCCTTTCGATTAATTAGTGAAGGAATTGTAAAAAAAACATGTGTACAATTCACACGTGGTAGAAGTGAAACCTTCAAAAATTTACGAAATTTCAAAGGTATACCGTTGCCCTCTCTCTCTCTTTACCTCAACTCCCCACGAGACGCCCCTCAACTCATGCCTCAACTCATCCCGCAACTCGACCCGCAACTCGACCCGCAACTCGACCCGCAACTCGACCCGCAACTCGAACCGCAACTCGACCCGCAACTCCCCCCTCAACTCCCCTAAAGAAGTTTTCACTTCAAAAGTTCAAGACGAATTGAGAACCTCCTTTCTTTTGAAGTCGGTAAAAAAGTGTCGTTACAACTTTTCGTATGAATTTTTAATAATTAATATTATTAATTAATTATTAATTTTTAATATAAAATTTAATAATGTTTAACATCCATGTTCGTTACTTTCATATATACTTTTTATTGACATATTTTTACGTTCATAATACCGAAATATTAACCATAATGATTTATAAAATAATAGTGCCCTTTAAAATATTTTTGTGTGACAATGGCGGATTGGCGGTGGCTAGCGGCTTCTACAAAGGCATAGATAATACGAATAGAAAAATAAAACGTTTCTTCCGTCGAAATAGGAGTTCATTTTTAGCTGCGAGGTGCCCTTTTCTATGAAAATATGGGACCGAAATAAGACCTTATTTTTATAAAATTAACCGTGTAATTCGATTGTGCATCGGATTCTCAGAATAATTTTAGCAAACTGCGTACTTACATAGTTTTCAACGATTATGGTTAAGTATTATATATAGACCTAATTCGCTTTTCGTATTAGTTTAGCGAGGTGCCCTTTTCTATGAAAATATGGGACCGAAATAAGACCTTATTTTTATAAAATTAACCGTGTAATTCGATTGTGCATGGGATTCTCAGAATAATTTTAGCAAACTGCGTACTTACCTAGTTTTCAACGATTATGGTTAAGTATTATATATAGACCTAATTCGCTTTTCGTATTAGTTTATGTTATATACAAAATTAGTAGGTATACGGTACAGACCCTCTGTACCTTATACCTACTAATTTTGTGTATACCTACTTTAAAAGTTATTGCAATTATATAAGTATGGTATCAACTAAGTTTTGAAAGATAGTGCATTTTTAGGGTTCCGTAGCCGAATGGCGAAAACGGAACCCTTATAGTTTCGTCATGTCTGTCCGTCTGTCTGTCTGTCCGTCCGTATGTCACAGCCATTTTATTCCGAAACTCTTAGGACTATACATGTAAAACTTGGTAGGTAGATGTATTCTGTGAACCGCTTTCCGAATTTAAGAAAAAAATTAAATAAAAAATTAAAATTAAGGGGGCTCCCCATACATGGAACTAAAACTGAAATATTTTTTTTCATGAAACCTATGCGTGTGTGGTATTTATAGACAGGTCTTTAAAAATGACATTGAGGTTTCTAAGACCACTTTCTCATAAAGTTAATCGTTTAAAAGATATACGATTCCAAAGTGGTAAAATGTGCCCCCCCCCCCCCCCCGCCCCCCTCTAACTTCTATAATAATGGAGTGAAAAATCTACAAAAAATATATATCTATAGATCTTAATGTAATCTTTCAACCAAGACTCGGTTTGAACGAGATCGAGTCAGCAGTTTTTGAGGTACAGCATATTTCCTAAAACCGCAAATATAACTTTGTAATTCATAGAAACACTATGAAAAACAAAGTTATTGGGCGTAGTTGTAAAAAAATGTAAATAAGCTAATTTTAAGAAATTTGTAAGATATTTTTTGTCACATTAATATACATATTATATTATATTATTATAGTTACTGCGGAACCCTTTATGGGCGAGTCTGACTCGCACTTGGCCATTTTTTTTCATTACCTATCAAGTACATAAAATATTAAGTAGGTACTTACAGTTTTATTCTTTGGAATTTCCTCTTGTATGCTATTTTCAAATTACGCTTCTTGCGTCTTTTTTTGTCACCCATTTTAATATTATAATAAGAATTTACGACAAGTAGTAATTATTATTTACAACGTTATACCTAATTACACACTAAAATAACCTAATATTTACACACACTATACATAAAACAAAGAAAAATCTAATTGGTTGGGCTATCGACAATAATTTTGTTTGCGGAGAAAAGTGTCACAGGTCCGTCCAGCACTGCGTCTCGTCCCGCACTGATTTACTGGGCGCCCGGAGGGGTGGATACGCGATTTGCGAGTAGCGATTACGTAAAAAAGTCCTTATAAATAATTAAGAAAGTTATTGGCAAAAATAAGCACATGGTCCCATCGGCATTACTTAATATAATATATTGGTGGCAATTAAAAGATCCTGTGATTGATAGTTTAGGAGAAAAATGGTAGTAAGTCACAAAAACAGAGGCCACTTTACGTATTTATTTATGATATTTCAAATATATTTTTATTTTTTCTGAAGCCACGAGGACACGCTTTACATTGTGTAGATTAATATATATTATTTTGAAAAAAAATCTTGTAAGGGTTACGGAAAAAAAGGTTCTAATGAAGCCTGATTCACGAATATCCACACCCCTTAAAAAGTGTCGTTACAACTTTTCGTATGAATTTTTTCCGGCTAGCCCCCTTTCGTAACGCGCGATAAGGAACTTCGTTCCAAAAAATCACAACATAAACATGGACGCGTCGTCCATGTTTATGTTGTGATTTTTCTGTGCAGATGCATGCAGATTTGTTGTCTGTGCAGACATGTTTGTCTGCACAGACAACAAATCTACAGTTTTAGTGGTTTAATGTTGGTCACTTGGTTGGTCATCCTCAGATTTTGACGTTTGTTTCTGAATGTTGGCTAAAGAAGGTTACAAATCCCATATAAAAAAGATTTGTTCGGAGTTTCACAGGACTGGTCTGTGCAAACAAACATGTCCCCAGGGGTGGTCGACTTTTACTGTCGAATCAACGACAAACCTTCGTGGGCTATTCCAAGTGTGGCTAGAGTAAAAATAATAATTCGGGACCTAATTCTTGAGACTAAAAAATTACATTTATTTACGGTTTAGGTCTTTAATCATACCACTAATGTCACTGATGACTCCATCACTCCATAGATATCGGAATTCTATATCTATGGATGACTCTGATGTGCCGCTTAAGGCCAAGTAGTGATGTGCCAACTCGGAATAAACACAACTCGAGTTGAAATTCGCGTAACTCAAGTTAACTGGCTGAAATGAAACTGAGTAAATGATTTGTTTTCTTAACAATATTTAAAAAAAATGAACAGATTCAGCATAAATATGTATGGGGACCATTATAATTAAAGTAAGTAGAATTTAAATAAAAAGAAATGTGTTTTTTATGTATTTAGGATTATAGAAGAATGACCACTTTCCATACATTTCAAAACCTGACAATAAAAGTTTATGTATAGTTAGGTATTAATAAGGTATAGAAGAAATATTACCTTTAAGTTTAGAAAATATTGTCATGTAGTCATTTTTGCGATTAAAACGCTACGAAGTCCAAAAAATTATTAATGTTACTTTTTAGGTTAGGATTTGCTGTTAAGATTTAATGTGCTAGAACTAAATTATTAACTCTCGAATTGTAATCTAAAATAGAAATACTTGCTTAGCTATGGTCTAACTGTCTTTTTTATTTTGTGAATTCCTTCAAACTAACTTACGTCGCTGCTTACTCTCGATGATTGGCACATAAATCGAGTGTCGAGCATAATAATTTGTTTCTCCAGCACAAATAACTTATACTAGACATAGTAAAGAACAACGATAAATAGTTTGTATACCTCAAAAAAGTAGATACAACTTAGTACTTTTATTGTCAAAAGGGGTCACTTACCTATCTAAACAATACATTTCATTGGCTTTCGGTATGTAGTACATATGATTAACAAAAAGGGAAAAACAAATTATACACTAAGTTAAAGTGAAATGTTTTATTAATTTTCATCTAAATCTCTTATAACTCAGAAATTCAACTAGAGCAGAATTTTTTTTTTTATACCTAGCCCATCCAAGATACCACACTAATGTGTGTGATTACGTGAGCGCAACATCCAATGGTTCGTCAAAGGAAATTCAATATAAACTTCTTTTGTTTACAATTGATATAGGTAATAGTTTACTGCCAAGAATTAATTGTTCAAAACGAAACTTGAAATATCAATACAAAACTGTATTAGTTTTAATACATCTTTCGGTCAGTAGCTTGTGTGTTGTCATACATCATAAAGAAGCGCCAGGCTGATAGTTTTTTTAATTAGGATATGATAGATAGTTTTAGATTAAACATAATAAATATAAATACTTACGACTACTAGTGATATCCACTCGCTAAGTAGCGAAATAACTCTTGTGTTGAGTTCATGAACGAGATAACGCCGTAACGTATTTAAGCAGACGTTGCAGTTTATGCAAAGTATGCGTCAACTTTTTGTTGACGGTGGCATTATCAAGAAGACAGATTTATGGAAAGCAAAGGTATCAGATGAGGAAGATATCGAGATCCAGGGGGCAACAAATAAAACAGAGTCGTAAAAAGACTGCACAGTGCACCGATTTCAATCGGACATCTGACAAATGTCAAAAAAATCCGTTTCAATCATTAATGATACACTAAATGATTATTTAATTTAATTAATATTTTATTTTCAATGAATCCTCATTATATAGACTAATAAAGAAATACAAATTGATTAAATAAATCGTAAAATAATGTAAAAAACTCAGAAACAGAGGTGAATAAATTCCAGTTAAAATGCGTAAAATGAAACGTTATAGAAAAAAGTAATTGAGGTACGTTCAAAACATGGTATTATGTGTACCACAAACGTAAAATAAGCTTACAGCAAAAATTAAAAATATTTTTTTTCCTGCGTTTCTTTTCAAATTGTGATAAGCGTAATTGATACACAATCCAATTAACTGAATTTTAATATTTATTTCATTACTATACATCGTCAAGTGAAAAATGGTCATTATTCTTTTCGTAACATAAATAAAAGTAAGTATTTCTATTAATTAACAACAAAACTATATTTGTATGAATCTGAACACTGTTTGCACTTAGCATGCCCATTCACTGGCGATTCAAATACATCCCAAACAACAGATTTCCTTTTAGATCCCGGCATTTTTTCTATATAGTACCTAATAATTCGAAAAACTAACAACCGGTACTCCAAAATAACCTCAAATCTGCAACAATGCAATGCGACTAAATTGAGTTGCAGAGAATTCAACTCGAGTTGACTCGAGTTAAGCGCAACTCGAGTTAGTAACTCGAGATCGAGTTGACCATCACTAAGGCCAAGCAACATGGCGGAGTTGTTTGGTATTTGCCCCAACGTCCTATATTGTTGATTTTTGTTTTTAGTTTTGGTTTTATTTGTTTCGACTCAGTGCGATCCAATTATTTTGAGATAGTGACTCTAGTGTGTTCGAGATATTGCCTCAGTTTATGCGTTTTGAGACAGTAATTCTGTATGTGTTTTGAGATACCTATTTACTCTGATTTTGTTTTTTGAGAAAGTGACTCTGTTTCTCTACCTATTATTTATAAGTGTATGTGTAATAGTGAATCTAAAACGTGACTATCAGACTATGTCGTCGGTAATAAACGCGGAAAATCAACGGCGATGTTATCGTTCACCGGCTGAGGACTCACTGACTACTTTGTTTCGCTTTCCTAAACCCGGAAAAACTAACTCATTAAGCCCGATTTACACTTCAACAAGTACAGTAGCGAGTTAACTTGCGTCATTGGGAGTTAAGTTGTTAATGTACTACTACTTAACTCGCTTTTGCCGTTCAAACTACAATAACAACTTAACTCGCCGATGACGCAAGTTAACTCGCTACTGTACTTGTTGAAGTGTAAATCGGGCTTTACGGTATGTATTTATATAATTTATTATGAATTACCTATTGAATATTGTATGAATTGTACCAGGGCTTCGAACAAGTGATCAAATCAAAGAATGTCACAAACAAATGTACTGAACTACAGCTATGAAAACTTCCACATCTTTATTCCATACACAATTTTCCCATTTATGTGGTATGTGTGTTGTTGAATTAAAGTGGGATGGTTTTATAAGACCAAGACTCGGTGATTTTTAGAACCCAACATGTTAGTTTTTTTTTTCTCAGACTAAGACGACCCACTGACCCAGAATTGAGTTAGCACTATCATAGATCCTTACTTTATTATATCACACAAATATTAATGGATTAGAAAATACTTTTATGGCAAATACATAATTATAGTAGAGCAGTTTTTTATTGTTTAGATTGATTCTGGTTCACAATCAACCATGCTAGTCAGTTTTTTATATTGATTAAGTTAAAATTTGGTTTCAGCTGTGAATTGCCAGAATTCCAGCATAAACTTCATACACAACATAAAATGCTCTGCAATAGACACTTTCCATAGACATCATTTTAGTGATTACTGAAACTTCAAAGAAGCTTCACAGATTTGCAGTTCCAGATGACATTAAAGAGGTCATTAATGTTACTTGTTTAGCATACTTAGAACAAATAAAATCTTTTGAAATGTCACTTAAGTTTGTAGTAGTCTCATGTCATAATTGTTGCAGTATGGAAATAAAGGATATTAACCCCTCAAATCACGGAAGGCCGCCGGTGGCCACGCCTTAGATTAACAGAGTTTCCGTTGAATCACGCAAGGCCGCCGGCGGCCACGCTCACCCAGAGCTCTCTTAAATTTAAGTGTTTTAGAATCGACTTTTGTTCGGCAACTTTTATTCATAGACTAGTATTATATATTTGACGTCATTTGTCAACGTCCAAACAGATTCCCGCTTTCTCGGTAAAAAAAGAAACGTCAAACAAAACGGTGCAAATTTGTGGTTGGAGTAGGTGTGCGCTCCGTGATATTAATTAGTTTTTTGAGATAATTGTGTAGTTACAGTAAACAATCGGTGTGGATTCCTTTATTTGGGTAAGTATATCGCTATTTATAACTTCAGATTTTCAAATTTCATTTTAGAAACCATTGTTTTCGAGTCAGAAAATAGGGCCCCTCAACAGAACTTTTTCGAGTGTTTTTTGTACAACTGTAGTAAAAGTTGGTTAAGAGGGTGTCGAGCCTACGAGACGCGCGGAAAATAGGTATTTACTGCAGCGGGCTAGTCGTGTGCGTTGTCACACACACAATGACAAGTTCGCTCGAGGCCCGCTTGCCGTTGCACGACGAAGTTTGCTAACTTTGCATTTTTTAATTTTTTGTCGTTATGTTGAATAAACTTGAAAAACGAATATTAATTATTTAGATGGTTTTATTTATCACACTAATATTATAAAGGCGAAAGTTTGTGAATGAATGTGTCTGTTTGCATGTTTGTTACTTCTTTACGCTCAAACGGCTGGATGGATCTAAATGAAGCAAGTAGGTACGTAAATAAATCACAAAAATAAATTTAATAAATTATACCTATTATATAAAATTAACGTTTGTTTTTACTGTAGTAATACATTATCCGTTCCCTCACTATTCATCCTATTGCAATAAAACTTTGATTTTATATATTAAACTCCTCAGATTTTTTTTAAAAGAATACTAGCAATATGGGTACATTTCACATTACTAGCAATCTTGTTAACCCCTTCAACTAAGCTAAATATGCTTGTGTCTGGAGTGGGTTCACGTCAATAGTGTAATAGGTGGGGTTCGAACCTGCGACCTCTCGATCACAAGTCCGACACCTTATCCATTAGGCTATTAACGCTTCGAAACTGGGTAAGTAGCAAGTTAGGGTAGATGGGTATGCAGTACTTATTTGAATAATAAAACCAGTATGAAATAATAAAAAAATATAATTATGTAATGTCATAATAAAACCAGACTGAAATAAGTTTTGTTTATTAAAATTTCATTTAGTGCTCGTTTAAATTCTGATGTACTGTCATATTTTTAATAACATTCGGTACTTTATTATATATACGTGGGGCCATACCATAAAAACATTTTTTCATTAATGCTGTCTAGCGAACTTACTTCGCAGAAAATATAAGCGTAATTTATTTCATAACAATATATGTATCAAGTGTAACTTAATTTAAAAGAAAAAAAATAAATAAAAGAAATCTATAAATCTAATGTTATATTGCTTATTATAACATTTTACAAAAATAGGCTACGTGCGAGTCAGACTCGCCCATGAAGGGTTCCGTAGTAAATAATAGAATAAAATAGCTGTGACATACGGACGGACGGACAGACAGACAGACAGACAGACAGACGGACAGACATGACGAAACTATAAGGGTTCCGTTTTTTGCCATTCGGCAACTGAACTCTAAAAAACGAGTAATTACTTAAAATATATATTTTTAATTTTGGTACACTACACATATCACAGTATAGTAAGAAAAGAAAAAATGACAAAAAGATACTATAGTTTGTAAGAAATAAAAAGACAATAAAACTTATTTCGAATTTTGAAAATACAATCGTAGAAATATCAATGCATCCAAGGTTTGACTTCCAAGCCTGCTTCCTTTATTACCAACACAAGCAGCAGCTGAAAACGCTCGTTTAGGTTTTACACTGGTTGGAGGAATAGACAATAGATACTTATATGCTGTTTCTAAGTGATATCCACTAATTCCTCCATTTTCAAACAGGCTTATTTCACGTCTAATACTATATTTTGCCAACCCCGATTAATTTTGTATTTGTACTTCACGATCTGGGGATTTCATACTCTTATCAATTTCCAGCTATAACTTTTCCTTTAGTGTCAATTGGGGTTGGGATTGGGAGGTTTGTGGCCTTAACTCATCATCTGTTTGTGATCCTGATCTTCCTTCTTCTTCTTCCGTGTCATCTCGACTTTTAAGTTTTTTAACAATACACTTTATTTGCTTCCAAACTAAAGCCTGTGTAGAAACTGGAAATAAGTCATGCCATTCCAAATCCGATAATAACTGATTTTCATCATCTTTTCATGGATTTTGTAATTAATTCAACACACCAGTCAAATCATCACTTCGTCGTTGCTTCAAACGTTCCACTAAGGATGTTTTAATTTTTTTGGCAAGTGCTGACACTTGCTAAAAAAATTAAAACATCCTTAGAAAATGATTATGCTAGATAGCTGTTTTATAAGAAATTTCAAATCGGAATCAGCTGTGCATAAATTAGCATCTCGCCGACAGATTGCTTCTACTGTCAATTTAATTGGGGTCAGCACATCAACAATTTTATTTACCAATTCAAAATCAACTTCTTCCAAACGAATTGGATGATTGAGATCTATAAGAGCTTTTTGAATGAAGGTTTTTAAAAGATAAAATCGCTCCAGCATTGTTAAAAGATTATTCCACCTGATTTTACAGTCCAAAAGAAGTGACAGCTCTTTTCCATGTTCAATTTTCATTTATTTTTGAAGTACTGTTTCATTTTTCAATGGTGATCTTTTGAAATACACTCTACAACTTTGCGGATTTTCTTTATCAGCTCATTAATGTTTTCATCTTGTGTTAACTCTGGTATGTGTTATAGCGCAAGGTCATTTTGTGACATTATGATTAAGTCTGATTCTGGACTGTCTAAGTCTTCTAAATGTTCATCATCATGGATGTCGTCCATATGATCAACAGCCACAGGTGGTTCATTTATAGTATCATCTGAGGTAGAGCTGTCTTGCAAATAATTATGTTTTTCATAAAGCCAGTATCCAGGGAAATATCAAATATACTTAGACGCTCTTTCAATATACGAAGACAATTTTCAGCCATACTTTCATACTTCCATAAATAGGAACAAGTCCTAAATTCCAATTTTTTTTTTATATGAATGAACGTTGACAGCCATGTATGGTTTATTGGATGTTGAAGTCCACTTGTCGAAAGAAAGACTAAATCTTTCACCTGCACTTTTCAAATCTTTCAATTCTGCAGTTACTTGCTTTCTGATTTTTTCACTGTAATTCATGACACGTTTTTGAATGGTGACGGCTGACTTTGGTAAATCCGTGTATTTTGCAAAGACAAATTTTCCAAAAAAAAATCCAGCAGTGGCCCATTCATTAAATTTAGATTTATTACTCATTTGAATTTTTTTAACTGGACATGCCTTACTAAATTCGTGGCATAGTGAAGAAAATAATATCCTGTAATTTTCATTGGGGTCATGGGAGTCAAAATTGGCCATTGAAAGATTACTTAACATGTTATCATTAAAAACGTTAATTTCTTTTTAGTTAGTGGCCTAAACTTAATAGTCTTATTTAATTGCCGCTTTTTAACCAACTCAAAGGATACTAGTTGACCTGTATGGTCAGACCTAACTCCACTAATTTGAGATGAGTATTTTATGGCACAATTAGTATAAATATTATCTATGCATTGAGCTGATGTTGCTGTTATTCTTGTTGCTTCCTTGTATGTGCATTTTAAGTTAAAAGAACCAAACAATGAAGTAAGCTTGCAGTGTTCAGGTGAATTTACTAACAAATCAATATTTAGGTGACCACAAACGAAAACTACTTTATTATCTCTTATAAGCTTAGGTACTTAAAATTTCTCCCATTATCATTAAGAATGATGACAAGTTTGATGCTGGTGGTCTATAAACACTTAAGAAAGTTTGGCCTTCAACTTCTGTACATGCTACCTCACACAAGCAATCAACAGAGCAAGCGGTGATATATTTTTGTTCCTTATATCTAAGAGAATTACTACGTAATATTAAAGTACCACCTTCTACTGAGGACCTGTTGTATGCACTAGTAACAGAAAAATATTTATTTTAAACAACATTCTATCTGGTTTTAGCTAGGTTTCACCAAAACATAAGATATCTATATCATATTTATCTATTAACATTTCCTCATCTAATATTTTGCCGGAGAAACGATTTATATTCTGATGATATAGTAAAATTGTGTTATTATAACTCTCCTTTGTCACATCTAAGGGTTTAAACAATTACTTTCAGTATTATTAGATACCCTAGATAATACTGAATAGTCACTTAACCTAGGATCAGTTAAATTGTTAATAACCCAGTGTAAATTGTAAGCTAACAAAGTAGCCAATGAACTTTCGTCGTAAATTCTAAAATGAATGTCAGGATTGCAATCGGTATGCCCAAAAACCTATTACACGATGTTTGATGCAATATTTTGCAATCGACCACGTTTGCTGAGCAAGCGATATAATGCGGTCGCACTAAGTTCGCCGCGAGCTTAGTGTATTTCGAACAGCAACCGGGTGCACTCATTTTCATCATTTAGCGATAATTTTAGCCCTTACGTTACTTTGTTAATTATACTTAGCAATAAACCCTTGAAGGTTATCAGTGTATTTAACTTAGTAGACACACACGATATCAATATTGAATGTTGGAGAAAAAGTTGCATCCACCAAGGATGCAACTTTTTCTACAACATTCAATATGGATATCGTATGTGTTTTAAATTGGATTTCAAAATGAAAGCCAGATTTGCAATCACCACCCTCAAAAACCCATTACACGATACCCATATCGAATGTGTGAGAAAACGTTGCATCCGCCATCTTGGATTTTAAAATGAATGCCAGATTTGCAATCACCACCCCCAAAAACCCATTACACGGTACCCATATCAAATGTTTGAGAAAAAGTTGCATCCGCCATCTTGGATTTTAAAATGAATGCCAGATTTGCAATCACCACCCCCAAAAACCCATTACACGATACCCATATCGAATGTTTGAGAAAAAGATGCATCCGCCATCTTGGATTTTAAAATGAATGCCAGATTTGCAATCACCACCCCCAAAAACCCATTACACGATACCTATATCGAATGTTTGAGAAAAAGTTGCATCCGCCTTCTTGGATTTTAAAATGAATGCCAGATTTGCAATCACCACCCCCAAAAACCCATTACACGATACCCATATCGAATGTTTGAGAAAAAGTTGCATCCGCCATCTAGGATTTTAAAATGAATGTCAAATTTGCAATCACCACCCCCAAAAACCCATTACACGGTACCCATATCGAATTTGTGAGAAAAAGTTGCATACGCCATCTTGAATTTAAAAATAAATTCCAGATTTGCAATCACCACCCCCAAAAACCCATTACACGATACCCATATCGAATGTTTGAAAAAAGTCTTCATCATCACTTTCACTTCCTCAAATGGTGCTTTTCGGGAGCAACTGCACAAGGTACTATTAGAAATACCCAAAACTCTATAGGTGTGCCTATAATATTTAAAGAGTTCCCTCGCTTTCTCCAGGATCCCATCATCAGATCCTGATTTCATAACAATGGAACCAACTAGAAAGTATACCCTTTCAAACGAAAAAAAAATTCCAAATCGGTCCAGCCGTCTTCGAGTTTGAGGTTACATACATAAAATAAAGTTTAAGACGAACTGAGAACCTTCTCCTTTTTTTTGAAGTCGGTTAAAGAGCAATAATAACACCACAAAATAGAAATACGTACTTTTTATGAGAATGGCTTTTTTTTTTCGAAAATTTGCGCCAGCTTTCTTCTAATAATATTTTTTTTTTACATTTTCCCATAATAAAACAAATATTGAACAAAAAATGTTAAAGAAATATATATTGAACAATAAAAAGTAATTGTTGGGTATGCATAATAAATCGTACTCAAAAAAACAAAAAATATGACTTATGTTATTCAACGGATTGCTGCAATACATACGTACACAATAGATCGCGAATTATCGTTACCGTCGAAACGCTCCACGATGAGACGTGACCCCTCTCTGAGCTCCCGTGGACGACTGAATTTTCGACCGGTGTACGTTGCGTATGGTTCAAAATAGCGCGCAAATTAGAAGAAAAAATTAAAATTAAAACAACCAAGCGACATTTTTGAAATGTTAAAGCTGTAAATGATAGTATGATAATTAGAGAATAATATGAATTGAAGTTTATGAAAAAATTCAACAGTTTACTATCAAAATTCAGCGACGCACGAGCATGTTTTGTAAGGATTTTTGTCCAACTTTATGTATTTTTGTTTAATAAACTATAAAATATTTTTAAATTCTGCCAACTATGTTTGCTAACACATTTATTCTAGTATTCATTACATATTTTTTTATGGTAATTAAAGTACTATTATAGGTTATATTCCTTTAGTTGTGAAGACCGTTTTGAGTTATTTTACTCGGCGCAGGCTTAAAACGAGCTACGAAAATATTATTACAGTTATTACTTCAATGAATATTAGCATCTTTTTAGTATAAAAACAAAGATTTCGTCAAAACAAAAAACCTAAACCTAACCTAAATTTCAAAGGAACAGTTGACAAACTACGGCGCTCCCAACGGTGTAATTATTTTATATGACTTTGAGCTTTATAGCCAAGGTAATATGGTTTATCATGGGATTGTACATTTTGTGTTTGCTGAGAAACTTGATGGTTAGGGTAAAATCGATAGTGATGTGGTAGAGTATTTTTGGTATCGACTTTTATCGACATTGGTTTCATGTAGGAAATGGACCGTGGTGTTTTTAATTATATTGAATATTTACTTGTATACACGTAAAATACACGAGACGTGATGCGTGTTCTTGATATTTTTGTATTTTAGCGGCTGGACCGATTATGATAATTTTTTTTGTGTATTTGTGTGGGTCCATGAATGATTTAGATTGACAATTGGACCCGTTAGGTGGCGCTGCAGTCAGGTTATTCTTTTGTAAGTGTATTTGTCACTGTACTCCTCCAAAACGGCTGAATCGATTTTGATGATTTTTTTTGTATGTGTTAAAATGAGTGTCCATGGGCTTAGATTAACAATTGGACGCTGGTGGTGCTGCAATCAGAATAAAATCTGATGGGTATGCTATCACAAATAAATAAAAAACTATAAAATAAAAAGATAATTTTATATTTTAATTTATTTTATTTTGTTTATATTTATTATTGTATTTATATTATATTTTAATAATCAAATTTAGTTTTTTTTTTTACGTTTTTGTTTTTGTGATTCTAATGAGAATCTAGTGATACTGATACGTTTTTTTTATTGTATAGGTATTGTCGTGTATCGTTGTCGAAGCAATGTGGAGCGGATGGAACGAGGAGCCCGTCAATTTTTTGGCAGAGCTGTATGGGGAGGACGAAGTTGACATGGAGAGCGATGACGAGGTAATTTTCTATTATATTGTAATATTAAACTGATATTGCACAATATTTCATATTATTGCCTTTTTATTTTTAGGACTGAGTAAATCATTTGCGGTCTCCCACAAATTTTTCTAAAGGTAATAACGTTAATTTACCTACAGGTGCTGGTATTTATGAAATTATTACAGGTCATTAACCTACAGGTGCTGGTGTTTATAAAATGAATGCACGTCATTTACCTACAGGTTCTGGTGTTTTGTAATGAAGGCAGATGTACTTTTCATGATACCCGATATCTAGATATTTTATGTGTGCGTTGGGTATTGGTTTTGCACAGTTTGCTTTCTGCACTTTTTAATATCGTATTTTATTTCCCTACTAAGGTTACCAGATATCTTGATATTTTGTGTGTGGGATTGGTTTTGCACCGTTTGCTATCTACTCTTTTCAAAAACGTATTGTCTTTCCCTACTAACTAAAGTTATTTATTTCTAAGGTACTTCCGGCGTCGCCCTCTCCTCCGTCGCCCCGCTATTCGGAATCACCCAGTCCTCCTCCGTACTCCCCACTCACGTCTCCGGAGCGCCGCGTCCGTGATAGGTCACGGTCCCCTATAAACAATCAGCAGCAATATGGCTCGTAAGTATTATAATACCTGTTTTCGTCCTATACTGAACATTTAACTCTAAACTCTTATGCTCAAAATAGAGTCATTAGACAGACAGAGTAATAGAGACATCTAGAAGGATTTCACTAATAACGGCGTCATTTTTTATCTTCGTTCCACAGATTTGTCAAACAACTAGCATAGGAAATAATGAAATAATGATGTTTATTTTGCAAATGGGTTATAAAAAACTTGAAAGGTGTCAAGGGACACTCGGATGGAACGAAGTTCCTTTCGTTTAATTAGTGAAGGAATTGTAAAAAAAAACATGTGTGCAATTCACACGTGGTAGAAGTGAAACCTTCAAAAATTTACGAAATTTCAAAGGTTTACCATTGCCCTCTCTCTCTCTTTACCTCAACTCCCCACGAGACGCCCCTCAACTCATCCCGCAACTCGACCCGCAACTCGACCCGCAACTCGACCCGCAACTCGACCCGCAACTCGACCCGCAACTCGACCCGCAATTTGACCCGCAACTCGACCCGCAACTCGACCCACAACTCGACCCGCAACTCGACCAGCAACTCCCCCCTCAACTCCCACCTCAACTCCCCTAAAGAAGTTTTCACTTCAAAAGTTCAAGACGAATTGAGAACCTCCTTTCTTTTGAAGTCGGTAAAAGTGTCGTTACAACTTTTCGTATGAATTTTTCCGTCTAGCCCCCTTTCGTAACGCGTAATTCGCTTTTCGTATTAGTTTATGTTATATACAAAATTAGTAGGTATACGGTACAGACCCTCTGTACCGTATACCTACTAATTTTGTGTATACCTACTTTAAAAGTTATTGCAATTATATAAGTATGGTATCAACTAAGTTTTGAAAGATAGTGCATTTTTAGGGTTCCGTAGCCGAATGGCAAAAACGGAACCCTTATAGTTTCGTCATGTCTGTCCGTCCGTATGTCACAGCCATTTTACTCCGAAACTCTTAAGACTATGAAAAATGAAAAAATGAAAATGAAAATGAAAAATATTTATTATTTATACCAAGAACTTCATGTACAATGTTTGTGTTCACTATACATGTAAAACTTGGTAGGTAGATGTATTCTGTGAACCGCTTTCCGAATTTAAGAAAAAAATTAAATAAAAAATTAAAATTAAGGGGGCTCCCCATACATGGAACTAAAACTGAAATATTTTTTTTTTCATGAAACCTATGCGTGTGTGGTATTTATAGACAGGTCTTTAAAAATGGCATTGAGGTTTCTAAGACCACTTTCTCATTAAGTTAATCGTTTAAAAGATATACAATTCCAAAGTGGTAAAATGTGCCCCCCCCCCCCCTCTAACTTCTATAATAATGGAGTGAAAAATCTACAAAAAGATATGTCTATAGATCTTAATGTAATCTTTCATCCAAGACTCGGTTTGAACGAGATCGAGTCAGCAGTTTTTGAGATACAGCATATTTTCTAAAACCGCAAATATAACTTTGTAATTCATAGAAACACTATGAAAAACAAAGTTATTGGGCGTAGTTGTAAAAAAATGTACATAGGCTAGTTTTAAGAAATTTGTAAGATTTTTTTTGTCACATTAATATACATATTATATTATATTATTATAGTTACTGCGGAACCCTTCATGGGCGAGTCTGACTCGCACTTGGCCTTTTTTTTTCATTACCTAACAAGTACATAAAATATTAAGTAGGTACAGTCGGCCAAGAAAGTGGTGTACCACCCTAAGGTTGAATATCGCTTGCAGATTCATAGGTGATAAAGATTAGTTTCGCTTGCAGATCGATCTGACAACTTCTATTGCTGTCTTTATCTGATTATTGATAACGACTATTGCTGTTTGTAACGTGACAGCTGTTCTTAGTTTGAACTTGATGGAACCAATGACGTCGTAAAATCAACGGCGGGGGGCTGTAGATTTTGATGACAAAATTGTATCTACAAATTCAGAATTGTAATCAACAAGTTACATAAAATTGTAAAGGCACAAGGCGAGTCCACAAACCTACAATTTCTGTAAACTTGTAATTACAATATCAATAAAAAACAAGCTAAAAATAGATTTATCCTTTTATTAAATTTCTACAATCAATTTTAAAATACTTATAACAAACAAAAACATAGCATATATAGTAATATTTAGAAGATATTGAAAATTTTTAAAAATTAGAAACGGGTGTAACCGCCGTTGGCCTCTATAACCTCTAAAAGACGAGACCTCATTGAACCAACAAGCCGTGAGCAAATATCGGTTCCCCGCATTTCCTCCCAGATATAATTACAGTGACTAATAAGAGCTTGTTTGGTTCTTTCATTTTGATGCGACCATCGTTGGACCATAAGGCCCCAAAGATTTTCTATCGGGTTGAGGTCCGGCGATCTTGAGGGCCACTGAATTACCCTTACGTCAGTGTGTGAACGAAACCAGGCTCTTACGATCCTCGCATTATGAATTGAACAATTATCTTGAACAAAATCAAATTGTGGCACTTCGTTCTCCGGGTAAACATTACGGACTGTCGGTAGCATTGCATTCTGAAGCACGTCGATATAATTTACAGCCGTCGCTCGAGGAGGTAGAGAACACAATTCTCCTACACCATCCGTACTCATCCAGCCCCAAATATTTACGGAAATTCGACCTGATTCTCTATTTGAGATTACATGATCATCTTTATACCGTGTTGAATTATATCGCCAAAGGTGAAGACGTCCATGCTGACTGGATTTAAACGTTTTTTCATCACAAAACACTGTATTAGACCAATCAAACTCTAAGTGCTCTCTGGCGAAGTTCAGACGAGCAAGTCTGTGAGCATCCGTCAAATATATTTTCTTGGCGTAATGCCTGTGGTGCAACCCCATGTAATGTAGATGATTCCTTATTGTTTGGGCACTCACATCGAACATCTCCGCAAAATGTTTTGTGGGCTTAAAACCATTGATTTCATATTCCCGTCTCATGAATTCCTTATCGTTATTGGAGAGTGCAGGCCGGCGACCACTTCTTCTGTGATCCAACTAACTTCCCTCCTCTCCTTCACGACGAATCCAAAAGCGGACAGAACGCCTCGATATATTCAAATTCCGGGATATCGCACTGATACTGCTTCCCTCATTAAATTGGGCAATTATTTGTGCTCTTTCGGCAATGGTCAAGTTGGCAGGCATTGAGATGATTTTATATGCAGTTGATTGAAAAATAACACGGAAAATATATCGATTTTTTGCATATATTTGACAAAATGTCAATTGTCAGTTTTCTTTTTCAAATGGAATTCGGTTGTCTAAATAGTTTTTATTACTTTTGTTTGGAAACATTTCAATTGCTTTGTAGAAACTAATGTCCTTTTCATTTATACTAAAGGTTAAAATGTCATGTACTTATATGTGACATATGACGTATGAATACTAAATACATAGGTTTACGTCATGATAATGTTGTCTCTTTCAGTAATATCTTTTTATAACGAACCTTGTTGTAATTTTCGATGACCGGGAAACTAAATCAAAACTGGTACACCACTTTCTTGGCCGACCGTACTTACAGTTTTATTCTTTGGAATTTCCTCTTGTATGCTATTTTCAAATTACGCTTCTTGCGTCTTTTTTTGTCACCCATTTTAATATTATAATAAGAACTAGTATTTGCGTGTTGTGCGAGGTGCAAGCACCTCGCGTGCTTGTAAAGAAAAAAAAAAAGGGGGGTGAGATGGGGGGGGTTTAGTATTTGCGTGTTGCACGAGGTGCAAGCACCTCGCGTGCTTGTGAAAAAAAAATGGGGTGAGGGGGTGATGGGGGGAGATGGGGGGGGTTCAGTATTTGCGTGTTGCGCGAGGTGCAAGCACCTCGCGTGCTTGTGAAAAAAACAAAAAAAACAAAAAGTGGGGGGGAGATGGGGGGGGGGTTAGTATTTGCGTGTTGCGCGAGGTGCAAGCACCTCGCGTGCTTGTGAAAAAAAAAAGGGGGGTGGTGATGGGGGGGTTTAGTATTTGCGTGTTGCGCGAGGTGCAAGCACCGAGCGTGCTTGTGACAAAAAAAAATTGGGGGGCGGGGGTTGCACAATTATTAAGACTAAAGCATTGCCCCTCTAAATGAATCTGAAAAAAAAAAAATTCCAAGTCTCTTAATTTCCGAGATCCACCTAAAGGGGGTGAAAGGGGGGGCGGGGGGGGGCGACTGAAAAATGGTTTTTACTTTACCGAGCCTCCTCTATACGAATCCGTAAAAAAAAAATACAGGTCTCGTAGTTTCCGAGATACGATAGGGAGGGATGAGAAGGGGGGGGAAAAGGGGAGGTTTGGCACTTTTCCCGTAGGTTTGAGAGTTACTTGTTTACGAATCTGTCAAAATATACCCACCTCCCCATCCACCATCTGGGAGAACAATTATGTCAATGAGTGAGTGAGTCAGTGAGTGAGTGGTAATTTAGCTTTATATAGTATAACTAGTATTTGCGTGTTGCGCGAGGTGCAAGCACCTCGCGTGCTTGTGAAAAAAGAAAAAAAGGGGGGGGGGAGATGGGGGGGTTTAGTATTTGCGTGTTGCGCGAGGTGCAAGCACCTCGCGTGCTTGTGAAAAAAAAAAAGGGGGGAGGGTGGTGACGGGGGGAGATGGGGGGGTTTAGTATTTGCGTGTTGCGCGAGGTGCAAGCACCTCGCGTGCTTTCTTTAAAAAAAAAAGGGGGGGGTGATGGGGGGGGGATAGGGGGTGTTGCACAATTATTTCGACTAAAGCATTGCCCCTCTAAATGAATCTGAAAAAAAAATGTTCCAAGTCTCTTAGTTTCCGAGATCCGCCTGAAGGGGGTGAGAAGGGGGGCAAGGGGGGCGATTTTGAAAAATGGTTTTTACTTTACCGAGCCTCCTCTATACGAATCCGTAAAAAAAGAAAAATACGGGTGTCGTAGTTTCCGAGATACGATAGGGAGGGGGGTGAAAAGGGGAGGTTTGGCACTTTTCCCGTAGGTTTGAGAGTTACTTGTTTACGAATCTGTCATCTGGTGATATCCACCATCTGGGAGAACAATTATGTGAGTGAGTGAGTGAGTGAGTCAGTGGTAATTTAGCTTTATATAGTATAATAATTTACGACAAGTAGTAATTATTATTTACAACGTTATACCTAATAACACACTAAAATACCTAATATTTACACACACTATACATAAAACAAAGAAAAGTCTAATTGGTTGGGCTATCGACAATAATTTTGTTTGCGGAGAAAAGTGTCACAGGTCCGTCCAGCACTGCGTCTCATCCCGCACTGATTTACTGGGCGCCCGGAGGGGTGGATACGCGATTTGCGAGTAGCGATTACGTAAAAAAATTATTATAAATAATTAAGAAAGTTATTGGCAAAAATAAGCACATGGTCCCATCGGCATTACTTGATATAATATATTGGTGGCAATTAAAAGATCCTGTGATTGATAGTTTAGGAGAAAAATGGTAGTAAGTTACAAAAACAGAGGCCACTTTGCGTATTTATTTATGATATTTCAAATATATTTTTATTTTTTCTGAAGCCAAGAGGACACGCTTTACATTGTGTAGATTAATATATATAATTTTGAAAAAAAAATCTTGTAGGGTAACGGAAAAAAAAGGTTCTAATGTATCCTAAATGAAGCCTGATTCACGAATATCCACACCTTAAAAAGTGTCGTTACAACTTTTCGTATGATTTTTTTCCGGCTAGCCCCCTTTCGTAACGCGCGATAAGGAACTTCGTTCCAATAACACTTTTACACGTCATTTTTTTTTCGTAAATGTAAACTAGATGAGGCTAGGCCATAGGGTAATCAGTTGTCATTGTTGGCTAGATGAAAGTTAGATGAATTGAGTGTTCGGTACAATTCATATACATTAAGGATCCTACTACTTCATGTTGACAATTTTGTTTTGAGGAACGCTGGTGCTGCCCCGCTCGAGCCGAGCCTATTTGTTCAGAAATCAGTGAAGTTCTAACTCGCTTGCAATTTCAGAACGCCATATTCGGACATCATCATCGGGGTCTTCGTTGAGGACTTAAACGGCCTCGACAGTCCTGGCGTGCCGTTCGAGAACCCTGGCGTGCCACACGAAGACCCCGACGTGCTGCTCGACGACGAAGGGGATTTATTTATGACTCCGGATGCCCACGCCCTTTATGAATGTTCTGAGCGTATGGAGAGTGTCACAGGCGACAGTGTAACAGATGACCGGAATGAAAGCGGTGTAGTAGATGACAGGGGTGTAGTAGAGGATCAGCATAATAGAGATGTGCGTGCCAGAAGTGTTAGGGGTAGAGTGCAGGGTGGACGTAGAGGGAATGTAAGTGGGCGTGGGCGCCGGGGTCGTGGGGTTGGGGGTGGACATCGTCGCAGGGGAGCTGCAAGGACGTGGGAAGTCGGTCATGCATTGGAGGAGATATGGATGACCGATGACGATGTCCCCCTCGAATTGCGCGAAATGGCGATGGATGTTGTGAGGAGACGACAGACGAGTACACATGCGAACGCAAATGTGAACAGAAGCACCCGAGAAAGAAGAAACAGGTTAGATGAAGATAATGATAGCGTGAGCGAAAATGAAGACGAGTTTGAGGACGCCAATGGAAGGGGTAATTCTCTCCTGGAAGAAGTTCTTCCTCACTTTGAATGGTCTCCAATGGAGACATTTCAAGGTAAGGAAGAAACTTTTAGACCAGAACGTACCGGGTCGGTTGAATCTTACTCATCTCCGTACGATGCTTTTCGCTCTTATTGGGATGAAAGCATTATACAGGTGATAGTGGAGGAAACTAACCAGTACGCTACCAAAATTACATCACCTAACTTCCAGGCTGATTGGTATCCCACCAACTCTCACGAGATTTTGTGCCTATTTGCATTTTGGATGATGCTGGCTATAATAAGGATGCCAACTATTGTTAGTTGTTTTTCCACCAATCCCTTATTAAACGTAATAACATAGATGTGAAAATGAAAGAGTGCGAGGAGATTGTGTCAAAGAAATTCAAGGGGTCTTTATTAGATAGTCTGTTTTAAACGTGTGAGTGTAAGCTTGTGTGAGGACGTAACAATAAATGTTTTTAAGATCTTATAGACAACGTTTTCCGTGTCTTATTCCTGTGATCCCACTTTTGGTAGACTACAGAATCTCCATCGAATTCTCGATGTTCTCATTTTGTTCTGTAGTATGAATTGAAAGTAACATAAATATTTACAAAATTTATCGCTCTCGCTATGGAAAATATTTCCAGTTCTAAATATTATATATCTTCTCCGAAAATGTTCGTTGAAGTAGTGCTAAAAAACTAGTCATAATATAGGAAAAGAATAATCGGATATCTATCAAAGCTAAAATCATTACTATATTAGAATAAATATTATATTTTAAAATAAGTAAATGAATTTATTACAATGGATATCCAATGTGACCTCAATTCTGTAAATATTTACTTTGATGCATGCATCCGAAAGGCATATTATATACATATAATATTTTGTCTTTACCTATGAAATTGCTGTTTTGGCATACTGGCCATTTCAAATCAAATTCTTTTTGGCTAAGGATTCTAATATCAAATTAATTTTATATTAAAAACATGGAGTTGTTTTTAAAAATTAGTCATTTGTTTAATGATATATAAGCGTTCTATTTTCATCGCAATCGAAAATTTTTCTTCATCATGGATACGTTAAAAATCGAGCAAATGGAATATGAGTACCGTTGTGGCACCGAAGCGGCACGTAACATCAACGACCAGTTATTGGTATGCTCGCTTCCATTTTAGAAATTTCGACTTGAAAAATGAACCCCGTGGCCCACCGAAAACTTTGGTCAACAATGACGAATTAAAGGCGATTGAGGAAGCTGATAGATACATGGTTACTTAAAACTACATGAAAAATACAACGATATTTCTAAGTTGCAAAGTTATTGAGAAATCATCAAAACCTTTATATTTATACAATATAACCGCTGCTATTAGATGGCGCTATTTCTGAATCACGCTAGTGGTATCATCTGGAATTTGTATAGGTGATCCAAAAGTGTATTTAGACAAAAGGTTTCTTATTTATTACTTACATATACTTTCTATGTACGAAGTTAATGTACCTAACATTCACTTCATACATACGTACATAAACTCACGACTTTTTCCCAAGGGGGTAGGCAGAAACCACAGAATGCCACCTGCTATGATCCTTACATACTTCTTTCGCCTCGTCTACGTTCATACATCTGATCATACACGCACGTCGATTACGAGCTACGCACCCGACCTTTCTGAAGAATCTCACCAATAAGGTCAGTGTAGGTCTTCCTAGTCTTCAACTTAATAACAAAGTTTTATTCTAAATTGTATACTTCCATTAAAACAAAATTGAAAGACGCAAAATTTTTTTATACACAACACGTTGAATTTTAGTAACTCAAATAATCTCTGTATTCCTTTGGTCTTAGAACTCATAGAATTGTCAGTTAATTTAATGTAAATTAATTGTTGATTAGTTAATTAATAAAAATGCTTTATGCTTCTTTTTCGATTTATGTCACTGCCAAGCAGCCTTGTTAATGCTGTAGTATTCTCCTGCTGTGTCAAATCCATCTAAAGGTTGTCTGTAAAAGATCGCTTTTAGCGATAAGACCGCCCATTGTAACACCCTTTGTAGTTTTTAAGTCCTTATTTAATTCTGTTATGGTGTACAATAAAGAGTATATCTATCTATCTATCTATCTAGTAAAATTATTTTTTTAAATTTATTAACTGACAAATCAGGCACATAACTTGGTAATGTACGTATTGTACAAACGGATAGAATTGTCTTCAAAATTACTTATATAAATAGACTCCAGTCTGTCACTTTCAAAATCGGTCACTCAGATTCAAAACAACTCATACTACTTTCACTTCACACTCACACTACGAGTTATTTATGGGTAATAGATACGAAAAGAGAAAAAGTGAATAAGCAAAGCATCTAAGTGGTATGATGTATTCTAAAGCAGTTGTCCACACACAGTGGCACGTCGCACGTCTGGCATTTATAGAGAGACCGTTGATGTTTCCCATTCTTGAAACAGACAACGCATCTCCCTCGGCCTTGTCTGTTCCGTTGTTGATCAGTGGCGCTGGGTGGTATTTTAACGGGCCAATGTGTGTGCACAACTATATTTGATGGAAGTGAGTTGCTAGCTGCACGTTGCAATGCTGTTGCACGGCGGTTTTGAGGGCAATGATTTAAATGATTGGCTACTATGGACTCTACAAGCTGAAGACGGAATTGCGAAGACGCAAGACGCATCGTAATAGGCGTTATAATCACGAGGCATAGATGACTTAAGTTGTTGTAGATCAGATTGTTTTTTTCGTGATTTCTCTTCTTTCGTCATATAAGTTTTTTAGGTCCTCCACCCTCACGGGGACAACTTGGGTTTTTCTTTGATTGAGAATCCTCCACTTCTCGCCAAACCGCAGCATGTACATTACATCTCCATTAGATCTGTACTGCAGAGCTCTCAGATCAGTAACCTGTAAAAAAAAACACTTTATTTTAGAAAGCCTCCCTGTAAATAATCACTTAACAAACATGTAGAAAAAAGGTCTTAAGTCATGATAAGTTGAAACAAAGCATTTGAATTGAAAGAAAATAAGCGTAAACCTTTTGATCCCCTTTGGAGAGTTGAAATCCTTTCTGGTGGCAACTCACAATGGTTTCCGTCTCAGGTTCATTCTCCGGTGCAGTAGGCTGTGTATGGATCGGTATTGATTCTAATAGTGTTAGGTTATTTGAAGGAATGTGAGTATCAAAAGCATCAAGGGCGACATCGGAATAAGTAGCAATGGAAGTATCTTCATAGAACTTTGGGAATTGGTTAGCTTGGAACAATGCATTATCAGGGTTAGTAATGTCGTTATTAGCAATATTGTCAGCATTCATTGTTTGCACAGAAAGCAACATTCTTTTAGTTCGTGCTTTAGACATATTCCTGCACCAAAGAGAAAAAAAAAAAACAAAGCAAATAAAACAAAAAAGCATCAGGATAGTAAACATCATTCCAAAGTGTCACAATAAATAACAAAATCACCATTTGTTTCCAGTAACGAAATATGCTCAAAATATGTATACACTTTGTCTAACGTAGGATGATACTTTTGACAGATGTCACTTCCTTATTGCTCAATTAAGGCTCAATTAGCATCAAAAAAGTTGGGAATCCTAACAAAGATGAGACGGTACTTCACACCCGAACAGCTGCTCAATCTCTATCAAGCCCAGGTTCGGTCGTGTAGGTATGGAGTACTGCTCTCATCTTTGGGATGGATTTGCCAAGTACCAGCTGGATGTGCTTGAGTCTATCGAGAAACGGGCCAAAAGACTCATTGGCAACGATACACTGGTCGAATCAAAGCTCCAGAGCCTTGAACATCGACGAGTTGCTAGTCTATCGGTTACATTTCGGGGAGTGTGCGATGGAATTACACAATCTAATTCCGCCAAGCCCGTTCCATCATCGGACTACAAGACAAACGGCGATGCGCCATCGTTACATGGTGGACATCCCACTTATACGCACTAAACGTTTTGGGAATACCTTCATTGTGCGTACGGCTAAGGAGTGGAATTCCCTGCCGGAGTCTATGTTTTCCGATAGCTATAACCTAGGGATCTTTAAGTCAAGAGTGAATAGGTTACTTTTGGGGAAGCGTACTCCATCTTCGACCACATCATCACTTACCATCAGGTGAGATGGTGGTCAAACGCGAGCCTATTATCAATAAAAAAAACGTACTAAGGTTGCGTTTGTTTCCTTATATTTGGCGTGACATTGCAATAGCAACTTTATACCCTCTGCATAGGTGTCAACTGTCAAAAGTATCATTGTTCGACCCCAAGCCCAGCCAACGGTAACTGGTATGTCGAACTGTCCGCGATTACGCGGAGCCCTACGTTGTGGTAGGCTCTTAGGCCTTATTTCAATAAACAAAATGTACCACTAACCTGAGTGCTGGGGACGCCAACTTCGACCTTCCAAGGTCACGCTCCAAGTGTGGTTTGTATGTAATATGAGGGTGAGTAATTGTAACGTGTGATGTAAGTTACGGGTTCTAGGACGGTCCCAAGGCGTCGATCTTCAGATGGCGTCGTCCCGACCAGCATCACACCCAACTCGTTTCCAGCAAGCGCGCGCTACGCGTGGTAGACAATAAGGCGATGTGTTCCGAGAAATATCACTGGATTCTTGTTAATCCGAGATTACAAAGTTCAATCAATCACTGAACACAATTAATCTGTTCATATCTCGTGAGATCCAATTCGATTTTCAACAAATTCCGCGTGCCAGCTCAACCGACGACAAGGCGGCGTACGATTCAACAATATCCCGGGGTTTTTGGCAAATGGGGAATACACTTCAACAATTAGATAATTCGCGACCCAATTATCGGTCTCGACAGGCGAATTCAACAATATTTTACCAATTACAATCAAATCAAAGTCCCAAACGTGCGGACATTTTTCCAACAAGCAAAGTCAATCTGTCAAGTCAAGAGAGGTTATGTCAAGTGCAACGTCAAAGACAATAGAATGTTGCCACACCAAAAAGAGCGTTCAAAATTACATTTGGGACGCAACAATCATCCTATATTAGACAAACTGTAGGAGTTCCTATTCAACGACCAAAGAGAGCTACATGTTGTTGTGCATGTTAGGTTGGTGGAAACACAAATGTAATTTTCTGTCATCATTATGGACAATTAAGCGACGCGCATGAAAGGGTAAGTAGGTACTAGTAATATTGAAGTCTCGTATACACACACACACACACACACGCACTTCACATGAATAAAATTAACACTTCTGCCCATGATTGTACAATGTACATAGTAAAAATTAAATTATTAGGCCCACAGTATCACAAAAACTTTGCAACAAACATTATCAACTCCAAGCATCACACCAAAATAACCATTAGTCAAATCTAAAAACTAATCCCCGTGCAAATTTTCCAAAAAAACATCTCAAAATAATGTTACAAGGCTATTTAAATCATAAATACACTTACCTTAATATATCTTCTACTGTTTTTAAGTTTCAAACGGTGATAAAACACACTTTAACCATTTGTTTTGAAAATAAATCTTCGGGAGCACGCGTACGCTTTAGTGACGCCTTACAAAATGGCCGACTGCGCGGGAGATATTCGATTATTTTGTCAAAATCGATGCGTTTCGATTCACGCGGAGTTGTTTGATTTTCAAATGGCGTTTTACACCAATACAGTTGGGAATCAAGGAGTTATTAGTATTTTAAAAAATAGAGCAAAAATCTAGTTTCTGCCGGTATCAAAATGTCATTTTTCATGAAAAGGAGTTATTAGGTTTGCAAATTAGGGTATCGATATACTCTCTCTAGGGAGAAGAATGCCGACTTCGTATAAAAAAGGTCAAGACACTTTTGCTGCGCGCCATCTAGTGGCAGCCCAGAACAACTGTGTGAAGGACGTGTACAGAGCGGAAAATTTGAAAACTAAAATTTTCTTTCTAGTTCTGCAATAGGAATGCAAAGTTATCCCAAATTAGCATTACCAACCAATTAAAAATTAATCAGTAATATTTATGCTAATTTGGGATAACTTTGCATTCCTATTGCAGAACTAGAAAGAAAAATTTAACTTCGTTAATTTCCTACTTTACTTTAATATCAGCAAAAAAAACTCAGGAATTATAACAATTTTCTTTAATTAGGTATGTAAAACAAAATTACATAATCTAAATTACGTAAAACAACTTTGCCTATTGTAAGTTAATTACATTAAGGTGGAACCCAAGATGGACAAAGCTCGTTGAATTACCCCATCCATATTGCAAACCGTTGCCACTATGCTAAGACCCACATCATGACATTCATGTATTATCTGAAAATAAAAAAAAGTTACAATAAAATACACACATAACACATGATCATTTCATTTAATTTGTGGAAACTGCCTTTTACAAATGGCATAAGGTTATTAAGCTAGGATGCATTATTACTGAGATATCATAGTTTTTGTGATCCCGGAAAGGCGGTAATAGTTCCAAAATACACCGGTGGCGTACCGCGTTACGTCATGCATGAAATCTGACATCTAATCTCATATGCCCTTAAATATTCTATAACCTTAGTATTCTACCTATAAACCTTTCTGCGGCTCCGGCTTGGCTGGCTTTCTATCACAGAAAGACTTATTACATATACTTCGGGAACCGTTTATTTTCCAGAGATGAAAAGTAACCTGTATTTTAATCCAGAATAATCTTTGTGACAAATTTCGCCTTGGATCTAGAAACCAGCTGCAGGATGCGGGGGGTAAAACTGATTAAAACTGGTAGGGCTTGGGTCCCCGATTATAACGCTACCACTCTTATTAAAAGGTAATGCATATTTTTCGAGAAAATTACAAAATAACTTTAAGTAGTTTCTAACCTCAAATCAGCTAAAAGCGAAAATGGAACGTTAAAATGGGTGATTGACAACCAAATCTGTCAAATATATTGTCTGTGGTGTAAAGTATCATGCAAAATCTACGGCAAAATCGATAAAACGGAACGTAAAAAAGACGCGTTCGTGTCAAATGTCTCATTCGATTTCGATCATTCCGTTTCTCCAAAGAGAATGTAATAATGCGTTTCTCTTCGAGTTGCATGAATATGTTCTGTGTGCGCCATCCCCTTCGCAGTTATTTTTTTTTAAACCATTAAACCATTCCTACTTCGTTTTTAGGCAACTTTTGAGTGTTTTGAGGCTGATCGTATGTGTGTACCAGAGCATAGAGCGAGCGAAGCGAGCTCGGAACTTAGGGCACCCCGACTCGGACAGATTAGGTTAGAAGGGGCCACTTTGAGTGTTTTGAGGTTAGGTTACAAAAAGTAATTTTTCTCGGAAACGGTGAGTTACCTTTTCATGGGAGTGGCGCCAGGGAGGAGGGGGCACAGAACCCCCCTCCCCCCCTCCCCCTCCACCCCCTCCTCCTGCAGCCGATTACTAAACTTTTACCCAAATTTCATCTAAATAAGTTTTGCCTTTTTAGCGTGATTGAGTTACAAGCTTTCAAACACCTTTATGAACTTTGCATTTATAATAACCAGTGATCGGAGTAGGTAGATTGAAATGGGGTCATTGATCCGAAACGTATATATTAATATGGACATTCCTCCGGAATTGGTGGATTATTAAAAAATAACCGGAACTTATGTAGGAATTTTATTCTGCGAGAGTGGAACGAGTCATTTGATGATTTGCCATCCTCAAAAAAAAGGTAGGAATTGTAATAAAATGAGCAATATTATTCTTTATTATTCTTCATATTTTTTTAACGGCACACAGTCACGATTTGACAAAACCTAACGACCAATCAGAACAAAGGATCATGGGTGGTACAATAACCGGTTATCAGAACAATGCGTACGCCCGCCGACGACATGCCAGGTAGCTCACTCGTTTACTTCGGTTCGTAGAGTGCGCATCTTTGTTTGTTACTGTGTTGTGAAAACGTTACTTGACCCTGGCTTGTGTACATACTGACTTCTGGAATCTGCTCTAAACCACGATTTGGCTCGAATATACGGACTCAGATTTTTCACTATTGAATTGGATCTACATATTTAAACCAAGCTTTGGTAAGTAATATTTTACTAGTTACAAGGAGTATAAAGCATGTTTGGATGTACCTACTATAAGAATATTTTTAGTATTGTGTTTGTTCGCTTAACCTGCTGAACATACCATGAGTCTTAATATTGTTAAATCTTTAATAGAGTATGAACCAGTGAGCTTAGTGCGAAACAAAATTATGATATTCTAGTAATGTATATCTTGAAATGTATTGGTAAAATAAATTACTATAGGCCTTATCTACTTCTCTACAAAATATTCTACGTAACAAGCCCTTTCATTTGATACCCATATTGATGGGATTGAAAAAAAACTAAGTTGTCCGCCATCTTGTAGCGGCAGCCATTTTGGATTGACAATAATATTGAATATACATAATTGTATTGTCACCAGAATCAAAGGCGAATACCAAATTTTAGATCAATCGGTTGACAGGAAGAGGGTGAAATTTCAATGACTAAATTTGATCCACGAAAAATAAAACAAACGGAGTAAGCTAAATAAACTAAATAAAATGTATTTTTTTCATGTTTTTGTTTTAGGTGATGTTCGGTCCGACGTGAAACAGAACGCATCTTTTGGCCGGCAGCATTGATTATCTGTGGACTTGACATAACCTCACTCTGACTTGACAGATAGACTTTGCTTGTTGGAAAAAAATGTCCGCCTTTGGGACCTGTTGAGATAATTATAATTGAAATTAGATATCTTGTGAAATCGCCCTGTGTAACCGATAATTGGGTCGCGATTAAGGATTAATTGAATTGTAATTCCCATTTGAGTGAAAACCCCGGGATGTTTTTGGAACATATCGCCATATTGACGCCATACCAAGGCACGCGCGTTTGTTGAAAAAAGTAGTGATAAAATAGCTTCAATCCTGTGCGAGTGGTGCTGTGATTGCCGTTGTGACCGCGCCATCTGGAGACTGGCGCCTTGCGAACGTTCTACAACACTTGACTTACATCACACTTTCCAATTACTCATCTCATATTACATACATACCACATTTAGACGTGATCAAGCGGATCCTGATTGCCGTCTACAGCTCAGGTTAGTGGTATCAATTATTAACCACCAAGGGGAAGCCCAAAGGGCTATAGTGTAACCTTGTTCATTAAAAGCAACGTTAAGCTCCACGTATCGTGGACAAGTTCAGACCGTCCAGTTACCGTCGCACTGGCCTATTGCAGTTCTGAACAATTTGGTATGCAGAGCGTGGGTTTTAATATAAAATCCACATAGTTCATTCTGGTATAGGCGTGGCTCTTATAATGTAAGATCCACTGGTTTAATTGGAAGTTTTGAAAGTAACTTTGGTTTGATTACTTAACACAACTTATAACTTAATAAGTTTTGAATATATTACCATGTCATCCGGGCTATCTAATTGAAGTTGAATCAATTGAAGTTGTATTTGTAATTTGTACTGTAGCCTCTTTCATTGCATTGACAGGTAGGATTTATTTGTTGAAATTATTTGGCCGGCTAAACAAGTCATTGCTGTTTGTTTAATATTTGATTGTTGGTTGTTGATTGTTGTTTTGTATTAATATTTGATTGTTGCAATGGCCTCATTAAGGGCAGTCAGGGAGGCTGCTGCGGGATTGACCTCACAGTTGAGATGGTTCACATCGGCAGCTGCAACTGTTGAGCGTGTGGAATTGGAAGAGCTCACCCTTGCTCGGTATGGGCAAGTGATTGAGAGGATCAAGTCAGCTGATGCTGCGCTCACACGCTTCAACGAGTACATCATGGACGTGGATTTGGGGGTGATGGATCAGACAGCCCGCGATAAGATTTTGGGTGACTATGACCAGATTATCCACCTGGGGGATGTCATATGTCTACGAGCGCGGGAAATTTTGAAGAGCCGGGTGCCTGATGCGGCCAAGCCGCAGACCCCTGTTGTTGCAGGCCCTGGACTGTTGAGTAGGCTGCCCACCCTGGAGCTGCCACATTTTGACGGTCGCTTGGACCACTGGCTGGGCTTCCTAAATCTCTTTGAGAGTCTTGTCGATGCACGCTTGGACCTCGGACCTGCCCAGAAGCTGGCCTATTTATTGTCTGTCCTGGAGGGCGAAGCCAGAGCCTTGGTGCAGCACTTGCCGGTGACGGATTCCTCTTACCCGACCGCTCTGGAGCTTCTCTCCCGACGGTATCAGAACAAGCGCTGCCTGGCTGATGTGCACATCGACCAGATTTTGGGACTACCGGCCATTGTCAGCACGTCGACGTTGCGCACTGACTTGCTGAACCCGTTGGTCTCAGCGACCAACGCTTTGAGACGCTTGGAGTTACCGGTAGAACATTGGTCCTACTTGTTGGTGCACATAGTGCTGCAGTTGCTCCCCGCGGAGTTGAGGTCACGTTTTGAGCAGAAGTATGGTGGGGATAGTGCCACCCATCTTCCCCCCTTTGACGACCTCCTCAAATTTTTGGAAGACGAGTGTCGGTTTGCAGATAACACTCGTGGCGCCACGGGGTCACCCCCACTACCTTCTCAGCCCAGAGACCAGGGACGGACTAGGGCCCGGGGGCCTGTTGATGTTCCCCCCGCCCCCCGTTTTGCTGGCGCCCGGAGTCCTCGGGCTAGGGGGCCTGTTGATGTTCGCCCCGCCCCCCGTTTTGCTGGCGCCCGGGGTCCTCGGGCTAGGGGGCCTGTTGATGATCGCCCCGCCCCCCGTTTTGCTGGCGCCCGGAGTCCTCGGGCTAGGGGGCCTGTTGATGATCGCCCCGCCCCCCGTTTGGCTGGCGCCCGGAGTCCTCGGGCTAGAGGGCCTGTTGATGATCGCCCCGCCCCCCGTTTTGCTGGCGCCCGGAGTCCTCGGGCTAGGGGGCCTGTTGATGATCGCCCCGCCCCCCGTTTGGCTGGCGCCCGGAGTCCTCGGGCTAGGGGGCCTGTTGATGTTCGCCCCGCCCCCCGTTTTGATGGTGCCCGGAGTCCTCATCATTGTGACTTTTGTAAGGCAACGGGGCATGTCATGGCGCGTTGCCCGGATTTTTTGAATTTGCACGTAAGTGCCCGCCGCCGTATTGTCAACGCACGCCGTTTGTGCTTTTCGTGCTTGGGGGCCCACTTCCATCGGGACTGCCCCGACCCCCGCCCGTGTAGAATTTGTGAAGGGTCCCACTTGGAGATTTTGTGTGCCAACGCGAACCGCTCCAGCAGACCAGCTTCTGAGGGGGGTTCGCGCAAGGGGGGGTACCCCGGAGACGAGCACCGGGCTGAGACCCGCGATTCTGTACGCCGCACTCCACCCCCCGCGCAAGTTGAACGGGAGCCCCACGAGCGCCATTTGGTCTTCCCTCGTCAGGGAGAACGCGCATTGGCTGCTAGGCAGCAGTGGCCGGGTCGGCGCCGCTGCCTTTCCCCTCCGTTGGCGGAACGTCCCCGGCTGGAGTCGCGCCCTCCGCCATTCGGGCATTCGGTGGGATATGCCCCTCCAGTGATGGCGAGCGGCTTGGGACATCGCGCGGACGACTATTTTGATTGTTGGCCTCGTCGTGAACGAGGGCAGCCTGGATGCGACGATCGGTCGCCGCCCAGGCATCGCTAAGAGATTGACGCCTGCCCCGCTAAAGGACCCCCCCGATCAAGACGGTTTTGTTGCCAACGGCCTCGGTCAAGGTCTGGGGACCCTTGGGTGACTCAATTGTGGTCCGTGCCATTTTGGGCACGGGAGTCCGGGGTTGCCTTTTGTCTTCTTGGTTAGCGGGACAGGTTGGCCTGAAGGTGAACGACCTTTCAGGCAAGATTTGGGGAATTGGCGAACCGGCTGACACCACTGTTGAGGGAAGGACCTGGTTTGAGGTCACCCTTGTGAGTTGTCCTTACCCTAAAATTGGTGCTCCTGCCCTTGTTATAACTGAACTTGGTTCAATTGTTGGTGACTGATCGTCACACTAAGAACTCGCATGCCGGTTGCAATGCGCTGTTGGCCATTCTGCAGCGAGAATTTTGGATTTTGTCGGCTGATCGCGTCAATGAGACGAGGCCCTTTGCTGGCGTCGTAACGGATTTTGTTGGTCCCCCTTTGTTGAAGACGTCCACCCTTCGTAATAGCAAGATTGTTAGGGCTTATTTGTGTGTTTGTCTGCCTGTCAACCAAGGCAGTACATTTGGAGCTGGTAACCTCCCTCTCGACAGAGGCCTTTGAGGCGACTTTGGAAAGATTTGTGTCTCGCCGTGGGTTACCTTCGTTGATTAGGTCTGATTGCGGTACGAATTACAAGGGTACAAGTAACTATTTGAAGGAGGTATACGCCTTCCTTAATGAGAGCCAGGTTGATATTGGTAATAGTTTGGCCCGCCGAGGGGTCACTTGGTTGTTTGACCCGCCAGCCTGCCCCCCATTGGGGGGGTATTTTGGGGCCGCGGTGAAAGCGGCAAAGGGACGCTGGCGGAGATTGTTGGGAGACACCGTTCTCACCTTTAATGAACTGGCTACGGTATTTGGCCGCATTGAAGCTGTGTTGAATTTGCAACCTTGTCAAGACTTCCAATTGATTAGCGGACGGGTAGGCCCGTCCGGGGGGGGTAGATGTTCGGTCCGACGTGAAACAGAACGCATCTTTTGGCCGGCAGCATTGATTATCTGTGGACTTGACATAACCTCACTCTGACTTGACAGATAGACTTTGCTTGTTGGAAAAAAATGTCCGCCTTTGGGACCTGTTGAGATAATTATAATTGAAATTAGATATCTTGTGAAATCGCCCTGTGTAACCGATAATTGGGTCGCGATTAAGGATTAATTGAATTGTAATTCCCATTTGAGTGAAAACCCCGGGATGTTTTTGGAACATATCGCCATATTGACGCCATACCAAGGCACGCGCGTTTGTTGAAAAAAGTAGTGATAAAATAGCTTCAATCCTGTGCGAGTGGTGCTGTGATTGCCGTTGTGACCGCGCCATCTGGAGACTGGCGCCTTGCGAACGTTCTACAACACTTGACTTACATCACACTTTCCAATTACTCATCTCATATTACATACATACCACATTTAGACGTGATCAAGCGGATCCTGATTGCCGTCTACAGCTCAGGTTAGTGGTATCAATTATTAACCACCAAGGGGAAGCCCAAAGGGCTATAGTGTAACCTTGTTCATTAAAAGCAACGTTAAGCTCCACGTATCGTGGACAAGTTCAGACCGTCCAGTTACCGTCGCACTGGCCTATTGCAGTCCTGAACAGGTGATATATAGGAGGTTCCATCTCTACAACAGAGTTCAGATATGGCAAACGTCAAGGCTGAAACTGTAGAAAAATGGATATCCGGTCATCCCGAACTACTTTACGATCACGCTAGTGGTACAATATACTGTTCAAAATGTGAAAGCCATTTGAAAACCATAAATAAAGGAAACGTTAAAAGACATATCGAAGGAGCAGTACACCAGGGAAAGTTTGAGCGGTCCGAAGAGGAATTTTATTTCGATCATATAAAATTTCGTACTCTGCCAGATGAATCACAGTTACGGGAAGTTTACTTGGACAAGTTTTTTAAGAATAAAATCAATTCGATTCGGCAAAATTATAAAAATGAGAAACTATGGATATCATTAGATGAAACGACAGACTTTTTAGGTCGCTATATAGTCCATTTTTTAATAAAACCATTACATCCTAGCAATTTGACTAGACCTTATTTGGTAGCATGTAAAATGCTAACTGTAGTTAATGGACAAACAATCACGCAATTTGTGTTAGAATGTTTGGAAAACTTTTGGGAAGATTCTTTTGAATCGAAGGTAGGTAACATTCTTGTCCTCTGCACTGATAGCGTTGCATATATGCTGTCTGCAGGACGAAACTTAAAACAATACTTACCTGAAATGAAGCACGTAACATGTTTGGCGCACTCTCTTCATCGCGTATCTGAGCAAATTAGGTTAGAATATCACGATGTTAACATTTTAATAGCAAATGTTAAAAAGGTATTTTTGAAAGCCCCAAGTAGAGTCAAAATTTTAAAAGAAAAATATCCAGATTTGCCGCTACCTCCCCAACCAGTTGTTACAAGATGGGGCACTTGGTTAGAGGCAGCATTTTATTACGCTCAAAACTTTGAAAAAATAAAAGAAGTATTATCTTGTTTAAGCAGCTCTGATGCGGTATCTATTCGAGAGGCAAAAAATATTATAGAAAAAGAAAATTTAAAAGAAGATTTAAATTACATTAAAGACAATTATTTTATAATTCATTTGTCTTTAAAAGAATTGCAAAAGCATAATTTATCGTTGACAGATTCACTTTTAGCATTTGACAACGTCAGAGATGCTATAAATCAGTGCAAATCAGAAAATATAAAAAATAAAATAGAATGTGTTATGGAACGAAACCCAGATTTAGACACACTTAGAGAATATAGTGAGGCCATTGAAAAAAATGAATCACATAATTTAATACCTTTTTTTTAAATTTGCTCCTTTGACATCGTCAGATGTAGAACGGTCTTTTTCCATTTATAAATGGATTTTAGATGTTAAAAGAAATAGGTTGAAAATTGAAAATATAGAGAAACTCATAGTTATATATTTTAATTGTAAAGATCAGGATTACCAGGATGCTGACATTGCAATCGATGAAGATTAAAAATGTGAATAAATGTAAAATGTACATATTTAACGATAAACAATGTTGATTTTTATCTTTTTTCTTTCTTCTACCCCTTTTTTTTATCTGACTAAAATCAATCTGTTCCTTCGTATGCCCTTTACGTTTCAGAGTCGTGGTGCATCCTTAGAACAGTCTCACGACCCCAGCAGGCATTGGCCCTCTATGGGGCCCCGTCATTTATTCTACCCTTAATGCAAATTACCATGAAAATATTTAAATTTAAGTGCAACAATTTATGTCTATCTATAAAAGTTCTAGCCATAAAAGGCTAAAAATAAAAAAATAAAAATTAAAGCTTCAATCGGAATTAGATTGTTTTTATTATTCAACAGATAAATAATGAATTAATTTAGTTTTTATACCTTCCTTTAAATTTTGAATTGAGTAGGAATAATATCACTACCAACATTAACAATGTTTAATTGAATCCGGAAATACCGGAATTACTTTCCGGGAAAATGGCTTATCCATGTTATTCTTTCTGTGTGCATTTATGATACAAGTACCAAAAATCAATCTACCTACTCCGATCACTGATAATAACCAACAGACTTAACCCCTCAAATCACGGAAGTTGAAATGTCAAAATAATCAAGTGACGCTTAACCGCCTGCGAGCGTTACGTCACCACCCGCGATAACGACCCACTTGACTAAAATACTTATAAATACAAAAGTAGACCACTAATTCTCTTTCTGTAAAAAATATTGTATTTTTGAATATTTTTTCTGTTTCTATATGAATAAATGGATGTCTAATATGCTGCTATTTTTTTTTTACACCTTGGAAATTTTGAAAGCTGTTAGAAAAAGTTTTATTGAATAAAAAAATATTCTTTGAATTCTTATCAAAAATACCTTGTTCATTGATAAGCTAGTGAGTCATACTATCAATAAATCAACACATTTTATTGCACTTGAACGAAAATAATTATATAAACAACACTTGAAATTTGCTGATAAAGTTATGAGGCCTGCGTGCGAACCATGTACTTCGAGCCGTCGTTATTGTTTTTCATTTTGTGGAATGGGCCCCAAATATTTATATAAGCTTGATATAGTACTTCTTTACATATTTACGTTAATATTTCTGATATTGAATGAACAAGATGTGAAAAAATTAGGTAATAAATAAAACTAGATGAAATTACAAGGCCTTTCTTTGAAGCTAGTTTTCATAGACACACTTATCTGATCCTAGTTCAAATAATGTAAATAGGGGACAATAAAGTCTGAATATTACGATGAAATATCGTTTACATATAGCTTTCATAGAAAAATATCTAAAAAATTCAAGTTGAAATGAAGTATTATTCTCGAAAACATGAATAATTTACTAGTGATGGGGCTCACACTTTTTGCGCGATTTATCGATATCTGGCTAAGGTCATAGTTTCAGTACAAGCTTGGTTTGGAAATAAATAAAAACCATTATTAAGTAAAACATTGTTTTATTTTTCCATAAAAAGTGGGGTCAAAGGGGGTGACAAAAATGCAAGATGGAACAATCAGGACATGTGAGGTATCGTATGAAAGGGCTTTCTCAGTACATTCTAAAACAATTTTTATTTTAGGCTATAGCCCAACATTTTTTTTTCTCGCAATCAATATATTGTTTCCGGGTTATTAAGAAAAATGTAAAAAAATACCCGCCCCCAAACTCGGAAGATTACGAATCGAAAAATTTGAAATAATTACATTAGATAATTATACAACAATGGTTCCTCCAGTAGTATGTTCTAAAACTATAGATCAAAAAACTATAACTCCTACTAAAGATACTATAATGACTGTGTGTGATACAAGCATCACTGCTACAAGTATAGCTCCTGTAACTGCTACCAGTCCAGTTCCTACTGTAACGATATCAAAGAAAAACAAAGACGCGACCGGCACCAAAATAAAACGTTCAAAAACAAGAATATAATCAGAAACCGCTAACAAACTTTTTGAATCACCGATCGCTGTACTAGCGAAGCTTTTGGAAGAGTCCCCGAAATCAGAACCTGGAGACGATGGAACTGTCAAAAGAATCGACTATTGTATTGAAAACTTTAGCAAAACAAATAGCAGGAATAACGGAGAAGAGCAAAGTATGCAATGTAGCAAAGATGAAACTAAGACAGATAAATTAATTGAAGTGACAGGAGTTAGGTGAAGAATCTGATGGGTTGGCGCAAGCTATGAGTGACAAGCTAGTTGAGATGGACACGTTAGTGTTCGGACATGACACATTAAACGTTGAATCGAGCATCCTCCTCCGTTTAACCCCCACATACATAGTTTTATCGACTATCGAGATATTGTCTCTTAGTGTAAGTGACTCTTGCGAGACTTATTTGTTTTTACTATAATAATTGAGACAGTGACTCTGAACCATCATGGGTAAGGGTCACAGAAGATGTGAAGTTTGCGGTATCAAGGAGGCCTGGCATACTGGAAATAAGTGGATTTTTCCAAGTTTCTACTGGATCCAAACCGGTGAGTACCTGTATGTTGTTAATTTCCATATTGCTGATTAGCTAACCCATGCATACTTCATTGGGTGGTAAACATTTATTTTTCGGGATAATATATGCCTATGACACTCACAAGTAACGTGGATTTCTATTGATAAAAGAATTTTCGAAATTAGTTCTGTAGATCAGAGATTATCCCCCCCCCCCTCCCCTACAACCTCACGAACTTTACCTGTGTAAATAAAATAAGTGTAAATAAATTATTGTAAATATCCTATTGTGAATAGCATCATTCAAATTCTGGTCAGTGGGTCGTCTTAGGGGCCCTCTGGCGATCAATCAAGATTACAATATATTTTAGTATGTAGGTTACCTGCTAAATACCATGTTTTTAGCATGAATACAAGAAACTAGGTTCTATATACTATATTCAGAGAGTCTGAGACATTTCATTGTCTAGTTACAATATGGTGTGATTGGTGATTATTCTAGAATTTCATATCCCAAGAAACTATTCCATTTAGTAGCACTGATCGTTTAAATTAGGTGTTTTCAAAACTGAATTGGTGACTTCAAAAACTCCACATGTTAAGATTATTTCAGACTATTCTATGGGTACCTTTTTATTTTATTTTATTAAACTAGTAACAATCCCGCCATATATATACATATTATACTAAACCTAACTATGTACATAAAAAAATAAAATAAAGAAATAAAATAAAAAAGAAACAAGCGTAGGCGTCAAAGTACTCCTCCTCATCGCTGTCGTCCGGAAACGTACCCAGAAGACTGGCAGCATTGCCACGTTGTATGGCAATGCTTATTCTTTGGGCAAAGAATGAGCCGGCCCTCCGGTCACGCAAGGAATCGATCAGCCGGTGAGATAATTCCTTATAAAGGAGACGCGCACTCGGGCCCTATGACCCAAGCGTTTCGACCCCAAACGGCACGAAACTGTAATTACTAGAAAGGTTACAGTATTTGCGCCGTTTGAGGGCCTCAGCAGTTGCGGCTGCTGCACCAGCACAGCTCGCCGTACTTGGAATATGAGATGGTGCAAGAGTGTCGACACAAGTTGCGTCCCACACTAGAGGCCTACCCATCTTCCAAGGCACCAACGTCATACCATCTGGTCTCTTCCCATCGTCACGTACTAAGCCGCTTGGTTCTAATATCGCAGGTGTACTGGCGGTGGCAAGAGCTCAACGAATAATGTCATTAATGCTGGCGTGCCGAGCTATGCGACCTGCACTCTTGTAACAGGACAGACCATGGTGCCCGAGGCTGTCAACAGCTGTACCGCAGTGACACCGATGTGGAGCAACACAAGGTACGCCTAAACGTAAACAAGTAGCGACCCTGAACGAAGCGTCATCCATCATTGTGCCAATGGTGGATGACGGGAGTGCTTGGAGCCATAGACCCGACTCCCACAGCCAACAGACGAGCTCGCTCAGCAGTATTCGAAGACGTATTAATTAAGTTATTCCGTAAAATACTGCAGAGCGGCGCGTCCCATAGTCTTTGGGAAGACAGGTTGTCGGGCAAATCCGTGTTGGGACAAGTCATCTTCCAAGCGTTCAAAGCATCGGACAAACACGGTACATCAAAATTAACCAGTGAGTGAGATAAAATTTTCCTGGTCAAAGAATCCGTACCGTGGACCGAGGAGAGAAAGGCTGGTAAACTGATACTTGAAATTTTGCGGACGCCGAGACCACCCATGCGAATGGGAAGTGTGGCTTGCTGCCACGCTCGGTCATCCAAGGCCACATTTAAAATGGAAGATAGTGTGTTTCTTATAATTTGGTCAACTTTTTCCAAAAGTTGAGGGTATTTCCAAAGATGAGATGAGCGAAGGCTATATGTTAATTTGCGTCCAAAGCAACAGTATCGAATAAGTGTAAAAGCCGAATGCATGCTAATTTTGAAAAGTCTTTCCGAAACATCACTAAAATTTTGGATCTTTTGCTCAATGAAAGTTGGAAAGGATTCATCAAAAATTGGAGAGCCTAAGAGGTGAAGAGAACTTTTGTCAATTATTTTAATATTCGGTGCTATTGTTTTAAATTTTGCTAAGGTCGTCTGTCTGTCAGTGGTGTGGGGGAGGTAAATTTCACATTTAGAAAAGTTAAGTTCCAAACCTATGGAACTAAATTTATCCTTATATAATAATATATAAGGATAAATATTATTATATATAATATTATTCTATTATATAATAATATCATATAATTCATAGCACAACAATATCACTCACCGTACATTTCACAGTTCACACTGCTATAAATACTTTATCTTATTATTAATGTTTTGTGAGTGATATTTCTTTGTATGCTATGAACTACTAATTTATGAATGGAGTGATTATTTCATACTTTAACAGTCGGTAGATAGGTCTATGTTTATAAAATACTAGCTTTTGCCAGCGACTTCGTTCGCGTGGGAGGTTTTTCCCGCGTATATTCCGATCCCGTGGGAATTCCGGGATAAAAAGTAACCTATGTGTTATTCCAGGCAGTCAACTATCCACTCACCAAATTTCATTCAGATCCGTTCAGTAGTTTTTGCGTGAAAGAGTAACAAACATCCATCCATCCTCCCAAACTTTCGCATTTATAATATTAGTAGGATTAGTAGGATGATACTGGCGCTAACTCACTTCTGGGAAAATGTAACATGTCGAGTTTTTTAAATCACTGATTCAACTTTAAATCACACTTAATAAATTCATAGTTAATAATATTTTGTATCTTCCAGCTGTCGAGAGTGGCTAAAAGCAGTTGGTAATGAAGAAATGGTGCATCTACCAATAGAAAAACTGCATGAGTAGTGAAATGTATGTGCAAATTACTTTGGAAAAAAAGGCAAAAAGGGAAATCGTCTGAAAAGACATGCAATCCCGTCTTTGAATTTGATGGCCTTACCTCTCACTGACGGACAATTGGCAGAATTTCCACAACATGTGTATCAGCATTCAGAGTCAAGAGGTAAATATAATACGATTAAGTATCCTGTATAGAATGAATTTTTCAAGTGTGAAATACCTGTGGTATATCAAAAAGTGCTGAAACGAGTCTCAAGGCTAACTTTGAACCAAAAACACAAGTGAATATATTTGGCATTTAAAGGGATTAATAGTTACTTATAGATATACATATTAATAACCATTTATCATCATCATAATGAATGTGGGATAATATCCGACCACCACCCAGGCGAGGCTTATCATTTAAAATATTTGTCAAATTAATTAAAGAGTTATAAATTAAGATGCTACTTCTATTTCAAATTTAAAAAACTAGTGAACCTTGAATATCTGGTAGATCCCAAAACTAGTTTCAAATTATAATGTATCATTTCAGATCTTTTGCCTGAAGCAGTGCCATCCACAAGCCAGCAATCCAGACATATCCTTAAGGAGCTGTCTCAAAATGGTAAATTATTCATAATCATCATCATAATTAGCCTATAATGTACTCAATGCTGGGAGACAGGGCACAGGTCTCTGCGAGAGGGACAGACATAATGCATTTAAGTCAAGACAAATACACAGTGAGCTGTTGAAGTGGTCTGAGAGGATACAAGGAATGTGGGATGTTTTCCGACCTCCACCTAGGCGAAGCTTATCATTTAAAATATTTGTCAAATTCATTAAAGAGGTCAAAATTAGGATACTTATTCTATTTCAAATTAAAAAAATAGTGAACCTTGAATATCTGATGGTTTCCAAAATAGTTTCAAATTAAAATGTATCATTTCAGATCTTTTGCCTGAAGCAGTGCCATCCACAAGCCAGCAATTGAGACATATCCTCAAGGGGCTGGCCCAAAATGGTAAATATTTTAAATAAAATCACCAAATTCTTTTAATATTACATTCTCAACAAATTATATGTAAAAAAAAACTTTTGCTATTCCTTTACTAATTACTATTTGCATTTCTTATTTTTGTTTCATAATTGGTATGCCTTGGCCTCGGACAGTGTCCCACCGCCTTATCAAATCAAGAAATTCTCGAAATAGTGTTCTATTGTTCATTTTACTTAGAAAAGATCCTTGCGTTTGCATATGCAGGGAAATATTTACAAATTTCATCAAATATTTTGCTTATACATATTTAAAAACCTGTCTACAGATTTAACACCAAGGGAAAAGCAGTTGTTTAAGAAACAATGTTTCATCACCTTTGTTTATAAACTGTTGATAAACTGTTTTCAAAGATGATCATACATAGTGAAACAGTGTTTATTAACAAATGTTGCCTAATGAATACCCGGCTTTATACTATAATTTATACATATAACATAAGTAATATTTGTTATTTTCCAATGCCTTGTTTTTAGTCTTCTAAAAATACCGTGACTATGACGGGGAAGACAGGAATACACCTTTTATTCATATGAAGAGCTATTGTAATTATTATTTCTGTTCTACCCTTATTCCAATTAAAAATAGATCATAAATAAACTGATATAGGTCGTTAGTAATTATACTATATAAAGCTAGATTACCACTCACTGACATAAATGTTCTCCCAGATGGTGGATGGGGAGGTGGGTATATTTTGACAGATTCGTAAACAAGTAACTCTCAAACCTACGGGAAAAGTGCCAAACCTCCCCTTTTCCCCCCCCTTCTCCCCCCCCCCTATCGTATCTCGGAAACTACGAGACCCGTATTTTTTTCTTTTTACGGATTCGTATAGAGGAGCCTCGGTAAAGTAAAAACCATTTTTCAAAGTCCCCCCCCCCGCCCCCCTTCTCCCCCCCTTTAGGCGGATCTCGGAATCTAAGAGACTTGGAACATTTTTTTTTTCAGATTCATTTAGAGGGGCAATGCTTTAGTCGAAATAATTGTGTAACCCCCCCCCCCATTTCCCCCCCCCTTTTTTTTTTTTTCACCTCGCGCAACACGCAAATACTAAACCCCCCATCACCCCCCCCCCTTTTTTTTTTTATCACAAGCACGCGAGGTGCTTGCACCTCGCGCAACACGCAAATACTTGATTTAGAGGGGCAATGCTTTAGTTTTTTTCACAAGCACGCGAGGTGCTTGCACCTCGCGCAACACGCAAATACTAGTATAACTATATCAATAAATAAATGCTGAAATAATATGAGTGTTTTATTTTACACAGTTTTTTCAAAATAATTAGTTTTAAATAGAACCCAATTAATTGCATATAATGCATTTCATCGATATCGATAAATTTTAAACATATCGATAAGTTTATTGAGTTCTCTATACATTGCGCATCCCTATCAATGACAGTTCTTCCCGTCAAGGTCATGATTGTCACAGTGCTAGTTGAAATTTTAATGTTGGTAGCTATGTTTTTTTTTTTAGGTTGGCTAAAGAAGGTTAACAATTTCTCACAGACTGAATGTTCTAAGTTCCGTCTCTTATATTATATTCTCTTTGGTACTGGCAAGCAGGGCTCGGAAACGTTATTTAAAATAACGTTTTTAAAACGTTTTGAACAGTTCTTTTTACGTCATTTTGTTCGGAACGAAAACGAAATGAGATCGCTATTTCCGCAAGGTAAAAACCGGTTTATTCCGCAGGACGCAGCCGCGCACGGTGTGCGGCGACAAGCATGAACTTGTTTAATTGGATCGGGTACCGCCTAGCGTTTATATTTTGATTAAAAAAATGCAATTCCGATGACAAGTTAATTGGTAATGTGACAAAATCAATCTAATGCTGTAGGGAGAATCTACTTTTTTTTTGGTTTTCTGATGTAATTATCTACTTATATCATTATACATATAATAAAATTGGAGTGTCTGTTTGTAATATTAAAATAACCGCTTTTTACTACATGCATACGAATGTATATAGGGTTACCAAAACAACATTTTTTTAAATTTTCAACCGACGACAAAAAGAGGAGGTTATCAATTCGACGCGTTTTTTTTTTTTTTTTTTTTTTATGTATGATCATCGAGTACTCGAAGACGGCTGAACCGATTTGGAAAATTCTTTTTTTGTTCGAATGGGTATACTTCGAAATTGGTACCATTATCACCAAAGTCAGGATCTAATGATGGGATCCTGGAGAAATCGAGGGAACTCTTCAAATATTATAGGCACACCTATGGCGTTTTGGGTATTTCTTACAGTAACTTGTGCAGTTGCTCTCAAAAAGTACCATTTGGGGAAGTGGAACTGATGATGAAGACCACAGATGGCCGCCGAAACTACTCAATAATAAGTATTGAGTGGATTGCGATTCAATTACTTGAATATGGATGTTAAGCACTTTATGCTCGTCACAATGCATACGGTGATGTAGAGCTGATGGTGAAGTACCAGGAGAACTCCTCAACAATTAACGGCCCAGCATTGGGAAAAGCAATATTTTGTAAAAGGTTATAAGTAGTTGACATTTAGGCTCTTGTAACTAGGTAAATTAAAAATCATCCAACTAAAAAGAGTGAAATAAAAACTTTTTAACAAAAAATTAAACCGACTTCCAAAAAACACTGCAAAGTGAAAAATAACTTTAATTTCGGAAGTCGGTGCCAAAAACGAAAAAACAAAACTAAAGACACCGACTACCGAAATTAAAGTTATTTTTCACTTTGCAGTGTTTTTTGGAAGTCGGTTTAATTTTTTGTTAAAAAGTTTTTTTTGTCTGTCGGTCTGTTTGTTCCGGCTAATCTCTGAAACGGCTGGACCGATTTAAACGGGACTTTCACTGGCAGGTAGCTGATGTAATAAGGAGTAACTAAGTTACTTTACTTGGGTTACTTACTACTTTTTTGTTCAATTCCACGTAGACGAAGTTGCGTGCACAGCTAGTAATCCATACTAATATTATAAATGCGAAAGTAACTCTGTCTGTCTGTCTGTCTGTTATCTTTTCACGCCTTAACCGCTGAACCGATTTACATGAAATTTGGCATGGGAATAGTTGAGGACCCTGAGAAGGACATAGGCTAGTTTTTATCCTGATGTAATGTTCCCGCAGGATAGTTTTCGAATTGTATCTTTGTTGCTCTTTCACTCAAAAACTACTGAACGGATCTCAATGAAATTTGGTAAGGAGACAGTTGATATCCTGTAAAAACACATAAGCCACTTTTTATCCCGGAATTCCCACGGGTTTGGGATTTACGCGGGGAAACCTCCCACTCGAACGAAGTCGCGGACAAAAGCTATCCATACTTTAATACTAATAATATAACTCCATACTTCCATATCCTATTTTTGGGGTGCATGAAGAAGCCTCCACGAGTAGCGCAACTAGTTCCATTAGTCACTAATTAGACCTAGCGCTCGGCGCATCCTGGACAGTCACACCCATGACCTTTAGTGACTGACCAATTCTTCGTTTGCGGTGGTAGGGCTCACGCCCGCCTGGCTTGAGACCACCCTCCCACCGGAGTTCGACGTCAAGCAGTTCATTGTGTCTCGTCGATGTGTGGGAGTGCCAGTGCCTTTTTGGGTTTTAGAGTGAAAGCAGCTGCGATGTTCAAAGCTGGTCTCGGCCTCGTAGCAAGCTTCGGCAAGGCAACTCACTCTGGAGGGTAGCGGGATCCAAAGCACGGTCTTGGCGTTGGCCGACCGCAGGAAGTTGGGGGCCCAAGTAGCACGCCAGCCACGTGCAAAAGGCTGCCCCGCCACCTCGCGAAAAATCCCGATATGGACCACCGTGCCAGTTGGCGACTGGAAGGGAGGACCCGGTGGACATCTTCGGGGGGGGTAAGGGCGTCCCCGCAGTCTCCAGGTGAGTTGACCATCGTGCTGAAGTAAGCTCACGAGTGTCGTTTAGTCAATTGGACTCACCTCCCTTTCTCTCTGAATACCCTTCCCAATCTCCAAAATGAAGCGCACGTCAAAGAGAAATAAGTTAAACCAACGGCTGCACCTCCTCCCACTTAAAGTGCAATTCACAAACATCCGTGCTCATAAAGTCCTTCCAAAGGTTGTCTGGGAGATATCGCTCTCAGCGATAATACCGCCATTGTAACCATTTTTTTTTTACAATATTGTAATTTAAGTGTGATTCAATTATTGGTGTACAATAAAGTATATTCTATCTATCTATCTATCTATCCGTGGATTGCACTCAAATATCGATCCGGTCCATCACCATCTCGAGACCCATAAGCCACACTTACTCTTTTTGACGGAGACAAAGATAGCGACTCCCGCAGATGTGGCGTACCTCAACTACCCAGGATACTCACTTGAGCATAAGTTTAAGAAGCAGGCTGGGGTCTGTGTGTACGTCCGCGATGACATTTGCTGTCAGCGTCTTCGCTGCTGCGAGGTTGCAGGGTTCTCTACTCTGTGGCTTTTAGTGAACACCGGCACTTTTAAGACCGTATATGTCGGTGTCTACAGGTCGCATAGCGGTGATCAGGAGACAACTAGACTCTTCGACCATCTTACGGAGGCAGCTGAATTGGCCCTGCTCAAATACCCAATGGCGGAGCTTGTTTTTCTGGGGGATTTTAATGCCCATCATAAAGAATGGTTGTTCCCGTACCAGAAAACAGACCACGCTGGTAGAGAGGCGCGCAGGTTTGCTGTATCGCTAGATCTCGGTCAGCTGGTTGATCAAGCGACCCGCATTCCGAATGTCAGTGGCCACACACCCAATTGCTTGGACCTTCTGCTGACAACCGATCCAGACAGGCACTCTGTTTCGATCTGGGCCCCACTCGGATTGTCTGTCCACTGTCTGGTGAAAACTGTATCTTATTTATTTATTATTTATTTATTATATACTTTATTTACCAAAAAAAAAACCAAAAAAAGATACCAATAATAAAACTAGTGTACAATGGGCGGTCTTATCGCACAGGGCAATCTCTTACAGACAACCTTTGGATGGCCAGAAATGAAAGGAGACAGATTTAGGGCTGTCAGTGTACAACATCATACTAATCAAACATAATAATATAAAATACATACCATATATATGAATATAATATATACTAATACATATCAAAAACATAATAGAGAAAGGAGGGGGAAAATTAAATTATAGTGAGAGGTAATGCTCTTTCACCATTTTTTTGAAAGTAGGTAATGTTTGAGCACGCCTCACATCTATGGGCAATGCATTCCATAAACGGGCTGCTTGGATAGTGAAAGATTTATCGAAGAAAGAAGTGGAATGCATACGGATACTTAACTCTAAATTTTCCCATGATCTCAAGGACCTTGAATGTGTGTCACAGAGAAACCGAAAGCGGTCTTTAAGATAAAAAGGAGTTAAAGGATTAAATAAGACATTATAAAGCAGAGAAAGTAAATGAACATTCCGGCGAAACCTAATAGGAAGCCATTTGAGCTTAGTACGAAATTCAGAAACATGGTCATATTTGCGCAAGCCAAATATAAACCTAATACAGAGATTTTGAAGTCGCTCTAGCTTGTCAAATTGGTCTTGGGTCAAATCAAGATAGCTGGCATCAGCATAGTCCAAGATAGGAAGAAGAAGAGACTGTGCAATTGCAATTTTAGTGGTGATGGGAAGAAAATTACGAAGGCGTCTCAGGGACCCTGCAGAAGCAAACAGTTTACGACTGACTTCCTGCAGTTGCTTCGTCCAAGACAGAGTTTTGTCGATGTATATCCCCAAGTTCTTCACGGCGTGACTGAACGGAATGACGGTGTTATTAAATGAAACTTCGGGAAGTGTCGACCAGTCGATCTTAGAGATAGTCCGGGAGCTACCAACAACAATTACTTGGGTTTTGGCGGGATTAATTTTCAGTCCGAACTCAGTGCTCCAATCACTAATCCGAGCGAGGTCCCCATTAATTGTCCCAATGGCATCAGATAATTCGACGAGGGGTGCTTGCGTGAAAATTCGCAAATCATCAGCATACAAGTGGTAGAAGGAAGATAGTCGTTGAGTGATAGCATTAATAAAAAGTACGAAAAGTAAACGAGATAAAACGCCACCCTGCGGCACACCGGCAGAGGTGTCACACCAAGAAGAGAAAGAATCCTCCGTGCAAATACGCTGCCGGCGACCAAACAGGTAACTACGAAACCAGTCAATTACCGAAGGAGATATGTTAAAAGAGCATAGAACGCCAAGCAGAATGTCGAAGTCAACTGTATTAAAAGCATTGCTAAAGTCAAGTAGTGCGAGTACCGTTAACTTCCCCATCTCCATGCCTGACCTTATATCATCCTTATATCTTCTTACTCTCCTCCGGATAAAAGCCCTAGGGGCACTAGGCGAGAATGGAAGTACAAGTCAGCAGATTGGGATGAGATGCGGCACTTTTTTGCATCCTACCCATGGCGGCAAGCCTGTTTCTCATCGTGCAACCCATCGACCTGCGCTGATGCAATTGTTGACGTGGTACGTCAGGCTATGGAGTATTTCATCCCATTTTCTGACGTCCCACTAGGCTTTGAGGCTCGGCCTTGGTATAATGCAGCTTGTGCACAAGCCGAATTGCGCAAGGAGCAGGCTTAACAAGCCTGGGCCTAGGCTCGCAGTTGCGGCAGCGCTAGTGTTGATGTTCACGCATTTAAGAGAGCATTTAACTCTGCCGCTAAGGCCTGCAAACGGGTGTTACGGAAAGCTCGATTTGACCATGTTGGACGAATTGGGGCCAAATTGGCAACCTACCCTTCGGGCAGTAAGCAGTTTTGGTCCCTCGCCAAATCGGTCGAGTCGAACTTCTGTCGTCCTTCGCTGCCTCCCATGGTAAAACCGGATGGAACACTGGCCCATACCGCGCAAGAGAAAGCAAATTTATTTGTCTCCCTCTTCGCGGAAAATTCGCGTCTAGACACAAGGTCTAACTTACCACCCAACTTATCTCACTGCGACTCCGTAATGCCGGAAATTGCAATTCACATTAAAGAGGGCCAGTGGGCCGGACGGAATACCTGCCAGAGTCCTAAAAAGTTGTGCTCCAGAGTTGTCACCTGTACTGACTCGCCTGTATCGCCTTTCCCTCAAAAACCGGAGTGGTGCCAGTGTCCTGGAAGCTTGCTAATGTGCAACCTGTACCCAAAAAGGGTAGCCGTGCCGACCCTGCCAATTATAGACCAATTGCCTTAACCTCCATACTGTGTAAAGTAATGGAAAGGGTACTCAACAACAAGTTGCTGGCATACCTTGAAGATAATGAGCTCCTCAGTGACCACCAGTATGGCTTTCGCCGTGATCGGTCCACCGGAGATCTTCTTGTGTATGTCACGCACTGTTGGGGCGAGGCCATTGAGAAACACGGTGAAGCCCTTGCGGTATCCCTCGACATCTCAAAGGCCTTTGACAGGGTCTGACACGCTAGTCTGCTGAGCAAGCTTCCCGCATTCGGTGTCCCTGCTGGCTTATGTAACTGGATTTCCGACTTCTTGAGTGAACGGTTGATCCGAGTGGTCATCGATGGCTGCTCATCGGATCTTATGGCAATTAATGCCGGTGTTCCTCAAGGGTCTGTTCTTTCTGCGACTCTTTTTCTGCTGCATATCAATGACCTACTTCAGCTGGGAGCAGTTGGGTACGCGGATGACAGCACAGTCTCAGAGAGATACTTTTCCAGTTCTAGAGCTGACAGGGACGAAATTGCCACTCTCAGAAAGGCCATGGTAGAGCGCATAAATTTGACCTTAAATCTCGTTTCCCAATGGGGTGACGACAATCTGGTCAGATTCAACGCTCTGAAAACACAGGCTTGTCTTTTCAGAGCTAAAAGGAGCCCTTTTGAATTGACCCCTACTTTCCGAAGTACATCTGTACCAGTTACCAATCGCCTGGAGCTTTTGGGCATGGAGTTGATGTCAGATCTCAACTTCGGCTCAACCATCGAGTCCAAAGCTCAGACCACAGCAAAAAAGCTGGGAATCCTACACAAGGTGAGGCGGTACTTCACGTCTGGACAGCTTCTAACCCTGTATAAAGCACAGGTCCGTTCCTGCGTGGAGTATTGCAGCCACTTGTGGGATGGCTCTGCAAAGTACCAACTTGCTGCATTGGACTCGATCGAGCGCAGAGCTAAAAGGCTTATAGGTGGACAAGCTTCATAGCCTGGCTCATCGGCGAACCGTTGCTTGCCTGTCGGTTTTCTACAGATTGTACTTCGGGGAGTGTGCGCAGGAGCTCCATGACCTGATTCCTCCATCTCCCTTTCACTACCGGTCTACCAGACGTACGGCTGGGTACCACCCACACTTGGTTGATATACCGTCTTGTCGTACCAAGCGCTTCTCCTCCACATTTATTGTGCGCACAGCCAAGCTGTGGAATTCAGTGCCGGCTTCTGTGTTCCCTGCCACTTATAACAGTTCAGCCTTTAAAGCAACAGTAAATAGGCATCTTCTGGGCGGAAGCCATACTGGTGGTCACTGAGGAGCTCATTATCTTCAAGGTATGCCAGCAACTTGTTGTTGAGTACCCTTTCCATTACTTTACACAGTATGGAGGTTAAGGCAATTGGTCTATAATTGGCAGGGTCGGCACGGCTACCCTTTTTGGGTACAGGTTTCGAGGAAAGCGATACACCCCTGCGTTCACGAGCGCGTCTGAGCGCAGAATGACGGTCGGAGCCGTGCGTTCGGTAGAAAAATGTATGAAAAAATTTGAGACCGATTTTATTTTTCTCATAAATCATAAAGTTTTTTATGTATGTTCAAAATAATTAGCTTAACAGATAAATACATAGGCTGTAATTTCTTGTTATTTTGAAGTTAAGAATATGCTCCAGATTTGGCTTAGAGGAACCTATTCAGACCCCATTTTTTGTAATTTTCTACGATTATTGCGGCGATAAAAACGTATTTGTGTGAAAAATATGTATAGGACTGTGTAATTATAATACATTCAAAATGGAGATGAATAAATTATCTTGAAACTAATACCATAACATTGTCAAAATTTTAACTCCTTATGTATCAAAATGGTACCAGAAAAACATTGATATTTGCGAGAAAACGTAAATGCGTCCTTAACGCCATTGCACAGTTTTGACGTGACAACGTCTTATAATTCGATGAAGCTGGCTGCACGCACGAAAATGCATGACTCATGCGGCGTTACCTCGCTCTGAGGCATTCCATTTAAGGCTTGAAGTGCAAGATATGTTCAGTGATATATTGTAGAATATTCGTGCTTTTATCATTAAAATAAATAGCATCGGTCCGCTAGTGCAGCGATTGTAGGTTATGCTATAATTGACAAAACTATAACAATAAGTTAACAACACTATTTCACGATGAGTAAAAAATCAACTGCTATACTATGGAAAAAAAATGAAATAATTGTATTTATGCGTACAAATAAATGTAACTTGATCAATTCAATAGTGATTTCCATTTACCTCCTTCGCTATATCCATACAAAATATCTATCAAAGAAATAAAATTAAAATTTTCTATTGAAAAATGCAACCATTCCAACAGTATTTTCTTATGACGTTGTCACGTTCAACTATCGTCAGTAAACCGAATTTACAGACAACCGATTTTTTATATACCTACTTGTTACTTACGACAAACATGTAAGCGTAAGCAAAAAAAAAAATAGTCATCAACAATATTTTTTTTTTACTTTTATTACGCTTTCGGCGCTTTTCATACCGCATTACTACATACACTACACAAATAACAATTTTATTTAATACAACACGCGCGCGGCAAAATCTCTAATCCAAAGAGAGTGTATGTATGTACGTTTGACACGTTGCCGCCCGGTCGTCCGCACTTGAAGTAAAATGATCTCTAAGTCAACAGAGTCTAGTGTGTAAGTTCGTTTGAAATGGGCGCGCGGCACCTGTGCGTCTGTCATATGATAGACGAGTAATTGTGCCCTTTGACATTGCCGCCCGGTCGCCCGCACTTGAAGCAAAATGATCTCTAAGTCAATAAAGTGTAAGTTCATTCATTTGATCTGTTGCGTCCTTCCTTTGACATAGCCGTCCGGGCGCTCGCGCTTAAATAGAAATGATCTCCAAATCACTACAATTAGGTGTAAGTTCATTTGAATTTACAGCTCGGCGCGCGGCGCCTTTGTAAGTGTCGGTCAGTGATTGATCTGATTTCTACTTTTAAGTAATTGAATTCGTTAGCTCATTTCATTTGCGACATCCGGAGAATTAGCACGGAAGTTCTTAGTTAGGTACATTACAATCATTATCATCACTCATCATCATCATCATCACATCATTTGTTTATGAGAGAGAGTCATGACTGTTTTCTTTATTTGTTTATAATTGCAAAAATACAAATTCTTAATGTAAGTGATTGATAAAAAACTACTTACTTTATTTAGAATAAAATAAAAATAAAAAATAAAATAATAAAGAAAGAAAAATTAAATAATAAATTGAAATTTGATTTTATTGTAGATGGCCGAATTAGGGGATAAAAAAGAAACCATCGGGTGCTCAAAATAGAAAAAGGAAACTGGAGAAAGAAGAAAAAATTAAAAAGCTAACTTCTCCGATTGACTCTTTCTTTCGACCTGGTAAGTTCAATCAGTGGTACCTGGTACCATAAATATTAAACATCTGAAGTGGCATTAAATCAGTGACAGAAGTCGCTGGTGTATCCTGCCTAGGTTCGGTCCCTAAGTTCCTACCTACTTATTATTATTACACTTCTTATTTTTTGTATAAGTTACCTGTAACTGTATACCAAATGAGTCTTAAATAAAGTAGGTTTTTATGATTATGACAATATCTAATTAATTGTTTTTTGCGGATTGCGCACCAGAAGGCGCAATGGTTAGTAACTAACACTCACTCTTGTGCCAAAGGTCTCGGGCTCGAATCCCGGCCGGTGCAATATTTATTTAAATACATATCTTCTCAGACCTTGTGTTAAATTTTTGTATTGTGTGATATGTCCAAAACGCGTTCCAATCACAGGAGAAATTCCTAGTGTGGGACACTAAGAATTTCTCCTGTGTCGTGGGTGCGTTTACAAACATATAAACTCACATACACAAACGCCCAGACCCGGAACAACCACTTGTAGATCATACAAATATTTGCTCCGTGCGAGAATCGAACCCGCGACACGCAGCGCAGCAGTCCAATCGCTCAGCCACTGCACCAACCGAGCCGTCAAAGCCGCCGTGTGTTTGCGCATAGAGCGTGCGTAAGCGCCTCGGCAATTCCACCCACACTGAGCGCGCTCGCCCGGACTAACGGATTAGACTATGCCCGATTGCCCGCCTTAACTTTAAGGCGCTGTTTTTAAAGTCCTAAAATATTATTGCGTGGCCCTGTTACCACACTTGGTTACACAAATTGTTGACTATCTTATGTTTTTTTAGGTACATCTTCGTCAACATCCACCCGACAGGAAGAGACAGTCAACTTGGAAGAGAAAACTTCTACGAGTATTTCACAAGTTTGATGTATCTTTTTAACTAAATTATATATAAATAAAAATTAATGGCTAAATGTGTTGCTAAGCACAAAACTCAGGAATGGCTGGACAAACACGGTTTTTTTTCGAATATTCGTTGTAGTCTGAGGAAGGTTTCTATGAAGAGAAAAATGGTAGGTAGGGTAGGTATGTAGGTAGGAACTTAGAGTAAGGTAGATAGGTAGTATAATTATTACTAGTGTATGTTATATTATTTGTTATATTTTTTGTAAACAAATAGATTATAACTAAAATTCACTGAAATTTATCTTTCTTTCACCAGGTATTTTTATTCTTTTTGTTAGTTGAACATCTTCATCGTTACTTGTTTCTCCGTGTTCACATATATTTATTTTTGGAAATTTTGATAGCCATATAGAATCTTGTTCTATGTTTTCTTTTTGTCCTTCTTCATCGTTCTCGTTTTCTTAATTTTTCTCTTCAATCTATTTTTCTTTCCTTAGTTCTATTTCCTTCTATTTGTCGTTTTCTTCTTTCTCTTGTACATTATCTTAACTCTATCTCTCCGTACGAAGAGAAACCGGTTCATATCAGCTCAAGCCAGGCCTCGCTCAGACGAAGCGCACACACGCGCCTTGCTTGTAGTAGTGTGCATATCATAGCGCAGTTGTATGAAGCTTACCTTCTGTCCGTTTACTCTGTGCTATTTACTTTTATGCGAGGTAAGTAAAGCGATAGTTTATAATGAAATATGTAGATAAAACTTTAAACTTACCTTGATAATAAATGTATACCCTTTTGTTTGTAATATTTTTTTAGACCTCTCTTCATTCATTTCTGCTTATTCCCCATGTTTTACAAACTAAATTTAAACACTAATAAAACTTTAAAATACTATAACTTTATAACACTAACACTACTTATAGATACATAGAATACTCTTCAACTTATAAACAAGAATCAGAAATAAAACTTATTTACTGTTTTGTATTTTCTTTTTTTTTGACACCACCTTCCGAAATTAAAGTTATTTTTGCCTTTGTAAATGAAAATGTATAATTTATGTTTTTACTTGTTTCCAGGTTGACACATTTTTCAAAAAGGCACCACTGAAAGACGAAGTCGAGAAAGCGGAGCTGCGTTTATGCGGTTTTTTTTCAGAACACAACATCTCTTTTAGTGCTATGGACCATTTTAGTGATGTTCTAGTGAAATGTTTTCCTGACTCCGAAATTGCAAAAGAATTTTCCTGCAAGAGAACCAAAGCAGCAGCTATTATCTATAACGTTTTAGGACCCGAATTTGAAAAAGTTATGATTGAAGATATACTTCGTACTGTATCTCCGTCAGGTAAACCAGTATATTCAATTGTAATCGATGAAAGTACAGATGTCACCACAATCAAAGTATTGGCGATAGTAATCAAATACTTCTCTGAAACCAAATGTAAAGTACAAACCAAATTTCTTGATTTAGTTGATTTAAGTGGTGAGACTGCAGATCATTTATTTGATGCTTTGTCATCAAAGTTATCCGAGTTAGGTTTAGATATAAAAGACGTGATGGGGTGAAAGACATGAATTGGCAAAATCAGAGCGTCCAAAATATAGAGCTCAGAAATATCGTCCCGATTGGGAAGAATTGGAGATGTTTAAGAAATGCGAATGTAAAGCCAAATGCGGTGTTTGTGACTCTATTTTAACCCTTTGACCGCCACGGTTCGCGCAGCGAAAGTGCACGCTGTACGCCAAGCCATTTTTTATCACGGTAAGCTAGTGATGAGGTTAAACTCGGGTATTACTAAATATCGATAAAATTATAATCCATAATATTTATTGATTTTCGCTATAAATATTTATTTAATAAATAAATTTATATACATTTATATTCACGAGAACACGCTTAATATGAATCAATGCTAATATTGGCTAAATTAATATTTGACTAATATCCAGTAATAAGTATGGTATCCTAATATGAGATTACTAATATATATTCAATATTATGAATATTGAATATATATATATATATATATATATGATTTGACCCTAATATAACATCTCTAGTACCACAGTCCACAGACACATATCATAAACATACCTACTCAGTTAACAAAACGGTATTTTTGGGTAGTACCTACTTGTGAGGTTGTACTTACATCTATATCAAATTCAGGGTCATATTCGAATACAAATTCATCATCGTCACCCTGTAAAAAACATAACAACTCCTCGTGTGTATAATAACTCATTTTCAAAAAACGGTCGGTCAACCCACTACAAAAGTCCAAAAGCGACAATGGCGTTAGCTCCAATGAAAGATGGCTTCGAATTAGTGACGTGACAAGCACAACTAAAATGACAACAAATAAATTTCTTTTCATTTTACATTGCAGGTAGGAACCAATAAATGAACGATTAAGCCGAATCGCTAACTTTGAATATTTGTAATTAAATTATCTTAATAGTTGAAGTTGTTTTTCTGTTTATTTTTGATGCTTGAAAATTATAAGATTATTTGAAAAATAAAAAAAAATTGTCTCATGAGTTTTATACAAAATAAGAATTAATAAAAAAATGGGTTTTCCCTTTATAATTGAACACTGATCCCCAATTAGTTGAACTAAGATTTTGATATGACTTAAGAGAAGGCGTAGAAATTGTGTACCTAATTTATTAGTGTAGTTTTAATGAAAATAATAAAAAAAAAGAAAAACTTGTTTATTTAATAAAGTAATTTGGTAGTCTAAAATGACATAGTATTCTATACCTTAGTAACAAATTAGAAAAATACTTGACAAAAGAAGGTAGAAGAACTTTTCAAAAAGGTACTAGGTACCTTTACAACTCTAACTTAAAACTAGTATAACATCAATTAAAAAGAAAACCTTCTCTATAATAAAAATAATTCGTACATATTGAGATCACAATTTTCAAAAGTAATCATCCACTTCACTCAGTTCGAGGATATGGCAATCTCTTGGTTATAGCTGACATCGATACTTGTTCTAAATCTTCGGTAGATGGTTCAACAAAATATGTCAGTGTCAGGTCATCAAATTTGCTTGCTTTCCTTCGCAGACTGTGTAGACCGCATCTGTAATAGATTACCTCTGTTTGAATGTATGAACATAAGTAGCTCATGCACCTGCATCGTGCACCCTTAAATTGTTTAAAACGGTCTACATGCATGCAAGTATTTAATTTTGTATTTTCTAGGTGTACATTCGTTAAAATTTAGGAAACAAAACTAAAAGTTGAACGAAAAAAATTATAAGAATATTTTTGGTTCAACTTTTGATAATTTATCTTAAAAGTGAACACTACTGATTTCATACTATATTGAAACCAATAAATCTTATAAAATTTAAATAAAGATACCCTTCAACTTTTGGTTTTTAGTTTATTAAATAAACAGATATTTTTAAACAATACATAGATCATGTTTATCCACTAGGTAAATGGTAATGATTATTAAATATTCTATGTACTTTTTACCATTACATGAACGGTGTTCAATTATTGGCTAAAGTCAAAAATATGAAAACCATTATTGAATAGTGTTTTATACGCTATAAATATGTTACATTTTATAAATACATATATCACTACGTTTTAGTCACTTAGTTAATCAAGATTTTACTTGGCAAAGAAAAAAATGATTGTGTCAATAATTCTTAATTTAACTTAACGATTAGCTTAAATCTGCGGAGTACTCACCTTAAGTAGGTTTCCATACAATGATGGTTTTTGGCGCGAACCACACAAAAAATTATTAAACGCAAGCGCGCCTGACGCGTGACTGCCGACGTTTTTATGGAGGCGGGCGGTGAAAATGTAGCTCTAAGCGAGAAAAAAAGCTAATTATAAAAGTCAATCAGTATTGTTACAATTCTACTTTTATTTACAATTGTTCATCTTCTGGGGGCGTTCATCTTTTGGTTCCACTACCCTACATTATTTATTTATTTCATTTCATTTATTTTTGACTAGCTTCTGCCCGTGACTTCGTACGCGTGGGAAGGTTTTCCCGCGCAAATCCCGATCCCGTGGGAATTTCGGGATAAAAAGTAGCCTATGTGTTATTCCAGAATATCAACTATCTACTTACCAAATTTCATTCAGATCCGTTCAGTAGTTTTTGCGTGAAAGAGTAACAAACATCCATTCATCCTCACAAACTTTCGCATTTATAATACTAGCTTTTGCCCGCGACTTCGTTCGCGTGGGAGGTTTTTCCCGCGTAAATCCCGATTCCGTGGGAATTCCGGGATAAAAAGTAGCCTATGTGTTATTCCAGGATGCCTACTATCTACTCACTAAATTTCATTGAGATCCGTTCAGTAGTTTTTACGTGAAAGAGTAACAAACATCCATCCATCCTCACAAACTTTCACATTTATAATATTAGTAGGAAGTAGGATTAGTAGGAAGTAGGATTAGTAGGAGTAGGATTAAAATGTTTTTATTTTGCAAATTGTTCAGAATTATAACTAATTTTTAGTATTTGTATTGATTGCACTCATAGCATCATGTAGCTTAGTAAATGAATATCGACCATAACCTCATCACTAGTGTCGCTTTAAAGCGACTATGGCGTCTGGTGGGCCTATATTTTTACGAGTTTACAGATGATCTTGGAAAATTTTAAATTTCAGGATTATACGCCAAAGAACAAGCTTTTATTTTATTTACTTTAATTTATTGAAGTATGGGGATGATATTAAAAAAAAACTGTTAAAATATTCATTCACTTTATTTCCTGTAAATAAGGGTCGAAATTGGTGTCGCCTACAGGCGTCGTTGGCGGTCTGGACACTTTTTTTTGTTGTCGCCTGTAGGCGTCGTTGGCGGTCAAAGGGTTAACTGCAGAGATCGGTGTTCTTAAAACTCATGCCGATAGACAAAAACACATTGAGAAAATGAAAAAAATTGTATCAACAAACAAGCAGGTATCTGCCTTGGCGTCCTTTATACAGAAAAAGATCCACCGCTCGTTCAAACTGCAGAAATTAAACTTTCCGGTTTTTTAGTGGAACATAACTTGTCATTTAGAACGATAGACCACATGACAGAGTTATTAAAGGACATATTCCCAGATTCTAAGATAGCACAACAAACTCTTAAAAGAACAAAAGCGACTATAATTGCCACAGCAGTCATAGGAGAAACTGAAAAAGAATCTTTGGCGACGAAATTGAAACAAAGTATGTAGGTAAGTTCAGTACAATTCGTGACGAATCCTGAACTGATATAAGTACCCAAAAGTCGTCTTGCGTTGTCGTGAGATTTTATGATGAAAAGAATAAACACGCTGCCTGCTGCTGACGATAGTGATTAAAACTACTAAAATAAAAACTTAAACTAAATTGGCTGTTTTATTGAGATTTCAATACGTACTATTATTTTTTTAGAAATTCGACCAAAATACGATCTTTTCTACTCCGTGGTACGATTTCCTCAAAGGCTCAAAAATAAAGTTGGCAACGCTGATACTAATGTCAAACTCAATTTTCAAAACAAGATGGCGTGTTGTTGGTGATTTGTTGTGATCTTGTTAATAGCGTTTATTCAGCGAAAAATGAACAAAACTATTAAAAGTGGAGTACGGGAGATGTTGTTTCGCATGATGTCTAAATATCAAGAAAAACAACAGGAGAAAGATGCCGAATTCAAACAAAAACAAGATTGTTTACGTGTGGTGTTCGATTTCATAGTTAGTATGACGCTACTAAGTTGATACTTTGTCGTAATTCACAATTTATATTTATCGAGGAAAAATATTTATCTATTGTGATTCACATTCATTTTATAGAATGTTAAGCATTATGGTTATTTAACAAACAATTAAATGTTGCATGGTTTTTAACATTTTTTTTTCTTTTATAGAAAATCTGGTGGTTGTAGCAGGGGTTGATGAGATAGTGAAACCTATTGAAAAACTTACGGATTTAGAGCAGAAAGATAGGATAAGAACCCAGAACCAGTACTTGGATAAAATAGCTTCAATCACTGGTAAGTTTTTACTAGGAGTACATAACTTTTATAAAGATGTAATTGAATTTATGATTTGAAAACCTAATAATTTTGTTTTACCATTTTTTACAGAAGTGAGCGTTACTACATTAATAAGAATTAAAAAGGAAGGTGCGCGTAAAGGCCATATAAACCCACAGTGTCCGACATAGATAGTTTGGACATAGATGCTATTCGTAACAAAATTAACGAATTTTATAACGTAAGAAAACAAGTTTAAAACGAAACACACCAGAGCCAGTATATGAAGCTGATGAAATTGTGAAGCAGAATGGGCACGAGGTATTGCGAGTTCCCCCCTACCACTGTGATCTAAATGCCATTGAGTTAGTATAGAGTTTGGCTAAACGTAAAGTGGCAAGTAAAAATATTGCTCTGCCTGCAGTGGAGTTATAGAAATTCATAAAAGAGTCGTTTGAAAATATAACTCCCGATGAGTGAAAGAAAATGACTGATCATGTCATCCATGTTGAAAATAAACATAATGAAAGGGACAGAATTACAGAAAATAATTTAGAAAGTTTTATAATTAACGTAGGAAACAATGACTCCAGTGACTCTAATGAAACTTTCCGCATGGAAAAGTCTTACATTCAGATTTTGACTATAGTGAATAAATCAGAACTATTTTAGAATACTGTTGTTTTTTTTTTAAATCGAATTAAGACACAGTATCTAAACTATTACCTACCTAAAATATCTCTTGTATTTTATTCCGATGAAATAAAATACATAATTCTAAAGTATCAAATAAGGTTATTCCAGGTATTTCATAGTAGTTTTGGGGTTGCTATGCTGATATTTTTTAAATTTGCCGCCCTTTTTCAGTCTCTACTTTCGTTTGCCAGACTCTATATGATTTTAGTATGTACTTGTCGATTTTGGGTTGCTATATGAAAACGAATTATATAATAAAAACTTTTTACCAAAAAATTAAACCGACTCCCGAAAACACTGCAAAGTGAAAAATAACTTTAATTTCGGTAGTCGGTGTCTTTACTTTTGTATTTTCGTTTTTGGCACCGACTTCCGAAATTAAAGTTATTTTTCACTTTGCAGTGTTTTTGGGAGTCGGTTTAATTTTTTGGTAAAAAGTTTTTATTTCACTCTTTTTAGTTGGTCTATTTTTAATTTACCTAGTTACAAGAGCCTAAATGTCAACTACTTATAACCTTTTACAAAATATTGCTTTTCCCAATGCTGGGCCGTTAATTTTTGAGGAGTTCTCCTGGTACTTCACCATCAGCTCTACATCACCATATGCATTGTGACGAGCATAAAGTGCTTAACATCCATATTCAAGTAACCGAATCGCAATCCACTCAATACTTATTATTGAATAGTTCGGTGGCCATCTGTGGTCTTCATCATCAGTTCCACTTCCTCAAATGGTACTTTTTGAGAGCAACTGCACAAGTTACTATAAGAAATACCCAAAACGCCATAGGTGTGCCTATAATATTTGAAGATTTCCCTCGATTTCTCCAGGATCCCATCATCAGATCCTGACTTTTATGAAAATGGGACCAATTTCGAAGTATACCCTTTCAATCAAAAAAAGAATTTTCCAAATCGGTTCAGCCGTCTTCGAGTAACCGGTGACCATACATAAAAAAAAAAAATACGCGTCTAATTGATAACCTCCTCTTTTTGTCGTCGGTTGAAAAGCACGGACAACGTATTTACATTAGACCCAAAATCTAGTGTGAATTATTTGCCATCGAATAATATGTACTTAGGATTCAAGTAGGTCAAGAATTAATTAAACATAGGGGAAACATAAACATGAAAGAACAAATTGCTGATTTTTTCAGAAAGTGCCAATCTTTTTTAATTGAATTGAGCACGCAATTGAAATCACGTTTGCCTTTTGAAGATCAAATTTTCCGAGAACTGAAATTTCTTGACCCACACACTGCCGTGAATAAAGAGTTTAGTAGTTTAAAAAATGTTATGGAAACTTTCCCATCCGAAGTACAGCCAGAACAAATGCAGATAATTCACGAAGAATATAGAACACTCAAACTTGATCGCGAAGTAAGTAATTTATTACAATCTTCGAGTACTGGCTCATCCCTTTCTTGTGAACAATTTTGGTTGGAAGTTGGGAGTGATGGTACAAGAATACAAGAATATAACTAGTTTCAGTAAATCTCTGTTATGTATATCAGAGTCAAATGCTGCATGCAAGCGCATATTTTCACAGATTAATTTAATAAAAGCGTAACAAAGAAATAGATTCATAAACAAAAATCGACGCCCCCCGCGAATAATCCGGTAATCGTAAAAGTGTAAATGTTCAGGAAAAATAAAAAACCATTTTTCCTTAATAACTCCATTAAACAACAAGTATCAGAGAATTTTTATATCGTATATGGAAGCTAATTTTTTCAGCTATCTGGTAATTTCAACAAAATTTAAGTAGTCCCAAGGGCTTCGTTATTATTTAGCTGGATGCATTTTACTATATTAGTGTAGGTCAAGCTCTGGTCAGTAATGTCATTTACGATATTGTTCGTGTAAATTTATATTTTTGACGGCAACAGTAAAATCTTGTTGCGTTATTATTCGCGTAAATTTATATTTTCGACGGCAACAGTAAAATCGTGTTGCGCTATTATTCGTGTAATTTGTTTTGTATACTGAACATTTGTAAAACGCAATTATTATGTTATTCGATTGTTTAACAGTAACGTACATTTTATTGTTTTGACTGTTGTTGTGTTGTTAGGTCCTGTTGAAAATCAGCGTCGGGCGCTAGTTGCCTGGCATTATGCTGAACAGGACCTATTTGGCGCGGCCTTGAGTAACACAGTAGGTTGTTGATGTTAGTTTTAAGTTTTTATTTTATTATGTTTTACTGTGTAAATTTGCGGCATAGCCAATAAAAGTTTTTCTCTCTTTCTTTCTGACTATTACTGTTTATTCGAACGGTTTACTTAAGTATTATTTGATGATTATTGTAGTATTTTTTTTTTAATTGAAAAAAGGTTCGAGTTTGACCACCATCACACCTGATGATAAGTGATGATGTGGTTGAAGATGGAACACGCTTACCTAAAAGTAACCTATTCACTCTTGACTTAAATACTCCTAGGTTATAGGTATCGGGAAACACAGAATCCGGCAGGGAATTTCTCCCCTTAGCCGTACGTACAATGAAGGTATTCCCAAAATGTTTTGTGCGTATGGGTGGTATGTCCACCATGTAGCGATGGCGCTTCGCCGTTTGTTGCGTAGTCCGATGATGGAACGGGCTTGGCGGAATCAGATTGTGTAATTCCATCGCACACTCCCCGAAATGTAACCGAAATGTAGGAAGTGAGGTATATTTAAATCTTGCAATGAGGTCAAGTGGGGTGAAAGTGACTCTGATCAGATCACGTTATATTGCGAACTTGCTAATAGTAAATTAAGGCATATTGACTTTCCTGTGGAACTTGGTCTGTGTGCTGATAATGTTTGTAGTAACAGGTGTCATTATGAAATAATTGACAAATTGTATAACAGTATTGTAGGTGCTTTGACTGAAGCTGCGCGAAGCAGTCATAGGCAGGAAAGTTTAGGAAACAAACACATGTTATTGGACGGAATAAGTATGTGCGGAGGACTCATATGGAGGCACGAAGTAGCTTTCAGACCTGGATGCTACACGGTAAACCCAAATCTGGTAATATTTATAACACTATGCGTAGGGCATGCAATATTCGTCTGATTTTAGTATTCGAGTTTTTCGAGTATTGACTCACAAACTATTCGAATAATTCGAGTTTCTCGAATATTTCGAATATTTTGTGTTTCGGATCATAAATAATTAAAACAACAAGTATTTTTTTTTATAAACATAATTCAAAAACACAAATTTAAAAACAAAATACCTTATTTATTTAAATAGAAAGATCGAAGGAAACTGAGTGCGTCTAACGTGTCGTCGTTAAAAGAACAACGTAAATGGTTACAAAAAAACCTGTTCGCTGAAAATATGGGCTCTACATTGGTTGGGGGGATGGAAAGTAGAAATTTGTACGCCTGTGACAAATGAACTGGTTTAGGACCTCCACGATCAAATTGTGCCATTTCTACGCGCAAGAATGTTTCTAGATCTTCGTTCGTAACCAGTCTGCTAGTAGAAATGGTAGCTCTATTTTGCAAAGATTCTTGAACCTTTTCTTTCAATTGCTCTTTTATAGATTTTGTCAAATTCTCGTTATTTGCATTTTGCTGACTGCTTATGTCGCTCAAAATTACATCATCCTCCTCATCATCAGCGTTTTGTTGGTTAAGTCATCGCAATAAAAGAGTTTGTTGATATTTAAAATAGTCTCACAAACTTCTGCATTGGACGCATTTGGCAATATCGGAGCGTTGTGAGATTCAAATTCTTCATAAAATATTGCGGGATTGTGTAGATATTTTAATGCGCTCACCAAGTTAATATTTCGACGTTGCAGAATTCTACGAGATAGTTCTTGAAACAATTGCTGACTTATGTCGTTCTTTTGTAGGGTGAAAAAAATCATCCATTTTCTTTGGTCTTTTGGATTGGGTTTGGGATCCAGAAACTTCACCTTGCAAAACTGAAGGCAACGCATCCCTTGGCGTAATAGCCACTGCTATCCTAATATCCAATTGTATGGAGTGTACTCCTTTGAGATGGTTAAGTAAGGAAGTTGTTGTACCTGAAGTTTTCAATACTTTTTGCATGTTTTACATTGTTCTTGTTGTCCATGGTCTGACAGCGAGTTGCCCTTTACTCGCTGTCCGCATGCCCGCGCCTACGGTGGCCGGAGATCGTCGGCCGATGTCCGACGCCGTGGGCGTCTACCACTGCGGCTGGGCTGGAGGGAGGACGCTATCCTCTCCCTCACGCGGCCCGCCTCCTCCTTCGATAGCATGACTGCTTCACAGAAGGAGGCGACCGCTTCCCACTCCGTCTCGCCCCGCAGCATAGCCTCGACCAATGCCGGGCGCGAGAGGTCTCCGCCTATCGCCGCCCTGAGGACACGTCGGTGCTCTGCCCAAGCGGGGCAGTCTTGCACCGTATGCTCTACTGTGTCCTCAGGGCGATCCTCGCAGTGGTGACACCCAGGCGTTTCTTCCTTCCCCATCAGACACAGGTACCTCCCGAAACTTCCGTGTCCGGTGAGGACCTGTGTCATGCGGTAGGTCAGGACGCCGTGACGCCGATCTAGCTACTCCTCGAAGAGGGGTCTTACCGCCGCAATTGCGGCGTGCCCGAAGCATCGTTGCTAGGTAAAAAAAAAACATAAATAAGACATAGGAAGCCCACAGGTTACAGTCAACCAAAACTATTCACCCCGCTAATTTTGTGAAAATGGCATTAAATTTGCGCTTGCATTATTCGAGATATAAAGTGAGCACTAAATATAGTATTAGATAGGTAAGTATTTATTTTAATGTAACGGAAAAGTGTAAGAAGAATAGGTAATCATAATGACATAATGAACTTAGTCACTTGTTTAGTTATACCTTAATCTAAATATATATAGCTCAAAGGTGACTGACTGATTGATTGACTGACTGACATAGTGATCTATCAACGTACAGCCCAAACCACTGGACGGATCGGGCTGAAATTTGGCATGCAGGTAGATGTTATGACGTAGGCATCCGCTAAGAAAGGATTTTGCGAAATGCCCACGGGATCGGGATTTACACGGGAAAAACTTCCCACGCGGGTGAAGCCGCTGGCACAAGCTAGTAAGCTATATAACACAAATTACTTACATACGATTACGACAACTGAAGGTTCGAAACTGCCTGCTCGCCGATGGGCACAATGATTCAAAAACAAAACGTTTAAATTACACCACTACACCCTTCTTGTATTCCAATATAACCTCAAAGTTATGATAATGGCCGATGCGCACTGTTGTCACTCATGTTTTAGGGTTATCATAAGAATAAATAACTACCATTCAAACAAATAACATTATTCGTAAAATTCGTAAAACTCAAATACTTAGTCTTTTTGTATTCGAATAGAAAAAAGGCGAATACTCGAATAAAACGAATACTCGAATACTCGAATAGCATGCCCTAACTATGCGTGAAACCAGAAAACGATTTAAGCCAAAGCTTAAATGGTGTCAAGACAACGTGGATTAGATTAAGATGGACATAATATTAGCCACGCACCACAAAGAGAAGGACTTCAAGCGCTTTTGGAAGCATACTAGGAATTTGGAAGCTGGTTTCTGTGTGCCTGTGTGTGTTGAGGGCGAGAATGAGCTACGCCTGATTGTCGAGATGTTTAAGGAACGTTTTAAGGTTGTGTCTCCACTAGCAGGTGTGCAACAGGTGCTGGATGCTGAGGTCAAGGGTGGTGAGAGAACTCGGTTTCAAGTGAAAAAAGTCGCTCATATTATTAAAAATATGACGAGAGGTAAGTCTCCAGGACATGATGGCCTCAGCATCGAGCACTTGCAGCATGCAGGTGTTCATTTGCCTAGGGTGTTGGTCATGTTCTTTAATTTGTGTATAGGACATTCATATTTACCCCAGCAGCTTATGAAGACTCTTTTTGTATCAATAATTAAAAATAGGACGGGTGATGCCTCTGACGGGAACAATTACAGACAACTACTATTTCATTGGCCACGGTCATTACCAAGGTGCTGGATCGGCTGCTTGATAATCGCTTAAATCGGCACATAGTTTTGCACGATGCACAGTTTAGTTTCGGAGCTGGACATTCGACTGAAGCTGCGATACTGCGACTCAAGCAGACCATTCAGTACTATGTCACGAGAAAAACACCTGTTTATGGCTGTTTTTTGGACCTGTCGAAGGCATTCGATCTAGTCTCATATAGCGTACTCTGGCGTAAGCTCCAGGAAGAGACTAGCACTCCTGGGGATTTGATAAATATATTAAAATAAGGCAACCAAACCAATAATGTTAAGTGGGCAGCTTCATGTTCGGCAGAGTACAGGTTGGAGTGTGGGGTGAGGCAGGGTGGACTAACTTCGCCACGTCTCTTCAACCTGTACATAAACGGACTGATAGATGAGCTCAGCAGGGCTGGAGTCGGTTGTTCAATGGATGGAGTCTGCATGAACAACATCAGTTACGCTGATGATATGGTCCTGCTGAGTTCATCTGTCCCCTGACAGGGCCCTCCCTCAACATATTCTTAGGCATCTGTGAGATGTACTCAGTGACACATGGCCTCAGGTATAACCACAATAAGAGTGAGGTACTTGTTTTTAAGTCGAGAAATAGAAGTCCCAAGACCGTTCCACCGGTTAGGCTTGGGGGTATGCCGATAATCAGGGTCACTAAGTTTAAATACCTGGGGCACTGGGTCACTGAGGATCTCTCCGATGACATGGACATTGAGAGGGAACGTAGGGCGTTGGCAGTGAGATGCAACATGCTGGCGCGCAGGTTTGCGAGATGCACTAGGGATGTTAAAATTTCACTTTTCAAGGCGTACTAGCACTTACTTAATTAAGGTAGAAGACTATTTACCCGAATAATATCGTAACAATAATGTTTACTGTCAAATCATATTGATATTTTTTTTCGTAAAGGTCTTAAACCATATTATTCATTTAAAATACGTTTTAATGATTTTTTATGGAATATACGCGTAGTTTTTCATATCTTCGTAAATAAACTTATAAAAATTCTGAAAAAAATTTACATGGTGTATTTTAACTTCTAGATGCCGAAAATTGCATAACATGAAAAACCCCGTAATAGGTCATTACCGGATTATTCGCGGGGGACGTCGAAATGTATCTGCAATTTTAAAAACCAAACAAGGTATAAAAGATGAAGGAGGCTGTGTGAATTTTAACCCATCAAACAGAATGTTAAAATATAATTCTAATATTTATTGCGATGATGATGATGATTAATAAATTAAAATATGTTTTGAAAATCAGAATTTTTATTGGTATATTTTCCCAGTGCAAGTTGGTATATTTCAGTATTTTTTCATCAATTTAATCTGGTCACACTGTTTGATATTTAAGTGATATTTTTGACAACGTTGCTAGAAGATTACATTTCTTAAATTTTTCGTAACTTTTGACCCCCTCGCGTAACATGTAAGTAATTTTTATTTTAAATGCAATTTTCGTAACTTTTGAGGACAACGAGATTTCTACTAGATTTTTATTGCAAACAGTTGACGAACGCATTTCAATTCAACGTATCCAAATTGAACGCTCCTAAAACTGGCGCGTCTAAAAAGTATTTCACTATTTTCACTCCATATCACGCTCAGAGATGGCTCTGAATGGAAAGCGCCATGACTAAATGAAACGAATTTCGGTCATTTTAAAACTTGATTTTGCTTGAGCGTGTGCGCACGTTTCCTACTTTGCGAGTTCCCGCCGTTAATTTAAATGCAGAAGATTATTGGAAAGCTGTGTTCAATTTAAATAATGTCGGGCAGGAACCTATGTTTTCAACTCTGAGAAAAGCATTCGCCCTTCTTGTTCTTCCTTTCTCTAACGCTTGTGTGGAAAGAGTTTCCAGCCAGCTGAACTTATTAAAACTGACCATCGCAACAGGTTTTAAATACAAACACAATAGCTGGCTCTAATGACAGTCAAGCAAAATATTAAAAGATCTATTGATTACGAACTTCGATCACTTCTTACAAGAAATATTAAGTTATATTAACAGCTTAACAGTCAAAATTATTTCTGTTAACCTAAAGGTTTGTGAAACGTTGTTTTTCGCATTAATTTGCTTTGCTACTTACTAACATTTTATTTTGTTGGCAAACTGCATGTCAAAGTTTGCCACTTAAACTAATAAAAATATCTTAACCATAATATTATTTTATTTCAGAAAAATATCTACATAAAGTGCGGAAACAAATCAAAGATTTTGATTACTGTGATTTCAACCTCTACGAGTATTACATTACAATATTGAAATAAGAAAATCTGACACCAAGTTGGCGAATTTAATGATTTTTGTCTCCAATTCGAAAGAATAACAGAAAAGAATAAAAACTAATGAAGGCCTGTAAGAAAGATATTCACCAGTAGCAGTACTCAATTTAATACACAATACAGAGAGATGACTAATCGTCGTGGATAATGTAAGGTATTTATTGTTTTTTTTTTCATTGAGGCGTTCTTGCATGGTTCCCTCTTACGAGCACTTGGTAGAACATGTACGTTAAGAGGATTCTATTCGTATCGAATACATTGAACTATATAACTCTAGCGTAGTAGTAATACCTCAATGATCGAATATTAGTAGTTGGTTCGGAGTAAAAATAACAGATCATGATCTACCCACCTCGTAGTTTTGGTTCAAAGTAATTGAATAAAGCTGCTAGACTAGATAGCAGCAACAGTGAAGATAGCGTTGCGAACAAATGAAACAAGTCTGTTTTATCCTAAGATTAAATACACCATTAGACATCATAGATTGCTTTATATTCACCATTTTGCTGACATCAATTATTTGCCTCCGACCTCCGACCCCAAAAACACGTACCTAAATAAAATAAAAAAAACAATAATGTAACTTTTGCAACAAAAATGTAAAATTTCAGGAAACGAAATGTAACTTACGGCCCTGGCAACACTGATTTTTGATAACTTGACTTTGATAAGTTTTGTACAATGTTACCAACTTAGTGGATTTTCCACTAAAACTTGTGGTTTCGACCCCCCTTTTAGTGGTGAAATATTGCTTTTAGTGGCTGGTGGTTTTTTCTAGTGGTCAAGTAGAATTCAGTTTCAGTTACTGAAAGTGCTATTACTCAACTACTAAGCTACTAAAACTTTACGAAATATATTATTTTTACTTCATTAATGTACTTAATTTACTTTTACTGCGTAGGCACAATAAAAGTGCAGAACTTATGGCAAGAGTTGATGATCTATGGCGTCAAATTCATTTGCAGAAATGGAACGAGAGCAAAGATACAAAAAAAAATTGGAATGAAGTATTGCATTTCAAAGATGCTTAAGAGGAATCTAGATTTGATCATTTAGCGACTTAAGCGATTACTCTCTTAATACTACCTAATTCTAATGCCGATGTTGAGAGACTATTTAGCAGTATGAATGTAATAAAAAACAAGCAGAGGAACAGAATGAAGTTGAATATTTTAACTGCAATATTAAAAACACGCTGTGGTTTAAGATTGGAAGAAAAATGCTTGTGAAATTCCAATAAAAGTTATAAAACAAATTGGTAGCAAAGCATCATATAAATGTGAAACCGACGATGATGGTGCAGACAGAAGTTCTTGTATGTTGATTTACTGACTTAAAATATTTTATTACGTCATATTAAAGAATATTTTTGACTAATACAAGTAATAATAAATAAATACTGTTTTCGTTCGTAAAAACTAAAAAAGTTGTGTAAATTTTAGCGATTTTTAGAGTAGGGCCGATTTTTGTTAGTGGTTTTCTGGTGGTTTTAGAAGTTGGATCTGGTGGAGAGCTAGTTGAACTGTTGGCAACACTGGTTTTGTATGCTTATGGCAAAATTGTGGTGGCTCCTCCATAAAGCGGTGTTGCCAATTTAGCGACTTTGTCGCTAGAAATGACGACTTTTGCTTGAGCCTTAGCGACAAGGAAAAAGATTTGACGACAAAATGATTTAGCGACTTAGCTGTCGACTTTTCAAACTATAAGATGACAAAACATATATATGCCCAACACCTTTTTTAAAAATGCTCACTCGCAAATAAATTATCTTTACCAGTGGTAACATTAGCAATGACGTCGGGGAATCCCCATATTTTATTATGTTCCGTAGTTTTCGTACTTTTCCTACCTATGTACTTACGCAAGTCACTACTAGTTTGAGAGAAGTTCTATTCGGATTCTAAATTCTTTATATGCTGTACCTACTTACCTAGCCTGATTTTTTATTCGTTACCCATCATAGTAATTACAAAGTGTATGAATGACCAAAATTATGGATTTACCTCAGAAAAATAAGCAGTATTTTCAAAAATATCGAGAAACATGGGACACAGAGCCCAACATTGTACATACAATGTTGTGCACTGACTGTTTCATTGAAGGTAACGTCAGCTCAGTCAACATGTAGGGCTCACAAAGCGTTCAAAGTGAAGTGATTTTTATTTCTATCGCAACAAGATTCCATTCTGATGCCACTTGTCACATAAATTACCATTATCGAAAATAGTTCTTTAATGCATACAAGTAAAAGTTAAGCTGGTATTTTAAACATTTTTGATAATTTTGATGATGAAGGCAACTATGTGTTAATTTATTTTATAATTATTAAAGATTTTATTGCTTCTGTAGTACATTCTTCTTCACTTGCTTTCCCCCTATCCCCTTTCCAAGCTGCTAATGGCCTCCAGTAACCGGAAAGTAAGTAAATCTGGGATCCGTCTCTAGTTGAATCAGTTTTAGCGACTTCTAGCGACTTAAGATAATAAATCTAGGGAGAAGATTTTGCTGGAGTTGGCAACACTGCCACAAAGGCCATTAGGCCAAATATATGTATCATCTATGATTAGGCCACTTAACTAGGGATACGCAAAATTTGAAAAGTATCGATACTTTACTCGATACCAGTATCGTATTAAAAGATCGATACCAAAAAAGTATCGGAACAAAAGTATCGATACCTGAAGGTATCGAGTACTTATTAATACATAAAAAAACCCGAATGGAGTGTAGTTTGTGTTGCTAAGTTTCGAAAAAAAATCCAGCAGGAACGTGTCTTACAAATTAGTCACTAATATCCAATAGTAAAAAAGTAAAGTCTTTATTTTGGAAACACAGACAGCCGGAGTCTGTGTTTCCTGATCGCTATAACCTGGGAGTCTTTAAGTCAAGAGTGAATAGGTTACTTCTAGGCAAGCGTGCTCTATATTCGACCACATCATCACTTACCATCAGGTGAGATGGTGGTCAAACGCAAGCCTAATATCAAAAAAGAAAAAAACATAATAAAACTCACAAATAAATTGTCATAATGAATACTAAATTATTTAGAAAACTGCCAATCTTGCAATCCAACGTGAATAAAATTTTATCCAGGTGAGATACAGTCAAACGAGTACGACTATCTGTCATAATGGCTCCAGCTCGTGAAAATAGGTTCTCCGTACTCACTGAAGTTTATTTATTTATTTATTTATTTATTTATTTGTTGTGTTAAGTTGCTGGAATAATTAAATATTTTTTCATCAGGTTAAATAGCCTAATATAAATAATAGGAAAATGAATTTTATGTCTTCCCATGCTTGCAAAAGATCTGCTTTGAGAGGAGATACTTGATTTGAAAGGTATAGTCCAACCTCGTCAATTTTCCCCTTCAGTTGACCTCTGACGTCTTGCATGAGCCAGTTGTTTATGTTGACTCCAGATAGCCATTGTGTCAGTTTCCGATTCCGAGGAGTTTGTTGATGGGCTTGGGCTGTCATTTGCGTTTATTGTTCTTCGGATGTACGAAATCGCAAGAGCGCAGGCATTGGGAACCGTAAAGTGGATGTTTTTAACCAACTTCAAAAAAATGAAGGAGGTTCTCAGTTCGTCTGGAACTTTTTTATATGTATGTCACCTCATAACTCGAAGACGGCTGGACCGATTTCGAAATTTTTTTATTCGTTTGACAGGGTATACTTTCTAATTGGTCCCATTGTTATGAAATCAGGATCTGATGATGGGATCCTGGAGTAATCGAGGGAACTCTTCAAATATTATAGGCAACACCTATAGCGTTTTGAGTATTTCTAATAATATCTTTATGATGAAGACCACAGGTGGCCACCGAAACTACTCAATAATGAGTACTTCGTGGATTGCTATTTGATTTCTTGAATATGCATGTTAAGCACTTTATGCTCGTCACAATGCATATAGTGTTGTAGAGCTGATGGTGAAGTACCAGGAGAACTCCTCAAAAATTAACCGCTCTGCATCGGGAAAAGCAATATTTTGTAAAAGGTGATCAGTAATTCACATTTTGGCTTTTGTAACTAGATAAATTACAAACCAACCAACTAAAAAGCGTGAAAAAAAATTATAGCAAAAAATAAATCCGACTTCCATATCAAAACACTACAAAGCCAAAAATAACGTTAATTTCGGAAGGCGGTGTAAAAAAAAACAGAAAATACAAAACCGACTACCGAAATTAAACTTATTTTTGGCTTTGTGGTGTTTTGATATGGAAGTCGGTTTTATTTTTGCTAAAAAGTTTTTAAAATCTTGGATCATGCAGGGTGGAGATAAAAAGTAGCGATACTTTCTAAAAGTAGCGATACTTATATAGTATCGGAACAAAAGTATCGATACCAAAAGTACTTGGTATCGAAACAAAAGTATCGATACCTTGTGGTATCGATACTTTTTGCGTATCCCTACACTTCCAACAAGAGTGACAAGAGTTGAGTTCATAGCAAAGAGTAAAGTAATATTGGTTCATAGAGTATATCAAAGAGTACAATATATTGGAGTATATATAGATGGTTGAGTTGTTTACAACACATGATTCCGAATAATGTGGTCTTTAGGAAGTAAATGTTACTCATAGATTGTTGAACTAAATACTCGGATGTATACCACAGATGAACATTGTTTCAAATTCTGCTCCGACTGCTGCCGTTGTAATGAGATCTACTACACTGAGTGTGTGAGATTTTCATGGAATCTCAATAATTCAGAAGAACAATCGTTAAACTAATACACAGGCTGGACTGTATTTTCCTATTTTATAATTAAAACTGTTCCTTCTTGTTAAAATATGAATAAACTGCCAATGTGTAGGATATGTTTAGTGGACAATGTTCGCATGTGTGTGGTTGTAGACAAGAACATGCATGAACTGTATGAGAAGCTGACTGGTATCCCAGTAAGTTGATAGCTTTGATACATCAAAACATAGTCATAAAATTTACTGAAAAAGTTATAATACATATTAAAAATAAACAATATAGAAATGAATCTAAGAGTGTCCAGTGTTCTCTCATTTATGTTTTACAAAATAAATTTGACAAATGACAATGTTAAATCATTAATTCAATAGGAATTTTTGTTGTAGTTTGTAACAGAAGACAGTAAACCGATGCTCTCTTGTTTCATCTGCTATGCTAAACTAAAACAATGCTGCCAACTGCAGAGAACATGTCTGGCAGCTGAAGAGCTGTTGGCTCAGATGATAAATAAGGTAAGTATTAAACACAAAAAAGGAATTTTAGCTACTGTAAAAGTTATTTGTGTTACACACATGTAATTATATTGTGTCTGGGTTGCTCGGACTGCTTTGGATGTGTTGAGCCCAGGGACCATTTTGGTTACCTTTTGAATGGCTTAAAGGACCATTTTGGTTATTTATAGGAAGGGTTTTCGATAGGGTTTTTTAAGCAGTTAATCTAAAACCCATATGATGTAGGTAACCTTTTAAATGGCTTAATGGACCATTTTGGTTATTCAAAAACCCATACGACGTGGGTAACACTTTTGAACGGCTTAAATTAAGTCGTTCAAAAGGGTTCCTTACACTTTCAACTCTTTTGAAAAAAACAATAACAGCGTAACATTCCAACTCGGAGCAATGTAATATGATATCTCGATGGTAGGCATACGCTGCAAAATGGCATAGCAAAATGGCACGCGTTAAGCGTCAGCGGTGGCGGGGCTCCTTTGGGGTTACTTACCGAGAGTCTTGCAAACAGGGATCTATGATCATTATTTCATGTAGTATAGTTCTTTTTAGCTTTGCTAACTGGATATCGAAATGACTTATTATTATGATTTTTTCATGTCTGTACTTGTTTACTACTTTATTGTCATTTTTGTTGTTTGAGTTTGTGAAGCCGGACGTCTTTTGCGATATTATTTTTATTATTTTAAATTTTGAACAATTCATATTGAAAAAATGCTAAAAACGAAATGAGACGCTGTATATCGCTATTATTTATATGATGCATCAAATAATACAAGTAAAGCCTACTTTATGTGGAAATTTCTTAAAGGTAAGGTTATATTCTAATATTTAGTTATCCTGACAACTTACTTACCAATTTAAATGTAAAACCTTCCAATAGGTAGGTACTTATGTTACGTAATTCATCAATCTAAATTCAAAAGAGCAATATATGGTAGACTTATCAATAAGAAAGGCAATATAATGTAGCTATAAACTCGAAATTCGAAACGAACATTCAGGTAATGGTTTTTAGTAGGTAGTAGTAGAACCAACTCCCAAAAACACTGCAAAGTAAAAAATAACTTTAATTTCGGTAGTCAGTGTCTTTAGTCTTGTATTTTCGTCTTGGCACCGACTTCCGAAATTAGTTATTTTTTACTTTGTAGTGTTTTTTGGGAGTCGGTTTAATTTTTTTGGTAAAAAGTTTTTATTTCACACTTTTTAGTTGGTCGATTTTTAATTTACCTAGTTGCAAGAGCCTAAATGTCAACTACTTATATTCATTTACAAAATTTTGCTTTCCGAATGTTGGGCCGTTAATATTGTTGAGGAGTTCTCCTGGTGCTTCACCATCAGCTTCACTTTACCATATGCACTGTGACGAGCATATTGTGCTTAATAACCACATTCAAGTAAACGAAGCGGAACACATGAAATACTTATTATTCCTACTTATATGTATATTGAGTAGTTCCAGTGGCCATCTGTGGTCTTCATCATTAGGTCCACTTCACAAATGGTGCTTTTCGAATGCAACTACACAAGTTAGGGTTACTATAAAAAATACTCAAATCACTATAGGTGTGCCTATAATATTTGAAAAGTTCCCTCGATTTCTCCAGGATCCCACCATCCAATCCTGACTTGGTGACAATGGGACTAATTTCGAAGTATACCTTTTCAAACAAAAAAAGAATTTTCCAAATCGGTTCAGCCGTCTTCGAGTAATCGGTGATCATTATAAAAATATATATATAGATAACCTCCTCCTTTTTTGTCGTCGGTTGAAAAGGCCCTTTATATTCAAACTAATGTCTCAAATTGATGTTATTTCAAGTTACAAAAATATCAACTTTATTTTAATGACGATTAAGTTGATTTTAGAGTGACTAGCAGTATTCAAAAAGTTATAGAAATGTCTGACGTTGTAGCGTAAATTGAACTTTATTATGTAGGAATTAAAGTTATTTTTCTATAAACTCTTCTTTGTTTCAATTTTTGGCAAATAAATCGAGGATGTATATGCATGTATTCTCTTTGATATTGTTGTCATTATGAAAGCAATTTTATAATTAGTTTCCGTAATTTTAGTCCTCTAGTTATCTTTTAACGTAGTTATCGTTTTTTAGTTTTTTTTTTGTTAATTTTTTACTCGAATGTTTACTGTACGTATTTACAACGCGTTAAAAACATTATTTGCGTTACTTTAGAGGATATCAGTCTACATCTATATGTAACACTTGTCGCAAATGCGGGAGTTCAGGACACACACCTTAATATGAGAGTATCTAAAATCTAAATATTATAGGTAACACGTGTTTCGTCTACATGTCTGCAATGTCTAGTGTAATAAAGTCAGTGCGCTAGCGATGGTGTGTGTGGTGCTCCATCCAGCACCTACTTAGCACAAGTCTATTGAATAACCATAATAATATGGTAACCCGAAGAAAACCCTTAGGGGGAAGTGGGGCAGATTCATACAAGGGGCACCGTCATACACCAAATATATCTGATGTTAGGCGCACATCAACAGAATGACTTATGCGTGTATGCGTAGCTTACTTTTGTGTGTGGTTGCTCACGGAGTTTGAAAGCAGTCGGTGTGAAACGCGCGTCGGTGTGACACAGAACGTGATTCGGCCAGGCATAAGTATTTTTATAAGCTCACTTTAACGTCTTTTTTTAAATAAAAGCTGCTCTCTAGATTATTCAGTTCTATTTTATTTAAAAGATAATAGGGTCAAGTTTGTGAATTAATCTGTGAATAATTTTATATATGCTTGCTTTTTTTCTAGAAATATTTTGATTTCATTTTCTTGTGATGGGGTAGATTCATACAGGATTGTACGGGGCACATTCATACTGTATGAATGTGCCCCATTTTTTGTTTGTTTGTAAAATTATACCATAATTTTGTTTTGCAGAACGATTATGTTCAGAAATTACAAGAAAAAGGGAACTAGGAGTGGAGTAGTGGACGAAGATGCAATGTTTAAAGCTATCGATAAAGTTTTGGAAAACAAACTCTCATTTCGGAAATCAGCAGCCAAATATGGAGTATTAATAAATAAGAATTAAGCAATATGATGTCGATATTTAAAAAGTGATGTGGCTGATCAGAAATACTGTTTTTTTATTACTGGTGGGCCCACTTCTTGACCTCGATCTCGCCTGATGGTAAGCGATAGATGAGGTCTAAGATGGGACGAGCGAGCCCAGAAGATGCCTATTTACTCGTGTTTTAAAGGTTGAAAGGTCATAAGTGGCAAGGAACACCTAAGCCGGCAGAGAATTCCACAGCTTGGCTGTGCGCACAATAAAAGTGGAGGAGAAGCGCTTGGTACGACAAGATGGTATATCAACCAAGTGTGGGTGGTACCCAGCCGTGCGTCTGGTAGACCGGTAGTGAAAGGGATATGGAGGAATCAGGTCATGGAGCTCCTGCACACACTCCCCGAAGTACAATCTGTAGAAAACCGACAGGCAAGCAACGGTTCGCCGATGAGCCAGGCTATGAAACTTGTCCACCAGCACCTCGTCGCCTATAAGCCTTTTAGCTCTGCGCTCGATCGAGTCCAATGCAGCAAGTTGGTACTTTGCAGAGCCATCCCACAAGTGACTGTAATACTCCACGCAGGAACGGACCTGTGCTTTATACAGAATTAGAAGCTGTCCAAGCGTGAAGTACCGCCTCACCTTGTGTAGGATTCCCAGTTTTTTTTGCTGCAGTCTGAGCTCTGGACTCGATGGTTGAGCCGAAGTTGAGGTCTGACGTCAACTCCTTGCCCAAAAGCTCTAGGCGATTGGTAACTGGCACAGATGTACTTCGAAAAGTAGTGTCAATTCAAAAGGGCACCTTTTAGCGCTGAAAAGACAAGCCTGTGTTTACAGAGCATTGAATTTGACCAGATTGTCGTCACCCCATTGGGAAACGAAATTTAAGGTCAAATTCATGCGCTCTACCATGGCCTTTCTGAGAGTGGCAATTTCGTCGCTGTCAGCTCTAGAACTGGATAAGTATCTCTCTGTGTGCTGTGTGTGTTAGGTTAAGTTAGTTCCCTCGGTGCCATAAAAATAAAAAATAACTATATTGTCTTTTTTATAATATGAATATGTAAGTATTATTTGATAATAGAGACTAATATTGCTTTTGTTTTCATGAACGTTGTGTTTTGATACTTTGATTTTGATAAATAAATAAACATTTCACGCAAAACTTGTGTATTTTGTCACATGTATGAATCTGCCCCATAGGCTGTATGTAAGTGCCCCGCATGTGGGGTACATTCATACATTTTTAATTTTTTCTTTAAAGTGGTACAAAAAGTTGTACAAGTGTATTTACACAAATTTCATGTTTTTTATATAAAGTCAGATAGTTAGACTATTGATTTTTGATGAATCAATAAAGATATCGATACCCGAGAGCATTCTATAAGACGAAATATAAAAACTGTATGAAGCTGCCCCACCTTCCCCTACCTATACTTTATAGGTTATCTTAATGTAGGGTTTTAGGTATAGAACCCATCCAATGGGTTATCATAATGTTGGTGTAACCCTTTCACTGGGGTTCTTGTATAGAACCCATTCAACGGGTTATCCATATTGAAGAGATAACCCTTTTAATGGGTTCAAGCCTAAAACCCATTCATAGAGTTACATCATGATAAAGGTAACCTTATAAATGGCTTACCCTTTCAAAGACTTAACTCTTAATCGGGGTTGTACGGTCCCTGGTTGAGCCTCTCATTAATACCACGTCTCGAGGCATATTTGACTATAGGATTAATTAAAAATGTTAGTGCTTGTAGAAGTAGTCCTAATGTTCCCTAATACTGATATGTGCCCACAGCCAACTTCAATTATCCGAGGCCCGCTAGAGTATTGCAATAGCCTTATGAAAACTCCAATAGAGAATATAAGTATAGTTGATGTTAGTCAAATAGACAGTGTCACTATCAAAGAAGAATCACCAGCAGTTTGTGACAGGCAGGATGGTGTTATGGAGCCCAAGCAGGAGAAGCCACAGGATGGTATGTTTAAAACAACAATCTGATATGATCCATCAAAAGATTACTTACTATACTACTCAATATTTTGTGTTTGGTCTTGTACAACAATATAACTGAGTATTCGACAGGCCTGTTGGTCTAGTGGTCAGTGGCCCTGACTGCTATGCTCAAGGTCGTGGGTTCGATTCCCACCCAGGACAAATGTTTGTGTGATGAGCACGATCATTTGTTCTTTGTCTGGGTGTAATTTATCTATAATATGTATGTATTTAGAAATATATATGTAAGTTTATCAGTTGTCTAGTACTCATAGCACAAGCTCTGCTTAGTTTGGGACTAGATGGCGTTGTGTGAAAGTTGTGGAATATTATATTATATTATATATTCATCTCCTGCCTAACCTTTTTACCCGACTACGGCAAAGCCAAAGGAGGGTTATGATTTTGACAGGCTATATATGTATGTATGTATGTGTGTATGTTCATCTGTTCCCTCATATAGCTCAAAAGCTACTTATCGGAACTCGACAAATAATATCGAGGTATCGTTAGAACCGTCTTGACCGTCCGCTGAACATAGGCTACGTGACGTGTCACAAAACCCAATGTGGCGCCCTATAGCGCACAAAAAGTGTTGTGTTAAAAAATAAAAGTAAGATAGATACACCGTGTTTGGTATCATTTGAAAGGGCTTAACTTGAACTTATAAAAAATAAAGTAAATAGTATAGAAGCACAATGATTTGACACCAAAATAGTTTAAATAATAAAAAGTAAAAAACTAAAACCCGACTACGACAAAAAAATCGACGCTGAAAAAGTATGAAACAATATTTTCAGGCTGCTGAAATAAACAAGTTTACTGGCAAAACAAGAACAGAACAAAAATAATAGCCGCAGTCACACGTTATATAGGATATCAACTGTAACAAAACAATTAATAACGTGTGACTGCGGCTTTTATTTTTGTTCTGTTCTTGTTTTGCCAGTAACCTTGTTTATTTCAGCATCCTGAAAATATTGTTTCATTCTTTTTCAGCGTCGATTTTTTAGTCGTAGTCGGGTTTTAGTTTTTTACTTTTTTCTCAACTATATTGGCGTTGGCTTACAGACAGAACATGAGTATGTATTACCTACCCAAAAAAATTCTTTATCAAACCATTTCTGTTTATCTACAGATGTAGAACTGGAATATGAAGACTATGGCTGTTCGGATGAAGAAGATATACCACTGCACCATTCTGAATCAGATGGAGACCATGTACCTTTAATAGAGTTTAAAACTGAAGAAGACGAAGGACAAGAAGTATCAAGGAAGAGAAGAAGAGCCAGTGACACAAGAAGTGAGTATTCAATGCAACATGCAACAAGTGTGGTATGTGAAATGCGTGTGTGAGATTATATAAAATAGATGTATAGTATATACAGGGTGGCAGGGACATCAACGTGCTACCGCTTACTATGGATTCAGTACATGATTCTGGACACCCCTGCCTTGAAATTTTTCGTTGGTTTTTTCTGCAATTTTTTGACAACAATTTTTGAAGGCATTTTCAAGAATGTATCAAGGCAAACCTAAATTATTGTAGGTTTTAACAACAATTGAAACAACCTTATTCACTGGGTACTCACTTTAGGATCCCGTTAGCCCCCTCCCCGAAGCATTTGATTTTGTAAAGAATAATAATAACCCTCTCAAAAGACTCCCCCAATTAATCAACACCTCCCCTCCCAACGACTCAATTTTCCCCAAACTACTCTAGCCAGCCCCCAAAGACTTGAGCTTCCCTTTCTTTGATTCAATCCCTCCTATGACTCAAACTCGCCCCACATTTGACTAAGTCTCCCCCAAACCACCCAACACTCCGCCCCAAGCCAAAATTCTGCATGCGCATTACGGACTAGACAGACGATGGTATTGTCGGTGTGCGTCACGTACACACGAGACATAGTCGAGACACGAGACACATGTAATTTAATTCTTGCTTTGTGTCAAAATACTTGACGTACTAGGCACTTCACTCTAGTGGAGTCATATTCAATACTCATAATTTCATAAAACTTATGATTGCAGGGCCGATCGCTGCCAAGAAATCCAAACTATACACACTAAGTACAAAACTAGAAGGTGCAAATGCAGAAGAGCAAAATGAAAATGCTCGATCAGACATGACAGCTATCCAGACAACTGACGGGCGTCCAAACCAATGTACATTTAAAGAAGCTCACAAGTGTTATATATGTCAGCTCAGTTTTGTTAATAAGACACTTTTAAAACATCATGTTCTTACACACACTGGTGAGAAACCGTACAAGTGTGACATATGTGAGCGAGATTTCAAAAGAATCGGTGCTTTAAATGAGCATTTTCGTAAACACTCAGGTGAAAAACCTTACAAATGTGACGTATGTCAGCATTATTTTAGTCGAAAGAGTGCCTTAATAACTCACATTCGTACCCACACTGGAGAGAAACCATACAAGTGTGATGTCTGTCAGCGTTGTTTTAGTCGAAAGAGTAGCTTGACAGATCACATTAGTATCCACACTGGGGAGAAACCGATCAAGTGTGATGTCTGTCAGCGTTGTTTTAGACGAAAGAGTGACTTAATAACTCACATTCGTACCCACACTGGAGAGAAACCATACAAGTGTGATGTCTGTCAGCGTTGTTTTAGTCGAAAGAGTGGCTTGACAGATCACACTAGTATCCACATTGGGGAGAAACCGATCAAGTGTGATGTCTGTCAGCGTTGTAGTCGAAAGAGTGGTTTGACAGATCACATTTGTACCCACACTGGAGAGAAACCATACAAGTGTGATGTCTGTCAGCGTTGCTTTGGGCACAGCCGTCAATTAAATATACACCGACATATACATACTAGTGAGAAACTATACAAATGTGATGTCTGTCAGCGTTGTTTTGTTCAATGGGGTACTTTTGTTATCCATTGTCTTACACACACTAGTGAATAACCGTACAAGTGTGTGTATTAATATAGAGATAGATATATTCTTTATTGTACACCATAACAGTAAAACAATAAAGACTACAACTATAAGGGGTGATACAGTGGGCGGTCTTGTCGCTAAAAGCGATCTTTTACAGACAACCTTTGGATACACAGGAGAAAAAACTTTTTTGCAAAAAATAAAACCGACTTCCATATCAAAACACTACAAAGCCAAAAATAATTTTAATTTCGGTAGTCGGTGTTATTGGTTTTGTATTTTCATTTTTTTTTCACACCGCCTTCCGAAATTAAAATTATTTTTGGCTTTGTAGTGTTTTGATATGGAAGTCGGTTTTATTTTTTGCAAAAAAGTTTTTATTTTCGCGCTTTTTAGTGGGTCAGTGAATTTTCCAAATCGATTCGTAAATGACGGAGTTATGCGCGAACAAAAAACGCAATGCAGAGTAAACGAAAAGATCATCAAGGTAAATTATTTTTTTCGACTTTTTTTGATTTTTCAGAAAAGGCTCGTCCGATTTCGATAAAATTTTCATGGGACCATTCGGGAAGTATACCCTTTCCAACAAAAAAAGAATTTTTCAAATCGGTTGGCAAGCGACGGAGTTATGCGTGGACAAACATAAAAAAAAAAAAAAAAAAAAAAAAAAAAAAAATACAAACATCCGAATTGAGAACCTCCTCCTTTTTTAGAAGTCGGTTAAAAATAAATACGCGGTTAGTCCACAGCGTACTATTTATCGATATAAAATTTAAAAACAATAAATTTGTTTGTTTAAATTATTGGTGTACAATAAAGAGTATTCTATCTACCTATCTATCTGTCTATCATTCTCAAAACATATATGTACATATAAAGATAAAAAAAGAAACAAAGACATACATCCCAACTAGCAAAATACCCTTACAAAGAAAAGCTTGTAAGAGCTATGGTTTCATACAAGGTTTATATGTGTTCTGATTAAGCCAGAAACTCTAAATCTGGGTATTCACGGTCACGCCATCGAGTCAAATGGCGTGATATACAGTCAAATTTTGATCGTGAATGTTAAAATCCGTTGACTTGACGTAAAACTCTGGATTTCCAGTCCCGCCAAAATCCATCGCGCCGCGTCGTGGCGTCACGCCGCAACATCGCGCCGACGGCTCGTGAGTGTAGAAACACAACGAAGTGTCATGGCGCCGCGCTCCCGTGAATGCGCAAACCTACGTCCATTTTGTTTTCATTCCGTGCCGAGACGTCGAACGAGCGTTACGTGTTAACTAGGGCTTTCAGTCTCGATGCATTACTGAGTCCCGGGAAAAATAAAACGAGACTGGGTGTGGTCTCGAAATTCGCGGGAAAAACGAGACTTTCGAGACTATTTCAAAACTACGTTTCTTATTTATAAGCTATGCAATTAGAGAGTCAAATCAAGGTATTTTAATAAAGTAGTTACTTTCATAAACAAGCGCAAATGAAAAAAAAACATTTATTACAGTTTTTTATCATTTTTGTAGTGGCCACGTAAAAACAAAGGGCATTTAACCCTAATTTTGTTACAAAAGTAACCCGCATTAGAAAAAGCTCTTTCTGCTTGTACGTTAGAGGGATACTACTTAGTACCACTTCTCGCTTTCACAGTGAAAGGGGATAGAACCTATCTGGCGTATCGACGTCACCATTTTGTTTTCTTTTTTTAATCTCGGCGCATGATGAAAGTGGTATGCATGGCTAGAGGAACAAAAAATGTCCAGTAACACGGTACCCCAAAGTGTCACGTAAACGTTTGAAGGTAAACATCGACATATAACTTCAACGAAAATCATTAAAATAGACTCATTACGCGTCCATAGGCTTATTAGTATTTAGCTTATTAGTCTAGCAGTACGACAAAACCACTACTATAATTCATTATTTGCCTACTAAATCGCATCGCATCGCAATAAAACTCATTTCAAAGAATACCACACGCGCGTGTTGGCTGTCTGTCATCCCATCGTATTATAAAATGAACAAAAAGTGTTTTGGTACATGTCTTTCTTTGGTAAATGGATTAGGCTCGGCATTAAGAACCACTACCCGACCTCCTGCTGAATTTATGGATTATGTAGTATAGTAGTATTTATGATACGTGTTAGATATATTATAAATCTTTTAAAATGTCACATCTTAGTATTAATATTCACTTATGTTTGATATTGTACTTACAGTTATAAATAAATGTTAACGTCAATGATATACCCTTTGCCTTTTGTTTAACTACTGCTGAAAAACGTTTTCAAGCTGAGTAACATGTCACATGATCCGCCACACGATAGTGACATGTCGACTGCGTTTCATTACGATGCGATTTAGTGGATAAATAATTATTTTTAGTAGTATTCTCGTGCTCCTAGTAGCGTGTAATGTACCTATTCTCTTTCTATAAACATTACCCATTAACCTGGGACCGATTATTTGGGTAAAATCTGATGCTTATAGACACGTAGTAATAAGTCTACTTTTAATTATTGTCCTTGTAGTCATTTGTCGATATTTACCTTCAAATATCTCGGTAATGTGACATTTTGGGGTAATATGTTACTGATATTTTTTGTTAGACACATGCCGCTTTCAGCATGCGCCACGAATTCTAAAAAATACAATCAAAATGGTGGTGGATGCCAGTCTTCATACAAAAAAGTTCGAACCCCTTTCAATTCAATCAGAATAGTTTTTTTTTTTTATTGAAGGTAGGTTCGCGTTTGACCACTATCTCACCTGATGGTAAGTGATGATGTGGTCGAAGATGGAGTACGCTGACCTAAAAGTAACCTATTCACTCTTGACTTAAAGACTCCTAGGTTGTAGCTGTCGGGAAACACAGACGCCGGCAGGGAATTCCACTCCTTAGCCGTACGCACAAAGAAGGTATTCCCAAAACGTTTTGTGCATATGGGTGGGATGTCCAACATGTAATGACGGCGCTTCGCCGTTTGTCTCGTAGTCCGATGATGGAACGGGCTTGGCAGAATTAGATTGTGTAATTCCATCACACACTCCCCGAAATGTAACCGATAGAAAACCGATAGACTTGCAAGTCGTCGTCGGTGTTCAAGGCTCTGGAGCTTTGACTCGACCAGTGCATCGTTGCCAATGAGTCTCTTGGCCCGCTTCTCGATAGACTCAAGCGCGTCCAGTTGGTATTTCGCAGATCCATCCCAAAGATGAGAGCAGTATTCCATACACGACCGAACCTGGGCTTGATACAAATTGAGCAGCTGTTCCGATGTGAAGTACCGTCTCACCTTGGCTAGGATTCCCAACTTTTTTGATGCTAACTGAGCCTTAGCCTCGATAAACGGACCAAAATTGAGTGTGGAAATTAAAGTCACCCCAAAAAGTTCAATATGATCGGTTATCGGCACGGTTACACCACGGAAAGTAAGAGCCGGTTCGAATTGGCTCTTTTTTGCGGAGAAGAGACACGCTTGGGTCTTAGCTGCATTAAACCTGACTAGGTTGGCATCGCCCCATTCGGAGACAGCCTTCAACGTCAATTTCAAGCGCCCAACCATGTCCTCACGGAGAGACCGGATCTGTGACCCACCAGCTCGCGCGCTGGACACATATCTCTCAGAAACTGTGCTGTCGTCTGCATACCCAAAGGTACCGGGCATTAGCAGATCGTTAATGTGCAGCAAGAATAAAGTTGCTGAGAGAACAGACCCCTGAGGGACCCCGGCATTAATTGCCAATTGGCCAGACGAGCAGCCATCAATGACCACTCGAATGGACCGATCCCTCAGGAAATCTTCAATCCAAACGCAAAGTTGAGTGGGTAAACCGAAAGAAGGAAGCTTAGCAATAAGGCTATCATGCCAAACCCTGTCAAAAGCCTTGGAAATGTCAAGGGAAACAGCAAGTGCTTCCCCTTGCTTCTCAATGGCCTCACTCCAGATATGAATGGCATACGCTAGAAGATCCCCAATTGTCCGGTTTTTGCGAAAGCCATATCACTGAGGATGTCGTTGACTTCTAGGTATGCCAGGACCTTACTATTAAGACGTAACAGAAATAGGCCTGTAGTTGGCCGGGTCAGCACGACTGCCCTTTTTGGGTACAGGCTGTACTTTAGCCAGCTTCCATGCTTTCGGCACCTTTCCAGTCTCTAGCGAAAGGCGAAACAGGCGTGTCACGATTGGAAACAATTCAGGCGCACAAGTTCAATATTTACAATTCAATCTTTATTGAAATCCTAATTATAATTATGTTCACAAGATCTTAATATAAGTAGATTATGGTTCACATGGACCCATTCGGGCACAGCAATTTACATTTATAATATGTAGACAAAATCTGTGTTGTTTGTCAATAACGTTATTCAACCTCCACAGATAATACTAAGCTTTACTGTACGCTCGACCGTGCTGCTATTGCCATACCCATAATAAAAATGTACTATTGGTTTAATAAATTATTTAATACAGTTTTTATGTTACTGAAGTCTCAAAAGTCTCGTTATTCCCGTGACCGAAAATGTTAGTCTCGAGTCTCAAAAATACTAAAAAATCGTCGAGACTCTCGAAATTTTCGAGACCGAGATTCCCGGGATGAAAGCCCTAGTGTTAACATGTCTCTGATATTATGACCCCCAAACGTTGTGGAGATGTTGTTTAACATCTCCACAACGGCATCTGGAATGAGCTACGAGGAACTAATTCCTCGTAGCTCATTCCAGATGCCAAGAAACGAAGAGTGGCACACAGCCTCTCATGATGACTTATTGCTTGTCTCATATTGGTGTCTTGTTTAATTATATGAGGAGTAACGAGTTCCAGTAATTTGAAATACGTAGGTTCATCCATTCTCAGGTAATTTCTACAATCACTTGGCTCCAATGACAGTTCATTTAATAAGTTAACATGTGTGAAGTTATCTCTTTTTTTAGCCATTCTTTGCACCATTTTTTTCGGTTTTCGAGTAATTATGTGATGACATACAGCAGCTGCACAAAGTAAGATTTCCAAATCAGAGCTCATGGCAACGTTATTCGACACGGTCAGCTTAATAGTGTTACTTTATAAGTCTATTTAAGTTTTAAGAGCATTCATACTTGTAACATTATTCTTATAGACGTATATAAGCGTTATATAATTTTAATAAGAGCAGTGGCATTATAAGCGCCTTTTACAAGTCTAATTGCCTTTGATTCTTAATTTTATATGTACATTCAATCTTAGAAGTGACTATACTAAGTGTTTCATTCGACTTCTGTAAACGAGTGTTTTAAAAGTGTGATTTATCTCACCTAAGAGTTATTAAAGAGTAGTAGTACTTTAACCTTTTCACCGCCAACGTACACAGAACGCCGATGCCTCGCCAGCGCCAAGCTATAAATGTATAACGAAATATATATATAGCAAACAGTAGTGATGAGGGTATCGTCATATCGATGAATTAGGTTTATACGCGTTATGTTAAGATTTATTTATTATTTTACGGATATAAATAAAAGCTGATTAAATCTTTACATATTTGTTTTATTTCACAGTATCCCTAGTAAGGAAAACAGTATAAATTATAAGTATCAAAGAAACAAATTACATAATTCAATTAGAGCTATAAGAAATGAGGTACATCTCTATTTGTTTCATGACATCATTCTTTGACTTCAAGTCCTTGGCACTCGGAGCTCGATAAATTTTTAAATTCATTTTACTACCCATTTGTTTACTTATACTATTAATAAAATATACTAATACCTATTGTTACAAGCAATAGTCTAAGGCATAGTGTCTCAGACTAAGGAAAAAAGAATGGACATGAAATACCTACGAAAAAAGCTTTTATAGCTATTGTGAGTATGGCACAAAGATGGCGGCTTGCCGTACCTAGAGCTGCCCGCATTATCATAGTTGAATTGCACGGTGCTTACAGAATTCAAAAGTGTCAAAAATGAGTTTTCCGTTTAAGAAATTCATGGCCCTTTGCTTTAAGTTTTTACTATTTTTAACTAATTTTCCTATGAGTCTTATTTCGTTTCGCAAGGATTAAAAAAATGGGCCCTCAATCCAGATGCACACGTTTTTTTTAACTTTCTTCAGTTTTATTTACGTGGTAATGCGAGCTATAAAAACGCACACGCTCAGAGTGTCATTTTATATGGCAGGCAGGGCACGTGTATACTGAATACATGCTACTGCAATTAAATTAACTATCTATATTCTGTACTTGTACAGGTATGTTCATAATAAAACAAATTTTACTATGTTGTGGTATGTCTATCCCATTTATTCCCAGTTGCCACCGCGGCGATCACGAATAGAAAACTGTAGCCTTGTGATCGCTGTGTTCATTGCTCGCTTTTTCCTGTGAGCGTAGTATGCGACCAAAATTGCGGCCAGAACAACTGTGGCGACCACGCTCAACATAGTGGTTGCGAGTAAAAAACCTTCTACACACAGTGCCGCCGGCTGGGGAGGGGGCTGCGCGCAGCTCAGGGTTGCTTAGCAATTGGAATTAAGATTGAGTTTCGTGCAAACTTCCAGTTTCTGCGACTTGTGCCGGGGCATATGTGTAGGAGCCTTATTAGAGTATCACTATTACTGATCAGCATACCACGACTGCAGTACCTGTACCTAAGGTCTATGATTACCAATGAAAAGAATAAATAAATACTAAATACGGTTTTTTTCCTCGTTTGTCAGACTACAGTTATTTTTATTAACTTATAATATGACTTAACATTTTTTTAATTTTTTATTTAAGTAGGTAGTACTAATTGGCTCGATCATTCATAATAAATCGAAAATTATCATTTTACACAGATTATTGAAAACTATTATTTGAAACTAACATATGAAATTGAAACAATAATAGTTTTCAATAAACTATTTATTGAAAACTACTATTATAACAAGTTCTAAAATACAAATGTGCATACACAATAATCAAATAAGAGCACGTTGAGCCCTCAATGACAGTCATTTTCAAGTTCTAAAAATACAAATTTTATACAAATATACACATTAATCAAATATGAGCATGTTGAACAAACAAAAATAAAAAATACAAACTATACAATCCTTACTTATTAATATTATTATAAGTGCGAAAGTTTGTTTGTATGGTTGGATGCTTGTTACTCAATCACGTCTTACTCTGTCTTCTCACTTTTTCATTTCATCTTTTAATTTTTTTTCTGATGTTTACATTTTGATTTTAATTTTTGAATAATTTCAAGCGCTTTATCCTGAAACAAAAAAAAACGCATTAACTTCTAGTTTTCTGCAACTTCGTTCAAGTTATTGCCGTGCATGCAGTAACATATTATAAAATAGAACACTTACATCTGGATAGCTAGAAGTGCTGCAGACAGGCTCCTTTTTCTAGTGCTTTGTGAGAAACAAATTGTTGTTCCTCACATTCATTAAATTGGGCTGGTAACTGTAAAGGAGAAATGAAAATAACTTTTAATATTGAGCGAGTTTTTATTTAAGTCCAGATTGTATAGTAAGTACCTGTATAAACATACTAGTATTTGCGTGTTGCGCGAGGAGCAAGCACCTCGCGTGCTTGTGAAAAAAACAAAAAAAAAAAGGTGGGGGGTGTGATGGGGGGAGATGGGGGGTTTAGTACTTGCGTGTTGCGCGAGGTGCAAGCACCTCGCGTGCAAGTGAAAAAAAAAAATGGGGGGGTTATTGGGGGGGGGGTTGCAGAAGTATTTTGACTAAAGCATTGCCCCTCTAAATGAATCTGAAAAAAAAAATGTTCCAAGTCTCTTAATTTCCGAGATCCGCCTAAGGGGGGCAAGGGGGGCGACTTTGAAAAATGGTTTTTACTTTACCGAGCCTCCTCTATACGAATCCGTAAAAAAAAAGAAAATACCGGTCTCGTAGTTTCCGAGATACGATAGGGAGGGGGGAGAAGGGGGGTGAAAAGGGGAGGTTTGGCACTTTTCCCCACCTCCCCATCCACCATCTGGGAGAACAATTATGTCAATTAGTGAGTGAGTCAGTGTCTTGTGAAAAAAAAAAAGGGGTGATGGGGGGTTAAGTATTTGCGTGTTCCGCGAGGTGCAAGCACATCGCGTGCTTGTGAAAAAAAAAAAAAAGGGGGGGGGTGATGGGAGGGGGTTGCAGAAACATTTTGACTAAAGCATTGCCCCTCTAAATGAATCTGAAAAAAAAAATGTTCCAAGTCTCTTAATTTCCGAGATCCGCCTAAAGGGGGGCGGGGGGGGGGGGGGGGGGGCGACTGAAAAATGGTTTTTACTTTACCGAGCCTCCTCTATACGAATCCGTAAAGAACAAAAAATACGGGTCTCGTAGTTTCCGAGATACGATAGGGAGGAGGGAAAAGGGGAGGTTTGGCACTTTTCCCGTAGGTTTGAGAGTTACTTGTTTACGAATCTGTCAAAATATACCCACCTCCCCATCCACCATCTGGGAGAACAATTATGTCAATGAGTCAGTCAGTCAGTGAGTGAGTGAGTGGTAATTTAGCTTTATATAATATAACTAGTATTTGCGTGTTGCGCGAGGTACAAACACCTCGCGTGCTTGTGAAAAAAAAAATGGTGGGGGGGGGTGATGGGGGGGTTTAGTATATGCGTGTTGCGCGAGGTGCAAGCACCCCGCGTGTTCACTTAAAAAAAAAGAATGGGGGGGGTGATGGGGGGAGATGGGGGGGTTTAGTATTTGCGTGTTGCGCGAGGTGCAAGCACCTCGCGTGCTTGTGACAAAAAGAAAACAAAAAAAAGGGGGGGGTTTTGAATTTTCGTGTTGCGCGAGGTGCAAGCACCTCGCGTGCTTGTGAAAAAAACTAAAGCATTTCCCCTCTAAATCAAGTATTTGCGTGTTGCGCGAGGTGCAAGCACCTCGCGTGCTTGTGAGAAAAAAAAGTGGGGGGGGTGATGGGGGCTTTAGTATTTGCGTGTTGCGCGAGGTGCAAGCACCTCGCGTGCTTGTGAAAAAAAAAAACAAACAAAAAAACAAGAGGGGGGGGTTGCACAAGTATTTCGACTAAAGCATTGCCCCTCTAAATGAATCTGAAAAAAAAAATGTTCCAAGTCTCTTAGATTCCGAGATCCGCCTAAAGGGGGGGAGAAGGGGGGCGGGGGGGGGGGGGGGGGACTTTGAAAAATGGTTTTTACTTTACCGAGCCTCCTCTATACGAATCCGTAAAAAACAAAAAATACGGGTCTCGTAGTTTCCGAGATACGATAGGGAGGGGTGAAAAGGGGAGGTTTGGCACTTTTCCCGTAGGTTTGAGAGTTACTTGTTTACGAATCTGTCAAAATATACCCACCTCTCCATCCACCATCTGGGAGAACAATTATGTCAATGAGTGAGTCAGTCAGTCAGTCAGTCAGTGGTAATTTGGCTTTATATAGTATAACTAGTATTTGCGTGTTGCGCGAGGTGCAAGCACCTCGCGTGCTTGTGAAAAAAACTAAAGCATTGCCCCTCTAAATCAAGTATTTGCGTGTTGCGCGAGGTGCAAGCACCTCGCGTGCTTGTGAAAAAAAAAAGTGGGGGGGGGCGGGGGTGATGGGGGGGGTTTAGTATTTGCGTGATGCGCGAGGTGCAAGCACCTCGCGTGCTTGTGAAAAAAAAAAAAGGGGGGGTTGCACAATTATTTCGACTAAAGCATTGCCCCTCTAAATGAATCTGAAAAAAAAAATGTTCCAAGTCTCTTAATTTCCGAGATCCGCCTAAAGGGGGTGAAAAGGGGGGCGGGGGGGGGGGCGACTGAAAAATGGTTTTTACTTTACCGAGCTTCCTCTATACGAATCCGTAAAAAACAAAAAATACGGGTCTCGTAGTTTCCGAGATACGATAGGGAGGGGTGAAAAGGGGAGGTTTGGCACTTTTCCCGTAGGTTTGAGAGTTGCTTGTTTACGAATCTGTCAAAATATACCCACCTCCCCATCCACCATCTGGGAGAACAATTATGTCAATGAGTCAGTCAGTGAGTGAGTGAGTGAGTGGTAATTTAGCTTTATATAATATAACTAGTATTTGCGTGTTGCGCGAGGTACAAACACCTCGCGTGCTTGTGAAAAAAAAAATGGTGGTGGGGGGTGATGGGGGGGTTTAGTATATGCGTGTTGCGCGAGGTGCAAGCACCCCGCGTGTTCACTTAAAAAAAAAGAATGGGGGGGGGAGATGGGGGGGTTTAGTATTTGCGTGTTGCGCGAGGTGCAAGCACCTCGCGTGCTTGTGACAAAAAGAAAACAAAAAAAAGGGGGGGTTTAGAATTTTCGTGTTGCGCGAGGTGCAAGCACCTCGCGTGCTTGTGAAAAAAACTAAAGCATTGCCCCTCTAAATCAAGTATTTGCGTGTTGCGCGAGGTGCAAGCACCTCGCGTGCTTGTGAGAAAAAAAAATGGGGGGGGTGATGGGGGCTTTAGTATTTGCGTGTTGCGCGAGGTGCAAGCACCTCGCGTGCTTGTGAAAAAAAAAACAAACAAAAAAAAAAGAGGGGGGGTCATGGGGGGGGGGTTGCACAAGTATTTCGACTAAAGCATTGCCCCTCTAAATGAATCTGAAAAAAAAAATGTTCCAAGTCTCTTAGATTCCGAGATCCGCCTAAAGGGGGGAGAAGGGGGGCGGGGGGGGGGGACTTTGAAAAATGGTTTTTAATTTACCGAGCCTCCTCTATACGAATCCGTAAAAAGAAAAAAATACGGGTCTCGTAGTTTCCGAGATACGATAGGGGGGGGGGGGGAAAGGGGATGTTTGGCACTTTTCCCGTAGGTTTGAGAGTTACTTGTTTACGAATCTGTCAAAATATACCCACCTCCCCATCCACCATCTGGGAGAACAATTATGTCAATGAGTGAGTGAGTGAGTCAGTCAGTCAGTGAGTGGTAATTTAGCTTTATATAATATAACTAGTATTTGCGTGTTGCGCGAGGTGCAAGCACCTCGCGTGCTTGTGAAAAAAACTAAAGCATTGCCCCTCTAAATCAAGTATTTGCGTGTTGCGCGAGGTGCAAGCACCTCGCGTGCTTGTGAAAAAAAAAAGGGGGGGGGGGGTTTGATGGGGGGGGGTTTAGTATTTGCGTGTTGCGCGAGGTGCAAGCACCTCGCGTGATTGTGAAAAAAAAAAAAAGGGGGGGTGGGTGATTGGGGGGTTTAGTATTTGCGTGTTGCGCGAGGTGCAAGCACCTCGCGAGCTTGTGAAAAAAAAAAAAATGATGGGGGGGGGGTTGCACAAGTATTTCGACTAAAGCATTGCCCCTCTAAATGAATCTGAAAAAAAAAATGTTCCAAGTCTCTTAGATTCCGAGATCCGCCTAAAGGGGGGGAGAAGGGGGGCGGGGGGGGGACTTTGAAAAATGGTTTTTACTTTACCGAGCCTCCTCTATACGAATCCGTAAAAAACAAAAAATACGGGTCTCGTAGTTTCCGAGATACGATAGGGAGGGGTGAAAAGGGGAGGTTTGCCACTTTTCCCGTAGGTTTGAGAGTTACTTGTTTACGAATCTGTCAAAATATACCCACCTCCCCATCCACCATCTGGGAGAACAATTATGTCAATGAGTGAGTCAGTCAGTCAGTCAGTGAGTGGTAATTTAGCTTTATATAATATAACTAGTATTTGCGTGTTGCGCGAGGTGCAAGCACGTCGCGTGCTTGTGAAAAAAAAATTAAAAAAAAAAAATGGGGGGGGGGGTGATGGGGCGGGGTTTAGTATTTGCGTGTTGCGCGAGGTGCAAGCACCTCGCGTGCTAGTGAAATAAAAAATAAAAAAAGGGGGGAGGAATGGGGGGGGGTTGCACAATTATTTCGACTAAAGCATTGCCCCTCTAAATGAATCTGAAAAAAAAAATGTTCCAAGTCTCTTAATTTCCGAGATCCGCCTAAAGGGGGTGAAAAGGGGGGCGGGGGGGGGGGGGCGACTGAAAAATGGTTTTTACTTTACCGAGCTTCCTCTATACGAATCCGTAAAAAACAAAAAATACGGGTCTCGTAGTTTCCGAGATACGATAGGGAGGGGGGAAAAGGGGAGGTTTGGCACTTTTCCCGTAGGTTTGAGAGTTACTTGTTTACGAATCTGTCAAAATATACCCACCTCCCCATCCACCATCTGGGAGAACAATTATGTCAATGAGTGAGTCAGTCAGTCAGTCAGTGAGTGGTAATTTAGCTTTATATAGTATAACTAGTATTTGCGTGTTGCGCGAGGTGCAAGCACCTCGCGTGCTTGTGAAAAAAAAAAGTATTTGCGTGTTGCGCGAGGTGCAAGCACCTCGCGTGCTTGTGAAAAAAGAAATTGGTATTTGCGTGTTGCGCGAGGTGCAAGCACCTCGCGAGCTAGTGAAAAAAAAAAATAAAAAAAGAGGGGGGGGGTGATGGGGGGGGTTGCACAAGTATTTCGACTAAAGCATTGCCCCTCTAAATGAATCTGAAAAAAAAAATGTTCCAAGTCTCTTAGATTCCGAGATCCGCCTAAAGGGGGGGAGAAGGGGGGCGGGGGGGGGGACTTTGAAAAATGGTTTTTACTTTACCGAGCCTCCTCTATACGAATCCGTAAAAAACAAAAAATACGGGTCTCGTAGTTTCCGAGATACGATAGGGAGGGGTGAAAAGGGGAGGTTTGGCACTTTTCCCGTAGGTTTGAGAGTTACTTGTTTACGAATCTGTCAAAATATATCCACCTCCCCATCCACCATCTGGGAGAACAATTATGTCAATGAGTGAGTCAGTCAGTCAGTCAGTGAGTGGTAATTTAGCTTTATATAATATAACTAGTATTTGCGTGTTGCGCGAGGTGCAAGCACGTCGCGTGCTTGTGAAAAAAAAATAAAAAAAAAAAATGGGGGGGGGTGATGGGGCGGGGTTTAGTATTTGCGTGATGCGCGAGGTGCAAGCACCTCGCGTGCTAGTGAAATAAAAAATAAAAAAAGGGGGGGGGAATGGGGGGGGGTTGCACAATTATTTCGACTAAAGCATTGCCCCTCTAAATGAATCTGAAAAAAAAATGTTCCAAGTCTCTTAGATTCCGAGATCCGCCTAAAGGGGGGGAGAAGGGGGGGGGACTTTGAAAAATGGTTTTTACTTTACCGAGCCTCCTCTATACGAATCCGTAAAAAACAAAAAATACGGGTCTCGTAGTTTCCGAGATACGATAGGGAGGGGGGAAAAGGGGAGGTTTAGCACTTTTCCCGTAGGTTTGAGAGTTACTTGTTTACGAATCTGTCAAAATATACCCACCTCCCCATCCACCATCTGGGAGAACAATTATGTCAATGAGTGAGTCAGTCAGTCAGTCAGTGAGTGGTAATTTAGCTTTATATAGTATAACTAGTATTTGCGTGTTGCGTGAGGTGCAAGCACCTCGCGTGCTTGTGAAAAAAAAAAGTATTTGCGTGTTGCGCGAGGTGCAAGCACCTCGCGTGCTTGTGAAAAAAGAAATTGGTATTTGCGTGTTGCGCGAGGTGCAAGCACCTCGCGAGCTAGTGAAAAAAAAAAAAAAAAAAAAAGAGGGGGGGGTTGCACAAGTATTTCGACTAAAGCATTGCCCCTCTAAATGAATCTGAAAAAAAAAATGTTCCAAGTCTCTTAGATTCCGAGATCCGCCTAAAGGGGGGGAGAAGGGGGGCGGGGGGGGGGACTTTGAAAAATGGTTTTTACTTTACCGAGCCTCCTCTATACGAATCCGTAAAAAACAAAAAATACGGGTCTCGTAGTTTCCGAGATACGATAGGGAGGGGGGTGAAAAGGGGAGGTTTGGCACTTTTCCCGTAGGTTTGAGAGTTACTTGTTTACGAATCTGTCAAAATATACCCACCTCCCCATCCACCATCTGGGAGAACAATTATGTCAATGAGTCAGTCAGTCAGTGAGTGAGTGAGTGAGTGGTAATTTAGCTTTATATAATATAACTAGTATTTGCGTGTTGCGCGAGGTGCAAGCACCTCGCGTGCTTGTGAAAAAAAAAAGGGGGGGGGTGATGGGGGGAATGGGGGGGTTTAGTATTTGCGTGTTGCGCGAGGTGCAAGCACCTCGCGTGCTTGTGAAAAGAACTAAAGCATTGCCCCTCTAAATCAAGTATTTGCGTGTTGCGCGAGGTGCAAGCACCTCGCGTGCTTGTGAAAAAAAAAAGTGGGGGGGACGGGGGTGATGGGGGGCGTTTAGTATTTGCGTGTTGCGCGAGGTGCAAGCACCTCGCGTGCTTGTGAAAAAAGAAATTGGTATTTGCGTGTTGCGCGAGGTGCAAGCACCTCGCGAGCTAGTGAAAAAAAAAAGAGGGGGGGTTGCACAAGTATTTCGACTAAAGCATTGCCCCTCTAAATTAATCTGAAAAAAAAAATGTTCCAAGTCTCTTAGATTCCGAGATCCGCCTAAAGGGGGGGAGAAGGGGAGCGGGGGGGGGACTTTGAAAAATGGTTTTTACTTTACCGAGCCTCCTCTATACGAATCCGTAAAAAACAAAAAATACGGCTCTCGTAGTTTCCGAGATACGATAGGGAGGGGGGTGAAAAGGGGAGGTTTGGCACTTTTCCCGTAGGTTTGAGAGTTACTTGTTTACGAATCTGTCAAAATATACCCACTTCCCCATCCACCATCTGGGAGAACAATTATGTCAATGAGTCAGTCAGTCAGTGAGTGAGTGAGTGAGTGGTAATTTAGCTTTATATAATATAACTAGTATTTGCGTGTTGCGCGAGGTGCAAGCACCTCGCGTGCTTGTGAAAAAAAAAAGGGGGGGGGTGATGGGGGGAATGGGGGGGTTTAGTATTTGCGTGTTGCGCGAGATGCAAGCACCTCGCGTGCTTGTGAAAAAAACTAAAGCATTGCCCCTCTAAATCAAGTATTTGCGTGTTGCGCGAGGTGCAAGCACCTCGCGTGCTTGTGAAAAAAAAAAGTGGGGGGGACGGGGGTGATGGGGGGGGTTTAGTATTTGCGTGTTGCGCGAGGTGCAAGCACCTCGCGTGCTTGTGAAAAAAAAAAGTATTTGCGTGTTGCGCGAGGTGCAAGCACCTCGCGTGCTTGTGAAAAAAAAAAAAAAAAAAGGGGGGGGGTGATGGGGGGTTTAGTATTTGCGTGTTGCGCGAGGTGCAAGGACCTCGCGAGTTTGTGAAAAAAAAAAAAAAGAGGGGGGGGAGTGATGGGGGGGGGGTTGCACAAGTATTTCGACTAAAGCATTGCCCCTCTAAATGAATCTGAAAAAAAAAATGTTCCAAGTCTCTTAGATTCCGAGATCCGCCTAAAGGGGGGGAGAAGGGGGGCGGGGGGGGGGGACTTTGAAAAATGGTTTTTACTTTACCGAGCCTCCTCTATACGAATCCGTAAAAAACAAAAAATACGGGTCTCGTAGTTTCCGAGATACGATAGGGAGGGGGGAGAAGGGGGGTGAAAAGGGGAGGTTTGGCACTTTTCCCGTAGGTTTGAGAGTTACTTGTTTACGAATCTGTCAAAATATACCCACCTCCCCATCCACCATCTGGGAGAACAATTATGTCAATGAGTGAGTCAGTCAGTCAGTCAGGCAGTGGTAATTTGGCTTTATATAGTACTACTAGTATTTGCGTGTTGCGCGAGGTGCAAGCACCTCGCGTGCTTGTGAAAAAAACTAAAGCATTGCCCCTCTAAATCAAGTATTTGCGTGTTGCGCGAGGTGCAAGCACCTCGCGTGCTTGTGAAAAAAAAAAGTGGGGGGGGGGCGGGGGTGATGGGGGGGGGTTTAGTATTTGCGTGATGCGCGAGGTGCAAGCACCTCGCGTGCTTGTGAAAAAAAAAAAAAAAGAGGGGGTTGCACAATTATTTCGACTAAAGCATTGCCCCTCTAAATGAATCTGAAAAAAAAAATGTTCCAAGTCTCTTAGATTCCAAGATCCGCCTAAAGGGGGGGGCGGGGGGGGGGGGGGCGACTGAAAAATGGTTTTTACTTTACCGAGCCTCCTCTATACGAATCCGTAAAAAAACAAAAAATATGGGTCTCGTAGTTTCCGAGATACGATAGGGAGGGGGGAGAAAGGGGGTGAAAAGGGGAGGTTTGGCACTTTTCCCGTAGGTTTGAGAGTTACTTGTTTACGAATCTGTCAAAATATACCCACCTCCCCATCCACCATCTGGGAGAACAATTATGTCAATGAGTCAGTCGGTCAGTGAGTGAGTGAGTGAGTGGTAATTTAGCTTTATATAATATAATATAATTATAAAATAGAACACTTACATCTGCATAGCTAGAAGTGCTGCAGACAGGCTCCTTTTCCAGTGCTTTGTGAGAAACAAATTGTTGTTCCTCACATTCATTAAATTGGACTGGTAACTGTAAAGGAGAAATGACAATAATTTTTAATATTGAGCGAGTTTGTATTCAAAAGACCAGATTGTATAGTAAGTACCTATAGTAACATATTATAAAATAGAATACTTACATCTGCATAGCTAGAAGTGCTGCAGACAGGCTCCTCTTCCAGTGCTTTGTGAGAAAAAATTGTTGTGCCTCACATTCATTAAATTGGGCTGGTAACTGTAAAGAAGAAATAACAAGAATTTTTTTATATTGAGTGTATTTGTATTTAAAACTCAAGATTGTATGGTAAATTACCATAAGGAACATAACAATTATGAAATATTACACTTACATCTGTATTTTTAAAAGTGCTGCAAACAGGTTTCTCTTCCAACACCCTGCGAGGAACAGATTGTTGTTCCTCACACTCGTCAACTTGTGCTGGTAACTATACAAAGAATAACCATAAATGTTTAATAATATTTAGGTACATTGCGAATTTAATCACTAACTCACGCACACATTTGTTTAGCTGCATTTTAACATAGACACAACATTTTATAACCTGATTTATGTATGTATCTTTTTCAAAAATTAATCATTATCCATCTCCTTTTGCTATCACTATATCAGGAGTAAAAATAGTGCAGGTATATGTGTCTTAATCTGTGTGAGGAGGTGAATAATTAAAATCATATAACTTATAATAGGTTTTGATTCAGTCTGTACGAGAATTTTAAGGATGTTTTATAAATTTCAGAAAAAAGAAGTTATCTATTTATTTTGAATCTGAAACTTTATACCAGTATTTTAGCAATATAGAATTGCTGTTGCTGACATGCTTCTCGTCCCTCCTCTCTCTCCATCAACTGGTTTGGATTGGTTACTTGTCAGTAAGTAGGTAAACACAATAAACTTGTCTATTTTCAATACTTACCAACAACTCACTTGAAGGCAAAGCATCATTGCACAGTCTTGTTATACTTAAAGTTCTTGTAAAACATTTATCTTCAAAATTCAGGGAACTTAAAAATATGCTTTGTTGTAGTATTCAAATTTTCAATTCCAAGTATATCCAACCACTGTTCTTTTCTTTCTTTACATGTTGGCAATCTAAAATCATAATAAAAACTTTTTACCAAAAAATTAAACCGACTCCCAAAAAACACTGCAAAGTGAAAAATAACTTTAATTTCGGAAGTCGGTGCCAAAAACGAAAAAACAAAACTAAAGACACCGACTACCGAAATTAAAGTTATTTTTCACTTTGCAGTGTTTTTTGGGAGTCGGTTTAATTTTTTGGTAAAAAGTTTTTATTTCACTCTTTTTAGTTGGATGATTTTTAATTTACCTAGTTACAAGAGCCTAAATGTCAACTACTTATAACCTTTTACAAAATATTGCTTTTCCCAATGCTGGGCCGTTAATTGTTGAGGAGTTCTCCTGGTACTTCACCATCAGCTCTACATCACCATATGCATTGTGACGAACATAAAGTGCTTAACATCCATATTCAAGTAATCGAATCGCAATCCACTCAATACTTATTATTGAGTAGTTTCGGCGGCCATCTGTGGTCTTCATCATCAGTTCCACTTCCCCAAATGGTACTTTTTGAGAGCAACTGCACAAGTTACTATAAGAAATACCCAAAACGCCATAGGTTTGCCTATAATATTTGAAGAGTTCCCTCGATTTCTCCAGGATCCCATCATCAGATCCTGACTTTGGTGATAATGGTACCAATTTCGAAGTATACCCATTCGAACAAAAAAAGAATTTTCCAAATCGGTTCAGCCGTCTTCGAGTACTCGATGAACATACATAAAAAAAAAAAAATATACGCGTCGAATTGATAACCTCCTCTTTTTGTCGTCGGTTGAAAAGAAATAGATTTTAAATAATATTCACCTGTCGATATGTTTTATCGATAAATTGAAAATTCCGAACCGTAACTCTAACTCTCTGTTTACTAACAATGATTTTCTTAAAAATCACATAAGTAATATCAACAGTAAAACAGTAAAGGATTACAAAACAGCAAGTTTATCGTTATAAACTTTCCCAAAAATAGCAAAATCTTTCCAAATAATAGATAAAACAAGATATTGTATATGTTGTTTACATATGGTTACTCTCACAAGTTAAAAAGAGATGCCGATATGTCAGTAACTATGCCGTCGAAATATAGCCGTCATGTTCCTATAAGTTATAACTACTGTTCGTATAGATGTTTATGCCGAGTCCTCTTTATTCCTTAGTCTGAGCATAGTGTGGACTGCACTATGCCAAAAGCCTAGGTTACACAGTGCGAGCTGGCATGCGAGCTGACCGAGTCAGTTACTGAGGTGCAGCTACTGGAACCGTGTGACCGCATCATACCGAGTATTGTCATGTGCGAGTGGGACAGTTGCTCGCGTCCGATTTACTTCAACATTTTTTGTTTTTACTCGCTACCCGCCTTCCCCCACCGCGCCACTCGCAGGCCGCTCGGTCGTCAACTCGCACGATTTTGTGAAATGACAGTAGCTCGTACGCTCGGGTCCACCCCAGGTGAAATTTTTTGCTTAAAAAAATTCTAGCCCTTTAAATGACCGATAGTTTTGGCAACTTTTGTATTTTTATAATATACTAGCTGACCCGCCACGACTTCGTTCGCGTGGTATCCTACCCCTACCCAACCGATACCACTACCCCTATCCTACCCCTACCCTACCAATACCCTACCCAAACCCTACCCTACACCTACCCTACACCTACCCTACCCAAACCCTACGCTACCCCTACCCTACCAATACCCTAACCCTACCCTACCCTACCCTACCCCTACCCTACCCCTAAACAACCCCTACCCTACCCCTACCCTACCCTACCCCTACCTCTACCCCTACCCCTACTCTACCCTACCCCTACCCTACCCCTATCCTACCCCTACCCTACCCAAACCCTAAACTACCCCTACCCTACCAATACCCTACCCCTACCCTACAACTACCCTACCCCTACCCTACCCCTACGCTAACGCTACCCTACCCCTATCCTACCCTAGCCCTACCCCTACCATACCCTACCCCTACCCTAACCCCCCTACCCCTACCCTACACTACCCTACCCCTACCCTACCCTACCCCTACCCTGCCCTACCCTACCCTACACCAACCCTACCCCTACCCTACTCTCCATTTTATTTAGAAAACGTTTGTATAGGAAATAGAAAAGGGCTGTTTTGACGATTTTCCCGTCAATTTTTTTTTTTCTCAACTTTTCTTTGCTATAAACCTCACGGAGCCCGAGATCTTTCCAACGAATGCAAAACCGTGGAAATCGGTTCGTCCGTTCTGGAGTTATAACGTCAGGAAGGAAAACCAACCCTACCCCTACCCTACTCTCCATTTTATTTAGAAAACGTTTGTATAGGAAATAGAAAAGGGCTGTTTTGACGATTTTCCCGTCAATTTTTTTTTTCTCAACTTTTCTTTGCTATAAACCTCACGGAGCCCGAGATCTTTCCAACGAATGCAAAACCGTGGAAATCGGTTCGTCCGTTCTGGAGTTATAACGTCAGGAAGGAAAACCCGACTTATTTTTATATAGTAGATTAAATAAACGTCTGTGCTGTGGTATCAACAATTTTGCCGAGTTTTTATTTTCAATTCAATAAAATGTTTTTTGCTGTTTCCCAAAACCTTACAAAAATCACATATGGAACTTGGCAGGCGCAACGACGGTGTATTTTGCGAATACATTGCACGAGACATGATACAGACGAAGTATGCGAGTACACTGATGCAGTAGCTGTCTTCTGCGACGCCAGCAGTTTGCATAGTGTGACCCAGCGAGGCGAGTCGAGCTACTGTCATACGAGTACATAGGCACAGTAGCTGTCTACTGTCACATCAGCTCCTCGCACTGTGTAACCTATCCTAAAGTCTCAGTGGCCAAAGTGACCTTGACAGTCGTACGCATATGACGTCACTGAACGACATGTAAAAAAACTTTTTTTGTAACGAAGTTCCTTATCGCGCGTTGCGAAAGGGGGCTAGCCGGAAAAAATTGAGACGAAAAGTTGTAACGACACTTTTTAACCGACTTCAAAAAAGGAGGTTCTCAATTCGTCTTGAACTTTTGAGAACAAGAGGGGGAGGGGGGTCCCGTGTGTGGGCGGGGTGGGGAGAGGGGATTTGAGGGGTGAGTTGAGGGGAGTTTAGAGGAGTTGTGTGGTGAATTGAGGGGGGCGTTGAGAGGGGAGTTTTGAGGGAGTTGAGGGGAGCAGTTGAGAGGGGAGTTGATCTGGGGACAAAAATTTTAAAAGCGCACATTTTTTTCGAAAAACAAAAAAGGAAAGTTAGGCTATCGATACAACTCCTCAGCAATTCAGTTGCGGATGCATTGATGTTCTGCAAAACGGTACTGAAGCTCAAGGAGTTCAAAAAATGTGATGGCACCGTCAATTTTATAAATTAATTCTTTTCCTTCTGCTGTTGGTAAAGCTCCTACAAAACGGCCTCCTAGAATGAAGTATAAATTGGACAATGTTGATTGGAATTTATTTAAAGAAGAAGTTGAAAAAACCATTTCTTCTCTCCCTGAAATTAATAATAGTAACCGTGACCTCTGTGCTAGCTTCAGTTTTAGTCCAAGTTGCTGACAAAATATTCCCTGTCAAAAAATGCAACTCCATGTATTACGTTCCATCACCACCATGGTGAAATAACGACTCAACAAGCAGAATTAACATACAAACAAAATTCTAGTACCATAGTTTTTTTATGTGATAAAATTAAATCAACTTGTAAACTTTTTAAACAAAAATATGGGAAGGGTGGAAATCTTTTTGTTCCTCGTTCCTCCATATCGCCTGATGTGGCTCCGTCTATTATCTGGAAAAATATTCGTAGATTCCGTTCAGCTTATAAAGAACCTAAATCTTTCTATTTAAATGAAAATATTGCTGATGAGTTTTTAGATATATTAGCTCCCCCATATGGTCCCCTAGAAAAAATTTGCTTAGACATCCCTCCCTCTCCAGCAGAATTTTCTGGCATTAACTCACCTTTTACTCTTTCTGAACTCAAAGGTGTTCTAACTTACGTCAAGGACTCTAAACCTGGCAATGATGGAATTCCCTATTAATTTTTTTGTTCACCTAAGTGATTCCAGCTTGACGTATTTCTTAAAAATTATTAATTCGGTTATGATATCAGGATCCGTACCAATTAATTGGAAGACACAAAAAATAAACCCATTTTAAAATCAAATAAATCAGCGTCAGAAGCTAATTCATACCGACCAATAGCTTTATCATCTGTTCTTTGTAAAATCACTGAACACCTGGTTAAAAACCGTTTGGAATGGTTTGTAGAAAGTAAAGGTCTACTGGCAAAAAGTCAATACGGATTTAGAAAAGGTCATAGTGCTATGGATAGTTTGGCTTTATTTACTACTGACATTAGATTAGCTTTCTCTTGTAATCAATCGATTCTTGGAGCATTCTTAGATATTAAGGCAGCGTATGATAGTGTTGATCACACTATCCTTAAAAAGAAACTTTTAAACCTGGGAATTCCTTTTATTTTGACTAACTTCATTATGAATCTTTTATCAGAGAGACATCTTAAATTTAATATCGGGGAAGATGTAAAGTCAAGATTGGTTTGGAGAGGTCTGCCACAAGGATCTGTGCTAAGCCCCCTTCTATATAACGTATATACATATGACTTAGACATTGCTGTTAGTAACAAAGTCAATGTTTTACAATATGCTGACGATTTGGTATTGTATGTACTTGGACAATCGATAAATGACATGAGTACTATTCTTTCTGAATCTCTAAATCTTCTAAAAACGTGGTTAGATGATAAGGCACATTGTCAATAGCTAAAAGTCGCATTGTCTTATTTTCAAGAATGCGCTTACCGTCTCCTGTAACAGTTTATTACGACAGTCAAATAATACCAGTAAGTCATGAATTTAATTTTTTAGGAATAACACTAGATTCCAAATTAACAGGCCTTGCTCACTGCTACTCCATTGTAGCTAAATGTGAACAACGTCTTAATATTATGCGATGTTTAACCGGTGTGTGGTGGGGCGCTCACCCTTTTTCTTTAAAACTTTTTACCCGACTACAGCAAAGCCAAAGGAGGGATATGATTTTGACAGGCTATGTATGTATGTATGTATGTGTGTATGTTCATCTGTTCCCTCATAGCTCAAAAGCTACTTATCGGAACTCGACAAATGAGGTGTCGTTAGAACCGTCTTGACCGTCCACTGAACATAGGCTACGTGACGTGTCACAAAACCCAATGTGGCGCCCTCTAGCGCCCAAAAAGTGTTGTGTTAAAAAATAAAAATAAGATAAACACATCGTGTTTGAAATCATTTGAAAGGGCGTCACATGTACATTTCCAAAACATTGCTTAAATTTAAAGTGGCGCCCTCTAGTGGCCAAAAAATCATGTGTAAAAAATAAAAATAAGATAGATACATCGTGTTTAGTATCATTTGAAAGGGCTTCACTCGTACTTATCAAAAATATTGCTTAAATTTAACGTGGCGCCCTCTAGCGGACAAAAAGTCATGTGTAAAAATAAAAATGAGATAGATACACCGTGTTTGGTATCATTTGAAAGGGCTTCACTTGTACTTATAAAAAATATTGCTTAAATTTAACGTGGCGCCCTCTAGCGGTCAAAAAGTAATGTGTACAAAATAAAAGTAAGATAGATACACAGTGTTTGGTATCATTTGAAAGGGCTTCACTTGAACTTATAAAAAATGAAGTAAATAGTATAGAAGCACAGTGATTTAACACCAAAATAGTTTAAATAATAAAAAGTAAAAAACTAAAACCTGACTACCTACGACAAAAAAAAAATCGACGCTGAAAAGTATGAAACAAGATTTTCAGGATGCTGAAATAAACAAGGTTCCTGGCAAAACAAGAACAGAACAAAAATAAAAGCCGCAGTCACACGTTATATAGGATATCAACCGTAACAAAACAATTAATAACGTGTGACTGCGGCTTTTATTTTTGTTCTGTTCTTGTTTTTCCAGGAACCTTGTTTATTTCAGCATCCTGAAAATCTTGTTTCATACTTTTTCAGCATCGATTTTTTTGTCGTAGTCGGGTTTTAGTTTTTTACTTTTTATTATATACAATGCCCTCGTCAGAAGTATTTTAGATTATGGTACTTATTTTCTAGAGCCTTGTAGCTCTTTAGGGTTAAGTAAACTTGACGGCATACAAAGTAAAGCTCTCAGAATCGTTTCTGGAGCCATGAAATCAAGCCCAGTCAATGCATTACAGTTAGAATGCGGTGAAGCGCCGCTTAGATTAAGACGTCAATATTTATGTGATAAATTCCTTTTCCGCGCTTTACAATTCATTGATCATCCCATCTACCAAAAATTAATCGCCCTAACTGAAAAAGTTTATATATTGGAAACATAAAAATCCTCCTTGTCTTGTTATAAGTTTTCAAAAATTTATATCTCTTCAAGCTCCTTGTTGGAAATAAAACGAAAGGGAGCTTCAGAGATATGCGCAGATATATATATTTAGTAAGATGATAAAAATATAAGGACATTTTCTTAAAACTGACAGACAACAACAGTTGCTAAGATACAATATAAGAGGTTTAACGTATGGAGATTAAAACTATTTACAACACCCCCACTGAATCCCCATACGTTGCAAACAAAACTTAAACTTAACACTGCCCAAACCTTTAGTTAGGGCATCAGCTGGCATAGAACCAGTTTCACAGTATTTGATGCATATCACTTTGGATTCAGCTAACTCCTTAACATAGTGGTATTTTATATTAATATGTTTAGACCTTTTACCAATAGGATTATAGACCATCTTATTGGCACTTTGGCTATCACTAAACATATCAATAGTTACAAAATTTCCTGTCAGTTCTTCACAAAGACCCTTAACACAAACTACTTCTTTGGAAGCCTCACAAATAGCGATGTACTCAGCGCTATACATAGCTGTTTGTGTGCTTGCCATGACACTGCAGCACCACCAAAAACAAGAACATAGCCGGTAAACGAATGCCCATCCGCATTACTCCCCCAATCTGCGTCGGCATACGCAACCAACGGTTTACCAGTCTTTTTAAAAGATAATTTGTAATCAATAGTACCTTTCAGGTACCTTAGTACCCTCTTCAGTGCCACCATGTGTTCGTTTGACCAACACGAGTTAAATTGGCTTAAATAACTGACAGCGAATGTTATGTCCGGTCTTGTACCACAGGACAAATACATAAGAGAACCCATTATTTCCTGGTAGCGAAGATCCTCAGTCTTCTCCCCTTTTGCAAGCCGTAGGTTAGGCTCAATTGGAGTGACTACGGGTTTGCAATCTTGCATTCCATATTTTTCTAGGATCTTCTTCACAAAATTGGCCTGAGAAAGGTGAATCTCCCCATCAGTCCGAGAAATATTGATTCCCAAACAATCTTTTACCTCTCCCAAGTCTTTTATCTTGAAAGCCTTTGCTATTGCCTTCTTGGTGTCCTCAATATCCTTCAATAGGCTTCCAAAAATATAAAAATCATCGACGTATAATGCAATAGCAAGAATGGAGTCCTTCCCCTTTTTAATGTTAACACAAGAGTCATAATTTGACCTAGAAAATCCACTTTTAATAATGTGGTCATGTACCTTCACGTTCCAGCAACGTGCAGCTTGTTTAAGACCATATATTGCCTTTTTCAGCTTACATACTTTGCCCTGGTTAATCTTCGAGACAAAACTCTCAGGCTGTTCCATATACAGATCTTCCTCCAAATCGCCGTTAAGGAACGCTGTGGTAACGTCTATATGGTGCACCTTTAAGTTCATTTCTGCAGTCAAACCCAGCAGTAAACGAATCGAAGATAACTTAACAACGGGAGCAAAAGTTTCTGTGTAATCTTCTCCAAACTTTTGCGAATACCCCTTCGCGACGAGTCGGGCTTTGTGCCGTTGGACTGTGCCATCAGCACCAATTTTTAATTTGAATAGCCATCTGCTTTTTACAACGTTAACGTCCTTTGGACGATCAACTAATTCCCAGGTTTTATTTTCCATCAGGGAATCATATTCTTCTTTCATGGCCTTTTTCCATAAATCCCTATCAGAACGCTCCATCGCTTCTTTAACCGAGCTTGGGTTTAGATCGTTTTGTATGTGGTAATTATATACCATGTCATCATATCTTTTAGGTTTGTGAATCCTGATAGGATAGCGCCTAGCAACAGGCTGCTCTTCCCCAACTGGTTCAGAATTCACCACTGGATTCGGAAACTCCGAATCCAAAGAGTCATGAAAATATTCTTTAGTAGTATTTTCTGCCGACGTCGTCGTTCCTGACTCTTCTAATTCTCTACTACTTCTCTCCTCATCAGAGTCCAACTTAGCAGACAAAGGAATTTTGACTTCGACTGACTTTATCTTAGAAGTCGCATTAGAATGCTTACCACTTAGCGATTCATCCTCCAGGTTGGTTGTCTTGGTCATCTCATTAAAAACAGCATCACGTGCGGTTATTATTCGACGCGGATTCTGTAAGTCAACAAATCGATACCCTTTTGTGGTTTCGCTATAACCAACGAAAACAAGCTCACAGGTCTTTGAGTCGAACTTCTTTCGACTACCATCCTTTATAAGTACCTGTGCTGTGGAGCCAAACACTCTCAAGTTTGACACATCCACCTTGCATTTTGTCCAGACTTCTTCGGGAACCTTTCTCACAAGAGCCATAGTCGGCGATCGATTCTTTAAATAAATCGCAGTAGCAACTGCTTCCCCCCAAAATTTCTTATCAAGATTACTATCGTGAAGCATACATCTTGCCATCTCAGTAATCGTTCGAATACTCCTCTCCGCTACACCATTCTGCTGTGGTGTGTAGGAGACGCTCGTCTGATGGACTATCCCACACTTGGCTAAATGAGCCTGGAAAGCCTTATTAGTATATTCTGTCCCATTGTCACTTCTCAGCCGCTTAAGCTTCTTACCGGTCTGGTTCTCTACTAGAGCTTGAAACTCTTTAAACTTCTGTAGCACTTCATCCTTTGATTTCAAAATATATCCAAAAATCTTTCGGCTGAAATCATCGACAAACAATAGAAAATATCTATTACCTCCATAACTCTCCACATTGACAGGACCAGCTACATCAGTATGAACTAATTCCAGAATATCAGAAGCTCTGAAACCTTTCTTTTTTCTAGCAAACTTCTGCACGCACTGCTTCCCTTGACTGCAAGGAACACAAGGATCTTTCTTAACCCTTTTATCATAGTCTTCTTCTTCTTAGCGTGTCGATGGCAAATAGTTAGATGGAGTCAGCCCAGAACTGGGCAACAAGTTTGGCATTTTCGGTAGCTTCCATCAAGTCCTGCAGTGAGCAGTTGACAGGGCACGCAGGACAGGAAATTAAGTGTGCCATGGTTTGTGAAACAGAACCACATATACACCCCAAGGCAGAGGCATCGATAAATCTCCACCTGAACAGATTTTCTTTGCTGCGACCAACCTGGTTGCGGTTTATCATAGTGTAGGCCCATGACAATCTTTTTCAAAATCTCCATTTGAGGAGCAGATAGGTGGCCCAACCTACGGTGCCACAGTTCGAAATTTTCTGAACCCTTACCTTCTAAAAAGACCGTTGCCCCATCACTATCCATATCTACGACATAAAGACCATTTCTACGTGGTGCGCAGATTAAAGGTTTACCATCTACAAATACATTAGAATCGAAAATTTTACAATAATCTTTATCAAAAATGCAAACTTTACCTTGATCTGCAAGCTTACTTACGGACATCAAATTGGTTATTAATTCAGGAATGACTAAAGTCTCGATCTAAGAGTATCGAAGTTCTAAGATCTCGTTTCGTATGAAGTGCTTTGGAGAAAGATGGAGGACAGGGGTATGCCGACGGAACTGTTGAAGATATTTCAATACTGGTACTTGAATCAGACTAATTGTGTTAGGTGGTCAAACTGCCTCTCAGAAGCATACAGGTTGGAGTGCGGAGTGAGACAGGGGGGGTTGTCCTCTCCAAAGCTGTTTAATTTATATGTTAATGACCTCATAGTCGAGCTCAGCGGCATGCGTGTCGGCTGCCGGGTGGGGGGTGTTTGTGTAAACAACATCAGCTACGCGGACGATATGGTGCTGCTGGGCCCGACTGCGAGGTCAATCATGGAGATGCTGAAGGTTTGTGAGAAGTACGCTGCATCACATGGCCTTATCTATAATGTAAGGAAAACCGAGTTCATGGTCTTCAAGGCCACCGGCAAGTGCCCAGACACCATCTCTTCAATTACTTTGAACGGCGCTAATATAAAGCAGGTGACGAAGTTCAAATATCTGGGCCATATTCTTGTCGACGACCTTAAGGACGATGATGACGTGGAGAGGGAGCGCAGGGCGTTGGCTGTTCGCGGGAACATGTTGGCTCGCAGATTCTATCGTTGTAGCGACGAGGTCAAAATAACCTTATTTAAAGCGTACTGTCAAGGCCTGTACACGGGAAGTCTGTGGTTCAACTGTTCACGGGGGGCGCTAAATGCCCTGCGCGTCCAATACAACAATGTTTTCAGGATGATGTTGAAACTCCCTCGTTTCTGTAGTGCCTCGGGGATGTTTGCCCGATTACGTACAGATGGTTTCCATGCTATCATCAGGAAAAAGGTGGCATCGCTAGTGACGAGGATGCGGGGGAGTGGCAATAGCATCCTGAAAGCCTTGGCTGAGGACCCGAGAGCTCCTGTGCTGAGGCATCTCATGCGGAATCATTGTCCGCATGAAATGCCTCGTAAGTACATGACTCAATAATGTTTATTTTGTATTTGTATTTGTATGTGTTACTAACCCTAGTGTATAAGTTGTAGTATTTAAGGTGTGTACTAACAAAAATGGTTCCTATGTTGTTCCAAATTAAAACAATAATAATAATAATAATAAAGTATCATCTAATTTTATTCCCAACTTACGACCCTCATGAGCATGACGCAGGCTCAGTTTCACAGGACCTTCAGAGATCGAAACTATCTTTTGATTATTTGCACATGTTATTATTTTGGAACATGATTTAGCCGGAATCAAAAGTGTGCGATTAGGCGTCATGTGAGACGTGACGCGCCAGAATCAATAACCCAACTACCACTGCTACCTGGAGCAGATAATAAAGTTAAAAAGTCCGATTTAACATTATTACTGGCCAACATATTTGCGGTCGAGTTTTTATCTTGACGCTTGACCTTAAACTGCTTGCATTGCCACTTATAGTGACCCTTTTTCTTACAAGAATGGCAAATAATCTCTCCTCTTCGATTCCGTCCTCCACTGCCACTTGCAGCTGTATCAGTCACCAATGCTGAATCATCAATCTTTTGAACATCAGGGGACTGCTGGCGTTGACCCTCCTTTAGTAGCGCTGATATAATCGACTCCGTTGTTATTTTCACACCAGAATGCTCGATTGCCATCACTAATGGATTATATGAATCTGTCAAACCTGCCAACATGATGATTCCGACAAATTCGTCGTCTAGAGCTGCTCCAATGCTATGCAAGGCTTGTTGAGTTGCTTGTACTTCAGTGACATATGCTTCCATATTTTGAAAACTTGACAGGTTCAAACTGAACATCTTTCTCAAAAGGGAGAGTCTCCTCATCAAACCGGCATCTGCATATGCTTTCTGCAGAGCTAACCATGTCTCACGTGCCGTCTTAGCGTTAGTTATGAGGGGGTACACGTTTTCGGCAACTAATAGGCATATTTTAGCTCGTGCTTTGGCATCTCGTTTTTCTCAGCTTCTGTGTCTACAATAAATGTTTCTCCAACACAATCCCATAAATCATGATCTATTAGAAACATTTGAATTGCAAACGACCATGTTCCATAGTTGGATTGGCCCATCAATTTTTGTATGGTGACCGTTTCACTTTTCTGCATCTTGAGAAGAAACAAATTCTACTCACTCCCTACAAATTTAGCGTCAACAAAGTTATGGACTGGGCCCAAAACCTGTTGGAAATAAAACGAAAGGGAGCTTCAGAGATATGCGCAGATATATATATTTAGTAAGATGATAAAAACATAAGGACATTTTCTTAAAACTGACAGACAACAACAGTTGCTAAGATACAATATAAGAGGTTTAACGTATGGAGATTAAAACTATTTACAACACTCCTACACATAGATCGCAGTATCTACCCATGTTCTCCATTGATTTTGAAGCTATTATACTTTCTCCACAAATACATTTTGATTTTATTATTGTAAAAGGTGACACTAACGCCAATACGAATTTAAACCTCATTCTCGACAATAATTGGTCCGACTGGCACACTATATATTGTGATGCTTCGAAATACAGTAACGATGGTTCTGTAGGAGTTGGTGTATACCAACATCAATACAAAATCACCCAGGAAATTAAACTTCCCCCTGAAACCTCTGTTTTTACTGGTGAATGTTTCGGATTGTTCAAATGCTTGGAATACATTTTGCTTGGAAAACTTAATAAAACACTGATATTATGTGATTCTAAAAGCTCTTTACAAGCTCTTAACAAAATTCCTTTTAAAACACCTAACAACTATCCTGTAATAATGGAGTGTAGGAGACTCTTACTACAGTGCGCTATAAAAAATCTTGATGTAGTTTTTGCGTGGATACCTGGCCATCAAAATATCTACGGTAACGAAAATACTGATAGCTTGGCAAATGATGCTGTCAATAATGGTGACATGTTTCCCTATAAAAATTTTATTCATGACCTCATTTGTATCCCTAAACATGATATGATTACTTCTTGGGAAAAATATTGGCAGATAAGCAGTTTGACCAAAGGAACTCTATTCTATTCTATTTTTGGTTAATGGCAAGTGGAGCCGATGTCGACTATTCTGCCAATGTCTAAAGTAAATTGGAAAAACAAGTGTGTATGATTAATGATTAGAGACAGAATGGATTTAGAAAAGAAAAAAGTTAAAATCAGAACAGGAACGATAGTCTCTGTTTCTTCAATTGGTACAATTGAACTTGTTGGGTTAGTACAGGACTGAAACAAACAAAGAATAAAAATACATAAATATTATAGTTGTTAAACGATTACATAAATTATACCACAACCATACAGACAATTTTTGGTACTCTGGCTCACAGTTTTATATTGTTGTGACGGATGAAACTCATCAGTGCCACAAGCAGTTCTGGTGAAGGAAATGTTAGAAGAGAAGAGAAGTTAATAACCAAAGGAACTCATTATAAAAAGATCCAACCTACAGTCCCTGCCAAACTTTGGTTTAGTGATTTAAAAGGTAAACTTCTAACATCTAGTTTAATTCGTATGCGATTAGGCCATGTCTGTATCCCCTCTCATCTTGCCCGACTAGGAATCGTTGATAATGATAGCTGTGACTGTGGCAATGATGTGGGTGATCTAAATAATTTATTTTTTGCTTGTTCTCTTCGTGATAACTCCTCTTTTATAAACTCCCTTATTTCACTTCGCATCCCTCTCCCTACTTCCATATCCTGTCTTTTATTTTACCGAACGTATGATGTTTATCTATGTATATCTAATTTTATACAATTTCATAATATGAAATTATAATATATTTTATTGAAATATATAAAATATTTATCTAAACGGTTTTTCTACCTGCCAAAATTCCGATCCTTTTTAATTTCCAATAACGTTTCCCAACCTTTGTAACACTGTCGTGGCGAGTGCTTTTTTTTTTTTTTCCTTCGCGCTTCTCGGGCAGGCTAAGGTCTTAGACCATACCGCCTCGTCTTCAGTGCATATTATCCTTCTTGTCTAAAAGTAAGGCCTAAGCCTCGTCTTCAGTTTCATCCTTCTTGTCCAAAAATAAGTAAGGCCGAAGCCACGTCTTTAGTAGTTTATTTAAGGCCAAAGCCATGTCTTCAGTATTCATTAAAGTCAAATTCGTAATAATATGGTGTCATATCCGTGTATTCGTTATAATTAGTAGGTAGAAGATCCTTGGTCATAATCATGTTGTGAAGTAAGGTCATATCCAGGGTCATATCCTTCTAATACGTCGTCCCGATCGGTCAAATAGCCCATCCGGTGCTGTTAATAAATTTATATAGTGCTATGTACGTACTGTAATTTTCCAGCAAACCTTGAGTGTCGCGAGGGATGCTTGCTGGCGTTTTATATATTTCCAATAAATTATCAATTAGAGGAATTCTCTGTAAATCATATGCAGGGCATTCAAAAATTATATGATCTAGGGTCTGATCACATCCTAATTCACAATTAATACAAACAGTGATGTTATAATTTTCATTCTGGGTAAATGTGCATTGAATCTTCCATGTCCAAGTCTAAGACGATTTAAAGTAGTGTAAAATTTTCTGCTCTTAGGAAGAATATATCTGGTGAACCAGGGAGCAGAACCAATGGTTTGATTTATTTTCGCATACCATTTTCCTTTAGTTCTTAGTGTTTCTTGCCAGTTCTCATGCCAAATACAGGTGTTTTGTTCACGTAATTTGGTAAGGAGGTCGGAGCTTGGTATGGCAACATTTCTCGTTTCTGGGATGTCAACGTTGTCAACGTCAGCAATAACTCTTGCAAGATGATCTGCGTTTTTGTTTCCTGTTACTCCTATGTGGGAGGGTGTTGGAAATAAAACGAAAGGGAGCTTCAGAGATATGCGCAGATATATATATTTAGTAAGATGATAAAAATATAAGGACATTTTCTTAAAACTGACAGACAACAACAGTTGCTAAGATACAATATAAGAGGTTTAACGTATGGAGATTAAAACTATTTACAACACCCCCACTGAATCCCCATACGTTGCAAACAAAACTTAAACTTAACACTGCCCAAACCTTTAGTTAGGGCATCAGCTGGCATAGAACCAGTTTCACAGTATTTGATGCATATCACTTTGGATTCAGCTAACTCCTTAACATAGTGGTATTTTATATTAATATGTTTAGACCTTTTACCAATAGGATTATAGACCATCTTATTGGCACTTTGGCTATCACTAAACATATCAATAGTTACAAAATTTCCTGTCAGTTCTTCACAAAGACCCTTAACACAAACTACTTCTTTGGTAGCCTCACAAATAGCGATGTACTCAGCTTCAGCTGTACTCAGCGCTATACATAGCTGTTTGTGTGCTTGCCATGACACTGCAGCACCACCAAAAACAAGAACATAGCCGGTAAACGAATGCCCATCCGCATTACTCCCCCAATCTGCGTCGGCATACGCAACCAACGGTTTACCAGTCTTTTTAAAAGATAATTTGTAATCAATAGTACCTTCCAGGTACCTTAGTACCCTCTTCAGTGCCACCATGTGTTCGTTTGACCAACACGAGTTAAATTGGCTTAAATAACTGACAGCGAATGTTATGTCCGGTCTTGTACCACAGGACAAATACATAAGAGAACCCATTATTTCCTGGTAGCGAAGATCCTCAGTCTTCTCCCCTTTTGCAAGCCGTAGGTTAGGCTCAATTGGAGTGACTACGGGTTTGCAATCTTGCATTCCATATTTTTCTAGGATCTTCTTCACAAAATTGGCCTGAGAAAGGTGAATCTCCCCATCAGTCCGAGAAATATTGATTCCCAAACAATCTTTTACCTCTCCCAAGTCTTTTATCTTGAAAGCCTTTGCTATTGCCTTCTTGGTGTCCTCAATATCCTTCAATAGGCTTCCAAAAATATAAAAATCATCGACGTATAATGCAATAGCAAGAATGGAGTCCTTCCCCTTTTAATGTAAACACAAGAGTCATAATTTGACCTAGAAAATCCACTTTTAATAATGTGGTCATGTACCTTCACGTTCCAGCAACGTGCAGCTTGTTTAAGGCCATATATTGCCTTTTTCAGCTTACATACTTTGCCCTGGTTAATCTTCGAGACAAAACTCTCAGGCTGTTCCATATACAGATCTTCCTCCAAATCGCCATTAAGGAACGCTGTGGTAACGTCTATATGGTGCACCTTTAAGTTCATTTCTGCAGACAAACCCAGCAGTAAACGAATCGAAGATAACTTAACAACGGGAGCAAAAGTTTCTGTGTAATCTTCTCCAAACTTTTGCGAATACCCCTTCGCGACGAGTCGGGCTTTGTGCCGTTGGACTGTGCCATCAGCACCAATTCTAATTTGAATAGCCATCTGCTTTTTACAACGTTAACGTCCTTTGGACGATAACTAATTCCCAGGTTTTATTTTCCATCAGGGAATCATATTCTTCTTTCATGGCCTTTTTCCATAAATCCCTATCAGAACGCTCCATCGCTTCTTTAACCGAGCTTGGGTTTAGATCGTTTTGTATGTGGTAATTATATACCATGTCAACATATCTTTTAGGTTTGTGAATCCTGATAGGATAGCGCCTAGCAACAGGCTGCTCTTCCCCAACTGGTTCAGAATTCACCACTGGATTCGGAAACTCCGAATCCAAAGAGTCATGAAAATATTCTTCAGTAGTATTTTCTGCTGACGTCGTCGTTCCTGACTCTTCTAATTCTCTACTACTTCTCTCCTCATCAGAGTCCAACTTAGCAGACAAAGGAATTTTGACTTCGACTGACTTTATCTTAGAAGTCGCATTAGAATGCTTACCACTTAGCGATTCATCCTCCAGGTTGGTTGTCTTGGTCATCTCATTAAAAACAGCATCACGTGCGGTTATTATTCGACGCGGATTCTGTAAGTCAACTAATCGATACCCTTTTGTGGTTTCGCTATAACCAACGAAAACAAGTTCACAGGTCTTTGAGTCGAACTTCTTTCGACTACCATCCTTTATAAGTACCTGTGCTGTGGAGCCAAACACTCTCAAGTTTGACACATCCACCTTGCAGTTTGTCCAGACTTCTTCGGGAACCTTTCTCACAAGAGCCATAGTCGGCGATCGATTCTTTAAATAAATCGCAGTAGCAACTGCTTCCCCCCAAAATTTCTTATCAAGATTACTATCGTGAAGCATACATCTTGCCATCTCAGTAATCGTTCGAATACTCCTCTCCGCTACACCATTCTGCTGTGGTGTGTAGGGGACGCTCGTCTGATGGACTATCCCACACTTGGCTAAATGAGCCTGGAAAGCCTTATTAGTATATTCTGTCCCATTGTCACTTCTCAGCCGCTTAAGCTTCTTACCGGTCTTGTTCTCTACTAGAGCTTGAAACTCTTTAAACTTCTGTAGCACTTCATCCTTTGATTTCAAAATATATCCAAAAATCTTTCGGCTGAAATCATCGACAAACAATAGAAAATATCTATTACCTCCATAACTCTCCACATTGACAGGACCAGCTACATCAGTATGAACTAATTCCAGAATATCAGAAGCTCTGAAACCTTTCTTTTTTCTAGCAAACTTCTGCACGCACTGCTTCCCTTGACTGCAAGGAACACAAGGATCTTTCTTAACCCTTTTATCATAGTGTAGGCCCATGACAATCTTTTTCAAAATCTCCATTTGAGGAGCAGATCTGGTGGCCCAGCCTACGGTGCCACAGTTCGAAATTTTCTGAACCCTTACCTTCTAAAAAGACCGTCGCCCCATCACTATCCGAATCTACGACATAAAGACCGTTTCTACGTGGTGCGCAGATTAAAGGTTTACCATCTACAAATACATTAGAATCGAAAATTTTACAATAATCTTTATCAAAAATGCAAACTTTACCTTGATCTGCAAGCTTACTTACGGACATCAAATTGGTTATTAATTCAGGAATGACTAAAGTATCATCTAATTTTATTCCCAACTTACGACCCTCATGACGCAGGCTCAGTTTCACAGGACCTTCAGAGATCGAAACTATCTTTTGATTATTTGGACATGTTATTATTTTGGAACATGATTTAGCCGGAATCAAAAGTGTGCGATTAGGCGTCATGTGAGACGTAGCGCCAGAATCAATAACCCAACTACCACTGCTACCTGGAGCAGATAAAAAAGTTAAAAAGTCCGATTTAACATTATTACTGGCCAACATATTTGCGGTCGAGTTTTTATCTTGACGCTTGACCTTAAACTGCTTGCATTGCCACTTATAGTGACCCTTTTTCTTACAAGAATGGCAAATAATCTCTCCTCTTCGATTCCGTCCTCCACTGCCACTTGCAGCTGTATCAGTCACCAATGCTGAATCATCAATCTTTTGAACATCAGGGGACTGCTGGCGTTGACCCTCCTTTAGTAGCGCTGATATAATCGACTCCGTTGTTATTTTCACACCAGAATGCTCGATTGCCATCACTAATGGATTATATGAATCTGTCAAACCTGCCAACATGATGATTCCGACAAATTCGTCGTCTAGAGCTGCTCCAATGCTATGCAAGGCTTGTTGAGTTGCTTGTACTTCAGTGACATATGCTTCCATATTTTGAAAACTTGACAGTTTCAAACTGAACATCTTTCTCAAAAGGGAGAGTCTCCTCATCAAACCGGCATCTGCATATGCTTTCTGCAGAGCTAACCATGTCTCACGTGCCGTCTTAGCGTTAGTTATGAGGGGGTACACGTTTTCGGCAACTAATAGGCATATTTTAGCTCGTGCTTTGGCATCTCGCTTTTTCTCAGCTTCTGTGTCTACAATAAATGTTTCTCCAACACAATCCCATAAATCATGATCTATTAGAAACATTTGAATTGCAAACGACCATGTTCCATAGTTGGATTGGCCCATCAATTTTTGTATGGTGACCGTTTCACTTTTCTGCATCTTGAGAAGAAACAAATTCTACTCACTCCCTACAAATTTAGCGTCAACAAAGCTATGGACTGGGCCCATAACCTGTTGGAAATAAAACGAAAGGGAGCTTCAGAGATATGCGCAGATATATATATTTAGTAAGATGATAAAAACATAAGGATATTTTCTTAAAACTGACAGACAACAACAGTTGCTAAGATACAATATAAGAGGTTTAACGTATGGAGATTAAAACTATTTACAACAGAGGGTGTCCATATTAAACTTATCGTAAATCCTCTAGAACAAAGATCAGCGTATAAAGTCCGAATCTCATATAAAATATTTCCGGTATTGGCGTCCAGTTTCGGGTTTATTAAGGCCATGAGAACACTCATGCAGTGCAGTCGGTCACTATAAGCCAAGTTGTGTGCCCAAGATTCTTTTCATGTATATACTGCAGAGCTGTTAAAATGGCTAGAGATTCTGCTGTAAATATAGTCATGGCTCCAGGTAACCGAACTCCATGTCCAACAGTAAGATGAGGTAGATAAATGGCTAGCGAAACATTTCTATTGTTTTTGGATCCATCAGTAAATATATGCCTGTACCCAGGGAACTCTGCAATTAACTGATAGACATCTTCTTTACACCGTAGTTCACGGTTGATGTAAATGTCCATGGGCCAGAATTTGCTAGTATAATTACCAGAGTAACATGGCCATCTGCCTTTACATTTCTCAATTTGATATTGATCATCAATACTGATTAAAATAGAAAAGTTATGAAATATATAAGGGACATTTACGGAGTTAGAGGGACTGTATACTCTATGATAAAATAATATTTTCTTTAATAAAGGATGATTTTCAAAAGATAAAAGCTTGAGAATGTATTTGGATTTTAAAAACTGAAATCTTATATTCATAGGAGGAGTGTAGCACTCAATTTGAAGTGAATTAATTGGAGTTGTCTTCATTGCACCAGTTACACATCTAAGATTGTGGTTTTGCAGAATATCCAATTTGTGAACCAATCTCTGATCAGACCCAAAGCATAAAAATCCATATTCAAAATGACTACGTACTAAAGATTTATATAGCATTAGCAAAATTTTAGGATCAGCTGCAATTGACAGCGACTTTACAAAATTTAATGCTTTATTAGCTCTACCTAACAGATAATCAACATACTTAGTCCATGAAAGGTTGCTTGTAAAAATGATGAGGCGGTGAAGATTGTGAATAAAGACTTAGCGCGTATTTCTGATTGGAGTTTGAATCATGGTTTGAGGGTTAATCCTGCGAAGACTCAAGTCATTATTGTTGGCAGCCCTAGGCTACGTTCCAAAATTAACTGGGTGACCCTTCCTCAAATCGTTTTTGATGGAGCTGCTATACCTTACTGTGACTCAGTAAAAGACCTAGGTATTTATATTGATAGGGATTTGTCTTGGGGTCCTCAGTTGCAAGAAGTAAGCCGCAAACTGTTTGCCTCTGCGGGGTCTTTACGCAGATTGCGCAATTTCCTGCCGACTGCCACTAAAATTGCGCTTGCCCAATCCCTTCTTCTCCCTGTTCTCGACTATGCTGAAGCAAGTTATCCAGATCTTACTGAAGTGCAGCTAGATAAGCTTGAACGACTCCAAAATTTTTGTATAAGATTCATATTTGGTTTGCGCAAATATGATCATGTTTCTGAGTTTCGCATTAAACTCAAGTGGCTGCCGATCCGCCTTCGCCGGAATGCACATATTTTATCATTACTTTACAGTATTCTCTTCAATCCCACAACCCCGTTTTATCTCAAAGAACGCTTTAAGTTCCTTCATGACACACATGTAAGAGATTTGAGATCATTGGAGAATTTGAGACTTTCAATGCCTGCACATTTCACTAAATTCTATGGCTCATCGTTTACGGTGCAAGCTATTCGTTTGTGGAATGCATTGCCGGTGTCTGTAAGACAAGCTCAGTCACTGGCTACTTTTAAAAGCTCGGTTGCTAATTATTTTCATTCCAATTTATGACTATTCTTTTGTTTTCTCTCCACTTGATGTTAAAGAACACATTATATGTATTGTATTATTTAATTACCTATGTATTACATTGTATTTATATGCATATATATATTTGCATATACATTTATTTATTTTAATATTTAAATATTTTTTGTTTCTCTGTTTTTATGAGTAATGTAGTTAGTACACTAATTTAGCCCTCCCCACTTTAATTAAAGTTTTTAAAGTCCTTCCAAAGGTTGTCTGGAAGATATCGCTTTCAGCGATAAGACCGCCATTGTTACCATAGAATAAGCAATATTGTTAAATAGGTTTGTTTAAATTTTGGTGTACAATAAAGTATATTCTATCTATCTATCTATACCTAGAAACTTCACTTCATTCACTATTGGAAGAACACTATTATTGTAATAAATATGTAGGTCTATTTCACATTCACCAAACACTATGACTTTAGATTTTTCTGGACTAATATCCAAGTTTAGATAATGAAAATAGTTCTTTAGCCGAGTTAAAGCTGTGTTTAAAATTCTTTCAACAGAACCTATATCTGAACCTGAAGCATAGATAACTAAATCATCTGCAAACTGTAAATTTGCCACTTCAAGACCAAGTACAATGTTTAGTCTATGTAGATAGAGAAGATAAATCAATGGACTGAGAATGCCACCTTGACATACCCCTTTGTATGAAAAACGTGGCCCTATTAAACGTTTATTCACTTTGACATATACTTCTCTACCATGTAAAAATTTAAAGATCCATAATATAATTTTTTCAGGAATACCAAGGCCCCGAAGTTCAACACACAAAATGTGCAAATTGATGTTGTTGAATGCACCCACTATATCAAAGAAGACACCAACAAAATAATTGTCCATTTTATTAGAATTGTGTATATCTAATTGTAAATGAGAAATGCTATCTCGAGTGGAGGAACCACGTCGAAAGCCAAATTGATTGGATGGTAATAGACTATTACTTTCTATATAAAATTCTAGCCTTTGTTTAATTAATTGTTCAAAGGTTTTCCCCTTGCATGATGTTAATGCTACTGGCCTATATGATTCTAAATTGAAAACACTTAGTATGTCAGAAAGTGCCTAAATTGATACATATTTCAACATTTTATAAGGTATTCCATCAAGGCCAAAAGCTGAATCACGTCTAGATGATATTGCAGATTTTAATTCCTGAAGAGAAAATGGATAAATTAGATATTCATAATGTCCTGAAACTTTTACTTCATGAGGAATTGATTGAAATGGCCCCTCAACTGTATCTGGAGTATATTTTTTAAGAAAATCGAATACCCAAGGAGAAATATTACTACATGGAGGTGTAAATGTTTTATTAAATCTTTTTGAAAATTGCCAAACTCTAGATAATGGAGTAGTTCTGTTAAATGACTCACATAAAGAAATCCAACTTAAATATCTTTCTCTTTTCAACACTAACTTTTTAAGAGCTTGTAATTTTTTAAACTCAATATATTTTTCTAATGTGGGATTGTACTTGAATTCTATATAGGCATTCCTAGAGTCTTCTACTGCTTTAGTGCAATTCAAAGTCCACCATGGTAATGGGATGCGTTTTTTACGATTATTATTTACTAATGGCGTATCAAAAGATGTAGCAGGTCTTAAAGTTGATGGTAATGATTTAATAATAGCTAAATTTAACAACTTTATCAAGTCATTATATGACTGTAATGGGTTATCTTGATTAATTTTAAATTCCACTATCAAACTATCAACACTCTTCCTATATATTTCCCAATCCACCAAGTAAAAATTAAAATGTTTTGGTAAATTTGAAGATTCTGTCTCATGTGGGATATTATAATTGTTATTAATAAGTACCCTTGTAATTACAGGCAAATGGTAACTACCTAAAGGATCTTCATGGACAGACCAGTTACAAGACAATGAAATTGAAGCTGATACTACAGTCAAATCAAGTGCATTTCTTTGCCACCTATCAGAGCCTACAGTAGTAATTTCTCCATCATTTAATAAAACCAAATTAAAGTCATTAATGACTTCAAGCACCTCTCGGCCGCGAATGTTCACACTGTTACATCCCCAAGCCGAATGGTGTGCATTGAAATCTCCACCCACCAAGAGAGGACCAGGAATACTGCGAATTAAATTATCAAACTTATACTTAGTAAATAAAGCGTTTCCGGGACTATAAAAACTGACTAATGAAATTTCTTTATTATTGCCATATTTTAAACGAATCGCTATATTTTGTATTGAATCATCATATAAAGTATCTATTTTACTAAATTGTAAACTGTTATGTATTAAAATAGCTACACCATTGTGTGTATTACCTGAGTCTAATCTTACTATATTATATCCTTTAATACTAAATCTCATGTGAGGCTTGAGCCAAGTCTCACACAATAAAGCTACATGTATATTATACTCATGTAAAAAATACGAAAAAGCATGTTTGTTACTATTGATACTCTGAGCATTCCACTGTACAATATTTAGCTGATCCATAAAATTAAGGTTTATTTATATTATTCTGAATTTTTGATAATAGAACATCTTTTATACTTTGAGTGCAAATACTCTTTTCGTTATTTTTATTTTGAGAAATTAATGTTACTATTGTCTGTATTAAAATATTTAATATTGGTTCTGTTTCAATTAGTGATTGTAATTGTTTTGCAGGACTGGACTTTGAAAGAGATGGAAATGACTTTTCATTGAATAAATCTGTAAATGATTTTTTATTAATTTTGTTTTTGTTTTCTTCAACTTTTTTTTGCTTGACTGGACACTGTGATGAAATAGCTATATGTTTACCTTGACAGTGGCAACATGTTGCCTCGGTTGATGGTATTTGGCATTCTTTATAATTATGGTCCTTTGTACATATGGAACATCTTTGGGAGTTCTTACAAAATTTGGCTATGTGACCATACCTTAAACACTTCAGGCATTGTTTAACCGGCGGAATGTAAGGACGCACTTCGAACCTCCAGCTATTCAGGTCTACACTATCTGGTATCACTGCACATGAGAATGTGATGGACACCGTCTTCGTAGGCTGAAAGGACACCCCTCCTCCTTCTGAAATAGTGCGGCGCATAAATCTTCTAATAAATATAATATTTTTGGTACTAGTTATCGCGTTGTAGATGTGTTTGTTGCTAAGTTCAATGGGAACATGCATGATAACACCTGTGTTCTCCGTTGCAGCTGCAGGAAGACTGGCTTTCAATTTGAAACTATCTAGAAATTTTCGATTCATTAGTGCTGCATTGGCTAAACCAGGTCGTTCAAAAATAACACCAATTTTGTATCGGTTCATTCGTAGTAGTTGTTTTACGCCCTTATTATATTTCTTTATATTGGTTGAAAGGGACATCATGTCTCTATCGCCGATCGGGACTGAATCTATACTTTCTAAAAATACAACGTATTCAAAATTACCTCCATTTTCAGGATATGACCGAATGTAGTCGGGAATCCTGAATTCCTGATACTTATCTTTTTCTACTGGCCTTCCTTCTTCCTCTGAAGAGCTTGAGGCTCCACCGTCGTCTTCAGAGGACACCAACGGTGGAGCAGATGACGAACTGTCTTCTTTTTTCCTTTTCTTGGGGTTTCCCTTCTTCCCCATCATGAAAATAGCTAGGAAATGAACTTAAGAATGAATCAAATAATTTTTTGAAAATTTGTTTAAAAAAAGGCGCCCTTTCGTTACGAATTTCCCGCGCTCGAATCCGTGGCGAGTGCGCAAACCGCGCCATGCCAAAATCTCTGACTTATTTAAAGTTATCTGTGGCCAAAAACAAGAAAAAAAATATGTCATGCCGTAATGTGTGTCTGTGTTTGTTTGTTTACAACACATGATACCGAAGTTTGTGGTCTATCTACCGGTCTTTAGGAAGTAAATGTCACTCATAGATTGTTAAACCAAATTCTATATTACTATACTCTTTGAACCAAATACTTGGATCTATACCACAGAAGAATATTATGTCAAATTCTGCTCCGACTGCTGCCGTTGTAATGAGATCCACATTGACTGTGTACACGATGACACGATAATAAAGACAGGACAGTGTTTTTCCTAATTAAACTTGAACTTTTTCTTGCTATAAAAATGGATAAACTGCCAATGTGTAGAATATGTTTAGTGGAGAATATTCGCATGTGTGTGGTTGTCGACAAGAACATGCATGAACTGTATGAGAAGCTGACTGATATCCCTGTAAGTTGATAGCTATCGCTTTTGTTTATCGCATTTTAAGTCATATAATTTACTGAAAAAATAATAATATTCAAAATAAATAATATGGAAAGAAAACTAAGTGTGTAGTGTTTCACATCACATTTTCAAAGGAGTTACAAAATATACTTAACAAATGACAAAGCAATGTTAAACCAGAAATTCAATAGGAGTTTTTGTTCTAGTTTGTAACTGAAGACAGTAGACCAATGCTCTCTTGTTTCTTCTGCTATGCTAAACTAAAGCAATGCTGCCAACTGCAGAGTACATGTCTGGCAGCTGAAGAGCTGTTGGCTCGGATGATAAATAAGGTAAGTATTAAACAATTGAAAAAAAAAATGAAATATTAGGTAGGTATTTCATAAGTTATTTGCGTTACACACATAGATAAATGATGTCTGGGTCGCTCAGACTGTTTTGGTTGTTGAGCCTCTCATTAATACCATGTGTGGAGGCATTTTTGACTCTAGGACTAATTAAGAATGTTTGTCATTGTAGAAGTGGTCCTAATTGTACCTAATACTGATATGTGCCCACAGCCAAACACTACAATAATCCAAGGCCCATTACATTTTTTCAATGGCCTTATGAAAACTCCAATGGAGAACATAAGTATAGTTGATGTTAGTCAAATGGACAGCATCACTATTAAAGAAGAATCACCAGCAGTTTGTGACAGGCAGGATGGTGTTATGGAGCCCGAACAGGAGAATCCACAGAATGGTATGTTTTAAAGAATATATTAGAAGAAGGTCAAGAGTGGGCTCATCACTAATAAAAAAAAAAACAATCTAATATGATCCATAGAAAAGAAATACTACTCAATATTTTGTGTTTGGTCTTGTACAACAATATAACTTTGTGTGAGTATATTCATCTCCTGCCTAACCTTTTCTCAACTATATTGGGGTTGGCTTACAGACTGAACATGAGTATGTAGCAGGCGCGTGCACAGGATTATGACAGGGTATGCGGCCGAGTAATCGGTCACAAAAACTTTCGCCACCATGCTACGATGCGTGGCTGTGGCTATGCTAAAAATCTATAAAAGAAAAAGTTTTTGTGACCGATTACTCCGCCGCATACCCTGTCATAATCCTGTGCATGCCCCTGGTATGTAGTACTTATAAAAATTCTTTGTCAAACCATTTCTGTTTATCTACAGATGTAGAACTGGAATATGAAGACTATGGCTGTTTGGATGAAGAAGCTATACCACTGCACCATTCTGAATCAGATAGAGACCATGTACCTTTAATAGAGTTTAAAACTAAAAAAGACGAAGGACAAGAAGTATCAAGGAAGAGAAGAAGAGCCAGTGACACAAGAAGTGAGTATCCAATGCAATATGCAACAAGTATGATATTATTATGTGAAATGCATGTGTGAGATTGTATAAAATAGATGTATAGTACTTATATACAGGGTGGTAGGTACATCGACACTCAACCGCTTACCATGGATTCAGTACATGATTCTGGACCCCTGCATTGAAATTTTACAAAAAGAAATCGTAAATTCACTTGTTTCACTTAAAACAGCAATGTAAATAAAACTCGAAAGGGACCTCGCAAATGAACTCTAGCGAAATAGCTCATCAGATAGCCATTCCGAGTTTTATTTACACAGCTGTTTTAAGTGAAACAAGTGAATTTTAGTTTTTAATTAAAATATCATTGGGTTAGATAGACAAAAAAAAAACCTGAATAAATGTAATAATGTAATGTTCATGTACTGAATCCATGGTAAGCGGTTGTGCATCAATGTCCCTGCCATCCTGTGTATAGTATAAGGAATGTTATTTTGATATTGATTATCAATATCGATTTATTATGTATTTACGGATTAATTATAAATTAATCGATATAATCATGAATGTTTGGTTTATAATAGAAATAATTAGCAGTTTGTATAGCAATATTAATTTATTAATTTACGGCATGATTCGGGAAGGGTAGTTTTCTATGGCGAAGACCTGACAAGAAACTCCAAAGTTACTCTTTTCAAAACATCATTCATTTTCACATAATTATCAATTTATCATATTATATATTACAATATTACCGCAATGTGGGTACTATCGACATAACTTACAGCTTTATTTACTTATCTATCTACTGTTTATTTACTCCATTACATATACCTTTTTTTTTTTTTTTTTACGTGGTAAAATTATCAAATAAGTCCTCCCACTCCGGGCAGGGTGGGAGGGACTGTCAGACTTTTACTGACTAAAATCCACGGTGTTCCTTCAATAACCCTTTACATACCGGGGCCACGGTAACGGGATGAGTCCCACGACCCCGGCGGGCTTCGGCCCTCTGCAGAGGGGGCCTCGTCATGTTGCTGACGCTCTTTGAGGCGCGCGTGGAACACGACGCGCCGTCGACCCGGGCATGGTCCATGGTCGGACAGCGAGTTGCCCTTTACTCGCTGTCCGCATGCCCGCGCCTACGGTGGCCAGAGATCGTCGGCCGACGTCCGACACCGTGGGCGTCTACCACTGCGGCTGGGCTGGAGGGAGGACGCCATCCTCTCCCTCACGCGGCCCGCCTCCTCCTTCGGAAGCATGACTGCTTCGCAGAAGGAGGCGACCGCTTCCCACTCCCTCTCGCCCCGCAGCATGGCTTCGACCAATGCCGGGCACGAGAGGTCTCCGCCTATCGCCGCCGTGAGGACACGTCGGTGCTCTGCCCTGGCGGGGCAGTCTTGCACCGTGTGCTCTACGGTGTCCTCAGGGCGACCCTCGCAGTGGTGACACCCAGGCGTTTCCTCCTTTCCCATCAGACACAGGTACCTCCCGAAACTTCCGTGTCCGGTGAGGACCTGCGTCATGCGGTAGGTCAGGACGCCGTGACGCCGATCTAGCCACTCCTCAAAGAGGGGTCTTACCGCCGCAATTGCGGCGTGCCCGGCCGTCGGTTGCGACAGTCGTTCCCTCCATACTGCCCTGAGATCGCGCCGGAGCTCTTCCCGCCGCGCCTCGACTTCTCGAGGCAGCGGGGATACGCCCCGGCGCTGCGCCTCCACGCGCCATTCATAGACGCGCTGGAGGGCAGTCGCCTCCAGATCCCAGGGCAGCAATCCGGCAAGGAGGTTGGCCGATTCGCCGGCGATCGTGCGGTATCCCCGGATCAATCGGATAGCCATGACCCTCTGGCATGCGACCAACTTTAGTGGTCGCGTCCGGATGCACAGGGCCCACACTGGGGACCCGTAGAGGGCCATGGACCGCACGACGCCGGCGTACAGCCTTCGGCAGGAGGCGTTTGGCCCGCTGAGATTAGGCAGGAGTCGCCTGAAGGCGGCTGCTGCCCGGTTCAGCTTTGGGGCCAAACTCAGGAAGTGCTCCCTGAAGTTCCACCGGCTGTCGAGGACGAGTCCCAGGTACTTCATCGTCCTCCCGACGCCGATGCGAACCCCCTCCACCGTTATGTGGGACTCGGACCGTGGCGCGTTCCGACCGCCATGGAAGCACATGGCCTCGGTCTTGTGCAGCGCCACGTCGAGTCCCAACTGCCGGATCCTACGAACGACTGTCGCAACCGCTTGCGTCGCCAGGTCGGCCGCCGCCTGGTGCGACTCTCCCTGCGCCAGGACGAGCGTGTCGTCAGCGTAACATACTACGCTGACGCCGTCAGGGAGGTCGCCGCGCAGCACCCAGTCGTATCCGATGTTCCACAGGGGCGGCCCCAAGACCGAACCCTGTGGGACACCGCACGACATCTCTCGCCGGTTCCACTCTCCCCGGTGACCGGGGTAGATGACGGCTCTGTCCGTCAGGTAGTCCTCGACTATAATAATAATAATAATAATAAAATAATAGCACATCATGTTCAACCCAAACAAATCCTTTAAAAAAAAACCCAAAGAACCATACAGAAATGAAGAACTTAACGTAACTTGTTAAGAAAAACCCAAAACGAACTGACACAAATACGAAACCAAGACGAAGAAAAAATGTTGACTAGACGCCGGGCTCGATTACTACAATTCACACGCCCAACGCCTGCGGAATCGTCGCTCAGCTCCGCCTCGCAGCCGCCGGGACCTGCTCCAGCCGTGAGTGAAGAGACTCCGGCCGCTGCAGCTGCGTCGAGCTCGAGCGACGAATACTTCTCGCCGCCGACGACACCACCACCTGCGCGTCGGCGAGGAAGAGGCCGCCCTCCGGTCGGCTTAGGACTTCGAGGCCCTCCGGCCTCCGATGGGGTCCCCGCTGCCGGTGGAAGTGTGCAGCGCATGCGATGGACACATTCCATCAATGAAAATGTCATGCGCTCATACTTTGGGGCTACAGAGGGGGGAACTAACCTGACTGCGTACCGTGGTCGGATGCTCTCTCTGTTTCAGGTACTTGAACCAGCTGTCAACGTTTCGGCCCAACGATTATCGGATCAGGTGCGGGTAATCCAGCGTAACCGTATGTTGGATGACGCCGTACTTGATAGACTACGCCTTGAATCATGGTGCAGCCGTGTCTCATCTGCTTCACCAGTGGCCGCGGTGCAACTACAACCCAATGTCTCACCGCGACCCGACCACGTTGGTGAAGATGATGATGACGAGGCTATAACCGTGAGTACCCAGTGCAGTGAACGATTGAGGAGTGCTTTGGAATGTGCATTACGGGAGTATCGCTCCACACAGCCTGAGCTTAAACCTCGTCTACCTCGTTTGCCCATGCATAAGAAAAATAGGGCGCTAGTGTGTGCTCTAGATTCACTGCTGTCAAATTATTTTGACAATAGTGAAGATCTCACCGATACTCATTCGATCCTATACTGTGGAGCTGTAGCGGCTTGTCGGGTAGCTCATGTGAAGTTCCCAAAGACTGACAGAGTTATACGACCAGCTGTACCAGCTTGGCAGTGCAGGATCGAGCGTCGTATTGCTGAGGCTAGAGCACTCATTGGTAAACTTATCTGCTTCAGGCAGGGCAACACTCGTCCTCGAGTGATGCGCTTTGTGAGGCGGGTGTTCGCGGGGACTGATGTTAGTCCTCGAGATTATCTGACCCGAGTCACAGAGCGTATCGACTTCCTGAAGCAGAAAGTCTATGCGTGGGCAAATAGGATTCGCAGATATAAGCGGCGGGTGGAGCGATACACTCAGAATCGCACATTCCAAAGTAATGAACGGTGGGTTTATAGGGCTTGGGAGCGACCAGACCAAGGTGTGATTGATACTCGCCTACCGGATGATGACGCCATGTGTTCGTTCTGGCGCAGCATCTGGTCGGTGCCTGTCAGTCACACTGAGGGCGACTGGATGAGGGAGATCAAGCGCACGGGCGATCTTATACCAGAAATGGGGGCAATTACGATCAGCCCCCAAGATGTAACCCGTGCAGTCCGTCCGTTATCCAACTGGAAATCACCAGGGCCGGACGGGCTGCACAATTTCTGGATAAAATGGTTTCTAAGCTCACACGCTCGCTTGGCCGCTCAGTTTCAGTCTGCCTTAGAGCTAGGATCGCTACCTCAATTCCTAACTACAGGAATCACCCACCTGCTCCATAAATCAGGCAGTACTTCGGAACCTAAAAATTATAGACCGATCACGTGCTTACCGACGGTCTATGAAGTTCTTACATCCATTCTGAGAGCCAAAATTAATAATCACATTGATACAAATTCAATCATGTCTGCTTCTCAGAATGGATGTAAGAATGGGTCCCGCGGTACTAAGGAGCTTCTCCTCATCGATATTGCCATAAACCAACAGGTTCGTCGTTCCCGAAGGAATCTGTCGACATGTTGGATAGATTATAAGAAGGCCTATGACTCGGTTCCACATACATGGCTCATGAAAGTGTTGGAGTTGTACAAAATAAATCCAATACTCCGCACTTTCCTTGAGTCATGTATGGGGCAATGGAAGACGGTCCTCTGCTACCCAAGATGTCGACAAATCCAGGAAAACAGCGAACCGATTAGGATTGAGCGTGGTATTTTTCAGGGCGACAGTCTGAGCCCACTGTGGTTTTGTCTGGCTCTCAACCCTCTCAGTACATTGCTGGAGGATTCGGGGCTAGGCTACCAGTTGAGAAGAGGTGGTCAGGTCATATCACACTTGCTTTACATGGATGATTTGAAACTTTTTGCCACCAACAACTTGCAACTCATGGAGCTACTGAAGGTAACGGAAACCTTCAGTAGCGCCATCAGGATGGAATTTGGGGTGGACAAATGTGCGGTCATGCATGTAAAGCGAGGGGAGATTATGGAATCCGTGGGAACTCAACTCTCGGCTTCCATACACCTAAGATCCCTTGGCTCAACTGAATCCTACAAGTATTTGGGCATGTCAGAGGCACTAGGCATCAATGTTGCTTATGTTAAACAGTCATTGAAGGAACGCTTCTTTGGCCGCCTGAATAAAGTACTGAATAGTCTTCTATCAGGCGGAAACAAGGTGCGTGCCTTCAATGGTTGGGTCATGCCAGTATTGATGTACTCTTTTGGCATACTCAAATGGACTCAGACTGAACTTGACGCCTTGGACAGGCGGGTCCGCACAACGCTTACTGCAAATCGAATGCATCACCCACGTTCATCGGTGATGAGGCTGTATATCCCGCGGAAGTACGGGGGTCGTGGCTTTTTAAATGCAAAGACCCTGCACAACCGTGAGGTATGCAGCCTTAGGGAACATTTCCTAGAAGCCGACGTGGGTATGCATCGAGATGTGGTAGCGGTGGACAAAGGCCTGACTCCGCTCTCCTTAGGTACCGAGAATTGGCGCAAACCTGTAGTATTAGATACTAATGACCGCAGAGAAGTATGGCAGAGCAAGGAGCTTCACGGACGCTATTACCAGGCCCTTCATGGGTCTGACGTAGATACATTAGCGTCCGTAGCCTGGCTACGTTTTGGTGACCTCTTCGGGGAAACCGAAGGTTTTGTTTGTGCGATTATGGATGAAGTTATGATGACGAATAACTATCGGAAATATATCGTGAAGGATGGTACGGTAGACACATGTCGGGCATGTCACAAACCGGGAGAATCCATTCGTCACATTATCTCCGGTTGTTCTCGTCTGGCTAACGGAGACTATTTGCATAGACACAACCTTGTAGCCAGGATTGTTCACCAGCAACTTGCTCTTAAATACAATCTTGTGGAATCAGAAGTACCGTACTATAGGTATGTGCCCGACCCAGTTCTCGAAAATGGCAATATTACATTGTACTGGGATCGGTCTATCATCACTGACAGGACTATTGTTGCCAATAAGCCTGACATAGTGGTGATAGACCGATTAGAGCGTCGCACAATGATTGTTGATATAGCGGTCCCTCATGACGAAAACCTCGTGAAAGCAGAGAAAGATAAGCAATTTAAGTATCTTGATCTGGCTCGCGAGGTTGTCGACATGTGGGATGTGGATACAGCAATCATTGTGCCGATAGTCGTCTCGGCCAATGGCATAATAGCCAAGAGCCTCGACAAACATCTTAAGAGGCTCTCGTTGGACAGCTGGATCAAGGGCTTGATCCAGAAAGCAGTACTTCTGGACACGGCGCGAATTGTTAGGAGGTTCCTCTCTCAAGAGCCCTGACCACCGGTAGCTTGGACCCTGTTCCCGATACCGGTGGGCTACTGTTTTTTATATTTTTTAAATGTTTTTTGTTTTTATAGGAATATTTAAAAATGTAAATAATATGTTTGTAAAGTGTAATAAATGAAATAATAATAAATTTATTTATTGACAATAAGTTTTTACATAATAAAATCAGAATCTGTAATATCTGCGCTAGTATAAACTGTGTTGCAGGTATTACTGTCTTCCCCTTAATACTAGTGACAGAAATCTTACGTCATACAAAAATAATTTAGAAAACAATAAAATAGAAAATATAATTACAATCAAAAGGAAATAATAGAAACTTACAATTTTAAACTTACGGCTAAAACTCATGCTCTCATGTTATATTCGTGTCTGTTTACTGGTGCGTTTGTTCATGCGTGTGTGTGCGTGTGTGTGCGTGTGTGGGTGTGTATTTTTGTGAGTGAGTGTATGTGTGTTTGTAAGTAGGTGTGCGTCTATTTATTATGTGTAGTGATTATAGTTTTAAGAGATTTTCTACATCAGTATAGTCCATTGTCTTTAGCCACGTAGTTAATACCTTTTTAAATTCGTTGTTACTTATTTTATTTAATTTATTTATTTTATGGATTTTGGTAAGTTTATTGTATATATGCGGAGCTAGAAAACTATAATGCCTTTTTGCTAACGTTGATCTAGTGCGAGGCACAGGGCAGTACTCTACGCGCTTTCGTGATGTGGGCAGGTACGGAACCACTCGTTTGTGGTATCTGCGTAGCATTTCATACACAAATAGTTTTCTCACAGATAGCACTTTTGCCAGTTCATACACTGACGATGTAGGATGACGATATGGTAAGTAAAGAAGTACTTTAAGTACCATACGCTGTGCGCGTTCAACTCCAATCATATGGGTTTTTGCTGCACCACCCCACGCGCAGATACAGTATCGAATAATGCATTCACACAGAGCTCGGTAAGTTTGACGAAGAAGAACACGGTTTGCAACTGCACGCAAGTTTTTGAAAATATACACTAGTTTTCGTATTCTAGCTTTGGTCAACTTAAGATGCACAGTCCATGTAAGTTGGTCATCCAGCGTCACACCCAAATATTTAATAGAGGCAACTCGTGATAACGTTGCACAGTCACATTTGGCACTGATTTCTCGTCTATTGCAAGGGAAGGTATGGATTTTAAGATGCTGCGATACTGAAGGTTTACCTTTATGTGATTTGCTAAAGCATACATATTTCGTTTTTGCAGTGTTCAACGATAGCAGACTGTTCTCCAGCCATGAGGTAACTTTTGCTAAGCCGGTCTCAGCTCTATTAAATACCATATCCCAGGTCTGACCATGAAAAATAAGCACCGTGTCATCAGCGAACATTAGAACATCTAGGTGTGGCAGGGTAGCAGCCATCTCGCATAGATTATTAATATAAATGAGGAATAATGTGGGTCCTAGCGTGCTACCCTGGGGAACGCCGAATTTGCATATTGACTCAGTGCTTTCAAAGCCCGCCACTCTAACGCATTGAGATCTATCTGTAAGATAGTCTTTAAACCAGTCCAGAACAACTCCTCTTATGCCAACCCTCTCCAAACGTGCTAAAAGTATTTTAACGGATACGGTGTCAAATGCCTTTTGAAGGTCTAAAAAGACCCCCAAACATTTATCCCCCTTATCTAAATGAGATGCTAGAGTTGAGGTTAGTGCTAAAACTGCATCCTCCGTTGATGTTTTTGCTCTGAATCCGAATTGATATTGACTAAGCAGTTTGTTATTTTCTAGGAATTTCATAGTTCTTTTATTTACAATTTTTTCTAGTATTTTGGATAAGGTTGATAGAAGAGAGATGGGGCGATAGTTGTTTGGTTCGTCTTTGTTCCCAGACTTAAAAATAGGGCAAACAACTGCTTTTTTAAATATGGACGGGAATATACCAGATTCTAGGCTAAGATTGCACATGAATGTGATAGGTGGTGTAATCGATTCAATGTTTTGCTTTAATATTTCAGCAGTGATTTTATCCCAACCAGGTGCGCTGTGTGATCTCAGCCCTAATATAATAGCTCTAACTTCGTAAGGGTCTGTTGGCATGAAAGACAGAGTGTGATGGGGTAGTATTATTGGTAGCTTCTTGCGATAATACCTGTTCAGATTTATCCATCCTAGATAATAAATCATTTGCCAATACATCTCCAATTCCAGTAAAGTAGTTATTGACTTTATCTAAGGATTCTGTTGGTGAGGCGCCTATATCTAATAATTCAACAACGGGTTCCTTTTTTTTCTTTATTTCACAAACTTCTTTAATTACTTCCCACGTTTTTTTGATGTTCCCTTTGTGTTTATGTAATATCTCTTGATAATATTGTATTTTCAAGTTTTTTATAATAAAATTACAAGTATTTCTATATTTTCGATATTTATTTTGTTTAAGTGTACTGTCCGGTGTCTTTGCTGCAGCTTTATGTAATTTGTCCCTCTTTCTTATACATTTAACTATTCCTTTGGTTATCCATGGCTTCAGTGGCCTGTATCTATTAGGTTTTTTTATAATACAGGTGTTGTTTGTAATGATATTTAACAATCTTGACGTAATTATTTCAGATGCGATATTTGTATCGGTAACGTTATAAATATTATCCCAAGACTCCTCATTAAGAATGCTGGTTATTTTATTGTAGTATATTATTACCTTATTGTGAACTTCATCTTTTTTTTGTATTTTACAGCTGTTAATAAATAAAAGTATAGGACAGTGGTCTGTAATAGGCTGATCAAAAACGGCTGTTTTCCAACGGTAAGCACATTTAATCATAAAATGATCAATGCACGTCCTAATGCGTGTCGGTTTGTTAATACCTGACCGCAGTCCATGCATAGCCATTAGGTTAAGGTATTCTTGGGTTACACTCGAATCATTTTCAGGTAAAATATCAATATTTATGTCTCCTGTAAAAATAACGTTTTTAGTTCGAGAGTCACCAAGAATAGTATCAAGAGATTCCAGGTAGAGGTTTGCATTTCTAAAGCTTGGTGGTCTATAAGAGCAAATGATAATTAAGCAATTTCCTTCGGTCATTTTAGGCTCATAGACACATGCCACTATATCACTACGTACATATACTACCACCCCATCATTTTGGTTTAGACTAGTTTTCGTCCAGTATTTGCTATAATTATTCATATCCGGAGGTGGATTATCCTGATTTGTCCAACACTCGGACAAAACTATGACATCAATACGCATAGTTGTGGCGGAAATAAAGGCCACTAGAAGGTCAAAGTTACAATTAATACTTCTAATGTTTACACTTAATATTGCCATTGCACTATTACTTTGAGTATTATAATCAAATATTTTCGAGCAAAGACTAGTGTCACTAATCGATATACAATCAATTTGATCAGACGTATCTATCTCTTCTGTTATATTTATATTAATATTGCGATCGAATTTTAACTATTAATAATTCAAAATGTGGCGGCATTAACGTGAGCGATACTGAAAACGCTAAGCGAAAAATGAGACCAAGTTTTAGTAAATTATTAGATGTAGAAATAACGGTAAGACAATGTTTCATGAGTTTGTTAAAAAGCTGATATAATGAATTTAGTGTACTTTGTTTATTATTTGTATTCATGTGAGTGTGTAATGACTGTATGTGTTGTGTTAACTCTGTTAGTGATCTAGTGTATTTGAATATTTTTGAGCAGGCATGCATATACAAGAAGTTTATAAACAAAAAAGAAAATCTGGAAACTATTTCAAATACAATAAAGTTTATAAGACAAGTAATTTTCAGGTGAAGCGTAAAGTTTTCAGCTAAAATTAGTTGATGCGAGTTATTCAGTGGCTCTAGTCATTTCTTTTGCTGTGTCAAACCATCTAGGTCTGATTCCTGTGTTATCCTCTTAGCTGGCGCCCCGTCGTCCTTTTTGATGTAGACTTTGCCATGCGATGTCCAGTGATATGCGAAGTAGTTTAGCTTTGTAAATTCTCTTGCCTGATAGAATAACTTCCTAGCTTTAATAGTAAGACTCTCAGAGATAAATATAGGACTATTACCCGCCTTATTAATATGAGAGCAATTGAGACGGTTGGTCTTATGGTCGCGGTTGTACTTTTTAATTGATGAAAGCAGTTTATCCTTAGTGAGGGTGGACATAAATTCTACGGTTATGGGCCCATCAGTTTGAGGTTTTCTGTGGCTACTAAGACGATAAACATCTTTCAGCTCGTTAATTTGTATTTCGAGGTTAACAGCACAACCTACACTTTTAACAATATTTATGAGGTCGTCCTTAGATTCATTGACCGATTTAGGCACATTGCGAATTTCTAAGCTTGAGGATTTTGCGTGTCTTTCGATGTTCTCGACTTGATCCTCAAGAGATCTAATATATTCTAGCGTACCCTTCTTTTCTTTCTCGAATTGGGCCAATTTAATAATCAGGTCGTCATATTTATCACTCAAAAATTCAACCGTATTTTTCAGTTCTATATTTTGGGCTTTAATTTGGTCTAGATTGCTTTGCATTATACTAAATTTATCTTTCTGTTCCTTTCTTAAAGTTGCAATTGACGACATAATGTCGTCGCGGAAACATTTAAGCTCAAAGGATTGTTCAGAGTCGTGTTTACGCTTTTGTCGTAAAGTGATTCTATCCAATGTTTGCTCCGATGTTGGTGATGTTAGATTGGGCTCGGAACTATGGTGAGGCAAAGGTTCACCACTGTTTTTAGGTGGCGTTCGCTTAATCATTTCGATAAAGGTAAAGTAAATCAATTGCACCCCTGATATCTTCGCCTGACAAGCGTTACAATATATTATATGCTTTGGTGCGAGTTGCACAGAGTAATTTGGTAGGCGCTTGTAACAGTCAGGATAATGGGCGGAGACAATTGTTAGTGACTCACTTGTAGTCGACAGAGATGGGTAGCGTTAACATCTACTTGCTCGCTCGCCTCGTTCACCGCTTGACACGACCTCTTGCAACACTTTGCGCGCCTGGTACTTCTCAAGAAATAAACTGGTCAATTTGTTTGATTTTTGTATTAAATTTAAAAAATAAAATAAAAAAAAACTTTGTGGGTTAACACGTCCGTTCGCAATGGCGGTCCGAGGGGAAGGAACTATGCGACGGAGGTAGGTCGGCACCCGGTGATACCGGAGTGCCTCCCTGATGCAATTCCAGGGCATGGTGTTGAAGGCATTGGTGATGTCCAAAGACACCGCCAAGACGACCCTGCCCCGGGATACCGCGTCCCCCGTCGTGAGGGCTCTCACGCGCATGACAGCATCCACCGTCGAGCGCCCCCTGCGGAAGCCAAACTGGCACTCCGCAAGATCCGGGCCCACCCGATTCCATTCCATTCCATTAAATTATCACACAACTGTCACAATTAGGTAACAAATACAAGACAATTAATTAATATTACATCTTAGTCTTACGATGGCAGAATAAACAAGCCACATTAATTTTGTAAATAACGGTCAAATATGCTGTTATACAAAACAACAATGAAAGAACACAGTTTAAACTATGTTATAAATATGTTTTCTAATAGTCTTTATAAGGTTTTGATAAGAAATAGATAAATGTTGTGTATCACATGTTAACAAGGTTATAATTATTATAGTGATATCTTTCTTTGTGTTCAATTAAAGAAACAGACTTGAGTTAACCCATTACTTCCCAAGCATCGAAAAAATTGAAATTTTTCGATCAAATCTTTAAATTAAGTTCTTAATACGTTAAGAAAAATATGACTTTTTTTTCAAATAGATCGAACACGATTTTGTTGCAATTTGTATAGACATGTTCCCGGTGTCATATTTGAGGAGCTGGCGAACAAATGCGGACTTGTCCATACAATCGAAACTTTTTTTTTTGGTACTTTATACTTTAGAAAGTAAACATCTTTGCATTGCCGAAATATTTTCAATAAATTCTAGCTTTTTCTCATAGAAAAACAACTTCTAAATTTGCTTTTGTATTCAAAAACGGACTTGTCCTGTTTAAAGTTAGATAAAATTTCGCTTTGTTTCGGTTTTCAATCAAACCCAGACAAAAATAATACAAGTATTTTAATGTTAATGGATTTTCAAACAAACTGTGACTTGTCCATTTAAATTAACCAATATTTTTACGTGGGAACACTTATTTAATTATGGCAACTATTTTCAATAAAAAAGTTAAATCAGCTGTTACAATTTTGTTGTCAAAAGGTTGTAATTGAAGTTTTGCTTTTTAAAATGGAAGAAAACGAGTCAACTGTAGCTGATATCAATGACGGCACTCGTAAAAGGAAGAAAAAGGAACGGGCTGCTTTAAAGAGTAGGAATACAAAGTAAGTGTTATTTTAAATTTGGTTACCTATATTACTGTAAATTTTAGGTTATGTTTTCCAATTCAAACCTGATTCATTTTATTTTAGTTACGTAGATAATGACCCTCTTGCTCTGAACTTTGAATCAGTGTGTGATCATAAAAAGGGGAAATTTAAATGCCAAACTTTAACAATTAACGAAATTGTATATAACGGCAAGTTGTTGTATGAGAAAGCCAGCAAAAATGAACAAGATGTATACCTAGTGCGATTTATATCACCCTGTCCAATCGTGAGGGAACGGTCGAGGGCCACATCTATGAAACCTCAGAGAAATAAATACTTTGTGACTTTCTTTTTTTTGAGAGATTCAAAACGTATTGTTAAAGTGTGCAAGAAGTTTTTTTTAGCTGCCTTAGGTCTTGGGAAGCACAGAGTGAATACCATTGCTAATAAAATATATGAAGGGAAAACGCCCCATGACAACAGAGGCGGCGATCGCAAAAGCGCTCAAAGTTTAGAGAAAAAAGAGAGTGTGAAAAAGTTTCTGGCTGCATTGCCAGCTAAAGAATCACATTATAATAGAAAAAAATCGAGGCGTGCTTATCTTTCTTAAGAGTTGAACATAAGAAAACTGTGGGGATTCTACAACACCGGCGTTGATGATGATCTTAAAGTGACCGAAACAATGTTTCGACGAGTTTTTGAAAATGATTTTAATATTGGGTTCTCTTCTCCATCATGCGATGTCTGCAGCACGTGTGAAGTATTGAAAAATAAACAAAAAATCGAAAAAGATCCCCAAGAACTTCAATCACTAAAAGTACAGCTTCGTGTTCACAAAATAAGAGCTAAAAGATTTTTTGAACTTGTTAAAACAAACCCAGAAAATTCTTTGACAATCTGCTTCGACCTTCAACAAATACAGTGCCTTCCAAAGACGCCCATTCAGGAATCTTTTTATTTGAGGCAAATCGGACTGTATGCATTTTGTGTTACAGACATTCCTACTAAAGAACCACATTTTTTTATTTGGACAGAAAATCAGGCCAGAAAAGGATCTGCAGAAATAGCGTCTGCTCTTTTGACGTACCTGAATTCTGCCGATTTATTGGAAGTTGAAGTTTTGCGCCTTTTTGCTGATGGATGCGGAGGGCAAAACAAAAACTCTCACGTAGTGCATATGTTAATGTTTTGGCAAAAAATTTACGCCCCGGAAAATGTGGCTAAAATCGTTTTAACATTCCCCGTGCGAGGTCATAGCTTCTTGCCAGCTGATAGGGTGTTTGGCAGAGTTGAAAAAGATCTAAGAAAAAAACCATTCATTTTGGACCCAGAAACTTACCAAGAGATTTATACTAAACACGGCAAAGTACATAAGTTGGCTGAAGACTGGAGTCTTTACGATTTTAAACAACTGGAAACCTATTACAAAAAGGTGGACAACATCAGGGACGCAAAAGTAATAATAATAGAAAAGAGCAAATTTAAAAGATTCTCGAAACACACACGATTCATCAAGCATAAGCAGGGTTCTATCGCGCCATCCAGGGGGAGAACTCATCAACGACGTGGCAGAGGTAGAGGACGTGAGAGATCACGTGGTTTTCGAGGAAGAAATGGAAGTCGAGACGAGAATAGTTTCACTTATGTACACTGTGGCGTAAAAGTGTCAAATTTTTATAATGTCCCTGAAGAGGAACTTAACGCAGTGTCTTTGCAAAAATCATCACAGAATCATCCGTCCCTTCTTCGCAGACTTCCACTGGTGAATGAGATTAAGCAGCAGAAAAAGAAAGACGTGGAGCAAATCTTGACCAAACAGTTCGGAGATCAATGGTCACAAAATCCTGAACTTGAATGGTTTAAAACCATTATTTCCAATGAAACAGCTACTACATCTCATCATACATGTGCAGAAAATAACGTCAATGATGATGATGTTGACTCCGATGTCGAGGAATGTGATTGTTGTGAGCCCGATCTGCAAGAGTTTGTCTAATTTCTTCGATTTTTGTGATTAAATTTTTGATATGAAAAATTTGAGTTTCATTTCAAATACGGACATGTCCATCAATTTATCAATCAAATCCGGAGTTGTCCAAACTTTCAAACAAAACCAGACTTGTCCAAGAGAAAAAAAAATAAAAAAATAAAAACTATTCAGATTTTTGATAAACATGCAACGGATACGTTTTTGTGTTTTAATGACGCTCGCATGCACTAAAAATCAGAAATCGGGCAAGTTTTTTTTTGCTTGTTTCAAAACTTTGCCCCTCCTGTAAAAAATCATTAATCGGACAAGTCCGCTTTTGTTCGCCAGCTCCTCATTTCTAGTATGGCTTATTTTGAATGTATCTCATAAGTTCTCAAATTCTATTTTGTTTTTGTTTTTATTTATTATATATCTGGTAAAGGTTTTAGAATCAGTTTTATGTACTTTGAAGTTGCTATTTTTTTCTTTTATGGTATACAATGTGTAACGGAAACCCCATATCTATCCAAAAGGCCTGAAGACAACATCTGGTATGGAGTCTCTATGCACAGTTTCAGCTCAAAATAACTGACTCAAAGAATTGATACCAAATTATTGGTTTCATATATTTCTTGAATACCAATCATAACAAACGTGTCACAGCACTACGAGGGTTAATAACTTTCCACGTCACTTGCCAATAATACGATAATTCTTTTCGTTCTTCTTAATTTGAAAAATTCGGTCTCTGGTATCAGTGTATTACTAATATAGTAATACTTATTACAAATTCCATGTAATAAGTTCTACATACTGAGACTTAGGATTACAAAACCCTTGCCATATCGTTTGTTATCATTCAAAGAAGCCATGCACTTGGTATGCATATACCCTTTAAATTACACGTTGTATAGAATCAGAACATAATACTCTTCTTGATGCATCAAAAATGATCAATTTGAAAAAATTATATTAAAACTAGCTTTTGCCCGCGACTTCGTCCGCGTGGAATAGTTACTTTGGGCTAACGTTAAATTTAACCCCGATTTTGAAGCATTCTTGATTGGCGCTCCGCTCCTATTGGCCTTAGCGTAATGATATATAGCCTATAGCCTTTCTCTATAAATTGACTATTTAATTAAAAAAATATTTTTCAATTCGAACCAGTAGTTCCTGAGATTATCGCGTTCAAACAAACAAACAAACTCTTCAGCCTTATATTATTAGTGTAGATAGCTGTTGCCCGCGACTTCGTCCGCGTTTCCGTTGTTTTTCGTAAAAAAAAGTAGCCTATGTCCTTCCTCACGGTTCAGTAATTTTGATGTAACAGACAGATTAACTTTCGTAATTTAGTAGGGAAATATAATATGTCAATCTATAATACTGTTGAAAAACATCGCAATACGGAACCGCACAATATTATTGTTAATAGCTGTGCCCGCGACTCCGTCAGCGTAAGTTAATGTATTGGTAATATTGTTTAGATCATGTTCACATGAGGCTTAAGTAACTATAGAACGAAATTTTATACCTTCGGCCGCGAGACGCGTCGAGCGCGGCGACCGATTCTCAAAAATAATCCTTATAGCATGATTCAGTATTCACGCGCGATGGCTTATTATTAGCGTATTTCATGTATAACTTTGGTGTTTCTATACCGATTTATATGATTCTTTTTTATGGAATAGTTAATAATGTTAACTTTTTCAATTAGGCGTGACTGAGAGTGTTATAAACGTAAGAGTAGACAAATATTATAATCAGAAAGCTTCGAACTGCTAAGCTATCGGGAGTTACACGTGTTATTGTGAGTCAGCCATAAAATATAGACATATGCTGTCGTGGGATATTTTTTATATAATTTTAAGGAGAACATTTCCGTCATGAAATGATTTCTGTATATCTTTAACCATTAAGGTTGCACACGCGACGGAAGCTTAAAAAATGGAGTAACTTCTCCCGTTTTCCCAACATTTCCCTTCACTGCTCTGCTCCTATTGATTGTAGCGTGATGAAAAGTATTTTATAACCAGCTCAGGAGTATAAAAATAATTGTACCAAGTTTCGTTATAATCCGTCGAGTAGTTTTTGTTTCTATAACGGTTATACAGACGACAGACAAAAATTTTACTGATTGCAGTTTTGGCATCAGTATCGAACCCCAATCACCCCCTGATAGTTATTTTGGAAATATATTTCATGTACAGAATTGACCTCTCTACAGATTTATTATAAGTATAGATTACGGAAACATTTTTTACAGCGAAAAAAAAATCATTTAATTAGAAAAATAGTGTAAAAATACGAATTTCATCAGAAAACATTAAAATAAAAGACCTAACATTAAAAAAAATGTTGAATATAGTGTCCTGAAAATAGGACAGTGGGGAGAAATGGGTTAATGTAATAAACCTCCTGAAATTATTTAAATAATCTATCACGTGCGACACGCACATCACATATCACATGCTACTCTTGCGATACCCTTTGTAGGCAAAACACAGTCATTGTTCCCAATGCCAGTGCGAAATATCTAAAGAGATCATTGTATGAAGAACTTGATGGTTGATCTTTAAAAGATTAATCTCTTTCCGTGAAATAGTAGATATAAGATTATTGAAGCGTGTAGCTTATATAAATACCTTATTTTTGAAGGCATTTTCAAGAATGTATCAAGGTAAACCTAAATTATTGTAGGTTTTAACAACAATTGAAGTAACCCTATTTACTGGGTACTCACTTTAGGATCCCGTTGGCCCCCTACTCGAAGCATTTGATTTTGTAAAGAATGATAATAACAAACAGCTCACTCAACCCTCTCAAACGACTCAAGCCAGCCCCCAAAGTCTTGAGCTTCCCTTTCTTTGATTAATTCCCCCCATGACTCAAACCCGCCCCACATTCGACTAAGTCTCCCCCAAACCACCCAACACTCAGCCCCAAACCAACATTCAGGATGCGCATTACGGACTGGGCGGACGATGGTATTGTCGGTGTGCATCACGGACACACGTGACATAGCCGACACACGAGACACATGGAATTTAATTCTTACTTTGCGTCAAAATACTTGACGTACTACGCACTTCACTCGACCGGAGTCATATTCAATACTCATAAAACTTATGATTGCAGGTCCTACCGCTGCCAAGAAATCCAAACTATACACACTAAGTACAAAACTAGAAGGCGCAAATGCAGAAGAGCAAAATGAAAATGCACGATCAGACATGAAAGTTATCCAGACAACTCACGGGCGTCGAAACCAATCTACATTTAAAGAAGCTTACAACTGTGATATATGTCAGCTCAGTTTTATTAATAAGACACTTTTAACACAACATGTTCGTACACACACTGGTGAGAAACCGTACAAGTGTGATGTCTGTCAGCGTTCTTTTAATCAAAAGAAGGTATTAAATAGACATTGCCGTATTCACACTGGGGAGAAACCGTACAAGTGTGATATCTGTCAGCGTTCTTTTAATCAAAAGGAGGTATTAAATAGACATTGCCGTATTCACACTGGGGAGAAACCGTACAAGTGTGACATATGCGAGCAAGGTTTCAAAAGAATCGATTCTTTAAATCTGCATTTTCGTAAACACTTTGATGCAAAACCTTTCAAATGTTACGTATGTAGGCTTTGTTTTAGGCAAAAGAGTGCCTTAACAGATCACATTCGTTCACACACTGGTGAGATACAGAACAAATGTGACGTATGTCAGCGTTGTTTTAGACGAAAAGGTGCCTTAAATAATCACATTCGTACCCACACTGGAGAGAAACCATACAAGTGTGATGTCTGTCAGCGTTGTTTTGTTCAAAGCAGCCAATTAAATACACACCGTCGTACACATACTGGTGAGAAACCGTTCAAATGTGATGTCTGTCAGCGTTGTTTTGTTCAAAGGGGTACTTTTATTATCCATTGTCGTACACACACTGGTGTGAAACCATACAAGTGTGATGTCTGTCAGCGTTGTTTTAGACAAAAGGGGACCCTAACAACTCACATTCGTACACACACTGGTGAGAAACCATACAAGTGTGATGTCTGTCAGCATTGTTTTGTTAGTAGGAGTAGTCTTATGAGGCATTGTCTTACACACACTGGTGAGAAACCGTACAAGTGTGATTTCTGTCAGCGTTGTTTTGTTCGTAAGAGTATTCTTCGGAGGCATTGTCTTACACACACTGGTGAGAAACCGTACAAGTGTGATGTCTGTTAGTGTTAGTTTTTTAGTAGGAGTAGTCTTAGGAAGCATTGTCTTACATACACTGGTGAGAAACCGTACAAGTGTGTGAAATAATATAGAGATGTGTTTGTCAAAACTAGGTTCCTCAGGTTCATGATGGCTAAGATGAATCTTTTTCAGTAAAATGTGACCAAGTACGAGTCGGACTCAACCATGAAGCGTTCCGTAGTGCCAAGCATTGATTTGGGGTAAATAACTTTGTTAGGGGTCCGTACCTTATAATGATACAAACGAAACACTCACAGGATCACTGTTGTCTTTCTGTCTGTCTGTAAAGCCCCTTTATTTCAGGAACGCATGGAGATATCGAGTTTAAATTAAAACTATGTACTATGTGTCTATGGTGTCTTGAAACTGTGTAAAAATCAAACTTCCAAATTAACCTTAAAAAGTTACGGCCATTTATACTGCAAATAAAACGCATATTTCGACACTCAAGAGAGTCAAAATTGGTTGGGTTAGGTTACTTTACTACGTTACGTACTTACGTTGACCTAGTTCTATAAAATTTGTTAAGTATCATCGTTTTATAATACAAGGAAAAATATGAAACTACACTCGCGAGCAAAAGTATAGAATCACTTACTTGAAATTCTCTCGGACTCTAGTTAAATCTTACTTTGGGTACCAGTGTTCACCAAGTTTAGTTCACATACCCTACTAATTTTTAGTTAGTACAAATACCTAAAGGGAATTTAGAAAAGGTCTTGTTATTATATATGAGGCGTATAGAATCAAAGGCAGCTTAATCCAATCCGGCAATTTTTTTCACAAAACAAAGAAAACGTTCATTTTATTGTATTTTTTCCACTTATAAAATAGAAAACCTCTTAAAGACTTACTGTAGGAATATAAATCTATGACCAAAGTACTCGGACAACCTTAGTGGTGGCTTAAATAGATATTGAATAAATTAAAATCCACTTTACTGTTTTTATTACCAATTCCATGATTTAGCTGGCTATGATTGTAAGTGAAACGGATATAGCTCTATTTGTTTCCAACAACAAACCTATGACGTCATTCATCTAGTGATGTGCAATGTACTACAAAAACAACGAAACAAAAAGAAACCAACAAACACATTATCTCACTTTGATAATATTAATAAGAATAAGGATAATAGGAAATGAATGACGGTTTGTATGAAAAGAAATAAATACTTTTATTGTTAACCTTTTTACCGCCAACGTACCCAGAACGCCGATGCCTCGCCAGCGCCAAACTATAAATGTATAACGAAATATATACCAAACAGTAGTGATGAGGGTATCGTCATATCGATGAATTAGGTTTATACGCGTTATGTTAAGTTTTATTTGTAATTTTACGGATATAAATAAAAACTGATCAAATTTACATATTTGTTTTATTTCACAGTATCCCTAGTAAAGAAAACAGTATAAATTATAAGTATCAAAGAAACAAATTACATAATTCAATTAGAGCTATAATAAATGAGGTACATCTCTATTTGTTTCATGCATCATTCTTTGACTTCATTTCAAGTCCTTGGCGCTCAGAGCTCGTTAAATTTTTAAATTCATTTTACTACCCATTTGTTTACTTATACTATTAATATTAATAAAATATAATAATACCTATTGTTACAAGCAATAGTCTAAGTCATAGTGTGGACTGCACTATGCCTCCTTGACAGTCGTATGCATATGACGTCACAGAATGACTTAGTATAATAGTCCGTGGCGCCCGGAGCATTGACGATCATAGACTTACAGCTTGTTTTGTAGAGATGGGAATATAATTATCGACAAGGTTTGCTAACAACTATTTAATTCCGGATCGCCATCCATCTGAAGGCCTAAATTCGTCTATTTTCCTTTGTTATAAAGTAGTTAAAATATATATATAGTAAAAATATTTATAAATATTTCAATGGGTGAAATCAAACAATAATAACTTTCGCGTCACATCGCTGGCCGACTATATATAAAGTCCTTGGCGTTCTCGGGACATCAAATTATTCGTAGTTTTTATTTTTACCGATTTTAAGACAATTAAGGGCTTCTTTTGTTTAGAAAAACTGAAAAACAAGAGTATTAAGCAATACTATATTATAGAACTAGTATTTGCGTGTTGCGCGAGGTGCAAGCACCTCGCGTACTTGTGGTGGTGGATTGTTCACTTTTAAAACCCCTAAATGTAGTAAAATGGGGGGGGGGGGGGTTGGCACAATTATTTTGACTAAAGCATTGCCCCTCAAAATGAATCTGAAAAAAAAAATGGGGCGGGGGTTTGCACAATTATTTTGACTAAAGCATTTCCCCTCCAAATGAATCTGAAAAAAAAGTTCCAAGTCTCTTAATTTCCGAGATCCGCCTAAAGGGGGTGAGAAGGGGGGTGGGGGGGGGCGACTTTGATAAATGGTTTTTACTTTACCGAGCCTCCTCTATACGAATCCGTAAAAAAAAAAATACGGGTCTCGTAGTTTCCGAGATACGATAAGGAGGGGGGAAAAGGGGAGGTTTGGCACTTTTCCCGTAGGTTTGAGAGTTACTTGTTTACGAATCTGTCAAAATATACCCACCTCCCCATCACCATCTGGGAGAACAATTATGTCAATGAGTGAGTGAGTGAGTCAGTCAGTCAGTGGTAATCTAGCTTTATATAGTATAACTAGTATTTGCGTGTTGCGCAAGGTGCAAGCACCTCGCGTGCTTGTGAAATAAAAGAAAAAAAGGGGGGGGTTGATGGGGGGAGATGGGGGGGTTTAGTATTTGCGTGTTGCGCGAGGTGCAAGCACCTCGCGAGCTTGTGGAAAATAAAAAAAAATTGGGGCGGATGATGGGGGGTGATGGGGGGGTTTAGTATTTGCGTGTTGCGCGAGGTGCAAGCACCTCACGTGCTTGTGAAAAAAAAAAAGTGGGGGGGGGGGTGATGGAGGGCAGAAGTATTTTGACTAAAGCATTGCCCCTCTAAATGAATCTGAAAAAAAAATGTTCCAAGTCTCTTAATTTCCGAGATCCGGCTAAAGGGGGTGAGAAAGGGGGTGGGGGGGGGCGACTTTGATAAATGGTTTTTACTTTACCGAGCCTTTTCTATACGATACCGTAAAAAAAAAAAACAGGTCTCGTAGTTTCCGAGATACGATAGGGAGGGGGGAAAAGGGGAGGTTTGGCACTTTTCCCGTAGGCAAGCGTAAGCATTAATATTAAAAAAAAAGTTGTACCTATTTTATATTATACATATTTCTTAGTTTATGCACTGAGTCGGCCTTCTTGTTGGACCACCCGGTGATGTACAGTTTTCTGTAGTACTAAATTTCCATTTATCTTGTTATTATTTATTATTATATTTATTTAACAAAACTAATCTCCTTTCGTATTCCAAATTTCCTGTTGTATTATTTTATAATTTCGCGAGTACTTGATTCCTGCGTTTTGACCAAATAAAATATTGTCAGTGGCAACAAGCACGAACAGTTCAATGCCAAAACAAAGAAAAAAAAAAAAAAAGACAGAACAGTGTTTTTCACAGTGTTTTTCCTAATTAAACTTGAACTTTTTCTTCTTACTATAAAATGGATAAACTGCCAATGTGTAGGATATGTTTAGTGGAGAATATTCGCATGTGTGTGGTTGTGGACAAGAACATGCATGAACTGTATGAGAAGTTGACTGATACCCCAGTAAGTTGATAGCTATCGCTTTTGTACATCGCATTATACTAAGTCATATAATTTACTGAAAAAATAATAATATTCAAAATAAATAACATAGAAAAACATCGAAGTGTGTAGTGTTCTCTGATTCACATTTTACAAAGGACTAAGGAGCTACAAAATAAATTTGACAAATGACAAAGCAATGTTAAACCAGAAATTCAATAGAAGCTTTTGTTCTAGTTTGTAACTAAAGACAGTAGACCAATGCTCTAGGGATGGTACGTATTTACGCGACTAGGTTTTTACACTAGGTATTTACTTCCAAGTACGTACACCAGGTACCGATCCGAAATACTTGCAAGACTTCAAAGTATTTTATACGGCTACTCGGGAGTCGGACTCGCTCCGGTCGGGGCTTGACGATCGCCCGACTATGCGATTATGCTCCTTATCTGTAAGAGACTACGTAACAATTTCGTATGCAAGTCTATTCTAGTATATGGATTGTCTTTGCAAGTATTTATATGTAAACGCGATTGTGCTTCTTATTTATAAGAACTCACGGGTCAATTTCCTATGCAAGTATTTTTTCTTTCAACAGGGCTTGGATTGAATAAAAGTAGAAACTTTCGTCTCTATGCAGGTATTCATTTGTAAACGCGATTGTGCTCCTTATTCTTAGGAAATCACGGTTCAATTTCCTATACAGATAGAAAATACTTTCAATTTCGTATGCAAGTCTATTCTAGTATACGGTTTGTCTTTGCAAGTATTTATATGTAAACGCGATTGTGCTTCTTATTTATAAGAAATCACGGGTCAATTTCCTATGCAAGTATTTTTTCTTCCAACAGGGCTTGGATTGATGTGAAAATACTTGCATAGGAAATTGATTCGTTTTGCCTCAGCAAAAAGGAGCATAATCGTATCAGAAAAAAAATACTTGCAAGGTTCAAAGTATTTTTCATTTGCAAATGCGATTGTGTAGTAGTTCTCTAAATATTCCAAAGTTGTCTGAGTACATAAACCGAAATCTGTGTAGGTGTGTGCATCAGGGAACTTTTTCTTTTCTTTTGAGTAGTTTGCGGCGCCATTCACCCTAATGACTATTAATAAAAGACACATTATTGCGTGAACGAAAGTATTTTAGAAAATATTTTGTTATGTTTACGTTTTTTATTTTTCTTTCGTCAGTTGTCGTTTGAGTGAGTGCATAGATGATACATATAAATACTGTGTAGTGAGTGCGAGCTTGTTATGCAATTTACCAACTGACCGTGACTTTCTTATTTCGCGAGTTTATTGAATTTAAACTATTAACAGTTAGTGTGTAAATAAACAAAACTGCTTTTTTATGTGTACGTGACTTTGTTTATTAGTTAGGAATGTAAATATTTAAATAGGTAAAAGACGATTTTTGAACTGTAGTTAAGTGTTTTCTTTTAAAATTGATAAGACTTACTAGTTGTAAATAAAAATACAGTTACAAACCATGGCTCCTAAGAAAAGTTTGGCTAAAATAAAGCTGAATGTAAAATGTGCAAAGCATTAATATAATACAAATTGGGAGTGTCAAACCTTATGCCTTATGCTTGCATGTGCAAAGAAAACATATTTCCGTGAATTTAATTAAGTGAATTATTAATTTCTGTAAATTAAGTAGGAAGGAAAGATTTCATCTACAAAAGCCGTACTAGATTCTGGCATGGTACGACCTGGACTAGTAGACTGAAATCCGAAGTGGCTCAAAATACTTTCTAGTATTTTAATACCTGGTTTCCAACCCTGGTATTTTTACAGACTCGTACTTGCAAGCCCTGGTATTGATATTTGCAAGTATATCTCATCTCTACAATGCTCTCTTGTTTCATCTGCTATGCTAAACTAAAGCAATGCTGCCAATAATGTACTCTGTGCTGCCAACTGCAGAGAACATGTCTGGCAGCTGAAGAGCTGTTGGCTCAGATAATAAATGAGGTGAGGTATAAAACAATAAAAAAAAATTACTTTTAAATTTTAATTTTATTTTATTTTTTTATACTCCAAAAGTTATTTGTGTTACACACATATACTACATATTGTGTCTGGATCGCTCGGTCTGTTTCAGATGTATTGAACCTCTCATTAATACCATGTGTGGATGCATATTTGACTATATGACTAATTAAAAATGTTTGTTATTGTAGAAGTGTTCCTAATTGTACCTAATACTGCTATGTGCCCACAGCCAAATCCTTCAATTATCCGAGGCCCGCTAGAGTATTGCAATGGCCTTATGAAAACTCCAATAGAGAACATAAGTATTGTTGATGTTAGTCAAATAGACAGCATCACTATTAAAGAAGAATCACCAGCAGTTTGTGACAGGCAGGATGGTGATATGGAGCCCAAGCAGGAGAATCCACATGATGGTATGTTTTAAAGAACAATCTGATATGATCCATAGACAAAAATACTACACTACTCAATATATGCAGTATGACTGTGGAACTCACTTCCCACTGAAATCCGCAAAGCTAAATCCATTAGTATTTTAAAAAAGCTGGTCAAAGATCATTACCTATCTAACATCCCATAATTTTATATATTTATTATAGGCACTAATATATTTTATAGCATTAATATAAATATGTATTTTAACCATTCCATCATCGGACTACAAGACAAACGGAGATGCACCATCGTTACATGGTGGACATCCCACCCATACTCACAAAATGTTTTGGGAATACTTTCATTGTGCATATGGCTAAGAAGTGGAATTCCCTGCCAGAGTCTACTACTTTAAGTCAAGAGTGAATAAATACTTCTAGGGAAGCGTGCTCCATCTTCAACCACATCATCACTTACCATCAGGTGAGATGGCAGGTAAACGCGATCCTCAACTGAATAAAAACAAAATGTATTTTAACTCTATGTTAGTATATATTTGTGAATTATATAATTATAATTTAGTTTATTAGCTAAGTATGTTATATTTGCTTGCCGGGGTCATGGGACTTATCTCATTAGCGTGACCCCGGAACGTAAAGGGCTATTGAAGGAATACCTTGGATTTTAGTCAATAGAAGTCTGACAGTCCCTCCGGCCCTGCCCGGGGTGGGAGGACTCATCTGATGATTTTAACACGAAAAAAAAAAGTATGTTATATTTATCATTATTAGTGTTTATACACGCTGTGTTTATCATCTCCTCTTCAACTCTCCTGTCGCAGGTCTGCTGGAAAAAATTTCTTAGGAAATAATCTGCACCTTGGTGCTTTTTTGTCTGTATTTATATTTTTTTCTTTTGTAAGTGTCATGTGCGTGCATAAATAAGTAAAATAAATATATTATGTTTGGTCTTGTACAACAAAAACACTTGATTTCTTCAGAATGTGAGTAGTACCTACTGGAATTCTTAACCAAACCATATATGTTTATCCACAGATGTAAAACTGGAATATGAAAACTATGGCTATTTGGATGAAGAAGATATACCACTACACCATGTACCTTTAATAGAGTTTAAAACTGAAGAAGACGAAGGACAAGAAGTATTGAGGAAGAGAAGAAGAGCCAGTGACACAAGAAGTAAGTATCCAATGCAACATGCAACAAGTGTGGTATGTGAAATGCGTGTGTGAGTACAGTAGAGCAGTTTAAAGTTTGAATTTTCAGAAAAAAAAATCATGTAAATTCTTATAATGGTCCAAAAGCCTAATTCTTAGAAATTTATTTGGATATTTTTTTATCTACATTATAGTATACTATAACGTAGAAAAAAAAATTCAAACTTTAAACTGCTCTACTGTAAAGTTAGTCTGATGTCGCTTGGATAATTTTTCCTTTCCAGCGTCGATATACAGGGTGGCAGGGACATCGACGCACAACCGCTTACCATGGATTCAGTACATGATTCTGGATTGAAATTTTATGAAAAAAAAATGGCATATTCACTTATTTCACTTAAAACAGCAATGTAAATAAAACTCGAAAGGGTATACCTGATCAGCTGTTCTGACCTCGCAAATGAACTCTAGCGAAATAGCTGATCAGGTAGCTAGGGTTGCCACCCGTACTTTATTATAAAGTATTGTACGTTATTTCAGGTAATTGTACTCTATACTTTATGAGAACAATAAAGTACATGAAAATACTTTATTTCGCATGATTAGATTTCTTTGGAATTTTGAAAACTTTAGTCGTAATAAACAAAGTGTCTTGGAATTAAAAAAAAATGAATTACATATTTAGTTTAATTTAAATATAGACTGTAAAGATGCTGTGCAATTGTTTAGTAGAGATACTAATTTGATACAAACTGCAAAAAGTAATAAGAAATATGTTTTTAAACATAACTAGGTTCCCACCCCGGCTTCGCCCGGGTGCAATTTTTCTTTCGGTATCATACAGTTTTCTTTCCAAACCCTATCCAGACAATTATTACGACCACAACAAAAAATGATTAGTCAAATAAATGCAGCCGTTCTGAACTAATGCGCTTACGTACATATACATTGTTCCTTCAACTAGGCTCAAGAAAATTGGGGGCTCATTTAGATGTGTATACGCTTATAAACTTAACGCAATAAACTTCCCAGTCATGTGAAAGAACTAAGGCTCAATAAATTTAAATCTTTTGTGAAGCAGAAACTTTGCCAGAAAGCTTTTTATTCTGTTAAAAACTATCTTGCGGACAAAAATGCTTGGGATTGAGCTGCTCCAATTATATCTGTTTTGTTTGATTTTTTACTCATTTCTTTTTTTTGTATTATACTGATTACTTCATATACATTTTGACATGACAATATTATTTACTTTTTCAAGTAATAGAATATACTTTTTTTTACTTTACTATTTTTAATTTTGTTTGTACAAGATGACAATATTATTATTTTTTCAAGTAATATATTTTATTTTTGTAAAAGCAAAAGCTATGTTGTGAATGTGAGAGCAATGTGGGATAACAACGAATATTATGAATAGATTACCGCGCTATTTGGCAGTTTGAGTGCTTTATACGGCCCACCCAAATGTCCTTACTTTGGTATTGTTCGTCAAATCGTTCGAGCTCCTTAAGGTTCTAAGTTGAGCTACGCGATATTTGACAAATGCTTGCACTGTTTGAACGGGCCTGCTCAAATCTGTGTGATTCTGTCCTCTAAAGGGCGCCACAGACATAAACCTACATGGCTCTCATATGATTTGATCACTACAGATTGTATGGACTTTAAAAGAGGCGTTGACCTCTGAGTTTGTTTCAGTGTTTCTTCTCAGAGTAGTCAGTTAGGAAACACTAGCCTCATCTAGTTTACATTTACGAAAAAAAAGACGTGTGAAATTGTTATTTATAACCTATTTGCAAAATAAACATCATTATTTCATTCGGCAATAATTTTTTAGTAAGCAACCCGCCCTGGCTTCGCAAGGGTTCTTTACAGAAAATATAAAATAGCCTATGTTACTCCAAGGAGATGTAGCTTTCGGTAAAATTGGTTGAGTAGTGTTTGAGTTAAATCGTAACAAACAAAAAATCAATCATCTTTCCTCGTTATAGGTATATAATATTAATTTAGATGATAAGGATTAATACCGTATTTGTGTAAATACCTTTTACATTGCCGCTTTGTAATTGCCAATTTTTTAAAGTATTAAAATAGACATAGGTAGGATGTTATCTTTAACATATAGACATATGCCATCGCGGACTTTTCTGTAGGAATATATAAGATACACAATTCCACCATACATTGATATACTACATAAACTTTCGGACTCCCCTGGCTCGGAAGCGAGGCGCCCGGTCTAATTACGGTGACACGAAATTAATTTCGTTGCGCATTATTTTGATTTTGCCATATCTCCTAAGGTATTCATTTAATTTGCATGGAGTAAAGGGAAAAATTCATCTTCATGAAATGTTCAAGCCAACTAACGTATTTCAAATTATAAGTATTAATACAGTATTTACTTTTTTGTAGACTTTTTTAAGGTGTACAGTACTGTAGTACATTATTTTGATCTATCTCGTACGGTTCAGCCAGCGTTTGCAATGTAAGCGCAAAAAAAATGTTTATTAAGACATCACATTAGAAACCCCTAAAATTATCATTGTTTCTCTACTATATGATGCATGTATTATACATATAAACCTTCCTCTTGAATCACTCTATCTATTAAAAAAAGCACATCAAAATCCGTTGCGTAGTTTTAAAGATCTAAGCATACATAGGGACAGACAGCGGAAAGTGACTTTGAAAATAAAATGTACTTTATTTTGATGCTATGTACTTTTTTTCTCTTACCTATTTTAACCAATGTACTTTAACTGCACAAAAAAAAGGTGGCAACCCTACAGGTAGCCCTTTCTAGTTTTATTTATATTGCTGTTTTAAGTGAAACAAGTGAATTTTATTTTTAACCGACTTCAAAAAAAGGAGGTTTACAATTCGTCTTGAACATTTTTTTTTTCTTTTTATGTATGTTACCTCATAACTCGGAGATGGCTGGACCGATTTGGAAAATTCTTTTTTTGTTTTAAAGGGTATACTTTCTAGTTGGTCCCATTGTCGTCACGTTTGGATCTGATGATGGGATCATGGAGAAATCGAGGGAACTCTTCAAATATTATAGGTACACCTATAGCGTTTTGGGTATTTTTCATAGTACCTTGTGCAGTTGCTCTCGAAAAGCACCATTTGAGGAAGTGGAACTGATGATGAAGACCTCAGATGGCCACCGAAACTACTCAATAATAAGTATTTCGTTGATTGTGATTAGATTACTTGAATATGGATGTTAAGCACTTTATGCTCGTCACAATGCATATGGTGAAGTAGAGCTGATGGTGATGTACCAGAAGAACTCCTCAAAAATTAACGGCTCTGCACCGGGAAAAGCAATATTTTGTAAAAGGTGATAAGTAGTTGACAGTTTGGCTTTTGTAACTAGATAAATTACAAACCGACTCATTAAAAAGCGTGAAAAAAAAACTTTTTAGCAAAAAATAGAACCGACTTCCATATAAAAACACTACAAAGGCCAAAATAACTTTTGTTTTGGAAGGCGGTGTCATAAGTCATAAGTCATTTATTCATTTGTTAACATAAGTAGGTACAATATATAGATGTTATGAAAAAAAAATTACAGGCGCTCTATGTTATACCTAAAAGGTGTACAAATGTCAATAGATTTCATTACCTACATTAAAGCAAAAAAAAAAAATATATAAACAAAGCAGACAAAAATTGAAATAAAACATGTCAAAAGAAAAGAATATAAGAATAATGTCAATAAAAATAATTTAAAAAATAATCTGTCTTAAAATAATGTCTTTGGTTTTGTATATATTTTCGTTTTTGACACCGCCTTCCGAAATTAAAGTTATTTTGGCCTTTGTAGTGTTTTTATATGGAAGTCGGTTCTATTTTTTGCTAAAAAGTTTTTGTTTATTAAAATCTCATTGGGTTAGATAGAAAAAAAAAACTAGAAAAATGTAATGTAGCCAACAAAAATTCTACTGCATCATCAAAAATCATGTACTGCATCCATGGTAAGCGGTTGTGCTTCGATGTTCCTGCCATCCTGTATACAACGTGTAACGGAATGGGTATATTCAACTCAAAATACTCTAAAAATTGATGCCAAATTTTCGGTTTCGTACGTTTCTTAAATTGAAATCATAACAATCGTGTCATCGCACTACGTAGGTCAATAACTTTCCACGTTACTAGCAAATATCACGATAAATCTCTTCTGTGATGTGCTTATTTCAATTTGAAAAGTTCGGTTTCTGGTATCAATGTATTAAAAATTCTCATTACTTCCGAACATGTAGAGATAGGATTAAAAACCCCTTCCAATATCGTTTGATATCACCCAAAGAAGCCGTGCCCTTGGTATGTTTATACTCTTTCCGTTACACGTTGTATAGTGGGCACGCCACAATAGCGGCGGTAAGTCCCCTCTTTGAGGAGTGGCTAACGAGGCGTCATGGCGTCCTCACCTTCCGCCTGACGCAGGTCCTCACCGGACAGGGTTGTTTCGGGAGTTACCTGTGTCGGATTCGGCGGGAGGAAACGCCCGGGTGTCACCCCTGCGAGGATCGCCCTGAGGACACGGTGAAACACACAGTGGAGGGTTGCCCTGCTTGGGCAGAGCTCCGCCGTGTCCTCGTAGGGGCGATAGGCGGCAACCTCTCGCTCCCGGTCCTGGTTCAATCCATGGTTCGAAGCGAGGAGGCATGGAAAGCAGTCAACTCTTTCTGCGAAGCAGTTATGCAAGCAGAGGAGGTGGCGGGACGCGTGAGGGAGAGGGAGGTCTCAAGGTCTCAAAGAGTGTCAGCAAAATTGGCGGGGCCCACAAGAGGGCCGTTGCCTGCCGGGGTTGCGGAATTGTTCGAAAGAGTTACCGCGGCCTCGGAACACGAAGGGCATATGTTGGAACACGAATGGGTTTTAGTCAGTAAAAGTCTGACACACCCTCCCGCTTCACCCAGATCGGGAGGCAGTCATTGGATGATTTCCCATCCTTAAAAAAATCCTGTATATAGTATAAAGAATGTTATTTATAAAGATATTGATTATCAATATCGATTTATTATGTATTTACCGATTAATTATCAATGAATCGATATTACTATGATTTTTAGGTATATTATAGAAATAATTAGCAGTTTGTACAGCAATATCAATTTATTCATTTACCGCATGGTTCGGGAAGGGTCGTTTTCTTGGAGAAGAACCTGCAAGAAACTCCACAGTTACTCTTTTCAAAATATCATTAAATTTCACATAATCATCAATTTATCATATTATACAATATTCTACTTTCGTTATACTATCGACATAACTTACAGATTTATTTACTTGTGTATCTACTATTTATTTACTCCATTACATATAAGTAATAGAATTAATATCAGATGTCAATCCATTAAATTATCACACAACTGTCACAATTAGGTAACAAATACAAGACAATTAATTAATATTACATCTTAGTCTTACGATGGCAGAATTAGTAAACAAGCCACCTTAGAATACAGAAAAAACTAGAAGCCGTGAGCGCGCCTAATACTGAAGCAACAAAAACTACTCCTAAGTGGAGTGGTTTGACGCGCAGCCGATCAGTTGTTCTGTGAACGTCATGTCGCGTGACGTGTTTTATCCGTGTCCAATTTATTTAAATTGTGACGTCTTGTGTCGTTTCTACCCGTAAAAAGGCAGCGAGGCTAAAAAAACAGGATGAAATCACATTTCACGTGTAACTAGCGCATTCATTTATCGTCTTATTTAATTATTGAATAAATTGTTTAATTTGTAATTGTCAAAGAGAATAAATGCATCCATCTTGTTAGCCTGTTGCCAATATAAGAGTTTTGATTTTCCCTTCTTTTTTTACCTACTGAGGGCTTTTATTCTTTGTAGTATATTAATAACTATATAATATAAATAACAAAAATAACTCAAATATTCAACAACATTCTGACGAGCGGGGATATCCCGGTGAAATGGGCAAAATCTCACATCATCTTAATACACAAAAAAGGCGATAAAGAGGACATAGAAAACTACAGACCTATAAGCCTGATGTCAAATGTATATAAGATATTTGCAAAGATCATACTCGATAGAATAAGCCCAATACTGGACGAAGAACAGCCGGTTGAACAGGCAGGCTTCAGAAAGGGTTTTTCAACAATTGACCATATTTACACAGTTAATAATAATAATAATAATAATTCTTTATTTTCAGACAACAATGATCCAGCGTGTTAGTAAACAATAATATAACTTATTACTAGTGTTAGTAGTTAAAATACAATAGAGAAGAAGACAGACCATATAGTATTGTGAAAAGGACATCCCCGAATTAATGGTTAGTGATTGTCCTTCTCACAAAACTTTTAATAATCGGAGAGTCGATACTCTCCGCCACAGTTTTTAGAATGCTGTTGCCACTCGCCCGCAACCTTGACAACAGCGACGCGGTTCTCTTGCGAATGACGGCGTGGAAGCCGTCAACTCGGTTTTGCGCAAACATAGCAGATGCGCTGCACCATCGTGGCAGTCCCAACAGCATCCTAAAAATATTATTATACTGAACGCGTAGGTCATCCAGCGTTCGTTTGGTATAGTTGACCCAAAGATTCCCCGTGTAAAAGCACTGGCAATACGCCTTAAATAGTGTTACTTTCACAAGACTGCTACACCGAGCGAATCTTCGGGCCAACATGTTACCTCGGACCGCCAATGCCCTACGCTCCCTTTCAATATCGACATTGTCCTTAAGGTCGTCAGTGAGAAGATGCCCTAGATATTTAAATTTCGTCACTCTTTTGACGTTCAAGCCGTTTAGGGTAATGTCAGGTATAGTATCTGGGCATTCACCGCTGGCCTTAAAGACAATGTATTCGCACTTCATAACATTATAAACAAGTCCGTGCGAGGCAGCATACGCCTGACAGACCCGCAGCATTTCATTTACAGCACTTGCCGTCGGCGCCAGCAAAGCCATGTCATCAGCATAGCTGATACTATTTATTGTTACACCATGAACGCTACATCCGACCCGCATATTGCTGAGGTCCACGATTAGGCCATCTATATATGTGCTAAATAGCCTAGGAGACGTCAGACCACCCTGTCTCACACCGCATTCCAACCTATAAGTCTCAGACTGTGCATTGGACCACTTAACAACATTTTCTTGGTTCGCATACCAATACTGTAGGATCCTGAGGACTCCTGCCGATACACCCCTGTCCTCAAGCTCTCTCCAGAGTACATCGTAATTTACCAGATCGAAGGCTCTGGAAAGATCCAGAAAACAGGCGTATACCGGCGTCCTACGATCAGTGTAATACTGGACCGTATGTTTGAGACTCACTATGGCACTTTCCGTTGACAGTCCAGGTTGAAACCCGAACTGTGAGTCATGCATGGATAGACATTCCTTCAAGCTAGAATCAATCATACCGTCCAGCACTTTTGCCAATGTGGTTGCGAGAGATATAGGTCGATAGTTTGACTTATCAGATATGTCGCCCGTCCTGTTCTTAATTATGGGAACCACCAGTGTTTTCATTAGTCCTGCGGGCAAGTAGGAGTGACTTAGGCACATGGTGTAAAACAACGACAACACCCTTGGCAGATGTACCCCCGCAAATTTGAGATGTTCAATACTGAGCCCGTCATATCCAGGAGATTTGCCTTTGCTCATATTTTTAATTACTGTTGCAACTTGTTTGGCCGAAAAGAACATGAATGAATCCACTCTCTGATTTTCAGGCCCAGCATTGTTCATATCAATTGAGGGACCCAGCGGAGACTGCACTGTAAAATGTTCCTTGAACATATTAGCAATCTCCCCCGGATCACTCCTCCCACCTACATTCACGGATAGGCCAGGCTTAATATCAAGCTTACTCGTGGACTTCCAAAACTTAGCGAAATTATTTGTTGCTCTTGCTTTTGCTATCATATCCATCTTTATTTGCTCTTGATTTTTTTGGCACCATTTTAGCCGAGCCTTGAAGATGTTACGGGCCACTCGCATTTCTTCAAAAATAGCTCCAGAGGTTGGCCGTTGGTGTAAAACCCACACTTCGAATTTACGCCTGGCCTCCCGGTATGCATCTCTTACATGGTAATTCCACCCGCATAATGTCTTGTGGTTCCCACCTCTACACACAGTCCCTACCTTTTCGTATGTTTGCTCGGCGGCGTCACACAATGCATATGATATTTTACAATATAATTCATCTAGAATAGTTTTATGCTCGCTTAAATTACAAAAACTATGGCTACACTCTTGAAACTCCAGAGGAAAATCAATTTCACGCAACTTACCGTTACATAGCTCACGGTATCTGTCAATTTGCGAGTCATTTCGGTCCCCCCAAATTACTTTATTGCAAGGAGTAGGCATGGTTACCAGCTTAGGTCTTACTAAATTTAAATTACACTCAATGCAAAGTGGTAGATGATCTGACGTATATACATCCTCTTTTATTGTAACCTTATCCACTGCAGCCCAAGCTGACAGAGAGACTATACAGTGATCAAGCCACCTCCTACATCCATGTGCCTCACTCATAAAAGTATAGCTACTAGAATTTATTCCCAGCTTTTCAATATCAGCACAAACATACGATTGATCTGCGCAGAAACTAGTAAGTTCCCTAAAAAATAATTCGTTTGGATGTGCGTTAAAATCACCCAATATAAACAAACTCTCGACTCCACCGCCCGCAACCACTGCACTGATCTCACCTAACACTTCCGTAAACATATGCAAGTTATCGGGCGAATTAGTCGGCATATACACACATGCTACAATAATCGAGCGCCCGCCAATGCTAGCTTTGACGGCCGCCAAGCGACAGCTGTTACATTCTAACACAGTGACTGTATCGAAAACACCTTTTCTCCACAGAATGGCTACTCCCCCATACGGCCTTCCAATCAGCAATCCGGCAGTTGTGTCAACGGCTGACTTACCCGTATATTCAAATTCATCTGATATGGTACTTAAAATAGGAATATCATGGGGTAGAAGCCATGTTTCTTGGAGGCATACAATATCGCTCATATCACATAACTTTCTAACACTTTCCATCGATCGCTTAACAGACTTACAGTTAAAAGAGATGATATTACAGTGTTTGTTATTATTTTTGTTCATAAAGAAAAGTGGTATCAAGCTATAACCTGTTCTTGTCCCTTACGGTACATAAACCGCACAAAACGCCTAAATGTTATGCCGTCTGGCCACAACTCGTCATTAAGAAACAATTCTAACTTATTCTTAGAAACAAATAACTTAAAGGCATTGTATTTTCTAGACGTTTTCATATTTATCATTTTTAACGACACAACTTCATTAGTTTTTTCCTTAATATAACTTATAATATCGTGCTCACTAGTTTCAACACTAACATTTGATATAAATAGCGGTATTTTTACATCCGCCGCCTTAAACTTGCCATCTGGGGAGGTAACTGCGCGACCTCTTTGACCATACAGTTTATATTGTTTTGACGCTTTTCGTTGCACTAACGTCCACTCTGTATTTTTTTCCCTTCTTACTAGCTCACTACTTAACTCAGACTCCGACGTAGTCATACCCTTCGCAATCAATTGCGGACATGTTGGCACGTTCGAGTTAAACATAGCACAATGTTTCGCTGTTGTGGTTACTGGCGAACTGTTGACGTCGGGTGGGGATTCTTCTAACGCGGTCCCTACATCGTCGCCTCGCGAGTTCGAAACCGCGGTAGTCGCCTCGTTCTGCACGCGCCTGTCATGTTGCCTCTCGCTCGTTACCATACATACGCGTTGTCCTTGAGCCGGCACGGCACCGTTCTCGCTCGCACTGTTCGAAACCCGCATCGCCGCCTGCGCCTCCATGTGTCCGCATGTATCTGTCGCTTCTTTTAGTTTCTGCGAGAAAGAGATAGGACATTCCTCGCCAGTTCTTGTCAACGGGGAATGACTTGCGCGTTTTGTGCGGTCGTTCACCTCATCAGCTGTTTGTGTCCTACATATAGGCACATAATTAAGCCCCAAAGGTCCACTATCAGGGGGGCTTTTTTGTAAACATGCTCCTCGCCTTTTATTCACATAATTGTTTGATGACCAATTATCTCGCATAGATGCATGCTTCATGTTCTCAATTTCTTGGTTAAGCACGTCAAACCTTTCTGTAGTCACAAATTTCTCCTCCAGTGCAACGAGTTGATTTTGTAGTCTCAATATATCCTTCAGGAGCCTCGTCACATCCACGTGATCAAAAGTCACTGGGGGAAGTTTATGCAGTTCCTTTGCCACGAATATTGGAATCAGCTCTTCGTCCGTGGTAGTCATAAGTCTGATGATGTCATCAAGATCTCGAGACATCTTCTTCTTCCCGTCCTTTCTTCTGAGTGGCATCTTCTTCGCATTTGGAAGCGATTCAAATATCAAAGATTTGGCTTTCACGATGTCGTCAGCCGTAAAAGACGTAGTACAAAGTTGATGTATGCTTTGCTCATCCATAAATCCCAGCACATTTCGTAAAAATGCCAAAAGTTCGTTAATGACAATATTGCAATTAACACACTTCACCGTATTAGAGGTCATTGTCCTCCGCGTGAGCCACCGACCGGTTAAAACAGTAACGCGTCCGATCGTTGCCGTGCGCGCTTGCAGACTCCTTAAACAGGTAATGGAAAAGTACAAAGAATACAATAAAATTATATACATTGCCTTTATTGATTACGCAAAAGCCTTCGACAGCTTAAGCCATGAATACATATGGGAAACTCTAAAGCAACAAGGAATACCAGCCGCATACATCAAGATTATCCAAACTATTTACTCCAACAGCTTAGCTAGAATCCAATTGGAAGCTCTGGGAAATGAATTCCGTGTAGAAAGAGGGGTGAGGCAAGGTGACCCACTGTTTCCAAAATTGTTCTCTGCTGTGTTAGAAAACATCTTTCGCAACTTAAATTGGGAAAAGTATGGCCTAAATATAAATGGTTTAAAATTGAACCACCTGAGATTTGCCGATGACTTAGTGTTATTTGAAGAAATCCCAAAAAACTTACAAATCATGATACAGAGTCTGAGCGAAGAAAGCAAAAAAATTGGTCTGAAAATAAACTATAGCAAGACAAAACTAATGACTAACTGTAAAAAGGTAGATATAAAAATAAATGAGGAAGCTTTGACCTATGTAGAGAACTATATATACCTGGGTCAAGTCATTTCGACCAAAGACCAAACTAACCAAGAAATTAATATGAGGATTGCAATGGGCTGGAAAAAGTACTGGTCCCTCAAAGAGATCATGAAGTCAAAAGACCTAAGCATGACTTTGAAAAGAAAGACCTTCAACTCATGTATACTACCATGTCTAACTTATGGGTGTGAGACATGGGCACTCACCAAATCGCTCAGAGAAAAGCTTGCCAAATGTCAAAGAGCAATGGAAGAAGCATGGTAGGCTCAAAGAGACAGGACAGAATAAGGAACACAGATCTCCGGTCTAAAACCAAATTGACAGATGTGCTATCAAGAATGGACCAACAAAAGTGGAGGTGGATAGGCCACATGATGCGAGACACTAAAGGCAAGTGGAGTAAGGTAGTGACAGAGTGGTATCCAAGGGATGGAAAAAGAAATCGGGCAAGGCAGCCTACTCGCTGGGAGGAAGAAATAAGGCTGACAGCAGGTCCAAACTGGAGGAGGATACCCCAGGACAGACGTCAATGGAAATTGTTAGAGGAGGCCTATGCCAAGAGGCACACCGAAATTCGAGACATCTTGTGATTTTTATTCTAACCATTATTGTTAGTGTAATTGTCTGGTTTCGGAATAAAAGGCTTTTTTATTTAATATTTTATTTATTTAATAACTATATAATCAAAAAATATAGACTTATAATTTAATATTCTAATTGGGGTGTCTAAGGTATTGCGCTTAATCTGTTACACCTTGTATATATAATTATGTATATGATATTGTTAGAATTGCATAACATTAATAATAGGTACTATATGACTAACATAGTACCTATTAAGATTACGATAAAAATTTACAAAATTTGTAGTGTGTGTGTGGTTTTAACTATCAAACATTATAACTATCAAAAATTTTTAGCTTCCCTGCTGAAGAATTTACCCCTAAAACGGACAAATAATGTCTGATTACGCGGGTGGGAAGGGAGGCTAGTGGCTACATTATTTTTGTAAATAACGATCAAATATGCTGTTATACAAAACAACAATGAAAGAACACAGTTTAAACTATGTTATAAATATGTTTTCTAATAGTGTTTATAAGGTTTTGATAAGAAATACACTTCTGGACACATCTATTGGCCCACCTTAGAGTTTAGGTTTCCATGGCCCCTACCGAAATATGATTGCTAGATTGAACAAAAACTGTTGATGCAGTTTGAAACCTGATACATTTTACCATCTTTTTCGATCGTATAGTTTTAAATTTGAATTCAGAATACCATACGACATGGACCTACGCCTAACAAGTCGGATATGCGCCTTGTTAAAGGCAATTAATTTTTGAATAAAAAACATGTTTTATCAAATAAAGGTTTAATTTAATAACGCGTGTTGCCTCCATGGGCATCTACCACAGCTCTCATACGATTAGGCATAGAGTTTATCAACCGCTCTATGAAATTTTGAGGGATCATCTCCCATTCCTCTTCTATGGCAGTTTTCAACTCCTGCATCGTCTGGGCAACTGGCTGACGAGCCCTAACACGCCTTTTTAGCTCGTCCCACATGTGCTCAATGGGGTTCATGTCTGGGCTTCTGGCTGGCCAGTCCATAACTGTGATGTTCACATCCCGAAGATATTCCCTGACGATGCCGGCCGCATGGGCTCTTGCATTATCATGCATAAAAAGGAAATTTGGGCCCACATAGTCCGCGTATGGTATCACGTGAGGTTCTAAGCACTCACGAATGTATCTTTCAGCATTTAATGTTGGCAGCCGTGGTCCTGTAACAACCTCAAGTTGAGTTTTGCCGCTCGCGGATATACCGCCCCAGACAGTCCATGAGCCACCGCCATAAGCAACCCTCTCTTCAAAGCAGCATTGTGCGAAACGCTCTCCCTTACGCCGGTAGACCTTCTTCCTTCCATCATTGCCATGTAACACAATTTTAGACTCATCAGAAAAGAGTACACGGCTCCAATCTTGCTGTGTCCAATTTAAATGACTGCGTGCGAAATGAAGGCGCGCTGTTCGGTGGGCTCGCTTTAGTTTGGGCCCATTAGCTGGCTTGTGTGGTACCATATCGCGTTCTTTTAACCTTCTCCGAACAGTTTGAGCGCTCACAGATACTCCGTGGAAGTCGCGAAGTTGGTTTTGTATCTCAATGGAGGTAAGGTGACGATTTCTCAAGCTGGTCGTCACGATGAATCGATCCTGCCTTTCAGTTGTGACCCGAGATCGTGGCCTTCCTTGGCGACGAACAAAGCCGCCAGTCTCTAGGTACCTCCGATAAACATTTCGGACCGCAGATCGACTTAAATTAAGTTGAGCACTCACGTTTCTTTGGCTGTGTCCGGCCTGAATAAGTGCCACAGCTTGGGCGGCGACTTCAGGTGAAGTATCCATAGATTATTGATAGAACCTCACCTTAATGTTAAGAATAAGTAATGTTTGTTGCAAAAGCAAAGATATCAATCACTTTTTCAAGAATTAAATCCAAGTAAACCAATAAAACCAAGTTTTCTTAGTATTCGATTGTTTGATATCAACAAACAGGCTCCAAATTGTCTTTTGTTTCTTTAAATTCTGTGTTCGAAATTCAAAAAAAGACTATTGAATGAAATTGTGAATGTGCCAGGTTCAAAACTGCATAAAAACTTTTTGCTCGACCTAATATAAAATTTTAGCAAGGACCAAACGAATCTGAAAATACAAGGTGGGCCAATAGATGTGTCCAGAAGTGTAGTATCACATGTTAAATTATTATAGTGATATTTTTCTTTGTGTTCAATTAAAGAAACAGACTTAACGTAATAAACCTCCTGAAATTATTTAAATAATTTATCACGTGCGACACGCACATCATACGTCACATGCAACTCGTGCGATACCCTTTGTGCAAAACAGTCATTTCCCAAGCTAGTGCGAAATATCTAAAGAGATCATTGTATGAGGAACATACAATGACAGATATGGACGTGCTTATAAAGTTAATTTTTAAAAGATTAATCTCTTTCCGTTAAATAGATATAAGATTATTGAAGCGTGTAGCTTATATAAATAGGTACAGGAGGAACAGGCGTGTAAATAGCTGTGTATCTCTGCGGTTTGAGGACTTGTTACAATCTAACACCTGGATAGCGTGCTGATTCAAAATGCCTATATTTGTCTGTATAATTTTCAAGTTGGGGGTGGCGGCAGTAGATGGCGTGTTTCTGCGACCTGTTTCTTCTTTGTTCAGCCTCGAAGGTCTTCGCAGATGGTACCACCTGTCTCTCTGCCTGGTCTTACGTGCCGATCAACTTCGTTTGCTTGATCACAAATTACACAGACACGGTAAAATGGGATTATTATTAAATCTGGGTAAATCCCCAATGCTTACGGGATAATTCTCAGGATCATAAGGTCAGAGCCGGATTAACCCATCAGGGGCCTATAGGCAATAGAATCCTCGGGGCCCTCTTATACCGACTTCAAAAAAGGAAGAGGTTCCTAATTCTGCTGTAATATTTTTATTTGTGTTAACTCATAACGGCTAAACTGATTTGGAAAATTCTTTTTTGTTTGAAAGGGAAAGGTTAGTCCCATTGTCATCAAGTCAGGATCCGATGATGAAATCCTGGAAATTCGAGGGAAAACTACAAATATAAGCACCGGTTGGTGAAGTGGAACTAATGATGAAGACCACAGATAGCTACCGGAACTACTAAGTATTGCATGGGTTGCGATTCGATTACTTAAAAGTAATTTAACGAATCGGGGATTCCACCAACGTGCATGAAGTACCCTCCGGCCGCCCTACGGCTGCGTTCCGATTTATTATATTAGTTTTAAAACTCGATACTAAATAGTATGAAGTAATGCGTGCGTCAAAAAAAAATTATATGTTTTTTTTTTAATTTAATATAGGTTCGCGTTTGACCACCATCTCACCTGATGGTAAGTGATGATGTGGTCGAAAATGGAAAATTATATGGATTATAATTCTAGTTATTGAGAAAGGAAAATTGAGGAGAAAATTGTAAGATTTACTAGCAGACATAAAACAATTGTAGACTACGTACGTATCGTAACCTCGCACTTAAGAGCCGATACTACTTCAAATGGCTTAGCATGATCGTCCGTTATGTCGAAAATACTCCAGCAATAATTTTGAAATAAATACATAGTAAAGTTGAGGATTAGGTACTATGTTTGACGAAAACCCAATTCCATAAAATTTTCTTGATAGAAAAAAATCCAAAGTTACCTCCAAACCGAACAATAATCCGCTGGTATTCAAAAATAACTTCAAATTAGATAATGAAACTTTGCATATCAATTGAACTAACTATAAAGCAAGTCTTATGTTATTTACTTTTTTTAATTACCATTATTTTCACCGTAAAAAGAAATAAACTAAATTATCGGTGTCTTGGAGTCTTTTCCCTGCCACCCTGTCTCGCTTGCTCACGTGACCGAGGCCAGTAGTGTGCGAGCGAGATAGTGAGAAGCGCTGAGGTAGTATAGGCCCTTAAGTGCGGTCCGGTTACCGGGGTAAGGACTTAAGAACCTCGCATTTAATTCTACTACTAAATCTAAGGATTTGTATTTTGAGAGATAACAGTGTGGTCCCTCAGTTCACACGCAATCCGCGAGTTGACAACTATGTAAAAATTGTTTGAAACGCTTCGAAACGCTTCATGTGTACTCGTAAAATAATATTTTATTCATCACTTAACCTTTCAATTAAAATATAAGTAATTTTTTAATTTATTAAAAAACTATGGCCTAAATCGTGGCATTGTGGTCACGTGACTACGTATGACGTCATCGTTCAAAAAACAACTTTCCTGGCATTTGGCACATAAATGTACTTCGGGTATTTTATGATATTTTACTCTAGTATGAACGTGAAAAATTATTATTAGTGCTGTGCAATACCTTGTTGTGGGAATACTACTATAAAAACGCCAGCGAAACTATTTATTCATGTCCCTTTAAAAATAGATATTCGCAAGAAGTGGTTGGAACTTCTGTGTCAAATCCATCCAAAGGTTGTCTGTAAAAGATCGCTTTTAGCGATAAGACCGCCCATTGTATTACCCTTTTTAGTTGTTAAGTCCATATTTGTTTTACTGTTATGGTGTACAATAAAGAATATATCTATAACCTATTTGCTTTTTTAAAAAGACAAAAAAAAGGAACTCATCGAACAACTATTACAGGACGATAAGACAAATGAACCAAAAGAGAGAGAGTTAGTTATGAAATGAAATGAAATATTTATTTGTAAATTGGTTATAAAAAACACTTTTACACGTCATGTTTTTTTGCGTGTTTAGTTTAGCTAGATGAGGCCGGTATTTCCTAACTGACTACTCTGAGAAGAAACACCGAAACAAACTGCTTCTGAGTTTGTCGTCAACGTCTCTTTTAAAGTCCAGACAATTTGTATTTGTATATGAGAGGCATGTAGGTTCATGTCTTTGGCATAGGCGTAGGATGGGGGGGAGCCGAATGGGCCGTGCCCACCCCAGAATGGTCTGGTGCCCACCCGAGAATTTTGACTAACAAACAATTATGGCTGAAAAATTAAAAAATCTGGCCAAGTGCGAGTCACACTCACTCATGCAAGGCTCCGTTATGCGTTACATGTTAAATTAATTTATGTGAAAATTTTCATTTCGTACGTTAAGAGTTGACGCAACTTTGATAAGCGATCATCGCTTCTACTACTGGGGGCCAGGCCCCCCCTAGGAAATATCTCTACATACGCCAATGGTCTTTGGTCTTTTGAGGAAATAACCACGCAAAGAGCGGACCTGTCCAGACAGTGCAAGCAGTTAGTTAGTTACACAGATTACTATATTAGTAGCAAGCTATTAGTTATTCTTTTCTTATTTTGTCTTACGCACCAACCAAAGATAACCAGTCAGCTGTCAAAATATTGAACGATGACGTCTCGTTTTCTGATTGGTGTTTCTAATCACGTGACTCACTGATAAAAAATCTCATTTTTCACAAGGGAAAATAAAATAAATTAATAATAATCTTTTCTTCATTTGTACTATTTTGTGCTTCATATCAATAGATTTACATAATTAAATAGTTATTTTAAATTTTTATACATACTGTCAACTCGCGGATTCTAAATTCTCGTTCGATGAGTCTTTTTTTTTTTCTTGGTGCGTGCAGTGGGCCCCTTGTGGACGCGGGGCCCCTAGGCAGTTGCCTACTCTGCCTAATGGTTAATCCGGCCCTGCATAAGGTCTTGCGGGTGGATGATGTCTTAAGATTTAAGACACGCGGTGAGACGTGTGTGTACGGCGCGAGTGCACTATGACATCTAGTTCAACATGGACACTGATTCTTCCAAAAATGGCGGTCCCATACGCTATATCAATACATGCCTATAGCCAGGCACACGCACACTCCGTGCTACATACTACTCACCAACCAACTTAAAATTGAGGGGCGATAAACGCCAATATCAAGGTAAACCTAAATTATTGTAGGTTTTAACAACAATTGAAACAACCTTATTCACTGGGTACTCACTTTAGGATCCCATTAGCCCCCTCCCCGAAGCATTTGATTTTGTAAAGAATAATAATAAAAAACAGCTCACTTAACCCTTTCAAACGACTCCCCCCAACTAATCAACCCCTCCCCTCCCAACGACTTAAGTTTCCCCAAACTACTCAAGCCAGCCCCTAAAGACTTGAGCTTCCCTTCCTTTGATTCAATCCCCCCCATGACTAAAACCCGCCCCACATTCGACTAAGTCTCCCCCAAACCACCCAACACTCAGCCCCAAACCAACATTCATAATGCGCATTACGGACTTGGCAGACGATGGTATTGTCGGTGTGCATCACGGATACACGCGACATAGCCAACACACGAGACACATGGAATTTAATTCTTACTTTGCGTCAAAATACTTGACGTACTACGCACTTTACTCGAGCGTAGTCATATTTAATACTCATAAAACTTATGATTGCAGGTCCTACCGCTGCCAAGAAATCCAAATTATACACACTAAGTACAAAACTAGAAGGCGCAAATGCAGAAGAGCAAAATGAAAATGCACTATCAGACATGAAAGTTATCCAGACAACTCACGGGCTTCCAAACCAATCTACATTTAAAGAAGCCCACAATTGTGATATATGTCAGCTCAGTTTTTTTAATAAGACACTTTTAACACAACATGTTCGTACACACACTGGTGAGAAACTGTACAAGAGTGACATATGTGAGCGAGATTTCAATAGACTCGGTGCTTTAAATCAGCATTTTCGTAAACACTCAGGTGAAAAACCTCACAAATGTGATGTATGTCAGCGTTGTTTTAGTCGAAAGAGTGGCTTAACAGATCACATTCGTATCCACACTGGGGAGAAACCGATCAAGTGTGATGTCTGTCAGCGTTGTTTTGGACGAAAGAGTGCCTTAATAACTCACATTCGTACCCACACTCGAGAGAAACCATACAAGTGTGATGTCTGTCAGCGTTGTTTTGGTCAAAGCAGCCAATTAAATACACACCGTCGTACACATACTGGTGAGAAACCGTATAAATGTGATGTCTGTCAGCGTTGTTTTGTTGAATGGGGTACTTTTATTATCCATTGTCGTACACACACCTGGTGAGAAACCGCACAAGTGTGATGTCTGTCAGCGTTGTTTTAGACAAAAGGGGACTCTAGCAACTCACATTCGTACACACACTGGTGAGAAACCATACAAGTGTGATGTATGTCAGCATTGTTTTTTTTAGTAGGAGTAGTCTTATGAGGCATTGTCTTACACACACACTGGTGAGAAACCGTACGCGTGATTTCTGTCAGCGTTGTTTTGTTCGTAGGAGTATTCTTCGGAGGCATTGTCTTACACACAAAGGTGAGAAACCGTACATACAAGTGTGATTTCTATCAGCGTTAGTTTTTTAGTAGGAGTAGTCTTAGGAGGCATTGTCTTATACACACTGGTGAGAAACCGTACAAGTGTGTGAAATAATATAGAGATGTGTTTTTCAAAACTAGGTTCCTCAGGTTCATGATGGCTAAGATGAATCCTTTTCAGTAAAATGTGACCAAGTACGAGTCGGACTCAACCATGAAGGGTTCCGTAGTGCCAAGCATTGGTTTGGGGTAATTAACTTTGTTAGGGGTCGGCACATTGCAATATATATTACTGCGTAAGGACTGGGCGGACGGCATGTTATAAGGACGCCTCGAACTTGGTCCCAAAGTGGTCTTCCCTTTATCGAAGTGCGCGATCGGCTACCTTCGGGAGCGGTCGTAAGTTTTATAAGCAAAAATGCCGAGTTGTGTCGTGAGGGCTTGCGTGAAATACGACAAAAAGCACAATAAAAAAATGATAACATTTCATATCAACGGTATGTTAAAAATATGTCATTAAATCAAGTTCTAACATTATTTAAAACAATTTTCTTATTTGTCTCAACCTTTGGTCAAGACGACGCGAAGCCGCATAAAAGTGCGACATAACTTTGCAGCGGCGCGCGTCATAGCCGATGAAATGAAAAGATTTAATAATATTACTATAAGATTAAATTATGTACAAAATTATTTTTTTATTGTTTATTAAAAGCAAATTAAAATGTATTTTTATGTACAAAAAATATAAATTTCGAAAAAAAGGTATTTTTTTATTTCTTTGTACCTCGAAAAATACCACACCCCGCTCTTACAAGGTTACGTCTAGAAGCAGACCACGCCGATTGACATCTTGGTTATACAACGTGTAATTTAAAGGGTATATACATACATGTGCACGGCTTCTTTGAATGATAACATCCCAACAGAGCCGGATTAACCTTGTCAGAGGCCCTAAGGCAATGGCATTCTCGGGGCCCCCTTTCTTACTTTGACTGAACAAATCGTGTGTGAACTAAGGAAGTGCACATTAAGGGCTGTGGTTTTTAATATACACTTCTGGACACATCTATTGGCCCACCTTAGAGTTTAGGTTTCGATGGCCCCTACCGAAATATGATTGCTAGATTGAACAAAAACTGTTGATGCAGTTTTAAACCTGATACATTTTACCATCTTTTTCGATCGTATAGTTTTAAATTTGAATTCAGAATACCATACGACATGGACCTACGCCTAACAAGTCGGATATGCGCCTTGTTAAAGGCAATTAATTTTTGAATAAAAAACATGTTTTATCAAATAAAGGTTTAATTTAATAACGCGTGTTGCCTCCATGGGCATCTACCACAGCTCTCATACGATTAGGCATAGAGTTTATCAACCGCTCTATGAAATTTTGAGGGATCATCTCCCATTCCTCTTCTATGGCAGTTTTCAACTCCTGCATCGTCTGGGCAACTGGCTGACGAGCCCTAACACGCCTTTTTAGCTCGTCCCACATGTGCTCAATGGGGTTCATGTCTGGGCTTCTGGCTGGCCAGTCCATAACTGTGATGTTCACATCCCGAAGATATTCCCTGACGATGCCGGCCGCATGGGCTCTTGCATTATCATGCATAAAAAGGAAATTTGGGCCCACATAGTCCGCGTATGGTATCACGTGAGGTTCTAAGCACTCACGAATGTATCTTTCAGCATTTAATGTTGGCAGCCGTGGTCCTGTAACAACCTCAAGTTGAGTTTTGCCGCTCGCGGATATACCGCCCCAGACAGTCCATGAGCCACCGCCATAAGCAACCCTCTCTTCAAAGCAGCATTGTGCGAAACGCTCTCCCTTACGCCGGTAGACCTTCTTCCTTCCATCATTGCCATGTAACACAATTTTAGACTCATCAGAAAAGAGTACACGGCTCCAATCTTGCTGTGTCCAATTTAAATGACTGCGTGCGAAATGAAGGCGCGCTGTTCGGCGGGCTCGCTTTAGTTTGGGCCCATTAGCTGGCTTGTGTGGTACCATATCGCGTTCTTTTAACCTTCTCCGAACAGTTCGAGCGCTCACAGATACTCCGTGGAAGTCGCGAAGTTGGTTTTGTATCTCAATGGAGGTAAGGTGACGATTTCTCAAGCTGGTCGTCACGATGAATCGATCCTGCCTTTCAGTTGTGACCCGAGATCGTGGCCTTCCTTGGCGACGAACAAAGCCGCCAGTCTCTAGGTACCTCCGATAAACATTTCGGACCGCAGATCGACTTAAATTAAGTTGAGCACTCACGTTTCTTTGGCTGTGTCCGGCCTGAATAAGTGCCACAGCTTGGGCGGCGACTTCAGGTGAAGTATCCATAGATTATTGATAGAACCTCACCTTAATGTTAAGAATAAGTAATGTTTGTTGCAAAAGCAAAGATATCAATCACTTTTTCAAGAATTAAATCCAAGTAAACCAATAAAACCAAGTTTTCTTAGTATTCGATTGTTTGATATCAACAAACAGGCTCCAAATTGTCTTTTGTTTCTTTAAATTCTGTGTTCGAAATTCAAAAAAAGACTATTGAATGAAATTGTGAATGTGCCAGGTTCAAAACTGCATAAAAACTTTTTGCTCGACCTAATATAAAATTTTAGCTAGGACCAAACGAAACTGAAAATACAAGGTGGGCCAATAGATGTGTCCAGAAGTGTATTTGTTTACATATTCCCAGATTTGTTCTAAAATTGTTTTAATTCTACTACTAAGTCTAACGATTAGTATTTTGTGAAATAACAGTGAGGTCCCTAAGTTCACACGCACATCAAATTCTCGTTCGAAGAAACATGTTTTCTTGCTGCGTGCACTGGGCCTGGGCCCCTAGTTGATGCGGGGCCCTTAGGCAGTTGCCTACTCCGCCTAATGGTTAATCCGGCCCTGCATCCCAACGAGCACATTAGTGGAAATAGCAGCATATTTTGGTTAGCGTCAGAATGGCTGGTTGCCTATGGCAAGCGGCTCTGAAAGTATATTCAAGAATTGCTACATAATTGCTTATATTTGCTACATTTCTTCAATAATTGCTACATATGATACATTCAGAGAAATATGAATATTTTTTTGACCAGCCATTCTGACGTCAGGATGGATGGTCACCTTCGTGTTCAGCATGAAGGGCGCAGAATTTCTAAAAGTTTGTTGTGTCAATAATTGCTTCTTTCACGAATTTAAGTTTGAGCTTCGTACTTATACTAAGTAAAAAAATATAGCTTTTATTAAAATTTTCATTAACAAGTGCCTAATAATTTGGAAAGGCAACAGATTGTTTCACTACAGCGTCTTGCTTGTCAAATCTTGCAGGCGTTTACTTCGACTTAATTAAATGATGTTTGGTGAGTACAGTGTGATTTTTAAGTCGACGGAATTTTTTGACATTTCAGATATGCTAAAAGTTATATAAATGAGTACCTAGCATTTTTGGATATAAAATAACAAAAAATATGGAAGAAATTAGATCAAGAAAACTATATGACAATGTAAAAATCTAGACACGCGGGAGCGTGTCAAGCCAAGAACTGGCGCGCAGCTAACCGTGTGTAATATTACACGAACCATTTGGAGCCACTTTTGAGCCCCTCATAACTCAAAAACTATTTCATCTAAACTTGTCAAATTTGGCTCATATATTGAGACTGGCAAGATACATATGTGTTCCAAATTTTATAAACATCTCAAATGGTTATTTAGATATTAACGTCCAAAAATCGTCATTTTTATGACTGACCTATAGATCAAAACTATAACCCAGTTCCAGATGACCTAGAAAGTTCAAATTTGGCATGAAGATAGTTAATTAGGTGTATACAAAGGAAAAAATCAGAAACTGGTAATTTTTATCATTTTATTATAATTTTCACTTAATTTATAATTAGTGCCTGTAAATCTCTATATGTGGATTTTAAGATCTTTACGTGAATATATAACGAGTTAAATACCACCCTTATTTTTTTTAAATCCAAATATTTCCGTTTTTGTACTAATAAATAAGAATATAGTAAGTTTTCGTATTTATTACGCGTAACTAACCGTATTCTACAACCATTAGCGCCACCTATTATCTTAGAGTATCACTACACCATGGAGGCAAAACGCGTAAAAAGAATTCCGGATACTGAATGGGCAATTCATTCGAACATTTCAAAGGAACAAGAAAATATAGAAAATAACACAAAAAGGACAATTATACCCCGTAGGCGTAGGAAAATACAGTAGTTTAACAAAAAACCATTTAGTATTAATTTTGTTATAAGTAAGTACCTACTACTAATTTATGTATAAAAAGTAATGATATCCCATGAAAAACATAAATGTGAAATGAGAGCCAAGTTCAATATTATCATAAATGCCTTGGTTGTTGACTTCAACGACAAAAGAAGTGAAATCTAAATGGGTGCCAAGTTCAATGGTCAATCCTGAAATTTATTTATAACAACATAAAATATCATTTATTCTTATAACTTAGGAGAATATATTGTAGCCAAAGGTCTGACTTGGCTAGTTTTCATTTACGAATTATATTATAGCATTTGCAAGTTCTAAACCTGTTACTTGTCGGTTCTTATTTTATTATTCTGAAAATTTGGCTTGCTGGTAGAAACTAACCATCGAATATAATACACTTCTGGACACATCTATTGGCCCACCTTGTATTTTCAGTTTCGTTTGGTCCTAGCTAAAATTTTATATTAGGTCGAGCAAAAAGTTTTTATGCAGTTTTGAACCTGGCACATTCACAATTTCATTCAATAGTCTTTTTTTGAATTTTGAACACAGAATTTAAAGAAACAAAAGACAATTTGGAGCCTGTTTGTTGATATCAAACAATCGAATACTAAGAAAACTTGGTTTTATTGGTTTACTTGGATTTAATTCTTGAAAAAGTGATTGATATCTTTGCTTTTGCAACAAACATTACTTATTCTTAACATTAAGGTGAGGTTCTATCAATAATCTATGGATACTTCACCTGAAGTCGCCGCCCAAGCTGTGGCACTTATTCAGGCCGGACACAGCCAAAGAAACGTGAGTGCTCAACTTAATTTAAGTCGATCTGCGGTCCGAAATGTTTATCGGAGGTACCTAGAGACTGGCGGCTTTGTTCGTCGCCAAGGAAGGCCACGATCTCGGGTCACAACTGAAAGGCAGGATCGATTCATCGTGACGACCAGCTTGAGAAATCGTCACCTTACCTCCATTGAGATACAAAACCAACTTCGCGACTTCCACGGAGTATCTGTGAGCGCTCAAACTGTTCGGAGAAGGTTAAAAGAACGCGATATGGTACCACACAAGCCAGCTAATGGGCCCAAACTAAAGCGAGCCCACCGAACAGCGCGCCTTCATTTCGCACGCAGTCATTTAAATTGGACTCAGCAAGATTGGAGCCGTGTACTCTTTTCTGATGAGTCTAAAATTGTGTTACATGGCAATGATGGAAGGAAGAAGGTCTACCGGCGTAAGGGAGAGCGTTTCGCACAATGCTGCTTTGAAGAGAGGGTTGCTTATGGCGGTGGCTCATGGACTGTCTGGGGCGGTATATCCGCGAGCGGCAAAACTCAACTTGAGGTTGTTACAGGACCACGGCTGCCAACATTAAATGCTGAAAGATACATTCGTGAGTGCTTAGAACCTCACGTGATACCATACGCGGACTATGTGGGCCCAAATTTCCTTTTTATGCATGATAATGCAAGAGCCCATGCGGCCGGCATCGTCAGGGAATATCTTCGGGATGTGAACATCACAGTTATGGACTGGCCAGCCAGAAGCCCAGACATGAACCCCATTGAGCACATGTGGGACGAGCTAAAAAGGCGTGTTAGGGCTCGTCAGCCAGTTGCCCAGACGATGCAGGAGTTGAAAACTGCCATAGAAGAGGAATGGGAGATGATCCCTCAAAATTTCATAGAGCGGTTGATAAACTCTATGCCTAATCGTATGAGAGCTGTGGTAGATGCCCATGGAGGCAACACGCGTTATTAAATTAAACCTTTATTTGATAAAACATGTTTTTTATTCAAAAATTAATTGCCTTTAACAAGGCGCATATCCGACTTGTTAGGCGTAGGTCCATGTCGTATGGTATTCTGAATTCAAATTTAAAACTATACGATCGAAAAAGATGGTAAAATGTATCAGGTTTAAAACTGCATCAACAGTTTTTGTTCAATCTAGCAATCATATTTCGGTAGGGGCCATCGAAACCTAAACTCTAAGGTGGGCCAATAGATGTGTCCAGAAGTGTAATTCGTATATAAGAACTAGCCAGGTCAAACCTTAGGCTACGATATATTCTCCTAAGTTATAAGAATAAATGATACTTTATGTTGTTATAAATAAATTTCAGGACTGACCATTGAACTTGGCACCCATTTAGATTTCACTTCTTTTGTCGTTGAAGTAAACAACCAAGGCATTTATGATAATATTGAACTTGGCTCTCATTTCACATTTATGTTTTTCATGGGATCATTATCACTAATATCATCATCGTTGTCATCATTATCGACTCGAGAAATATTAAAGAATCGCACACATTGTCAATTGGATCATTAAGATAGGGTATTTTATCCTCTTCTTTAGTAATGTGGTTTATGCATTCTGGCCATTTATCAGCAGTAATATTGGTTATGACTTCTTATATTAATTATTAATCTCTTTATTTCTCCTCACGAAAATAACAAAAATGAAACTAATTACAATTAAAAGCTATACATTCCTTAATTTGTGAGGAGCTGGTGTTTGAATTGGGCAAAAATTTGCCTGTAACACAAAACACCAGGTCTCCACCCAAGGAAAGAAATCTGCAGCTTTTTCTTATAATATACCTATTAAATATAAATTATAGTAGAAATTACACTACCTAATTAAAATGAAACAGAACACATAAAAAATAAAATTATTACACTTCCACCATCAAGTTTTCTTATTTTAGCTACATGCCTTGCTTCAGCACATATAAACTCTATGGGGTTTAGCTCTCAGCAGTTTGGGGGCAGTTGGAGCATCTCGTGCGGCAACGCGGCAGCCATGTCATCTACAATACATTGTTGATAATTTTTTTTCTGGTTTTACGATTTCCAACTTTGCCTTCAGCATTGTTTCACTAAAACATTTTTGTTGACAATATCTAACTTTGGATGTCAGATTTTCTCCATGCAATTGTGAACAGGGATTCCTGTGAAAGAAAAGTAATTAACTCACTAATTGTTGTAACTTCAACAATTTGATAATAATAAATGTGATTACCATTGATTCTCTATGTCAAGCTTTGGCTGTAGCATACGTCGACGGTTACCGTATAAGTAGAACAATTCAGGACAGCAAACATTGATTTTGTAAATTTGTTAGGCTAATGACTGAGAAAGATACAGCAGAAGTGTACAAAATTAGATCCGAAATGGCTGAAGTCTATTTTAACAAAGTTGAACATGCTAATACTGTGGAGATTAGTTGCGAATGTAATGTCAATAATGTGTTTGAACGCATATTAATTGATTGCATATATAGTGCGGACGAAAGAGAACATTGCACAGAATTAAAATGCCCGACCAATAATGTTCAGCGGAAAATACCTGTTCTACATATAGACGTTAATAAAACCGTTAACCAGTTACAAGAAGCCGCAAATACACTTATTAATGGTGAAGAAATTACACAGTGCCGTCGGCATAACTAACATTGCATTAAATCATTTACTTTAGCATTGCGGGACCTTATTGCATTTGAATTTAGTTCAAATGAATTTATTTCAGTAGATGATCCACCTAACCTAATGGAAACATATTAATTTGTTTGAAAAATGGATAGCGACCCCGGCAATTTAAGTGATCACAATACCTCGCCAGCAAAAAGGCTTGTGTCTGATTTCTCTATAGAAGTTGCAACCACGCCCGAGATCCAAAAATGGATGGCAAACATGGAGCAGCAGTTAAATGAGATTTGCTCTATTGCCACGGATGGCAAACTCAACTCGGAGCAGAAATTGAAGATCTCTACCCTGTGCCGTAAAATTGCATCTGGTGCCTCACAAATGGCAGTTTTGTATCAGTCCCTGAAGCATAAAGCCCGTCAAGCCGTCAACATAATCGATGAATTGAAAGAAAAACGTAACCTAGCGGAACAAATTTCAGAGCTCAAGCACACTATTAAGGAGTCTGGTGTAACGGGAAATACTTCATTTGCTGACATGGTGAAGAAGGGGCCCAATAATTTCGTGCGACCAAATAACTTGAGCTCTGTAGCTATTTATCCTAGAGATAAATTAAAATCTAGTGCCGAAATAAAAACTCTAGTGCAAAAAATTATAAGTCCTGAAGAAATGAAGTTGCATGTACGTGGAGTCCGCAAAATTAAAAATGGGGGCGTTATAATTAGCACTGAAACTAAAGAGGATGTTGATAACATCAAGGTAGCACTCAAACTGTCTTTGGCTGGACTTGTCGCCGATGAACCAAAGAAGCGCCAACCACGGATCACGATTGTAGGAGTTCCGACTGATATGGCTGTGTATTAGTGTATTTATGAGCAGAACGTAGCTGATAAGTTTCCAGAGATGACAATGGAGTCCTTTTTAAAAGTGGTTAAGTTTAGTCACAAATCAGGAAAGAGAGATGCATTGACCTGTAACTATGTCATCGAAGTCCCAGCTAAGATACGTAAAGCCCTTATATGTCAAGAAAGGCTTTTTATAAACTGGACATCTTGCCCCGTCAGAGATTTCACCCTGGTTACTAGGTGCTATAAATGCCAACAATACGGTCATGCAGCAAATACTTGCCGAGAGGTCAATTCTTCATGCGGTCACTGCGGAGAAGCTGGACACTCAATGTCCGAGTGCAGAAAAAAGAAGAAACCCCGAAATGTGCAACGTGCTCGCGTTTCAAAATTTTCATTTGTTACCCACTAGCTGCAATAATCAAAATAAGCAAGAGTTTGTTTTATGAGTTCCAAATTTTATAAACATCTCAAACGGTTATTTAGATATTAACGTCCAAAAATCGTCATTTTTATGACTGACCTATAGATCAAAACTATAACCCAGTTCCAGATGACCTAGAAAGTTCAAATTTGGCATGAAGATAGGTAATTAGGTGTATACAAAGGAAAAAATCAGAAACTGGTAATTTTTATCATTTTATTATAATTTTCACTTAATTTATAATTAGTGCCTGTAAATCTCTATATGTGGATTTTAAGATCTTTACGTGAATATTATAACGAGTTAAATACCACCCTTAATTTTTTTAAATCCAAATATTTCCGTTTTTGTACTAATAAATAAGAATATAGTAAATTTTCGTATTTATTACGCGTAAATAACCGTATTCTACAACCATTAGCGCCACCTATTATCTTAGAGTATCACTACACCATGGAGGCAAAACGCGTAAAAAGAATTCCGGATACTGAATGGGCAATTCATTCGAACATTTCAAAGGAACAAGAAAATATAGAAAATAACACAAAAAGGACAATTATACCCCGTAGGCGTAGGAAAATACAGTAGTTTAACAAAAAACCATTTAGTATTAATTTTGTTATAAGTAAGTACCTACTACTAATTTATGTATAAAAAGTAATGATATCCCATGAAAAACATAAATGTGAAATGAGAGCCAAGTTCAATATTATCATAAATGCCTTGGTTGTTGACTTCAACGACAAAAGAAGTGAAATCTAAATGGGTGCCAAGTTCAATGGTCAATCCTGAAATTTATTTATAACAACATAAAATATCATTTATTCTTATAACTTAGGAGAATATATTGTAGCCTAAGGTCTGACTTGGCTAGTTTTCATTTACGAATTATATTATAGCATTTGCAAGTTCTAAACCTGTTACTTGTCGGTTCTTATTTTATTATTCCGAAAATTTGGCTTGCTGGTAGAAACTAACCATCGAACATAATAATTCGTATATAAGAACTAGCCAGGTCAAAAAGGGCCCCAATTTTGAATGCTTAACTCTGAATAACAGCTGAGCAACATCTGAATAGGAGCTTAATAACGTTTCAATTAGCTTAATAACTTTTGAATAACAGTTCACATTGTTTTTATTAAGCTCTTACATCTGAGTTATTCAGCTTAGTCGAATTGGTTATTGTATTCAGAATTTATAGAGCATTTAAATTATTGTTTACATTTTTGCAAACAATATTCATACATATTGTCAAAAAAAAAATGGAATAAATATTATAATGTCGATGTCGAATGGTGTTGATTTAACATGGCCGGTGAAATTATAAAAGCGGTAAGTAAATTTTAATTTAACTTACAAGTTAGAGGTCTGCTACATGTTAAATGTTAGTGCGCAAGTAATTTTGTCGTGAATAGTATGTGATTTTTTTTAGTATTTATTACGCGCCGCGTGAATAATCAAGATAACTGATAGTAAATAGTATTTTTATACATACAAACTAGGTCTAACAAAAGTACTTGCGACGAAATAGCTAATACTAGCGATTTTAAACCAACAAAGTAACATGAATCGAGTTGAAAATGTTGTAGTTTTAAGATTAAGCATTTTGGTGATCTCTTAAATTCCTTGTAAGTATAAATTACAAAGATTTTTAATGGCGATCGAAGTTTTGCTTTATAATGCTGAATAAAAGTGCACACATGTCTTGTTACTGAGCTATAACTTGAAAAAGAGTAGTCTCATTGCACTAACTTCTGAATAACAATTAGATAGTTGGCCACATTTCTACATAACTCAGATTTTTAGGGTTCTCTAATCGGACGCATCGGGCCTACGTTGTCCACTTACGTAGGTACTAATGCTATAACAAAATAATCATGTCATGTGATGATGTGACTCATGTGATCGAAACTCGGCTTGTAAAAAAAAATCTATGAACTGATAGTAACTGAATCATACGATATAGGTATCAAATTGTTCGTAAAAATTTTCAATGTTAGGTACGGAAAGACGCGCGGTGCGCGGGAGTGGTGGCGGTGGTGGTGTGATCGGACAAATGCAATAAACGGCCCGCTCACTCTCACTCTTGCGCCCAGTCAAACTCCACGCTCGCCCCCACCCCCACTCCCGCACCCGCGCGCTCGCTATCACTTCACAGTCGTGCGTCACACCAACTCGACTGACTGCCAATTTCAAATCAGTCAGTCGGTCGCGTTGGTTGCGAGCTTTCGGTAACATTCACTCACACGTCATGCAAGTCCCTACCAAACGGTAAACAATAAAACTAACGACGCAATAGGCAACTTTGCAGTATGTGTTCCGTTTTTATCGAAGAAATTTATTATGTTGAACCGACATTAGAATACCTACGTATAATTGCATCGTAACGATAATTTACATTAATTTCGTTTCAGGAAAATGTCTTTTAAAATAATTTCAACACGTCGCGTGGTAAGGGTCGCACAGAATTGTGTACTGTACCATCCTTATGGGAGAACAAAGGACAACTTCGATGGCCAAGATATATGCGGATTTACAGCAGGGTCCAACCTCGCGCAGATTGACGGCTTACAATGAGTTGTACTCTAAAACGAAAAAACTATAAAACTTATGAAGAAGCTGAAGAAGAATTATCGAAAATGCTAAACTTAACGGATACTGACACTGATCTTGATCAGATTGAACCTTCATTTCGTAACTGTGATTTGTAGCTGTTGATAAACAATTTTGTAGGTGAAATAAACGATTAAACTTTTTGACTTAAATTATTTATTTTTAATTAAACTTCGAACTTAGCCTATATATATATAGTGTGCAATTAAGATACGAAATACAACTCATTCCTATATTCATTACACACAAACTTGAATTTTACATCTTGAGGAGATAGGCATATTAAGGCGCGTGTTTCAGTTGGCATTTTAGATTTAAATATATTAAAGTAACTTGATTTTACTAGTTGATCAAAAACTTCATTCAAACCTGAAACTTTGAAAATATATTAAAATATATTGTCATTTTATTTAAGTATTTTCTCAATTTCCATAATGTCATTTTGGTATATACCAGTCAGAAAATTTGATAGGCTTTGCTATTTGATTTTTCTGGGGTACGGAACCCTCTTCATTGCACGACAACTACGCATGCTGGCTGGGACCGGGTTCACTTTTGTTTAAACTATTTTCATTAATCCTTTGATGACCAGAAACACTTGGACAGTTAATACTGATATTTTAATATTCTTTTTCTTTTTTATCCATGATATGATGCAAACAACGGAAAAAATAATATCTACGTACAATAATATTTTAATAAAGCTGGTATTACGCTATGGGCGCTATAACAATACAAATGTGGTCTTTAATTTGAATAAGTTAGTTTTAAATTCTCTATTAAACCGAAAAAAGCTTAATAAAAACATAAATAATATTGATTATTCAGCATCTGAATAATTAGTAAGACATAGAATCTTATCCAGTTTAAAGATAAAATAAAAACAATTATTCAGTATCAAGCTGTATAATAGAATATTTAACGATATTATTCAGAAGGTGATACTTTATTCAGAAAATAGCTGTATCAAACGCTACTAGCTTAGTACTGCTTTAATAAGAGCAATACAGATTATTGTTATTCAGATAAATGCTGCCGGCGCGGGCTGTTTTTCAGCTTTAAGAAGGGAAGGACAGAAATACAGAATTTATTAAGCATTCAGAATTTTAAGGATCCGAACTCAACCTAATCCAGCATTTGGCTATTCCCAAAGCTCTTATACAAACTATATTCATCTTTGAACTGTAAAATGTTCTAAATGTGTACTGTTATCTCGCTTACGTGTTACTTGGGTAATGACTGAGAAAGATACAGCAGAAGTGTACAAAATTAGATCCGAAATGGCTGAAGTCTATTTTAACAAAGTTGAACATGCTAATACTGTGGAGATTAGTTGCGAATGTAATGTCAATAATGTGTTTGAACGCATATTAATTGATTGCATATATAGTGCGGACGAAAGAGAACATTGCACAGAATTAAAATGCCCGACCAATAATGTTCAGCGGAAAATACCTGTTCTACATATAGACGTTAATAAAACCGTTAACCAGTTACAAGAAGCCGCAAATACACTTATTAATGGTGAAGAAATTACACAGTGCCGTCGGCATAACTAACATTGCATTAAATAATTTACTTTAGCATTGCGGGACCTTATTGCATTTGAATTTAGTTCAAATGAATTTATTTCAGTAGATGATCCACCTAACCTAATGGAAACATATTAATTTGTTTGAAAAATGGATAGCGACCCCGGCAATTTAAGTGATCACTGATCACAATACCTCGCCAGCAAAAAGGCTTGTGTCTGATTTCTCTATAGAAGTTGCAACCACGCCCGAGATCCAAAAATGGATGGCAAACATGGAGCAGCAGTTAAATGAGATTTGCTCTATTGCCACGGATGGCAAACTCAACTCGGAGCAGAAATTGAAGATCTCCACCCTGTGCCGTAAAATTGCATCTGGTGCCTCACAAATGGCAGTTTTGTATCAGTCCCTGAAGCATAAAGCCCGCCAAGTCGTCAACATAATCGATGAATTGAAAGAAAAACGTAACCTAGCCTAACCTATCATTTGTGCTGAAAGACTTGCTTTTCTTGAGTACCTACATTGTCACGTTAACATTTGCTCTGTGATTTTTTACGTCCAATAAATAGTAAAAGTGTTTATTTCTATATAAAAAGTGATTCAAATGAACATTAAAACCAGGACACACGGACTATAATACTAACAATGTGTAAAATGGACATTAAAGTGAAATAACATAGTGAAATATACGACAATACTAATCAACAGTGTAAATAACAATATGAACAGTTTGTGTGTGGAAATAGCCCTTAATTACTTATTCCCAAATAGTTTAAACCCAATAAAAACATTAACAGAAGTATTACGTCAGAAAAAACAAAAAAGTGAAAAAATAAATAACCGTTGTGTGTTTCAAAACCAATTCAATTATGCATAATCACTATCATCCTGCTATGTAACTAGTATAAGCGCCATCTTACGAACCATGTTGAACTAAGATTTAGACTTCGATTGTAACCGTACATCCCACACCGTGCACGAATATCATAGTGACCAATAGATGTCGCTGTAAATACATCAACGTTAATGAATTGGCATCATTAATTGGCAGAAACCATTAAGAACTAATTTGGTCGAGTGGCCACAACTGCTACACATAGACACGCATGAACGTGAGTTCGAATTTGCGACTGAGGTATTCTTTTTCCATGTTTTAAATATAAAATCTAATTAATTCAACAATATTCACAATGAATTTCCTAGAAAATATAACTTTCCGTCGTACTAGGACTAAATCGGACTCAATGTTGAATGACAGTGACAGAAATGTCTGACGAAAACGATGATCAAATCAAGAAATTACGAAATCAAATTACCAATCTGACCCTCGACCTGCAGAGCGCTCACTCAGAAATTGATGAATTGACTTTAGAGAATAATAAACTCAAAACAATAAATATAAGTCTCAGCAAACAGAATGAACTGTACAAGAAAGTCACTTACAGTCCAACTAAAGTAAAATCACCCAGCACAAAAAAGGCAAAAAGCTTAAACAATACTCATAAACATACGCAAACGGAGACAACTAAACACGAAGGAAACAACGATACTCCAGTAAAAAAAATATGCAACAACTTAAAAACATTAAAAGAAAGCGACAAACTTACATTACAAACAAAAAAATGCAAAAATAATGTAGATGAAAAACAGTCGAAGCGTAAAAAAATTTGCATATTAAGCACAGACAACAAAAATAAACTACTTCATATTGCAGAAAATACTTTTGAGAAGTATGAACTCTGTCACTATATCATGCCTCATGGAACGATAGAACTTCTGTTAAAAGGTATCAAAGAAAAGTTGTCAGGGTTCACTCAACAAGACTACTGTATTATATTAATAGGTGAGGAGGACTTTAAGATAACAAATAGATATTTTGATAGCATTTTACTAATTCGTCAATTATTGCAAGAAGTAACTCACACTAAAATAATTATATGCACTCCGACATACAAATTCTTCACGAACAACTACCTTTATAATTCAAGAGTGGAAACCTTTAATAATTTATTATGTCTGGATACTTTCACTCATGATCACGCATATTTTCTAGACAGTAACATGAATTTAAAGTATGATGAAACCATGTTTAACAAACGCACAGGCGCAATAAATAACTCTGGAATGAAATCCATTTTTAAGGATATTTTCAAAATGACTATGAACATACAATCATCACACATTGACTACGACTATCCTGAATCGAACCAAACCGACAACCAAATGGAGACAGTAACTGAATCAGAAGACATGGGACAGTTTTTTCTTCAGTAGTATTAATGTAATGCACCAGAACATTGCTGGCTTGTTAAATAAATCAGATCTGTTAACTGTACAATTAGAAAATTTGGAAAATAAAGGGACAACTGTAGATGTACTTTGTTTAACAGAGCATTTCATAACATCTGGACATGAAAGTCTATTACACATTCCGAATTTCTATCTAGCCGCTTTTTTTTCACGAAGTACTAATCGGGGAGGGACTTGTATTCTTATAAAAAAGGGGCACCAGTATAGGGAACTACCAGATGTTGCTAAACAGTCTGTATCAGGCGTATTTGAAATTTGTGCTATAGAACTGACATCCCATTCAATTATTATTATATGTGTGTATAGAGTACCAAAATATAATTATTTGACATTTTATGAAAAACTTGACGATGTATTAAAAAGAGTTTGTGTACTATCGAATAAAAAAATTATACTTTGTGGTGATCTTAATATTAATATACTGTTAAGAAATAAGACTACTCTGGAATTGGAACACTTCCTACTTAACTATAACTTAACTTTAGCTCTAAACCAGCCTACTAGGCCTCATAGTAAAACGTGCATTGATAACTTCGCACATAATCTACAAAAGGGATGGAAAGCAGAAATTATTGATCTCATGTTGTCAGATCACACATCACAAATACTTAAAATACCTGTACATAAAACGTGTCGCTTAAAATTTTGGAAATTGGTCAAAAAAGATTACTCCAAAGAGAATCTTGACAAATTTAAATCATGCATAGAACAAATATCTTTCAAAGAAGTTTACGCAAGTAATGATGTAAATATATCCTATAATACCTTTCTTGATATTTTCTCATTGTTTTACAATCTGTGTTTTCCAGAGAAAATAATAACCATAAACACTAACAAAAAGGTTAAATGGATTTCCCGCGGCATAAAAAAATGTAGTAAAAAAAAGAGAGCATTATTGTGGGCTTACAGACTACACCCAACAAAAAAAGCTAAAACCGAGTTGAAAAAATACACTATGCGTTATAAAAAAAAACGTAAAATTGACTCAGAAAGCACAAAATAATTACTTTATAAACAACTCGCAAAACAAATCAAAAGCCACATGGCAGATAGTAAATGGATCCAAAACTAACGTGCCTAAAGAACAGATACTAACAATAAAAACTGGAAATTTGACCTATACAAACCCGAATGACATAGCTAATGCATTTAATGACTATTTTATAGATGACATTGAGAGTAACATAATAGATGACATTAGAATAAATCATAATTTAGATAATTTGACAATGCAATCAATGTTTATGCAGCCCGTTCTAAAGTCCGATATCATTTTAGCAACCAAGACACTTAAAAATACTAGTACTGTAGGTGTTGACGGTATATCTACAAAAGTAATTAAATATGTAATTGAGCTTGTAGCACCTGTCTTAGCACATATTATTAATTTAGGTATTACCGAGGGCATCTATCCGGAAGCCTTAAAAAAAGTCATAATAAAACCGCTCCATAAAAAGGAAGACAAGACGCATATAAAAAATTACCGAAACATTGCCAAAATTCCCGTTTTTTCTAAAATATTTGAAAAAGTTATATATAACTCGATATATCAATATCTTCACAAATATAATATTTTATGCAAAGAGCAAAACGGGTTCCGGAAAAATAAAACTATTAATATGGCGATTTTTGACCTTTTAAATAATGTTATGTCTGCTGTTGATAAAAAAATACCCGTGTGTGCTATTTACACAGATATGACTAAGGCATTTGATTATGTTGATCACAAAGTCCTTCTTGAGAAATTACATTGCTATGGCATCAGAGGGAACATTTTGAAATTACTAGAATCATATGTAATAGATTGCAATGTACAGAAATCACTAGAGTGTGCGCAAAAACCAAAACGGAACGAACGTATATGTCGAGGTTCAGGAATATAAAATATGGAGTTCCTCAAGGTGGTGTGCTTGGGCCCCCCTTATTCCTCATTTACATTAACGATTTACCAAAAGTGACACAACAACAAATGATTTTGTTTGCAGACGATAGCACTGCTATAGTAAAATGTAAGGACTTAAATACCTACCAACTTGACATTAATAATACACTAACTGACATAATTAATTGGCTTCATATGAATAATTTGATAATAAACCTCAAGAAAACTAAAGTAATGCACTTCCACCAGAGAATTGAAGCACCAAAAATTTGTATCAGCTACAATGACACTGAGATAGAAGAAACAAAATTAAGTGTGTTTTTAGGTTTACACATTGACAATAATCTTAATTGGAAAGCTCACATAGAACAACTATGTAAAAGAATAAATAAATCTGCATATGCACTTTTTCAATTGGGTAGAAAAGTGAATATAGACGCGTTACTTGTTTCTTACCATGGTCTAGTAGCCTCACTTCTCAGGTACGGAATAATTTTTTGGGGTAATTCCCCAGATAAGGAACTAATATTTAAGGCACAAAAAAGGTGCATTAGAGCTATGTGTGGTCTGAAAACAGATGACAGTTGTGTACCATATTTTAAATCATTAAAGATACTTACGTTACCGGCGATGTACATATTAGAAACCAGTATCTTCGTGAAATCGAATCCAAACCTTTTTGAAATAACGAAAACGGTACGAAATGTTCCAATTCGTAATCAATACAAAAATTCTTTAAATAATTTTAAATGCAAAACTGCATTAGTAAGGAAAAGTGTCCTGGGTATGGCACCACGCATTTATAATAAAATACCAGATTCTATAAAAGAATTAAATTTGAAACAATTTAAGAAAAAATGCAATTATTATTAACCAATAAATGCTATTATACCATTGACGAATACTTAAATGACGAATTAATTTAATACCACAATTATTAGTTTTGGCGTTTGAATTATTTGACATGTTAATTTGATTGACTTTTAATTATTTTACGTTTCAATTATTTGACGTTTTAATTATTTGACATTCTAATTAATGGCACTTTAATTATTTTGACATATATATTTTTTGTGAGACATAAATAATTCCTTATTTAGGTGTGACAGAATTATTACTTAGTGATTGTTTAATTTATTTTAATGTAATACTATAATAATGCATGATTTTGTACAATGTTTTCTTTCATTTATAATACTCGCAAGGATATGCACAACACACTTGTACGCCTCCTGGCATAACATAGCGCTCTGTTTATTAAAATAAGATCTGTATTGTTTACCTATGTTAACAAATGAATAAATAATTTCTAATTTCTAGCGGAACAAATTTCAGAGCTCAAGCACACTATTAAGGAGTCTGGTGTAACGGGAAATACTTCATTTGCTGACATGGTGAAGAAGGGGCCCAATAATTTCGTGCGACCAAATAACGTGAGCTCTGTAGCTATTTATCCTAGAGATAAATTAAAATCTAGTGCCGAAATAAAAACTCTAGTGCAAAAAATTATATGTCCTGAAGAAATGAAGTTGCACGTACGTGGAGTCCGCAAAATTAAAAATGGGGGCGTTATAATTAGCACTGAAACTAAAGAGGATGTTGATAACATCAAGGTAGCACTCAAACTGTCTTTGGCTGGACTTGTCGCCGATGAACCAAAGAAGCGCCAACCACGGATCACGATTGTAGGAGTTCCGACTGATATGGCTGTGTATTAGTGTATTTATGAGCAGAACGTAGCTAATAAGTTTCCAGAGATGACAATGGAGTCCTTTTTAAAAGTGGTTAAGTTTAGTCACAAATCAGGAAAGAGAGATGCATTGACCTGTAACTATGTCATCGAAGTCCCAGCTAAGATACGTAAAGCCCTTATATGTCAAGAAAGGCTTTTTATAAACTGGACATCTTGCCCCGTCAGAGATTTCACCCTGGTTACTAGGTGCTATAAATGCCAACAATACGGTCATGCAGCAAAGACTTGCCGAGAGGTCAATTCTTCATGCGGTCACTGCGGAGAAGCTGGACACTCAATGTCCGAGTGCAGAAAAAAGAAGAAACCCCGAAATGTGCAACGTGCTCGCGTTTCAAAATTTTCATTTGTTACCCACTAGCTGACGACCTAGTTTGTTATTGTTTCTGCTGACGCTTCGTTTGCTCATGATGTAGTTTTTAAGTAATAGTATTTAAGTTATTTAGGTTTATTGTAACAAAATATAAGATTATTTTTTCCATTATGAATTTGTTAAATATTGTTTCAAATATCTGGTCTCTTTAAATTATAATGTTTGTTGGAGCTCCTCCTTCCGCCTGTGATACAGGATTAATCCTAGTACAGGCATTATCATTGTAAGACTTAAGGGCCCCACAGATTAACAGTCCGCCTGCAGTTTCTGGTCCTATCGGGCGGCCTGCCGTCCTAGGCTAATAACGTCTACACACTCAAGCGATTATTACCTGCCGGCAATGGCCTGGTACAACATTTACGACTACACACTAGCAGTTGCGAGTCCGCAGTTTCCCATCGTAGCACCGCGCGTCGGCAATGGTGTGATACCGGTATGAGCGGTCACACACAGGCGTCACACCGCAGCAGCGTAGTTGTCAGTTTTTAGCGGCATCATTATGTTGCGTAAAAAACGATGTGCTCTTTTACTACTTCCTTTGCTTTCATCATCAGAAAGGAGATATTGGATGAAAAAGTGATTCCAACATAGAGAATCTAGATCGCACATGACATTGGTACGTGAACTAAGGCAGTCGCATCGGGAAGATCTATTTAATTACTTGCGAAGTGACTTCTGAAACTTTTAATATTTTATTAACGATAGTTAAACCGTACATCAGTAAAATGAATACAAAAATGCGCCAATCTATAAGCGCAGAAGAAAGGTTAATAGTAACTTTACGTTATTTGCAACTGGAAAAAGTTTTGAAGATTTAAAATTTCCTACAAGAATTTCACCACAGTCCGTTGGTATAATCATACCCGAAACTTCAAAATATTAACCTGAAAGTAGATAATAATTAATAACATTTTATTCAAAATTCTGGACAAAAAAAAACAGCATTAAAGTAGACCTATCACAAAATTATAGTAGGTAGCCACCAATAGAACTTGTAAACAATCTAGCAAACCGCTTGTGTCGAATGTGTGAAAAGTTTGTTTGTTTACATTATTTAGGTACAAGTTTTATTGATGGCTACTGTAGCGATACCTAACTACCTACCAAAAAGAGTCGCAAAAACGAATAAATTCATATTTATGTAAATGTAATTTTTTCTTTTCACGGTATCAATAATATTGTGGCTGAAGGTACTGTGGATCGATAATATGCTAACAATTTGTTGTAAGCGTCATCTTTTAATCGTTTATTGTGATAAGAATCGTCTTTCACCTTCCATAAATATGAAAAACTCCTATATAGTTCTATGAAAGTAGACCCAAATTGAGGTTTGTTGTCCATTTTATCGAAAAAAAATTAACAAGTCGAAAAATATAAAACTGAAGGTGTTCGACTGACACGAGATGCCGGTCGACGGGCCGCCGGCCGACTACCTACTAATGTGTGTTTATTTGGCCTCAAGGCTTTGGACTGTCCGGCCGATATCTATCGACGCTGACTGGAATCGTCAAGCGGTCACACACTGTCAGTTTGTACAAGTCGACAGTCCAAAATCTTAAGCGGAACTGTTAGTGTGTGACCTATTGCGATTAACTGACAGACTGATATCGTCCGGCGAACTGTTAATCTGTGGGGCCCTTTACATAGTTTAATTAAGATTAATTTTGTACTTTACCTATTATGATTATTGAATAAAGATTATTATTTATTATTATTACTATCCATTTGTTATTACATAACACTGAATTTCGTTTATTGTCAATAATAGAATTTATTACTCCATCACCTGGAATACAAATTGGTTATACATTATAAAGCTCACTGCAGGCGAAAACAGTGGAATTGTTACGACGATCAATCTACAAAGATTACAAAGAGCAAACAGAAGGTGATCCCCATTGTATTTTATATGCTAAAAAATAATTATTGATTATATCGTCCCCGTAGAGCGAAAAGTCATCAAGTCGAAAAATCATGTTTTGAGATAATGAATTTTAAAGTTTTTAAAAATAAGATTCCTTATAACTTTGGCTAGCCATTACATATCTTTATGTTTTTGGTTGTTATTTGAAGGAAAAAAAATAAAGTTTATATTATTAGAGCTATAATGCATAAAAATCTTTGTATAATTAAGCAAAAACTAAAAACATCAAACTAGTTAATTATTCTTTAGACAATCTCTAACTTAGATTTGACTTAGTTAATTGTCGACCGCAGTTAGTGATTTTTCACTTAGTTTCAAATTATTATGAAGAAAAATAACCCGAGTTAAGTAAAATCGAACTAACTGTTACATATACCAAATGTGTTTTTTAAATATTACCTATCTAAAGTTTGGAAGCTTGTGTGGCAAGTTTTGTTTTAAATATGACATGAATAATGTAATCAAACTATTGTAATAAATTTACTTAGTGTTTATTAAAGGAAATAATGCGAAAAAATCAACAGAACACTATCAGTTTTTAACAAAAACAAAAAAGTACAACAATCTCATGCGCACAAACAGAAAACATATAAAAAAATATTAAAAGAAGGAAATTAGAATTTAGTCCACTAATTCTTCTTCTCCCGCCTCTAGCTGGCTACGTATGACTCCAATATTCGATCAATTACATCTTTATTTATTGGTAAAGATTGATACCACAAGTGGAGCTCTTTTTTTTCTTTTTTTTATTACGGATGAGCTCGCTCTTGACCTCGATCTCGCCTGATGGTAAGCGATAGATGAGGTCTACGATGTGACGAGCGAGCCCAGAAGATGCCTATTTACTCTTGCTTTAAAGGCTGAAAGGTCATAAGTGGCAGGGAACACAGAAGCCGGCAGTGAATTCCACAACATGGCAGTGCGCACAATAAATGTGGAGGAGAAGCGCTTGGTTCGACAGGACGGTATATCAACCAAGTGTGGATGGTACCCAGCCGTGCATCTGGTAGACCGGTAGTGAAATAGAGATGGAAGAATCAGATCATGGAGCTCCTGCGCACACTACCCGGAGTACAATCTATAGAAAACCGACAGGCAAGCAACGGTTCACCAATGAGCCAGACTATGAAGCTTGCCCGATAGCACCTCGTCGCCTATAAGCCTTTTAGCCCTGCGCTCGATCGAGTCCAGTGCAGTAAGTTGGTATTTTGCAGAACCATCCCACAAGTGGCTGCAATACTCCACGGAGGAATGGACCTGTGCTTTATATAGATTCAGAAGCTGACCAGGCGTGAAGTACCGCCTCACCTTGTGTAGGATTCCCAGCTTTTTTGCTGCAGCTCTTGTGGGATTATCCCTTTTGCACATAAACTCATAAGTAAATGAAGTTTTAGTTGGGCATTCTAATATGTTGAATTCTAGATATTAGCACGATGGTTCCTCAATGTGCTGATATTAAAACTTACCAGGGTATTTTCTCTCAAAACGTAGACACATAATTTTCAAACATTTAATGTTATTGCCTTCTGTACCCCACGATCCCAAGGTCTCCACCCCAAACGGCTCGAAAATATAAACTCCAACAAGATTATTATATTTCCGCCACTTGAGGTTCTCAGCGGCTGCAGCAGCAGGAATGTTTTTCTTCCACTTGATAGGATCGTTTTTTTTTCCTACGCGTAGGTTCGACGGTATTGGTTGAAGTGACAGCGTTTGGAAATGGCTGTTCAGTAGAATCTTGACTGTCTACAGTGACATTACCAGTTGAATTTGAGTTAAAAGATGGAGAAGTTGTTTTTTGTGGTACTGAATGTTGTCGATTCCTTGATTGAATATTTCCATTGTTGATGTGAATATTTTGAGAACATTTCCTCAAATAGCCCCTTACTATATGATGTACTTGCTTCACTATCGCTGTCACTAGAAGATTTTGCAACATACACTCGTCTTTTATTTTTGCGACGTCTATCCTCTTCACTGTCTGGGAACCATGAATTACTTGAATCTGAGAATACTTGACGAGGAGAAGAACTTAACTCTTCAATACCGCTTATCTCCGAGTGTGGACTTTCACGGGACTTTTGGGCTTCAATGCTGTTTTGATGTATTTCACATGAAATATTTTCTTCGTTGTAGCAAATTCTCAATTGAAATAACATAATTAGTGGTGTCATCTAACATTGGAGCAGAATATGGTGGATTTAGTAGAGGATCTCTTTTCAAAGTTAATGTTGACGTGGATGGAGGAGCAAATTCAACACAACTATCTATCAATAAATTATTGTTTTGGAACCGATCCAATTTCCTCTCGTCGAGCATTCTGTTTCCTGAAATAATAACGAGAATGTTAAGCATATTGAATACTAGGTAGGCACAAAAAAGGATGCAATCTAGCTCGAGCTGTTAGGAATACGAGCAATATAACATAACATTATTCACACGTCCCACACCACCACCACACCACTACATGCAGCATTTTGTATAATTTGGAAAAATATGAATGGTAAAAGGAGCAGAGAGAAAATGACAGGACATAGAACTAGTGGATTAGTCAGAATTAAACTATATTAAATACCTAAGTCATTGCTATCGCAAGGTATTTTTGATTAATTATCAGATTGAATGATTTAGTCATTGGATGATTTCCCATCCATAAAAAAAAGTTGTAAAGTACTGAGGTACTAAAAAGCTGTAGCTTTCAAACGTCATACATAAAGTAATACAATTAATTATAGGATCATTACGTAATATGATGTTCCAAGAAAATCAACTCTGTCGATCGTAATTATTTTTTACCAGCAAATACCCCAAAGTATCTTAATAAATACAACAGGTACCAAGCGCCACAATTACCTCTATTACAAGGTACGATACCAATGAGTGTATTATCCATATACTTTTTAAGTCAAGCATTATTAAAATAAAAACACACATACAACAAGGTTAATAATCGAAGCGTTAAATGTACAGGTAAGCATCACCCAAATAATACGTATCTTAATGTATAATTACTTTCCCTATAGATCCTGTGAAGTCATCAACTGAGGAGATTCCTATAAAATAACATTTCTTACTATTTATGTATATTCCTAAATAACGGACATTAACAAAAGTAAAAAAAAACTGTTTAAAATACAATACCTTAACATATAAAATATATCTATACAAATAAATTAAAATAATAAAGTTATCATACTTACCTCTAAATTAGTTTTTTCGTTTTGATTCAACAAATCAAGAATAAACTTAGCATGGTTCATTTTTACGCAGAACGTACGTAATGATTACGTCAATTTTAACATAAGCGGATAGCATGTATATCAGTCGACATCGACCTCGCGAATGAATCTCCCCACGCGACGCGTTCGTAAGTCGTCATAATAATAGCCACAAAATCACTAACTCGAGGCCCTCGCGAGCGAAATGTACCTTAATTGTAACAAGAAGGTGTTGTTGAAGTGTCGAAGTTGTATAAATAATAATTAAAAGACTTTAATTATTATTCACTATAGATCTCATGTTTCCCTTTTAAAAGAAAAAATATGTTTAAAATGGGTTGATGATTTTTCGCTTTTGCAGTGCAGTACAAATCATTTAAAAATCAAGAGTGAGTATTCACTACGTCGAGTTAGTTAATTTTCGCTTTCGTGCGTTTTAGCAAACTATTGATTTTAAATATTCACTAAATCATTGTAGTGATTTTTAAATTACCTATAAGTATATGTATGCATTCATAATTTAATAGGAAAGTAATCAAGTCGACTTAATTTCGAGTTATGCAAATTTTTGGTAAATGTATAAATAACTAATTAAGTTAGTTATTTCTCCTATTACGATGTTGCATCCAAAGAGTAGGCTTATTTACTATTCGCATTTCGTAAAATAAAAACGAAGGCAGCTACAAAAATACCGGTTAGACCAATATATAGAGAAAAAAATGATAATATTAATGATAGTGATAACTCATTTTGGTCATTTTTGGACTTAGTTAATTTTCGCTCTATGGGGACGATATGTACCTACACGTAGAAATAAAATTAAATAAAGATTTAATGATGTACTACGGTTTATTCCTATAAAAGCATAAATAAAAAGATAAGACATTATTAATCAATGCTTGATGAATAATTAGGTTGTATTTTTTATTTGTAATTTCAATTAACTAAATTCGATTCTGCGTTGTCAGATCTGGGGTGGGTGACCCATAATTGTGAAATATTGTCAAAAAATTACAATTGTCAGAATTCCGTCAACTTAAAAATCACACTGTACTCACCAAACATCATTTAATTAGTCGAAGTAAACGCCTACAATATTTGACAAGCAAGACGCTGTAGTGAAACAATTTGTTGCCTTTCCAAATTATTAGGCACTTGTTCATGCAAATTTTAATAAAAGCTATATTTTTTTACTTAGTATAAGTACGAAGCTCAAACTTAAATTCGTGAAAGAAGCAATTAGTAAGCAATTATTGACACAACAAACTTTTAGAAATTCTGCGCCCTTCATGCTGAACACGAAGGTGACCATCCATCCTGACGTCAGAATGGCTGGTCAAAAAAATATTCATATTTCTTTGAATGTATCATATGTAATAATTATTGAAGAAATGTAGCAAATATAAGCAATTGTGTAGCAATTCTTGAATATACTTTCAGAGCCGCTTGCCATAGGCAACCAGCCATTCTGACGCTAACCTATTTTGTTACTTTGGGCCGTAAAATAGCGGTTTAAGGGTTCAACAAGCAGTTCAAAGTTACATATCTGCATCCGTAAACGTCTATAGCTATAAATGTTACTTAAAGTGCTACAAGCTGAATCACTTGTACAGAAGTTATAGTGACCACTATTATACTTCTACAAGTTTCATTACAGAAATAATATATGCTCTTATGCATACTATAGTTACAAAAAATTCATCAGTGTAACTAAAAACTACATTAAATGTCCTTAAACGAAACAAAAACTGCCTTTAGTAATACAATAGTCATAACACTCATAACTTCTTCCTTACAGGCTCAATCCATTCGCCATGTTTTGCAGCCGCTTCTATAAATATTACAAAAAAAATATATAAAAATGAATGCTAAACGATGGAAATTAATAAAGAAAAGTGAAAGTTGTCGCAGAAAAGTACGCAAGGTTTATGAAAACCTCCTAAAATCGTCAAACAAGGCTGAACATTCCGGTGAATCTGCTAATCATCTATTACTAAAATATTTTTTTATATATTTTATTATTTTTAATCTTTTAATTTTGTCTCCTAATCCGTAATACCTTCTGATTATTACACAAAATGAATGTTATTCAATGTACGCGTGTAAAATTTTAAGGAATTCAGTGGAAACTGGTAATAATGTTGTGTCAAGTAAATTAAATACGGGCGAGGGTTCCGCAGATAAATTGTTTCCAAACAATGGTGTTGAGGACTCAGCTATTGGTAAAAGGTGAGTTGTGAATTAATTTTAAACAAATTGGGATACTTTAATTATAAGTACCTATGTATATCTAAATAATATTACAAAGGCGGGGTTGGAAAAATAGATACTTTAATTGAAGTTAGCAAACTGTACTTACGGGATTTTTTAAACATGAAAGTATACCTGCATTATAAAATATTATATTGTCTTTAATAATTCGTATTCGTTAAATTTTTCAATGTTGTAAAATTAAGGATCCTTGTGCTAGAGAAATGTTTATACCTACGTACCATGAAAGTAATGAACATGATGGACTATTTGAGCAAAGTAATACCCTCTTAACAATACCTATAATCTTGATTAGTCGTTTCACTCCTCCTTTCCTCAAAATTTTATTACCACCTACCGTAGACATGTTCAATTCTACCGTAATTTCGTCTTTATTGAGTGGCGATGGCGCCTTAAAAATGATGTACCCGGATGGACGTACCCAACCTAACATACAGTTTATTTTTTTTTTAAGCAATGTTTCAAAATGACAACACTGTATCATTCCCTGGGGTATTCCCCGTACAATTAACTTGTGTGCATAGACAAGTAGACGAAACTTGTGCGACCAAATTACGAAGTTATTTAATACTCGTACAGTCTCCGTCAAAGTGAATATACACACATCAAAAGTGTCTAGGTATCAACATATATTTTTGCAATAACTTTTCTCCTGATTGATATTAATTAAAATTTTCTTTAAGGATTCATCAAATAAAGTGTTTTCGTTTGTCACAGTAACGATAAACCAAGTCACCTTTGCATTAATAAAGAAATTTGCCATTTTCCTAATAAAGGGATTTTTGACATTTGAACCACTAACATTAAAGTTCGAAAAAATGACTGAAATAACAGTTTTCTTTAAAATTTTATTGGGTAACTTAAACAATTAATAATCCGTGTTTCTACCGCGAACACTAACAACACAAGAACATCGGTTTGGCATACTCAAAATGAGTTCATCCAAATCACGCTGTGGAATGGCCGCCCATGTTCGTTGCAACAACAAAAAAAAAGTCTTCTTGCGACTGGATACCCTCCATATTCGGCAGAGCTCTTCTCTGTAGCATATCCCATGCATGCTCAATCGGGTTCAAGTCTGGCGACTGAGCAGGCCAGAGCAGGACATTGATGTTAGCTGCGGCGAGAGTCTGTCTTACAACTCTTGCGGTGTGCGGTCGTGCATTATCATGCATTAACTGAAATAAGGGACCGATTTGCACTTGTAGAGGAACGATGACGTCAGATACAATCGTCTCAGCATAAATTTGAGCGTTGAGGTTGCCTCTGATCCAAATCAACTCAGTTCTTCCGCCGATCCAAATACCCGCCCATACCATGATGGTTCCACCACTATAAGGATGGACTTCCTGGCAGGATTTTAATCGCTGTTGGCGTCCAGGGGTTCTCCAGTGTCGTATACGTCTTGTATCCGGTCTCATACCAAAACGAGACTCATCAGAAAAGCACACGAAACGCCATTGTTCTTCTGCCCAATTTCTGTGTTCAAGAGCCCATTGATATCGAATCCTACGATTGTGCATTGCTATAGGTGGTACCCGTAGCGGTCTTCGGGAATGAAGGTTCACTTCATGCAAGCGGTTTCTGACTGTTTGGTCGCTAATTAAGTTCCCTGAAGAGTGATGAAGCCTCACGGCTAACATCATGGCGGTTATTGTTGGAGCTCTTCGAGTTAAGATTTGAATGTATCGGTCTTGTCTCCGTGTGGTGCAGCGATACCGTCCTCCATGGCGCTCAGCCACGGTACCAGTGCTTCGGTAACGTGTCCAAAGTCGACTGATAACACTCTGACTTGTATTCAGAGCTAAAGCCACAGTACGTTGCCGGGAACCAGCTTCTATCATTTCCACGGCTCTGAGCATTTCTTCCCTGCTTAAATGACGTCGCCGCTCCATAATAACGTTGGTTTTAATCAGTAGTAGGGAAACAGTAGCACTAATAATGTCTTCAATGCGTTGTATGTTTTTATAGGGAAAATATTGACAGCTGATTTTCATCTTTTTTTTTCGAATTTGATTAACAGTTCCTGTTTCAAATTATGAAATGCACCAAAAAGGATCCATATAAATTTATAAAATCATAAATTTATTACAAAGCCACATCTCAATCTCAAGCAATCCGCATAAAAATGCTTGATCCCTAGACACTTTTGATGTGTGTAATTCCGCTAGGAGTATGTGTTCTGTGCGTACAGTACTGCAGTAGAACTTAGGCATACCTTTGCATTTTGTCAACTTTAATTTATGTTTGCCATTTTTTCACAATAGTTTGCTCAGCAGATCTTTTATCGCGTCGCGACTGACTATATTTATAAAAAATGTTATCTAAATGTTAGTAACAATTCAAGTGACGACAGCGACGGGGGACCTTCCAGTAGTACCTTACTAAGCGCGCTAAAAATAACACATACAAACAAAAATTTCGACCAGAGTGGCAAAAAATAAAGACTGTTCCTTGTGGCTTCGCGAATACCCAAGAAGCCATATAAAGCAAAGTGTTCGCGCTGTGTAAAGGCTGAAACGCCTGAAATTTAATGTTTGATTGTGAAATAAAGTTACCGTAAATTTATAGTATTTTTAATTATGTTTTTTAAGTAGATTAGTTCCTGACGGAACCGGCTAAGGTCTTAGACCATGCTGCCTAGTCATCAGTTAACATTGTTCTTGAGAGTCTGTATTTTTAATTTTTGATCTCCCGTAATTTTCCACCAAATACCGTATTTTTAGACTAGTGATGTGCCAACTCAGAATAAACACAACTCGAGTTTAGTTAACCCTTTTACCGCCAACGACGCCTACAGGCGACAACAAAAAAAAGTGTCCAGACCGCCAACGACGCCTGTAGGCGACACCAATTTCGACCCTTATTTACAGGAAACAAAGTCAATGAATATTTTAACCGTTTTTTTTAATATCATCCCCATACTTCAATAAATTAAAGTAAATAAAATAAAAGCTTGTTCTTTGGCGTATAATCCTGAAATTTAAATTTTTCCAAGACCATCTGTAAACTCGTAAAAATATAGGCCCACCAGACGCCATAGTCGCTTTAAAGCGACACTAGTGATGAGGTTATAGTCGATATTCATTTACTAAGCTACATGATGCTATGACTGCAATCAATACAAATACTAAAAATTAGTTATAATTCTGAACAATTTGCAAAATAAAAACATTTTAATCAAAAATAAATGAAATTAAATAAATAAATGATGTAGGGTAGTGGAACCAAAAGATGAACGCCCCCAGAAGATGAACAATTGTAAATAAAAGTAGAATTGTAACAATACTGATTGACTTTTATGAATAGATTTTTTTTCTCGCTTATAGCAACATTTTCACCGCCCGCCTCCATAAAAACGTCGGCAGTCACGCGTCAGGCGCGCTTGCGTTTAATAATTTTGTGTGTGGTTCGCGCCAAAAACCATCATTGTATGGAAACCTACTTAAGGTGAGTACTCCGCAGATTTAAGTTAAATTAAGAATTATTGACACAATCATTTTTTTTCTTTGACAAGTAAAATCTTGATTAACTAAGTGACTAAAACGTAGTCATATATGTATTTATAAAATTTAACATATTTATAGCATATAAAACACTGTTCAGTAATGGTTTTAATATTTTTGACTTTAGCCAATAATTGAACACCGTTCATGTAATGGTAAAAAGTACATAGAAAATTTAATAATCATGACCATTTACCTAGTGGATAAAAATGATCTATGTATTGTTTAAAAATATCTGTTTATTTCATAAACTAAAAACCAAAAGTTGAACGGGTATCTTTATTTAAATTTTTCAAGATTTATTGGTTTCAATATAGTATGAAATCAGTAGTGTTCACTTTTAGGATAAATTATCAAAAGTTGAACCAAAAACATACATTCAAACAAAGAGGTAATCTATTACAGATGCGGTCTACACAGTCTGCGAAGGAAAGCAAGCAAATTTGATGACCTGACACTGACATATTTTGTTTAACCATCTACCGAAGATTTAAAAGAAGTATCGATGTCAGCTATAACCAAGAGATTGCCATATCCTCGAACTGGGTGAAGTGGATTACTTTTGAAAATTGTGATCTCAATATGTACGATTTTTTTTTATTATAGCGAAGGTTTTCTTTTTAATTGAGGTTATATTAGTTTTAAGTTAGAGTTGTAAAGGTACCTAGTACCTTTTTGAAAAGTTCTTCTACCTTCTTTCGTCAAGTATTTTCCTAATTTGTTACTAAGGTATAGAATACTATGTCATTTTAGACTACCTAATTATTTTATTAAATAATCAAGGTTTTCCTTTATTTTTTATTATTTTCATTAAAAATACACTAAAAATACACTAATAAATTAGGTACACAATTTCTACGCCTTCTCTTAAGTCATATCAAAATCTTAGTTCAACTAATTGGAGATCAGTGTTCAATTATAGGGGGTAAACCCATTTTTTTATTAATTCTTATTTTGTATAAAACTCATGAGAATTTTTTTTTTATTTTTTAAATAATTTTATAATTTTCGAGCATCAAAAATAAACAGAAAAACAACTTCAACTATTAAGATAATTTAATTACAAATATTCAAAGTTAGCGATTCGGCTTAATCGTTCATTTATTGGTTCCTACCTGCAATGTAAAATTAAAAGAAATTTATTTGTTGCCATTTTTAACCGACTTCTAAAAAAACTTTTTTGCAAAAAAATAAAACCGACTTCCATATCAAAACACTACAAACCCAAAAATAATTTTAATTTCGGTAGTCGGTGTTATTGGTTTTGTATTTTCTTTTTTTTCACACCGCCTTCCGAAATTAAAATTATTTTTGGCTTTGTAGTGTTTTGATATGGAAGTCGGTTTTATTTTTTTGCAAAAAAGTTTTTATTTTCGCGCTTTTTAGTGGGTCAATTTGTAATTAATCTAGTTATAAAAGCCAAAATGTCAACTACAAAAAACTAAAAACGCGCGAACAAAAAACACAATATAGAGTAACCGAAAAGGTCATCAATGTAAATATTTTTTTTAGACTTTTGTTGATTTTTCAGAAACGGCTTGTTCGATGTCGATAAAATTTTCATGGGACCATTTGGGAAGTATACCCTTTCCAACAAAAAAAGAATTTTTCAAATCGGTTGGCGAGCGACGGAGCTATGCCCGAACAAACATAAAAAAAAAAAAAAAAAAAAAAAAAAAAACAAACAAACATCCGAATTGAGAACCTCCTCCTTTTTCAGAAGTCGGTTAAAAAAGGAGGAGGTTCTCAATTCGGATGTTTGTTTGATTTTTTTTTTTTTATGTTTGTTCGGGCATAGCTCCGGCGCTTGCCAACCGAATTGAATAATTCTTTTTTTGTTGAAAAGCGTATACTTCCCAAATAGTCCCATGAAAATTTTATCGAAATCGGACAAGCCGTTTCTGAAAAATCAACAAAAGTCTAAAACAATATTTACGTTGATGATCTTTTCGTTCACTCTGCATTGCGTTTTTTGTTCGCGCATAAGTCCGTCATTTACGTACCGATTTGGTAAATTCACTGACCCACTAAAAAGCGCGAAAATAAAAACTTTTTTGCAAAAAATAAAATCGACTTCCATATCAAAACACTACAAAGCCAAAAATAATTTTAATTTAGGAAGGCGGTGTGAAAAAAAAAAGAAAATACAAAACCAATAACACCGACTACCGAAATTAAAATTATTTTTGGCTTTGTAGTGTTTTGATATGGAAGTCGGTTTTATTTTTTGCAAAAAAGTTTTTAGTTGTGCTTGTCACGTCACTAATTCGAAGCCATCTTTCATTAGAGCTAACGCCATTGTCGCTTTTGGACGTTTGTAGTGTGTTGACCGACCTTTTTTGAAAATGAGTTATTATACACACGAGGAGTTGTTATGTGTTTTTAATATGACCCTGAATTTGATAGTCATTTTCGTTCTTTTATGCAGTTTCAATCGTTATTTTAATACACACATAAAAGTGGGTAGTAATAAAAGTGGGTAGTACTGAAATTGGTCTATAATTAGTTGGATCTGATGTACTACCTGCTTTAAACAATGGTATAATTTTGCTATACTTCATTTGGTCAGGAAACTCACCACAATCAATACAATTATTAAAAATAAATACTAAACTAGGAGCTACATTTTAATAATGGACTTGACGATGTCTACAGAATGACCCCATAAGTCTTTTGTCTTTTTTACATTCAGTGTGTTAAAAGTTTTAATTATATCCTTACAAGAAACATATTGAAAATTAAATACTGAATCACAAACTTCAACATTTTATTTCAGCAGAGACTCTGCAGCAGTGGGTGAGGAATCCAGAGATTTCGTTGTTGATACCGGGATCTCTGCAAAAAAGTTTTCAAAAGCCGCGGCAACCTGGGCGTCAGATTTAATTATTTCATCATTAATTACAAGGTTGTAGTCACTACACCGTTTTTTAGACCTGCCTGTTTCACTGTTAATAATATCCCAAGTTGTTTTAATAATATTATTACTATTTTTGATCTTAGAACTCAAATGGCGCGTCTTTGCCATACAACAAACCTTTTTAAATAATTTTGAATATTTCTTAACGTACAAAATAAATTCAACAGTGTTTATATGTGCTCTTTCATTGTACAATTCATAAAGACGAGTTCTACTTTTGTGAATACCAATGGTAGCCCAATCACCGAAAGATACAGTACCTACTGGTTTTTGGTTTAAAAGTGGAATTAAACTGCTTACAGTACATATTGAAAAAGTCCTTAAATAAATGATTAGGATCATGTAGGGTCGTCAAAACTGGTAAACTATGTCTGAGTTTATCTTTGAAAGTTTCTAAACGACTTACAGTTTTTGGGTTAACAGTGATATCTTTTTTAGCCGTTTTATTATTTTTACATTCGAAAATAATTAATTGCCCGCTATGATCTGATTCTAGTAAATTAATGATCTCTTTGTGTTTAACTGATACATCTATATAAACATTGTCAAGGCATGTAGCACTGGTAGGGGTGATTCTTGTTGGCTCTGTGAATAAATTGTCAAGATTGTAGGACCGAAACAGATTTATAATTTTGGTAGTTAAACCTGAGTTTTCTAATAAATTGACATTAAAATCTCCACAAGTGATAATGTTTGAATTACTAATCTTGTGTAACACTTCATCCATTACCTTTTCAAATAAGTCATACAATCCTGAGGGGGGTCTGTACACCAATAGTCCTCTCAACAGACAGGCTCACTATATCCTTACGTTCTTTAAATTTAAGGTCATTATGTACTAGAATTAAGGAGCCACCACGAATGGCATTACTTCTGCTGAATGAACTACCAACCTGGTGATTACTTTTTTTTATTTTTTATTATTATTTATTTATTTAGGATCTCTAACAAAAGATATACACAGTTCATAAATATTCAGGTTATACAAATTATGTGTTTTGTAGGTGTACTCTTTCACTTATAAGAGACCACAGCATGCGCGAGATAAAATTAATAACTAAGCTAAAAAATATAAGTTAATTGAAAATTAAAAAATAATAATTGTAGAAATGAATTAGATATACATAAAAAAAGATTAACACTAATTATAATACATCTTTTATATATTTTTTATATTGCGTAAGAGATTCACTAATATCTAAATTGGTTATTTTGGACAGCATGTTGTATTGCCTACAAAGTCTTGGAACCGCGGTGTAGTGACCTAGGTTGGTTTTTGAGCCAGGAATATAAAATAAGCTGTAAGTATTATGCCTGGGAATGTGAGTTGGTATTTTAATCATTAATGAACCCAGAAGTTCACTACAGTCTATTGATCCATTCATTATCTTGTGAATAATAACGAGATCCAGCTTTTTCCTACGATAGTCTAGTGTTTCCATTCGATAGTGTTTTAATCTTTCAGTGTACCCAGTAAGCTCTTTAGCCAAATGATCCCCGTAGCATAAATAGTATAGAAACCTCTTTTGTACACTCTCCAGTCGCTTGGTATACACGTCGCAATGCGGGTTCCATACGATTGAACTATATTCCAAAATTGGACGGACTAGAGTGTTAAAAAGATTTATCTTTGTAGATGGTAGGCTGGGCCGTTTTTACTTTTTTCGAGTTTTCCGGGGGGCTTATTGCGGAAAGTATGCATAACGGCTTCAAATTAACGTGTGTAAAATATTATTCCTTTCCGATAAGGACTTCTGCCTCCGGATTGTACTCAAAGTTTCGATTTTGGTAGTTTATAGGGCAGTCTGCCGTAAGGACATTATGTACTAAAAATCAAATTAAAAGATTTTTTTAAATTAAATTACAATGGTTTAATAGTCTACTTAACAAATAAAATTTTGTTAGGTAACGCCACTCACAGGGGTGAAGCGAGGGAAGTAAAATCAGCGCGTCGTAACACACCTTGCGCACCCGCGCGGCCATTTTAGTAGCGCTGCGGCTTCACGTGTGAATAAATTATCCACAAACAGCAAAAAGCTATGACTGCACAATGACGATCGAATGGTAGGTCACAGATCAAAGGAACTGTCAAAATTTTAGTAGATTACCGCTTAAGTCAGATATTCATTTGTCATTATGTACGAGATTACCAATATAGGCCATTTCGTTCAATGAAGTGTCAGTGATTGACTATTGGAAAGCCATTATATTAGTAGATTACCAAACTTGTCAAAATCAACAATTTTGAAATCAATGATAAATCATTTTGACACTATTGTATAGCAGACATGAGGCCCAGTACAGAAGTTATTGTTAAAAATCAGATTTGCCGAAAACGTGACCTCTCAAGGAAATGTGCTGTGAAAAGAGCCAAAATCTTTGAAGTACCAGTACAGCTTTATAGTTTGACGGAAGAAAAGATAAAACATTACTTGTATCCAAAAAAGACGGAAAAATGTATAGAAAGAGCATTCTTGAAGAACATATTTCCGTTGCAGTGGATCGTCTGCCTTCTTCACATGAACGAACTGCCTTTTCATCACTTGTTCGCACTACGCTTTCAGGGCCAATCAGCAAATATCTAGAAAACTGTGAGAAGAGGCCTATTGTTAAATTTCAAACCATTCACGTAGGGTAACATGATGTATCTGCAAAAAATATGAGCGCTGACCAAAAATGCCTCTACAGAATTGTATTAGTGGTAACAACAGGTGAATTTCCTTCTCATTTAGCAAACAAATCGCCAGGAAAAATGTCCCACGTCAGATGGTTAACTCGCGCTATCAGAATTATGCGGTTATATGTTTCAATGGAATCTTCTTCTCAAAACCTGATTGTTTTTGCAACGTACGTCGTCAAAGCTTACTCTCCAACTTGGTTCGCAATCAAAACACATCCATCAACACGACACCTGTACCATCTCATAGCTGCCACTAGGTATTTACCTACAGAACTGAAAATAATAGTTGATCGGCTAATTAAAAGAAATGGTTACTTCGCCCAGCCTGAAAATATATTCACATCGCACACATCCGAGAACTTGGGGCTCGTCGCATTTTGAAAGCTCGAAGCAACCAAGAAAATGGACTACGACTGTTCCAAATTCCTTCTTTGAACCTCGATGCTTCGTCCTACATCGAACTTATTGACTGGCAGAATAATATCACGGAACCACCTGTATTAAAACTGATATCCAATGAAGACATCGAAAATCTTATCGCACAAAAAGGAGATGGTGACTTGCCTGTTTTACGTCTGTCTTACCACTCACAAGCAGTTGAAAGAGCAGTTAAGACTGTTACCGAGGCTTTAGCCAAGCTAAGCACAAAAATCGCTAGAGAAGGTTATATAAAAGCCCAAATTGAGTCGCGAAGAGCTATGCCAAAGTTTGAAAATAAACAAGATTTTCATACTAACTAAAGTTAATTTTATGATGTCTGTAAATATTTTTTGTTTTATTTATACGTGTAATACATAAATAAGTATAGCTATTTTTATTGTTTTATTGATAAATCCGTATTATTCTGCCTTTTACCTCGCTGTAACAACTTGTGTAAATCAGGCTTTTTTTTTCTAAATTCCATTTTTTCAGGTCCCATCCGGAGGCAGAAGACGAAATTCTATCGTTACCATATTTTGTATACAATCAAAATACATCATTTGGCACCCTTTTTGTGATAAGCCCGAAAGAAATCAAACAATATTTTTTTCCCCATACAAAAACGGCCCAGCCTAGTAGATGGTCTTTTAAATTCTTTACTATTCCGTAAAACAAATCCAATACTAAAATTAAACATAATTTCATGACTTTTTAACCAATGTTCGGTAATGCAAAGAATATCAACCTTGTTACAATTTATAAATAATTCCACTTCTAAATCTTTGTTCAATAATCCTTGAATGTTTTGGTGCACCAGGTTGATCCTATTTACTAATTTATGAATTTTATTTGAATTTAATGTAATAATATTATTCTCTGCATTATTGCTAGAGATTGCCTCTGTTGTCATTATTTCTAATTTAAATTATCACTAATGTCATGGCTTAAATCCAAGCAATTGGTTGAATTATTATGATTATGAATGTCAATGCATTGCTCAATAGAAGCAACTTGTTTAGCCAAATTCTTGGCTGTAATACTAAAATAATATGATAGCGACACAGCTATCTGTCTTTTACAATAATTGGAAAGATAGTATCTATTTTTTGTCAAATAAAAACTATTACCAAGGTAATTGTTAATATCAATTAATTGAAAGTTATTACTATTATAAGTCAAATTATGCAATGTATTATTAATATTATATCTAAGGTAATTTTCTTCCTGTGGCAAACTGTTGCTATAAGGAAGTGTAAGACATTAAAATATTTCCTAAGCTAAGGCTGCTCAAATACCTATGAAAATTTAATATTTCACCTTTTTTTACTTTACCCCCATTACCAATAAATATTAACAATGTTGAGTCCTGGGTAAAGTTATAATTAATTATTTTTGTCATTATGTCAAGTAAAGAGCAACCAGGCATACAGTGGTTTAAAATTGACTGTCCCGGATATTCATTCTTCATTAAGAGGCCAAAATTCTTTCCAATTTCATCGCTAAAAATCACTATATCCTTCTTCGTAGTGGTAAATATAATAAAATAGTTCTTTAAAATATCTTTAAAACGAAAATAGTTAAAAAATACTACAATCTACATGCACTACATCTAAAATAGACCAAGAACATATAACATAGAATATGAAAATAGACCAAGTATGAATGACAACTTCGTGCATAAACAATGTTGACGAGAAAACGGGCACGATTGCTCAGGTCTACACGCCCAAGATCTTCGGATTCGTCGCTCAGCTCCGCCTCGCAGCTGCCGGGACCTACTCCAGCCGTGAGTGAAGAGACTCTGGCCGCTGCAGTTCCTATAAGTATTTGGGTATGTCGGAAGCGTTAGGTTTCAATGTAGTTGACATGAAGCAATCGCTGAAGGAGCGCTTCTTAGGCCGCCTAAAGAAGGTATTTAAAAGCCTTCTATCGGGCGGGAACAAGGTGCGTGCCTTCAACGGTTGGGTCATGCCAGTGTTGATGTACTCTTTCGGCGTACTCAAATGGACTCAAACTGAACTTGACGCCCTGGATAGGAGAGTTCGTACATTGCTGACTGCATATCGAATGCATCACCCACGCTCGTCGGTGATGAGGCTGTATATCGCGCGGAAATGTGGAGGTCGAGGCTTTTTTGAATGCTAAAACTCTCCACAACCGCGAGGTATGCAGTCTCAGGGAACATTTCCTTGCTTCCGAAGTGGGTATGCATCGAGATGTAGTAGCGGTGGACAAGGGACTCACCCCGCTCTCCTTGGCTAATGAGAACTGGCGTAAACCTGCACTGCTAGACACTAACGATCAAAGAGGGGTATGGCAGAGTAAGGAGCTTCATGGACGTTTTTTCCGGGCCCTACATGGGTCCGACGTAGACCAAGTAGCTTCCGTAGCTTGGTTGCGCTTCGGTGACCTCTTTGGGGAAACCGAAGGTTTTGTTTGTGCAATTATGGACGAAGTTATCATGACGAACAACTACCGGAAATTTATTGTGAAGGATTGCACGGTTGACATATGTCGGGCATGTCACCGTCCGGGTGAATCAATCCGCCACGTTATCTCTGGTTGTTTTCGTCTTGCTAATGGAGAGTACTTGCACAGGCACAACCTTGCAGCCAAGATAATTCATCAGCAACTTGCTCTGAAATATTCTCTTGTGGAATCGGAAGTGCCGTACTATAGGTATGTGCCCGACTCAGTTCTCGATAACGGCCATGTCACATTATACTGGGATCGGTCCATCATCACTGACAGGACTATTGTAGCCAATAAGCCTGATATTGTGGTGGTGGACCGAATCGAGAGGCGTGCCATGATTGTCGACATAACCATCCCGCATGACGAGAACCTCGTGAAAGCTGAGAAAGATAAGCAGATCAAGTATCTTGACTTGGCACACGAGATTATCGACAAGTGGGATGTGAACTCGGCAATCATTGTACCGATAGTCATCTCAGCCAATGGCTTAATAGCCAAGAGCCTCGACCAACACCTCAGGAGGCTCTCGTTAGACAGTTGGATCAAGGGCTTGCTTCAGAAAGCGGTACTCCTCGACACGGCGCGTATCGTCAGGAGGTTCCTTTCTATGGAGCCCTGACCACCGGTAGCTTGGACCCTGTTCCCGATAGTGGTGGGCTACTATTTTTTATATTTTTAAATGTTTTTTTTTTAGAGAATATTTAAAAATGTAATTTATATGTGTATATTAGAAATAAAGATAATAATAATATTAATAAGTAAGGATTGTATAGCTTTTATTTTTTTTATTTTCATTTTTGTTTGTTCAACATGCTCATATTTGATTAATTTGTATATTTGTATAAAATTTGCACACGTGCTCTTATATGATTATTGTGTATACATATTTGTATTTTAGATCTTGAGTATGACTGGAATCAACGGCTTTTATAGTTTTAAATAAATTTGTGTAAAATGATAATTTTAGTTTTATTATGAATGATCGAGCCAAGTAGTAGTAATTGAATATAAAAAAAAATGTTAAGTTATATTATTATTATTTAATAAAAATAAGTATAGTCTGACAAACGAGGAAAAAAAACCGTATTTTGTATTTATTTATTCTTTTCATTGGTAATTATTAGTGATGCAACGAATACTACTTTTACGATTACGAATACGAATATCTCGCCATGGTAATAAAAGACTTATTTATTTGATGAATGTTTACTCTTCTAATAATTAAAATTTACAACAGGCAAATTTTTTATTTAAAAACATAAAATTTGTAGATTTTTTGGTTTTAGCGATTTCTTTTTTCAGTCTGGGTGTTCCCAGCCGTTGAAAAAACTCTTTCTAAGGCGACTGTACATGGCTTCAGTGAAAAATATTTATGGACGAGTTTTTTCAGACTTGGAAATTTTTCAAATCTGCAGTAAATAGAGTTGCGTACAAAAATATTCGTTTTTAAATATTCGTGTTAGTATTCGCCGAATACGAATACTCTGTAAATGTCTACTATTCGGCGAATACGAATATTCGTATTCGTTGCATCACTAGTAATTATAGACCTTAGGTACAGGTACTGTTGGGCACGCCGCAATCGCGGCGATAAGTCCCCTCTTTGAGGAGTAGCTGGAGAGAGGCCACGGCGTCCTCACCTTCCGCCTGACGCAGGTGCTGACCGGACATGGCTGTTTCGGGAGGTACCTGTTTCGGATTCAGCGGGAGGACACGCCCGGGTGTCGTCATTGTGAGGACCACCTGGAGGACACGGTGGAGCATACGGTGGAGGTGTGCCCTGCTTGGGCGGAGCAACGTCGTGTCCTCGTAGAGGCGGTCGGCGGCGGCGACCTCTCGCGCCCTGCTCTGGTTCAGACTATGGTGCGGAGCGAGAGGGAATGGGATGCGGTCGCCTCCTTCTGCGAAGCAGTCATGCTAGCGAAGGAGGAGGCCGAACGCGCGAGGTAGAGGCAACTCTCTTTCTCGCGCCCCAGCCGCCGCGGGAGACGCCCCGGGCGTCGGGGATCGCGAGCCGATTTCCGGCCACCATAGGCGCGGGCCTACGGACGGCGAGCAGGGGTCGCTCACCGTCCGGTAAGGACCAGGCCCGTGTTGGCGGCGCGTCGTGTTCCACGCGCGCGTCAAAGAGCTGTCAACACCAGCGACGGGGCCTCATAGGGCCATTGCCTGCCGGGGTTTTGCGGGAAAGTTCTGCCGAGTTACCGCGGCCCCGGAAATTTAGGGCAGCCGAAGGAACAGGGTGGGTTTTTAGTCAGTAGAAATCTGACACACCCTTCCGCTTGACCCAGAGCGGAAGAAGTCATTCGATGATTTTCCCACCCCAAAAAAAAAAAAAAAAAACAAGGTACAGGTACTGCAGTCGTGGTATGCTGATCAGTAATAGTGATACTCTAATAAGGCTCCTACACATATGCCCCGGCACAAGTCACAGAAACTGGAAGTTTGCACGAAACTCAATCTTGATTCCAAGCGCTAAGCAACCCTGAGCTGCGCGCGGCCCCCTCCCTAGCCGGCGGCACTGTGTGTAGAAGGTTTTTTGCTTGCAACTTCAGTCGCATACTACGCTCACAGGAAAAAGCGAGCAATGAACACAGCGATCACAAGGCTACAGTTTTTTATTCGTGATCGCCGCGGTGGCAACTGGGAATAAATGGGATAGACATACAATACTATAGTAAAGTTTGTTTTATTATGAACATACCTGTACAAGTACAGAATATAGATAGTTAATTTAATTGCAGTAGCATCTATTCAGTATCCTCGTACCCTGCCTGCCATATAAAATGACACTCTGAGCGTGTGCGTTTTTATAGGTCGCATTACCAGGTAAATAAAACTGAAGAAAGCTAAAAGAAACGTGTACATCTGGTTGAGGGCCTATTTTTTTAATCCTTGCGAAACGAAATAAGACTTATAGGGAAATTAGTTAAAAATAGTAAAAACTTAAAGCAAAGGGCCATGAATTTCTTAAACGTAAAACTCATTTTCGTCAATTTTGAATTCTGTAAGCACCGTGCAATGGGGCGTGCAAGTGAAAGCTAATCGCAGATGGCGCCACCACCGTAAGAACCTTTGTCACTGTCAGTGTTAGTTAGATTGTGAGATATTATATAGTTATCTGTATCATCTATGGTTATCTGTGGTAATATTTTTTATTTTCATTTCATTGATTTCAATTGATTTCTGTACAATTTTCCGATTAAAGAACATAATACATGTTCTCTAATCGAAAAATTCTCAATTACTGTCTCTAATTTAGGAATTCATTACTGTTCCATAGAGAAACTGCTTTGATTTTGGTAAGTGTGCTACTAGCGCCACTTTGACAGTTGCACGCCCCATTCAACTATCGATATTATAATGCGCGCAGCTCTACGGCAAGCCCCCATCTTTGTGCCATACTCACAATAGGTATGCACGCTTTTTTCGTAGGTATTGCATGTCTATTCTTTTTCCTTAGTTTGAGATATAGTCATAAATGATCGGCAAACTTCACGCCATCTCAGTGTCTGTCATTTGGCTGACGCGCTAGGGCGGGAGAATTCAAATCAACTAAATCGAGTTATTGAGAATTCAACTCGAGATAACTCGAGTTAAGCCCAACTCTTTTTTTTTATTGAAAATAGGTTCGCGTTTGAAATATAGTAACAGGACTGAGCACTGTCAAAATTGTGTTATAGTAAAACAAAACATACGCGTACGGCATAAGGTTTACTTTGGAAACCAAATTAGGACAGAGGCAAAACGAGCCGAGAGAGATAGCCAGTACTGATGCCCTCTGTCTCTTTTTCGCACTTGCCACACGAAATATTATTTACGGTAGTAATAAAAATTTTGTCCATCACAAGAAAAATATTAACAAGAGTTTGACTTAATCTTGATTTAAACTGGCTAAAGCTATAAAAAGTATTTTATTGTTAATTTATATTACCCTATAAGAACAAAAAGTATTAAAGAATTTCTCGTTAGAAGTTTTTATAATTATTAAACTGGTATCTTTAGCAAGTGTCATGGCGTCTACGCTGTTGTTGTGTCGTTGAACTTAGCTCCGGTCATAACGTGTTTTGTTAAACTGTTATCTACAACTGCAATTTTCAACCGTGAAAATGGTGAAAAATTGTTGCATAAAATCTTGTAAAAGCGAATCATATGGTGGTTGTGGCATATCTTTTCAGCTTCTAAGCAATTTGTTAATAATTTGTTTGTTTACGCTGGTCTAGTGACCATGATTCAAGTTTTGCGAGTATGTTCTTTTTAACTATAATCTCTTATTATTCTAGATTTAGGTTATATTTTTATCGAAACCTACTTATATATCTCTTACTTTTACTCTACTATAATAACGATTATTTTTGTAAATTAATAACAAACAAATGAATAAATACAAACAAACTGTACCTAACCTTACATACATTGTTATATTATTTGTTACAGCTTTTTAAGATTGGCCTCCGCCAAAAGCTCAATAAAACTATTTTATTTAGCCATGTTTATCATTAATAAATGATATTCAATTTTTTTTTCGTTTTATTGTCCTATGTTTTTATCCTACTTCCTATCTGTCAATATTAAAGCAACTCTTTGTTGCCAAATTGAAGCATTTGTTTTTTCCAGCCCACCCGGTATAATCTGCAAATGATGAAGAGCCACACGAATTACAATTGTTGAAAGCGTTGGCAAATTCATATCTGAATTTAATAATATTTCATCAAACGAAATTATATTCGTTACGAAATTTCGGCAGTAAAATTGGACTTAGACAGAAACTTACTAAAACCATTTTATTTAGTCATGTGTAAAAAGTAGTGATTTTATATTAAGGTTTAAAATAATTACTGGCATTATTTGAACTGTATTTACTTGTCAACTGTAACAAATACAGCAATGTGGTCAATTACTAAATAAATACTATTTGTATATACTATTAGTATTATTTATTTCATAATCCATCCCTTATTCCTCAGAATTTTACCATGGCTAATGTTTGTTTTTCGTGTGTCTAAGTGGTCAACACTGGTACTTATCAGATTTTTCTAGTTGCCTAACGGCAACTGATATAGCTTAAAGACTGACATCACCCATCCTAGTGGGGACGCCACCCGGGGTTGTTTAACACGCGTAAGCGCTTAAAAATGCGTACTTACTTCCACTGGGCCATCGAGCTCCTCAATCCTCATACATATAATAAAACTGTAAATTTTTTGTGTCTGTACATTGGAAATATTTATAAAAAGATGAATTAGGGGTATGAAAGATAAGTCATAGAAGGCATTCCGATCGTTTTTTGAATTTTTGTCTGTTTATCTGTTTGTGCACGCATCACGTAAAAACAACAGATCCTATTCAGATGCAGTTTTCAGAATTATGTAGGGCTTAGCTCGGAATAATATTTAGGCTTTATTTCATCGCAATCGGTCCACTCAATCAGAAGATATGTGCATTTAATGATTCTGTGGTTTTGCAGTACTAAGTCGCGGGTACAGCGGAACTGACATAACAACGCCGAACTGCAACCTGAAACTATGACGTAAAACCTTTACTGCAGGATCCATTTCTAGTGCAGATTACACTTAGGCTACTTTTTAACCGCCTTCAAAAAGGAGGAGGTTTTATGTTTCAGTAGTCAGCGCGTACGAAGTCGCGGGCACAGCTAGTTGCTAATAATAATTCCATACCTATGTGTAGTAAGTAAACTATCAGTAGGTAGTTTGCAAGTTTCAATTTGTCTCATATAGCCAAATCTTATTGTCACCCTGTTAGAAAGTGACAAGCGGCCTCTATACTATCCATCTCGGTCGGCTCGCTTTTTAGCTGAGAGTACTCGGTCCTGTTAGTATATTACGTCCATGGCGTTTGACCACTATCTCACCTGATGGTAAGTGATGATGTGATCGAAGATGGAGCACGCTTACCTAAAAGTAACCTATTCACTCTGGCTGGACTTAAAGACTCCCAGGTTATAGCGATCGGGAAACACAGACTCCGGCAGGGAATTCCACTCCTTAGCCGTACGCACAATGAAAGTATTCCCGAAACGTTTTGTGCGTATGGGTGGGATGTCTACCATGTAACGATGGCGCATCGCCATTTGTCTTGTAGTCCGATGATGGAACGGGCTTGGCGGAATTAGATTGTGTAATTCCATCGCACACTCCCCGAAATGTAACCGATAGAAAACCGCTAATACAACCCAAAAACATTTAAAGAAAAAAAGTAAGTCCATGCCACAAACTCGACTAAGCACTAAATGTATCTGTAGTCGTTGACCGGGGTTGTATTACACTACACATAGGTAGGTACTAGTAGCAAGTTCCTACAAAATTTACCACTTAAGTTAATAATTTGTTTTATTTTTTGAAGAATTTGGTAAAATAATTAAAAACATTTGAATCACCTAGATTAAAGTTTTTTCATTTGGCGGTCCAAAACTTAAGGAATATTTTTACCCCAGGCTAGCTAGTTATAGTACATAGTGTACCTAAATTAAAATCTGAGATTTTTAAAATGTATACTTTTACAGGATTTTGTATTGTAAACTACGAGATATTTGACAGCCCTAGTACGAGATAAAAAATTTGGCATCTGGCAACCCTGTTGTCAGTTGTCAGTCAGTGTCAATAACTCATTCATTACATGATGAGTGGCAGCAGTGTTGCAAACTTAGTGGATTTTCCACTAAAACTGGTGGTTTCGGCCCCCCTTTTAGTAGTGAAATATTGCTTTCGGTGGCTGGTGGTTTTTTCTAGTGGTTAAGTAGAATTCAGTTTCAATTATTGAAAATGCTTTCACTCAACCACTAAGCCACTAAAACTTTACGAAATATATTATTTTTACTTCATTTAATTTTCAGTAGTATTTAATTTACTTTTACTGTGTAGGCAACACTGATTCGTCGAATGACGTGCGTGACATGAATATGATGACATCAAACGGTGCATCACGCAGGGATTCCCCAGTAGAATATTTTCAGCAGTACTATCTATGTAGTTAGTTAACCATTCCAAAACAACTGAGTAAACAGATCAAATCGGTCTAGTCGGTCTCATACTAAGTGTGTCGTATTACGAGTATTTTAGAGAATTTATTAATGCATAGTTATGCCGAAACCACAATATACGCAATAGTTTCGGAATTCTTGGCTTCAAGACCCACATTTAATAGACTGGCTTCAAGTTATTGAAAGTACTACTGGTCAAGTAGCAAAATGTAAATTATGTGGAACGATTTTAACCTCTCAAGGACCGCCATTATTTACGTCAACTGTTAGTTGAGCCCCGCTGGCACACAAATTTTGTGCCAGCGGGGCTCAACTAATACTTGTTTACTGGCACGTTTTTGTGCCGCTGGGGCTCTAGAGGTTAAGAAATCACTACGGATATTTGAAATCTCATGGGATGTCAAAGATGCATCTACAAAATAAAAAGGTAAATGACTGTTTTTTTATTGATTTCTGTTTTTGTTAACATTGGTGAGTTTTACATCTTTGACTAAGTGTAATTGTTATTTGTTACAGGTTATAACTATGCAACTTTTGTTTTTTTTCTGGGTGGGAAAATCATCGAATAACTTCTCCCGCTCTGGGTTAAGCGGAAGGGAGTGTCAGACTTCTACTGACTAAAAACCCACCCTGTCCCTTCAGCTGCCCGTAAGTTCCAGAGCCGCGGTATCTTTTTACTACATTTCCGCGACCCCGGCAGGCTATGGCTTTATGAGGCCCCGTCACTAATGCCGACGGCTCTTTGAGGCGCGCGTGGAACACGAGGCGCCGCCGACCCGGGCCTGGTCTTTGCCGGACGGTGAGCTACCCCTGCTCGCCGTCCGCAAGCCCGCGCCTACGGTGGCCGGAAATCGGCTCGCGATCCCCGACGCCCGGGGCGTCTACCACGACGGCTGGGGCGCGAGGAAGAGACTTGCCTCCCCCTCGCGCGTTAGGCCTCCTCCTTCGCTAGCATGACTGCTTCGCAGAAGGAGGCGACCGCATCCCATTCCCTCTCGCTCCGCACCATGGTCTGAACCAGAGCAGGGCGCGAGAGGTCACCGCCGCCGACCGCCTCTACGAGGACACAGCGGTGCTCCGCCCAAGCAGGGCATACCTCGACCGTATGCTCCACCGTGTCCTCCAGGTGGTCCTCACAATGACGACACCCGGGCGTGTCCTCCCGCTGAATCCGAAACAGGTACCTACCGAAACAACCATGTCCGGTCAGCATCTGCGTCAGGCGGAAGGTGAGGACGCCGTGGCCTCTCTCCAGTCACTCCTCAAAGAGGGGACTTATCGCCGCGAATAACTATGCAACCTAAGATTCCATTTAAACCAGAGCCCACAGGAAGCAAATAAAGGAAGAAGTCAGACTTGCATTATTCACAGCCATGCATACTAGTATACGTATAGTGGACCACTTAGGAGAGGTAATTAATCACAGCCATGAAAAAGATATCGATAAATTTCAACTACACCGAACTAAGTGCACTTCGATTATGTATAAAAAATGTGTTAGCATTGCATTTCACTGAGGTTCTAAAACAAGATTTTAAAGGTCAACCATTTAGCCTATTAATTGATGAATCTACAGATATTCCTGTACATAAATACTTGGGTTTGATTATAATTTATTACAGTAAATCACACCAAAATATTGTATCTACTTATCTAGACCTTGCTGAACTGCATGAGTGTAATGCTGAAGGTATTGTCTCTGCTATAAAGAAGACACTTGAACGATTCTATCTGCGACTTGAACATTTAATGGGCATTGGTACATATAATGCTTCTGTGATGGTTGGAGTAAATAATAGAGTCTTTACCAAATTAAAAGAAGAGGTACCACACCTGATTTTGGTGCGTTGCTTGTGCCATTCCTTGCAACTGGCTGTTTCAGCTGCAGCTAAAGAATTTTAACCCAGAAATTTGGAATTTTTAATTAGAGAAACATATGATTGGTTTAGTCGCTGATGACACACTTGTATTAAACGGATCAATGTCATGCTGCCTACACACTTAATTAAAACTCCTGCTTGATGAAAAAGATTTCCCGAATAAGTGTTGAACAAGCACTTAATCATGGCAAAAACAATCTAATTGACATAATGACTTAGTTCAATAAAAGTGCAGAAGTTATGGCAAGAGTTGATGATCAATAGCGACAAATTCATTTGCTGAAATGGAATGAGAGTAAAGATACAAAAAAATTTGGAATGAAGAATTGCATTTCAAAGATGCTCAAGGGGAATCTAGATTTGAGGAATTAGCGACTTTTGCGATTACTCTCTTATTCTAATGCCGATATTGAGAGACTATTTAGCAGTATGAATATAATAAAAAACATGTACAGGAACAGAATGAAGTTGAATCTTTTAACTGCAATATTAAAAATATGCTGTGGTTTAAGATTGGAAGGAAAATGTTACAATGATTATGAAATTCCAATAAAAATTATACAACAAATCGGTACCAAAGAATCATATAAATGTGAAAGCAACGATGGTGGTGCAGACAACAATTCACCTGAAGAAGACGAATTAGAGAATATCAGTTTTTGAAGTGAAAACTTCTTTAGCATCGTTTCGTTCTTTGGCATGGTTGATTTGAAAGTTTATGAAACGAAAAAGAGACAGACATATAATTTTTATTTTTGAAGGTTTCACTTCTACCACGTGTGAATTACACACATGTGTTTTTTATAGTTTTTTAATATTTGTTATGTTCCCGATCTCGACTTGTTGGTTTACTTTAATACTTAATTATTGTATGTTTATCTATATTTATATTTGGGATGGATCTGCCAAGCACCAGCTGGATGCGCTTGAGTCTAATGAGAAACGGGCCAAAAGACTCATTGGCAACGATACACTGGTTGAATCAAAGCTCCAGGTCCAGAGCCTTGAACATCGACGACGAGTTGCTAGTCTATCGGTTTTCTATCGGTTACATTTCGGGGAGTGTGCGATGGTATTACACAATCTAATTCCGCCAAGCTCGTTCCATCATCGGACTACAAGACAAACGGCGATGCGCCATCGTTACATGGTGCACATCCCACTTATACGCACTAAACGTTTTGGGAATACCTTCATTGTGCGTACGGCTAAGGAGTGGAATTCCATGCCGGAGTGACCTAGGGGTCTTTAAGTCAAAAGTGAATAGGTTACTTTTAGGTAAGCGTGCTCCATCTTCGACCACATCATCACTTACCATCAGGTGAGATGGTGGTCAAAAGCGAGCCCATTATCAATAAAAAAATGTTAAGATACTGATTTAAAATATTTTATTACGTCATATTAAAAAAACATTTTTTTACTAATACAAGTACATACTGTTTTATTTCGTAAAAACTATAAACAAAATAGTGGAAATTTTAACGATTTTTAGAGTACGGCCGCTTATTGTTAGTAGTTTTCTGGTGGTTTTAGTAGTCGAATCTGGTGGAGAGCTAATTGAACTGTTGGCAACACTGAGTGGCAGTGATTGTCAGTGATTGTTTTGTGTGTTTGTTTACAACACCATGATACAGAATTTTATTATGAGGTCTATCGGTCTCACAGAGTACTATTTATCAGTCTTTAGGAAGTAGAAATGTAAACTACTCATAGATGTTGAACCAAATACTCGGATCTATACTACTGATGAACATTACGTCAAATTCTGATCCGACAACTGCCGTTGTAATGAGATCTACTACACTGAGTGTGTACACGATGACATGATAATAAAGACAAAACATTGTTTTTCCTAATTAAACTTGAACTTTTACTTCTTACTATAAAATGGATAAACTGCCAATGTGTAGGATATGTTTAGTGGAGAATATTCGCATGTGTGTGGTTGTGGACAAGAACATGCATGAACTGTATGAGAAGCTGACTGATACCCCAGTAAGTTGATAGCTATCGCTTTTGTACATCGCATTGTACTAAGTCATATAATGTACTGAAAAAAATAATAATAATATTCAAAATAAATATAGAAAAAAATCTAAGTGTGTAGTGTTCTCTGATTCACATTTTACAAAGGAGCTACAAAATAATTTTGACATATGACAGCAATGTTAAACTAGAAATTCAATAGGAGTTTTTGTTCTAGTTTGTAACAGAAGACAGTAGACCGATGCTCTTTTGTTTCATCTGCTATGCTAAACTAAAGCAATGCTGCCAACTGCAGAGAACATGTCTGGCAGCTGAAGAGCTGTTGGCTCAGATGATAAATGAGGTGAGGTCTTAAAGAATAAAAAAGTTTTGCTAACTACTCTAAAAGTTATTTGTGTTATACACATACATATTGTGTCTGGATCGCTCGGACCATTTCAGATGTGTTGAACCTCTCATTAATACCATATATAGATGCATATTTGACTATAAGACAAATTAAAAATGTTTCTTATTGTAGAAGTGTTCCTAATTGTACCTAATACTGCTATGTGCCCACAGCCAAATCCTTCAATTATCCGAGGCCCACTAGAGTATTTCAATCGCCTTGTGAAAACTCCAATAGAGAACATAAATATAGTTGATGTCGGTCAAATAGACAACACCATTATCAAAGAAGAATCACCAGCAGTTTGTGACAGGCAGGATGGTGTTATGGAGCCCAAGCAGGAGAATCCACAGGATGGTATGTTTCAAAGAATAAACTGATATGGTCCATAGAATATAAGATTACAACACTACTAAATATATTGTTTGGTCATGTACAACAAAAACACTTGATTTCTTCAGAATGTGAGTAGTACCTACTGGAATTCTTAACGAAACCATATATGTGTATCTACAGATGTAGAACTGAAATATCAAGACTATGGCGATTTGGATGAAGAAGATATACCACTGCACCATTCTGAATCAGATGGATACTATGTACCTTTAATAGAGTTTAAAACTGAAGAAGACGAAGGACAAGAAGCATCAAGGAAGAGAAGGAGAACCAGTGACACAAGAAGTGAGTATCCGGTCGACATGCAATAAGTGTGATACGTGAAATGCGTGTGTGGGATTATATAAAATAGATGTATAGTATATACAGGGTGGCAGGGACATCAACGCACAACCACTTACCATGGATTCATTCACTACATGATTCTGGACCCCATGCCTTGAAAATATCACGGTAAACCTAAATTAGGTAGGTAGGTTAGGTAGGTAGGTTTTAACAACAATTGAAACAACCTTATTCACTGGGTACTCACTTTAGAATCCTGTTAACCCCCTCCCCGAACCATTTGATTTTGTAAAGAATAATAATAAGAAACAGCTCACTCAACCCTCTCAAGACTCCCCCCAACTAAAAAAATTGGCCATTGCGAGTCAGCCTCGCCCATGAAGGGTTCCGTAGTAACTATAATAATATAATATAATATGTATATTTATTTAACGAATAAAAAAAAAACTTAAATATTTCTTAAAACTAGCTTATTTACATTTTTACAACTACGCTAAATAACTTTGTTTTTCATAGTGTTTGTATGAATTACAGTTATATTTGCGGTTTTAGAAAATATGCTGTATCTCAAAAACTGCTTACCCGATTTCGTTCAAACCAATTTTGGTTGAAAGTTTACATTAAGATCTACAGACATATATTTTTTTAGATTTTTCACTCCATTATTATAGAAGTTAGAGGGGGGGGGGGGACGCCCATTTTACAACTTTGGAAGCTTATATTTGTAAATGATTGACTTTATGAAAAAGTGGTTTTAGAAACCCTTATATCATTTTTAAATACCTGACTATAGATACCACACACGCATAGGTTTCATGAAAAAAAAAATTTTCTGTTCTAGTCCCATGTATGGGGGACCCCCCTTTATTATAAATATTTTTTAATTTTTTTCTTATAATCGGAAAGCGGTTCATAGAATACATCTACCTACTAAGTTTCACATGTATAGTCTTAATAGTTTCGGAATAAAATGGCTGTGACATACGGTCGGATGGACAGACAGACAGACAGACAGACAGACAGACGGACAGACATATCGAAACTATAAGGGTTCCGTTTTTTGCCATTCGGCTACGGAACCCTAAAAACTCCTCCTTTCCCAACAACTCAAGTTCCTCCAACTACTCAAGCCAGCCCCCAAAGACTTGAGCTTCCCTTCCTTTGATTCAATCCCCCCTGTGACTCAAATCCACCTCACATTCGACTAAGTGTCCCCCAAACCACCCAACACTCCGCCCCAAACCAAAATTCTGCATGCGCATTATGGACTGGGCAGACGATGGTATTGTCGGTATGCGTCACGGACACACGCGACATAGCCGAGAAACGAGACACATGTAATTTAATTCTTACTTTGCGTCAAAATACTTGACGTACTACGCACTTCACTCGAGCGGAGTCAACACGCGACATAGCCGAGACACGAGACACATGTAATTTAATTCTTACTTTGCGTCAAAATACTTGACGTACTACGCACTTCACTCGAGCGGAGTCATATTCAATACGCATAAAACTTATCATTGCAGGGCCGACCGCTGCCAAGAAATCCAAACTATACACACTAAGTACAAAACTAGAAGGCGCAAATGCAGAAGAACAAAATGAAAATGCACAATCAGACATGAAAGTTATGCAGACAACTCATAGGCGTCCAAACCAATCTACATTTAAAGAAGCTCACAAGTGTGATATATGTCAGCTCAGTTTTATTAATAAGACACTTTTAACACAACATCTTCGTACACACACTGGTGAGAAACCGTACAAGTGTGACATATGTGAGCGAGATTTCAATAGACTCAGTGCTTTAAATCAGCATTTTCGTAAACACTCAGGTGAAAAGCCTCACAAATGTGATGTATGTCAGCGTTGTTTTAGTCGAAAGAGTGGCTTAACAGATCACATTCGTATCCACACTGGAGAGAAACCGATCAAGTGTGATGTCTGTCAGCGTTGTTTTAGACGAAAGAGTGCCTTAATAACTCACATTCGTACCCATACTGGAGAGAAACCATACAAGTGTGATGCCTGTCAGCGTTGTTTTGGCCACAGCAGTCAATTAAATATACACCGTCATACACATACTGGTAAGAAATCGTACAAATGTGATGTCTGTCAGCGTTGTTTTCTTCAATGGGATACTTTTATCATCCATTGTCGTACACACACTGGTGAGAAACAATACAAGTGTGATGTCTGTCAGCGTTGTTTTGTTACTAAGAGTGGTCTTAGGAAGCATTGTCTTAAACACACTGGTGAGAAACCGTACAAGTGTGATGTCTGTCAGCATTCTTTTTTTCTTGAGAGTAGTCTTCGGATGCATTGTTTTACACACACTAGTGAGAAACCGTACAAGTGTGACGTTTGTAAGCGTGGTTTTGTTTGTAGGAGTAGTCTTCGGAGGCATTGTCTTACACACACTGGTGAGAAACCACACAAGTGTGTGTATTAATATAGAGATTTCTTTGTCAAAACTAGGTTTCTCAGGTTTATGATGTCCAAGATGAGTCCTTTTTAGTAAAATGTGACCAAGTGCGAGTTGGACTCCCCATGAAGGGTTCCGTAGTGGCAAGCATTGATTTGGAGTAAATAACTTTATTTATTTATTATATAATTTATTGTACACCTTACATTATTTCTACGGATACAAAAAAAAAATAAACTAGAATGTACAATAGGCGGTCTTATCGCACAGGGCGATCTCTTACAGACAACCTTTGGATGGACAAACTTAAACTTAAGTACTTTGTAAGGGGTTACCGTAAAAAGAAACAAATGGAACACTCATAGGATCACATTGTTGTCCTTCTGTCTGTCTGTCAAGACCCTTTATTTCAGGAACGTGTGGAGATATCGAGTTTAAGTTAAAACCATGTACTATGTGTCTATGGTGTCTTGAAGCTGTGACCAAATCAAACTAATTCTAAATTAATGTAAAAAAGATATGGCCATTTATACTGCAAAAAAAGCATATTTCGATACTCTCAAGAGAAACAAAATTGATTGGGTACTTCCTGTTGACCTAGATCTGTAAAATTTGTCAAGTATCATCGTTTTATAATAATATTTCAGGAAAAATATGAAAACTATACATTTGTAATTAAATCATAAAAAATATAGCCTTTAAATATAAGGCTTTATATTTTCGGGGGCCAAAATATAAAATTGAAGCTTATAGTTCATGTGAGATATTTCATGAAAGGGCTTGCACATTCCAATACATATTTTATATATTTTTTACGACGCATAAATTCTCATTTAGAATGGTTTTTTTTTTTTGGGAAAACCTCCAGACTCGGTTCCAACTCTAGAATCCACTTCATGTTCGTTCTTTATCCACATTAAAGATACAATAGGTAAAGTCCACGAATTATTTCTCTCTGATCACAATAAAGGCCTTTAAATTTTCCCAGTAGCACTAAACCGATTAGCAAAAAAAATGGTATGTTTCACGTTTATCCGCGCTAAGTTGGTCAGAAGTACCTATATGAACAGGAAAACTTAAATTCTGCTTTTAATGTAGGGTAATTCGAGGACAGATGGCCATAATTTTCTCTGGCGCATTATATTTTGAAGTCCATCAAATAAAACAATCATTTTTATTTTTATTCAGTCATTTGATCATTACTAATCAAATTGAGCACGAAATAATAACAAAAATCCAACTTTAACTTCACTTAAAAAAAAAAGAAACAAATACACTGGGGTGGCCATATCTCCTATGCTATTTAATATAAGATGGCCATATGGAGGAATTATACGGAAATGAGTGCTTCATAAATCAAAAACGGCCCCCAGGAAGGAAAGAAGAAAAGATGAATAGACTGAACAGTCTAGTCTTGTCTTCTTCCCTTTCTTTTCAGATGCATAAGCTTCATGACACATGGGTGACATTTATTGTCAAAATCCGTGCAGTTTTCGTGCACCCAACGCTCGCATACGGTCTACTGAATCCAGTTTTCTATTAGTTCTGTTTCGTAATAGTTTTCGTCACATCCCACGCAGTACTTAACAGAGATTTCTAGAGGAGAAGATTCATCACTATCTATGAGAACCGGTTCATCTTCATCCTCAGTGTCAGTAGAATACTGCCACTTCTGAGACTTTTTATTTTGTAGCTTAACTCTGTTTTTCTTCTGGTCACATTCTTTGCTAGTAGTCTTTTTTTTTAAAGATAACTAGCAATGTGGGTAGTATTCACATTACTAGCAATCTTGTTAACCCCTCCAACTAAGCTAAATATGCTTGTGTCTGGAGTGGGTTCACGGCAATATTGTAATGGGTGGGATTCGAACTCGGGACCTCTCGATCACAAGTCCGACACCTTATCCATTAGGCTACTGACGCTTTTATCCTTCGAATAGATTCCTTCTGTTTTCTTTTTTTCTTTTGAATAATCGTTTCATCTTCAATATCCGTATCGGAAGATTTCTGCCGCTTCGGGGAAATTTTCTTTTGTAGCTCTCTTTTGTGGTCCTTATTTACAAATTCTTTATTAGTACATTTCTCCTGCTTTATTTTCCTCTTCTCAATGACCACATTTTGGTGGCGTCTCTTTTGTATCTTGAAGGGTCGATATCGCAGTCTCTTTTATCAATTTTGGTGGAGTATCTTCAATATTTTGAATAGCTGTTGTTGCCGGCTCTTCAATCGGGCTTGTGTGTTTAAGTACTAATATGGAAGGACTGCTTAATCTCTGTGTATCTTGAATTTCAGACGTGCCAGCTTCTTCAATTTCGGCCATTTCCATGTAAGTTACATCCAAGGAATCAGGTTGTTCATCTCCCGGGTGCTCCCTGTTCCCATTATCTACAATTCCAGAAGTACTGGCCTCGTTCACTTCCACATCCAAGGAATTAGGTTGTTTATTGTTCAGCGGGCTCCTGTTCTCATTATTTAACACATCCGTCATAGCAAACACATAATCTGGAATAGCTAAGCGATCAAAGCGATAAACACTTGTTGCTTTAAAACCAGCTATGGCATTTTCTGAAGTCGCAGTTTTATCCTAGGCTACGGATAACAATTCTCCGAATTGAAGACGGGTGAGACGTCTTCCAGGGTTGCGTTTGAGCCAAATCCGACAAGCTTCATAATAAAATGACTTTACTGACTTGAACACTGATCCATCAAGTGTTTGTAAATAGTGCGTCGTGTGTCTCGGAAGTGTCAGTAAACAGATTCCGTGGTTAGCGGCGAATTCCAGCATCTCGACCGAATTGCAGTGAGACGTGTGGCCATCCAGAACGAGTAATACTTGTTCAGCGGGCTTTCTTGGTAAGAAATGTGTCTTTAACCATTCGAAAAATATGTGAGCATTGATATATGCGGATTTCTGAGACATATACAGCGCAGACCCAGGCGGCATTCCGTCCTGCCATTCTAGTTTCTTATTTTTTCCTTTCATTATGCATGCTGGTGGAAGGAAAGTTCCCTCCGCATTGCAACAGGCAATAACTGTAATAGTCTCACCTTTTTAAGAAAGAAGAAAGAAAAAGTATTTATTGCCAACAGACAAACGACATGCTAACAATATTAAAAACTTATTTAGTTCCTTAGACTAGAGTTAGTAATTGGTACTTATAATTATGTTAGTAATTAAGGACAAAGAGTTAGATATTGACAATATACGAAGAAAAAGGAAACAACAAAAAACAAGGCAAATGCACGTCGTGGTCGTGGCAACAAGGCTCCCACTCAGCATAATGCTATGCCATGGGCATGCCCATAGCACGGCGCTGGTTTTCAGTGGTTGCCTTATAAACTCTTTTGCAAAAAAAACGGGCACTTTAGATTTTTTTCTCTACTTCAATGAAGAAGAACAAGAAATCGGTTTTATTAATTTGACGATATATTGTTATATTGTTGCATGTTATTTGAAGCATCCTGGCATGATTCTTTACGTTCCAAATTTAAAATTTGAAATTAATAAAAGAAAAATAATGATTATTGTGGATTATTCTAAAATTGCTTTACTAATGGCGCGAATTGCTGAAACGATTTTTAACTGATTACGATATTTTAAAACTTTTTGGATATTTTCTGCAAATTAAACAATTTAATCTTTCTTTTTACATTAAATACCACTTTTTGATATGAGTGATAAAGCGATAAGGGCCGGTAAAATTATAGCCCTACTTGAAGAAGGTTGTTCGCAAACTTACGTGTCTGAGCGGCTAAATGTGAGTCGTTCAACTGTCCAGAGGACTTGGCAACGGTATCAAGAGACCGGTTCGGTCAAAAGAAGACCCGGTTCGGGAAGAAAACGATGCACAGAACCAAGAGATGACCGCTTTTTGGTGAGTCAGGCGTTGCGGAATCGTAAAGCGTCAAGTGTTGACATGAAGAAGAGCCTTGAAGAAGTAAGAGGAGTAGAAGTTAGCTTGTGGACGGTCAGGAGGAGGCTTTCGGCTGCCAATATCAGGAGTTACCGCCCAGCTCGGGGCCCTAAATTACTCCGTGAGCACCGTGTTGCTCGACGTCAGTTTGCTCGGAACTGTGCTTCATGGACTCTGCAGGACTGGAATAAATTATTGTTTTCTGATGAAGCTAGAATCTCTTTGTGTGGAGAGGACCGACGCCGGCGAGTCCTGCGAAGACCACGGGAACGCTATGCGGAAGTGTGTTTCGAAGAAATCACTCCTTATGGCGGAGGCTCCGTTATGTTTTGGGCAGCAATTAATTCGACGGAGCGTACGGAGTTAGTTTTCATAGAAAATGGAACATTAAATGCACACCAGTACATAATGGAAGTCCTAATTCCATATGCACAACCCACATTGACTGCACTTGGGGAAGATTCCATTTTTATGGACGACAATGCTCGCCCGCACCGTTCTGGCGACGTGGAAGCGTACATCCAAGAAGTTGGGATCCATCGTTTAGATTGGCCAGCTCGAAGTCCTAACCTCAATCCAATTGAGCATGTCTGGGATGTTCTAAAGAGATGGGTAAGATCAGTGCAACCTGCTCCACAAAACATCAGGGAGCTAAAAAGAGTCATTGCAGAAGAGTGGGAACGTATTCCTGAAAACGTTATTAAAAACATCGTGGAAAGCATGCCCAGAAGGATTCAAGCTGTGATTTTGGCACGAGGAGGTCACACTCGTTATTAGGTTTTTACATTTGTAACTTTATTTAATTAAAAAAAGTAAAAAAAATCTTGTCTTTATTGCCGACCACTTCTTATTGTTTGGGCGTGTACATCGGTTTTAAAGAATCCGTCGTTTTTTTTTTCTTTTAATTGCCCGAATTCACTTCACGCGCATTAATTTACACGACTATGAGTATACAGACTACGTCAAAGCTATAAATTTCATTTAATTAACTCAAATCGACCTTAGAACGTAAATTTCCTTAGGTGCCCGTTTTTTTTGCAAAAGAGTGTAAATATGTATGACGTACGGAAATCAAGCCTGGCAAAAAATATTAGTTAAATAATTGATACAATAATATAAAATAAGTACAGTAAAATAAATAAATAGCGTAATATAAAATAAATAGTGATACAGAAGTCCATGTAAGTCCAAGTAGATAGTGACATTTATTAGAAAGTTTCTGTAGAAGTTACAGTAGATACCGCCTTTGAACCCCATTTCTGCCAGTACGTGCCCAGGTCGACTATTCAGTTGAAGCCCAGTTTCATCCATATTATAAATATCTGATGGTTTATCAAATAACTCATACTTTTCCAGTAGGTCATGCAAATATATCGAAATATGCATTAATTTCTTCGCGGTTTAATGCTTGGCAGCGTGCCCAAGAAACGTTCGGGGAATCCCCGTATTTTATTATGTTCCGTAGTTTTCGTACTTTTCCTACCTACGTATGTTCGATACTCATCGAACACATCATCATCAGCAGTTTTGGCTCAAGTAGGTCACGCTGCGGCACCAGCGGACAGCGCGATCTACGCGAACCAGTGCGCGATCGACTGGCATACTTGTACCACTCATTATCGTCATTAGTATTAATTAGCGTAAAGTATCGGAATAAACTTCTCTAAAATCTTACCTTAGACTTATCATTTAGCACCCGCAATATCTAGCAGCTCGAACATTATCGTTCATATTGGTCCTTCGAAACCGTCAAGGACTCCGCGACCGCGATAAATCGTAACGCGCAGTGCTTGTAGAATTCCAGCAGCATGTGGGTTGCCGCGAACTAAACTTAGACTAGGCGTGAGTTCATAGTGATCTACATCCACCGTGGGGAGCTACCCGCGAAGCAACAAGAGCGAGCCAGCCGCTCGCGTACCCAGCAGCATTGCAGCAACAGCCGTATTACTTGTAACAGCAACAACCGTAGGACTAGCGGCTTTCAAGTAAGAACGTTCCATATTTTCTGTCTCACTTTAATCTGAAAGCAGCACAATGGAGACTTGATACTTCCAACAAACTGAATTAGCAGAGAGCATTGCCAAGGTCCTTATTAATTTCAATAAGGATGGCAAACAGCGTAAGACCATCGACTACTGTAAAAAGAGACTCGTATTGGAGAGAGTATCAGCTAAATAACGAAAAACTTTTGCCTTTCGAAAAAAGAGGTCATAAATACTTCGTCAATTCGGAGTTCCAGCGAACAATGGAGTCTTATAAAGCAGCAAAAGACGCCATATCCGAATATTATGAAGAGTTATGTAATAAAGCAAAACAGCCAGCATTCTCTGATCAAGAAGAGAACCCTTTATATCAGCAAGCAGCAGCCACAGCAGGTCCTTTGGGGGGCAGACCCTTACAGCAGCAGTATAACTCGACGCCCTCAACATCCTCCAGGCCCGCGCGCGCTAGTGACGATCAACTTCAAAGCATTCGCAAGAACCGTAGAAAGCATAGATGTCGAGTCCTTGTTCGACAAATGGGAGTTTGAAGACGCCTTGCGATTATTACAAACTCGGTGGACAGCCATAGATAACAGCCATTGGGAACTAATGATGGAGTTGGAAGATGACGAGGAGTACGAATTAAGCTACACTAAACAGGAGCGTACGTACAACGGCTTGAGAAAGGCTGTCAGTTCCAAGATGTGGGCAACGTCGTATCGTGACAAGTCCACACCGAAAATGGAAATTCCTATATTCTCAGGTAACTATAAACAATGGGTATCCTTCAAGGATCTTTTCCATTAAGCAATACAAGCAATTTATCTGCGAATATGAGCAGCTGCAACACATGAAGTTAGCGATTTCTAACAACGAATAGAAGACGGAAATAGAATGTTTCTTTCCTCATCATGCGGTACATAGAGCGGAATCTAGCACTACAAAATTGCGCGTAGTGTTCAACGCATTGGCTTAGACTACTTCAGGCCTTAACGACCTAATGCAAAGGGGTCCAAACCTCCAATTAGAGTTGTTAGAGCTTATTCTGAAGTAGAGGCAATATCGTTTCGCATTCACAGCCGACATCGAAAAATGCTTCCGTATGATTTTAATAAATGAACAGGATCAAGGCCTACAACAAATCGTATGGCGACAAAGTACGGATCAGCCTATAAGAAATTATAAACTAGCAACCATAACGTATGGAACTAAAGCAGCACCATTCTTGACAATGATGACTCTGCGAAAATTAGCGTCAGATGAGCAGCAGAAATATCCCATAGCAGCTAAATGCATCCAAGAAGAGCTTTACATGGATGATTGGGTATCAGGTGCTCACAGCATTACAGAAGAAAAGCGGAGGATTACGGAACTAAGCGCATGCCTAAAAAGGGGCGGATTTTCTCTAAGAAAGTTGTCCTCAAATGATAGCAGATTGCTAGGAACAGTTGAGCAAACTGTTAACAAACAGCCAGCAGTCGTATGTATGAATGGTGGTGCGCGATTCGGCAACTCTCCCTCGCGTCGTCGGAGTGACTCACAGAGTTCAGGCTAGGTAACGTGAGAAGGTTAGGTTAGACACAGAAGTACCTCAGCTTCTACTTTGGGATAGTACATGTAGTCGGTCACGTTTATGGTAGGAGGCAGTGATACATGGGCGCCTCGAGGTGGTGTGTGATAGTGCGGCACAAATACAGACTCTAGCGCGACTCTGTACTTATCGTGCTACCTAGCTACTGGCTTATTAGCAGTTAGTTACCAATTTAGATGCGCACATCTTTTAAACAATTGACTTTATGAAAAAGTGGTTTTAGAAACCTCAATGTCATTTTTAAAGACCTTTCTATAGATAGCACACAAGCACACGTTTCATGAAAAAAAAAAATCTGTTTCAGTTCCATGTATAAGGAGCCCCCCTTAATTTTAATTTTTTTTTTCTTAAAATCGGAAAGTGGTTCACAGAATACATCTATCTATCAAGTTTCATGCGCATAGTCCTACTAGTTTCGGAATAAAATGGCTGTGACATACGGACGGACGGACAGACAGACATGACGAAACTGTAAGGGTTCCGTTTTTTGCCATTCGGCAACGGAACCCTAATAAACTAAAAACACGCTTTTAAAACTATCTAATGAGCCTAAACTCGATATGTTTACTAGTAAGCAGTCCAAGGTTCCACCAGCCACCTTCCAATTCTATCATCAGACCAGCTCGATGGTACCATAATATTGTATTGTCATCTAATCTACATATATTTGCCAAGTTTCATGATGATACAACAATTAGAAGTGCGTGTAATTCAGATTCTTAGATTCTATTACACAGTTAGTTACAGCTCGACCTAATAAAGAGAGAGAGAGGTAAAATACTAGTACTCAAAGGCATCCAGTTAGACTTAAAGCTTACCCTGACGTAGTTGTGAAAGGTTAAGCAGACAATGAACAAGGGTAGATCATATTCTGGAGTAGGATGAGACCTATCCTCAGGGATATCCCGGGCCCCGAGTCATTCGTGTTCCACGCGCGTCGCAAACACCAATCTTCGAATGCTGTTGCAGAGAAGTATTCCGAAGGAGTTAGAGTTGTTCAGGTAAGTCACTGCCGTCATCTGCCAAGACAATTATTATCCTTAACGCTCACGCTTTGTAAGAATCTGTGAAGAATCTGTGAGCAATGCAGGAAAACAGCGAATATTATGAGTAGATTACCGCACTGTCTGGCAGTTTGAATACTTATACGGCCTACACAAATGTCCTTACTTTGGTATTGCTCGTGAAATCATTCGCTTGATAGGACCAATGCCTGTCGGGTTGCGGGAATGTTCTCACGAGATATCGCAGGCCCGGATCGCTAGAGCAATAGAAGGAACAGGGAGTTCTCATGTTCCGGGGCTGCAGTATCTCGTTGAAACATTCCCGCAACCCCGGCGTAATTATTAAGCCTAGACTTTTCTATAAGACTGAAGCGATACCTGTGCGCAGGTATCTAGTTAATAACATGATATAGTCTTTGTTTATTTCTCTCAAAAAGGTACAACATATGTTTACAGTATATAAGTCACAAGATATAGATCTTAGTGACAGCTGGAGTCTGTACTAGGTTCGGGACGTGTATCACAGATCTCTAGGCTCAAACCCTATAAAATTGTAAATTTAATTGTATTTAGGTACTACAAATACAAACATAAGAGCTCTAAGTACTGATTGGAGGTTAATTAACCTTTTGAACGCCATTGTCACATATATGTGACAAACGAAATCTTACCCTGAACGCCAACGTCACAAATATATGACAAAATACACGTCGCACCATATTATGAAATAAACAATTTAACCATTACTTTTTTGTGTTTTTATTTATATAATTTAAAAGTTTAAGCGTCCGTCTATATTATATTGCATGAAACTAATATAAATAAACCACCAATATCGAGAAATTTGTTGTTTAAAAGTAGATGTTAAACACGTATAAAAGGAGTGTCTCACACGCCATAGTCTGCTATATGTGACAGCTAGTGTTGTGACGTATGATTGTAAAATCAATAAAAACTTAAGAAGATGAATATGAAATTTTCCTTTATAAAAAAATCCTTTTGTTACTTCTATTCCTGTTGTTTTGTTTATATTAGGTACTAAACTGATGTTCTTTCTATTATTAATTACTATTTCTAATTACTATTACTAATTATTAGGTACATTTTGTTACAGATTTGTGATATTGTAAGACTGATTCGTAATAATAATTATTAGGTATATGTAACTGTTGATTTTTAAATTATTTTTGCGGATTTTTTAGACGTAAAAGAAACAATAATTAAAGTACTGATTTCAATTTCTTTTTATTACTACATTAAAATCCTTGCGTATTTTTAGATATGGATACGTATTATATTAGATATGGATAGGTATTATATTAGATAAAAATACTTATTAGAATCGATAACCAACGTGTAGGTACACTGCTACATCCCTAATTCAGATGTGAGAATGTCATAAAATTGACTGGCAAGCAACGCCATTGTCACAATACCAAGACAAGTCATGTTGAATAGTGTTGTAACCATATTGTAATAAATATATTTTTTAGTTTTCTAATATCTGCTTTTTCATTGATAAAGTCTCTGTTAAATGCTGTGTAAAGATTACTATATTGGAATATAGTGGCAGGTTAAATAAAATTTCAGTGTCGTGAGTACGGTTTATTAGAAAATTAAAGACGAAAATAAAAACTCAGTTGCAAACTTAGTTGTATATCGATATACGTTTTGGAATCCCTATTTTTTATGAAGGTCATTTGACAGAAAAAGTGGCCTGGCGTCAGGGGTACGGCGATAAGTTTATACTCTGGCGTTCAAAAGGTTAAAACTAATAGACATTAATTAGGTAAGGAAATTAAACAACGCATATTAAAAACATGATATAATTTATTGATTACAAAACAATATATAAACAGTAGATGTTATTCCTTGTAAGCGTGGTCGCAGGCCAGTACATAGACAGGCGGCGCGGGCAGCAGGAACACAGGAGCGTCTTCCATCTTAAAATCTTCGTCTTAAAATGGCTTCCATGCGAGTTTTAGGGTTCCATACCTCAAAGGGCAAAAACGGACCATTACAGGATCTCTATGTTGTACGTCTGTCTGTCTATCAAGACCGAGAAAAAATTGTGTTTATTTGTTGGGAGCAGGGTTCCTCGTCACGAGAACACTCACCTAACACGGCTTACTATTGTGACAGTATGTACAGCCACGGTAATATTATGTATACAGTATTCCGACTTCATACAAACGGACGAAGCGCGAGCTATATATACCTACACGCCTCGATCTCGGTGTGCGCTCGGTTTGATGACAGTCGCGACCGGCGACTGTGCCGCAGTGACGAACGGACGGTGTGTTGTTTTTTTAACAATAACCGCGCGATTTTTCGCTATAAATAAGTTCAAGTACATATTTAATATGACGAGTAGGATATATTGTGCTGTTTTTGGTTGCATGAATTCGTCAATAACGCATCCAGAGATAACTTTTTTTAGATTGGCTGGAAACTTTGAAAGGTACCTAAGACTTAAATAATTTTACTTACTAGTAGGTATGTACATAATGTGTTTCTTTTTAATGGATAAGTATTTCCTTTTATCTCCCGAAAAAAAAAGATGTCTGGATTAATAAATAAAGTGAATAGAGTAAAGGAAAGTTATTGACACGAGTGAAATAGGTAGTTATAGGCGGTTCATGAATCATGATACGGTAGGTACGCTTGTGTTAAAACCTCGGGGCATTATTATTATTATTATTATTATATACTTTATTGTACACCTTACAATACACTTGAGGATACAAATAATTAATTAGTGTACAATGGGCGGTCTTATCGCACAGGGCAATCTCTTACAGACAACCTTTGGATGGACAGAAATGAAAGGAGACAGATTTAGGGCTGTCAGTGTACAACATCATACTAATCAAACATAATAATATAAAATACATACCATATATATAAATATAATATATACTAATACATATTAAAATCATAATAGAGAAAGGAGGGGAAAAATTAAATTATAGTGAGAGGTAATGCTCCTTCACCATTTTTTTGAAAGTAGGTAATGTTTGAGCACGCCTCACATCTATGGGCAATGCATTCCATAAACGGGCTGCTTGGATAGTGAAAGATTTATCGAAGAAAGAAGTGGAATGCATACGGATACTTAACTCTAAACTTTCCGATGATCTCAAGGACCTTGAATGTGTGTCACAGAGAAACCGAAAGCGGTCTTTAAGATAAAAAGGAGTGAAAGGATTAAATAGCACATTATAAAGCAGAGAAAGCAAATGAACATTCCGGCGAAACCTAATAGGAAGCCATTTGAGCTTAGTACGAAATTCAGAAACATGGTCATATTTGCGCAAGCCAAATATAAACCTAATACAGAGATTTTGAAGTCGCTCTAGCTTGTCGAATTGGTCTTGGGTCAAATCAAGATAGCTGGCATCAGCATACTCCAATATAGGAAGAAGAAGAGATTGTGCAATTGCAATTTTAGTGGTGATGGGAAGAAAATTACGAAGGCGTCTCAGGGAGCCAGCAGAAGCAAACAGTTTACGACTGACTTCCTGCAGTTGCTTCGTCCAAGACAGAGTTTTGTCGATGTATATCCCCAAGTTCTTCACGGCGTGACTGAACGGAATGACGGCGTTATTAAAGGAAACTTGGGGAAGTGTCGACCAATCGATCTTAGAGATAGTCCGGGAACTACCAACAACAATCACTTGGGTTTTGGCAGGATTGATTTTTAGTCCGAACTTAGTGCTCCAATCACTAATACGAGCAAGGTCTGCATTAATTGTCCCAATGGCATCAGATAAGTCTACGAGGGGTGCTTGCGTGTAAATTTGCAAATCATCAGCATACAAGTGATAGAAGGAAGATAGTCGTTGAGTGATAGCATTAATAAAAAGTACGAAAAGTAAAGGAGATAAAACGCCACCCTGCGGCACACCGGCAGTGGTGTCACAGCAATTAGAGAAAGAATCCTCAGTGCAAATCCGCTGCCGGCGACCAAACAGGTAACTACGAAACCAATCAATTACCGAAGGAGATATGTTAAAAGAGCAAAGAATGCCAAGCAAAATGTCAAAGTCAACGGTATTAAATGCATTGCTGAAGTCAAGTAATGCGAGTACCGTTAACTTCCCCATCTCCATGCCTGACCTTATATCATCCGTTATATGAACGAGTGCTGAGGTAGTGCTGTGACCAGGTCGAAAACCAGATTGGAAAGGATTTAAAAGATTATGGTTAGAAAGGAATGCGCTGAGTTGTTGATGGACAAGCTTTTCAAGGACTTTGGACAGAAAAGGGAGAATGGAAATGTCGGTAGTCAGAAAAAGATGCAGGATGCGGTTTCTTTGGTAACGGGATAACTTGAGCGTCTTTCCAAGCTTGTGGAAAGATACTACTGGAAATAGAGAAGTTAAGGATATAAAGGATGGCTGGAAGAATGTTGTCAAGGATAGGACTGATCATCTTACGACTGACACAGTCACTACCTACAGCGTCGGACACAATAGTCACAATACTCTTTTTAACCTCACAAGCAGTAAATTGACTTATGACAAAAGGAGAATAATCTGGTACCGGAAGATTTGAAAGATAACTTAGAGTTGCAGCTTTAGTGGCCCTATCAAATACAGGCGAAGTAGAAAAATGATTATTAAGTAAATTGAAGTCTAAATCCTTAGGAATTGTTTCATGAGACTTTTTTCCGATACCTAATGATTTGAGAAAATTCCAGACCTTAGCTGGATCACCATTCTGAACCGAACTGTGGATATATTGGCGATTTGCATTTCTACACACCTTGCTGCAGTGATTTCTAATTGACACATATTTTTCCCTGTTGCTGTCATTGGGTTGAATCTTGAACTTAAATTTAGCAGCTGCTTTCTTATTAATTAAAAGTTTAATTTCATCAGTCAACCAAGGTGCTGGGAGGTGCTTTACTCTTACAGCTCGAACAGGCGCATGTCTGTCGTAAAGCTGAATAAGGGAAGAAGTAAGAAATTCAACCTGCTGGTCGACCGATGAAGATTCAACCAGAGGCGCCCAGTCAATGTTGCTGGCATCCTCTCGAAGCTGATCAATATTCATCCCACTAAAATTGCGAAGGAGAAGAGTTTTGAACCTATGTTTGGGAGGACGAATTTTATAAGATGTAAAAATTAGGTCATGATAGGAAAAAGCGTCTGCCGAACATTGGCCGTGCTTAGCGACGTGATCAAGAGATGAGACAAAAATAAGGTCAAGTAGTGAAGGAACTGAGTTAGGAAAATGATGAGTGGCATCAAGATTGAGAATAGAGAGACTGGTTGACTCAACAATGTGAAGAAGAGAATTAGAACGGGAGTCTTTTTTAAGGAGGCACGTATTAAAATCACCCATTATGATGCTATGACTGTAAGAAGGAATCAAAGTTTCTAATATGCGCTCAAAAGAAGAAAAGAGATTTATTCGTAGAGAAGAGCTGTAGTAGACTCCAAGGAGTATTTTTGAGTGGTGTAATTCAACTTCCACGAAAAGATGTTCACCGGCGTTCGGTGGGGTTGGCTGTGAGGACATGGTAACAATGGAAAACGGGATGTAACTTCTCGGATAATGTCATCATGTGTGTTTTGTTTTGTTAGTTTGTATAATTCAAAGTAAAGACGTGGTATTTTATTATTAATAATACTTGTTTATTTTACTGTGTATGAATAATACTAGAAAAAATATAAACATGTTTTTTTAATAATTAAATCTACCAATCAAAAAACAACACGCATTTTTATTGAACACTTCCTATTCAATTCACAAAATATTTTATTTGTTTATATAAAAATAGTATATTTACAATCACAAAACTAAATGGAAACAAAAAGTAGGCAAATGTAATTAAAATGCTGGAGGCGGGCAGCCCTATCCCATGTTTACGTACCGCGCGGCTGTAGGCATTTATTTCTAAGATACGGCCGAGTTACATTACTGAATCTCGTAAGATTTTCGATCCTTTAGGATGGTTGGCGCCCTTAACCACAAGGATAAAAATTTTAATCCAACAAGTATGGCAAGATTGTTAGGTTCAGTGGAACGACGAAGTTTCTATTAAAATCAAGGAGGAATGGATTAACTTGAAGAAAGATTTAAACCTACTAAATCAGTTCAAGATTCCTCGGTGGTTACAAAGCAAACAGGATGACGTCATAGAATTGCATGGGTTCTGTGACGCATCAGTTAAAGCATACGATTGTGTAATATAGGCACGAATCGTATCAAATGACTCTACGTCAGTAGTGCTAGTAGCTGCAAAAACGCGGTTAGTGCCCTCTAGCAAGGCCGTATCGCTACCCATATTAGAATTATGTGCGGCGGAATTGCTTACAAAACTCATGGCAAAAATTGTCATAAGCATCAACAGCTTAGCCATCGTGATATATGGTTGGAGTGATTCTAAGGTAACTCTTAGTTGGATTCAAGGTTCACCGGAGCGCTGGAAGCCTTTTGTAGCGAACAGAGTGAAGAAAATTACTGGTATTATGCCGCCAAACACTTGGTATTATATAAACACCACTGAAAATCCAGCTGATGCAGCGAGTAGGGGCCTGATGATCTCACAATTGCTGGAACAAGCATTGTGGTGGCAAGGACCGACCTTTTTATCATCACCTCATTTCAAACCTAAAGAACAAACAAAATACGCTACTGACGAAGAGACGAAAAAATATGTAAACGTAGCTCAGAATCTTATCGTAGATAGCAGCATAGTTAACGATCTATTACATCGTTAAAGCTCATTTACAAAAATAATACGCATTTTAGCCTGGATATGGCGGGCTTTAACACCTGTTGTTAGGAAACAAAACGAAGCATCTCACTTTACACGAGCTTAGATCAGCAAAACTTACAATAATAAAATACGTTCAGCGCGCTGAATTTAAACCAGATATTGAACACTTATTGCAAAACCAGGAAGTAAAATCCGACAGCAATCTACTCAACCTTAATCCATACTTAGATCAAGATGGATTTTTAGAGCAAAGGGAAGACTCAGGCACGCAAACATAAATGAAGTATCCAATCATCATTCCGTATAGCAGCCGACTGACTGAGCTTCTTATCGCTCAAGCCCATGAGCTCACATTTCACGGAGGAGCTCGGCTTACCATGTCCTTTCTTAGACAAAAGTATTTATTGGATAATAAAAGGAAATCGAGGCGTCAAAACACAACTTCACAGATGTGTTACCTGTAGAAAACAAGAACCCAGGAAATTACAGCAGATTATGGGAGATCTACCTGATTTCTGCACCAATCCAGCTCCAGCATTTTATCACACGGAGACCAACGGGTTCAGCAAGTCAGTGCGCAACGTCGACGTGCTGACAATGGCCGGTAGCTCCAAAATCTGGTCAATGTGCACATCAGCCAGGCAGCGCTTGTTCTGATACCGTCGGGAGAGAAGCTCCAGAGCGGTCGGGTAAGAGGAATCCGTCACCGGCAAGTGCTGCACCAAGGCTCTGGCTTTGCCCTCTAGGACAGACAACAAATAGGCCAGCTTCTGGGCAGGTCCGAGGTCCGAGCGTGCATCGACAAGACTCTCAAAGAGATTTAGGAAGCCCAGCCAGTGGTCCAAACGACCGTCAAAATGTGGCAGCTCCAGGGTGGGCAGCCTACTCAATAGTCCAGGGCCTGCAACAACGGGGGTCTGCGGCTTGGCCGCATCAGGCACCCGACTCTTCAAAATTTCCCGCGCTCGTAGACATATGACATCCCCCAGGTGGACAATCTGGTCATAGTCACCCAAAATCTTATCGCGGGCTGTCTGATCCATCACCCCCAAATCCACGTCCATGATGTACTCGTTGAAGCGTATGAGCGCAGCATCAGCTGACTTGATCCTCTCAATCACTTGCCCATACCGAGCAAGGGTGAGCTCTTCCAATTCTACACGCTCAACCGTTGCAGCTGCCGATGTGAACCATCTCAACTGTGAGGTCAATCCGGCAGCAGCCTCCCTGACTGCCCTTAATGAGGCCATTGCAACAATCAAATATTAATACAACAGGCTACAATTAACTAAACAAACAACAATAACTTGTTAGCCGACCAAATAATTTCACCAAAATAAAACTCAAATTCAATTATTTCAAGTCCAAATCCGACCCTGTACTTATTCCAAGTATGAATCTAGCTTGCTAAGGATGGCTAGTTACAAAATAAATAACAATTGAATGTATAATACAATGCTGGATCAACCTCAAATAAATATCAATAAGCACAACAATTGACTGTATAATATTGAGCCGGAGAATCTCTAACAACAATCCAATAAACAAATAAATGCAATAAGTCAATCCACACCATTCAATTCTTGTTATGTTAACAAATGTGTGATTATTATTTAGATAACCTTTCAAATTCAGATCAATGACATTCAATTATTCATTGCCACAAATACCAAACAACTTTTACCACAATATACCAACTTATGTACCAAATACAACCAATTCCTAATTTCACAAATAAATCTTACTTGTCAATTCAATACCAAGGGGCTAGCACTACAAATTACAGTACAAACTACAAGTACTATTTGAGCCCGGCTGACAAAGCAATATATTCAAACTTATTAAGTTATATAAGTTATGTTAAGTAATCAAACCAAAGTTACTTTCAAAACTTCCAATTAAACCAGTGGATCTTATATTATAAGAGCCACGCCTACTACCAGAATGAATCAGTGGATCTTATAAGAACCACGCTCTGCTACCACTTCGATCAGAACTACAATTGCCAGCCAACGATAACTGGACGGTCTGAACTGTCCACGATACGTGGAGCTTAACGTTGCTTTCAATGAACAAAGTTACACAATATTGATACCACTAACCTGAGCTGTAGACGGCAATCAGGATCAGCTTGATCACGTCTAAATGTGGTTTGTATGTAATATGAGATGAGTAATTGAAAAGTGTGATGCAAGTTACGTGTTCTAGAACGTTCACAAGGCGCCAGTCTCCAGGTGGCGCGGTCCAGATCAGCATCACACCCAAACTCGTTTCCAGCAAGTGCGCGTGCCACGCGGTGACGCAATAAGGCGATATATTCCGAGAAATATCCCTGGATTCTCGTCAATCCGGGATTACAAAGTTCAATTAAACACTGTTCACACTCAATCTGCTAATATCACGTGAGATCCAATTCGATTTCCAACTATTTATTCCCAACAAAAGCGCGTGCCATTCAGTGGCAACCAACCGGCGTTAGATCCAAAAATATCCCGGGGTTTTCGTCAAACGGGGATTCTAAAGTTCAACCAATAGATAATTCGCGACCCAATTATCGGTTTCAACACGCGAATCCAAACGATATATTTTACCAATTATGATTAACTCAACAGGTCCGACGCGGACATTTTTCCCAAGAGAGCAAAAACAATCTGTCAAGTCAAAGTAATGTCAAGATCAAATTTCTTTATGTCAAAAGGGTGCGTTCGGAAACATTTGGTACTAAACAGGTACTTTGACGGAAATGTTAAAATGTTGCCAGGCAGAGAATAAACAAATAGCATGACGTCTCTTTCTTCAAATGAGATTACTCATTGGTTAAAAAGAGACAAAGTGTAGTTTCATATTTCTGTATCGATTCAATAGATATTTGTATAAGCAAGTAAGATATAGACAATTACAGCGTCTCTATATTATTTCTATACTCTAAGTGAGAACCTCATACTTCAATTTTTGACTACTGACGTCGCCATCCGTAATTTTTAAAGACCTTACTATTATATGGATCAGAAATATCTACAAAATACGCGTGCATAGCTAGCGATGGGCGACTCGAGTAACCCGGGTCAGACCGTAAGCGAGTCAGCCCGAGTCGAAATATCTGCAAACCGAGTTGTCCCGAGCGCGCGTGGCGGGCGGTGGGTTGCCGGCCCGAGGCTACGCCTAGCCCGCGAGTCGCGAGGCCCGAACGACTCCGAGCGAGCCCGAATCAGCCCGACGACCGAACGTCCGAGCCGCGAGTGAAAGAGATAGTTTTCGTTGTTAGTTTCTTATCAGACGGTTAGACAGAACTGACTAGAGAGTTTTGAAAAACAATAGTAAGCTAACTCGCTTATTTTTGTTTACTTTTTTGTTATTGTTACTTCGTTCGTTGTTTATTGTTTTGTTGCAGTTTTATTAGTTAAAGTGTTGTTTGTTTTGTTAACTTTAATAAGTTTAGAATGGCTCCTGGAAATAAAAAAATGTGTTGCATGGGAGTTTCTTTCGAAAACAGATGACAATACCAAAATAGTTTGCACTCAGACTAATGATACATTTTAGAGTCGTTTTTATTTTAGTTACTTATTGCAAATTTTATAAAAGTACGAACTTACACGGTTACAATGTTGATCTTTCAAAGTATTGTTGAACTAAGACTGAAATTCAGAAACAAGTGCCATTATACATAGTCATTTTTATATTACCTACAAGTAAGTATTGTTGAATTTAAGATATTTAGAAATAAGAGCCTTTAGATTTATAGGTACATACGGTCTATTAAGTTCATTTCAAAGTTGATTAGTTTGTATTACAGTTATTTTTATAGTTACCTGCAAGGTATTTTTTGAACCTAAAACTGGTTTTTACTGGTTTATTCAGAAATAAGTGCCATTACTCAGATGTTGATTAGCTTTTTTTATAGGTGTTACTTGATAGATAGATGACCGAATACCAAACGGTGCGGTGTTTAATTTTACGAATTAAGTGCCATTACAATTTTTTTATTATTTACTACCATTGACTCGACGCCACGCTGCCCGCCTGATCCGGCAAACCGTGAACGTAGCAAACTAGCAACCCACGGAACGATGCACCGAGTTGAGCATTTACTGACTCGGACGGACGACGCGGCGACGCGACGGACCTTAAGGCAGACTGAGTCGAGTCAACTCGAGTTGGTAAGCGAGTCAACTCGAGTTACTCGAGTTACCAAAAAGTCAACTCGGCCCACCGCTATGCATACCTACTGTCAAACTGGGTCCTAAAGATGGCAGCCATTGCTAGGGAAGCACATACAATAAGTAATCAAAACCAAAAAGTATCGATATCGATACCAGAGTTTCTAACATTTCTTCGAGTACATTGGTTACTTATGTAACAATACTTTTAAACTTTGGATAATTAGATTATACTTTTGGCATAACTGTAACAAGTCCTTTAGTTCTTTTCCTGAATTTTTAAAATTATAGTGCATAACATTCATATTAACATACAAGGGGTTAGAAGCACTGTTGGTTGGGCTACATTTTATGAGTGACTGACAAATTTTGATTTTTTTTTGAGTTACTTTTTTAAGGACAACCATTGACATATACACCGTGAAATTTTAAAGGTTGTTTTCCCTCGCAGTGTAGTTAACCCTTTGACCGCCAACGACGCCTACAGGCGACAACAAAAAAAAGTGTCCAGACCGCCAACGACGCCTGTAGGCGACACCAATTCCGACCCTTATTTACAGGAAATAAAGTCAATGAATATTTTAACAGTTTTTTTTAGTATCATCCCCATACTTCAATAAATTAAAGTAAATAAAATAAAAGCTTGTTCTTTGGCGTATAATCCTGAAATTTAAATTTTTCCAAGACCATCTGTAAACTCGTAAAAATATAGGCCCACCAGACGCCATAGTCGCTTTAAAGCGACACTAGTGATGAGGTTGGAGTCGATATTAATTTACTAAGCTACATGATGCTATGAGTGCAATCAATACAAATACTAAAAATTAGTTATAATTCTGAACAATTTGCAAAATAAAAGCATTTTAATCAAAAATAAATGAAATGAAACAAATAAATGATGTAGGGTAGTGGAACCAAAAGATGAACGCCCCCCAGAAGATGAACATTGTAAATAAAAGTAGAATTGTAACAATACTGATTGACTTTTATGAGTAGATTTTTTTCTCGCTTATAGCAACATTTTCACAGCCCGCCTCCATAAAAACGTCGGCAGTCACGCGTCAGGCGCGCTTGCGTTTAATAATTTTGTGTGTGGTTCGCGCCAAAAACCATCATTGTATGGAAACCTATTTAAGGTGAGTACTCCGCAGATTTAAGCTAATCGTTAAGTTAAATTAAAAATTATTGACACAATCATTTTTTCTTTGCCAAGTAATATCTTGATTAACTAAGTGACTAAAACGTAGTCATATATGTATTTATAAAATTTAACATATTTATAGCGTATAAAACACTGTTCAATAATGGTTTTAATATTTTTGACTTTAGCCAATAATTGAACACCGTTCATGTAATGGTAAAAAGTACATAGAATATTTAATAATCATTACCATTTACCTAGTGGATAAACATGATCTATGTATTGTTTAAAAATATCTGTTTATTTAATAAACTAAAAACCAAAAGTTGAACGGGTATCTTTATTTAAATTTTATAAGATTTATTGGTTTCAATATAGTATGAAATCAGTAGTGTTCACTTTTAGGAGAAATTATCAAAAGTTGAACCAAAAATATCCTTATAATTTTTTTCGTTCAACTTTTTGTTTTGTTTCCTAAATTTTAACGAATGTACACCTAGAAAATACAAAATGAAATACTTGCATGCATGTAGACCGTTTTAAACAATTTAAGGGTGTATGATGCAGGTGCATGAGCTACTTATGTTCATACATTCAAACAGAGGTAATCTATTACAGATGCGGTCTACACAGTCTGCGAAGGAAAGCAAGCAAATTTGATGACCTGACACTGACATATTTTGTTGAACCATCTACCGAAGATTTAGAACAATATCGATATCGATGTCAGCTATAACCAAGAGATTGCCATATCCTCGAACTGGGTGAAGTGGATGATTACTTTTGAAAATTGTGATCTCAATATGTACGAATTATTTTTATTATAGAGAAGGTTTTCTTTTAATTGATGTTATACTAGTTTTAAGTTAGAGTTGTAAAGGTACCTAGTACCTTTTTGAAAAGTTCTTCTACCTTCTTTTGTCAAGTATTTTTCTAATTTGTTACTAAGGTATAGAATACTATGTCATTTTAGACTACCAAATTATTTTATTAAATAAACAAGTTTTTCCTTTTTTTTATTATTTTCATTAAAACTACACTAAAAATACACTAATAAATTAGGTACACAATTTCTACGCCTTCTCTTAAGTCATATCAAAATCTTAGTTCAACTAATTGGGGATCAGTGTTCAATTATAAAGGGAAAACCCATTTTTTTATTAATTTTTATTTTGTATAAAACTCATGAGATTTTTTTTATTTTTCAAATAATCTTATAATTTTCGTGCATCAAAAATAAACAGAAAAACAACTTCAACTATTAAGATAATTTAATTACAAATATTGAAAGTTAGCGATTCGGCTTAATCGTTCATTTATTGGTTCCTACCTGCAATGTAAAATGAAAAGAAATTTATTTGTTGTCATTTTAGTTGTGCTTGTCACGTCACTAATTCGAAGCCATCTTTCATTGGAGCTAACGCCATTGTCGCTTTTGGACGTTTGTAGTGGGTTGACCGACCGTTTTTTGAAAATGAGTTATTATACACACGAGGAGTTGTTATGTGTTTTACAGGGTGACTATGATGAATTTGTATTCGAATATGCCCCTGAATTTGATATAGATGTAAGTACAACCTCACAACTACTTGTGAGGTACCTACGTACTACCCAAAAATACCGTTTTGTTAAATGAGTAGGTATGTTTATGATATGTGTCTGTGGACTGTGGTACTAGAGATGTTATATTAGGGTCAAATCATATATATATATTCAATATTCATAATATCGAATATATTAGTAATCTCATATTAGGATACCATACTTATGACTGGATATTAGTCAAATATTAATTTAGCCAATATTAGCATTGATTCATATTAAGCGTGTTCTCGTGAATAAAAATGTATATAGATTTATTTATTAAATAAATATTTATAGCGAAAATCAATAAATATTTTGGATTATAATTTTATCGATATTTAGTAATACCCGAGTTTAACCTCATCACTAGCTTACCGTGATAAAAAATGGCTTGGCGTACAGCATGCACTTTCGCTGCGCGAGCCGTGGCGGTCAAAGGGTTAATACATTGTCACCATGCGTGAGAGCTTATTTTGCTCTGAACATTTATTAATCACTTTTTCCTTTGTTGGCAGCGCGCGGCGGTGCGTGTTTCGTGTAGATACCTACGTTACGTCTACTGAACTACTAATGATTCTCGCGCTTACGAGTTTATGAATATTTTTTTTAATAATTTGAAATAAAAAAACATTCGCTTTTTTTAATTTATCTGTGTTTCGATACTACTACTGATGGGTAACCGTCCTGCCTGAGGAAAACAACCATTTAAATTGCACGCTGTATATTACTGCGTACTAACTACCACAGTATTACTAGGAAATATCGTAATACTGTGGTACTACTATATAAATCAATGAGGACAACTGAGTTTTTTGCGATTTCAGGGTTTGTTCCACATTTAAAGTTGTTCATAAAGATCACTTTGACCCCCTTTCGGCTTAGTATCGAACTAACTGTCATTTGTAAATCTTTGACAGTCGTTTTTAGCCAGTGGCCCGAAAGTCTGATTAATACGATACCCTAGGTAAGACTGGTTGTCTTACCAAGGGTATCGTATTACCCAGTACTAACTGAGTTATGGAGGTCAGATTGAGATAGGCAGTCGCTCCATTTAAAATACTGGTATTCAGCTGCATCCTCATCATAGTTTGGAAAAGGTTAGGCAAATAATAATATTATAGGGCCGAAACTGCGTAAAGCGAACGCCCGCGACAGGCACCCATCATGTGACAAAGAGCGTGTGTCGTGTGTATCGGAAACCAGATTATTACCTGCGCAGTGTCATTAGTTTAACTTTAATGGTGTGCATGTAGTAGAGTCGACCGAAAACTTAATATTTATTACGTAGCAAAAAGGGGGCGCGGGGTTTGGTTCCCCGCGACGAACCGCGACGTGCGGGTTCCCGCAACAGAGCACTTTTGTATGGGATCGCGCGGGCGACCGCTTTACGTAGTTTCGGCCCATAGAGATATTTATTTACAACAATAATAAATATTGTAGAAAGATACGAAAACTATAAGGTATTACAAGAAATAAAACAACAAAGTATTTTGAAAAATATACCTTTATTCACCATAATAATTCACCAGGTCAAAGTAAAATGCTCAATTTTATTTAGATAATTATTAGGCACTTTGGAAAGTCAAAACCGTTACTAATCAATTAATCATTGTAAACTACCGATTCAAATCTGAGTTTAATTTTATAGAAACTAAAAGTGGCATTGAAATTTATTTATGACCCAGATGTGCTCGGCATCGCATTCTCAGAAGTAATCAATTCGGGTTCAATCTGAAAAAGCAAATTAAAAGAGACATCATGAATACACATGTAGGTTGTAACAACACTTATTCGAACGACAAATTAAAGTTTATTTTATTTACCTCATATAGCCCCAAAATTTGTCAACTGTCAAATTACTGACACTGCTACGACTACTGTTACTCTATTCAACGTAACTTTTAACAGTTTGATCGAATTTTAATTGTTGATATTCGTTATCAATTATTTGCACTTCTGAGTCAAGTACAATGTTGGGGAAAAGTTGGGGAGAACTTGAAAGAGATTTAAACTCGCCAAAAATGGCTACCTGTGGGTTTAAAAAAAAATTCGTAACATTTCGTTTTCAAATGGCAACCGAGAGTTTAGTTGAATACAGAGTTCTGCTAAGAATAATTGAGTTCTGTGAAAAAAATTCTTTAATTCAGGGGCTGGAATAGAATTTGCGTGTTGGCCCACTTTCACACCTAAATAAATTTCTCTCCAACTTAAAACAGCTTAACACTTGTAGCGTGGTAGTCGATTAAACTAGAATCGATTACCACACTAATCCCTAATGTCTATGGTTTCACTGAGTGACAACACTTAAGCGGTGCCGGCTATAAATTCTAATCCCCGGTCCGCGGAGTTCTTTATTCACCGCCTACTGTTACAAGTAACTAATATTGAAACCCCTCTGTGCCCAAGGGTAAGTGCTCAATCGTATCTGCCATTTTTCTCCATCTCAATCCTCTTATTTCGCCATAATCTGCAGCGTTTGTAAATTTATATAATTGCCCGGTTGTCAAGATGGCTTCCGTCTAGAACATGACTGTGCTATTTCATTGTCATCTGTTTTCCACTAGTGATTCTAGAAAACAAAAGGCGTTTCCCTGCAACTGTGCCTTGGGCTTACGGCTGGGAGACGCACGCATCGCTGGCGCTCACGAATCCTGGCACCACGCTTACGGAAGCACCCTTCGTGTTGATTCCAGGGATTTTTTACTTCTACTGTCTTCGTCTCGAATATCAACTACCTCAGCGTCTGCCACGCGACGGGTGTCACCGCTGCCTCCGCGTACTACTGCTGGAGAGACGCGCTGTCGCGTGGTCTACCTGAAATAACCTCTGCGCCTGCCACGTGCGAGTCGGGTGAGGAGGAGAGACATCCTCTCCCGTGGCCTGCCCTGCACAACCTCTGCGTCTGACACGTGGTCGCTGCCGGCTTCGGGATCGGCTCGCCGGTCTGCGTGCGTCGCGGCCTGAGCTCAGGGCAGTACCTCCCACATACCTTCGACCAGTGGAAGAAACCCTTGTGAACTGAATCGACCCCGCTACGAAATAAATGCTGTAAACCTGTGGTCTATTCTTTTATTCTACCACCACCTCAACCACTACGCCACAGTGGCGCCCACTCGGTAAAGTTCACTAACGTTTTCTTCACTGGTCGCTATTTACCTTTACTCACTCATCGTGGCGGTAAGTACCTAGTGAGTAACTAACTACATTTTCTTACTGTATTTTTGTCTTAGTATTTGTTTTTGTAAAGATCACAATGAGCGCTAACCCAATTAATTTTATCCACCTAAGAAAGGCCGAATTAGAATATGAGGTCATCATTAGAGGCGGTGAAAAGGGCACAGTCACTGACCTTAGAAAACAAATTAACAAGCTTTCTAGACTACATGACACTGAGGACATTTTGCTGTCCGGGATAGATGAGAAGGATGATTTGAGTGGCCTGAGTCAGACGCTAGAAGATTTTAAAGACTACTTATCAACCATAAACACTGAACGTTCTCTTAGTGTAGCTACATCAATTAGGAACCACATATTCCATAGATTAGGAAGAATAACTCCAACCACACAAGACTCTATTCGGTTGAAGAGAGAACTTGATTCACTGTTTGGTTGCTTAGACACTCAGTACAAAGCTCTCCTGAGTAAACTCACCCCTAGTACATCAGATAGTTCTGCCAGTAGTCAGCAGGCTGAAGCAAGTGCCACAAAAACCCCAAATATAGTTGTCACTTGCCCCAGTCACCATGGCAATAAACCCAAATACGATGGGAATACGTGTGTAAGGTCATTTGTACAAAGAATTGAGGAGTTCAGACTAAGTAAGCGAATTTCCAAGGAGGACATGTTGAATTTTTCCTATGACATATTCAATTGCAATGCTTTACACTGGTATAGACACCGAAAAACTGATATATTGTCTTGGGACCAGTTAATCGAGCAACTTAAGTCTGCCTTTGATAGTGATGATTATGACTATAGACTCCTTTCTGAAATCAGACAGCGTACACAAGGTGAAACTGAAAATATAACTATTTACATTTCTATAATGAGCGGTCTCTTCAACCGACTCGAAAAAAAACTTTCAGAAGAGGAAAAATTCGACATTATCTCTCATAATGTTAAACCCATCTATGCGGATGTGCTAGCACTAAGTAGTGTGCAAACGTTAGACCAATTACAACAGGTTTGCAAAAACTATGAGACATATAAAGCTAGGGCTACACACTACCATGAACCCAGCAAAAGTAATCTCAGCACTCTTGCACCAGAGTTTGCATACCACAGGCACAATAAGTCAAGTAATAGTTATAACACAAGTACTAATAATTCACCAAAACACTACACTAACTACAAAAAACACTCTGGTCAGTCGGAAACAGAAAAGGTTTCAGCTATTAACACTAAAAAAGAATCTCCCTCTAAAGGAAGTCCCTTCTGTCCTAGGTGTAGAGTTAACAGTCACTCATTGAGAAAGTGTACAGCAGAAAGATTTCCAATTTGCTTTAAGTGTGGTCTCAAAGGTGTGATTTTTCCAAACTGTAAAAAGTGCCACTCAAAAAACTAAAGGTTGTGGGTTGTTGTAAAAAACCCAATAAAACTAAAAACGGTGGTGAGTGGGCAGATTGGCCACCAACATTAAAACCATCTTCCACTCATTATGCTGTTACAACAATCTACAATAAACCACTAAATGATACTAGGCCTTATGCAAGTATTCTAATAAATAACTTGCCTACTTGTGGACTATTGGACTCAGGATCCGCAGTCACCATAATTGGAGATAACTTTCATGAAAAACTCATCGATTTGGGCCTAACCCTAAAATCATGTGAACAGTCTTTAAAATTTGTTGCCGCTGGGGGACAAATGTTATCACCAATAGGTATACTAAATCTACCTATAACCTTTGAAAGTAAACACCACATACTTAAGGCCTATGTAATACCATCAGTTGACATACCCATTCTACTGGGCATTGACTTCTGGAATCTTTTTGCACTGTACCCTAAAAACAATAAGTCAATCTTTCTTATGAGTCATAATGAACAAATAATCAACTCTAATACAGACTTACACCTACTTTCCTTCGCTCAACTTTCAAGGACTCAACAAATAAAAGCAGATAACATTATTAAACAATATGAAACTATATCATCAGATAAAAAAGGTCTAGGTCGTACCAATCTCATCACACACTGCATAGATACTGGAGACTCACCTCCAATCAGGCAGCGTTACTACAGAATGTCGCCTGAAAAACAGCGCATTTTGTGTGAAGAGCTAGACGAAAGGCTAAAGCTAATGTTGTTGAGCCCTGTGAAAGTCCTTGGTCTTCACCTGTACTTCTCACACCTAAAAGGGATGGCAAATTGCGGTTCTGTTTAGACAGTCGCAAGCTAAATTCAGTAACTAAGAAGGATGCTTATAATTTACCTTATACCTCTGAAATTCTAGATAACCTAAAGGATGCTAAATACCTAACAAGTCTAGATCCTTATAAAAGTTTCTGGCAGCTACCCTTGAATGAAGAGGACAAACAAGACAAGCATCCCGTAGGCCTAGCTAACTAACTAGTGTTTGACCCCATACAGGGTCACACGATGCCAAGGGAACACACACCCACGATTGCCTACCATACTAGTCGTGGAGGGTCGACTTGTTACCTCGAACCTGTCGAACTACCTAAGTTAACTATAACTCTAGTTATAGCTATCCTAGTGTCATATTTCACACCCACCTACAGTGTGGTAATCCTACTTAAAACCTACTGACTAAAGTTACCAAACTATTATTCTAAAATTAACTATATTTATTTATCTTTTAACAGAACTAAATACCATGACTGCATGGTTATAAGCCAACATAACTTCAGTTCCATGACCACCTGTCTGCTGACCACACACACATACACTACACATCTAATTTCTTTGATTATTTTTCTCTTCACGGCGTGACTATGACAGGCTACATAGTGGGCCCACAGGGCGATTAATTCTTTTGTTTCATGGCAGAGTAGTCTCCATGGTACACTACCATTAACTTTTATTTATGTTATTATGTCCTCATGGATGTCTTAAAGACGGCTCCCTGAAACATGGGTGTCCGCACACTAATTAATCTACATTAATTCCTAACTAGGCGTAGCTATGGAGAACGCAGCTGACCCTCTTTGTTAGAGGTCACAACACTTCCTCATAGCATACTACCATTACTTATTTGTAATTATAACCTACTGTTCTGAAAACAGCTTCAAGCCGGTAAATGTCTATATAAAATACCGTACCTACCTATTAACTACTTACATAGTAATCTATAACTTTATAGTCTAATTATAACTGTAAAACTTTCTCACTACTACCTTTAAAACTATTCATAAAACTTTATAACTGCTGGTATCTGCCACCACGGTTAAACTATGTTCCAGTCTACTCTGGTAACAAATCTAATATTAATCTAGGCCCTAAACCAGATTAAAACATAACTTTAAAACTATCCATAAAACTTTATAAATGCTGGTATCTGCCACCACGGTTAAACTATGTTCCAGTGTACCCTGGTAACAAATCTAACATTAATCTAGGCCCTAAACCAGATTAAAACATAACTTTTAAACTATTCATAAAACTATATAACTGCTGGTATCTGCCACCACAGTTAAACTATGTTCCAGTCTACCCTGGTAACAAATCTAACTTTAATCTAAGCACTAAACCTGAATCCTAACTTGCACTTCATCTCATCGTTTAATAATAGCATCTACATGAAATATTCTAACAACAATTAGTCTACAAACTTATCTAATTTCTTTTACTTAAGCACTAAACCAGAAACCTAACTTAAACTTCATAACATCGTTTAATATTGAACACACGTAACCTGAATATCACTTAGATCCAACCTGTCCTAATTAAATTAATTAATTCTCTTAGAAAATATTTCCGCGTGTTTCATAACATAACCTAATTAATTCAAGATCATTGACATATTATATTCTGACGTTTACGTACTGACTTTGACATCTCGACGTAATTACCTATCTTGGATACTTGTCTTTTAGAATTACGTCTATAACGTACGGATATTCTCGCAACAGTATGGATATGGACTTCATTTATTTTTTAAATTTCACTCACGTTCGGAAACTCACTCGAATAGACTTTGACATAAGATGCGTATTCCAGTAATAAAACTTAAACCAATTTGAACATGTACATGGACCATCACCAAAAAAAAATTTTTTACCTTTAACAAATTTTTTTTTATTTTTTAAATACTCTTAGCTTTGAACTTTAACATAATTTAATTTTAAACCTAAACATAAAATAGAACCATAACTTATTATTAAATTGTTGTTAGAACTTTGATAATTTAATATTCAACGATGAACTTACTTCTTGCTTTGAAACCTAACTTTAGCTATAGCCTGCAACAGTTCACCAAGCCTACCTAACCCTATGGAGATACACTTGCTTTATCTTGCTGTTTTTCCTACTGACTGTCTTGAGTTAAACTACTCTAATTAGTTTACCTCTCGTATGTGATAGTTACTCACTGACTTAGGACTACTTCCCAGTCAGGGATGGACATAGAATGGATGGATGAATGATTAATAGTATGGAAGCACATGAATGGGATGTATTAACGTATAGGTAGTCAGTAATAGTGATTTAAGCCTTCTAGCGGATTTATCCTAGGGAAAATCCTTCACTAACAGGCGGGGTACTGTAGCGTGGTAGTCGATTAAACTAGAATCGATTACCACACTAATCCCTAATGTCTATGGTTTCACTGAGTGACAACACTTAAGCGGTGCCGGCTATAAATTCTAATCCCCGGTCCGCGGAGTTCTTTATTCACCGCCTACTGTTACAAGTAACTAATATTGAAACCCCTCTGTGCCCAAGGGTAAGTGCTCAATCGTATCTGCCATTTTTCTCCATCTCAATCCTCTTATTTCGCCATAATCTGCAGCGTTTGTAAATTTATATAATTGCCCGGTTGTCAAGATGGCTTCCGTCTAGAACATGACTGTGCTATTTCATTGTCATCTGTTTTCCACTAACCACATAACCTTCGTGAACCGCCGCGGTGGTGAGTTTCCCTTTCGTTTCCCTGGAACTGTGCCTTGGGCTTACGGCTGGAAGACGCACGCATCGCTGGCGCTCACGAATCCTTGCACCACGCTTACGGAAGCACCCTTCGTGTTGATTCCAGGGTTTTTTTACTTCTACTGTCTTCGTCTCGAATATCAACTACCTCAGCGTCTGCCACGCGACGGGTGTCACCGCTGCCTCCACGTACTACTGCTGGAGAGACGCGCTGTCGCGTGGTCTACCTGCAATAACCTCTGCGCCTGCCACGTGCGAGTCGGGTGAGGAGGAGAGACATCCTCTCCCGTGGCCTGCCCTGCACAACCTCTGCGTCTGACACGTGGTCGCTGCCGGCTTCGGGATCGGCTCGCCGGTCTGCGTGCGTCGCGGCCTGAGCTCAGGGCAGTACCTCCCACATACCTTCGACCAGTGGAAGAAACCCTTGTGAACTGAATCCACCCCGCTACGAAATAAATGCTGTAAACCTGTGGTCTATTCTTTTATTCTACCACCACCTCAACCACTACGCCACATACTGTCAAATACATCTCTGTCATGTCTTTATAAAGATTGTGTATGTTCGCATAATCGCCTTGAAATATAACATTAAACTTATTCACAAGAGGCAAAATATAATCAAGGCGTTAAAGAAAGCACGTAATCTGACTCGAAATTCTAAATCAAATCTTCATATGTAATCAAACTTTCATAACTATTCATTAAACAGACAGTACTTATACCTTATTATTGCCTACCTAACTTGACAATACAAATATTAAAAAAACAAAGTTATATTTATGCCTACAATTACATACGTATTTTACTAGGATCCCTACTTCCCTACATAATAGAACATTATACCATTTACGCGAGAACGGATTCTACGCGGACGGAGTTGCGGACAATAGGTAGTTTCCTATATTTATATACCTAAACAGTTATTTATTACTCTGCTTAGAGTTAGTTACATGATTAGGTAAGTACCTACGAATAAAATGGAAGGTTTTACTTACCGACGATTGCCCGCTATATCCAATTAGGCAGTTTTTGTGTTTATTAGTTTCAGAATGCTCTTTTTATATACTCAAACGTGGAGCTAGCACACTTGTAACAGTGTTCTAGCTCCACGTTTGAGTATTGAAAGATTTGCAGTAAGCATTTTTATCGTCACCCTTATGACGTGATAACCAAGTGGAAAACAAAGAATTTTGTTCCAATTCGCTCCGGTAACCTTGTTCATGCTTGCGCTTCATGTTGACAAATTAATAAAAATAAAAACTTTTTTGCAAAAAATAAAACCGATTTCCATATCCAAATACTACAAAGCCAAAAATAATTTTAATTTCGGTAGTCAGTGTTATTGGTTTTGTATTTTCTTTTTTTTTCACACCGCCTTCCGAAATTAAAATTATTTTTGGCTTTGTAGGGTTTTGATATAGAAGTCAGTTTTATTTTTTGCAAAAAAGTTTTTATTATCGCGCTTTTTAGTGGGTCAATTTGTAATTAATCTAGTTACTAAAGCCAAAATGTCAACTACTTATCACCTTTTACAAAATATTGCTTTTCCCAATGCAGAGCCGTTAATTTTTGAGGAGTTCTCCTGGTACTTAACATTCATATTCAAGTAATCGAATCGCTATCTACAAAATACTTATTATTGAGTAGTTTCGGTGGCTATTTGGTCTTCATCATCAGTTCCACTTTCCCAAATGGTGCTTTTCGAGAGCAACTGCACAAGTTACTATAAGAAATACCCAAAACGCTATAGGTGTGCCTATAATATTTAACACTCCAGTAATCGCGCCTCTGTTTGGGACGTTAGTAGTCGCGCGCTCTACATTTGTAGAACATATTTAATGATGGAGTTTTAAAGCAAAGTTTCATAAATAAAAAAATATTGAGATAAACTTTATTATTATAAAGCTAAAACAAACAAAACATAACCATATTTGAACATATTAGGAACTAAAAACAGCCTTTTTAAAATAACAAAAAATAAACGCAAAATTTTTGCTCTTAACATTATAAGTCTCATATTTCTTAATCAGTCATGTCTTCCACCTCCATTTCTTCGTTTTTGGCACAGTCGGGACAAAGAAGAACCTGATGGTCGGGACAAATCCACTTGTTACATATATAACAAAGCTTCCTGGTGGACTTCTTGTGTCGTCGTAAGAACCGCACATTTTGTCCACAATATCCGTATCCAATGTCCATATCGTGCTGAGATTCTTCCAACTAGTCCTCTTCTAATAATCGATCTTCAGGGTCAATCTCTGCTATATCACTAGGATCAGTGTCTACTCCCTCCAGCCATCTACTAATTCTTTCTTCTTCACTGCGGGAAGCCATATCTCTGAAAAAAAGGACCACTCTTGTTACTACTAACCTTACAATAAGTTGTACATGTCATAACAATAAAAATAAATAAACATAACAATAAATAAAAAGGTATTAAACATTATTACAACAAAAAACATGAACGGCAACTTACGAGAAAAATGTCACGCGAGTGGTCGCGCGCTCTACAATCGTAGAAATTCACTTTTGGCGCCAAATTTCACACACATGCTGCCGCGTCCATCGCCGCAAGGACACTACTATTGTTTATTGCCTAGTAATAGAAGAATACTGAGAATGTGTGCGTGAGTGACCTTCAACTTGCGACAAAATTCAACAAAATGTACACGCGTTCTACAATGGTAGAACGCGCGACTATTGGAGTGTTAAAGAGTTTCCTCGATTTCTCCATGATTCCATCATCAGATCCTAACGTGAAGACAATGGGACCAACTAGAAAGTATATAACACTCTTTCAAACTAAAAAATAATTTTTCAAATCGGTCCAGCCGTCTTTGAGATATGAGGTAACATACATAAAAAAAAGAAAAAAAAAAGAGTTCATAATAAACTGAGAACCTCCTCCTTTTTTTGAAGTCGGTTAAACAAAGAATTTTAAGAAGAGTAAATGACAGCGTTATGCACGAACAAAAAACGCAATGCATAGTAAACGAAAAGATCGTCAATGTAAATATTTTTTTAGACTTTCGTTGATTTTTTAGAAACAGCTTGTCCGATTTCGATAAAATTTTCATGGGACCATTTGGAAAGTATACTCTTTCTAACAAAAAATTTTTCAAATCGGTTGGCAAGCGACGGAGCTATGCCCGAACAAACATAAAAATAAAAAATAAACAAACAAACGTCCGAATTGAGAACCTCCTCCTTTTTTAGAAGTCGGTTAAGAAAACAAATACAATAGTTACATTTATATACATAACTATGCATTTTATACATTAAGGGGAATCCCAACAAATAGTTCCTATGCCGTTATGTTGGCAGCAGCAACTACCAGTGTTCTGACTACCAATCAAATGAATTTTCACAAAATCTGCTGCCAACATAACGGCATAGGAACTATTTGTTGAAACGCACTTTAAACCCAAATAACGCGTTACAGTGTTGCCTAGAAATAGAATTTTAGAACTGCTAAAATGACTAAACTAGAAGTCATTGACATAGTCTCCAAGCTTTGATGTAAAACTAAGCAAACATGGTAGGAACATAAATTAGTTTTACTGAAAAATGTTAAAATATGCTAAATTTTACGATATTGCTAAACATCTTGCTGTAGATTAAATACTCTTAAAAATACTAAAAAAAGCAGGATCCTGCTAAAAATGGCAACACTGGATAGATGTGTCGCGCAGGTATAGCGGGGCGGGGGTAAGCGGGGTGCGCGCTGCACTTTTCATTGAATGTTTGCGCGGCAAGTGTAGTATTATTAACGTTTAACTTAGTGACCACGCAGAGCGGATAATTCTTTCGAGAAAATGAATTAATATGAAAATTTAACGTATCGATTTTTTTTTTCAAAACTGGAGTTAGTGAATGATACCTAATGCCTAGAAAATGACGGCGTTATGCACGAACAAAAAACGCAATGCATAGTAAACGAAAAGATCGTCAATGTAAATATTTTTTTAGACTTTCGTTGATTTTTCAGAAACGGCTTGTCCGATTTCGATAAAATTTTCATGGGACCATTTGGAAAGTATACTCTTTCTAACAAAAAATTTTTCAAATCGGTTGGCAAGCGACGGAGCTATGCCCGAACAAACATAAAAATAAAAAATAAACAAACAAACGTCCGAATTGAGAACCTCCTCCTTTTTTAGAAGTCGGTTAAGAAAACAAATACAATAGTTACATTTATATACATAACTATGCATTTTATACATTAAGGGGAATCCCAACAAATAGTTCCTATGCCGTTATGTTGGCAGCAGCAACTACCAGTGTTCTGACTACCAATCAAATGAATTTTCACAAAATCTGCTGCCAACATAACGGCATAGGAACTATTTGTTGAAACGCACTTAAAACCCAAATAACGCGTTACAGTGTTGCCTAGAAATAGAATTTTAGAACTGCTAAAATGACTAAACTAGAAGTCATTGACATAGTCTCCAAGCTTTGATGTAAAACTAAGCAAACATGGTAGGAACATAAATTTGTTTTACTGAAAAATGTTAAAATATGCTAGTTTTTACGATATTGCTAAACATCCTGCTGTAGATTAAATACTCTTAAAAATACTAAAAAAAGCAGGATCCTGCTAAAAATGGCAACACTGGATAGATGTGTCGCGCAGGTATAGCGGGGCGGGGGTAAGCGGGGTGCGCGCTGCACTTTTCATTGAATGTTTGCGCGGCAAGTGTAGTATTATTAACGTTTAACTTAGTGACCACGCAGAGCGGATAATTCTTTCGAGAAAATGATTTAATATGAAAATTTAACGTATCGATTTTTTTTGTTCTAAACTGGTGTTAGTGAATGATACCTAATGCCTAGAAAAAATTTGGGCGGTGACAAAAAATCAGGCTGTATGTTAAGACATATATTTTACCAACACCTTTCGCAAATAAATAAATTGATATAAGCATTTCATCTTTACAACCCTTTACAATGTATGAGTTATCCCTATAACTTCTCTGACATACCTATATTACTTTTTACGTTTTACTTTCTTACCCCTGTGTGTAAGACAATGTCTGTTAAAAGTACTCTTTTGAGCAAAACAACGCTGACAGACATCACACTCGTACGGTTTCTCACCAGTGTGTGTACGAATGTGACTTGTTAAGGTATACCTTTGTCTAAAAGTACGCTGACATATGTCACACTTGTACGGTTTCTCACCATTGTGTGTAAGACAATGCCCATTAAAAACACTCCTTTGAACAAAACAACGCTGACAGACATCACACTTGTATGGTTTCTCACCAGAGTGTGCACGAATGTGAGTTATTAAAGCATCCTTTCGTCTAAAACAACGCTGACAGATATCACACTTGTACGGTTTCTCACCCGTGTGTGTACGGATGTGTTTTGTTAAGGCACTCTTATATCTAAAAGTAAGTTGGCATTTGTCACACTTGTACGATTTCCCACCAGTGTGTATGAAACAATGCTTCCATAAATCACTCTTATCACCAAAGCAACGCTGACAGACATCACACTTATATGGTTTCTCACCCATGTGTGTAAGACAATGCCTTTTAAAAGTACTTTTTTGAACAAAACAACGCTGACAGACATCACAATTGTACGGTTTCTCACCAGTGTGTGTACGAATGTGACTTGTTAAGGTATACTTTTTTCTAAAACAACGCTGACATATATCACACTTGTACCGTTTCTCACCCATGTGTATACGAATGTGTTTTGTTAAGACACCCTTATGTCTAAAATTACGATGGCATATGTCACACTTGTATGTATTCTTACCAGTGTGCCTACGGGCATGTTTTGTTAAAAGTTCCTTATTAACAAAACCGAGCTGACATATGTCACTCTTGTGAGCTTTTTTAGATGAAGATTGGTTTGGGCGCCCGTAAGTTGTCTGGATAACTTTCATGTCTGATCGTACATTTTTATTTTGCTCTTCTGCATTAGCCCCTTCTAGTTTTGTACTTAGTGTGTATAGTTTGGATTTCTTAGCAGCGGTCGGCCCTGCAATCATAAGTTTGAGAAGTATAGAATATGACTCCGCTCGCGTGTAGTGCGTAGTACGTCAAGTTCTTAGTAGTAAAGTCAATAATTAAATTGCACGTGTCGCGCAATAAAGGGGTATGAAGTGTGTCCGTGACGCATACGGCCAATATCTACCCAGTCTGTAAAAAGTTCCAAAATCTCAAGATACAAACAAAGCCGCATGTGGATTTTGGGCGCTCACTTACTGCTAACGAAGTGAGCTTGCTATAAAACAACATCGACAAATAAAGCTGGTGGTGAGGATGTAATAATTTCAGAGGAGACACTGTAGCCCTCATACCCGGGACTGGAATTTACACCGCAATAATATACCCAGGCACAATGCCTTAAAAAGAGCAAAAGTCGTGGCCAAATTGAAATAGGTGCTGTTGGCTATTAGCACCTTTGATTATTAAATATACTTTATAGTAGGTACAATACGGTCATATACGTATTGTAGTGTAAAACGTGAATAACGTGATAAAATAATAAAACTAGTGTGTGGTGGTCTTATCGTACAGATTGATGAAGAGAACTTAAGGGCCTATACTACCTCAAATGGCTTAGCATGATCCTCCGTTGTGTCAAAAATACTACAGCAATAATTTTGAAATAAATATACCTATGTTAAAGTTGAGGATTAATGTTAGGTACTATGTTTGACGAAAACACGATTCCATAAAAAAAATTTATTAGAAAAAAAATCCAAAGTTAGCTCCAAACCGAACAATAAACCTCTGGTATTCAAAAATAACTTTAAATTAGATAATGAAACTTTGCATATTAATTGAACTGACTATAAAGCAGGTCTTATGTTATTTACTTTTTTTAATTACCATTATTTTCACCGTAAAAAGAAATAAACTGAATTATCGGTGTCTTGGAGTCTTTTCCCTGCCACCCCGTCTCGCTTGCTCGCGTGACTGCGACCAGTAGTGTGCGAGCGAGATAAAGAGTGAGAAGCGCTGAGGTAGTATAGGCCCTTAAGGGTTAAAGAATATATATAGAGACTTGGGGCTGTTAGTGTACAAACATCGTAAATAATATCTATTGAACAATTTAATAATAAATACACATACTAACAATATAAATATATAATTATATATATGTTACTGTAAAACCCCGAACCACGGTAAATCCTAAGATTTTCCGGTAAAACCTAAGATCCAACCAACTCTTAATGGTAAACGTCCGAATAGTTCTGAGATTATCTTTCAATTTGAACTTTTACCACTATTCATTTGGAAAATCTTATCTTAATTTACCTCTAGGCACGGTATATGTTGAGGAAAACTTGTCATAACGTATTCAGCGCATCGTCTTGTACTCATGGGCAGTCTACGATCCCATCCGTACCACCTTCGCACCTCAGCTCCGCTTACCTCAGTCCACAGAGTACTTTCATATATATAGAAACCTCAGTCGATCGTTTGACACGTTTGAACACGCACGCTAATTTGATTTCTGTCTATGTTTTCGATGACTTGAGAGTATATTTTAATAATCCATAATATGTAAGTATAAAACAAATATTTTATGAAATAATGGACGAACTTGTGACAAACAAGAAAGACTAACTTTTATCTCGATAAGGACAAATAGGTACGCAAACTATTGACTATAGGCGGCGAAGGAAATATAATTGCGCCCAGGGGCGGATCATGAATTTGTGGGGTCTGGGCTACAACTGCTAGGGGGCCTTTTAATTATCGTCTTCTTTTTCTTCTTCCACGCCTGCTCCCTTTACTTGGGGTCAGCTTTCCTCGTTTTTTAACCCACTTCTAAAAAAGGAGGAGGTTCTCAATTCGGATGATTGTTTGTTTTTTTTTTTATGTTTGTTCGGGCATAGCTCCGTCGCTTGCAAACCGATTTGAAAAATTATTTTTTTGTTGGAAAGGGTATACTTCCCAAATGGTCCCCTGAAAATTTTATCGAAATCGGACAAGCCGTTTCTGAAAAATAGACAAAAGTCTGAAAACAATATTTACATTGACGACCTTTTCGTTTACTCTGCTGGTGAAGGCGATAAGTAGTTGACATTTTGGCTTTTGTAACTAGATTAATTACAAACTGACCCACTAAAAAGCGCGAAAATAAAAACTTTTTTGAAAAAAATAAAATCGACTTCCATATCAAAACACTACAAAGCCAAAAATAATTTTAATTTCGGAAGGCGGTGTGAAAAAAAAAGAAAATACAAAGCCAATAACACCGACTACCGAAATTAAAATTATTTTTGGCTTTGTAGTGTTTTGATATGGAAGCGGTTTTTTTTTTTGCAAAAAAGTTTTTATAAGGCGCCAGGACACTGGGTCCTTGGCTGTATGTGCTCTTAGCTGAGCTCGCTCCATATCTTTGGTACTGGTTGTCCACCACGTGGCTGGCGGTCTTCCTCTGCCCTTTCTCGTCTCTGGGATGGCCAAACCATCTTAACAGGCTCTCAACCATGTTTTCTGCAATGAGAGCGACTTTGAACGAGCCTCTGATGTACTCATGGCGTACTTTATCGAATCTGGTCACTCCCGCTGCCCATCGCAACATCTTCAATTCACTTGTGCTTATTTTCTGTTTGACGGCCCAGCACTCAGAACCGTAAAGCATCGCAGATCTAACGGCAATTTTGTAGACTTTGCCCTTGAGTTGTATGGGCATTCGATTTTTACAGAGTACTCTTGTCAGCGTTCCCCATCTCAGCCATGCTGCGCTGACTCTATGTGTAACATGTCTACGTTATCTGGGGGCACGGGAGTGCCCCCGCCAAGTCGAGCAAAAAAGCGGCACGGCCGTACCATTCTTTTCTCGAAGCAATTCAGGCCACCAACCAAACAGGCATTGTATAAACACGGTATATTTCAAATTTCATTCAATTTGAACCAGTAGTTTAAGAATTATTACGAGTCAAAGTTCTTAATTTTGTTAATTTTGTCACTCACTGACTGACCGATCATCAAAAGTCTAAGGCACTTCTAGCAGACCTAGAAGCTTCAAATTTAGAATACAATTAGTGTTTAGTATATGAATCAAGGAAAAACTATAATATTTTTCAATTTCGTTCCAGTTTTCTAGATACAACTGCATAAATAACTTTGTAATCCCATATAAATATATAGGATTACAGTTACATTTGCAGTTAATTAATCAGTGTACCTGTATAATATAATGAAATAATAGATGTAGATGGGTACTTTCTTTTTTCTTGGTGAAAAATATCATCGAATGACTTCTTCCGCTCGGGTGTGTCAGAATTCTACTGACTAAAAACCCACCCTGTTCCTTCAGAAGCCCTAAAGATCCGGGGCCGCGGTATCTCGATGGAACTTTCCCGCAAACCCCGACAGGCAATTGCCCTATGAGGCCCCGTCACTGGTATTAACAGCTTTTTGAGGCGCGCCTGGAACACAACGCGCCGCCGACCCGGGCCTGGTCCTTACCGGACGGTGAGCGACCTCTGCTCGCCATCCGCAGGCCCGCGCCTACGGTGGCCCGAAATCGACTCGCGATCCACGACGCCCGGGGCGTCTCCCCCGGCGGCTGGGGCGCGAGGAAGAGAGTTGCCTCTCCCTCGCACGTTAGGCCTCCTCCTTCGCTAGCATGACTGCTTCGCAGCAGGAGGTGACTGCATCCCATTCCCTCTCGCTTCGCACCATGGTCTAAACCAGAGCAGGGCTCGAGAAGTCGCCGCCGCCGATCGCCTCTATGAGGATACGACGGTGCTCCACCCATGCAGGGCACACCTCGACCATATGCTCCACCGTGTCTTCCAGTGTAGATAGGTACCTAGATATAATAATTATGCTCAAAGGTAACTTGTTAAATGGTCAACGGAATAAAAAAGCAAGAAGTATTAAGAGTATTGGGGAGTATTAAGTAGAGTAAATTGCCCGAAATTGCATAATTACTTACTTATGGATTAACTTTAACCGAGACGTTTGACGAGTGCGGCATTAGTTATTACTAACTAATGCAAAAGACGTACGTGCGTATTCATATGTGCGTATCAAAGCCTCCGAAAAAAACCCATAGAGACAGGGAGTGGGCTTTGAAAAAAACTTTAGCTGAAGTTCAAGAAGTAGTACCGGAAAATAAAAAAAGGAAGGCTACCTACAAAAATAAGAAAGGCTCATAAGACAGAGAGAGGGCTTTAAGAAAATTCGTTGTTGGTATACAAGAAGTAGAAGGTACCGGAAAGGAAAAAAGTAGGACTTTCTACAAAAAGCAATGAGATCCCATAAAAAACAATACTTGTCAAAAAACCAAGTCTCGCAACTTAGTTGTTCCACCGTAAAAAGTTGTGAGATCCATGTAATACCAAGTCGGTTTTTAATTTATTCAGTCCCTACTTAAGTCACCTACGACATCTTATAGTGACCATATCAATATTAAAAATCTTTACCGTTTTAATTAGATAGATTGACTTGGCAATCGCAATAAACAATTTAATTTATATATGTATTACTTGTGAGATATATTGTGTTTTCATGCGATGGCCGAGTCAATCTATTTATTTAAAACGGTAAAGATTTTTAATATTGATATGGTCACTATAAGATGTCGTTAGGTTAGATAATTACGTAACAACTTAAGACAGAAGGTCCCTTAAGTAGGGACTGAATAAATTAATAACCGACTTGGTATTACATGGATCTCACAACTTTTTACGGTAGAACAACTAAGTTGCGAGACTTGGTTTTTTGACAAGTATTGTTTTTAATGGGATTTGATTATTATTCAACTAATTGTCATTTTGTCAAGAAATTGTTTTCTGTTTTGAATTTAAACTCTAGGTAAGTCTACGATAATCCACAGATATGCTTTACAGCAGGGGCGTGCATAGGATTATGACAGGGCATGCGGCGGAGTAAAAACACACAAAAACTTCTTCTTTTATAGATTTTTAGCATAGCCACAGCCACGCATCGTAGCATGGTGGCGATGCGTGGCTGTGGCTATGCTAAAAATCTATAAAAGAAGAAGTTTTTGTGTGTTTTTCTCCGCCGCATGCCCTGTCATAATCCTATGCACGCGCCTGCTTTACAGAGAGACTAAAGTTCTTACGGTGTGCCAACTATACATTTTGTCAGTGCTTTTTTTCTATTAAGGATGAGCCCACTCTTGACCTCGATCTCGCCTGATGGTTAGCGGTAGATGAGGTCTACGATGGAACGATCGAGCCCAGAAGGTGCCTTTACACTCTTTTTTTTAAAGGCTGAAAGGTCATAGCTGTAAGAGTAAGAGTTCCACACCTTGGTTGTACGTACAATAAAAGTGGGAGAAAAGGGCTTGTTGCAACAAAATGGTATATCAACGAAGTGTGGATGGTAACCAGCAGTGCGTCAGGTAGACCAGTAGTGAGAGGGAAATGAGAGATCAGGAAATGGAGCTCCTGCGCACAGTCCCCGTATTACAATCTATAGGAAACCGACAGGCAAGCAACATTTCGTCGTTGAGCCAGGCTGTGAAGCTTGTCTGTGCTGCTAAAATTCCATAAAACTGCAATTTTCACAGAAGTAACTGACCAGCGAACGCGTAGAAAACCTAAGTGGAACAGACTTAAGCATACTTTGTTATCTTAATAGTTGCATTTGTATCCCTATATACTTAACTGTTAACCAGTGAGAACGAGAGAGACTGGATCCTGTGACACAGGATATCCTAGTGTGGGATCCAGTATCTCACTAAAAACCTGTACCTAACCTTTTTCTTGGAAATAAATTCATTTGTGATCCCCACGTGAACCCTATATTTTGATACTCTACTCAATGGGTTTGAACGAAACTGAAACCGCATCTCTGAATATGGCTTTCAAAATCTGTTTTAAAACGTTATATATCCTATACAGTTACTTGAAATGAAAAATGGTGAAAGGAACATCAAAATATTTTTTAAAGACTATAGGGATACCCCACTTGACATAGATTGTCGATTTTTTATTTTTGACAATATATCGTCTAGTGTTGAATTTTGATAACTATCATGTCTATAGTGACACTCGAAAAGTAAAGACAAAACATTAGACGTAAGTATTATCAAAATCGGCTCACGCCTATGGCCTATACAACGCCATATAGGTACAAACATACATGCATACATATACTGTGAAACACATTGCCCTCCACAGTCGGATAAAAATACTGAATACCTGACCAGTGACAAGCGACAAGGTTTCCTGCTTCGTTCGATAGTCACACATACGTATTGACCATTTTATACTTTAGTTAAAAACAACTATCGTTTATTGTTTTAATGAGCACTGGAGGCCCTTTACATCCACGAGGCCCTGGGCTACAACCCAATATTAGCCCTTAGGTAGATCCGCCCCTGATTGCGCCAGTGAAGGAAGAAAATGGAGAGCTCAAGTATTATGTTTGTTACGATGACTTATTTAACATTTTCGAAGAAACAAATGTTGCTGTAGGACAGAGTCGAAGGACAAGGATGCTTTAAGAATGTAACCGCTGTATAAAAACAACAGTTGAGGCTATAAATACATATTTGGGCTATGCCAATCTTGTCAAAAAAACAGGAAACTGAAAATGGGCATTGTCATCAACCCTTATTATATACTTAATAAATAATAATTATGCCCTTTTTCATAGTTATCTGTTTTTATTTGGCAAAGTTTTCTCAACATATACCGTGCCTAGAGGTAAATCCTAAGCTTTGCCAAATGAATGGCGGTAAAAGTTCGAATTGAAAGATAATCACAGAACTATTGGGACTTTTAATGAGTTGGTAAATCTTAGGTTTTACCGTGGTGGTTCAGGGTTTTACAGTTATATATGTATATACTAATTATACAAAATTCATAAGGGGAAACAATTATAGTGACAGATAATGGCTCCTTTACCAATATTTAGGGTGTTGGTAATGTTTGAGCACACCTTACATCTATTTGTCATATATAAGCTGTTGGAACACTACATTATAAATAGCCACATCTGTTGCGTTGTCACCAAATCCATCCCGCACGCAAGCAAGCTGGTTTTCATCCCCAAAGTACAGAGCAGGTCCTGTCACCAGCAAAGCAGCAGAAAGATCTCGACCATAACAAGAAAGCATCTGCAGCATGGACGCTACCAACGTAAAGTTAAGAGAATTTCCATCAGGTTCCATATACAACATTCTCTTTAGTTATTTGAAAGAAGAACTTTTAGCACTGGCGACAAGAACAATGAGTGTGTTTTGTTAAAAAGGGTATCGCACTTGTTGCATTTGATACTCACTTCTTGTGTCACTGGCTCTTCTTCTCTTCTTTGATACTTCTTGTTCCTCATCTTCTTCAGTTTTTAACTCTATTAAAGGTACATTGTCTCCATCTGATTCAGAGTGGTGCAGTGGTATATCTTCTTCATCTGAATAGCCATAGTCTTCATGGTCCAGTTCTACACCTGTAGATAAACATAAATGGTTAAGAATTCTAGTTGGTACTACTCACATTCTGTCTGAAAGCCAACCCCAATATAGTTAAGAAAAGGCTACGCAGGTAATGAGTATAGGTACTCACACAAAGTGCTTTGTTATAAAAGACTAATCACAAAATATTATAGAAGTGTAGTAATCTGTTTTATGTTTCACATCAGATTGTTGTTTTAAACATACCATCCTGTGGATTCTCCTGCTCAGGCACCATAACACCATCCTGCCTGTCACAAACTGCTGCTGATTCTTCTTTGATAGTGATGTTGTCTATTTGACTAACATCAACTATACTTATGCTTTCCATTGGAGTTTTCATAAGGCCATTGAAAAACTCTAGCGGGCCTCGGATTATTGCAGGATTTGGCTGTGGGCACATATCAGTATTAGGTACAATTAGGACCACTTCTACAATAACAAACATTTTTAATTAGTCCCATAGTCAAAAAAGCCTTCAGTCCTTGCTCTACACATGGTGTTAATGAGAGGTTTAACACATATTCAAAACAGTCTAAGCGACTCAGACACCATATCGAGGGGTGAAAGGCTATTTGGTTTAAGCGACATTTTTGCAACTTTACAGGAGAGCCATTTAAAGTTTGAAATTTTGGAAAAAAAATCATAACAAAAAAACTTCTTCAGCTATTTGAACAGGGTAAACTTTATTGAAATTCAATTAAAAACATTGAGTTGTTGATGCTAATACCAAATAAAATGGGTCTTTAATAACAAAGATAAATGTCGCTTAATACGAAATGCCTTAAGCCCTTATTTTTTAGAGTATGGAAAAAAGATTTAAGTGACTTCATAACTAAAATTGGCTACAGGGAAAAAAAATTAAGCGACGACGCAGTATATTTTCAGAGTAAGCCAAAAATAATGAAGTGACGTAGCTCAAAATTAATAGTAGCAAGCTATTTATCTCAACTACCAATTTAGACTAAAATGACTGGCAGGCTAATTTACTTATTTGACTTATAAATTGAAATTGTAACATTTGATGTTACATTTTTTTTTATCTAATACTATCAATGGCTGTTAAAACAACCTGGATATATCGCAATTACCAAAAAACTCAGGTGCTTATATTGAATAAATAAATAAATACTCACAACACAACATCAATTAAAGTATTTATTTAGAACTAGCAACCTGGCCCGGCTTCGCATGGGTAATAAAGTTTATATTTGCTTATATATGATTTTGCTTAATCAATTTCTCGTCCAATAATTTGCCACACTTATATATCGGCGATAACTCATAAGATATTCATTTTATTAATATAGTGTAAAAAGCAATTTTGATCTTCATTAAATCTTTAACATATCTGACATATTTAATTGGATAAGGAATAATACTGTACTGTTAAAAAAAAATCTTAATAACCCATCACTTTAATGTAATTTGTAAAAAAAATGGTTACTGTGGGTTATTCTTTGGAGATAGACATATCCCGGACTTTTTTGTAGATCTATAAAAGAGAAACAATCAATACATTGTATTTTTATAACACAAAACGTTTTGGCAGTGTTTTCGATTAAAGCTCCCGATAGGCTTAATTCTTTCCGACATGTTGAAGTAATATCGTCGTATTTCATTCAATCTACACAAAACCTTAACTTGTTATACACTAAAACCTTCCTCAGGAATCACTCTATCAATTTATACCCGCATCAAAATCCGTTGTGGAGTTTTTAAGATCTAAGCATACATAGGGACAGACAGACAGGGAAGGAACTTTGTTTTATAGTATGTAGTGATAATAATTATATAGAACAGTCTCAATGGGAACATCAATTATATTTAAACTAATAAAAACAAAATAAAAAAAATCAAATCAACAAAGAAAACTTGCAGTAATTATAAAACACAGCCAATGCTACAAAAATGAAAAAATGAAAAATGAAGAAAATGATAAGTAAATACGTTCTTTCTTATTAGAAAGAACGTATTTACTTATCATTTTCTTCGACTGTATCCTCTACATCAGTTTCCAGTAAAACATCTTTTGAATTATAGTGTTGCAGATTTAAATATTCTTTATGAAATATCTTGGGTATAACCCAGTGTCGCACAATTTCTTTAGGTCCATGTATTTGGCTTTGAATGTATTTTGTTTTGTAATCGGTAAACTTTAATTATATCTACGATTGATAGCTCTAGATCTCGCAATAATTTGTATGACCTCTTCCATCTTTTTTCGATATACCAAGTTCCTATGTTGTTAACGTATAATAATGTACTACTTGGTTTAAGTAGCACCCTGCGTGGAAAATAGATGCAGCTGAAAGAGCTTAAGCGACGCTCCATGTCGTATTTGGGTGACGGACAAATAGTTTAAGTAACACCACACCGTGTAGTTGGTGGAAGTCAAAATGATTCAAATAACGTCTTAATAAGAATTAGAAACAGGAAAAACGCTTTAACCCTTATTGAATTATTTCTCTGGGAAAGGATAACTGGTTTATGTCTCGGTTTTTAATATGATTGTATGGTTCAAGTACATAATTAAAAAAAAAATGCAAAATTCACGTCGGTTAATACACTGCCACTTTGGAAACAACCCAAAAATAGTATTGTTTCAAATGCCAAAAAAGTGCTCTGATTTTAATGAATCCGGCATCATTCGACGAAGATAAATTCGCTGATTCCGAATATGTATATAACTCAATATCGCCCAAGATGTCGCTTAAACCAAATAGCCTTTCACCCCTCGATATGTATCTATGTAACACAAATAACTTTTAGAGTAGTTAGCTATAATAAATTTCATTCTTTTAAATTGTTTAATACTTACCTCATTTATCATCCGAGCCAACAGCTCTTCAGCTGCTAGACATGTTCTCTGCAGTTGGTAGCATTGCTTTAGTCTAGCATAGCAGATGAAACAAGAGAGCATCGGTCTACTGTCTTCAGTTAAAAACTAGAACAAAAACTCCTTTTGAATTTCTGGTTTAACATTGGTTAGTCATTTGTCAAATTTACTTTGTAGCTCCTATGTAAAACGGGCATGAAAGAACACTGTACGCTCTTTAATAATTCTTTTCTATAATTAAATATATTTTTTTCAGTAAATTATATGACATAATACCTAACTTACTGGGATATCAGTCAGCTTCTCATATAGTTCATGCATGATCTTGTCCACAACCACAAACATACGAACATTCTCCACTAAACATATCCTACACATTGGCAGTTTATCCATTTTATAATAATGGAATTCCAAACATTATATGAAAATCATTGATATCGTGTCAGACGTGTCAGTGTCTCCAACTCTATTTGTCAAAATGAATGTTGTGTTCAGTGTTGTTGTGACATTGACATAATCAAGGGCGGATCCAGGTGGACCGCTAATTAAAATTGTTAAACAATATTTTATAATTATATTTTTTGTCACAATATAGATTTTATTTAAGTACTTTCAATATTTCATTGATTTAATGTAATAATTTGTTCGACGGCAAACGCATTATTCGGGAATGAATGCATCGAAAATTTGAATTTTACTGCACCACCGACCGCTAGTCCGCTACGGCTGCCATGCCACCAGTCTGTGCTGCCACCACAGAACAGAACAGTCCGTGGCTGCCACTGCCGCCACCTTGCGCGATCTATGTACAATTGTATTGTAGTCTGTGCTTGCGCGTGCTTTGTTTCGTCTTGCTAGATCTAACTCAATCGGAACGACTTTAGTAATAAAGTACTAAGTTAAAAAACTTCTGACCTTATTATAAAACGATTTCTGGTCTCATTTTAAATTGCAATATTGAGATGTACCCTAATATAAGATTTTTTATGTATTATGGCTACACTACCTGTGAGTGTAGCGATAGGAGAAAAATCTTTCTCTACGTTACGAAAATTCAAATCATGGCTAAGAGCTGCAATGGTTGGAGAACATCTAACCGGACTGGCACTTCTCCACGTTCATGATGATTATGATGATGTTCATCCTAGCCAATTTTGGCTACGAAGACTGTATCATGGCTATTTTATTCAAACGTTAGAACTTGGTTGTTCAGCTCTCCGGCGGTGCGCTCTTTGGAGACTGGGCGTACCCACATTTCGCTGAGAATACCATGTTTCATGTATGATGTAGGTTACGTTAACACACTGCACTGTTCGCACGACGATAGTGTATGGCCGCTGGTGGTCTGGCCTTCAACTCGTCTAATTTTTTGTCCAAGTCTGCTCGTCATAGCAATTCAAAATCAGAGACTTGCAAATTAATGAGACGTCTCCAATACAAACGTTGAACTGCTTTATGACGTTTCCCATATTTGAGTTCTGAGAAGAAGATGCGTTTAGCCAATCTGTCGTCCGACATTCGCAACACGGGTCCACTCTAGCGCAGCTGGCGCCTCATGAGATGGATCTCGATACCTCCGACGTTTGCACGACGAAGAACATCCGTATTTCGGACATGATCTTGCTACCGGATGTTCATTATATCTCGCAGACACTTTAAGGGATACCTGTCGAGAGCGTGGTACAGGACCCATGTTTCGGCCGAATACAAAAAAAATTGGGAGCACAATGGCCATATACACTTTTATTTTGGTGGATAGCTTGATGTCATGCGGCCGGAAAACTTAAGATCACAGTTTATCAAATCAGCAGCAGCAGCTCCTATTCTACTGTTTGCCTCTGCTACTTAAAGTCACACTTTGACGTAATAGTGCTTCCAAGATATTTGAATCTATCGACTTGGCTTAATATATTGTCTCGAAGAGACACATTAAGTGGAACATTGTCATGTAGCCCTCCTGTTGCCACCACTTCGGTTTTTTTACATTAATAATTTTAAGCCCAAAATTAGTGCATGCCTCATTTAAATTGGTCATAAGATTTTGAAGGCCACTTGCGGAGTCTGTGACGAAAAATAGATAGATAGATAGAATATACTTTATTGTACACCAATCACGAACCCATTGAATATAGCTCAAGCTTTCAACAACTTTTATAAAACAAGTAACCAAACCAAAAAATAAAACTATACCAGAAATTAACGTACGCTCAAATAATTCAAACTCTTTATTTATGGAGCTGACGATACGTCAAGATATACATAATCATATTAACTCACTTCGGAATACGAATAATGTTGATTATGATGGAATATGCACTAAAGTTATCAACTTCTGGCCAACGAAAGCGTGACCTGAGAAAGCGCGACAAATTCAAAAAATCTTTATGTGGTATCACTGACTATAGTAGCAGAAAAACGTTTTGATACTTGGGAATTTTATGTATTTACGACAATCAATTTGTATATTAGTAGTTTAAAAACTTAATTTCTAATTTGGGGATAGTACCACATAATGTTTTTAAAGGCTCCGTTTGGTGTCTCGGAGCCTTGACTGTCATGGTTTGAATAAAGAAACCAATGTGTAGACTTATTTATTTATTTACATAATATTAACCTACTTAAAATGTAGTTTATTAAATTTCTTCAACAATTTATTTAATCAACTACAGGCGTTTTGAGAATGATAATTATTTAATCATCGTACTCAAAATGCAATTCCAAAAATTCACTCCATTCAGGATTTCCTTTCTCACAATATAAAATGCATTGATTTTATTTCTTTTTTTTAGAAATAGAAAACGAAATCATTTATTTGCCAAAAATGTAGGTAACAAATATGGTGTTAATTTATGTAGAGTTACATTTTGCCTTACGGCATGACAAATTATTAAATTAATTTAATCATTGCTTAATTGCTACGTTAACATTTAAATAACATTTCTATACAATTGAGACGACATAATGACTTAGAATTACATCTAACATTTTTCACTTACTTATAGCATAAAATAATCATCATATAATGGTATTACAAAAATATAAAAAATAAAAAATTACACTATTATTGATAAAATTAATAATAAAAATAAAATATTACCACACATATAATTTCGGAATTAGGCACTTATCTACTATAGAAATGTCCTAAAAATAATCATAATTTTACATCAAGGAACTGATTATCAGAAACTTTTATCATCAAAAAAATCTTTAAGCGAGTAGTAACACTTGTCTAACAACAATTTTGTTAACTGTTTTTTTAAATTCGGTTATGGGTAAGTCTTTTAAATGTATTGGTAATCTATTATATATGAGAGGACCCATAGATTTTTTTTTATTTTAAGTAAGGACGTTTTGTAGCCACCTGTACAGAGTTGGCTTTTATATTGAGACCTCATTTATCCTTTGCGTATTCTTATATCCACCATTGATATAAACAATTGACTGTTCATCTTAACGAATAGGGCTACTTCAAGTATGTACAAGGAGGGAAATGTTAATTGATTTAAAAGTAGGTTTACAGCTTTCTATAGGTTTAAGAACTGTCATTGCTCGAATACAACGTTTTTGGGCCCTAAATATTCTTTATCTCTCACTACAGTTTCCCCAATGTTTTCTTATTGCATCAACATCAAAACTGTCTAAATCCGACACTGAGCTTTTGTGAGGGCGTTTTTTTCCTGGAGTGCTCCATATTCATTCATTCACAGATCCTTCCTTTTTAATTTTTTTTAGTGTTGTAACACCAACCTCTGCAAAACAAAGTATAAAATGCATATTAAGAAATTAAGGTACCCAAACAGTTTTATAATATCAAATAACACAACTTTGTGAAATGTAACAATCAAACACAACATTCTTAACCGTAACATACATACCAGTTAATGAAGATATTTATTCTAAGAACTTAGTCTGAGTTTCTATTAAAGATTTCTTCTCCAAATTTTTTAACATTTCAACATGGTTTTTAACTTCACAGATTCCTTGAATATCTCCAATATTATCTATAAAGATAAGAAAAAGTATAATAATATCGTAAATAATAATAATAATCAGCCACCAAGGATCAACATTACAAAGTCGTACTAACTTAAAAAATCCCAGATCGCATCTAAACATTGTTATTTTCTTGGAAAACAATTTCCTTCTCTTCTTGTTTTTGTTTAAACTTACTGATCATAGTATGTAGCAGCTTCCGCACGTTACTTTTTAAGTTTATACCCATATTATAGCGATTCTTCTTGAATATTAATTGTCTTTACAAATTACTGACAATTGTAATCACGGAGTTTGACAGCTTAATAATGTTGCCATATTAAACTTTTAAGAAAACTCCAGGACACGCTTTCGTTAGCCAGACTCTATATACATACCAAGTGCATGGCTTCTTTAGATGATAACAAAAGATATGGCAAGGGTTTTGTAATCCTAAGTCTACGTGTGTAGAACTTATTACAAATTCCAATACACTGATACCAGAGACCGAATTTTTCAAATTAAGAAGAACGAAAAGAATTATCGTGTTATTGGCAAGTGACGTGGAAAGTTATTGATCCTCGTAGTGCTGTGACACGTTTGTTATGATTGGTATTCAAGAAACATATGAAACCAATAATTTGGTGTCAATTCTTTGAGTCAGTTATTTTGTCCTGAGACTATGCATAGAGACTCCATACCAGTTGTTGTCTTCAGCTCTTTTGGATAGATATAGGGTTTCCGTTACACGTTGTACCGTAAAACGTGGCAACTTTACCGAACCCTCGGTAACATTACCATACTATAGGTATTCGGTATAAACTCATTTATCTCAAAAATCTGCCTACTAGAAATCTATTTTGTAATAGTAGTATTTAAGGCAACATTTATCATAATTTGCGTAGAGGCAGAACTGCTGTTATGTCAGTAATGAGTTAATGACTGTCACAGTGTACTGTGTGAAAACGTGCTAGGAGTAAATTGTTGCTCAATTGTGCTCACAGAGCCCTAACTATTTATCACAGGTAAGTGAAATTTTGATATTGTATGTATATTACGGTTGGGATTACTGTTGTAATGTCAGCAATTGCATTTTCTTTAATTTATTGAAAAAAACTGCTTAGGTAATGTTGGTTGAGGTTAGGTAAAGTTACCACTGACTGCTTTTGTGGCAACTTTACCGGCAGCTAGGGTTGGCACTAAATCAAGCACGAGTGTTTATATCTTGTTTGTGTGTATGTAACCATTTTCGAATACCTAAATTTCACAGCATAATAGTGAATATCCTGGATGATAAGTTATATTGGGTTTGCGTGCATGTGAGCTTTAGTTTTATTTAATACCTTTTGTTTCAGAGCCAAAATGGCCCCCATAAAACGAAACCGCTGAAAACTCAGTCAAATCCTACTGTGACAGAAATGGGCTTGAACACAAAGTTATATTACTCTTAGAAAATGCCCCAGGACATCTAACCTCACTTGATATGCCCAGATACTTAAAAGTGTACGTGAAGTTCCTTCCACCAAACACTACGTGAATATTACAACCTATGGACCAGGGAGCAATAGCAGACTTTAAAGCTTATTACCATCGCTGCACTTTTAGCCAACTAATTCATGAAACAGATAGGGAAGGAAGACAGATAGACTGTCTTCCTTCCCGAGACTGGTGGAAGTCATACAACATTATGAAAGCTATTCACAACATAGAAGAGGCTTAGAAGGAAGTTAAAAAGAGTTGTATGAACGGGGTGTGGCGTAATCTTTGGCCAGATATAGTGGAATCACCTAGAACAATTGTCCAGATGCAGAAACAAGTGCTTGAAGACATTGCTGTAATGATTAACGGGTCTGAACTTGAAGATGTCGCGGTAGAATATCTCGTAGAACTTGTAGCAATGCAATCCTCTCAGCAATGAAGATCTGATCGAGTTACAGAATAATCCTATCTATGATGTGGAAGAACAAGTAGAAGAGAAAGTTTTATCATCAGGGGGAATACAAAATACTCTTTCAAAAATTTATTCAGGTTTGGACATATTGCAGAGTATAGACAATAATGATGACCGTGTGTCAAATAATTAAAAACAGTGTTGGGTGTTATGAACGTATTTTACAAGAACGTAAAAAAAACGCTACCCAAAAGACAATACATGTATTTTTCCGTAAAACATAATTAATAGTATGTATTGCATAAAGTGCTCTTAGAATTAAAGTGATTGATTAAAATGATTCATATTTTGTTTTGTATTAAATTTTGACTATGTTTAATCATAAACCTCGATATACGCGAATTTCAGTTAACGCGATTTTTTCCGGAACGTATCCCTCGCGTAAAGCGGGGTATTACTGTATTTCATAAAAACAGTTTGTTTTTTGACAACCCTGAGCGTTACAAATTATTTGTATGTAGATTACAATGAACCCCATGGCAACTTTACCTACTGTCTGTGTTGCCGTTACCGTTATTGATTTCCACATATTCTTTTCATTTTTAAAAGTAGTAATCGTAATTTAGGCCATCTTTACCTCAACTACTCTTTAATATGCAATACATGATGAATACGGTGCGTAGGTAAAGTTGCCAAAAATCTGGCATGTTTACCCATGTTGCTTATTCTCTTCTACAGGTTAAAATAAGTGCTTTTATAGATTGACGATTACGGTAAAGTGAGCCAAATCTATTATAATTATAAACAAATAATTTTAGTTTCTATGCGTCTTATGGTTAAAAAAATAATTCGTTTTTTGTTATGAAATATGGTCAAGTTGCCACGTTTTACGGTATAGCTCCACATCTCAGTCACATAATCAATATGAGTATTTCAAGCGGGATTTAAGACTAAACATCTACTGTATTGTGGAAAGCAAATAAATGAATATGAATATGATTTTCCCAGATAAATTAAAAACGTCAATAATTGTTCCTTTGCATAAAAAAAATGATCGACAAATTATGTCAAATTATAGGCTTATCGCGTTGATACCTGTCTTTTCAAAAATATTTGAGAAAGTCATTTACAAGTCCTTGTACAATTACCTCGAGAAATCAAACATTAGTAAATGAACAAAAGGGATTTCGTAAGCAGAAAACAATCAACATGGCTAGAGTCTGGCTAACGAAAGCGTGACCTGAGAAAGCGCGGCAAATTCAAAAAATCTTTATGTGGTATTACTGACTATAGTAGGAGAAAAATGTTTTGATACTTGGAAATTTTATGTATTTACGACAGTCAATTTATATAATAGTTGTTTACGAACTAATTTCTAATTTAGGGGTAATAATGTTACCACATAATGTTTTTAAGGACTCCGTTTGGTGTCTCGGAGCCATGACTGTCATGGATTGATTAAAGAAACGAATGTGTACATTTATTTATTAGTATATACATAAAATTAACCTACTAAATTCAAATAATTCTGATGGTTTGTCACAAAAGAGTGTAAATAATGATATTGTTATTTTTTGTGATGAGATTGGGAAAAGTTTAGGCCAACTTTTAACCAATGAATATCCAGGGCATTCAATAATAAACAATTGCATGCCTGGCTGTTCATTATCTGATATAATGAAAAAAATAATAAATTGTAAAGTTTGTCAAGAAACTACACTTGTCATTTTTGTTGGTAGTAGGGGGACGCTGAACAAGGGAGAGCTGCTCCAATACTATAGAATTCTGAGTAACTTACAAGTAAAAAAAATTGTTATGTTCACATATCCATATAGTCAAAGTTTGCCACAGGAAGAAAACCTTTTTAGATTTAATATTAACATGTCTTTGCACAATGTGACAATAAATAATAATTTATTTCATTTAATTGATACCAACACTTATGTTGGACATACTTTTTGTTTGAAAAAAGATAGATATCTTGTTGATAGGTACTATCTTTCTATGTTTTGTAAAAGACAGATAGCTGTGTCGCTATCATATTACTTTAATATTACAGCCAAGAACTTGGCTAAACAAGTTGCTCCTGTTGAGCAATGCCATGACATGTTGGAATATTCTGCCAATCACTTGGCATCAAATATTGACATTATGAATTGTGATTTAAATTAAAAATTAAGACAACAGATACAAACTCTAGCATTATTGTAAATAATCAGAATAAAACAAATGTAGTTTTAAAATCAACAACTACTATTAACCTGGTACATCAAAATATTCAAGGATTCTTAAGTAAGGAGTTAGAAGTAGAATTATTTCTTAATATTAATAGTATTGATATTCTATGTGTAACAGAACATTGGTTAAAAAACCATCAATTTAGTTTCAATTTTAAAAATCACCAGGTTGGTAGTTCGTTCAGCAGAGTATCAGCCATACATGGTGGCTCTTTAATATTAATAAGTAATCAACTAAAATTCAGGGATCGTACGGATATTGTGGGTCTCTCTGTTGAGCGGATAATTGAAATAGCCTGTATTGAATTGGAGCAGTTTATTATATTAAGTGTGTACAGACCACCTTCAGGATTGTATGACTGTTTTGAGTCAGTAATGGATGAAGTTTTGAATAAAATTTGTAATTTGAACAAGTCTATCATTATTTGTGGTGACTTTAATGTTAATTTATTAGAAAATTCTGGCTTGAGTACTAAAATTTTGAGTTTGTTCCAGTCATACAATCTTGTTAACCTGTTTATGGAGCCTACTAGAATAACCCCCACTAGTGCCACTTGCCTAGACAATATTTATACAGATGTTTTACCTACCCACAAAAAAATAATAAACTTATTAGATTCTGATCACTGTGGGCAACTAATTATTCTATCAAATGTGGGTAAGATGAAGACAAAAAAAGATATCACTGTAAACCCTAAATCAAAATATCGCATGGAAACATTTAAAACTAAACTTTTAAACAAAATGCCATATTTGTCAACTAATGGTGACCCGAACAAACATTATAATGATTTTTTTAACATGTACTGTAAACAATTTGATACCACATTTATTCCCAGGTCTTTATCAGTAAATAATAACACTTCCTTTAGCGACTGGGCCACCGTTGGTATCCATAAAAGTAGAAAACGGCTTTATGAACTGTATGAGGAACGGACTTATATCAACACAGTAGAATTTAATTTATATGTTAAGAATTATTCAAAATTGTTTAAAAAAGTGTGCTATATTGCCAAATCACGTTACTTGAGTTCAAAAATTAAAAATAGTAGTAATGTAATAAAAATGACTTGGAATATTATTAATAGTGAAACGGGCAGGTCTTGCAAACGAAATAACGATTACAGCCTTGCTATTGATGATAAAATAATTAAATTAGATTCGCAAGTTGCCGTAGCTTTTGAATCGTTCTTTGCTGAGATTCCCATATTGACAACCAGATCTCTGAATGCGTCACCCATTGCTGCAGAAACTTTACTCAAAGAAAATGTGCCAGTTTGTGGCTCTGAATTTCAATTTCAATATGTAACTTATAATGATATAATAAAAACTTTTAAATCTCTGAATGTTAAAAAGACTGCAGACCTATGGGGTAATTCAGTTGATGTTACCAAGTCTGTTATAAACATTGTAGCACCTACATTAGCTGTTATTTTTAATAAATGTATTGATCATGGTGAGTTTCCTGATCTAATGAAATATAGTAAAATACTACCATTATTTAAATCAGGTAGCACTTCAGACCCCACAAATTATAGACCTATATCAGTGCTACCTACTTTTAGTAAAATTTTTGAAAAAATTATCTTATATCAAATGCAGAGGTATTTTAATAAGCATAAGTTACTGCATCACAAACAATTTGGTTTTACTAGGGGTCGTTCAACAACTGATGCCGGTGTTGAACTTTTAAGTCATATCTATAGTGCATGGGAAGATAAGTGCGATGCTTTGGGCATATTTTGTGATTTGTCGAAGGCGTTCGATTGTGTTCTCCATGAAACATTGATCAGGAAACTACACTACTACGGAATCCGGGATACCTCTCTGGATCTTCTTACTTCATATTTAAGTGATAGGATTCAAAGAGTTGATGTGAACGGTAAAACATCTCCCGGATCTATAGTCAAAATGGGGGTCCCCCAGGGCTCAATTTTAGGTCCTTTTCTATTTCTTATTTATATTAATGACTTGCCATTCCTCATAAAGGATAATCATGATATAGTGTTGTTTGCTGATGATACTTCACTTTTATTTAAATTCAAACGTCAGCAGATGGTTACTGACGATGTTAATAGTGCCCTCGCAACGGTAGTGAATTGGTTTAATGTCAATAATCTTATGCTTAACGAGAAAAAAACTAAGTGCATAAAATTTACATTACCGCATGTGAAACAAGTAAACACAAGTGTGTCAATAAAGGGCGAAAGCTTAAAACCCGAAGACACCACAGTGTTCTTAGGCATTACTTTAGATGCGAAGCTTCAGTGGGGCCCCCATATAGATAAATTGTCCAAAAAACTTAGCTCTGCAGCATTTGCCGTTCGAAAAATTCGTGGCCTAACTGATTTAGAGACGGCCCGTTTAGTGTATTTTAGTTATTTTCATAGTGTAATGTCATACGGCATTTTACTATGGGGGAATGCCGCCGATATAAATACAATATTTGTGTTACAAAAAAGAGCCATTCGTGCTATTTATAAATTAAGTCCACGGCACTCCCTCAGAGATAAATTTAAAGAGATTAATATAATGACTGTGCCTTCTCAGTATATTTATGAGAATCTCTTGTATGCACATAAAAATATTAATCTCTTTAAAAAACACAGTGATATCCATAACGTAAATACTAGAAATAAACACAACTTTGTCATTCCAAAAACAAGGCTCAAGAAAATAGGTGGTTCTTTTAAATGCCAGTGCATACGTTTTTATAATAAACTACCTTGCCATTTGCAAGAACTGAGCCTCAACAAATTTAAATTAGTCATAAGACGCAAGCTTTGCCAGAAGGCTTTTTACACAGTTAAAGACTATGTTGAGGATAAAAAGGCTTGGGATTGAGCTGCTCCAATGATATACAGGGAGCACTAGTGTTGTTTACAATCACAATTTCTTGTATTTTATTTTTTTATACAAATTGACATTTTTTTTGTTTTTTAATATTGATTTTGACATGGATATTTACTTTTTAAAGTATAATATTTTATTTTATTTTGACATGAATATTTACTTTGTAAAGTATAATATATGTATTTTTTTTTTAATATTTACTTAATTATGTACTTAAATGCGAGGATTATGTGGTATTCTTTTTTTTTTTTTATTTCCATTTACATTTTTTTTCTCTCTCTTTATTACGGCGTTGTCTGACAGTTTGAGTATTTTAGTGACCTACTCAAATGTACCGTCTTTGGCATTGTTCGTCAGGTCGTTGAGCTCCTTAGTAGTCCAAAGTTGAGCTTACAGACTAACTGACAAAGGCTTGCACTGACGGGACGGGTCTACTCAAATCTGTTTGGTCTTTCCTCAAAAGGCCATTTCAGACTAATCTACATAATCCTCATAAACGATTGTGAATATGTGCACTATGTAGGTTTTTTTTTTTTTTATTTATTTATTCGAGTTTAACATAATAAATTGTCTGGCAGTTTGAGTGCTTTTTGCGGCCTACCTAAAGGTCCTTACCTTGGTATTGTTCGTCAAATCGTTAAGCTCCTTGTTCTAAGTTGAGCTATACGTCATTTGACAAATGCTTGCACTGTATGGACAGGCCTACTCAAATCTGTGAGCATCTTTCTTCAAAAGACCGCCTCAGACTGAAACCTACAAGGTTCCCATATAATTATTTCAGTGTAGATTGTATGGACTTTAAAAGAGACGGACCCCTGAGTTTGTTTCGGTGTTTCTTCTCAGGGTAGTCAGTTAGGAAACACTGGCCTCATCTAGTTAATATTTAAGGAAAAAATGACGTGTAAAAGAGTTATTTAATAACCAATTTGCAAAATAAAGATCATTTATCATTTATCATTTATCATTTACTTAACATGTAGTTCATTAAATTTCTTCAACAATTTTTTTAATCAACTGCAGGCGTTTTGAGTATGATAATTATTTAATCATCGTACTCAAAATCCGACTCCGAAAATTCAACCTCTAAGGATTCTTCTGTATCAGTGGAGTCGTCATCACCTACACTTATTATGATTTTTTTCCAATACTTTTTCTGTTATGTGATCTCTTTGTTTGTACACACATCAAAAGTGTCTAGGGATCAACATATATTTTTGCAATAACTTTTCTCCTGATTGATATTAATTAAAATTTTCTTTAAGGATTCATCAAATAAAGTGTTTTCGTTTGTCACAGTAACGATAAACCAAGTCACCTTTGCATTAATAAAGAAATTTGCCATTTTCCTAATAAAGGGATTTTTGACATTTGAACCACTAACATTAAAGTTCGAAAAAAAGACTGAAATAACAGTTTTCTTTAAAATTTTATTGGGTAACTTAAACAATTAATAATCCGTGTTTCTACCGCGAACACTAACAACACAAGAACATCGGTTTGGCATACTCAAAATGAGTTCATCCAAATCACGCTGTGGAATGGCCGCCCATGTTCGTTGCAACAACAAAAAAAGGTCTTCTTGCGACTGGATACCCTCCATATTCGGCAGAGCTCTTCTCTGTAGCATATCCCATGCATGCTCAATCGGGTTCAAGTCTGGCGACTGAGCAGGCCAGAGCAGGACATTGATGTTAGCTGCGGCGAGAGTCTGTCTTACAACTCTTGCGGTGTGCGGTCGTGCATTATCATGCATTAACTGAAATAAGGGACCGATTTGCACTTGTAGAGGAACGATGACGTCAGATACAATCGTCTCAGCATAAATTTGAGCGTTGAGGTTGCCTCTGATCCAAATCAACTCAGTTCTTCTGCCGATCCAAATACCCGCCCATACCATGATGGTTCCACCACTATAAGGCTGGACTTCCTGGCAGGATTTTAATCGCTGTTGGCGTCCAGGGGTTCACCAGTGTCGTATACGTCTTGTATCCGGTCTCATACCAAAACGAGACTCATCAGAAAAGCACACGAAACGCCATTGTTCTTCTGCCCAATTTCTGTGTTCAAGAGCCCATTGATGTCGAATCCTACGATTGTGCATTGCTATAGGTGGTACCCGTAGCGGTCTTCGGGAATGAAGGTTCACTTCATGCAAGCGGTTTCTGACTGTTTGGTTGCTAATTAAGTTCCCTGAAGAGTGATGAAGCCTCACGGCTAACATCATGGCGGTTATTGTTGGAGCTCTTCGAGTTAAGATTTGAATGTATCGGTCTTGTCTCTGTGTTGTGCAGCGATACCATCCTCCATGGCGCTCAGCCACGGTACCAGTGCTTCGGTAACGTGTCCAAAGTAGACTGATAACACTCTGACTTGTATTCAGAGCTAAAGCCACAGTACGTTGCCGGGAACCAGCTTCTATCATTCCCACGGCTCTGAGCATTTCTTCCCTGCTTAAATGACGTCGCCGCTCCATAATAACGTTGGTTTTAATCAGTAGTAGGGAAACAGTAGCACCATAGATGATACATACAAGAGTAGCACTAATAATGTCTTCAATGAGTTGTATGTTTTTATAGGGAAAATATTGACAGCTGATTTTCATCTTTTACTCGAATTTGATTAACAGTTCCTGTTTCATATTATGAAATGCACCAAAAAGGATCCATATAAATTTATAAAATCATAAATTTATTACAAAGCCACATCTCAATCTCAAGAAATCCGCATAAAAATGCTTGATCCCTAGACACTTTTGATGTGTGTATTATTTTATTTTCCACGTTTAATACACGATTTGTCATTTTTCTTTCAATCTTCTGTAGCTAAAGTCCACGCCACCACTCAAGCCCGATAGCCGCGGCGCCTCAGTCGGCAGGCAGTCATGAAAATGTTGCCAGTAAGAAGTGTAATTTCCTCATCATCCCATCAACCTAATAAGTTTTCTAATAATGTAACAAAGTAGTTATCACTACATACATATTATAAAACAACTTTGTTTTATAATATGTATGTAGTCGCCCCCGCCGCGTTTGTCTGTCTGTTCGCGATAAACTCAAAACTACTGAACGGATTTTCATGAGGTTTTCATCAATGGATGGGGTTATTTATGAGGAAGGTTTTGGTGTATAATTCGTCCCGAAATTGCTACGGGAACGGGAAAAATGGGAAATGCGAGTACGAAGTCGCGGGCAAAAGCTACTTTATCAATAAAAAAAAACATGATAAGATTGAATTATATTTTATAACAATAATTATGGTCATCGTGATTTAATTCTCTTATGCCAGACATATATCGCAGACATTGTCGCTCAATTCTTCAAATTCGCTGTCATGGTCAGAATCAGTGTCGCTATCACTCTCTGTGGATATGATAAATCTCTCCATTTCCACGTCAATTAATCCATCGTTTTTTAAATATTTGTCTTCAACATGCTCCACGTGTTTGCACTGAATGCTCCAGTCTTCAGGCGTGATGCTGGCAAAAGCGGCTTCTGTCAGTTTAGTTATTGTTTTTGGGTCCTGAGCCACATTTTTTTCAGCAACTCTTCTTTTTGCCAGAATCCATATTTTTTCAATAGGGTTAAGATCACAGTGGTATGGAGGTAATTTTACCACTTCGAGATCGTATTGTTTCAGGAGCTCGTCAACTTCAAAAACTGGCGGCCCTTTGTTTTTTTTTTATAAGATCATATAAAACTGGTTTTCTCCAACTCTCTTCAAAGAAAATTCTTTTTTCTCTCAGCCACTGTTGCATGTTTGATTTTAAGCTTGCCATTTTAGGAGCTTTGTTTGTTTGAGTGCAGTGATAAGGTGCATTATCCATAACTACAAGACATTTTTCAGGCAGATTTGGCACTACTTTCTCGGTCATCCATTTCAAAAAGTTAGTTGCGTTCATGTCATCATGATAATCAGCGGATTGCGACTGTGATTTAAAAATCAATAATGCATTCGGTACAAATCGAGAGTCAGGCATGATATGTTGGATGAATATAAGTTTCATCTAAAAATACCACCGGCCTCTTGTCAACTAGTCTATTTTTCCTCATTCTTTCTATATACCTCGCACGCCAGGCAGTAATATCATATCGCTCCATCAATATTTTACGTTTAGACTGACAGCGTTTGAAGCGAAAGCCAATCTTTTTCAATACTCTTCTCAAAGTTGTGTTACTGCTTTGAAAATTTATATCTCGTTTTAATTCCAGACGCAGTTTATTGACAGTCGGTAATTCTATTCTCACGACATAAAAAAAAATATCTTTTGACGTATGGCGCATAAATCAAAATCATCCAAATGAATTTTATTGGGTTGTGGACGATTTTTGCCAGGAGTAACAATTTTTTTTGAAGTGCTCGCTGCTTCTTTAATAATTCTTGATACCGTCTTGACAGAGACACCTGAAATAAAAATAAAAATGTAAAAAGTAAGTTCGAAAAATAAATAATAATAATATTGATAGTCATGTACATAAATGAAATAGCAATTATGTATCATTTAATCAGTATATTTTTTATATTAATATTATGACAATAACAAACGTAAAGGAAGGCAAAGTATCTTGTTTTATTTTAAAGTTATAATTTTGTTTGGTCCAGTGCGATACTAATAAATACTTTTTCTTTCTTTCTGTTTTTATGGCATGTTACGTTTGCTAATTTGCATGAAACAGAAAACATTATTTACCCATTAATGAGACAAAATCAACAGCCCTTGCAACCCTAGAATTTACCTGTCATGGCAGCGACACGCATGTGTACATTTTGTACAGGGATCAAAACATCTTCATTTTGCTTCTCCATTTCACAAAACTCTTTCACCTTAAGAATCACTTCTCGGGCCGCACTTCTAATCACTTTACGCTCCATAATCAACCGGATTTCAAGCCAAAAATAATAAAAACTTACTAACAACCTTCGCAACTCACACTTCCGACAAACAACAACATGGCGGAGGTGTCACATTAGTTCCAGTTTTCGTCGCAGGACTTGAGTGGTGGCGCGGACTTTCTTCAGCCAAATGAGGTTTTTATCAGTGTTTTATTTTGTTTTAGGGGCACCACTCGTTGTTAGATCTTGCCATGATATTTTAGGCTTATAATTTTTGTGTACATATGTTTCATCTAAATAGATGATTCGTTTTCCTTCCGTTTAGCAGCAATTTCTTGTAGATAAAGATATCTCCAAGCAGCAATATCAAAACGTTCGACAAGAACCGTTCGTTCATTTTTATTTTTCTTGAACTCATACCCATTAGCAATTAATATTTCACGCAGAGTTTCTCTACATCCACTAAAGCCAATGCTAGAATGTAATTTTACTAGCAATGTTCGCAATGTTGGGACCTCCTGTCTCACAATATAAAATTCATTAATTTTATTTCTTATTGCATCAATATCAAAACTGTCTAAATCCAATACTGAGCTTTTGTGTGGGCGTTTTTTTTCCTGGAGTGCTCCACATCCATTAATTCACAGATCCTTCCTTTTTTTAGTGTTGTGACACCAACCTCTGCAAAACGAAGTATAAAATGCATATTAAAAAATTAAGGTACCCAAACAATTTGATAATGTCAAATAACACAACTCATCAACAAAACATTCTTAACCGTAACATACGTACCAGTTAATATTAAACTTTTAAGAAATAAAAAACTAAAACTTTTGTGTTTGTAATGTCATTCAATTCACTTTGTGTCACTTTTAACACATGTCATGTTTTGTTATTTTATTTATTTATAGTGTAGGAGAGACAAAGGTAGGCAAACTGGAATTTATCAATATTTAAAAAAATAAAAAAAAAAACGGAATTTAGGAAAGTATAGGATCAGTAGGGTTATAAAGCTAAGTAAAACTACATACATTACTAATGAACGATGGGATACAATGTAACTAATGACGAAAGAGAAAAATATATATAAATATTACAATTTAATATTATTAATGGTGATGAATGAAGCTATACATTTATATACAGGAAAACTATTTGTACAAAATAAAGAAAGAACTGAAGTAGGAAAAGGGATACGGAGAGAAAATAGATCATGGAGAGAGGAAGAACGGTCATAAAGAAGACAGGAGAAAAGAATGTGGTTCAAGTCGCCCACATCTGTGCCACACGAGCAATTGGGATCTTGGATAATTTTAAGTTTGGCAAGATGAGCTGGAGAGCTAACGTGACTGAGCCTCATCCGTATGAGAACGGACGTCTCCATCTTGCCAAACTTAGCCCTGCCAAACCACGGTTTTTCCGAAACGCCGGGGTGGATCAAAGAAAAATAACGACCCTTTTGTCTACTGCTGATTTCCCAGGCCACCTTCCAGGTGTCCAAAAGAAAAGTTTTAGGTAGATTTACAATGTCTGAATTGAAATTTATGTATGGAGATATGTCCCCACACTGCACCGCTTCACCGGCGAGAGAATTCGCCACTTCATTGCCCTCGATTCCAGCACGAGCTGGAACCCACGTGAATTCCAATGTATTACCCTCAGTTAAGGTTCTGTACGAAAATTCCCTTATTAGATTAAAAATTCCCTTAAGACTGGAATTTATGTGTCGTTGTAGATTTGTTGATGGCTAGAAGAGCACTTAGACAATCTGAAAAAATTATGACTTCTTTGAGCTTAAAAACACGACTATATTCAACAGCTTTTAAAATGCCAAAACGTTCTCCTGTAAAAACGGAAGTCTCCGGAGGCAGTTTTATTTTTTGAACTATATTGTATTGGGAGTGGTACGTGCCAATGCCTACACAGCCCGTCGGAGAACGCTTGGAAGCATCCGTAAAACTGTGGTGATATTCCGAGTGTTCAGCCAGAAAATTATTGAAAGTTATATGACAAACTGGGTCAGATTTACTGGTACAGTGAAATTTTACAATGGGATTGAAATGTAAACTATCATAACTATTGCTAAATATGGGAAGTTTGTTGGAGCGGTGAATTGGAGAAGATAGAGAAAGGTATTTTTTTAGCTTATAACTAGACAAGGAGCACTTTTATGGGACCAGTAATCTGAAGAATCAAACAGCGTCACTAAAGAGTCAAGTTTAGAAATGAGAGGATGAGTTGAGAACTGAATAATTCGGAACAAATAATTATCAGAAAGGAACTGTCTTCTAAGGTATAAAGGAGCTTCCCCACATTCGACCTGTAAGACATTTATCGGACTCGACCTCATAGCACCCGCAATAATTCGTAGTGCTTTAGACTGGATGCGGTCCAACTTTTTAAAAGCCATAACACTACCCGGTTCGAGAATAAATAATCCATAATCTAATGTGCTTCTGATTATAGCGTTGTAAATTAATTTAAGAGAAAAAGGATGTGCGCCCCACCACACACCAGAGAGGCATCTAAGCATGTTTAGGTGATTTTCACATTTGTTAACTATATAATCACAATGAGGAACACTACTTAATTTACAATCAAGTATTACACCTAGATATCTGAAATTATCTTTAATCGGTATAGGGATTTTCTTATAAAATATATTTATTGTGGGAATATTTCTCTTTCGGGTGAATAAAACGGCCGCGCTTTTAGACGTGGATATATCCAAGCCGTTTAGATGTAACCATGACTCCAAATTAGATAAGGCGGAATTAATAGCCTGACTAGCTTGTTCGACGGATTGGCTTGAAGAATATAACAACAAATCGTCGGCATATTGAAGAACCCTAACATGGTCAGATAAGGACGAGTCTAAATCATAAGTGTAAATATTGTATAAAAGGGGACTGAGCACAGAACCCTGTGGAAGGCCTTTCCGCACAAGGTGAGATATCTCTTGATCTCCAATTAACATACTAATAGAGCGTTCAGTCAGGATATTAATAATAAAATTAGACAAATTCAATGGAACCCGTAAGGCTCTTAATTTATTTTGTAAAACTGACAATATAACATTATCATAAGCTGAATTAATGTCAAGGAAAACCGCGTCCGTGGATTGGTTATTAGAAAATGAAATCCGAATATCCGATGTTAAAATGCTTAAACAGTCATTGGTACTTCTGCCTTTTCTAAAGCCATATTGTGATTCTGCCAAAAGACCTTTACTTTCAACAAACCATTCGAGGCGATTTTTAATTAAGTGTTCCGCTAATTTCATCAGAACTGAAGACAAAACTATGGGACGGTATGAAGAAGCGTCAGATTGGATTCTATTTGGTTTAAGGAATGGCAACACCATTTGACGTTTCCATTCAACAGGGATGTTAGCAGTGGTCATAATAGAATTGATAAGATGTAAATAATAACTGAGGACGTCTTCATTTAAATTAGCAAAAAAAGAATATGGGATGCCATCACTGCCTGGTGCAGAATCCTTAGTTTTATGAATAACACCCTTTAATTCAGTAAGAGTGAATAGGCCATCTAGAGTCGTATGTGTGTCTTGGTTATAAGATCCATTGGTTATTGACAGTATAATATTGGTAAGGACAGGTTAAGGTTAGTAGCCTCCGGAACCCAAGGCGGCGCTAAATTATCTAAAAATTCGCTGGCTAAAGAATCAGGTATAGGGGAAGGGTTCTTATAAATTGATCTGAATCTACGGATATTACGCCAGACAATCGTTGGGTGGGTGTTCGGTGAAATTGATGAGCAGAAGTTACGCCAGGTTTCAAATTTTTTCATCTTAAAAAGTTTATAAGTTTCGTTATTTATGTTAGTAACAGTTTCAAAATTAATATCAGACATATCAAGGTTATAAATGTGTTCCGCCTCTTTACGTTTGTTAACTAATTCAGTACACTCAGAGTCCCACCATGGAGGCGAGGGAATTGTGCTACTTTTGTTATTTTTTGCAGGAAAAACTTCATCTGCAGTTTCAATTAACAAAAGTGCTAAAGCTTCAGCACAGCTGTTTTCATTGCCACCAGAAATTACAGGCAAGGAGCAAAGCTTACTGTCAACAATGTTTCTAAATTTGTCCCAGTCATTATTATTTAAGAGCCTTTGATTTGGATAGAGGGTAAGAAATAACTATTGGAAAATGGTCACTACCATAAGTGGAGGTTAGAGTATGCCAAATTAACGAAGAGGCTAAGTTTGGAGAACATATAGAGAGGTCAATTGCACTTTGGTTTTGGTTGGGATCTGAACGACGAGTAGCAGCTCCTGAGTTCAAGATGCATAAGTTATGTGAACCTATTATATCTAGTAATTCCTCACCATGACAATTAGAGACAGAACAACCCCATGATTGGTGATGGCAATTAAAGTCCCCCAATATTAAGAAAGGCTTTGGAAGAAAAGAAAAGAAATTATTCATCTCTTGAAGAATAGAAGAAGAAGGGTGAGGAATGTAAATAGAAACAAAACAAGTTTGGTGCACTTTAATAGCTACAATAGAAATTTCCTCACTATGAGGAGGTAATGAAACAATAGAGAAAGGAATAGAGTTCTTGATAAGTATAGCTACACCACCATACCCATCAGATCTATCCTCCCTAATGGTTAAATAACCATTAATTTTAAAAATATGATTTGATTTGAGCCAAGTCTCTGCTAAAGCAAAGACAAATGGTTCATATTATTTTAAAAGGTATATAACATCACTCGTTTTGTTTACTAGACTGCGGCAGTTCCACTGGGTTATATTGGATGTGTTGTCCATTATGAATGGATTGAGGTACATTGAAAGTTGAGGCAACGTTGGACGGTGAGGAGATGTTGAACTGAGAAAGAAGATTGTGTAATGCAGAAAGGAAATCATTTATAGAATAGTTAACATCATTTTTATCATTATTTTGATTATTAGAAAAAGCACAACCATTAGATGGCTGAGGGATTTTAAAATCATTAATAATATCATTATGGGCCTCTTTATTATAACCTTGTATAGATTTGGGTGGGGAGCGTGGTTTCAGGAAGACAGTCTTTTTATAACTACTTGAAGCCTGCATTCTATTAGGTGAAGAGATTGGTGGAGTATCTGCAAAGTTTTTAGAAGGAGAAGACACACTTTTAGTGTCAGCATAATATGATTTATTTACTGGGGGATATACTTTTGCTGCTTCAGCATAAGCAACTGAGCTATGTGCCATGTATGATTTAATCTGTTTTTGTCGAGAGAATTCAGGACAAGACTTATTAGTGGCATAGTGAAAGCCAGAGCATAGACAGCAAGATGCATTTTCTAATTCCCTTTCACAGCTATCTCCAGTATGGCCTTGACCACATTTATAACAGCGAGGTTTAGACCTGCACTGAATTTTGGTGTGCCCAAAACGACAGCAATTAAAGTATTGTACAGTGGGGAAAATATATATAAATCAACAGGTAATGCATTATAACACATAAACATTTTTTAGGTAGAACCTGTCCATCAAAAGTAACAACTATGGATTGGAATGGCTTCCAAATGGTTGTACCATCAACAACAGATTTAAAATTAAGGCGTCTGACTTTTAAAATTGGACCGCAACCAATCGGAACTGTAATATTATCAATAACTTCCTCTGGAGATCATTCTGCAGGAATACCACGCACTAGACCTATCCTTGTAACATTAAAAGTGGGTATAAAAGCTTTGTAATTATATGTTTCCAGACTACTATGTGAAATAAAAGAATTTGAATCCAGAAAATTGGAAAATGCGAGAGAAATTTTATTACGCCCAATTTTTTTGACGCTACCATTAATTATATTTTGAAAGGCGTTATGTTTAAGAAATTTACCAAATGTGATTGGGTGCAATGTAGTAGCATCATCAGGGGAAATAGTTTTCTTCTGTAAATGAATAATATAAGGTGCACTGTCGGTTTTGTCGTATGCTTTACGACCAATTTGCGCGGGAACAGCTACGGATGGAGTATGAAAATTAGCAGTAATGGTTGGTATTTCAGAGCAAATAGGTTCTGTTAAAGTTGTTGTAGGACTTGTAGGATCCATGCAACCACAACCCGACGACTCGGAAACGTGGTTTTTTCGGGTGCGACGGCGTTTATTACAGTTGTTCCGTCCGAAAAGAATATCAGAACGCACCTTTTTGGTTGGCAACATTATATTCTATTGTCTTTGACTTTTTTTCACTTTGACAGATATCCGTTCCTTGCAAAAGCAACCGCCTTGTTTGTTGAGATCGATTCATTGATTGAAATTAAAAATCCTGTGGAATCTACGCGGTTAAAAGATAATTTGGTCGCGATTAACGATAAGTTGAAATTTTAATCCCGAATTGACGAAAAACCTGGGATATTTTGGAACAATAACGCCGAATGTCGTCAGACTGACTGATCCGCGAGTTGTTGAAAGTAATTGTGAATTGTTGCTAAAATACGCCTGTAGGGCAACGTTAATGCTGTCTGGACCACGCCATCTGAAGACCGGCGCCTTGTGAACGTCCATGAACACTTGACCACATTACACATTTCAATTACTCATTACCTATTTACACACCTATGACACGGACGTGGCCAGAAGAAAAGGTCGAAGCTAGTCGTCCCAGCTCAGAGGGTGAGTCTAGGTTATAAGTGTAAGCTTAATTGTTGTACTGAAGCCTAAGAGGCTATTGTGTAACTGTTCTTGAGAATCATCGTTCAAGCTCCGTGTAATCGCGGACAGTTCAGCATACCAGTTACCGTTGGCTGGCTTGGTACTGAACAACAGTGCTTGCACACATTTACGCGGCTTCTTTTCAGTTGACGAGCCGAGGACGACCCATCAGTATCCATGCCTGACTCATTGCTTTCTATAGTAACAAAATTGCCTGCCGGGGGAACAAAGTCCCCCGGGTCGGGCGGGTCGTTCATTACACGGCTTCAACAAAAAAATAAGTAAAAACTTACCACTACCGAAGACAAAAACTACAAAATTATAAATTAAAAGAAACTAAAGCACTAAAACTAAGACTACTGATCCTATAAACAGTATTTAAAAATAATTTATCTCAAATTCAAAAAGGACGCGTCCGCCAAGTTGAACGTTTACCGCGCTTTTTTCGTTCAAGTTTTTATTTGGCAAAATAGTCAACATCGCCTTTGCTTGCCATGTATAAAAATAGAATAGAATTTTTATTCTCAATAATTAAAATATTATTTCAGATTTGTTATGTAATCAAATGCGATTATTGTTCACTACATATTATTACTATTTTTAGTACAGAAAATAATGCATAAAACAATAAAGAATTTGAAATAAAAACTGATTAATAAGTTCAATTGCAGCATACTGACAACTCTACTTATTTTCGACAATTTCCGGTCAGCTATTTGTTTATTAATAAATCAATTCTAATGGAGAAGTTCTCGAAAGAAATTAAATACAACTTTATAGTTTAGATTTTTTTGAATAGATTCTTATATATTAAAGATGCCGTGCCATTTTAAATTTAAAAATTGTGTAGGCCATGATCTGTCTTTGTTCTTTTATATATATATGTAGGATCAGGAGGAGGAGGTGTGCCGAGAGGTACAGCATCAGGGTTTGGAGTCCCCATTTTATTGGGATAAACAAGCCGGTACAAGCAAAATCTGATATTTATTTACCGAGTTTACTAGTAATGAAATAATGATGTTTATTTTGCAAACTAGATGAGGCCAGTGTTTCCTAACTGACTACTCTGAGAAGAAACACTGAAACAAACTCAGAGGTCAATGTCTCTTTTAAAGTCCATATAATCCAGGTAAAAGATAAAGCAAATTACAAAGAAAGAATACAGTTAGGCGAACAGACTCTTTTTAACCGACTTCTAAAAAAGGAGGAGGTTCTCAATTCGGATGTTTGTATTTTTTTTTATGTTTGCCCGCGCATAACTCCGTCGCTTGCCAACCGATTTGAAAAATTCTTATCTCGTTAGAAAGGGTATACTTCCCAAATGGTCCCATGAAAATTTTATCAAAATCGGCCAAGCCGTTTCTGAAAAATCAACAAAAGTCTAAAAAAATATTTACGTTGATGATCTTTTCGTTTACTCTGCATTGTGTTTTTTGTTCGCGCATAACTCCGTCATTTACGAACCGATTTGGAAAATTTACTGACCCACTAAAAAGCACGAAAATAAAAACTTTTTTGCAAAAAATAAAACCGACTTCCATATTAAAACACTACAAAGCCAAAAATAATTTTAATTTCGGAAGGCGGTGTGAAAAAGATAAAGAAAATACAAAACCAATAACACCAACTACCGAAATTAAAATTATTTTTGGCTTTGTAGTGTTTTAGGGTCACAGTTCGTATAGTGGCCCAGCCACCCAATTACAAAGTGTATCCGCTTGCTATTAGCAGGTTATACAGCTATTGTAAATATACAGCAGCGCTGTACCAAATAAACCGACAGTTTTGTCGGGAGCAGGGAAGCTCTTTATTGAGTCAGATCCGAAGACAGACTGACGAGCTAACTTTTTTTTTTTTTTTTTTTAGGTAGGGCCACTCGTAGTTTAGCTCTATACGGCTAATATACTACTTAACCGGTCTGTCCTGTGGTGACCTCTAATGAAAGTTCAGTGTAGAATGGTTTACTTATTGTATGTTTGTTACCAAATAATGTAGATTGTTTCAGAGTGTGACATCCGAGAAGGCAAATCAGATGGCAACTCCACTCATTCGAAGTCAGATACAAGACGTCGCTATCGAAAACTCCAGTCCAAACAGAGAAACTCTTTGTGAGATGAGTCGGCAGAGGATGTCTGAACGACTTCGTTCAAGTCAAGATGACTGAAAATCTTTGCCTTTTTGTTTTAGAAATCAGGCACAGTCGACAGGGAAGCTGGACTCCTGCATGCGAGAGCTATCATGTGGTGAAAGTACTCCCACGTGGTCGTTACGAGCTTCAGTGTTTTGCCGGCTCGCATTAGAATTCAACACAAGCAGCCCTGAGTATAACTAAAATTTCGAATACCATAAAGTCCGTTATGATAAGACTTTAGATTTTTAGAAGTATTAGATGGTGATAGATATTTGTTGAAAGCTTTGAGTAAAAATAGATTTTACAAATATCCCCATGATCGTGTACGAAAAATGCCTGAATGTCCAGTTACTGTTAGTGATGATGTCAATTATTGAAACCCGAAGATACCACAGTATTCTTGGGCATAACTTTGGATGCGAAACTTCAGTGGGGCCCCCATATAGATAAATTGTCAAAAAAGCTAAGTTCTGCAGCATATGCCGTTAGAAAAATACGTGGATTAACTGATATCGAAACAGCACGTTTAGTCTACTTTAGTTACTTTCACAGTGTGATGTCATACGGCATTTTACTTTGGGGAAATGCCGCCGACATTCACACAATATTTGTATTACAAAAAAGGGCCATTCGTGCAATTTATACATTAAGTCCTAAGCACTCCTTAAGAGACAAATTTAAGGAGATTAATATTATGACTGTGCCATCTCAGTATATTTATGACAACCTCTTGTATGCACACAAAAATATTAATCTGTTTAAAAAATACAGTGATATTCATAGTGTAAATACAAGGAACAAAGACACATATGTCATTCCTAAAACAAGGTTAAAAAAAATAGGTGGTTCGTTTAGATGCCAATGTTTACGTTTTTATAATAAAATTCCTAGCCATATTCAAAAACTAAGTATTAATAAATTCAAATTATTGATAAAACGTAAACTATGTCAGAAAGCTTTTTACAGTGTTAAAGATTATATTGAGGACAAGAAGGCTTGGGAATGAGATGCTCCAGTGATATACGTGTGCCTTTTTTATTTCTTTTTAAAATTATGATTGATGATTTATTTGATTAATTAAAATTTTGCTTTCTCAAGTATTGTATATACCTATTAATTTTTGTTTTTGTCTGTTGTTTTTTTTTATATTGTTGTTTTTTTGTATATATATAATTATTTCATTATTGTAAATGTGAGGACGATGTAGGTTATTCTTTCTTCATTGTTTTTGCTTTCACTATAATTTATTTAATGATGTCAAGCAGTTTGAGTTCTAGTGTGGCCTACCCAAAGGTCCTTACTTTGGTATTGTTCGTCAAATTGTTGAGCTCCTTAAGTTCTAAGTTGAGCTACACGATAACTGACAAATACTTGCACTGTCTGGACAGGTCCGCTCAAATTTGCGTGGTTATATCCTCAAAAGAATACCACAGACATGAACCTACATGCTTCTCATATACAAATACAAATTGTCTGGACTTTAAAAGAGACTTTGACCTCTGAGTTTGTTTCGGTGTTTCTTCTCAGAGTAGTCAGTTAGGAAATACCAGACTCATCTAGCTAAACTAAACACGCAAAAAAACATGACGTGTAAAAGTGTTATTTATAACCAATTTACAGAATAAATATTTCATTTCATTTCATTTCATTTCATTTCAATACTGACACTGATGATGACTCATCTGCTGCTGACATAGCATTGCTGAATTGGCAAGTTGTCTATGATGACTCTTGTTCGGATGTCTATGTTGACTCCTGGATTTGGAGGTTGATCTTGACGCCTATGCGGGTTGTTCTATCTTGACGCCTATGCGGGTTGTTCTATTCGACTCCAAGTTATTTACTGAATCCCATGGTGTGATTTCAGTTGGAGGTTGATCTTGACGCCTATGCGGGTTGTTCTATCTTGACGCCTATGCGGGTTGTTCTATTTGACCTTATTCGTCGAATCCCATGGTGTGATTTCGGCTGGGAGACTATGTCTCTAGTAAAGCTATGTGTTGTCAGTAACAGTTTGATAATTTTCAATGGTTGCGATGCAACTGCTATTGATAATGATAATTTTATTTGACAAACTCAGGACTTTTCATTTCACAGTACTTTTTGAAGGCTTTTTGAATGGTTATATAGTAATAGTAATATTTATTAAGACCAAAAATAATTATACATGTTAACACAATTTTCTAATAACAGAAGGTAAGCTTAATAACAAAAATAATTGTGCCTATTTAATAGCATCTGCTGCCAAACTAGGCTTATAGCCTGTGTCTCAGCATGCAGCGCATTACGCCCTACCCTATATGATCTTACATACAAATTATAAAAGTTTTATTTAGCAATGTACAATATTTCTGCAGTAAAACAGTAGTAGAATATATATAATATATATTAGAAGTCTACAGTCCTCTGGGTGAGTGAAGTGAAAGGGTGAGTGTATGTGTGTGAGAGGGTGAGTTGAAAGTTAAAGAAAGCCTGTAGATTCTTTTGATCTAACCTTATGGTTACATAAAAAATATTAATTTTCTTTTGTTTGGGTTATCCCAAACAAAGCAAACTATTGTTTCAACCAAAACATATACCCCTACTTCAAGATGGTAAGTATATTTTCTGTTTGATCATAGGATAATTTCCAGAGCCACTGAGATACCGATCTTGCGATGCAACTGCTATTGATGATAATAATTTTATTTGATAAACACGGGATTTTTAGTTTCACCATACTTCTTGTTAAGGCTTTTGATTGTCAGAAAGGCCGATCGATATTCACATGAGATTTTCTTTTTCAGGATCACACGAGGTCGTGTAGAACGTCAGTTCTGGCCGTGTCGGAGTTGGTTGTCAATTACAATTAGTTATTGTGGGTATTCATCATATTTTGTTATGAGTTGATTTTCTTGTTATGAATTTAAGTGATCTTTTAGTATCAATTACTGTCTGATAAACCGAAACGTAATTTATTAAGTACTTAATGTACGCACTAATTGATTTTTGGCAACTCATTTCGATAAGTGTGACTGACAGTTTTGATCAAAACAATGGATGACATGTTTCTTTAATTTAAACTTTGTGAAATCACCATTGTTTATTATCGATAATTACTCTTGTATTATTTGATTATTTTATAACGTAAGTTTCATTAGATTTAGTACGTTTTGTATCAAGTAAACACGTGACGCACTTCCTCGCGCCAATGGACAGAGTTGGAGGGATTTCAAAGTGCAGGTATCGTCTTATAAAAGACCGTGCACTTGGTAAGCTCGTCATTTAGCCCTGGCTGGGGGCCTTTAATTCATTAGAGGTCACCACAGGACAGACCGGTTAAGTAGTATATTAGCCGTATAGAGCTAAACTACGAGTGGCCCTACCTAAAAAAAAAAAAAAAAGTTAGCTCGTCAGTCTGTCTTCGGATCTGACTCAATAAAGAGCTTCCCTGCTCCCGACAAAACTGTCGGTTTATTTGGTACAGCGCTGCTGTATATTTACAATAGCTGTATAACCTGCTAATAGCAAGCGGATACACTTTGTAATTGGGTGGCTGGGCCACTATACGAACTGTGACCCTAAAACACTACAAAGCCAAAAATAATTTTAATTTCGGTAGTTGGTGTTATTGGTTTTGTATTTTCTTTATCTTTTTCACACCGCCTTCCGAAATTAAAATTATTTTTGGCTTTGTAGTGTTTTAATATGTAAGTCGGTGTGAAAAAGATAAAGAAAATACAAAACCAATAACACCAACTACCGAAATTAAAATTATTTTTGGCTTTGTAGTGTTTTAGGGTCACAGTTCGTATAGTGGCCCAGCCACCCAATTACAAAGTGTATCCGCTTGCTATTAGCAGGTTATACAGCTATTGTAAATATACAGCAGCGCTGTACCAAATAAACCGACAGTTTTGTCGGGAGCAGGGAAGCTCTTTATTGAGTCAGATCCGAAGACAGACTGACGAGCTAACTTTTTTTTTTTTTTTTTTAGGTAGGGCCACTCGTAGTTTAGCTCTATACGGCTAATATACTACTTAACCGGTCTGTCCTGTGGTGACCTCTAATGAATTAAAGGCCCCCAGCCAGGGCTAAATGACGAGCTTACCAAGTGCACGGTCTTTTATAAGACGATACCTGCACTTTGAAATCCCTCCAACTCTGTCCATTGGCGCGAGGAAGTGCGTCACGTGTTTACTTGATACAAAACGTACTAAATCTAATGAGACTTACGTTATAAAATAATCAAATAATACAAGAGTAATTATCGATAATAAACAATGGTGATTTCACAAAGTTTAAATTAAAGAAACATGTCATCCATTGTTTTGATCAAAACTGTCAGTCACACTTATCGAAATGAGTTGCCAAAAATCAATTAGTGCGTACATTAAGTACTTAATAAATTACGTTTCGGTTTATCAGACAGTAATTGATACTAAAAGATCACTTAAATTCATAACAAGAAAATCAACTCATAACAAAATATGATGAATACCCACAATAACTAATTGTAATTGACAACCAACTCCGACACGGCCAGAACTGACGTTCTACACGACCTCGTGTGATCCTGAAAAAGAAAATCTCATGTGAATATCGATCGGCCTTTCTGACAATCAAAAGCCTTAACAAGAAGTATGGTGAAACTAAAAATCCCGTGTTTATCAAATAAAATTATTATCATCAATAGCAGTTGCATCGCAACCATTCAAAAAGCCTTCAAAAAGTACTGTGAAATGAAAAGTCCTGAGTTTGTCAAATAAAATTATCATTATCAATAGCAGTTGCATCGCAACCATTGAAAATTATCAAACTGTTACTGACAACACATAGCTTTACTAGAGACATAGTCTCCCAGCCGAAATCACACCATGGGATTCGACGAATAAGGTCAAATAGAACAACCCGCATAGGCGTCAAGATAGAACAACCCGCATAGGCGTCAAGATCAACCTCCAACTGAAATCACACCATGGGATTCAGTAAATAACTTGGAGTCGAATAGAACAACCCGCATAGGCGTCAAGATAGAACAACCCGCATAGGCGTCAAGATCAACCTCCAAATCCAGGAGTCAACATAGACATCCGAACAAGAGTCATCATAGACAACTTGCCAATTCAGCAATGCTATGTCAGCAGCAGATGAGTCATCATCAGTGTCAGTATTGACATCATCACTAACAGTAACTGGACATTCAGGCATTTTTCGTACACGATCATGGGGATATTTGTAAAATCTATTTTTACTCAAAGCTTTCAACAAATATCTATCACCATCTAATACTTCTAAAAATCTAAAGTCTTATCATAACGGACTTTATGGTATTCGAAATTTTAGTTATACTCAGGGCTGCTTGTGTTGAATTCTAATGCGAGCCGGCAAAACACTGAAGCTCGTAACGACCACGTGGGAGTACTTTCACCACATGATAGCTCTCGCATGCAGGAGTCCAGCTTCCCTGTCGACTGTGCCTGATTTCTAAAACAAAAAGGCAAAGAATTTAAAACGGTACGAGGCGCCATGCATCCTCGGTTGTCATAGGTGTCCTAGTCATCTTGACTTGAACGAAGTCGTTCAGACATCCTCTGCCGACTCATCTCACAAAGAGTTTCTCTGTTTGGACTGGAGTTTTCGATAGCGACGTCTTGTATCTGACTTCGAATGAGTGGAGTTGCCATCTGATTTGCCTTCTCGGATGTCACACTCTGAAACAATCTACATTATTTGGTAACAAACATACAATAAGTAAACCATTCTACACTGAACTTTCGGGTAGCCTGTTGTTCCAAACACGCAGTAATACATGATGAAGAAGTAAATGGGATATACAGTTTTACTAAAATGTCATGATTGGAATTGAAATCCAAGTTTCAATTATCTTACTACCCTATTCGGATAACTAATCTGTATTCAAAATAGTCGTACCGACAATTATCAGATGTTCATGTAGGTATAATAGCACGAAACCACGTGTTCAGTCCCAAGCCAGCGCAACGATACTGGTATGCTGAACTGTCCACGGTACGTGGAGCTTTGCCGTTGCTTGCAAACAAAGTTACACAATAGCCTCTTAGGCTTTATCAATACCTAATATTACCACTTACCTTCTGAGCTGGGACGCCAGGATACGACCCCTTTTGATCACGCCCGTGTGTGTGTGTATGTAGGTAATGAGTAATTGAACGTATAGTGAAAGTCAAGTGTGGATGGACGAAGGTTCTCAAATGTGCAGGTCCTCCCAATGCGGTCCGTCAGCAATCACAGCACAATTGCGTTCAGCAAATCTCGCGTGTCAGACAGGCTGACGACATTTGGCGTGGTAGTTCAAAATATCCCAGGTTTCCACTCAATTCGGGATTCTAGAGTTCAATTAATCACTGATCACGATTAATCTGTCTTTAACTGCGCAGATTCAACACGATTGTTAACAAAAACCAATAAATCGATCTCAACAAGCAAAGCAGTTAGTTTTTACAAGGAACGGAAACGTCAAAGTAAAAGTCAAAGACAATAGAATAATTTTGCCAACCAAAAAGGTGCGGTCCATTTCACGTTGGACGAAACACCACGAATAAATCAACATCAAGACTCAATCCATGAAACTAAACAGGCAATCGACTTCTTAACAGTAAAAATGTTTTAACAAAGACGAAAACATTAAATAAAAAGTGGGACCACTATCTGTTAACACGTCTACCCTCACGTCTTGAATAATGGTCGCTAACTAATACCTCACTACATTTCTTGAAGTTACCAAAATATTACGACAATTAACCAACTGTGTCCTTGTTCGCCGATTCAGATCTTTGTTTGGCAAAACAAGTGCTGACTTTATGATCCAGTTTCTTACAAAAAGAACAAGGTTCAGACCTATGCAGAACAAAAAGTCTTTGAATTCGAAGTACTAGACGTACTACTCGTATCCTGATCAACTTCAGATCGTTTAAAAAAAGTTACACTGCTACCCTGCTTTGGCAAGGAATTCATAGTTAAGTTACTTTTAGAACTAATCGGTTTAATATAAACGGAGAAAAATTCAATTAAATCATTCGGAAACGATTTAGCATTTGTTGCAGCCACTCTGATATTAGGATCAGTAATACCACGTATAATGATTGCCGAAATCAATTCGTCACTTAGTCCCTGCACTATACGTAAACGAAGCAATAAACGAGGTGCGAAATCCGCATACGTTGGATACTTATCCGAGTTCGTATTCATGTCGGCCAATATATTCGCAAATATAACGGCCTAAATTCCCTCATAAAATTACTCCACGTACGATCGCTAGATACCCACTCGTTTAACCACGATCGAGCGTCACCTTTCAGACAATTACCAATACGCGAAAGACACTCATAATCACTCCAGTTATTAATGGATTTTGCACAATCTACCTCCGCACACCAATCATCGATATTATGTAAATTCGGATCAAAACTTGAAATGTAAAAATGATGATTCGATCTTCCCGCATAATTAATCGAACGGATAGCGTCAACATTACGATAGGTTACCGTAGAATGTTCCGGTGCTCTGTTATAACTAGGTTCTGAATAACGTAGTCGTGATCTAGAACGAGAGCGCGGACTTTGATTTTCATAATAAACAGGCGACACTAGCTTACGACATAAATATCTGCAAAACAATCCGATAATAACAAACGTACAGCTAACCAAAACCAACTAGCGAGAAGTACTTGCAAAGCAATCTGACAATCGTGACCTACATTCAAGTACCCTCTTAAAATAAAATCACACGGACTATGAACCAAACACTCAATTAACGGAAACAAAATAAGTGTGCTGTGAAAGAACTATCCCAGTGCGTGAAAGAACTATCCCAGTGGGTGGAAAGAACTAACCCAGTGGGTGGAAAGAACTATCCCAGTGGCTGGAAAGACTATCCCAGTGGGTGTGAAAGACTATCCCAGTGGGTGTGAAAGACTATCCCAGTGGGTGTGAAAGATTATCCCACTTCTGATGTAGGATCAGGAGGAGGAAGAGTGCCGAGAGGTACAGCATCAGGGTTTGGAGTCCCCATTTTATTGGGATAAACAAGCCGGTACAAGCAAAATCTGATATTTATTTACCCAGTTTACTAGTAATGAAATAATGATGTTTATTTTGAAAACTAGATGAGGCCAGTGTTTCCTAACTGACTACTCTGAGAAGAAACACTGAAACAAACTCAGAGGTCAACGTCTCTTTTAAAGTCGATATAATCCAGGTAAAAGATAAAGCAAATTACAAAGAAAGAATACAGTTAGGCGAACAGACTCTTTTAGGGTTACAGTTCGTATAGTGGCCTAGGACACCGTAGAGCACACGGTGCAAGACTGCCCCGCCTGGGCAGAGCACCGACGTGTCCTCACGGCGGCGATAGGCGGAGACCTCTCGCGCCCGGCATTGGTCGAGGCCATGCTGCGGGGCGAGAGGGAGTGGGAAGCGGTCGCCTCCTTCTGCGAAGCAGTCATGCTTCCGAAGGAGGAGGCGGGCCGCGAGAGGGAGAGGATGGCGTCCTCCCTCCAGCCCAGCCGCAGTGGTAGACGCCCACGGCGTCGGACGTCGGCCGACGATCTCCGGCCACCGTAGGCGCGGGCATGCGGACAGCGAGTAAAGGGCAACTCGCTGTCCGACCATGGACCATGCCCGGGTCGACGGCGCGTCGTGTTCCACGCGCGCCTCAAAGAGCGTCAGCAACATGACGAGGCCCCCTCTGCAGAGGGCCGAAGCCTGCCGGGGTCGTGGGACTCATCCCGTTACCGTGGCCTCGGTATGTAAAGGGTTATTGAAGGAACACCGTGGATTTTAGTCAGTAAAAGTCTGACAGTCCCTCCCACCCTGCCCGGAGTGGGAGGACTTATTTGATAATTTTACCACGTTAAAAAAAAAAAAAAAAAAAAAAGCCACCCAATTACAAAGTGTATCCGCTTGCTATTAGCAGGTTATACAGCTATTGTAAATATACAGCAGCGCTGTACCAAATAAACCGATAGTTTTGTCGGGAGCAGGGAAGCTCTTTATTGAGTCAGATCCGAAGACAGACTGACGAGCTTATTTTTTTTTTTTTTTAGTTGGGGCCACTCGTAGATCAGCTCACTAAGGCTGTGCGTCTACTTAACCGGTCTGTAAACTGACGAGCTTACCAAGTGCACGGTCTTTTATAAGACGATACCTGCACTTTGAAATCCCTCCAACTCTGTCCATTGGCGCGAGGAAGTGCGTCACGTGTTTACAAGAGTAATTATCGATAATAAACAATGGTGATTTCACAAAGTTTAAATTAAAGAAACATGTCATCCATTGTTTTGATCAAAACTATCAGTCACACTTATCGAAATGAGTTGCCAAAAATCAATTAGTGCGTACACTAAGTACTTAATAAATTACGTTTCGATTTATCAGACAGTAATTGATACTAATAATAATTAAGTTTTATTTATTCCACACAATATTACATTACAAGTCAGAACAAGAATACATTATAAAATTGATTTAAATTATGACAATAATAATTGCAATTGTTGAGTAAATTAAATATAAAATTGGTTAATAAATGTTATAAATTAAACTTTTAAATTAAATTAAATTAAACTATACATAGCAATGAATGATTTATGAGCCCAGTATTTTTTCCAGGTTAGAGCTATTCTGCGGTTTATTTCTTCTAAATTTCTGTTTTTCTTAAATGAGATTTGTTTACCTAAATATATGTAGTCATTGACGTATTCGAGCGGCATGTCTTTAACTAAGATAGGAATTGTACTGCTGTTTGTCATGACCTTTGTTTTACTAAGGGTCATCTCTAAACCCACAGATTCGCTCACTGCTTGTAGCTCATTTACCATAGCATTCAGTTCCTTGGAATTTTCAGCCAGTATGACGATATCGTCCGCAAAACGCAGGTGGCTTAGATAGTTTCCATTAATATTAATGCCTTTCTTTGACCAAGGAAGGTCTGCCATTATGTTCTGTAAAACAGAAATAAATAATTTTGGAGAGATAGGATCACCTTGTCGGACTCTCTTCTGATGTTGATTTCAGGACCGACTCTATCCAGCTTAACCCGACTAGTACTTTTAGAATATATATTTTTAATTATGTTTATATATTTTAAATTTATATTTTGATTGTGTAGAGCTTCCCATATACTTTTGTGCGAGATAGAGTCAAACGCTTTTTAGGGTTCCGTAGTCAACAAGGAACCCTTATAGTTTCGCCATGTCCGTCTGTCTGTCCATCTGTCCGCGGTTTAGCTCAAAAACTATTGGTACTAGAAAGTTGTACTTTGGCATGAGTATACACGTTAATGACACCGAAAAAGTGGTAAAATAAAATTTTGAAAAAAATAATTATTTAGGGTACCTCCCATACATGTAAAGTGGGATGATATTTTTTTTTTTCGTTCTTCCCATAGTGTGGGATATCGTTGGATAGGTCTTTCAAAAATATTAGGGGTTTGGTAAGACCGTTTTTTGATTAAGTAAACCGTTCGTGACTTATCAAGCTTTAAAGTACCAATTTTCGTTAGAGTCAAGTGTCCCCCCCCCCCCTCTATCAACTAAACGGTTATAGTTAGAAATTCAAATGTCACGGCAGTAGTACCTATATATAACGAAATTTAAAGGAAAACTATCACACATAAGTGGGCTTTACAAGTTTACGAGTAATAGTCGACCAATTGTATTTGACTCGAAAATTTCGAACAACTCTATAGAAATGTCGATAGATGGCGCTAAGCGCCAGTTGTATCGTGCTAGCTTCTTGTGACGATTGAGTAGTGTAGCTCTGTGTCCGTATTTATATTCAAAACACCGGCTATGACAAGTTTTATACAAATCTCTAAAAAAAATTGAAACTTTCCGTGCAAAATTGTCTGATCAGTTGAGGATTTGTATAAGAAGTCAAATTAGTTAGGTAGTCATGTTTGACTTTTAGTTAGAGCATGGTACGAAACGAACAGTCAGCGAATACGGCACGCACTTGGCTGTTATAAAAACTACGGAACCCTACACAGCGCGTGGCCCGACACGCACTTGACCGGTTTTTTGTAATCTATAAACGCTATGTAGAGTGGTTTTCGGTATTCTAGATATTTCTGTATGACTTGATCGACGGTATGGATATAGTCGGTAGTGCTGTATCCCTTTCTGAAGCCAGCTTGTTCTGTCGGTTGGAATGAGTCTATTCCAGGAGATATTCTGTCGAGTAGGCATGATGCGAATAACTTGTAGAGACAGGGCATAAGGCTAATCGGGCGGTAATTACCTATGTCTGCCGGGTCGCCTTTTTTATAAATTAATATAATATCGGATTCACTCCATTGTTGGGGCACCACTTCTTCATCTAAGATCTTATTGAAAGCTATTGTTAGAGGTGATAATAGTAGAGTTTTAGCGTGCACAATGCATTCATTGACAATTCCATCCGGCCCTGGACTTTTCTCTCTTCATCAAACATTTTTACAGTTGATGTATTCTTCGGTTGATTGTTTTCTTTGTGTTGTATCGAGTTAGGTTGGCTATATAAGCTTTTATAGAAGTCTGTAGCTATACCTAAAATTTTGCTGCGAGATTTGCTATTTGTTGAGTCGCTTTTGAGAGATGGGATCCAGGTCTTCGTTTTATCTAGCTCTCTAAACGCTTTTTTAGCAGATCTTGATGTCTCTATGTGCTTTTTTAAGGTATCTATTCTGTGTGATTTATAACATTTTTTTATTTCTTTATTTGTCTGTTTGTAGAGGTTTTTTAAGTCTTCTCTATCTTGCTTATTGAGATGAGGTTTGTTTTGCAGGGTGGTTCTTCTTTCCATTAAATCCATAGCCTTCTTTGTTAATATTGAGTTTTTCTTTGAGCTTGTCTTGTTTTTTAAACTTATTTTTAATGCACACTCAATTATCTGGTAATATTCGTTAGCTGGATATTTATCATGTATTTCTAATAATTTTGATATGTGCTCGCTTAGGTTTTTTATGTATGTTTCTCGGTCTTCTGGGTTTTTAAGCATAGATGTGTTGCCGGTGAAGTTTCGTCTGGATTTTTTTGTGGGTTCCAGGTTAAGAGTAGCTCTCAATAATCTGTGATCTGTTCCAAAATAAAGAGAACTTAGGACCTCGAATTTTGTAAATAAGTGCGGCTTGGTAGTTAGTATATAATCTATCTCATTTCTCGTCTTTTTCTCTGGTGATATCCATGTCCATCTGTGCCCATCTTTTGCCTTGAACATGGTATTTATTATTTTGAGATTGTGCTCGAGTGCATATTGTATGAGTCTGTCGCCTCTTTGGCTTCTATCACCGTAACCGTATTTACCCAACACTTTATTTTCGTAGGTCTTAGGTTTTCCGATTTGTGCGTTAAAGTCACCCATTGATATTGTGTGCGGTGTAGAGATCATTTCATGAGCTGATTCGAGGTCCCTATAAAACAACTCTAAGTTGTCCTGTGTGGAGCACTCAGTTGGGGCATAGGCTTGTATAATCGCAAAACTTAATTCTTCCAGTTTAATTTCTAGCAAACAGACTCTCTCCGATATTCCAATGAAATTAATTATGTTTTCCTTATATATTTTCTTAACCAGAAAACCTACTCCATATTGCCCTTTTGTTTGTCCTAGGTGGTTCATAATATAGTCTTCGTCCTCTATTATATTCTCTCCCAGACGTTGTACTTCGCACAGGCCCACTATGTCGTGGTTTATGTTACGTAGAGCTGTTTTCATTTCTAGCAGTTTTTCAGGCGAGGATAATGATCTGGCATTCAAGGTGCATATTTTTACTTAATTCTTCTCTCGTGTAGTTTTTTCCTTTGGAGGGTTGTGGTCTGTCTCTCCCGCGGTGACCAGCCGTAGTGGGAGGGTAGGATTGGGGAGAGGGGGGTCACTTTTCGATTGCTATTTCTCATGTTCTGGGTTAGATGGTACTCGTATTAATGCTGGTGACTGTTTGACATATGACAACATTGAAAGAGTTTTATTTTTCTTCGAGTTTTGAAAATTTTTGTATTGATACTAAAAGATCACTTAAATTCATAACAAGAAAATCAACTCATAACAAAATATGATGAATACCCACAATAACTAATTGTAATTGACAACCAACTCCGACATATATAATATTAAATTAAATGATCGCTAAACGCATTTTTTGTAACGAGGTAAGTACTATCACTGTCGAAGAAAACAATTGTTAAGGACCCCGTGCAAAGCCGGGCCGGGCCGCTAGTATACAACAAAAACAAAAACCGAAGCCAAAACCAAAACTTTGTGAATCATGGAATCACTTACCATATGTAAGTACAAGTATTTTACAATATTTGTCTTATTAACAGTAAATCGTAAAATTTTTCTTGCTTTTACTATGTTATTTTTGTTCTCAAATATCACAGCGACTGTACTACTTTTGCTATAAATACATTGCTCCTTAACCACTACCTCAGTTTGTCAGTAAGTAACTGGACAAGCAATGTAAAAATAACAAAACGCTACTGTATTACGCGGATTCATCGCGTAGTGAGGCCACCGCTTCTTGCAACGAGTTAGTGATGTGCTTGTGCAGATCCACTAACGTAGGCTATCGACAACAATGTCGATTGACGAATGAAATATTGTTATTATAGTTTAGGGGTTTTATAACATATGGAAACCTCTAAGAAAATATATTTAACTTTTATTTTATATAAGACTAGCTGCTGCCAGCGGCTTCGCCCGCATGGAAGTAGAAAATTATCCCAAGGGAATATAGTCTCGGGGAAAAATCATATGTGCTATTCCTTTATTAATCATGGTCTACCCGTGTACCAAGTTTCGTTGAAATCCGTTCAGCCTTTCGAGTGTGAAGAAGTAACAAACACAAACTTTCGGCTTATAATATTAGTGTGATTATTATTATTACTTTATTGTACACCTTAACTTAACACAGGACAATCATTTATAAAATTAAAATAAACTGGTTCCCGCGAAGGCTACCCGCGACGGGGCCCGTCGCGTTCCCACGGAGCCCATCCGCGTGTCCACGCGCGTACACACGCAACGGTTGCCCGTCGCGGGCGCCCACTTAACGCAGTTTCAGGCCTTAGTGTTATTTTGCGTTTCAGTAATTTTATGTTATCTCCGAAACTACACAACCAATTGACATACAGTAAAGAGCAAATTTTATCTCCTTGAAGTCCTTGTGGTGGTAAAATATATTTTTTTGTTAAATATCAATATTTTCTTGCTTAAATAATCGTCCAAACGTAAGTATGTTGAAAAAGCTTTTTTTACATAAATCGTATATTATTTATTATTAAAATAGAATTATTTAAGACTGACCAGATTGCCATACGCCCATACTTTTTTTTAAGTTTTATGCAACTGTTTAGGCAGCGCATGCAAATAATTCTATTTTAAGAGGTACAATTTTCTGACTTGCTTGACAAAGATTATAATAGCTCGGCTAATATGCATGATATAAAGATAATTTATAGCCTATAGCACTCAGGGATAATGCAACTACATGTAAGCGAAAGAATTTTCAAAATCGGTTCGGTAGTTTCAGAGATTACCCCCTACATACAAACTTACAAACTTACAAATTTTACCTCTTTATAATATTAGTATAGATGACAGGAAGAAAAATTGGCCAAGTGCGAGTCAGACTCGTACATGAAGGGTTCCGTAGTAACTATAATAAATATAATTATTTTTATTTGAAAAAACAAAAAAACTTAAAATTTCTTAAAACTAGTTGATTTGCAATTTTTACAACTACGCCAAATAACTTTGTTTTTCATAGTGTTTGTATGAATTACAAAGTTATATTTGCGGTTTCAGAAAATATGCTGTATCTCAAAAACTGCAGATCCGATCTCGTTCAAACTAATTTTGGTTGAAAGATTACATTGAGAACTATAGTATATATATTTTTTAGATTTTTCACTCCATAATTTTAGAAGTTAGAGGGGGGGGACACACATTTTACCACTTTAGAAGCGTATATCTTTTAAACGATTAACTTTATGAAAATGTGGTTTTAGAAACCTCAATGTCATTTTTGAAGACCTGTCTATAGATACCACACACGCATAGGTTTCATGAAAAAATATATTTTCAGTTTCAGTTCCATGTATGAGGAGCCCCCCTTTACTTTAAATATTTTTTATTTTTTTTTCATAAAATCGGAAAGCGGTTTACAGAATACATCTATCTACCAAGTTTCACTTGTACAGTTCTAACAGTTTCGGAATAAAATGGCTGTGACATATGGACGGACGGACAGACAGACAGACGGACAGACATGTCGAAACTATAAGGGTTCCGTTTTTTGCCATTTGGCTACGGAACCCTAAAAATACGTTGAAAAGTTAAGTGTACAACAAGGTAAAAAAGAATAATAAAATTATTTTACGCCCGCAGCATGCGTAAGGAGTTCCGACATCGCCGTCGCTACAATAGTTTATTTTTCAATCTGTTAACCGGCTTAACCCGGTTGGAAGATCGATGTAAATAATGTTTTTTTGCTTATTTTGATTATTTTACAGCGTAGTAGAGAAATGCGTAACCAATGTTCGTAAAGTAAGTTACTTAAATTTTAGGTTAATAATCAGTGGTGTTTTTGGGTTTCGAATACCTTATCCTCGTGCTCTTTCTTTATTTTTTTATGGTTTTTGTATTTTACTTCCGTTGAAGCTTTGAATGCGTTATAATAATCGGCATGGTTCAGATAATATATTAGTGAATTTAGCTTAAAATAAGTCAATACATTCATGCTATTTATTTGTTATGCATGGGTGTGTGTTTGTTTTCATATATTTAACAATTTCTTTACTAACTAGGGTTTTTCTTATAACAAAAACCTATTATACTATACCTATATATATATTATTACCTACTAAACTATTTGTAAAAGAATGGAAATGGTCATGAAAACTGTTTGTCTCACGGATGATAAATTTACAGTTAAAAGTAAAAATATCAAACAGGAACTCGTGGCAAAGGCTTTGTCACATTTCATAGAATTAGATGTCTTTGATAATATTAAGTTTCTCCAGTTTGAGCAGTCCCCGATGAATAATCACATAATATTTCTTACCAAAACAATCATGGAAAAATATATGAATTTAAGATTACAATATTTGAAAAAGATAAAATGCCACCCCAGTAATATCAAAGCGTCAAGTGCTACACAAATACCTCCCCTTCACAGCTCAGTGAGTAAACTTAAAGTTAAGAGTAGTAGTTTAAGAGTATTTTCTGGACATGCCGTTTTTCATTTACAGGAGCCCAAAAAAATTTGTACAATTATAAATGTAAGAATCGATAACTTTCCGATTTAGTCAATCACTACCGTATATGTAAAATAAATTGCTTTTGCATAGCACAACGATAGCGATCGATGTTTTTGAGTGGGTAAGTTCTACGGTTCATTGTAAATACACGCTGTGTTTGATGGAATAAGGTTTATTATTGATTGTATAGTACGATGTGATCTAAGAAATGCGGGTGTGTGCGCGAGTGCGTATCTATTGCTTTTATTAAACTGCATGTGTAGTTGTTGCCCCGCCTAGCGCCTAACTGGAGACACACGGTTCCGATATAATTTCTTCTGTCGGCCAAATCTACTTGTTTATTTTATCTATGGTGCCAATTCTGTGAGTCACTTATTTTGAGCTGAAACTTTATGTCCGTAAGGATTGAGGAGCCACATCAGATTTTTTAAATATGATCTCACCATTATTTAGCAGCAATGTAGCTTATTTTGCAGGCCGAATTCTAGATTTAGCAGCAAAATATATCACTAGTTATTTTAATGCAAAAGTGGCTCCTCAATCTAAACGTCTGAATTGAGGAGCCACCTGGAACTCGTTAAGTAATAGATGAATATTTATGAAAATTTTGTATCATTTAGTAGTAATTTTGCATATTACCGTCTAAAAATTTAGCTTCTGTAGCGCTAAAATGAAAGAAATTACAATACTTTTAATATGGCTCCTCAATCTAAACTCAAGAGGTGAATTTCTATTGGATGTGAGCGATCAATTAATATATTCGACATAATGATCATTTAGCAGGTGTTGTGTTTGTTTTTGCAGTATAGGAATAAAATAGTAAAACAGAGTAAATTTTGTATATGAACACATTTTCTTTGGCTCCTCAATCCTGACGTTCTAATTATATATGTTTGACTGTAGCCACCTGAGATCTCAACGGAATCTAAAGCCAGAGATACTAACATTTAGCAGAAATGTCTGCTGAATATATCTGCACAGTTCAGCAATGTATATATTTTAGATTCTACAAAAACAATACTTAACTATTTTCTTGTAAATTCAGTGTGTAAGGTGACCACATTTTGGGGGTACTAACAAATTAATATTTCACTTACGTACCCACAATAATATTTATTTAGTAACAAAACATTCATCAGCGGTGAAGTATTCTCGTTTGTACATGAATAATGTTCATGTACGAAATAAATAATTAACTGAAAAATAAAATTAACAACAACAAAACAACCAAACTGTGTTAATATAGTCTATCAAACATAGTTTCATATGAACTGAATGGTTGTGCTATGCGAACTATTATGTTTTACGTCAAGGTTTTTGTTGCACAAACTGAGTCTTAATTATAATCGTTAAATAGAGTAAGAATATTAATTATTTTTTAAGCCAAAGTTGAAGAGTTTTGGAACACTCCGTCTGCACCATAGGAGGATTGAGTGTTCTAAATAAACTTACATAAAATCCAAATAAATAGCTAAAATAAATTGAATATTTGTGAATAGTTTTCAAAAATTCAAAGCAATTATTCCACATAAAAATGTTAACCATATATCTAGTACTAGTACTCTCGCGGGGCTTCGCTCCCATGGATTCTATCACGGTAAAAACATAACTCTCCTTTTTTGCAGTCGGGTAAAAAGTAGCCTATAGCCTTCCTCAAGCTTCAAGCTACTTCCATACCAAATTTCATCCAAATCCACCCAGTACTTTCGAAGATTAGCGCGTTCAAGCAAACAAACAAACAAACAAACAAACAAACAAACTAACAAACTTTTCCGCTTTATAATATTAGTATAGATATATGTTGAAACATGAGTTACAGTATTTTCTCAAACTAGCAGATTGAGTGTTCTAGATAATTGACCATGACTTTCTCACCATAGGTTTCACAATTTTTTTAGCTTCACCATGAAGTTTTCACAATTATTTCTTAAATTCTTTCTTGATTTCGTAAAAATATATTTAACTTTTAAAAAGGAGCACTCAATCCACACGCACACATATAATCTGTTATGATCGCGCGGAGTTCTTCGCCGAGCACCTGGAGCGTCAGTTCCGCCCGAATCCAACTGACCAGCACGCACACGTCGCGGCAGTCGAGCAACACCTTGGGAACTACTTCGCGACACCGATAGCTCCCGAGGAAGACCCGATATTGTTCTCGCCGGGCGCAGTCAGACGCGCCATCCTAAGAACGAAGCTTAGAAAGGCTCCCGGGGCCGACGGCATCACAAACGCCGCGCTACGCCACTTGCCGCACCGTATGGTGGCGGCACTGGCGCACCTGTATACGGCGGTGCTGCGCACAGGGGCCTTTCCCGCCGCGTGGAAGGAGGGGCGCGTCATAATGCTGCCCAAGGCGGGGAAAAATGTGTCGAAGCCGGAGAGCTATCGGCCCATCACTCTGCTGTCCACCATCTCCAAGGTGTTCGAATCGCTCCTGCTGCGACACCTTACGCCACACATAACGCCGAGGCCTGAGCAGTTCGGGTTCAGGGCGGAGCACAGCACGACGCTCCAGCTGTCGAGAGTACTCTACCAGCTGTCCACCACTATGAACAAGAAAGAGTACGCGGTAGCAGTACTTCTCAACATGGAGAAGGCCTTCGACCGCGTATGGCACGAGGGCTTAGTGTACAAACTAGCCACCTCCGACACGCCCCGTCGCGTTGTCAAGGTGGTCCAATCTTTTCTGTCCCATAGGAGCTTCAGGGTGCTGGTCGACGGAGCACTCTCCGCACCCCGCCCCATCGAGGCGGGAGTACCACAAGGCAGCTGCGTATCGCCTGCGTGTTACTCACGTTACACCGACGACATCCCAACCACAGCGGACACGACGCTCGCGCTGTATGCCGACGACGCCGCGTACATCGCCACCTCACTGAGTCCCAAGTACGCGGCGAAGAAAATGCAGCGCGCGCTGAATATGCTCCCGGAATGGCTCGCCAAGTGGCGACTATCCGTAAACGTGAGTAAAACGCAGGCTATGCTCACTGGCCAAAAACACCCTCCACCACCCCTGAAGCTCATGGGAGCTGAGGTCGCGTGGTCGTCGCAGGTCAAGTACCTCGGCGTCACCATCGACCGTCAGCTCTCGATGCGGCCGCACGTCAAACAAGTCGCGGCGCGGACAAGGGTCGCCCGTGCACTGCTCTACCCAGTGCTCTCGTCCCGCCTCCCGGCGCGTGTCAAGCTGGGCGTGTACAAGCTGTACATACGCCCGCTCCTGACATACGCCGCCCCCGCCTGGTTCGCCCTCACTAGCGAGACGTCACGCAAGAAGCTCAGTGCGCAGCAGAACCTGGCGCTGCGCACCATATTCCACGGCCCTCGCTATGTGAGCAACGATGTTATCAGGCGGGACTCCGGGATTGAGAGCCTGGAAGAGTTTGTGCAGCGCCTCGCGGAGGCAATGTTCGCGCGTGCCGACGCCTCTGCTTGGCCCCACGTCAAGCACTTGGCGCCCTGGCATGCGCGCCCGCCTGACGCGAGGCGGCTCCCCAGAGACCTGCTCCCGACAGACGTTGCGGCCCCATCCTTCCCGGATTTGACGCCTGGGTAAGTCGCCCCACGTTACACGCGACTTACTCAAACAGTTAAACTACACAAATAAATAAATACACCACATAGTGCGTAACGTGTTCTAAGTTAATAAAGGCACGTTACGTACTAAAGACACACATTCATAACTCTACATGCGCTATATATAATTTTGCGTCCCAAATGTATTTTTGAACGATCTTTGGTGTGGCAACATTCTATTGTCTTTTTGATGTTGACACTTGACATAACTTTTTCACTTGACAGATAGGCTTTGCTTCCTTGTTGGAAAATGTCCGTTCTTGGGACTTTGATTTAATTGTAATTGATAAAATATCGTTTGGAATCGCCGTTTGCAACCGATAATTGGGTCGCGATTAACTACTGTTTGAAGTTGTGATCCCGGATTGACGAAAACCCAGGGATATTTCTCGGAACATATCGCCGTATTGCCTCACCGCGTGGCACGCGCATTTGTTGGAAATAAGTTGGGCTGTGATGCTGATCAGGACCGCGCCTGTTGGAGACTGGCGCCTTGTGAACGTTCTAGAACACGTGACTTACATCACACTTTTCAATTACTCACCTCATAATTACATACACACCACACTTGGGCGTGACCTAGGAAGGTCGAAGCTTGGCGAACCCAGCACAGAAGGTTAGTGGTAATAAGGTATTTATAAAGCCTCAGGGGCTATAGATGGTTGTAGGCCGAGGAGCCTGTAGATTATTGTGTAAGTAGTTTTGTTTATTGTTGTTGAAAGCAACGGTAGGGCTCCACGAACCGTGGACAAGTTTCGGACACACCAGTATCGTTGCGCTGGCCTATTGTAGTCTTGAACATTTTGGTAGCAGAAGCGTGGTCTTATAAGATCCACTGATTTAAATGGAAGTTTTGAATATTGTTGAAAATAACTTAATAAGTTTGAATATTGTTTGTCAGCCGGGCTCAAATAGTACTTGTAGTTTGTACTGTAATTTGTAGTGCTAGCCCCTTGGTATTGAATTGACAAGTAAGATTTATTTGTGAAATTAGGAATTATTGGTTGTATTTGGTACATAATTTGGTATATTGTTGTAAAAGTTGTTTGGTATTTGTTGCAATTAATAATTGAATGTCACTGATCTGAATTTAAAAGGTTATCTAAATAATAATTACACATAGTCTAACATAATAGGACTTGAATTGTGTGTATTGGTTATTGCATTTGTGGTACTTATTGGACTGTGTTGATAGAGATTCTCCGGCTCAATATTATACAGTCAATTGTTGTATATAATTGGTTGATCCAGCATAGTATATACATTGAATTGTTATTTCTTTTGTAACTAGCCGGCTGTACCAAGCTAGATTCATACTTGGAATGGGTACAGGGTCGGATTTGGACTTGAAATAATTTATTTTGAGTTTTTAATTTGGTGAAATTATTTGGTAGGCTAACAAGTCATTGTTGTTTGTTTAGTTAATTTTAGCCTGTTGTATTAATATTTGATTGCTGCAATGGCCTCATTAAGGGCAGTCAGGGAGGCTGCTGCCGGATTGACCTCACAGTTGAGATGGTTCACATCGGCAGCTGCAACGGTTGAGCGTGTAGAATTGGTAGAGCTCACCCTTGCTCGGTATGGGCAAGTGATTGAGAGGATCAAGTCAGCTGATGCTGCGCTCACACGCTTCAACGAGTACATCATGGACGTGGATTTGGGGGTGATGGATCAGACAGCCCGCGATAAGATTTTGGGTGACTATGACCAGATTGTCCACCTGGGGGATGTCATATGTCTACGAGCGCGGGAAATTTTGAAGAGTCGGGTGCCTGATGCGGCCAAGCCGCAGACCCCCGTTGTTGCAGGCCCTGGACTATTGAGTAGGCTGCCCACCCTGGAGCTGCCACATTTTGACGGTCGCTTGGACCACTGGCTGGGCTTCCTAAATCTCTTTAAGAGTCTTGTCAATGCACGCTCGGACCTCGGACCTGCCCAGAAGCTGGCCTATTTATTGTCTGTCCTGGAGGGCGAAGCCAGAGCCTTGGTGTAGCACTTGCCGGTGACGGATTCCTCTTACCCGACCGCTCTGGAGCTTCTCTCCCGACGGTATCAGAACAAGCGCTGCCTGGCTGATGTGCACATCGACCAGATTTTGGGACTACCGGCCATTGCCAGCACGTCGACGTTGCGCACTGACTTGCTGAACCCGTTGGTCTCAGCGACCAACGCCTTGAGACGCCTGGAGTTACCGGTAGAACATTGGTCCTACTTGTTGGTGCACATAGTGCTGCAGTTGCTCCCCGCGGAGCTGAGGTCACGTTTTGAGCAGAAGTATGGTGGGGATCGTGCCACCCATCTTCCCCCCTTTGACGACCTCCTCAAATTTTTGGAAGACGAGTGTCGGTTTTCGGATAACACTCGTGGCGCCACGGGGTCACCCCCACTACCTTCTCAGCCTAGAGACCAGGGACGGACTAGGGCTCGGGGGCCTGTTGATGTTCCCCCCGCCCCCCGTTTTGCTGGCGCCCGGAGTCCTCGGGCTAGGGGGCCTGTTGATGATCGCCCCGCCCCCCGTTTTGCTGGCGCCCGGAGTCCTCGGGCTAGGGGGCCTGTTGATGATCGCCCCGCCCCCCGTTTTGCTGGCGCCCGGAGTCCTCGGGCTAGGGGGCCTGTTGATGTTCGCCCCGCCCCCCCGTTTTGCTGATGCCCGGAGTCCTCATCATTGTGACTTTTGTAAGGCAACGGGGCATGTCATGGCGCGTTGCCCGGACCTTTTGAATTTGCACGTAAGTGCCCGCCGCCGCATTGTCAACGCACGCCGTTTGTGCTTTTCGTGCTTGGGGGCCCACTTTCATCGGGACTGCCCCGACCCCCGCCCGTGTAGAATTTGTAAGGGGTCCCACTTGGAGATTTTGTGCGCCAACGCGAACCGCTCCAGCAGACCATCTTCTGAGGAGGGTTCGCGCAGGGGGGGGTACCCCGGAGACGAGCACCGGGCTGAGGCCCGCAATTCTGTACGCCGCACTCCACCCCCCGCGCAAGTTGAACGGGAGCCCCGCGAGCGCCATTTGGTTTCCCCTCGTCAGGGAGAACGCGCATTGGCTGCTAGGCAGCAGTGGCCGGGTCGGCGCCGCTGCCTTTCCCCTCCTTTGGCGGAACGTCCCCGGTTGGAGTCGCGCCCTCCGCCATTCGGGTATTCGATGGGATGTGCCCCTCCAGTGATGGCGAGCGGCTCGGGACACCGCGCGGACGAATATTTTGATTGTTGGCCTCGTCGTGAACGAAGGCAGCCTGGATGCGGCGATCGGTCGCCGCCCAGGCATCACTAAGAGATTGACGCCTGCCCCGCTAAAGGACCCCCCGATCAAGACGGTTTGTTGCCAACGGCCTTGGTCAAGGTCTGGGGACCCTTGGGTGACTCGATTGTGGTCTGTGCCATTTTGGACACGGGAGTCCAGGGTTGCCTTTTGTCGTCTTGGTTAGCGGGACAGGTTGGCCTGAAGGTGAATGACCTTTCAGGCAAGATTTGGGGAATTGGCGAACCGGCTGACACCACTGTTGAGGGAAGGACCTGGTTTGTATGTATTGTATTTGTGTGAAATAAGTTGGGCTGTGATGCTGATCAGGACCGCGCCTGTTGGAGACTGGTGCCTTGTGAACGTTCTAGAACACGTGACTTACATCACACTTTTCAATTACTCACCTCATAATTACATACACACCATTCTTGGGCGTGACCTAGGAAGGTCGAAGCTTGGCGAACCCAGCACAGAAGGTTAGTGGTAATAAGGTATTTATAAAGCCTCAGAGGCTATAGATGGTTGTAAGCCGAGGAGCCTGTAGATTATTGTGTAAGTACTTTTGTTTATTGTTGTTGAAAGCAACGGTAGGGCTCCACGAACCGTGGACAAGTTTCGGACACACCAGTATCGTTGCGCTGGCCTATTGTAGTCTTGAACATATAACTAGCACCGGATAGCAGCGCACGCTATTCGGTGCGGACGCACTGAGCGGCGACTCACAGTACAATGCCGCTCACACATACATACTCGGCTCTGCGGTTCGAAACGTAACCGGCTAGATCTGGAAGCGGGACGGACGGGAGCCCCGCATTCACTATAGGTGCGTCTGAGTCGGCACCCTCGACGCTGGTCGGCTCCCGCTGGGCTTCCCCTGAATGGGGGTTTCACCTGGCGGGGATAGACCGCCGGGGTGTCGTGAAGAAACGACGCCGAAAATACCTAAAGTTCGGCGTCGCGGTGCACCTATAGTTACACAATAGCAATTAATCACGCGGGTGTGCGTTTGCCGTTCACTTTTGGACAGGCGCTTCAACGCACACCCGAACATCTACGCCGTAACTAGACTACCCAATGACGGTCCCGTATTGACGGGACACGGTATTGCTCCTGCGACCTGGGGGCGAAGCCCTGAGGCCGCTCGCCGCGCAGCGACTGCCAAGTGTGTAGGCGGCACGCTGCACGCGCACCCGCCCGACGCGAGGAGGCTGCCCAGAGATCTGCTCCCGACAGATGTTGCGGCCCCATCCTCCCGGACTTGACTCCTGGGTAAGTCGCCCCACGATACACGCGACTTACTCAAACAATGAAACTACACTAATTACACTTCACCCGGTGCGTAACGTGTTCTAAGTTAATATAGGCACGTTACGTACTAAAAACACACATTCATGACTCTACATGCGCTATACATAACTAGCACCGGATAGCAGCGCATGCTGTTCGGTGCAGACGCACTGAGCGGCGACTCACAGTATAATGCCGCTCACACATACATACTCGGCTCTGCGGTTCGAAACGTAACCGGCTAGATCTGGAAGCGGGACGGACGGGAGCCCCGCATTCACTATAGGTGCGTCAGAGTTGGCACTCTCGTCGCTGGTCGGCTCCCGCTGGGCTTCCCCTGCATGGGGGTTTCACCTGGCGGGGTTAGACCGCCGGGGTGTCGTGAAGAAACGACGCCGAAAATACCTAAAGTCGGCGTCGCGGCGCGCCTATAGTTACACAATAGCAATTAATCACGCGGGTGTGCGTTTGCCGTTCACTTTTGAATAGGCGCTTCAACGCACACCCGATCATCTACGCTGTAACTAGGCTACCTAACGACGGTCCCGTGTTCACGGGACACGGCAGGCTCCCGCGGGAATTGGGCGAAGCTCCGTGACCGCTCGCCGCGCCCAGCATGGTGTAAGCTGTAGAGGTCTATGACCTAGTCCAGCATTTTGTAAGCTGTAGGGGTCTATGACCTAGTCCAGCATTTTATAAGTTGTAGGGGTCTATGACATAGTCCAGGATTTTGTAAGCTGTAGGGCTCTTGTGATCTATTTCATGACAAAGACCTAGGCCAGCAGTACTGTACCGTTTAATATCTAATAGATTTTTGTTCCTAGATTAAGGAAACTGCGCACGAGGACGTGCGATTGTCAGAATGGCCGTGACGGAAGTAGCGCAAGAAAGAGACAGCGTTATTATACGCTAGTGGCACGTGCACCCGACGTCATCGCCCCCACCTTGTAGGCAAGGTGGAAGCTATAGGTAGCGCATAAAAGGCGCTGCGCCGTAGACTCTCCGCCCGACGCTCGCCGGAGACGGTCGTGCCGCTCTGCGCTCCCGATCGTTCTGTGTTTGTGGCATTGCTTCGTCGCGCTCGCCGTGACGTCATTCGTAGTCGCCGACTACGACTCTCGATCCGGGACCTTTTTTTTCAAGGCAGTGAAATGAAATGACATGAAATATTTATTTTGTAAATTGGTTATAAATAACACTTTTACACGTCATGTTTTTTTGCGTGTTAAGTTTAGCTAGATGAGGCCGGTATTTCCTAACTGACTACTCTGAGAAGAAACACCGAAACAAACTCAGAGGTCATAGTCTCTTTTAAAGTCCAGACAATTTGTATTTGTATATGAGAAGCATGTAGGTTCATGTCTGTGGTATTCTTTTGAGGAAATAACCACGCAAATTTGAGCGGACCTGTCCAGACAGTGCAAGCATTTGTCAGTTATCGTGTAGCTCAACTTAGAACTTAAGGAGCTCAACAATTTGACGAACAATACCAAAGTAAGGACCTTTGGGTAGGCCACACTAGTACTCAAACTGCTTGACATCATTAAATAAATTATAGTGAAAGCAAAAACAATGAAGAAAGAATAACCTACATCGTCCTCACATTTACAATAATGAAATAATTATATATATATATAAAAAAAAACAACAATATAAAAAAAAACAACAAACAAAAACAAAAATTAATAGGTATATACAATACTTGAGAAAGCAAAATTTTAATTAATCAAAAATAAATCATCAATCATAATTTTAAAAAGAAATAAAAAAGGCACACGTATATCACTGGAGCATCTCATTCCCAAGCCTTCTTGTCCTCAATATAATCTTTAACACTGTAAAAAGCTTTCTGACATAGCTTACGTTTTATAAACAATTTGAATTTATGAATACTTAGTTCTTGAATATGGCTAGGAATTTTATTATAAAAACGTATACATTGGCATCTAAACGAACCACCTATTTTTTTCAACCTTGTTTTAGGAATGACATATTTGTCTTTGTTCCTTGTATTTACACTATGAATATCACTGTATTTTTTAAACAGATTAATATTTTTGTGTGCATACAAGAGATTCTCATAAATATACTGAGATGGCACAGTCATAATATTAATCTCTTTAAATTTGTCTCTTAAGGAGTGCTTAGGACTTAATTTATAAATTGCACGAATGGCCCTTTTTTGTAATACAAATATTGTGTGAATGTCGGCAGCATTTCCCCAAAGTAAAATGCCGTATGACATCACACTGTGAAAGTAACTAAAGTAGACTAAACGTGCTGTTTCGATATCAGTTAATCCACGTATTTTTCTAACGGCATATGCTGCAGAACTTAACTTTTTTGACAATTTATCTATATGGGGGCCCCACTGAAGCTTCGCATCCAAAGTTATGCCCAAGAATACTGTGGTATCTTCGGGTTTCAATATTTCGCCCTTTATTGATACACTAGTATTCACTTGTCTAACATGAGGTAACGTAAATTTTAGGCATTTGGTTTTTGTCTCATTAAGAAGAAGATTATTAACATTAAACCAGCTAACTACAGTCGCAAGGGCTCTGTTTACTTCTTCAGTAACCTGCTGTTGACGTTTAATTTTAAATAAAAGAGAAGTATCGTCAGCGAATAACACTATGTCATGATTTTTGATCAGGTACGGCAAATCATTTATATAAATAAGAAACAAAAAGGGACCTAAAGTGAAGGATATTTTGTTTCTATAACAGAGTATCGTCAAAAACAATTTGGTTTGGCCCCTTCAGGGTAAAACCACAGTTTCGTGGTCCTTGGTTGGAAACCTCACGGTGTCAACAATACCAAGGGGGTGCTGACCCGACGCACCCGCTGATCCCCTTCAGGGTGAAGCAGTCAATTGGAGTCGAGTGCTAGGTTTTGACCTTGGGGGATCTCCTAGTCAAACCTAGTTACTGAGTTTCCCTTTCAGCTACACACCTAGTGTCGGTTCGGTGTGTCTACCCCTTCGCACTAGACCCAATGGGGCCCGGTTCGCACAATAAGACTGGCGACCGGTTACAAGCTTAGGGCTCACCAATAGGTACACACCTCCCAGTCTCCACCCGACTGGGAGGCTCACACATCCCCGGACCCATCCATCCGGGGAGTTAGGCCAGTTAGGCTTTAAATAGGGCCCCCGCGGGAGAGAAATCTCCAAAATTCCCCGATAGTTATTTTTTAATCCCTCGTTATGGAGGACGCCTGGCAAAAGGCGCACCTCTTGGACGAGCTAAGAAAGGACCCCGACTTTTGCGCCAGATATGGCGGAAAGCTCGCTGCTTTGCAGCGAAATATTTCCCTGGCTACTAAAGCCAAAGTCACTGATTTTAGCGACGTGCTCGATAGCCCGCTATCTCCCCCGCTCGCGGATCAAGGCCCTCCGGTTGGCTCATTCACCGAAAAGTTTATTGTTTCGGACCCCATTGTTCATCGAACAATGAAAAACTCCGAAACTAATAGCCCCTTACCGCCGCCGCCCGCTGACAAAGACGTACCGACCACTCGATTCCCAGACCCAGCTATTGTTGCCGGCCCACTCTCTAATCCCATTGTTAATAGAACAATGGACGCCGCGCAGGTGTGCGCTGCACCTGAATTTTACGATATGGACACGTCGGCACCGTTACCTAACCCACCCTCCGACCAAGACGAAGCCTCTTCTTGCCCTTTGTCCTCCGAAGACGACTTTCAAATCGTCACCGGAGGCAAGAGGAAGAAAGGGAATACCTCCCAGGCCAGCAAGGCCAAAAAGACCACCGCGTCGCCCCCGTCTCCAACTCAAACGCCCGTACGACCCGTTAGCCCCGTCCCAACTACCTCTGCGCAGAGGCGTCACGCGCAGAATAGTCGTCCCTCCAGCCCGATAGCCCAAACTTCCTCAGCCTAAAGGAAGCAACGCCCTCCGCCCCCCTTTTACATCCAGGACAAGGGTAAATGGACTGATGTGTCCAAGATGTGTGTTGATCGAAAGATCAACTACACAAACGCCCGTGCCTGCCAAAATGGCATTAAAGTCACCGTCCCTACGTCGAACGACTATAGGGAACTATATCGCGCCCTCCGTGAAAGGAATATTTCCTTTCACACTTTCTCCTTCCCCGAGGACACGCCCACTCGTGTTATTATTAAACGTGTCCCTAAAGAAATCCTAGTACAGGATATTAAAGACGACCTTGCCGATCAAGGTATACCAGTGATCGCCGTCCATCGCTTACATAAAGCGAGAGGCGGTGAATTGTACGACATGGTTCTTGTCATTTGTGAACCAACCGAAGGTCATCACCCGATTTTCAAGATTAAGTCCATTTGCTCCCTATCCGGTATCTCAATTGAAAAGCCCTATCAAACCGCAACAGTGGGACAATGCCACCGTTGCAAACTGTATGGCCATGCGCAGAGCAACTGCTATGTGACTCCTAGATGCGTCAAGTGTCTGGGCGAGCACAGCACTGCGGACTGCCCTCGGCCCAAAGACCGAACCCTCTGTTCGGAACCACCCAGCTGCGTTCTCTGCGGCCAGACCGGTCACCCGGCAAACTACCGCGGCTGTCCGAAAGCCCCCAAACTCGCTCCTAAATTAGCGAAACGCGCCAACGCCCGCCAACAAAGAGAGGCACCTTCCTCTCAAATTCCCCAACGTCTCGCTCCTCAGAGACCATCCCCGTGGAACAGGCCAAATCACGAAAAAGCCTTTCTCTCCTTGGCCCCTGCCAAACCTTTGCAGGTACTGATAGATATACCCATCGCAGCGCAGATCCTGCCTATAGCCGTGGCTCCAGAGGCCACAGCCAGTCCCCAAACCGAGCCTCAAACCACTGCTGCTCCTGCAGCCAAACAACCGCCCAATCCCTCACCCGTCGCGCACGGCGAGTCTTACGGCCAGACTCCACTGCGCCACTATAGAATATTTATGACCCGCCAAGCCAGGTCTCTCCGCGATGCCCTTCTGGCTGCCGAGCAGCAGAATAACGGCAAAATTACGACGGCAATGTACAGCCAAATATTCAGCACACACAGTGATGTCGTGTTAGGCCTCGACCAGATGGATGCGATGGACTGATTCAATGGATTCCCAACGCACAAACCACACTAGGCCTCGATCCCTCAAATTAGGTTTTTTCAACGCCTATGGCATTTTCAACCAACGCGCCGAAATAACCAAATTCCTCCGCGACCACCAATTAGACGTCCTCCTTATACAGGAGTCCCTTTTGAAACCCCACCGCGCTGACCCCAAAATTGCGAATTACCGTCTAGTTCGCAATGACAGAACACGCTGCCACGGCGGCGGTACCCTTATTTATTATAGGAAGGAGCTATACTGCATCCCTCTGACCCCACCCGCGCCTCTCTCTCACCTAGAGTACTCTGCCTGTCGACTAGGCATGACTGGTCATCCTCCGATAACCATCATCTCTGCCTACCATCCCCCACCATCGGTCGCGTCTCTTGCTTCAGACGATCCTATCGCGCTCACCAGCGATCTCACGACTCTCTTCGGCCTGAGTGACTCCGTCTTACTAGCGGGCGATCTCAACGCCAAACACCCCGCTTGGAACAGCAACACGACAAATGCCAGAGGCAGAATCTTGTATAACCTAGGCGCGACCCTAAACTATGACGTCATCGCTCCGATGACTCCCACCCACTACCCACACGACCCCAACCATAGGCCCGATGTCCTCGATGTGGCGCTCCTAAAGAATGTAAACCTCCATTTACACTCTATAGAAGCGCTTCACGAGCTCAACTCGGATCACCGTCCCGTTATCCTACACCTAAGTTCCCGCTCGGGTAACCATGATCCTACCCAACCTCCTCCGGCCCAATTGATCACCGACTGGAGGAAAGTAAGTGAAAAACTGAAATCCACCACGTCGCCTCAATTGGACACCATTCCTGACCACATAGTCTCAGTCGCTGACACGACGGCGGCGATCGACTCGCTTACAGATCACGTACAATCCGTCCTGAACGATTGTTCAAGGGAAGTTCCTGTAGTGGAAGACCACCGCTGGAAAATCCCGGACGATGTACGGAATCTGATAACCGAGAAGAACGCAGCCATCCGTGCGTACAGCGCTTTTCCCTGCGCCGCAAACAAAGCTCACATGCGCAACTTACAGCGTGCTGTAAGGAAACGCATTGCCGAGCAGTGTAATGCGAGCTAGGACAAGATGCTGAGCGAACTTGAGCCCACCCATCTTGCCTTCTGGCAGCTTCAGAGGAAGTTACGATCCACTGAAGAGGCCACAATGCCTCCTCTCATTCGTCCCGATAAGAGTGTTGCCTTCGATAACTCTGAAAAAGCAGAATGCCTAGCCGACAGCCTAGAGACCCAGTGTTCTCCCAGCTCTCAACCAGTAGACCAAGCCCACCTCGATATGGTGAACGCCGAAGTCGAACGTAGAACTTCCCTTCCACCCGTCGAAGATCCAGATAATCCACTGGCCCCCATCACTCCTGATGAGGTCCAGGATATCATTAAAAGTCTCCAACCGCGAAAAGCCCCTGGCTCCGACGGCATCACCAATAGGGTTTTCAAACTTTTCCCCGCCCAGCTTATAGTGCTAATGACGGCCATCTTCAATGGCGCATTGAGCAATAATATGTTCCCCGCAACCTGGAAACAGGCCACCGTCATAGGTATTCCCAAACCAGGCAAGCCCAAGTCTGACCCGTCTAGCTACCGTTCCATTAGCTTACTCGACGTCCTCGGTAAAATCTATGAAAGGCTTATATATAAGCGGCTCAAAGATTTTGCCGAAGCAAAGAGTCTAATACCCAATGAGCAGTTCGGATTTAGAACCGAACACTCATGTATCCAACAAGTCCACCGCATCATAGAACACGTAAGCGCCGCGCGCCGGCTTCCAACGGGGCGCAATAACGGGAGCCTTATTCTTCGACATAGCGAAAGCGTTCGACAAAGTCTGGCACAATGGCTTAATCTATAAGCTATACCAACTCGGCGTGCCTGACCGTCTCGTGCTCATCCTACGGGACTTTTTATCGAATCGCACCTTTCGTTACCGAATTGAGGGGGAGCTTTCCTCCCCCCATCCCATTCGCGCAGGAGTTCCTCAAGGCTTCGTACTATCCCCCCTCGTTTTCACGCTATTCACTAGCGATATCCCCAAGCATAAAAATACTCAGCTAGCCCTATTTGCCGACGATACGGCTATCTATTATACCGGTCTTAAACCCGATGCCATCGCTCGCACTCTCCAAACTTCCGCAAACACTCTGGCCAAGTGGTTCCGGAAATGGAGAATTGAAGTCAATCCAGACAAAAGCCAGGCAGTCCTCTTTTCTAAGCCGCGGATAAACCCACCCTCCCCCCGTCCGATTACCATGTACGGCAAGCCGATCCCCTGGGAAAAGCAAGCCAAATACTTAGGCGTGGTCCTCGATAAACACCTTTCCTTCGCTGAGCACATAAAGCAGGCACGTTCGCGATCCGCTTTCGCTCTAGGTAGGCTCCACTTCATTCTTAGCTCCCGCAGCAAGCTATCACTCAGGTGCAAGCTGCGTATTTTCACCGCGGTCATCCGTCCCATCATGACCTACGCCTGCGTTGTTTTCGCACACGCAAAGCCCTACCTCCTCCACAAGATGCAGACCCTTCAAAACCGATTCCTTCGTAGAGTCACGGGAGACCCCTTTTATGTTCGAAATGAGCTTCTTCACGTAGACCTCAAGATGCCCACCATCCAGCAGTTCATGAAACGTGTCTCCAAACGTTTCTTTGATACTGCAAGCCAACATAGGAATCCCCTTATCGTATCGGCCGCCCAATACGAACCCTCGCGTATCTCTAAGATTCGCCGACCAAGGCATACCCTAGTCACTCCCGATGACGCAATCACCCTGCTTCAAGAGAGCCGTAAGGAAACCAGCACAGTTTACAAAAACAAAAATCGACCGTCTTTCCGTCCTCGCCGCCGAGGCCCGCCGCGACGTCCCCGTAATAGTCCGCCCCGACCCTTGCCAGAGCCAGCCCGCGACGCTGAGCCAGTAGCTTTAAATTCCCTTATTAATAATAATAATGATATGATCCAGCCTGTCCCTAGCTGCCCTCCCCTGCGACGCCCTAAGCCGAGGTCCGTACCCCACAGGTGGTGCCCTTAGCGTGTAGTCGCCTAGTTTCTAAGTTTTTTTAATAAGTCCTGGCTGGAGGCTTTAATTAATTTATTAATTAAGGCAACCACAGGCAAGCCCGGTTAAGCAGCCGACAACCTCAGAGGTTGACCTGCGAGATGCCACTCACAAAAAAAAATAAAAAATAAGCGCTGCGCCGTAGAAGCGGCACGCATTTTTAACGGATGCGTCTCGGTGTACGGACCACTGTCTCTCGACAGTCAGTACTGCCCGGTTATTGGATGTGGAACAATGTCTCGGACATTTAGTACGATCCTTATTGCAGTGAGTGCACGGAACACTGTCCCTGACAGTTAGTACTGCCCGGTTATTGGATGTGGAACAATGTCTCTGACATTAAGTACGATCTCTATTGCGGTGGGTGCACGGAACACTGTCCGTGACAGTCAGTACTGCCCTATGTGACCGCCTGCACTGCCATTATTAGTTGTTTAAATTATTTTAATTAATTGCTATAATTTCTAGTTCGATTAAAAGAAATCCATGTATTGCCTATATCTGAGTATTACTTCTGATGTCTCAGCCAAACCCGACATACACTAGTTTACATTTTTGTATCCATAGAAATATTGTGAGGTGTACAATAAAGTATATAATAAATAAATAAATTAATTAAAAATAACTACACACATCAACACTGTCTAGGGATATTTTGCATTAACTCAATTTACTCAAAATTTATTAGAAATAACATACAACATGCATATATTTTTATAAAGCCCATTTATCAGACTACACTCCAGAAGTCCAGAATAAAAGAAAACTAATTTTTTTTGCGTAAACAAAGGGCAATGCAACTTTTGCCATACATAGCTGGCATGTTTTTATTTTTCTTTTCGCCAAAAGTGAAACCTAGGCCTTATGTTAGAGGATTGTATGAGAAATCAATAGCAAAAAGAAGTAAGTAGGTCTACCAGCTGTAACCGAGCCAAGTTAGAGAGTGTTTAGTAGATTGCTATTGCTTTTTTATCAGGCGTTAATTTTCTTAAATAAAATACACCGTGTGTAATAGTTTCTCCGTGTGTAAGTTTCTCATTGTTAAATAATACTCAGCAACTTATTAAAGTTCATTCATTCTGCATCTCCCGCTTCTGTATACGTCGACAGGCGCGTTAGGGGGCGGCGGCAAGCGGGTACCAAGTGACTTGTTTCAGTTGTCGGGTTATGGATTAAGTAGGTTTTTAATGTTATATTTTTACTAAAACACATTTGTGTCTGATAATACATTCAGTTCTACTGACCTCTGTTTGCCCATAACTACAACTAGAGCCTTCAAATCAAGCGTAAATAGTTTCACATCATACAGATTGCGCGCGCCGTGTCAAGACACGCCACGTATTCCTAGAAATCCCCACGCGCATGCAAGAGAATAACATATCGTTGTCCCTCTTATCCCAAGCTTGCAGGACTCTTTGTTTTGCTGCTGCTGCTGGCTCTCTCACCTTTTTGCCTTTGGATTGTGTTCGTTGTTTCTGTGTACTTAGGTCAACTGTGTTCGACAACTTAGGTCTACCTTTTTTAATAGAGCAGCGAGTCACTTGTTCGACGAAGTAAAAATAGCCGGTGCATTACTAAATGCTTTTGGTAAACTACTCACTGATCATACTTTAGTGGAGTCAATAATAACAAGAATAAATGAAACCCCTAATCAAAACTACATATTTCAGCTATTATGTTATTCACAGGAATTTTAATCAAATCAGATCTGATTTCGTGTCAATGACTGCGAATATTCCCGGCCTGGACAACTTTCCCATACTCGACGAATAAACGACCTAATAATATATGCTCTGGGGACGTACTTTCCAAATAAGTCCGACCAGGAGTTATTATGGCGAACATTTGAGGGGCGATGGTTCGTATCATATTGAACTGTACAGGGAGGACAGGTTAGATATTTCGGTTTTGGAAATATTTAACATCGACGTCATCAATCCGTGGCTGCTGCGTAGCCGAATCCAATCGCGACATAGACGACAGCGCACATACTTCTTCTATCTTTTGATAGAAGGGCTTAATGATGGCGTAGCAGCAATAAAAGGGCATTACTATTCCTGTATTTCTGGGAAGAGAACACTTGGTTGTTGTAGCCACGTCATGCCTGTATTGTGGTTTATGGCGTGGGGCAGACATCAATAAAACTTAAGTCCTCCAGCTCAATTTCTGGATTTCATAATAAGACAGGATGAGAGAAGAGAGACGAGTAATGATGATGATTATCTATATGTGGTTGTTTAACTATCGTGTCTGCTTTGTGGGCATTGAAAGTGATATAATTATTGTTCTATGATAATTGATAAGGTAAACAAAGGTTTTTGTACAACCAGATGTACTAATTATTTAATAAATAGTTTCGGTTTTTATGGTTGTATGATTTCGTTTTTGTAAGAATATTTCATAGTACAATTTAGAAAAGTAACCCAGAAGACCTATCCCGTAGTGGATACGCGTTAAGTAGTGTTTCAATAGCGGTCATCGCAATACACAGGTACCCTCTAACGCGTATCTATTCGATTCGATTAACATGTCTTTTTTTTTTTAATTAGTTTTATAACAGTATCAACCAACTTGAATCTATTTTATAAATGGAAAAATCACAATATCACGTATGATTGTGTTTTCATAAGAAAAATAGATCAACGCCTGACAAAAATATACTAGCAATACTTCCATATGTATCTTCGTTCGGTTACGGTTGATGGACCTTCTTTTTGCTATTGATTTCTCTTTTTTTTATTGAAAATAGATTCGCGATGGACCACTATTTCACCTGATGGTAAGTGATGATGTGATGTGATGATGATGTGTGTGTCCTTTATCATATAACCTAGGTTTTATTTCTGGCGAAAGAAAAAGAAAACTATGCCAAAATTTGCATTGGCATTTTATTCAAATAAAGAAAAAACGTGAAATAATGGTAAAACTAACAATGAAAGTGTTTCTCAAGAAAAAGTGAAAAATAAAGAAAAATTAATCTGTTTTTAACAGTTATGTGAAAAATCAGTCAGTACAACCACCTATGACGTTAATAACGGTCCGGCAACGGTTTTTCATGCTTTGGATTAAGTTATCTAAGTCTTGCTACGGTATATTGTCCCAGGTCCGGCTAAGATGCAGAAAAAGTTGCTCTTCCGTCGCAATGTTTGCTGGGAAATTCCTCTAAGCCCTTCTTTGGAGTACGTCCCACGCGTGTTCTATAGGTTCTTAGGTCAGGCGATCCACATTTATTGTGCGCACAGCCAAGCTGTGGAATTCTCTGCCAGCTTCTGTGTTTCCTGCCATTAATGACCTTTCAGCCTTTAAAGCACGAGTAAATAGGCATCTTCTGGGCTCGCTCGTCCCATCTTAGACCTCAACTTTCGCTTGCCATCAGGCGAGATGGAGATCGAGAGTGGGCCCGTCAGTAATAAAAAACAATTGAGCAGTTCAGACTAAGACCGATACATCGTGCTCTTGCAACCAGCTCGTCACCACTCTCACTGTGTGCAGACGGGCGTTATCGTGCATGAGCGTAATTTCTTGATCCATTTGTAGTTGATGGGGGTAGATTATTGGTACTAGCACCTCGTTACGGTATTTTTCAGCCGTCATGGTGTTTCTGATCCAAACGAGGTCTGTTCTTCCACGAACACGAATTCCCGCCTAAACCATAATTGTCCCACCATGGTATGAATAGACTTCGGAGGATGTTGCAGACGGCTCTCACGACCAGGAGCTCGCCAAACAAGTGTACGGTGTATCGGGATGGAAACCGAACCGGGACTCATCGGTGAACAGCACTACAGACCACTGGTTATCTTCCCAGAGCAAATGTTCACGAGCCCACTCTAATCGTCGTCCACGATTTCCTCGGCGTAGTGCTGGAGTACGAAGCGGTCTGCCAGCATGAAGCTTAACTTCATGCAGCCTTCTCCTCACAGTTTGGTCACTCTTAAGCAACTGGTGCTTTGACTGGAGCCTCTGAACCAACTGCATGGCCGTAACATTTGGTTGTCTTCTCGTGGCAACTTGCAAAAGTCTTGTCGTTGAGTGGTTATGCGCTTCCCGCCTGAGTGTCTTTCAGCCACTTCACCAGTAGCACGATAACGTGACCATAACCTGAATATCACGTTTTGTCTTCTTCCAATCTCCTCAGCAATACTCCGTTGAGTAGCCCCAGCTTGGAGCAAGCCTACTGTCCTTAACATTTCCTCTCTCTCTTTAAATGGCGCCGCTGCATGATGTACACAATAACATTAATTCGAAATTAACCGATAAATTGTTATAAAACTTAAATTTGACACAAAAATAGCCAAAAGCTACATAGGTAAATGAAACCTTCGGACTTCGCTGCTGCGTAAATCTTTTGTTTTTAATTTATTTTTTCTAATTCAAATTTAGAATCGTTCAAAAAGGTTTACAAAATAAGCTTTCTTCAAAAGAATTTAAAATTGGCCTGTATTTTTTGAGTTTAAGAACTTTATACAAAATATCCCTAGACGGTGTTGATGTGATTTCTTTTTACGAATGAGCCCGCTCTTGACCTCGATCACACCTGATGGTAAGTGTAAGATGAGGTCTACGATCGAACGAGCGAGCCCAGGAAATGCCTATTCACTCTTACTTTAAAGGCTGACGGGTCATATGTGGCAGGGAACACAGAAGCTGACAGAGAGTTCCACACCTTGGCTGTGCGCACAATGAATGTTGAAGAAAAGCGCTTAGTACGACAAGACAGTATATCGACCAAGTGTGGATGGTATCCTGCGGTACGTCTGGTAGACCGATAGTAAAAGAGGGATGAAGGGATTAGGTCGTGGAGCTCCTGCGAACACTCTCTGAAGTACAATCTGTAGAAGATAGACAGGCAAGCAACGTTTCGCCGGTGAGCCAGGCTGTGAAGATTGCCTGCCAGAACTTCGTCACCTATGAGCCTTTTAGCTCTGCGTTCGATCGAGTCAAGGGCAGCTAGCTGGTATTTGGCTGAGCCATCCCACAAGTGACTGCAATACTCCATACAGGAACGGACCTGTGCTATATGTAAATTCAAAAACTGTCCAGGGGTGAAGTATCGCCTCACTTTCTGTAGGATGCACAGCTTTTTGGCTGCAGTCTGACCTTTAGACTCAATGGTTGAGCCGGAGTTGAGGTCAGACGTCAACTCGATGCATGCCCAAGAGCTCCATGCGGTCGGTAATAGGTACAGATGTACCTCTGAAAGTACGAGACCATTCAAATTGGCTCCTTATAGCGGAGAAAAGACAAGCCTGTGTTTTTAAAGCGTTGAATTTGACTAGATTGTCATCGCCCCATTGGGAAACGAGATTTAAGGTCAAATTCATTCGCTCTACCATGGCCTTTCTAAGAGCGGCTGTTTCGTCCCTACCAGCTCTAGCACTGGACAAGTATCTCTCTGAGACTGTGCTGTCAACCGCGTACCCAATAGCTCCCAACTGAAGCAGGTCATTGATATGAAGCAAAAATAGAGTCGCAGAGAGAACAGTCCTCTGAGGACCACCGGCATTAATAGCCATTAGATCCGATGCGCAGCCATCGATGACCACTCGGATCGACCGTTCACTCAAAAAGTCACAAATCCAGTTGCATAAGCTAGCAGGGACACCGTAGCCACCGTAACCATCGAAGCTTGCTCAACAGACTAGCGTACCAGACCCTGTCAAAGGCCTTTGAGATGTCGAGGGACACGGCAAGGGCTTCGCCGTGTTTCTCAATGGCCTCGCCCCAGTAGTGCGTAACATACACAAGAAGAAGCCGGTGGAAGCCATACTGGTGGTCACTGAGGAGCTCATTGTCTTCAAGGTATGCCAGCAACTTACTGTTAAGTACCCTCTCCATAACTTTACATAGTATGGAGGTCAAGGTCTATAGTTTGCAGGGTCGGCACGGCTACCCTTTTTGGGTACTGGTTGCACATTAGCCAGCTTCAACGACACCGGCACCACTCCAGTTTTAAGAGAAAGGCGATACAGCCGAGTCAGTACAGGAGACAACTCCAGGGCACAGTTTTTAAGACTCGAGCTGGTACTCCGTCCGGCCCACTGGCTTTGTTCACATCAAGACTGGAAAGGACTTTACGGAAAAGTACTTAATACTAATACTTAGTACTAATACTTCCTTAACGTGAAGTGCAATTTCCGGCATCACGGAGCCGGATATGAGGTGTATAAAGAATAGAATCATACAATGGTGTGTGTTACGTAATAAATACGGTATCTAGGTAATTTATTTTGCCAAGTTCTGTCTTTAGTTGTAACAGTTAATTTTATCAATACAGTGAATTACAGTGTGAAATTTGTATAAAAATCGAGTGCTAATCTGTATATTTATACGATATGTACATGAAAATAAAATACATGCATGTGGTACAGTCAAGAAAAACAGAGCGGGAATGCCTGATCTGACTCAAAAATTAAAAAAAGGTGAGATTATCACTAAATCGAATCCACCATTGACGGCTACCAAATGGCGCGATAAAAAGGACATATTTATGTTAACCAGTATTCATGATGGGAGAATTCTGCCATCTATGAAGGAGGATCGCGTTACTGGTTTGCTGGTTTTAAAACCAGAAGCAGTACTAGATTATTCAAGCAATATGGGAAGTGTAGACACAGCTGATATGTTGTTGAGTTCTGTGTGTCGATTCTGTAAAATTCGAACAACAACTCACATCACATATTGCTATTCACTAACACTTCGCTTATAGTTCAAAGTGACCTTGATTTCGCATTCTGTAACCATCACCTAGTCATTTGCGAAGTGTAGTGAGCTTCTAAGTGGTCAGTAGTGTACTAGTGACTACCACACTCAACAAAATGTAAGTCGAGATTTATCGATTCCAGTTTTTTGACACAATAAAATTGTTGAATTTGGTATAGAATTTAAGCTCATATGATGTTTAAATTAAAATTTCTTATTTTAAGAAAATTGAGGCAGCTAATAATTAAAAAAACAGAAAACTCTAAAGCAATGCCATGAATATATTCTATGCTTACCTTACGAAAAAAATGTCAGACAGACAATATCATAAGTAATCTGTGGACAAGTGCGTTGTAGTGATGCCAATTTAGTGGTTTTTCCACTAAAACTAGTGGTTTTAATCCTCCATGTGGTGGCTAAATAATACTTTTACATATCTCTTGCTCTGTAAGTACACCCTTACACCCCTGAATGCCGGGGTGTATGACTATCATTACAGCATAGGTTTTGGAATTTGAAAAAAGAACTGTCATACTCATACTGCACGAAGAATATTTTTAAAAAGTTAATTTTTTTTTTCTCGGTATCGATTAATTACTCGAATCGGAATCTAGACAATTTATTTTATAAAGATTTTATTTTAAATATGGAACTATTTGTTTCCACATCGTATGTTAGATGGAATCGATTTAAAAATCAAACTGGCCAGCAAGATTTGACGCGCTTGCGTGCGTGAAAAAAAAAGGCAGTCTATTAGTAGGCGCGAAAGCATCGCGAAAATAATTAATTTTCTTGTTTGAGTTCTTTTTCAAAAGTTTTAAACATGTCTAGTGACGAAGACATAGATCTAACGCCCGATTTTATTAAAGAAAGGGCAAAAACAGTTGTCGAAAATATATTACCGCCGAACTCGAAAGAAAGATATGTAAAGGCATACGACGAATTTATGAAATGGCGGTCAGAAAAAAAGTGAAATCTCTTTCTGAAAGTGTTTTTATATCATATTTTGATGAATTATCTAAGAGGCTACAACCTTCCAGTTTATGGTGCTTTTATTCCATGCTAAAATCTACAATGATGACAAAACATGACGTGAATTTGAAAGATTTTTCTAAACTTACTGCTTTCTTGAAAAGGCAGTCTGACGGCTTTAAAAGCAAGAAATCGAAGGTATTTACTGCAAAAGAAGTACAGAAATTCTTAAATGAAGCTCCGGATGAAATTTATTTAGCAATAAAGGTACCTACGTATTTACTTGCCCTTTTTAATAAGTTACCAAAATATTTCACAGAAATACTATGCGAATTTGGTGCCTTTAATACAACTTATGTCTTTTTTACAGGTTGTTCTAATTTTTGGGATATCGGGAGCCTGCAGAACCGTGGAATTGACAAACTTGACAATAGAAAATGTAGAAAAACATAACAAATTACTACTCATAAAACTGCCTAACACGAAAACTAAAATTGACCGGTCATTTGTTGTGCATGAAGAATTTGCAAATTATGTTGAAAAATATCAAGCTCTTCGGCCTGAAAACGTGGATACAAATCGTTTTTTTCTTAATTACAGTAAAGGAAAATGCCACAGACAAGTAATAGGAAAAAACAAATTTACAGGCATGCCAAAGCAAATAGCCACATATTTAAAACTGAGTAACGTAGAGTTATACACCGGGCATTGCTTTCGCAGAACATCAGCGACTCTATTGGCTGATTCGGGAGCCAACCTCACTCTGTTAAAAAGGCACGGCGGCTGGAAGTCCAGCAAAGTGGCCGAAGGTTATATCGAAGATTCGATGGCAAACAAAAGCAAAATTACTTCTAAAATAACAGAAAATATAAACTTAAAATCACCACGTCAAAGCACATCATCTGAGCCATTTTTTAATGAAGAAAATAGTACCAGTCAACTGCCGCCATTTACGATGCAAGAACCTCAAGTCACTCAAACTCAAGTCTTATCATCACAAACTCATATTCAAACTATAAATATACCTAAAAAGAACGTGACCATATCTCTTACAAATTGTAATAATTTTACTATTAATTTTAATTAAATACACATTTTTTTCTTCTTAATAAATGTTCATTGAAACCTGCTGTCTTGTTGTTTACTTACCTCACAATCGATATGTAAAGCAGAGTATTTATCTCGGGCGTAAGCATCAATTGCATACTCGGGTTAATTAGCGCCTTCGCTTCGCTCAGGCGCCAAAAACCTCGTATGCAATTGATGTCATACAGCCCTTGGTTAATAATCTACTATTAATGGCTGGTGGATTTTTCTAGTGGTTTAACAATTTAGTTTTGGTTACTAAAATGCCGATCATCCAGCCACCAAACCACTAACACGACAATAAATACATATTCATATAATTATACTTCTTCGTACTAATTTTTTTTATTAAATGGTATTTACGTTTATTATATCAGCGGCATCAAGTTCATTTAATTTTTATTATTTTTGTGGTGTTCTGGTGGTTTTAGAAGTTGAATCTAGTGGAGAGCTAGTTTAACTGTTAGCAACACTGATGCGTTGCATTCAAAGAGTAAAGTAATATACGCATTGTTTTATAATCTTGTTTGTGTTTGATTCTATCGGGTTTTAAATTAACTTTAATACTTTTCTCCATCCAAAATACATTACCGAACAACCTCCTGCGTTTGATCATTGATGGTCTATCATTGTACATGTGATATTGGCAAAATTGTGGTGGCTCTTCCATAAAGGCCACTTAACTAACAAGAGTTGAAGTTGAAGTTAATTCGATCGTTCAGTGCCGAAAACAGTTGTGAAATAATCATGAAGTAAGTTTATATTTGTGGTTGTAAAGTTTATAAATGATTTTAATTTATAGTACTTATTTTGTTTTCTGATCTAATGTTCCAGTCCAAATGAGACACGTTCGTCTCACCCATCGTCGGCTCAAGTTGAAACTCTGGTAGAGTTTATGGAAAGAAACCCTGGCATGGCAAAGGGTTTTCTGAGAACACAAAATGCCAGAGAGCGAAGTCGACGCCAGTGGGAGGAACTAGCCATGCGCCTAAATAGTATAGGTGGCCCAATCAAAAGTTATAAACAGTGGACCAAGGTTAGCATCGCTTTTTTTACTACATTTTAGTTTAGAACCACTTAACATTCCTCGAAGCAAACCACTTAAAATGTGCGACGAATCTTGTTTTAGTGTTTTCCTTGGTTTTATAAATTTTATCTTATTGTTAATATTACTCCATCAATGACTATTAATAATAAAATGTAGTTTTTTACTATAGTTTGAATGGCAATTTTTTATAATTTCTTTAACTAACTGTTTGATTGTAGTATTGGGCTGACAGAAAAAGCGCCAATAAAAAAAAAAGTTGCAGCACGCTCTGCTGCTAGGCGTAAGACTGGTGGTGGGGTGGAGGATGAAGTGGAGCTATCAGAGCTTGAAGAAAGAGTTGTTGCTTTGTGTGGTGGTGAAAGCTTTTCAACAGGAGATGCACATTTAGGCATACAGCCATTTCCGGTAAGAAATTTAGAAATGCAATAGTTACTAGCTTTTTTGCATCAATCCTGTCTGGCTGGTAGTGGCCAAGCATTGTGCATTCTGTGTGTTAAATATATATATAAAGAAAAGTTTAATATGATTATTACCTGGTTCAGGAAAATGATACTCCATTTCCATCACACGAAGCGCAACTAATCCGAGATGCTGATACTGGCTATGTATGATATTTAAATTTAATTCATAATTGTACATAAGTAATTAATTTGTGTTATACTATATTATATCTAGCATTTTTCTACTATACTATATCTAGCATTTTTCTGTTTATATTTACTTATTATAGATTCATGTACCACAACCACCACAACAACAGAGTCGGGCACCTACAGAGGAACCACCAGCTACTGTGATTTATGTAAGTTATATTATTCTACTAACTACTAGGTACATACCCACTATTATAAATCTGAAGTGTCTAGATTCTATTCTATTAGATCTAAATGTAGTACCTATAAATATTAAAATTCATCTATACAAATATTATAAAGTGGAAAAGTTTGTTTGTTTGTTTGCTTGAACGCGCTAATCTTCGAAAGTACAAGGTGGATTTGGATGAAATTTGGTATGGAAGTAGCTTGAAGCTTGAGGAAGGTTATAGGCTACTTTTTACGCGACTGCAAAAAAGGAGAGTTATGTTTTTACCGTGATAGAATCCACGGGAGCGAAGCCCCGCGTGAGTACTAGTTACTAATATAATTCAAATACTAATTTGTCTGTAGGGTACTATAATACTTGTAATTACAAGTCAAAATATTTTTGTCTAATTTTATTCCACAAGGAAGATATTATCATATATATAACATTTTATCTAATTTAATTTTTAGGGTTCCGAACTGAATGAGGATAGTCAAGAACACACTCAAAATTACAGACTACCTGATCCTGCAATTTCGAGAAGGCTGTTTGCTTCCTCATCCAGCTCAACTGTCATAACCAGCCAAAGCATTTTGCAGGTATGTGTCTGGGTAGGGACAGATTTGAGCGGTCACAGTAAGTGTATAGGTACTGTGACTGTGATGACTAAAATCATATCTTGAGAATATTATTTACTGCGGCACTTTCCTTGAAATTGTCAATATTTAATTATAATATAATATGTAAGTGGGTTCCTTTTTAGGATTGTTTCTGTTGTTTCAGAATAACCAGTTAGAACACACTCCACCTCCAAATCCTCATATATATCATCCTAGCCTGTCCCCTCCACCGATAACACTTTCACACACACCCACACCTTCTCCTTCACGCCGCGGTTCCACCCGAGTATCTTCCCCGGTGATTCGTCGTCGAACTGCTGCTTCGTCATGTGAGTGACCAATAATGTTAAACAACTTTCACTACTAATAGGTCCTCACCTATGAAATCAGCGTTTTGTATGGAGATTTTAAAGAAGTTGCATTTTTCATAATAACATTTTCTTAATTTATATAACAACCTAAGACAACGTATGCCACTTAAAGCTACAAAAATAAGCTTTGGCTAAGTTAAAATAAATAGTGGTAATTTCTGCTAACAAAAGAGGTGTAATTTTTAAGGTAAATTTTATGTTTAGAAAACTAGGTATAAGTAATATGGTTTTTCTACTATTGGTAGTTGTCTATGATGGTCATTATTTGATATAAAATTAAGCAATTGATGAATATTTTTATTCATAGAAGTCACAAGGTTCTCTTTTTTGTGAGAAAAAAACACTAATTTCATAGGTGGGTCCCAATATTATGTGGCTTTGCTCATGCTCAATGATAAACTTAGTTCATAAACATACAGTAGCGCTCAAAAGTATTTTGACAATTATATTAGTTGGATGATTTTTAATTGTTAAGTCCATAATTTTATTTTACTGTTATGGTGTACAATAAAGAATATATCTATCTATCTATCTATCTATCTATGAATTAAAAAAATAGAAAGTATAAAATTTGTTAGTTTATTATATTGAAAGACATTTAATGTTCTACAGTAATAGTAATAAAGTCGGCCCTTTTTGCAATGAAACTGAGTTAAATTTAAAAAAATAATTATAGGGTGGATCAAAAGTATTTTGACATTATTCAAAAAATGTTTTTAACAAATAAATAGTATCTACAGTAATAAGCAAATCAGTATTTAGTAGCATATCCATAACCGCACCAGCATTGAATCAATTAATTTATGTAATCGATCCATCGGAATTTTGTTCCACTCATTTTTGAGAGCTTCATAAAATCGTATTTTTATTCGAATAATTTTAGCGTTTAACCCTGCGATTTAACTCTTTCCACAAATGTTCTACGGGATTCAGATCCGGACTTTGACTTGGCCACTCCAGAACCTTGACTTTTTCGCTTTTTAGGGTTCCGTAGCCGAATGGCAAAAAACGGAACCCTTATAGTTTCGACATGTCTGTCCGTCTGTCTGTCTGTCCGTCCGTCGTATGTCACAGCCATTTTAAACTTGTAAACTTTCAACCAAAATTGGTTTGAACGAGATCGAGTCAGCAGTTTTTGAGATACAGTATATTTTCTAAAACCGCAAATATAACTTTGTAATTCATACAAATACTATGAAAAACAAAGTTATTTAGCGTAGTTGGTTTTTTGTTTTTTTTCTTATAAATATATGAAGTATATTATATTTATTATAGTTACTACGGATTACGGAACCCTTCATGGGCGAGTCCGACTCGCACTTGGCCAATTTTTTTAGGAAATCACTTATGTACTTGGATTTGTGTTTGGGATCATTATCATGTTGAAAATACCACCTAGCTGGCATATGGTGTTCGGCGAATGGTAGCATTTGAGTCTTCAATATATTTGCGTAAACGAACCGATCCATATTTCCTTCGATTTTAACTAATGGTCCAACTCCAGAACGTGAAAAACATCCCCAAAGCATCACATTACCACCTCCATGTTTGAATTGAATTGACAAAATACTTTTGAGCGCTACTGTATATCTGAGTTGATTTGTACTTTTATTTTATATCTTTTTGATATAGGAAATAAACTCGACATTAAAGAACCTTCATGAATGTAAATATTTATCTTTTTAGCTACACGCCACGCAACGGTAATTGCTTCCCCTTCTCGCCGCCCTAGGACAAATATGGTTGGTGCTAGTCGAGGTGCTGGTTCTGTGTGTAAGTATAAAATATAAATATTTATCAAAACTTCATTTTTCAAACGAATGATACGAAACACTACAATTTAAGATTTTTATTTACGCATCATAGTAATCGGTGTTCTTTTTTCAGCATCACGTCACACGTCTTCAGTTGCTGCTACTCCACCATCTCAAAGGCGAACGGAATTTTCCACCACTACTGAGAGATTCCTGAGAGTGGAAGAACAGCAGCTGGAGATACAACTAAATGCACAAATCCTTCAGTCCTTTCTGGAGAGGAGCGCGGAAAGAGAAAGGGCCATGGATGAAAGGAGTGCAGAGAGGGATAGAATGTTATCTGAAAGCGTGGCTGCAGTAGGGAAAGGGCTTCAAGCATTGGCAGAGGCTATGAATAGAAATAGGGAGTAGTAATATAATAAATAAAACACTTTTAAACTGATTCCAGAGCGGTTTTATTTGATAGTCCATTGGTGATTAGTTTGGATTTGTTTTGATTTTAGATTATAGATTTCTTGATGTGCCAAAAATATAAATCTATTGAAACTACCACCATTTCACAAATTGGGATGCGAGCCAAGAAAGAAATGGCGAAAGAAAACTTGGGTTGTTGACCTCCGTCTTTTATATTTATCTATTTACAAAAACAACTAAGTAGCTATCATTAGAGTTAGATCCTGCAGTGTGTGGCTTTAACTTGTGAATTGGCAACCCACTGTATGTTGATGCTACATGTAATTTACCGTGAACATCACGTTTAGAGTGAGCATGACATAGGTACTCAATTATCATCCAGACATAGTCAATTATTATAATTCAATATACTACCCATTCTCACTGGCGGCACCCATTCACGAGCACGACGCATGAACCAACCATCGCTCTGCTGGGGAACGTAACGACCCGCCTTACATACCACAGAATACATAATAGTACTAAATTAATTATGACGTGAACGCCATAGCCTATTTACTACATTTCGCCTACGTAATTGCCCTAGAGCTAAATCGGTGTTAGATGGCAAATCCCTAGTTTGCCTACATTGAACTTCAGCAATTGTTTGGAGCTCTTCTAGTCGTTCTGCTTCTGAAAAACACAACATGCAATAACTATTTTTGCAACTACGTCTGGATGATAATTGAGCACTCTGTGTACTAACAAGCACCTAAATCGTCCTTTGAGGAGACCAATTGTTCTCTCTACTGCATTGCGAGCAGTTAAGTGACATTCATTGTAGAATGCTTCTGGGGAATTATCTTCAACACCACTAATTGGCGTCATAAGGTAGGCGCGCTGAGCATATCCTGAATCACCTGAAAAAATTAGTAAGTATCAAATAATTATATAGTTTTTGTACCTAATTAGGCTTATATTCTGAAGTAGGGGTAAGGAGGGATTAACTAACCAAGCAAAACAACTTCTTCACCAGCATTTGTTAATGCCTCTAAGTGTGCTTTTATAACACCATAGTTAAATATGAAGCTATCATGAGTAGCTCCACCATATGTTGGATCCACATTTAAAATATTCAGATCTGCATCTGTTATCTGAAAAAATACATAAAAGAGAGATATTAAGAACACTAATTGTATACCTAATAGTAATCGATTACGATCATGAAATTTTACTTAATAAAATTGCATTTAATGGCATACGGGGAAACTTGCTCCGGTGGTTTTCATCCTACATTCAAAATAGAACACAAAAGGTTGTTGTGAGTGGCCATCAGTCAGATACGGTATCTATAACCTCCGGTGTTCCGCAGGGCTCAATCCTGGGACCACTCCTATTTAATATATATATAAATGACATTTGGAGATGCTTTTTAAGTACAAAATTTCTTATGTATGCTGACGATATGAAAGCTTTTAAAATTATTAATACAATAGAAGACTGTCTAATGTTCCAGGAGGACTTAGATAGACTCTCAGCATACTGTCTTGAGAACAAATTACACTTAAGCGTCTCCAAATGCCATTATATAAATTTCACAAGAAATAAATGTGTCACAAATTTTAAGTACAAGCTAAATAACGCCTTTCTAAGTAACACCACTATTGTAAGAGATCTTGGTGTTCTATTTGACAATAAGCTGTCACTTAATCAACACGTGGAGAGAATTGTAAATAACTCGTTTAAGATGTATGGTTTTGTCCTGAGAGCAACTACCGAATTCAAACGGCCCTCCACCTATCTTTACTTATACAAGACGCTTGTACGCTCGCAGCTCGAGTATGCCGTCTCTATTTGGAACCCGTTTTATAAGAAATATATAGATATGATAGAGAAAGTCCAGCGTAAATTTCTTCGCTCCATGTACTATAGGTGCTACAAAAGGTGTTTGTCATATTCACAATTACTAAATAAATATAATATGTTAACATTAGAATCTAGACGTAAATTTTTAGAAGCCAACGTACTGCATGGTATAGTTCATAATTACTTCGATTCCATTGACCTCACAAGTAAGTTATGTTATGTGGTCCCCCGCACTGTGCATAAGCGTAGAGTCCGTGCAGGTACATTGTTCGCAGTAAATACCTGTAGGACTAATTCAGGACTGCGTTGCCCTATTCGTCGTATGGTGGAATCTTATAATAGCAACTTCATTGATATTGATATTTTTGTATGTTCCAAATCGAAATTTAAGTCCAATGTTTTTAAAATCTTATCCAATGCTAATAAGAAATAGTGTAAGTCCTTTATTATTATTAACTTAATACGAGTATATGTCAACCGTTTTAATTATTTATATTAATGAATTGTATGAATTTGTAATTGTATTATAATGATGATATATTATAATGATGTGATGTCAATTTCCTTATTTAACATAATTTCAATTCTTGTGATAATAACGAATAATCCTAAATTTTAAATTTTAGTTTTAATTAGTTCTTTTTTTTAACGTGTATTTCATTTTAAATAATTAATTAATTGTATTGTATTTACTTCATAATCTATGTTTTTTGTTTGTTTCTTTTTTACTTCAATTTATCTACATATCTGAGTAATGCTAAATCTAGTGGCACTTTTTACCTTATCCTAATATTGTTAACATGCGGATAATGTAGTGGGCTGCAATATTGTTAATACTTCATATGTATATAATTGTTATTTGTAGACGTTATATATTGTAGCTGTTTATTGTCCCATAATAAATAAATAAATAAATAAATAAATTACAACATTGAAATCTATTTTACCAATTGCACATTTCTTGCATGGTAACCTTTGCGGCAGTAGAAACGTTCTTCATTCTCTGCTGGTTTTTTCAATGCCACCAGAGTGCCATCAACACATCCAAGAGCTGCTGGAAAGCCAAACTTTTTGTAGAACCTGTAATTTAAAGTAACCACTAACATGAATAACTATCACACAAATGTAAAAATCAAAGAAGGGTCACTTTAATTATAATATACCTACTAACCTTTCTTTTAACATTTGTCTTTCTTGAATATTTTGAGGGAACCTTATATATTTTTTTACTATTGCTGGATTATTAAGAGCTTCCACTACTTCATTAATGGAACGAGATGCTGATGGTTGCGATAAATATGTTCTTATATTTTCTTTTATTATTTTCTGATAACTGCCATTAGCCAAGAATGACAAGGTGCATAATAACTGAAACAACAAATCAATAAATAAAATTTAGTAATCTAGATCTAGTCAAAACAAAATAGGGACCAAGTTGGTTATTTACATGCATAATAATAATACCAAGTACTTACTAAAACTATACATATAGGGTCCTTAGATTAACATGAAAACATATCTAGCAGGGAAACAACCTAAAGGGAATACTCTTCAGTATGAAGTGTTCTCATAAGTTTTCAGCAATAAATTAAGTTGATGTGCTGGGTTACAAATCTATCAGCTATAAACTGTATACTTACAAAAATAACTTTATACTTAGTAAAATGAAGCACTTACTTTTACACGAGTTGAAAGTCCTTTGCCTCGACGTTTTGAGTGCTTCATCAGAGGCAGTAACTCATACTCTAATTGATCAATTAGTTCCTTTGACAATCTATATACGCTGACATAGTCGTCATAATAAAGATAAACTTCGAATTTGGTTAGATTGTCGACGCTTTTCTAGTTTATCCAAAGCATGAGCCTCTTCTAATAAAGATTTAAACAAAAACATTCTTGCCATCGTTATCGCTTAAGTATTCACTTTACACAAATTCCCAAAAAGTAGTTTTTAATCACAAATTATATAGTTATTGTACTAGTTTTTAACATAAAAATATTATTATAAAACTTGATTTCTGCTATTTTCACTCTTAAAATAGATACTTTTTATTTGACACTGTGAATCGGGTTCGAATGTGAAGTGAGCGTAGAAGTGACGGAGGAATTAGCTTACAGAATACCACTTCTACGTCATCTCATACTTTATCTGTCAAAATCTTTAGTTCAACTTGCTGACACGCTCACAAGGGTAGCGCTAGTGTAAATTCGAATAATCAAACGAGTTTTTAGAATGCCAATCAATAAACTCACAGCGGATTTTGATTCGAAGTTTAGAACGAGGTCTTACAGAATCACACTCTGTGCAATGTATAAGAAAATGTCTAAGTGGTACAAAAAGCTGTTTTTTCATGTTGTAGACATACATCTGTTAAACGCTTTTTATTCATATAAAATAATTACTACGAAGACTACAGCACCCATTGCTCATTTCCATTTAAATTTTATAAGACAAATTATCCAAAAATACAATTGTATTTTTGGATAATTTGTCTACAACTTAACTTAATACTGCCTACTTGGGGATGTGTTAATGCTAATGCATTAACACATACCCAAGTAGGCAGTATTCTTAAAGGATTATTCTTAATACTGCAGGGATTAAGATTGGAAGATAGGGATTGGGAGTAAACAAAGGTCACTATCGAAAATGCAAAGGTTGCTTAAAAGAAAAATAAGAAAACAAACTAGATACATGTGTCGTATTTGTAATGTTTATTTATGTGTCGCTCCATGTTTACACAACTATCACATGAAATAGGCAGTTAAAGCAGGCAGGAAGGCAGGCAGTTGATCTGTGAATTAATTTAAGATTTTACTTTTTAGACTGCTTGTACTATTGGTACTATAATGATAACTGTGATATTTTAAATCAGACTGAATTAATCTAAGAATATCTTACTGTTTTAGACTAGCTGTATTTGTATATTTTGTTTGTATTTCATTACTTTGACTTTATAAGCAATCTTCGAATGAAACTAAATTGTGATTTTAGACTATTGTTGTGACTGATGTGCATAGTAGCGCCTTCTGTTGTCGCAAAGCAAGAATATGGTATCTTTCTGTTTGCATTACCGGCTAAAAGATGGCGAAAGGGTCTATGAAACATTTGCTAGTTATGAATGAAGTACTGAGTAAATGATTCCGCTTTGCGACACCAGGGGGTGGAATTATGAATGGAGGTAGTATAAATGAATATTGAAGATATCGCCTCTCGACACTAGAGGAAGCACAACCTAGAATATTATACTATATAAAGCTAGATTACCACTCACTGACTCACTCATTGACATAATTGTTCTCCCAGATGGTGGATGGGGAGGTGGGTATATTTTGACAGATTCGTAAACAAGTAACTCTCAAACCTACGGGAAAAGTGCCAAACCTCCCCTTTTCCCCCCCCTTCTCCCCCCCCCCCCCTATCGTATCTCGGAAACTACGAGACCCGTATTTTTTTCTTTTTACGGATTCGTATAGAGGAGGCTCGGTAAAGTAAAAACCATTTTTCAAAGTCCCCCCCCCCCCTTCTCCCCCCCTTTAGGCGGATCTCGGAATCTAAGAGACTTGGAACATTTTTTTTTTCAGATTCATTTAGAGGGGCAATGCTTTAGTCGAAATACTTGTGCAACCCCCCCCCCCATCACCCCCCCCCCTCTTTTTTTATTTTTATTTTTTCACAAGCTCGCGAGGTGCTTGCACCTCGCGCAACACGCAAATACCAATTTCTTTTTTCACAAGCACGCGAGGTGCTTGCACCTCGCGCAACACGCAAATACTAGTTATACTATATAAAGCTAAATTACCACTGACTGACTCACTCACTCATTGACATAATTGTTCTCCCAGATGGTGGATGGGGAGGTGGGTATCTATACTATATAAAGCTAAATTACCACTGACTGACTCACTCACTCATTGACATAATTGTTCTCCCAGATGGTGGATGGGGAGGTGGGTATATTTTGACAGATTCGTAAACAAGTAACTCTCAAACCTACGGGAAAAGTGCCAAACCTCCCCTTTTCCCCCCCCTTCTCCCCCCCCCCCCTATCGTATCTCGGAAACTACGAGACCCGTATTTTTTTCTTTTTACGGATTCGTATAGAGGAGGCTCGGTAAAGTAAAAACCATTTTTCAAAGTCCCCCCCCGCCCCCCTTCTCCCCCCCTTTAGGCGGATCTCGGAATCTAAGAGACTTGGAACATTTTTTTTTTCAGATTCATTTAGAAAGGCAATGCTTTAGTCAAAATACTTCTGCAATCCCACCCCCCATCACCCCCCCTTTTTTTTTTTAATTCTCAAGCACGCGAGGTGCTTGCACCTCGCGCAACACGCAAATACTAAACCCCCAATCTCCCCCCTTTTTTTCTTTTTTCACAAGCACGCGAGGTTCTTGCACCTCGCGCAACACGCAAATACTTGATTTAGAGGGGCAATGCTTTAGTTTTTTTCACAAGCACGCGAGGTGCTTGCACCTCGCGCAACACGCAAATACTAGTTATACTATATAAAGCTAAATTACCACTCACTGACTCACTGACAGAATTGTTCTCCCAGATGGTGGATGGGGAGGTGGGTATATTTTGACAGATTCGTAAACAAGTAACTCTCAAACCTACGGGAAAAGTGCCAAACCCCCCCTTTTCCCCCCCCTTCTCCCCCCCCCCCCCTATCGTATCTCGGAAACTACGAGACCCGTATTTTTTCTTTTTACGGATTCGTATAGAGGAGGCTCGGTAAAGTAAAAACCATTTTTCAAAGTCCCCCCTCCCCGCCCCCCTTCTCCCCCCCTTTAGGCGGATCTCGGAATCTAAGAGACTTGGAACATTTTTTTTTTCAGATTCATTTAGAGGGGCAATGCTTAAGTCGAAATACTTGTGCAACCCCCCCCCCATCACCCCCCCCCCTCTTTTTTTTTTAATTTTTTTTTCACAAGCTCGCGAGGTGCTTGCACCTCGCGCAACACGCAAATACTAAACCCCTCCATCAACCCCCGCCTTTTTTTTTTTTTTTTTCACAAGCACGCGAGGTGCTTGCACCTCGCGCAACACGCAAATACTAGTTATACTATATAAAGCTAAATTACCACTCACTGACTCACTGACATAATTGTTCTCCCAGATGGTGGATGGGGAGGTGGGTATATTTTGACAGATTCGTAAACAAGTAACTCTGAAACCTACGGGAAAAGTGCCAAACCTCCCCTTTTCCCCCCCTTCTCCCCCCTCCCTATCGTATCTCGGAAACTACGAGACCCGTATTTTTTTTTTTTACGGATTCGTATAGAGGAGGCTCGGTAAAGTAAAAACCATTTTTCAAAGTCCCCCCCCGCCCCCCTTCTCCCCTCCCTTTAGGCGGATCTCGGAATCTAAGAGACTTGGAACATTTTTTTTTTCAGATTCATTTAGAGGGGCAATGCTTTAGTCGAAATACATGTGCAACCCCCCCCCCCATCACCCCCCCCCCCTCTTTTTTTTTTTTTTGTTTCACAAGCACGCGAGGTGCTTGCACCTCGCGCAACACGCAAATACTTGATTTAGAGGGGCAATGCTTTAGTTTTTTTCACAAGCACGCGAGGTGCTTGCACCTCGCGCAACACGCAAATACTTGATTTAGAGGGGCAATGCTTTAGTTTTCTTCACAAGCACGCGAGGTGCTTGCACCTGACTCACTCACTCATTGACATAATTGTTCTCCCAGATGGTGGATGGGGAGGTGGGTATCTATACTATATAAAGCTAAATTACCACTGACTGACTCACTCACTCATTGACATAATTGTTCTCCCAGATGGTGGATGGGGAGGTGGGTATATTTTGACAGATTCGTAAACAAGTAACTCTCAAACCTACGGGAAAAGTGCCAAACCTCCCCTTTTCCCCCCCCTTCTCCCCCCCCCCCCTATCGTATCTCGGAAACTACGAGACCCGTATTTTTTTCTTTTTACGGATTCGTATAGAGGAGGCTCGGTAAAGTAAAAACCATTTTTCAAAGTCCCCCCCCGCCCCCCTTCTCCCCCCCTTTAGGCGGATCTCGGAATCTAAGAGACTTGGAACATTTTTTTTTTCAGATTCATTTAGAAAGGCAATGCTTTAGTCAAAATACTTCTGCAATCCCACCCCCCATCACCCCCCCTTTTTTTTTTTAATTCTCAAGCACGCGAGGTGCTTGCACCTCGCGCAACACGCAAATACTAAACCCCCAATCTCCCCCCTTTTTTTCTTTTTTCACAAGCACGCGAGGTTCTTGCACCTCGCGCAACACGCAAATACTTGATTTAGAGGGGCAATGCTTTAGTTTTTTTCACAAGCACGCGAGGTGCTTGCACCTCGCGCAACACGCAAATACTAGTTATACTATATAAAGCTAAATTACCACTCACTGACTCACTGACAGAATTGTTCTCCCAGATGGTGGATGGGGAGGTGGGTATATTTTGACAGATTCGTAAACAAGTAACTCTCAAACCTACGGGAAAAGTGCCAAACCCCCCCTTTTCCCCCCCCTTCTCCCCCCCCCCCCCTATCGTATCTCGGAAACTACGAGACCCGTATTTTTTCTTTTTACGGATTCGTATAGAGGAGGCTCGGTAAAGTAAAAACCATTTTTCAAAGTCCCCCCTCCCCGCCCCCCTTCTCCCCCCCTTTAGGCGGATCTCGGAATCTAAGAGACTTGGAACATTTTTTTTTTCAGATTCATTTAGAGGGGCAATGCTTAAGTCGAAATACTTGTGCAACCCCCCCCCCATCACCCCCCCCCCTCTTTTTTTTTTAATTTTTTTTTCACAAGCTCGCGAGGTGCTTGCACCTCGCGCAACACGCAAATACTAAACCCCTCCATCAACCCCCGCCTTTTTTTTTTTTTTTTTCACAAGCACGCGAGGTGCTTGCACCTCGCGCAACACGCAAATACTAGTTATACTATATAAAGCTAAATTACCACTCACTGACTCACTGACATAATTGTTCTCCCAGATGGTGGATGGGGAGGTGGGTATATTTTGACAGATTCGTAAACAAGTAACTCTGAAACCTACGGGAAAAGTGCCAAACCTCCCCTTTTCCCCCCTCCCTATCGTATCTCGGAAACTACGAGACCCGTATTTTTTTTTTTTACGGATTCGTATAGAGGAGGCTCGGTAAAGTAAAAACCATTTTTCAAAGTCCCCCCCCGCCCCCCTTCTCCCCTCCCTTTAGGCGGATCTCGGAATCTAAGAGACTTGGAACATTTTTTTTTTCAGATTCATTTAGAGGGGCAATGCTTTAGTCGAAATACATGTGCAACCCCCCCCCCCCCCATCTCCCCGCCATCACCCCCCCCCCCCCCATTTTGATTTTTACTACTGAAAGACTGTTAATTCTTACTTATAACTATAAACGGGCCTTCAAATTTTTTATGCCATGCCCTCCCCTCCCCAACCTCCCCTAAAATTGAAAAGGCTGTAACTTCATAACGGTTAGAGATAGCCATTAGGTGTTTGAACAAATATTATAGTAGGCGTCGAAACTTATCCGGTGGTACGTAGGGCAAGCAAACTTAAGAAAATTATTTTTCAAAACTCCCCCTCTCCCCCATCGTATTTTTGGAATAGCTTTCTGGTGGTAGGTAGGTCCGAAGTGGAGCGAACAGCAAACTTTAGGAATCATTTTTCAAAATTCTCCCTCCCCTCCCCCTCCCTTCACCACTCGCCCCCAAGATTAAATAGTACGCAATATATGATAAATAATATTCATGATAGTTCCAACTGTTACTAGGAGAAGTTAGGATGCAATAGCGAGCGAAGTGAGCTCGGGACTTGGGGCAACCCGACTCGGACAGATTAGGTTAGAAGGGGATGGCCGGCATCACTTTCGTGGTTATTTTTTTTCAAACCATTGACTGACAAACCAAACAAACGACTAGACTACATCTTTTATCCATTTTTGAGATTTGTTGCGAAACCTTTTTGTTGGAGTAAGGCCGAGGAGGAGAGGAGCACCCCCTGCCCCGTCACTCTACTCCCACTGCCTTCCTCCTGCCAAACAATACTAAATTTTTCCGAAATTTTTATTCTAACCTAAAAACTTTAACCATGGGTATCACCATAACCATGGGGTTGCGCGGGGGGGATGGATGGTACAGGGGTGTAGCACTACTCCAATTCTCATAACATTCATAAACAGGTCGACCATCATGACTATTTAAAAAAAAGAGTCAACTCAGTCAACTAGCCTAGACCATAGATAACTTGGCAGTGAATTAAAAAAAAACTGAAAAGCGCGGCAAACTTAGCGTCGGTCTACTATAGAGGTGTAAAAGTAACGAAAAAAAGCGTACCCGTATGTATTCGTTACTATAGCCATTAGTACTCGTTACTATCGTATCGTTACTCGTTACTTTGATACGTCATATAATATAGAATTATAGACCAACACATCGAGTCGTATTGAGTATTCGTACGGTATGAGATCACGGCGTCGCATCATTCGTAATTTTAAATCTAAATTTAGTTTGATTTAATAGATAAAGGTTGGAATTACAAGTAAACTGCGACGAAATCAACTGAATTTATAATGGATATTATATAATTAAAAATAAAATATTTGCGAGTTTTTTTAATATTATTTGAGCATGATATATCACACTAATACATCGCAATCATTGCGGTAAAAACATAGTGAAAAATAAGGATAAGAATTTTCAAAAATCTCCGTTTTTAAGTAAATAAGCGTCGTTATTTGTAACGTATGTTTTTAAATAAACAGAATGCTCGCGCATGCGTAAAACACGAAAAGGAAACCGCATTCAACACTCGTATCAACGGTGCTTGCGCAATCAGAAACATTTGTAACGAAACATGCGAGTAACGAATTGCATTCGTGAGTAACGTTTCGTTACTCGATACTTGATGGCGCACCCGTATCTCAGTACCGAATACATACGGTTTGCTACAGCTTTAGTCTGTGGTCTTGACGTTCTTTAATCTTTTCGTTTTGCCCGTTGCAAGTTGATAATATTCAACATGAAACGAGCAAATACTGAAAAATTATCAACTGTGGGTCGCAGAGGCAGGGCTGTGGAATATTCAGAATGTCTTATTTCTGGTAAGTTTATTATTGAATAATGATTAAGTTATCCTTGTTGATTCCGAATGTATGTGTGACTATGCGTCGCTTATAATCATTTCATTGGTAGGAAGAGGATTCATTTAAATAAAATGAAACAACTTTATTCGATTCCTATTTTCAACTTTCGCGCTTTACCCCGCACCTCCAAAGGGACCTAAAATACGCCTTCTGCAGTGGTCATTTTTTCGTGAATCGTATTGGTAAATCAGTGTATCTCAGTCTCCCTCTCTTGCTCGCTCATTGCTCAGTCGCCTCGCGAGCGACGGGTCGCGCGGAATGAGAAAACCGACCAAGTGCGAGTCGGACTCGCGCACGAAGGGTTCCGTACCATTATCAAAACGGCAACAAAAACACGTTTTTTGTATGGGAGCCCCCCTTAAATATTAATTTTATTCTGTTTTTAGTATTTGTTGTTATAGCAGCAACAGAAATACCTACATCATCTGTGAAAATTTCAACTGTCTAGCTATCACGGTTCATGAGATACAGCCTGGTGACAGACGGACGGCGGAGGCTTAGTAATAGGGTCCCGTTTTTACCCTTTGGGTACGGAACCCTAAAAAAGCAAAGTAATGTTTCAGATCCAAATTATGTTTGAAATTTTGTTACTGAACCAATCTTTTGAATTACTTCAATGATCCGGATCAGTGAGTCGGTTCCGTAAAGAGTTACATGCCTAATTCCAATTAAGATAATACACACACATACTTTCATATACATTTGATTAAAAAAATAACCAAAATGCAATTCCAATTTTCTAATGTTCGCTCAAATATTTTAAAATTTAGATAAGTAATGTTGAAAATTAAATGTATAAAACATGTAATGAAGGTTGTATGTACCTATGTATCTTTATTTGCATAAAATGTGAAGTTTATAGTGAGTTATTTCACTGCAGAACACATTCCATAAAACTTGTAATAGGTACAATGGCATGAAAATTACAAATGACAGTAGATTTCCTTATCATATATATGTCAAAATTTTAAACAAGACAAAATAAATAATACAGACAATTATCTTTACAATACAAAATAATACTGTTAAAACTGATTAAAAGATATGTACTTAGGTACCTATGTACCTATTGCAATCATTATCACCAAAACATTTTACAACTTTATTTCAACCAACTGCTTGAAGTACAAAAAATCAATAATATACACAAAAAAAAACTTTCTTCAAACAAAACAAAATTATCAATTTTTAAAATACTAACATGAAATTCTTGATGAATATTTTTGAGGAACTTCTTCTCATGCCATTTCCCTAGGTAGAGTATTATAAATTCCCTAGGTAGAGTATTATACATAAATTATTTACATTCTGTGTATGTTAATTCTACAAATTTCTATTTTCAAAGAGTTTCATTTCACACATCAGGTTTGGACAATTCAAAAATATAATAGAAATTCTCTTGTATTCCTTTTAGTTAAATGGTTCTGTGATTTGAAGATGGGTTGACAAGATTCAAACATTTGTATATTGAATACTAGCTTCTGCCAGCGGCTTTGCCCGCATGAAGTTTGATAGTTGTCCCATGGGATCTTACTACCGGGATAAAAAGTATCCGATGTTTACACTCACATAAGCTATAATACCCTGATACGCACAGCCTGGTATCGCTCCTACCTACCCTACCATCCGGACAACCAGTACCTACACTCACATAAGCTATAGTACCCTGGTACACACAGCTTGGTATCGCTCTTACCTACCCAAGCTACCCTACCATCCGGACAACCACTACACTCACATAACTATAATACCCTGGTATCCCTCCTACGGCGCAGCGCTTATTGTGTATGGTGTTTTCCATACAAACTTTCATCCCTTATTTCAACCCCTTACAGCCCTGTTTTCGCATTAAAAAGTAACCTATGTCCTTTCTCAGGCTCTAGACTATCTCTGTACCAAATTTCATTTAAATCGGTTCAGTAGGTTAGGCGTGATTGCGTAACACACAGAGTTACTATCGCATTTATATTATTAGTAAGGATTTTGGAATTATCTTGCACACAAGCATTACTTTTGTGTCATTTAAACTTGTGATGGAGCAGCTGTGTATTCCCAACAATTGTTTACAGTAATATGAAATAATTGTGGTAGTATTGAAAAAATCTGATCACTATTACACACACTACACTATTTCACCCAGTTTGATTTTCTCCAGCAGAAAAACAAATAAATCAAAATTTTCGTCATTGCTCTAATGTAGTCCCTAGCCCCTTGGAGGCTGGAGGTTTGTTTAGTGTTAGCAGCTTGCTACATGCTGCCTATATGGTTCGTCACACGAAATCAGCGTGAATGAAAAATTCCTTGAATCTGCTTATTTCTGTATCCTGACGGAATAGCAAAGGAACTGTTCACGGAGCTCCTTTATGAATTAAAGAAAATACCATACAGAAATACAAACAACAAATATTGGTATAAATTGACAACAAATAAACCAAACGTCAAAATGTCAAGACTTGACAAGTTTGACACTAAACCAATGTTGCAAGGAGGCAAATTTGAATTTCATAATTTATTTAACTTTTTTACACGTTTGTTTGTAGCCTTACTTACGAGTTCTCATGAAAAATAGTGACATCAAAATAAATAGTCTCAGTTTCAGTTACGAGTAAATCAATTATTTTTATTGATCCATGTTTTCTATTTTTCCCATATGTATTAAAAGAGATTTTGTAAAAGCATATATTAATGAAGTAATGATCTCAAACCTTCATCAAATAATTATATGCTATCTCAAATTAATGTTTGTTTTATCTGAGTTGGTAAGTACATATCAATTAATAAGTTATACTTAAAACAGTTTCATCATGAGATAGCTATTTCATTTTTTTTGTAGTTTCGAATGTTTTTATGTTTTAGAAAACTCAATTCAATTCAATTCAATTTATTTATTTGCGATAAGTGTTGGTACAATGTCGGTCTTAACATATATTATAATAACATGACATGTGACATGCAAACATTTTGTTTATACTTAATTAATAATCTTACTTAATTAATAATTGTAATGCTTTAGCTTTTTTCACAAGCACGCGAGGTGCTTGCACCTCGCGCAACACGCAAATACTAGTTATATTATACTATATAAAGCTAAATTACCACTCACTGACTCACTGACATAATTGTTCTCCCAGATGGTGGATGGGGAGGTGGGTATATTTTGACAGATTCGTAAACAAGTAACTCTGAAACCTACGGGAAAAGTGCCAAACCTCCCCTTTTCCCCCCCCTTCTCCCCCCTCCCTATCGTATCTCGGAAACTACGAGACCCGTATTTTTTTTTTTTACGGATTCGTATAGAGGAGGCTCGGTAAAGTAAAAACCATTTTTCAAAGTCCCCCCCCGCCCCCCTTCTCCCCTCCCTTGGCGGATCTCGGAATCTAAGAGACTTGGAACATTTTTTTTTTCAGATTCATTTGAGGGGCAATGCTTTAGTCGAAATACTTGTGCAACCCCCCCCCCCATCACCCCCCCCCCTCTTTTTTTTTTTTTTGTTTCACAAGCACGCGAGGTGCTTGCACCTCGCGCAACACGCAAATACTTGATTTAGAGGGGCAATGCTTTAGTTTTTTTCACAAGCACGCGAGGTGCTTGCACCTCGCGCAACACGCAAATACTTGATTTAGAGGGGCAATGCTTTAGTTTTCTTCACAAGCACGCGAGGTGCTTGCACCTCGCGCAACACGCAAATACTAGTTATTATACTATATAAAGCTAAATTACCACTCACTGACTCACTGACAGAATTGTTCTCCCAGATGGTGGATGGGGAGGTGGGTATATTTTGACAGATTCGTAAACAAGTAACTCTCAAACCTACGGGAAAAGTGCCAAACCCCCCCTTTTCCCCCCCCTTCTCCCCCCCCCCTATCGTATCTCGGAAACTACGAGACCCGTATTTTTTCTTTTTACGGATTCGTATAGAGGAGGCTCGGTAAAGTAAAAACCATTTTTCAAAGTCCCCCCTCCCCGCCCCCCTTCTCCCCCCCTTTAGGCGGATCTCGGAATCTAAGAGACTTGGAACATTTTTTTTTCAGATTCATTTAGAGGGGCAATGCTTAAGTCGAAATACTTGTGCAACCCCCCCCCCATCACCCCCCCCCCCCCTCTTTTTATTTTTATTTTTTTTTCACAAGCTCGCGAGGTGCTTGCACCTCGCGCAACACGCAAATACTAAACCCCTCCATCAACCCCCGCCTTTTGTTTTTTTTTTTCACAAGCACGCGAGGTGCTTGCACCTCGCGCAACACGCAAATACTAGTTATACTATATAAAGCTAAATTACCACTCACTGACTCACTGACAGAATTGTTCTCCCAGATGGTGGATGGGGAGGTGGGTATATTTTGACAGATTCGTAAACAAGTAACTCTCAAACCTACGGGAAAAGTGCCAAACCCCCCCTTTTCCCCCCCCTTCTCCCCCCCCCCCTATCGTATCTCGGAAACTACGAGACCCGTATTTTTTCTTTTTACGGATTCGTATAGAGGAGGCTCGGTAAAGTAAAAACCATTTTTCAAAGTCCCCCCTCCCCGCCCCCCTTCTCCCCCCCTTTAGGCGGATCTCGGAATCTAAGAGACTTGGAACATTTTTTTTTTCAGATTCATTTAGAGGGGCAATGCTTAAGTCGAAATACTTGTGCAACCCCCCCCCCCATCACCCCCCCCCCCCTCTTTTTTTTTTTATTTTTTTTTCACAAGCTCGCGAGGTGCTTGCACCTCGCGCAACACGCAAATACTAAACCCCTCCATCAACCCCCGCCTTTTTTTTTTTTTTTCACAAGCACGCGAGGTGCTTGCACCTCGCGCAACACGCAAATACTAGTCTAAATATATATAACTCAAAGGTGACTGACTGACTGACATAGTGATCTATCAACGCACAGCCCAAACCACTAGACGTATTGGGCTGAAATTTGGCATGCAGGTAGATGTTATGACGTAGGCATCCGCTAAGAAAGGATTTTGCGAAATTCCCATGGGATCGGGATTTACACGGGAAAAACTTCCCACGCGGGCTAAGCTGCTGGCACAAGCTAGTTAAAACATAAGTACATTCTTTTAACCAATAACCATGGAAGTCGAGTGCATGATTCTATATTGATAAATGTAAATAATAAATATAATACTAGAGCAATGACCTCGGGTAAATATGCCCAAGTAACACAATCGCGTCTAAAAACGGACTATTAGATATCTAATAGAATTTAATTTTATCGTCTACCGTAAGAGTAAAATATCCCCTAAGTAATATTCAAGAACGCTTATAGACACAGTTTAGTAAAAGTGGGCACAACCTCATCCGTTCTCATAAGAATGAGTTCAGAAAACATGAATAGATAGAGGTAAGAGTTGTAAATTTTCTAATTGTCTGTAGAGATTTTTCTAGTGTCTCACTAAACTGTTTATAGACCACAAATTTTACTAGTAGTTTATAGATAAATTTGAGACCTTTAAAGAAGTCTTTACTTGTCAAGTTTTTAAACCAAAATTAACTCAAGACTAACAACTTTAAGATACATCTGATTTGTAATAGACAACGACACATAATGGAGAAGAACTTATAAGACTTATTTAAACTTATTATTGTATTGCATCATGGCGTAAGAAATTTCTTATTTCATATATACTTATGTTTTAGCTAGTTATTAATGGGTAAACAAGCAAATCTATATGCGATTGAAATTCTATCGTTGATTATTATGTAAAACGCTCTTAAAATAAGAGCGCCCGCTGTAAATTAAGATTTAATATTTTTTTACCAAATTATTTATTTTAAACTGCAAATTTTTAAACTGAATTTTAATGTTTAAAATACTCATTTTATTTAAAATATAGTAATTCAAAACATATTAAATGTTAAATTAGACAAAGATTAATTATAAAAACATAAAAATAAGCATTAAAATATGTAATGAAAATCATTTGAAACAAAATTAAGCAATAAATTTGGCGTCAAGACTCAAGATAAAATTTACTAGAAAACGACAGAACAAAACAAAACAGATTTATGAATGGTTTAAGATTATTTCCCGCGTTTTGGAGGAAGTTACTAGAATGTTTCGATTCTGAATCTGAATCATTTTGCAACTCTTCTTAATTTTTCTTCCTTTTTAAATATTTCCCTTTTAATTATAAAAATTATATAAAATTATATAAATTTATTTAGACCTTTTAATTTTTTTACTGTCTCCATTGCATAAAATCATCCAATTCAAATATTTAATGTAAAATACACTTAATTGAGCCATTTTTAAGACAAAACCAGTAAAAACATGTTTTCACTATAATTTTTTGAGACAAACTGAAAAATATCTATTAAAGTATTTTATCTAGACTTAAGTCTGTTTATAAGCAAAAATCTTAACATAGTATAAAGCAAAGTCGCTTCCCTGTGTCTGTCCCTATGTATGCTTAAATCTTTAAAACTACGCAACAGATTTTGATGCAGTTTCTTTCAATAGAAAGAGTGATTCAATAGGAAGGTTTTTAAGTATATAACATGCATAATATAGTAGAGGAACACTGATAATTTTTGAGGTTTCTAATGTGATGTCGCAAATAAACACATTTTTTTGAGCGTTCTTTGCAAACGCTGGCTGAACCCTACGAGACAGATCAAAATAATGTACTACAGTATTGTACACCTTAAAAAGGTCAACAAAAATGACCTCGATTGCATCTGTCTATCTCTTATAGATAACCCACAACAACCATTTTTTATCCTTTACTTTTTACGGGAAATACGAGCATATTTTACGAAGCGATTTTAAGCAATACAGCATTAATCCTTATCCAATTAAGTACCATAAATACATTGTGCATTTAATATAAATCAATATTGCCCTTTACAGAATATAATTTAAATAAATAGTTTCGAAGATATTACAGATTTAAAATGGAAGGACATAGCGGTTGCCGCGCGGTGCCGGCGGAGGCACGACGCGCGTTCCTATGTTGCTTAGATTTGAGCGTTGAATGTTTTTCCCATGGTAAATTATGTGTCACACTTTCAAGAGTAATTACTAAAGAGAACATGGATGTCGAATGACAAAAAGGCTGTCAACGATGTATATAAAGACATTCAATAGTATATTTAATATAAACATTGCACCCGTGCGAAGCCGGGACGGGTCGCTAGTAATAGATAAAATAGAATGTTTTATCTTAAAATATATCATATTATCTATAAAGTTATTTCAAGTTAGGTACCTTTAAGCTTTATTAACTATTTGTAAAGCATTTTATCTTAAAACATTCAATATACCTATAAACGTACTTAAAATAAGTGTGCTATATAACAAATGCTCTAAAATAATCGAGCTTGAGAAAAAGAACTCTATAAGAATACATTTTCTTTATTGAAACCATCTTTAGAAACCCCTATACAAAGATTAACCATGAATAGACTGTCAATAGACAGTTTTAAACCTCCAAGACTGTTACTTGGGATGTTGTGACTAGAATAACCAACGTTTATGGAGACAGGACATTAAAAAAACGCATCCCATACCTATATACTTAACGGTTTACTCGAGGGCATTAGAGAAGAAAATAATATTAAAAAAATTAAATGTAAATTAAAAAGCTATTTACTTAGCACCCTACCTTAATGTTATTATTGTATTTTTAAGTTAATTAGTTATATAATATATTTAATAATTATATACACAAGTTAAAAATTGATTGTAAATTGATCCCACAGTCAAACTGTCTGTTCAGTTTTGTGAGACATTGTTGTAAATTATAAAAATACCTTGTAACTTGTAAACAATAAAATAAATAAATAAAATTCTCGAACTTTCTGGAAGCCAAAAGTTAGAATGTATGTAAGCTTTTCCGCCCACATTTTGTTTCTCAGTTCAGTAGTCCTTAAGTTCGCTTCCATGACAGTAGTGTAAACTAGTCTCGTAATGTTTTAACCGCGTACATATCAAACTGAAGCCATGCTTGTCTTAATCCAGTAGATGTAATAGTTTAAACCTGTGGATTTAACAATAAATCTGGTAGTAACGTTTGAAAGACTTTTCATTTATTACCAGAAGCCAGCTACCTCAACATTGGTCCGTCGATAGCCTGTGGATTTAGATGAGCGTTGTGCTCAATATTGGTCCTTAACAGCAGGATTAGACCACTGTTGTGCTCTATATTGGTCCTTCGAGCCGGATAACAACGTGGGATTCGAACGCCTTTCAAAATGTGCAGAGCAATTAACCAGTCGTGCCATTTACGCTCTAGTTCTTTGGGTAGGCGCTCATCCCAACTGATATTTAAACGCCAGGCATCTTGCAATATGCACTTTGCTTGTGTCGTAACCGGCGCGGCTAGTCCCAGCGGGTCATACAAGGACATCGCTGTTTTTAATAACTGACGTTTTGTAACCTGCTTGTCTTATCGCTTGATAGGTCGAGCTTGTCGATGGTTCTGGCTCGATGTCTATGCCTTGGATTGCGTTTTTGCCTCGTATATTTACCTCGACTCGGCATGAGCTCGTAGCGTCAATGCGTGTGCCCGCTACGGATTCGATGTAAACTATTACATCTACTGGATTAAGGCAAGCATGGCTTCGGTTTGATATGTACGCGGTTAAAACATTACGAGACTAGTTTATACTACTGTCATGGAAGCGAACTTAAGGACTACTGAACTGAGAAACAAAATGTGGGCGGAAAAGCTTACATACATTCTAACTTCCGGCTTCCAGAAAGTTCGAGAATATTCTAGGTTGTGCTACAGTGCTTCCTCTAGTGTCGAGAGGCGATATCTTCAATATTCATTCATAATTTATACAACCTCCATTCATTATTCCACCCCCTGGCGTCGCAAAGCGGAATCATTTACTCAATACTTCATTCACAACTAGCAAAAGTTTCATAGACCATGTCGCCATCTTTTAGCCGGTAGTGCAAACAGAAAGATACCATATTCTTGCTTTGCGACAACAGAAGGCGCTACTATGCATATCAGTCACATTTCTCCCGCCGTGTACATAAAATGTACATAATAGTACTATTCGTGTGACATATATAAGGTGTATCTATTCATACACGAAATATTTTAAGAGATATACCTATAGGTGGTAAGGAAACCATAGCAACAAAAAATAAAAAAAATATCTAGGTATATTTTTAATAAAATTAAATAATTTAATATTACTTGACACACATAATAAATACTGGTTCTTTGTTATTTTTAAACATCCACTACGCTAGTTTACGCGGGCGGCGGTATTTGAAACGGCGCGCGGCGTTTGTGAATATGATCAAAGAAAAAAACATGCGCGCGCAGCGGCGGGGGCGCCTGCCACCCCTTCCCGGCGCCGGCGTCTCAGTCGCGGCGTCTTGCTAGTCCAGTCTCACTCGATCTGCGTGTCGTGTCGCTCGCGCGCGCCTTAGCAGACAGCTGATACGCGTCGGGCTCGCTCGGGCAACATATTCAACAATGCCTAACTACAGGTATACCAACCAGGAGTACCAGAACATGGTGGTGGTGCTACAATGAACCCTCATTGGAAATATTTTGCTCACAGCACAAGCCCTCTTCTTGAAGCGATTTGGGAGAAGATCATCACTGCAGACCATCCTTGGAACTGTACAGCGGCATATGGACTATAGGATCTACATGCCACCAGCTGCAGACGGAGGAAGGCAACGAGTGCCAGTAAGAATCGAGGACGACATCGTCGACTTCTTTTTGCAGCACCCAATGGCCAGCACATCAGACGCCGCTCGTGTTTTTAACGTGAGCAAAATGACCGTTTGGCGCCTTCTGCGGGATGAGGGGAAGCACCCGTTCCACTTCACTAGGGTGGAAGAATTAAAGCCGATAGACTTAAATCCACGCGTGGAATTTTGCCATTGGTTACTTGAAGACCCGACGCGGCGCATACTCTGGACGGACGAGTCCACCTTTACGCGCGTTGGGATGTTTAACATCTACAACACACACTAGTGGGCATAAGAAAATCCACATATTGTTAGGCCGCGGACGCGGTTCAGTGTAAATGTGGGGTAGGGCTAAAGACCTGGTTTATGGTAATGACGGCCATACCATATCAAGTGTGGAACAATTAAAAACGCGAATTGTGAACGCTTTCGCAGTGATGGTTAGTGATAGAGACACATAATTAAAAGTGCAAGGAAGAAGGTACTAGTACCTTCTTCTTAGGTATGTACGTTTTAAATTATTGTAAATAAGTTGATTCTAATTTTTAGACACGCCAAATTATTGTTACTGTAATTCGTAAAAAGCGTCACAATTACGAATTTCTTGTAAAATAGACAGGTTTCCGACTAACTTCACTGCGACATAAAGCCAAAACAATAATAATGTAGAATAATAAGTACCTATTATTTCATTATTGACGGCATTCTTAAAGTTCACATGTGTATGAGTAGATAGGTCGGCAACTAACAATCAGCTGACGGATACGACTCGCTCGACACATCTTAATAACCTCACAGAGGTCATTAACATGCGAATTCGAGTTGAACCTATCAGCTGTTTATTGGTATTAACCACACTTGCTAGACGGCAATATTATGTAATAAGCAGTAACATATACAATGTAGCAAATCGCATAAATAATGTATATGCACTAACAATCAATAAATGCAAGACTGTAACACGCAGCTGGCTTCAACGATTGGACTATACTGAAACTGAGAAGGTTATAAATAGCTTTAGTTGATTACTTATATACCAAGTACCCTCTTACCTACCAAACAACTCATTAACACTCACGCATATAACTACTTTCTCACTCACTCGCTCAACTCATTACTCACTTACACACAGCTCATTACTCACTTACACACACTACTCAATACTCACTCAAACACTACACTTGCACTACTATAACGTAAATTCACACAGACATCTTCTCATTTACTCTTGGTAATGCACTACTTATTTTATAGTATACTAGCTTCCGCCCGCGACTTCGTCCGCGTGGAAAAAAATCCCCCGATTTTGAAACATTCTTCATTAGTGCTCCGCTCCTATTGGCCTTAGCGTGATAATATATAGCCTATAGCCTTCCTCGATAAATGGGCTATCTAACACTGAAAGAATTTTTCAAATCAGAACCGTAGTTCCTGAGATTAGCGCGTTCAAGCAAACAAACAAACAAACAAACTCTTCAGCTTTATAATATTAGTATAGATTAAATCAAAACACTTACTTACCTTATTTTTTTTTTTATCTGTCATTAAATCATATCTTGTTTGTTTATAGGATTAATATCAAATATGTATTTACCTACAAATTTAGAGTGCCAAAACGATGAATTTTGTGATTTTTACCAGGGTGGAAGGCGCTGTCGACTGTAACACAGTTAATACTAGTACAGTCGTCAACGTGATCTCTTACTATGTACTCCTAAATTCATTGCCTTGTGTATTTAGATTAAGAGAAATTTGTACATTGAGATAAAAAATAAAACTTTATGAATTATGAATTTACCTAGTGTAGTGTATGTAGATATCAATATATCACACTACAAATCGATAACAACGATACAACGTTATAACGTTGATATAACGTTGCCTCGGGCGCATACGTCGCTAGGTTATAAATACCGGTCCGCGTGGTGGGGAAGTGAGTCGTTGTCGGACTGTCGTCCTGTGCGGTGGTGCGTTGGCGAGTCAACTATGGACTATGGATATGTGTCTACTATGGACTATGGAAATGTGTCTACTATGGACTATGGATATGTGTCAACTATGGATATAAATAAATCAGCATATTCTACATTGGCGACGAGGATAAAACCGTGAGTTTTCAAATTTTATCAACCTAAAAGGGAGATTATTGTGTTGTGTTCAAAAGAAATAACATTTATTTTTAAAAGTAAATTGAAATAAACTTGTTTTTCTTACAAACAAAAAGCCTATCTGGCGCTTGTTTTGATTATCGATCAGTCTGTCTGAGGGTTTGCCTATTAGGGGTAGGAATCAGACATTCATTGTATGGACTTTATGGCATAATTGTGTCTCTGGTGGGTGGATGGATTTATTGTTGAGAGTGAACGTGAGAAAAACAAGAGGACAATTTATATTCTCTTTTCTGGAACTGCAGATAAGTAATGAATCGTTATATTCCGAAAAAATAAAGAATCCTGTCACAATATTGCTATGTAACTAATTAAATGCCATCCTGGTGGTAAACAAAAACATACTGATTTAATTGGGATAGGCAGAGATGTGTGATGCCACCACATTTCAGCAGTCACGTTAAGCATGCCGTGTGCCATTAACCGGATGCCAGTTCAGACTTCTCTCTTTTATTGGGAAGATCCTAATGGAGAATTTGTGATATATGATTTGTTTATCTACGGAGAAAATATTATATGCAAGTATTCAGGAAAATGGAACAGCAGTTTTACTACGGGTGGGAAGAAGATTTCTAATCTCAGATACGCTGATGACGCAGTATTGCTTGCACAACATACGTCAACAATGAGAGAAATACTGGAAACTTGAGACATAAAGTGAATTGTTGGGGTTATCCGTCAACAGAAGCAAGACCAAGCTCATGATTGTTGATAGCGCCGGCTCACTTAGTAATATCGACCCTGCTCCTAGCATAGACACTCTTAAAGGGGTTTTATACCTAGGCGTCTATATAAAGGATGATGGTGGTTGTGGCCACGATATAAGACGGAGGATTGGAACGGCAAAAGATGCTATGACCTGATTGCAGAGAATCTAGAAGGACAGAGGAATTTCTTAGAAAATGAAGACTCGTCTAGTCCGTGCGCTTGTTTTCCCGATTTTTCTGTATGATGCTAAAACGTGGACGATTAGAGAATCTGACAGGAAGAAAATTGATGCAATCGAAATTTGTGTCTGCACACATGTGTCTATTCTGAAAGAGCTAGGTATCGAAGTTCGTCTGTCCACAATATACAGCATCCTGAGCTACTTCAGCCACATTGTTCGACACCAGGATGATCTGGAGAGGCTGATTGATCATTTACGCGAACTTTGAGGGCTAAAGATCAACAGGGAGGTCCCCGTTACGGTGATCGGAGCAACTGAAGACAAACAGCTCTCACAGTTTCAAAAAAGTTCTCCGTATAGCAACTGATTGCAACAAGTGGAAAAGCCTAACAAGCCACTGGAGGCTGAATAACCATTATTCGAGATCGCGATCTTCAGCCATGAAGAATCAACTGCAGAGAGAGATATGATTTGTTTAAAAATAGATCAAAGAGCAAAGAAATAAATAACATTTAGAAGTGTGCAGTAGAATATACCTACTGGTTATTAGATTGATAGTTATCAAAGGATAACGGAAATTGCAATAAAATACTTACTGGTCATTAAATTGAAAGTTATCAAAGGATAACAGTAATTGCAGTAGAACTCCTACTGGTCATTAAATTGACAGTTATCAAAGGATAACGGCAATTGCAATAGAATACTTACTGGTCATTAAATTGAAAGTTGTAAAAGGATATCAGTAATTACAGTAGAATATCTACTGGTCATTAAACTGACAGTTATCAAAGGATTTCGGTAATTGCAGTAGAACACCTACTGGTCATTAAATTGACAGTTATCAAAGGATAACGGTAATTGCAGTAGAATATCTACTGGTCATTAAATTGACAGTTATCAAAGGATAACGGTAATTGCAGTAGAATATCTACTGGTCATTAAATTGACAGTTATCAAAGGATAACGGTACTTGCAGTAGAATTCCTACGGGTTATTAAATTGACAGTTATCGAAGAAACTTGACTGCTAGCATGAGCCAGGGCTGAAAGTATGAGCCTCCATTAAATTGGGAAACTTGTCTAGAAGTATGAGCCTTCATTAAATTGGGAAACTTGTCTGGAAGTATGAGCGTCTATTAAATCGAAAAATTTGGCTGAAATTATGAGCCTCCATTAAATTTGGAAATGTGGCTGGAAGTAAGAGCCTTCACAAATTGGACGAAATGTGGGTGATATGATTATGAGGACGATATGAGGACTAATGGAGGTTCCCTACCTTCAGTAGGAACGAGATGAGCATGCTAGAAGAATGCTAGAAGCGGGCAGTCTCGACCTACCTGGAAGCTGCTAACATCAAGAGTTTGTGAGAAGAAACTTGCTGCACTGCTGTGCAAGACGATCTAATTTCAGAAAAGAGTTTAGGAAGAGAATTCTACAAACAGGAGACGCAATAACACTATTATAATTGTTGAAGTAAAATATAACTACTCTTGAAGCCGTAAGTCAACATATAGAAGATTTTGGAGGATCAGCACATCAACTGGGGACAAGATAAGGAGCATGAAATCAGAAAAAAAAAGAGAAATAATGATAAGAATTGGAAAAGAAAATCAGGATGTGGAACATGTGGGAGCTCAGGACTCGCGTCTCAAGACAGCAAATTACCAACTAAGATTGGTACAAATGTGGGCCAAACTGACATTTACAAAATACTGAAAGACAATGAGATATGATAACACGGGACTGAAGGAATAAAAGGAAATTAAAAAAAAATAATATTAAAAATGAAAAGAGACGACAAAATGATGTCTGTTATCGTGAATATTTGAGGGCATATCTGAACACGTCAAGGAAGTTAGTGATAATTGTATCACTTGAAAATTAACCAAGCCGCACTCCGAAAAATTTCAAATATGATAGACAGTGATACATTGACTAAAAGCGCTCGACTCGAAGCGAGTTAACAAATACCCTCCATGAGCTTATTAGAGGTTCCTCGAGAATTAGATGTCATAGGTGATGAGTGGTAACGGCGTGTGCACTCATAGTCAAAACCCTTGACCGCAGTTCAGGAGTATCATGTGGCGATGTATCTGTTTATAAGGAATCGATGAAATGATTCCAGTAAGATGATGGGCAGGTGCTTTATATGAGGGACATATCTGATAGTGTATCTATTGAGAATCGTTGGTACGATTACAGCCTATAGCTGTTCACAGATTACGTAACGGTTTTGCCAGGAACTTCGTTTTGTTGAACGTGTTTATTGGACCTTTTCTTTTAAGGAAGAATACTGTGCAGGAAGCACTGTGGAAAACCCTAGCAACAGGGCATTGTGCATAATCAAAGTTCATTATGGTATGAAGATGCACCTACGTTGTTATTGGCAATAAAGTAATGAAATTAGTGTTTGTGAGAGAAATTGGACGAAATTTAACCCAAAACTCATGGGGCCATTTTTGACGGTGACCGTTATACACTGAAGTCTTTAAGTTTTAAGCGTACCCACAAATATGTACATGCCAATAAGTCAAGGAGGATGCCAGCAAGTCACGTACCAGTTGAAGTTGATTAATGTTGATGTTGATAATATTGAATTTGTTGATGATGAGAAACCTTCTGTTGTGGTAGAAGTTCGAGTAAGGGGTTCTGTCGGTCATATTTTGCTCGGCCGTACCAGTAATTATTACGTAGTCGTAGTCCGGTAAGAATCGGGTTCTCTTGAGGCAACTCAAGTAGTCCGTATGTGCGCGATGCGGATTTAACTATGGCGAAGGTCGGGGTCTGGAGAGACCGTAGAGTATAGTCGGCGGGCGATGTTTGACACGGGCGATTCACATCATAGAAATGCGTACAGAACTTTTAATCCATGCGCTGGATGTGTGACAGCAATGCGATTATTGGTCGGCTGGAGAACCATAGCATCAGAGCTCTTACTCAAGGGTTTCTGTAAGCATGGCAGTTTTGGTTGTAGTAGAGTTGGAGATGTACCATATCAGCTGCCATTTGATAATGATAGATAGATCTGCAGTGAGGAGTTAATAATATGCCTGAAAGAAATATAGTTATGCACACATGGTATTAAGAAGAAAGGGACAACGTTTAAACAACGCGTTTTGGACGCAACATCCCATACTGCGGAAGAGTAAAGGCGGAGACAAAAGTATTAGAAACTACATAACTGGGAAACTATTGAAGGCCAATGGGAAGTTGTGAGTGGTCCAACTAAAGAAATTAACAGAGGAGAAGATACAAATAGATCAGAAAATGGAATAGAAAAGAAGAGCAAGGGTAAAAGTAAATAGTTGAAGATGTGAATTAATGATGAATGAAATAAATACCTCATTAAACCTTTCTGGTTAAAAATAAAATTAATTAAAACAAGGAAGGGATGTAGTGTATGTAGATATCAATATATCACACTACAAATCGATAACAACGATACAACGTTATAACGTTGATATAACGTTGCCTCGGGCGCATACGTCGCTAGGTTATAAATACCGGTCCGCGTGGTGGGGAAGTGAGTCCGCTCGCACTCTCCAAACTTCCGCAAACACTCTGGCCAAGTGGTTCCGGAAATGGAGAATCGAAGTCAACCCAGACAAAAGCCAGGCAGTCCTCTTTTCTAAACCGCGGATAAACCCACCCTCCCCCCGTCCGATTACCATGTACGGCAAGCCGATCCCTTGGGAAAAGCAAGCCAAATACTTAGGCGTGGTTCTCGATAGACACCTCTCCTTCGCTGAGCACATAAAGCAGGCACGTTCGCGCGCCGCTTTCGCTCTAGGTAGGCTCCACTTCATTCTTAGCTCTGGCAGCAAGTTATCACTCAGGTGCAAGCTGCGTATTTTCACCGCGGTCATCCGTCCCATCATGACCTACGCCTGCGTTGTTTTCGCACACGCAAAGCCCTACCTCCTCCATAAGATGCAGACCCTCCAAAACCGATTCCTCCGTAGAGTCACGGGAGCCCCCTTTTATGTTCGAAATGAGCTTCTTCACGTAGACCTCAAGATGCCCACCATCCAGCAGTTCATGAAACGCGTCTCCAAGCGTTTCTTTGAAACTTCAATCCAACATAGGAATCCCCTTATCGTATCGGCCGCCCAATACGAACCCTCGCGTATCTCTAAGATTCGCCGACCAAGGCATACCCTAGTCACTCCCGATGACGCAATCACCCTGCTCCAAGAGAGCCGTAGGGAAACAAGTACAGTGGCACACAAACACAAAAACCGACCGTCCTTCCGTCCTCGCCGCCGAGGCCCGCCGCGACGTCCCCGTAATAGTCCACCCCGACCCTTGCCAGAGCCAGCCCGCGACGCTGAGCCAGTAGCTTTAAATTCCCTTATTAATAATAATAATGATATGATCCAGCCTGTCCCTAGCTGCCCTCCCCTGCGACGCCCTAAGCCGAGGTCCGTACCCCACAGGGGGTGCCCTTAGCGTGTAGTCGCCTAGTTTGTAAGTTTTTTAATAAGTCCTGGCTGGAGGCTTTAATTAATTTATTAATTAAGGCAACCACAGGCAAGCCCGGTTAAGCAGCCGACAACCTCAGAGGTTGACCTGCGAGATGCCACACACAAAAAAAAAAAAAAAAAAAAATGTGGAAGTGAGTCGTTGTCGGACTGTCGTCCTGTGCGGTGGTGCGTTGGCGAGTCAACTATGGACTATGGATATGTGTCTACTATGGACTATGGAAATGTGTCTACTATGGACTATGGATATGTGTCAACTATGCAAATAAATCAGCATATTCTACACCTAGCTTACAGATGAAATGAAATAATTATTTATTTTGTAAATTGGTTCTAAATAGTACACTTTTACACGTATTTTTTTTGTGTTTTGAGTAAAGTTTGATGAGGCCGGTGTTTCCTGACTACTCTGAAAAGAAACACCGAAACAACGAACTCAGAGGTCAACGTCTCTTAAAGTCCATTGAATTCGTATCATCGTATGTGATGTAGGTAGGATAGATGTAAATGTAGATGGGTAATAATAATAATTGTAGGTTAGGATTATAATTGAAAAAGTATTTTAATCGCATCTAGGTTCCTTTCGTAAAACTTTAATGGAGTGAATTTAATAATTTGCCTACTTAGCTTTAAATGGTATTGTAATTTAAATTCACATTTATTATCCATTGTAAGCGATACGTTATTAAAATGACACTAGAATGAGATACGAAGTCTAGCTACATTGGTTTATTTTTAACATCATCACGCCTGATTTCTCGGTAGAGATAGGCAGAGGTGTATTTTCGTAAGTCCACTACAGTTCACCAGTGATATTGTTAGGTTTCATGTAAAATGAGGTGGGGGCAGGTGTTTGAATCCGGCAGAACACAGACTGGAGTGCGATAACCTTCAGGACGCGAAATAACTACCATGTAGCGCCGTCACGTGGAGACATGCATGCGAAGCGAATACGATATGGAGAGCCCACTCTCGGGAAATCTGTCAGTCCAAATTTGAAGCGCCATCTCTATTTCTTAACCCTGAACTAATGATATATATATACACGTATAGCTACATACATATATATACACGTATAGCTACATACATATATATACACGTATAGCTACATACATATCTATAGTCAGTATAGATTGAGCCTTATCCAGTACCCAACAATTTTGTTCTAACTTTCTTGTGAATCTTTTATAATTACTAACATTTTGGCAATTGAATATTCACAAGATAGTTAAAACAAAATTGTTCGGCACTGGTAAATAAATACAGGGTTAATATAAAAATTGGATTTTTATTAAAACAACTGTATGTAATTAAATTAAATTTTCTTTATTTTCTATTTTTGCATATACACAAATAATTTAGCTGGTTTATCATATGTCGCTACTCGCTTAAACGCAATATTTTGTGATAGCTTCTCTACATTATCCAGTCGATCCTTGTACAATTCTGTGCCTCCGGTGAAAACTGATACAACTTCAAAATGACAACTTTTCAGTTGAGCAATTTAAAGTTTTATTTATTTTCTATTGCATATAAAAAGACTATTATCAATAATTTTACAGGAAACTTAATGTTAAATACAAGTTGCATCGTTTTTTTATTATTACAGGATTTTGTAACATTTTATTAGAAAATCAAGAAAATATTGTGGAAAAACTCAACTACATCAAAACATTTAAAAACAACAGATAGTTGCATTCCTTATTTTAAAAAGTTAAAAATATTACCTCAACCTGCTTTATACATCCTAGAAATTGCATTATTTGTAAAAATTAATCCACATTTATTCAAGAAAGTATGTACAGTAAAGAAAACACTCATGCGTGCTCAGTATACTAATGATTTATGCCGTGTGAAATGTAAAACTTCTCTTATGAGGAAAAGCTTCTTTGGTATTGCACCGCAAATATTAATAAAATACCCGATGAAATAAAATGTATGCCAGTGCAGAAGTTTAAAAAAACGCTTAATTGGTTACTACTAGTAAAATTATACTACTAGTAAAATTATTACACTCTAGGTGAATTTCTTAAGACAAATCTCTGTAACTTTACAATATTGACATTTTTACCTATACTTGACATTTTTAATATATCTTTGTTTTACGTATTTAATTTTTTTATATTAATCTTCTAAATTGACTATACGTTTTGACATGAAATGAAATTTATTATGAATTTTAAAATTTTACTTGCTTGCATAGAAATATTGTGACGAATTAATATTTTAATTTAATAGTATAATAATACTCTTTTCGTAATAATTTGTATGTCAATAGACAAAACATAGCGCACTACCTAATTTTTTAAGATCTTTTTTATAATTATCACATATGTTTACGAATAAATGATTCTGATCAAAGTGCACCAATATTATGTCTGTGTAAACTAATGTATATTAAGTTATATCAACTTACACCATACATCCAGTTCTCGTGAAGACTGCTATCATAAGCTATGTTTTAGTATTTACACTACATTTAGGATGCCAGAAAAATGTTGTTGAACAAATCTAATATAACTTTTTGTTAGAAATCAGTTTAAAGTTTACCTAATTTAATATTTATTGAGATATATCACTTATCATGATGTTATTTTTTGTGTATAATGCTATAACTAAAGTTATATATTTAACATTTTCATGTAAAGTGATATTTGTAACAAATTTTATTTTAAACTCTCTATTTATAAAATAAAACGCACATATTTAAGATAAAAATTCACTTAAATTTTAAAAAATAGCATCTAAAATGCTTCTCTTCTTAATTAGCATTACAGTATTCAGTGAATGACCTTAAATTGTTATACATTTACAAGTACCACTTTTAAATATTACTGAAATAGCATTTAACTAAAGACCAGTCTCAAACGACGTCTTTTTAAAATAAGGCCCACGACTTTTTTTTAATAATTTTACAAATTAAATGACATCACGCTTTAATATCACAATACCAGTAGGTAGGTCCCTATATCAAAATTTATCAAAATTTGTAAACGTTTTTAAAACTAATGAATATTGAGCAAGATGAGGTAGTCATTCATCATTTTTTATAATGTTACAGTTTCCTAATGAAAAACATGTTGAACCAAATATAATAATAAAAATAAAAATCTATAAAAAGTACTAGATATACAGATTATTTTCTTTGTCACAGGAATAGAAATCAGGATCAATGTTTCTGATATCAGCCTTAGTCTTCAAGTTCTGATAAAACTCATGATATTAAGTATTATTACATTAACATAATATAGTAATATTGAAAACAGATCATTCTTCTTTTAAATTAAAATAAAAGATGGGCCACTCTATTTAATCAAATGATCTGCTAATACTTCCTTCTTCGTTCTAAGATAGCAAACCTGATATTTCTTTTACTACCTTTTCTAGAAATGTCAAAATCATAGTTTGTGTTTTGGTATGATAGCATTCCAAAACACAAACCAAGCATAAACTTTGGATATTGGTTTGATTCCTCAGAGGATGGTAGGTATAGTACTAAAACGTTATCATTATTTTCTCAACGCACATTATTTTCAGCTATAGAATCAGATTTACTAGATTGCATTCGATGAATCTAGTAAAACTGATTTCAATACGCGTTGAAGGCTGAGTCGACTTTTAATAAATCGCGATGTTTTTTTTTATTGATAATATGCTTGCGTTTGACCACCATCTCACCTGATGGTAAGTGATGATGTGGTCGAAGATGGAGCACGCTTTCCTAGAAGTAACCTATTCACTCTTGACTTAAAGACTCCCATGTTTTAGTAGATAACTTGTTCTGCTTATGGTAGTAGGTCCTAGAGTCACTACTATCACAATTTCTCATGGTCTCTTGGTAAAATACTACATCATTTTGAGGAATTGAACTGTGTGAAAGAAGCTTGCTATGACACACTACTTCCTCATTATTATCAGCCAGTCACCATAAAAAAAAAATATTTTATAATATTTAGCTTGCGTTTTGTACGTTCCGAAAATCGATCAAACAATAAAAATATCTACGTTCTATAAAATAGTAACGATCAAAATACAGATATTAAAAACTATTTAAGTTAGTTTTTTATCAGATACATTCCTTAAAGCTATTATATTTAAATATTTTTTTTTTGGCCTACTTGTATCATACTATCTCTGGAAATATGAGTCGTATCAAAATGTCGATTAGACAGAAATGTAGAGATTTTTTTTCTGATACAAGTAAGTGCATTTAAAAAATCAATTTTGATATAACGTGAGTTGTATCAGTTTTCACCGGAGGCACAGAATTGGCCCCTTTTGCGCAAATACTGATCTCCCTTGGCAGATAGTTGACTTTCTTCTGGAATGGTCGTACAGCATTCAATATGCTGTGAAAGGATGTTCCAGAAGCAACTGAAAATGCAGAAATGAACACAATTACCTATATGGTTATTATTATATCGTACAGACACGAAAGTCTTATTATGTTAAAGACAAAGTGAATCGTAACATTTTAGGAAATATACTGATAAGAGCAGGGTTAAAACATTTTGACACTTGATTGAAAGGAAATAGAGATCTGATACTACGTGTTTTTCGATAAAATATTTTTAGCAGAGAACATATAACAAAATAACGGCTATACTTTATTAATTTAAATTTACATTTTATTTTATGTTCTCATGTAAGTGGCTTGTTATGTCTTTTTTTAATTTAGAATTGATGATTTATTTTTTGAATTACTTATTTATTTTAGAATAAATGAGTTAAACCTATTTCATCATCATAATCAGCCTTTTAATGTTCCCACTGTTGAGATACGGGTCTCCTCTCTGTGAGAGGGAATAGGCTACAATCCACCACGCTGGCTCAGTGTGGGTTGGTAGATGTCGCATGTTTTCGAAATTTTAGTTCTAGATCATGCCAGTTTCCTCACTATGTTTTCCTTCACCATTTTTGAGAAATGACAAAAAGTAATGCGCCTGGCTGGGTTCGAAACCACGACATACAACTCGTAAGTCGAGGCTGTTACCACAGGGCCATCACTGTTTTCGCCATCACTGCTCTCTATTCTTATATTTAAAAAAAATCCTTTTTTAAAAACAAATTGCAATTTTTTATAGCCAAACCAATGGACAGACCAGCTTGTAGTATTAAGTGTTATAAACTTATGAATTGCAAGCTTACCATTAAAAGCTCTTTTTGTGTGTTTAGGGTTTGCACAGTAGTTATGCTCCACTAAAACATGACGTACAGCAACACTGTTATCACATCTACATCTCCTGAAAAATATAAAATTGTACATATAAATACATAATAGTTAATACAATTGTTCCAAAAATCACGCCATATATCCATTCATTTGATACCAAGCAGTTTATGTACAACTAATTAAATTAAATTACAAACCTAATACATCAGTAGAGGGTGAAGGTGGTTGAAAAGCAGTAGGCCGAGCAACAACTGTAGTCTTCAACAGGAGATATCCAGATTCCTCTGAAATATAACAAAATAATACTGTAAAATCTATTTAGGTCATCCCGTTCCTACTCTTGCCTTTGCATTCTGGAGCTGTGGTGTAACATAGATAAGTAAGATTATAAAAATTTAATATTTACCTAAACCAACAGTAAGGCAAGCAGCAGGTTGACTATCACTGGTACCCACAGGCTGCTGAACTCTGGATGTGCCTATAACGGAATAAAAATGTGGATCAATGTATACTGATAATTATTATGAAGAAAGATTTTTCAGTAATGTAAACTCTAAAACAACTGACCCAATTTTATAAATCTGTCACTAACATTAATCTATTTTATCAGAAAGTAAGATAGGCTATAAAACATCACACTACATGCTACAAAGACAGATCAGTAGTGTTCTACAGGAATGCGGATGAAACAGTGGAGCAAAATGCTAGTACTAAATAAACATAAACAAGGCACCGTTATACAAACAGGAATATAACGAAAATGTAATTTTAATTAATATGGTTTATATGTACCTAACATTTTTATCTACGTAGTTGGAAAGAGTTAAACTTACCGAGCAAATGCATTTAGGCGATTACATCGATTTTTTTTATCGTCAGTAAAATGCTTATGACATATCCACACCTTCATAAAAAAGTCCAAGTCAGATAGTATCAGGCTTTCCACCAACAACACCGATCCAAGTTTTATAACCGTCAGGAAATTTGTTATGCAGTGAGTCTGAAAGAAACAAAATCTATGATTATTTTATTGAAAAACCTACTTTTGCCAGAGGCTTTACCTGCATGGAATTTTAATAATAATAATATATAATATAATATTCCAAACTAAGCAGAGCTTGTGCTATGATTACTAGAAAGCTGATAAACATACATATATATTTGTAAATACATACATATTATAGATAAATTACACCCAGACAAAGAACAAATGATCGTGCTCATCACACAAACATTTGTCCTGGGTGAGAATCGAACTCACGACCTTGCGCATAGCAGTCAGGGCCACTGACCACTAGACCAACAGGACGGTCGAATTTTAAAAAAATATTCCACAGGAATTTTATACCAGAATAAAAAGTAGCCTGTATGTTATTCTAGATTATAAAGTATCCCTCTAATAGAGAGGAGGCCTGTGTCCATGCAGTGGGAATGGAATATGCTGAATTATTATTAATTATTATAAAGTATTCTGGTGCAAAATTTCACCGAGATCCAATCATGTGTTCTGTAATGATTGAGGAACAAACATCTATACATCCTTCACAAGTATAATGTTAATGAAATATTAGCGAAAAGTGCGATTTTTTGTGGCTCATGCTGATCCATATATGAGTAGTATATACCTTAAAACTTTGGTACATTACAAAAAAGTATCGCAATAAGAAGTATAATTATAACAAATGACTAACAGACCACAACTAAATGGGTATTTTGTTTTTCCTTTTGAGATATAGGACTTTATAATCGAGTAATATGAAACTTATTTGTTTTGGGGACTAAGTTCCATTGTTAAATTAATTATAAAAGTACATAAAAAGAGCAAGGACGGCGGGTTTGTACTTTTATAGCTTGTAAATTTAAAATAGTATAATAATTTATAAAATACTTACCTTTGCCTTCACATCCAAATATGCAACGGAACCGCATTGTAGCAATGATGAACATTCACTCAGACACAACACAAAATAGCGTCTATATCGCGTAGTAAGTAAACAAAACAAGTTTCTGGATAACAATCTTCGTAACGAAATGGAGGAGTAATTTTAACTCAACGTTTTTATCGAATAAATTATCTCATAATCTAGGATTTACACATAAAATGACGGCGACCATTTTTCATATTTGTGCTGTGTTGTCAGATGTTGAGACAAATATACATAACGGCAGTGTTGCTATAATGTTGCCATTATATATGAAATAGATTTTAGTGATAATCATGACAAAATTGTTATATTTAAAGTTGATTATATTGATATTAACCTAAAATGCGAAATTAAAAATGTTTATAAATTATATTACACAGACATCTATTGCGACCTAGAGAAAACTATGTAATGGTTTCATGGTTAAGAAATGAAGATGGCGCTGTCTCGTTTGTCGTTGAACCTAATGTAGGAGAGTGTCCTCCCCCTGACTCGCACAATCTCACCAACACGCAGCTGCTCGACACAGGCGCGCGGGGGCACGTCACTTCTCCGCGGCGCGGGCGGGCGGGTCATTCATAGAATATGGAGTAAAGATTTTATGCAAAATGTCTCAAGCAATTTTAAAATTATAATAATTACGTAAAATAAAAAAAACATTGATAAACATTTTTTTGTCGTGTTTATTGTTTCTTTACAAGCTATAGGTATATCTCTTAAAATATTTCGTGTATGAATAGATACACCTTATATAGGCGATAAATATATAATGATGTGACGCTCCACGTGGCCGCGTGGTTCTTCGTATATCCGACTCGTAAAGGACCAAATATTAGACCGTTCCCTATGTCCCTATGTGATGAAGGGAAGGATGTCTTCAATGAAGTCGTTTTATTGTTTCCTTTAAATATAAACGTATATTATAAAATTACAATAGGTTTTTGAGAGTATGTTTGTTTTTGAGAGAGAGTTTCACAGTGTGATGTCATACGGCATTTTACTTTGGGGAAATGCCGCCGACATTCACACAATATTTGTATTACAAAAAAGGGCCATTCGTGCAATTTATAAATTAAGTCCTAAGCACTCCTTAAGAGACAAATTTAAGGAGATTAATATTATCACTGTGCCATCTCAGTATATTTATGACAACCTCTTGTATGCACACAAAAATATTAATCTGTTTAAAAAATACAGTGATATTCATAGTGTAAATACAAGGAACAAAGACACATATGTCATTCCTAAAACAAGGTTACAAAAAATAGGTGGTTCGTTTAGATGCCAATGTATACGTTTTTATAATAAAATTCCTAGCCATATTCAAAAACTAAGTATTAATAAATTCAAATTATTGATAAAACGTAAACTATGTCAGAAAGGTTTTTACAGTGTTAAAGATTATATTGAGGACAAGAAGGCTTGGGAATGAGATGCTCCAGTGATATACGTGTGCCTTTTTTATTTCTTTTTAAAATTATGATTGATGATTTATTTTTGATTAATTAAAATTTTGCATTCTCAAGTATTGTATATACCTATTAATTTTTGTTTTTGTTTGTTTTTTTTTATATATATATAATTATTTCATTATTGTAAATGTGAGGACGATGTAGGTTATTCTTTCTTCATTGTTTTTGCTTTCACTATAATTTATTTAATGATGTCAAGCAGTTTGAGTACTAGTGTGGCCTACCCAAAGGTCCTTACTTTGGTATTGTTCGTCAAATTGTTGAGCTCCTTAAGTTCTAAGTTGAGCTACACGATAACTGACAAATGCTTGCACTGTCTGGACAGGTCCGCTCAAATTTGCGTGGTTATTTCCTCAAAATAATACCACAGACATGAACCTACATGCTTCTCATATACAAATACAAATTGTCTGGACTTTAAAGGAGACTTTGACCTCTGAGTTTGTTTCGGTGTTTCTTCTCAGAGTAGTCAGTTAGGAAATACCGGACTCATCTAGCTAAACTAAACACGCAAAAAAACATGACGTGTAAAAGTGTTATTTATAACCAATTTACAGAATAAATATTTCATTTCATTTCATATTTCATTTCATTTCATTTCATGAGAGACACATAATATGCGACGCTAACGAAATTTTTCATGGAGAGAGTATAGCTGTAAATGCTGCGACGGTGCTGCCACCCACGGGGAGTAGGAGAAGATTGTTTACTGTATTCATGCCGAAGAATGCTTACTCCTTTTGCTACAAGATGGCGTTGTGGTATATGGAACACTAACTTAAAATAAGTTTAAAAATCAAAATGTTGTTCCAAAAATGTAGCTCCATTTTAGCTCTTTTTCGAAGGTGATCTAGCTCTCTTGAAAAAATGGAGTTGGCAACACACAATCAGCATTCAGCAAATCAGCAGCGGGTATAAAGTCTAGAAGAGAACAGAGATGTGGATATTACTGGATATATTAATGAAATAAAACGTAATGTCCTAGGTAAAATAAAATAAAGGTTACCCTACTGAGAAAGAGAGGGTCTGACCACAGTGAGCGAGATCGCGATACATAAGTCGTGCTTCAAGTAGGTATTCGAAGTGTGATCTCCATATTTATCTATACCTTCATGACTTTTCAGCCTTATGAAAGATGCGTATAATAAATTACGAAAGAAGCTGTTTGTTACAGTGTGAAAGTTCCTGATTGTTTAAATTTGTCTGTTTGTCATTTTCAATCACGCAAAAAATCTTAGGTCGTATACTTATGTACAGACGCCAGCACATCAAACTACAACAATTTGTCAAATTTCTTTAATAGATTTTCAACTTTATTGGTAAAGAAATTAGATTCAATGTTGATTGGGAAAATTTTACAGTTTCGGATAGCTTCATGTGCTGGCGTCTGTAAATCATTTTGCATGGAAATGAGTATAGACCATGACCAGTACAAAAGTTTAGTTCCTGTAGCAATACGAAATTCATGATAGACGATAATGACGCCGCCGACACCGACCCTCGAAGAGGTAGCGAGACGACCTAGACACCTACCGCAAGGGCTGGTTTGAGATGACTCAGGATATCTGGAAGGGTTTGTGGGAGGACTTTGCCCAGCAGCAGGACAGCGCTGGCTAATAAAAAGATATATATGCGGGAGGTTGGTAACTAACTTGTTGTGTATATAGCGTAAAAACGTAAACGGGTTGTTGACCAATCCAACTAGCCTATTTTGTACCACAGCTGGGCAAAAGCCTCGCTCTCCCTTTTCCACACAATTCTATCTTTTGCTAGAGTAGGCCAGTCTTTTCGGGTCGTTATACTCATAATTTTATTAACATTAACTCTTACTATGGGAACAACCATGAAATCACAAAAATGAAATTAGATGTTTCATTTATTTTGTAGACTAATGAAATAAACTCTTTTGCAAAAAAACGGGCACTTTAGATTTTTTTCTCTACTTCAATGAAGACGAACAAGAAATAGGTTTTATTAATTTGACGATGTATTGGCATGTTATTTGAAGTATCCTGGCATGATTCTTTACGTTCCAAATTTAAAATTTGAAATTAATAAAAGAAAAATAATGATTATTGTGGATTATTCTAAAATTGCTTTACTGGCGCGAATTGCTGAAACGATTTTTAACTGATTACGATATTTTAAAACTTTTTGGATATTTTCTGCAAATTAAACAATTTAATCTTTCTTTTTACATTAAATACCACTTTTTGATATGAGTGATAAAGCGATAAGGGCCGGTAAAATTATAGCCCTACTTGAAGAAGGTTGTTCGCAAACTTACGTGTCTCAGCGGCTAAATGTGAGTCGTTCAACTGTCCAGAGGACTTGGCAACGGTATCAAGAGACCGGTTCGGTCAAAAGAAGACCCGGTTCGGGAAGAAAACGATGCACAGAACCAAGAGATGACCGCTTTTTGGTGAGTCAGGCGTTGCGGAATCGTAAAGCGTCAAGTGTGGACCTGAAGAAGAGCCTTGAAGAAGTAAGAGGAGTAGAAGTTAGCTTGTGGACGGTCAGGAGGAGCCTTTTGACTGCCAATATCAGGAGTTACCGCCCAGCTCGGGGCCCTAAATTACTCCGTGAGCACCGTGTTGCTCGACTTCAGTTTGCTCGGAACTGTGCTTCATGGACTCTGGAGGACTGGAATAAAGTATTGTTTTCTGATGAAGCTAGAATCTCTTTGTGTGGAGAGGACCGACACCGGTGAGTGCTGCGAAGACCACGGGAACACTATGCGGAAGTGTGTTTCGAAGAAATCACTCCTTATGGCGGAGGCTCCGTTATGTTTTGGGCAGCAATTAATTCGACGGAGCGTACGGAGTTAGTTTTCATAGAAAATGGAACATTAAATGCACACCGGTACATAATGGAAGTCCTAATTTCATATGCACAACCCACATTGACTGCACTTGGGGAAGATTCCATTTTTATGGACGACAATGCTCGCCCGCACCGTTCTGGCGACGTGGAAGCGTACATGCAAGAAGTTGGGATCCGTCGTTTAGATTGGCCAGCTCGAAGTCCTGACCTCAATCCAATTGAGCATGTCTGGGATGTTCAAAAAAGACGGGTAAGATCAGTGCAACCTGCTCCACAAAACATCAGGGAGCTAAAAAGAGTCATTGCAGAAGAGTGGGAACGTATTCCTCAAAACGTTATTAAAAACATCGTGGAAAGCATTCCCAGAAGGATTCAAGCTGTGATTTTGGCAAGAGGAGGTCACACTCGTTATTAGGTTTTTACATTTGTAACTTTATTTAATTAAAAAAATTAAAAAAAAAATCTTGTCTTTATTGTCGACCACTTCTTATTGTTTGGGCGTGTACATCGGTTTTAAAGAATCCGTCGTTTTTTTCTTTTAATTGCCCGAATTCACTTCACGCGCATTAATTTACACGATTATAAGTATACAGACTACGTCAAAGCAATAAATTTCATTTAATCAACTCAAATCGACCTTAGAATGTAAATTTCCTTAGTTGCCCGTTTTTCTTTTGCAAAAGAGTTTATAATGAAAATGATACACAAGATGATTTTTTTATAGATTTTTGAGTAAGTCAGTGTTAAGATTTTTTACACTGTGAAATTTTTAAAATTATGTATTTTCATCTAAATATGTTATACAGGGCTATAATAAGAACGGTAATATGTATAAAACCACAAAAAAAAAACACTTTCTAAATTAAAATCATTTATTAACTTTTCTATTATACATGACTAAATACCATTGCTCTGTGTAGTTTCTGTTTTTTACCTCGTAAATCACTGAGTATATTTTCTGTATGAGTCTTTAAGTGAGCACGTTTACGCATGTTAAAAAATTAATGTGCTATTTTTCAATAAATTTCACCATCTGGTGACTGTAACCCATAATCAAATATTACATTTCTTGCTAATTTTAACATATGTACAGCATCTAAGACAGTGTACTTTTAATATTCCATTTGGATGTGTAAAATAAGGCCTAAAATCATCGTCTGTAAATGAGCAACCCAATATCTCATAAGCTTTAATATTACACTTTGCACCATCACATGATACTGATCGCACAGTAACACCTGCTTCGTTCAACATAAATAATGCAGTATTTATTAATTGTGCTAGTAAATCCCCAGATAAACTGCCTGGGGTAAAATAATATCCAATTGGACAATTAAAATAATTAGTATATGGTACTATCATAAAAACGAATTCCTCGGACGCTAGTTGCTCCGGGTCACTAACAGGAAAACTTCCTAAATCAACATAGCCAAAAACCTTACCGAGCTTTGGTGAATACGTAATATCTTGTTTTAAGCTCACTGAGTCAAATATTAATGCGACATTTTTTAAATAAGGTTTTTCAGGAAGTTGCAATTTCAAATTCGAACACCTCATTCAAAAATCCAACTGAACAATTGAGAGGAAATAGAGCGCCATAATGTTGTTGAATGAGGTAGTGACAGAATCGTTCTCAAATATGCATTTATCTAAAACATAGTGTATTACACTCTCTTTGCATATGCCATTGGCGAATAAAAATGCATTGTCAATGCGAAAGATTTAACCTCATCACTGTACGTCGGTGTGACTTTTGACTTCTTGTTAAAATATTTACAAATTTCAGCAGTTTCCTTGTAAAATATTTTCTATTTCAGACTGCGACGTGTAGTTACGAACAATATTTACTAGTGACTACAAATCTTTTATTTTTTGTTAATTCGCGCTACTTTTTGTTGTAAAACTTTTTTCTTTGTTTTCCAAACACTTTTCCCAAAGTGTCTTTATTTTACACTGTACATTAAAGTCTTTTAAGCGGCGTCGTTTCGCCTGCGGATCATTTTCATTAACTACCTGTTGAATAAAGATAATTATAATCAGTAACAACTGTATCTGTGATGATTATTTACAAAAGGTCTCGTATCTCAATGTCTGTCATGGCTTTACTAGGATATGAAACATAAACCTGAAAAAACCTAACCTGGATGTTGAAGGTTTGGTAGGTAAGAACTGAAGACTTGAGTGCCATGAGTACAACCTAACACTACACAAGAAGTGAAATACTTACAATATTTTCACTGTGTGTGATGTGCATGTGCAGATCATTGTCCAGCCGATCAAAATAAAATTGAGTTCTCTTCGCATGCAGCTGATTTCTGTAGTTCCTGATACTTTTCAGGAATAGTTCTGGTGTTTTTACCCTGAAAAAGTCATATGTCAAAATGCTCTGCTTACTTCCCGTAGCAGATCATTTTCCGGCAGATCAAAAATAAATGTGCAATATTAACGCATACAGCCAAATTCTACAGTTCCTGATACTTTTCAGAAATAGTTCTGGCGTTTTTTTTTAATATTAGCAGATAGACCAAAGTACTAGAAAAATCCATTTTCATCTTTCAAACTATGCTCAAATGATAGATCTCTTTCTTAAATGCCGGGCAAAAAAACTGCAATCTAGAATATCACCCAAGTCCAGAATTAGGTTTCATAGCCAGCAGAGCATATCTAAGTACTAAGAAAATCAAAAATGTTCATTGTCACCCTTAAAACTATACTCAAATGATAGAACTCTTTCTAATATGCCAAATTGGTAAAAGAAATGCAATCTAGAACAAGATCCAGTCCAGAACTGAGGTTTTATTGCCAGCAGAGCATATCTAAGTACTACGAAAATCGAAAATTTCCACTTCCATCTTTCAAACTATGCTCAAATGATAGAATTCTATGCCGCATTCGATACAAAACTGCGATAGAGAATAACATCCCATACCATAACTAGGGTTTTTTGCCAGCAAAGCATATCTAAGAACTAGGAATATTGAAAATTTCCATTTCTATCTTTCAAACTATGCTCATATGATAGAACTCTTTCAAATATGCCGCATTAAAAAAAAAAGACTGCTATCTAGAATGACACCCGAGACCAGAACTTAGGATTTATTGCCAGCAAAGCATAATTATCTAAGTACTAGGAGAATTGAAAATTGCCATTTCTATCTTTCAAACTATCAGGTACTATAGAACTCAGCTGCATGCAAAGAGAACACAGTTTTTTTTTTTTGATCTGCTGGTCAAAGATCTGCTAAGTTCACTGACATATAGCTGCATTCTTTTTCTGACACTATGGAACAAGTATCAGTTTTAGTTTGTACCATTACATCAGGTGAAGCCGAGCACTTGAATGGCGTTGTACATGCCTGTAATTTGAAATATTATTCTCAACATAATTGCTGGATGTGTATGCAGCACATTTTGAAAATGTAAAAAAAACATACCTTAACATTACACAATAAGTTAAATACTTACAATATTTTCACTGCACATGATGTGCATGTCCTTTTCACAATAGCTGCGTTCTTTTTCTGACACTGTGGAACAAGTATCCGTTTTTGTTTGTATCATTACATCAGGTGAAGCCTAACACTTGAATGGCGTTGTACATACCTGTAATTTGAAATATTATTCTCAACATGATTGTTGGGTGTGTAAGCAGCACATTTTGAAAATGTAAAATAACATACCTTAACACTATTGCCACAGGAGCATAATTGTACAGAATAAACCGGTACTGCACTAAATAAAGGTCTTTTTGGTCTTGATGGATCACAATTCTCCAGCTTAAATTGTAAGCTACAAATCTTCGCTGACTCATAAAACTTCCCTTTTAATGGTATACTAGATAACCATTTCTGCCTTTTTTCCGAGTCCCTGGGAAAACTGAAACAGAAAATTAATTGTATTTCCTTTAACCGAGTTAACTGATGTATTTGTTTCTAAAACTTTGAGTAATTTACTGTATTGAGAGCATGCTTCATATCAAAATTATTATTACAAATCTTGTTTTTCCAGTAACCTCTCTAATCTTGATGTTAAGTGAATTTAATTACAAGTTTACTCTTTGATTATGAAAATTACTAAAGATCTTTCATTTGGCCCATAAAACACGTTACTCAAATTATAAAAGCAATGAGACCTACATGAAATTCAACCCTTCCACAAATTACAAAATATCCACCTTACTTAAAAAATATGGTCACTCTTTGGATCTTTGTTTACAAACACGTTTGACGTTCCAGACTTTAGGCCGTGCGCGCATTGCCTTGCGGTGGCCGCAATTCCGGTAGTTCTACCGGACCGGTACACGGTGGGCTGAAAAACGGCTTTCATAGACTTAGGCATTTTATTTTGCAAGTGCCAGTTTTTGTGCCGGATATCACTTCTATTTGTTATAACAATATACAAAAATGACACCAGAATTGATTCTGCACAAAAACGAAGGAATTATAATTTTTTTACGAAAATTTTGTATGGAGCTAGTATGAAAAATCGAAATATCTCTGAAACGGCAGCGATAACCGTAATATCCTTATAGGAGGTTTTAGTACTAATTATTTATGATTTTTTGACATACGTTACATAATGGTTGTAGATGCCTTTTTTTTTTTAAATCGTCAAAATATTTTTATTTATTTTTACATATTAAACGTTCCTTTTAGTGTTTAAGTTGAAGAATTCAGAGCTTTAACAACTCTTAACATAAAATAGCATCACCCCTATAGACCTGAAGGACTAGACAGAGGTGTGTAGTATCTTGTTGATCTTGTAAGATTTCCAACAATACCAAATAGTTGAATATCAGTGTCAAAGTGCCCATGCTGTCGCTTCTTTTAGAAAGATAGGGGAATGAAATTGTTAATTGATCATACCCTAAAAGTATGATTACAACATAACCGGACACATAATAATATCGACACAAAAGGAATTTTAAAACCTTGCATACGTTCAAAATACAAAATAACATATTGTGTAGTCATCTAATGAGTCTGATGACAAGTAATTAAGTAATTAGAATGATGGTTGTAGTCTTCTGATTCTAATGAGCCTATTAAGTGATTAAATGATTTGAAATATCTCGCAACAATACCAACTAAGAACTGCATTCACCTTTTTATAATTAGTGAGCTAATGTGATTTGCTAATGTTGATTAGTTCTACTATGAGTTCTACGAAATGTTTTTGACGATTATAAATTTTTATTATCATATCTTTTATAACTTTAATGAGGGTAGTTAACTAATTATTGACTTTATACAATAAAAGGGCTATAATTTTGTTCCATAATTTAGATTGTTCACAACCGTGTAACTGCTAACACTAAAACTATTTGCTTTGCGACTACAAAATCTTAGAATGGAAAGTTTAATCACCAACTTAGATTTGTTTGTTCTTCTAAAAAGTGAGTGTCCTTCATTTAATCATGAAGTATTGTTTAGTGCAATTGTGTCCCGCATAGGCGATTGCCTTTCTGCCGAAGATCAAGTAACTCTCAAAGAATTTTGCCGGAGATTCACGCGAGCTGCTTTAAACAGGTGGCAGAAATCTAAACGATTCTTTGATAAGTTCAGAAATACGTACGGAGAGTGGTTGCAAGCAAATATTGATTGGCCGAGTTGCGTGCAAACTTTAATAAATCAAGAACCAACTGTTGATGAGATACCAAGAGCACGCTCAGTCTCTCCAGAACCTTCGACATCATCGACTGTTGGAACAATGACAAAAAGGTCCCGAAAACCATTCAAAGATCTGGGAAGCAAACAGAAAAAGAGAAGATCTAGTGAGCACATAGGCGAGGATTCCTGTGAATTGGCATATGCAGCTGCAGCACGTTTAAAAGAAGAAGGTTATGAAGATATCGCATCTGTAATCAATTATATGATCAAAAATCCAGAAGCTGCCGTTAAAATCAAGGAAAGCATTAAGAAAACAGTAATATTTACACCAGAGAAAGCACTTGGATTGCTTCTTTCACTTAAGCTTTCAAAGTGGCAATATATTACGTTGCGAGAGACTGCCATTCGGGAAGGTGCTAAGGATATTTACCCATCCTACTATAAACTGCAACAAACTAAGCTTGCATGCTACCCTCCTAATCAATCAGTATCAGTTACGGATTCATCAGCTAGAATTACACTTCAAGCTTTACTTGACATCACGGTGAAGCGGATTCTTCAAAGTCTTTCTGATAATGTGGAAAATAAGCAGTTAAAGCTGATATCGAAGTGGGGATTTGATGGTGCTTCCAATCAAAGCCGATACAAGCAGAAAATGGACGGCGAGCATGATGATTCAAGCATTTTCATGACCTCCTTGGTGCCTCTGAAACTGACAGATGGAGATAATACTATATGGACAAACCCGAAACCATGCTCAACTTTTTATTGTCGTCCGGTTCAGTTCACTTTTGTAAAAGAAAGCCATGCAGTTGTCATTGATAACAAAAGAAAAATGGATGAGGAAATTGAGGCCCTTAACCCCACAGAGTGCATTAATAGTAACAGGGTGACTCATAAACTAATGATGACAATGATCGACGCAAAAGTCTGCACGTACCTTTCTGAAGCTAGATCAAATGCATCATGCTACCTGTGCTTAGCAAAACCAACAGAAATGAACCACTTAGATGCTGTAACATCAAAAACTGTGTGTTCTGACATATATGAATTTGGCCTATCATCCCTACATGCCCGTATAAATTGCATGGAATGTCTGTTACACATTGCGTACAGACTTGACTTCAAACAGTGGGCAGCAAGAAGTAATGAGCATAAAGATATGTTACAAAACAGAAAAAAAACACTCAAAATAAATTTAAAGAGGAGCTCAATCTGTTAATTGATATAGTAAAACAAGGCTCGGGAACTACCAATGACGGGAATACCGCAAGGAAGTTTTTCGAGTTTCCCAATAAAACTGCAGCTATTACTGGGTTGGATCAAAACCTGATAAAAAGATTTGCTGTTATTTTGCAAGCAATAACATCTGGTGAGAAGATCGATGTCATCAAATTTAAAGATTTTGCTCGCAAAACAGCAGAAAAGTACGTGGAATTATACGACTGGTACTACATGTCATCAACCGTACATAAACTATTAATACACGGAGCTGACATAATCGAAAAAAATGATATTGTCCCGATTGGGACTCTCTCGGAAGAAGCCTCAGAGTCTCGAAACAAAGATTTTAGGAGGTTCCGGGAACATCATTCGCGGAAAAGAAGCAGGCAAGATTCTAATCAAGATATCCTAAATATGCTTGTTGTTTCTTCGGATCCTTTTCTAAGTGCACAAAGGCCGAAGTTAGATGCCAAAAGGAAGACAACCTTTTTTGCTGAAACTCTCGACCTAATACAGTTTCCGGAAACTGAGTTCGAGTTTGTAGGTATATCCGATCTGGATTCTGACTCGGAATTGGAGTCCGACAACGAAAGTTGTAAAGAAAATTTGTAAAAATTAATTATTTTTCTTTATGTTCTTTTGTTATTTATGTTAGTTTATTGTACCAATATGTTTAGTTAATAATTTCATAAATTATAGTTTCAAATATGTATTTTGTATAATTGAATTTATTAGATATTATTTTTGTTACTTCTGTTTTATTTAAATTACCTATCAATAAAAAGTTTATATACAGTCTTTTTTTTTCTCATATTCTTAATATTTGGGGAAAAAGCATGCTTCCTAACGATGTTCTTAACTTTGACACAGTTCATGGATCGTTTTGAACAGTTTCATATGTTAAAATAAATAATGTTAGTACTATAATCCCCTATAAGGATATTATTATTATTATGTGTCCGGTTATGTTGTAATCATACTTTTAGGGTATGATCAATTAACAATTTCATTCCCCTATCTTTCAAAAAGAAGCGACAGCATGGGCACTTTGACACTGATATTCAACTATTTGGTATTGTTGGAAATCTTACAAGATCAACAAGACACTACACACCTCTGTCTAGTCCTTCAGGTCTATAGGGGTGATGCTATTTTATGATAAGAGTTGTTAAAGCTCTGAATTCTTCAACTTAAACACTAAAAGGAACGTTTAAATATGTAAAAATAAATAAAAATATTTTGACGATTTTTAAAAAAAAAGGCATCTACGACCATTATGTAACGTATGTCAAAAAATCATAAATAATTAGTACTATAACCCCCTATAAGGATATTACGGTTATCGCTGCCGTTTTAGAGATATTTCGATTTTTCATACTAGCTCCATACAAAATTTTCGTAAAAAAATTATAATTCCTTCGTTTCTGTGCAGAATCAATTCTGGTGTCATTTTTGTATATTGTTATAACTAATAGAAGTGATATCCGGCAAAAAAACTCGCACTTGCAAAATAAAATGCCTAAGTCTATGAAAGCCGATTTTCAGCCCACCGTGCGGTAGACTGACCGCAGTGCGCGCACTTCTATGACACTCCATACTTCACAGATTTTGCGGTGCGGTAGAACTACCGCAATTGCGGCCACCGCAAGGCAGTGCGCGCACGGCTTTAAACGTAAGTTTTAATAATTAAATGCGATTAAAACATATAAACCACTAAACGATGACATAAATTATTAGAAAAACGTTTGTGACACAGTATCGAACGCAAGTATTATTATTATTATTATTTAGCATATTTTAAAAATATTGGCATAAAATAAGTAGAGATTATGTGTAACTTAAAATATAGTATTTCTAGACTTACCTGTGAAAGATGACATTGGAAGTTGGGTTCCACACACTTCCACAATCTTTAACTATGCAATACATAATAAGGCACTCTAAATTAACGCACAAATCCACGAAAATTTTCAGTCAAACACTTCAGGTTATAGAAAAAGTGATTGACAGAATTGCCATTTTGGATAATACCACCCCAACAGTGTTACAAGTTTTGAACTCAATGCTAGAAGTGGGTAAACTTTAGACACACTAAAAATATTTTTTTATAGAAAACTACTTTATAAAAGCCTAAATAGATTATAAATAACTTTTAAAATATTTGGACTTTTAAGGCCAATATCTATATTTCAAAATAAATTTAAAACGAATGTGCCACTCTTTTGGTCGTGTATTTATGCTCAGGTACCTTGTACAAAATCATTTTATTATGGCAACTTATTATTATAGTGTAAGCGTCAAGCGAGATAAAAAACATACGAAAAGTGAATAAACTCGGATACAATTATTTCTTCTAAGGGCAATATCCAGTGTTTTATATCCATAATATTATTGGTGTTCTGTTCTGTGATCAGCAGAAACATCGTTCAAATCTAGGGTATATATGTTCTGTGGTTCATATAATATACCAGGCTGGCTTTAGGCTTATAGATTATTATACTCTTTGTTTTACTAACTGTTTTATTCTTATTATAAAATGGATAAACTGCCAATTTGTAGAATATGTTTAGTGCAGAATGTTCGCATGTGTGTGGTTGTGGACAAGAACATGCATGAACTGTATGAGAAGCTGACTGATATCCCAGTAAGTTGATAGCTATCGCTTTAATACATGGTATTATAAGTCATATAATTTACTGATAAAAAATATAATATTAAAAACATATAGTGCAAATTGCAAAGAATCTAAGAGTGTACAATGTTCTCTCATTCACGTTTTACAAAGGAGCTATAAAATAAATTTAACAAATGAAAAAGCAATGACTAGAAATACAAAAGGAGTTTTTGTTCTAGTTTGTAACTGAAGACAGTAGACCGATGCTCTCTTGTTTCATCTGCTATGCTAAACTAGAGCAATGCTGCGAACTGCAAAGAACATGTCTAGCAGCTGAAGAGCTGTTGGCTCAGATGATAAATGAGGTGAGGTATTAAACAATTTAATAAATGATATTTTAGCTGTCAATGGAACGTGAAATGTCAACTTTGACGTCTACCATGACAATAAACAACCTAAAAATTTGCAAATGGCGTGCTATTTTTCAGTATTAAACGAAACTTTAAAAACTTATATCTCGTAAACAGTGAATTTGCGCAACTTAACAATTTGTAAAAAGCTTTCTATTTATGAGTACTATTTACAGTAAAACTATGAACTTCCAACTCAACGGGCCATAAAGGAAAGTTTTGACATTTTTGACTTCAGGTCTAATTAAAAATGTTTGTTATTGTAGAAGTGGTCCTAATTGTACCTAATATGTGCCCACAGCCAAATCCTTCAATAATTCGAAGCCCGTTAGAGATTTTCAAGGGCCTTATGAAAACTCCAATGTTAGTTGATGTTAGTCAAATAGACAGCATCAGCAGCAGCAGACAGGATGGTGTTAAGGAGCCCAAGCAGGAGAATCCACAGGACGGTATGTTTAAAACAGTAATCTGATATGATCCATAGAACAGATTACTACACTTCTTTAATATTATGTGATTAGTCTCGTACAACATATCACTTTGTGTGAGTACCTATATTCATTACCTGCATAGCCTTTTATTAACTATATTGGGGTTGGCTTTCAGACAGAATGTGAGTAGTACCAACTAGAATTCTTAACCATTTATGTTTATCTACAGGTGTAGAACTGGACCATGAAGACTATGGCTATTCAGATGAAGAAGATATTACACTGCACTATTCTGATTCAGATGGAGACAATGTACCTTTAATAGAGTTACAAACTGAAGACACAAGTGAGTATCAAATGCAACATGCAACCTGTGCAATACCCTTTTTAACAAATTGAAGAGTACAGGTGCAAAGACTAACCCTTGGGGTAGGCCATTATTGAGCACTCTTACACGCCTAGCACAGTCACCAAGTGTTATGCGGTATGGTCTGTTACTAAGCATGTTTCCGAGGAACCTGTATGTTTTCATTTAGAACTCTATTTTCATCACCTTAAATAGCAGGCCTTGACAACAAATGGTGTCATGTGCAAGGTTGATGAATGCTGCATAATTATGGCTTGGTGACAAAACGAGAGATGCGGCTATTTATAATATAGTGTTCCAATAACTTATAGATGACAACTTTATCTTTAAAAAAAATCTTTATCTATCTGTATGATAAGACCACCACACACTAGATTTATTATTTTATCCATATACGTAATATACATAGTGTATACTATAATACATAGTGGAATATAATCCCTACTAATATTATAAATGCGAAAGTAACTCTGTCTGTATGTTACCTTTCACGCCTAAACCGCTAATCCAATTTAGATGAAATTTGGCATGGGAATAGTTTAGGACCCTGGGAAGGACATAGGATAGTTTTTATCTAAATCGCGAGAAAAACCTTCCACGCGAGCGCAGTCGCGTGCAAAAGCTAGTAAAGTATATTTCAATAAAGTATCAATTTGGTTTCGACTTTTGCTCTTTTTTAGCCATGACTTTTGCTCTTTTAAGAGGTGAGGCATTGTGCCTGGGTATATATAGCGGTATAAAATTCAGTTCAGAGTATGAGGGCTGCAGTGTCTAATAACCTCTGGAAATATTACGTCGGTCCTCGCCACTAGCTTTATTTGTCGATGTTGTTTTATAGCAAGCTCATTTCGTTAGCAGAAACTTAGCGCCCAAAGTCCACATGCGGCCTTGTTTATATCTTGAGATTTTAACGGACTGGGTAGATGATGATATTGGCCGTATGGGCCACGGACACACTACATAAGAAACCCATGCAATTTAATTCTGACTTTGATACAAAATACTTGACGTATTACGCACGCACTATGAGAGACTGTACAAGTGTAATGTCTGTTAGTGTTGTTTTGTTCGAAGGAGTCATTTAAATAGGCACTATCGTACACACATGGGTGAGAAACCGTACAAGTGTGACATCTGTTAGTGTTGTTTTAGACTAAAGGATAAATTAATAACTCACAGTAGTACACACTCTGATGAAAAACCATACAAGTGTGATTTCTGTCAGCGTTGTTTTAGACTAAAGGATAAATTAATAACTCACAGTAGTACACACTCTGGTGAAAAACCATACAAGTGTGATTTCTGTCAGCGTTGTTTTGTTCAAAGGTTTAGGTTTAGGAGGCATTGTCTTACACACAATGGTGAGAAACCGTAGAAGTGTGATATATGCCTGAAAAGTTATAGGGATAAAATATATTTTAGCATGCGTGTTCTTACTCATACCTACATTATAAAGTGTTGTATAGGTTATTTTAATTTCAATTTATTTATTAGGGTAATAATCAATACAATATTGGTTTTTTATTTTTTTAAGCTAACATAGTCATTAACATTATACATATATATATTAACATTTCGAGTTTCCGATATTTCGCAACTATTGCAAGCGCCATGATCACGGATTAACTGAAGTCATTGCGTGTGGACTCTCATGAGCTGACGAATCGGTTTAACTTATTTCTCGTTAGTTTTTTTTTTTGTAAAATAAAAGCATATTACAGTTAAAAAAATAATTATGAGCACCAATCCGTTTAATTAATAGTAAGCTCCTGGCATACCTAGAAGCCAACGACATCCTCAGGGACCGACAATACGGCTTCCGAAAAAACCGGTCTACTGGGGATCTTCTAGCGTATGCTATTCATATCTGGAGTGAGGCCATCGACAAGCACGGGGAAGCACTTGCTGTCTCCCTAGACATCTCTAAGGCGTTTGACAGGGTCTGGCACGATAGCCTTATTGCTAAGCTACCTATTTCGGTTTACCCACCCAACTTTGCGTTTGGATTGAAGACTTCCTGTCTTCAAGACCCAGGTGTGTCTCTTCAGGAGTCAAGGAGTTAATTTGAACCGGCTCCTACTTTCCGAGGTGTAACGAGGTGAGACGGTACTTCACACCCGAACAGCTGCTCAATCTCTATCAAGCCCTATCAAGCCCAGGTTCGGTCGTGTAAGGAGTACTGCTCTCATCTTTGGGATGGAATTGCCAAGTACCAACTAGATGCACTAGAGTCTATTGAGAAACGGGCCAAAAGACTCATTGGCAACGATACACTGGTCAAATCAAAGCTCCAGAGCCTTGAACATCGGTGACGAGTTGCTAGTCTATTGGTTTTCTATCGGTTACATTTCGGGGAGTGTGCGATGGAATTACACAATCTAATTCCTTCAAGCCCGTTCCATCATCGGACTACAAGACAAACGGCGATGCGCCATCGTTAAATGGTGGACATTCCACCTATACGCACTAAACGTTTTGGGAATACCTTCATTGTGCGTACGGCTAAGGAGTGGAATTCCCTGCCGGAGTCTGTTTCCCGATAGCTATAATCTAAAGGTCTTTAAGTCAAGAGTGAATAGGTTACTTTTAGGTAAGCGTGCTCCATCTTCGATCACATCATCACTTACCATCAGGTGAGATGGTGGTCAAACGCGAGCCTATAATAAATAAATAAAAAATCTAGCCACGAACTCCAGAGGTCTTAACTAATTATACAGTCAAACGCTAAATGTCATTTATTGTGTTTTGCTTAGGGGCCTATACCATCTCAAATGACTTAGCAACTTGTACAACAAAGCACTTTGTGTGAGTACCTATATTCATTACCTGCCTAGCCATTTCTCAACTACATATATTGGGGTTGGTTTTCAGACAGAATGTGAGTAGTACCAACTAGAATTCTTAACCATTTATGTTTATCTACAGGTGTAGAACTGGACCATAAAGACTATGGCTATTCAGATGAAGAAGATATTACGTTGCACTATTCTGATTCAGATGGAGACAATGTACCTTTAATAGTGTTTCAAATTGAAGAAAACGAAGGACAAGAAGTATCAAGGAAGAGAAGAAGAGCCAGTGACACAGGAAGTGAGTATCAAATGCAACATGCAACCCGTGCAATACCCTTTTTAACAAATTGAAGAGTACAGGTGCAAAGACTGACCTTTGGGGAAGGCCTTTATTGAGCACTCTTACTCGCCTAGCACAGTCATTAAGTGTTATGCGGTATGGTCTGTTACTAAGCATGTTTCCGAGGAACCTGTATATTTTCATTTAGGACACTATTGTCATCACTTTAAATAGCAGGCCTTGACAACAAATGGTGTCATATGCTGCAGCGAGGTCGATGAATGCTGCAGATGCCTTTAAGTTATGGTCGATCCCTTTCTCAATATGCTTTGCTGCTGCCAGGACCTGGTCTATTCAATTACTGTGGGGATGAATACCAGCTTGCTTGCCTACGGCATGGATTCGGTGACAACGCGAGAGATGCGGCTATTTATAATATAGTCTCCAACAACTTATAGATGACATCTTTATCAATCCGTATAATAAGACCACCACACACTACTTTTATTATTTTATCCATATACATAGTGTATACTATAATACATAGTGTACAATAAAGTATCAATTTGGTTTCGACTTTTGCTCTTTTTTAGCCACGACTCTTGCTCTTTTAAGAGGTGAGGCATTGTGCCTGGGTATATTATAGCGGTATAAAATTTAGTCCCAGAGTATGAAGGCTGCAGTGTCTAATAACCTCTGGAAATATTACGTCCTCGCAAGGGCGGATCCACCGTTGTGGGCATGTTGGGCATGCCCACAACCCTAATAGACTTGTGACGTCACACTTTCACGGTCTATTGAGATCGATAAGCTGATGATAAGCCTTAACAAAAATCGGATACGTGCGTATCGGCTCATGCGCAATGTAAGGTTCCGTAGTTTACTACAAATCCAAGTGCGAGTCTATTAGCGAATTAAGTCTCGTGTGGTGCTCCTCACTTGCTGGTCATACTTCCGACTCTTGAGACAGCGTTAAGATGGTATCCATTTACCCAGTCTAGTGTCCCTATATTAGCTTACAGTGGCTACTAGAAAAGAAGAATTAACAATGTCTATTAGTCACCGATTCCAGTTCATTTGGAGTCGGGTCTCCTCACTTTTCTGCGCCAGGCCAGTCTGTCTTGGGTTGTCGTTTCAGGCAATTGGGTTTTCTCGAGGTCTCTCTATCTGTGACCACCAGGTTAATGGCGTGCGGCCCCTGCCACGTTTTTGTTCCGGAAGTTTTAGGGCAATATTTACAACGTGGTCCTCTTGGCGTCTTTTGATGTGAGTATGTGACCATACCAGTGAAGGCGATTCTCTATAATTTTGTCAGCGATTGGTACCACTTATGAAACTGTCTCGTTTCGTACTTTATCGTGTCTATTCACACCTCGCGCCCACCTAAGCATCTTCATTTCTTTGGTATGTACTTTTTATTCATATTTCTTTTTGATTGTCCAGCACTCGGTACCGTAGAGTAACGCCGGGCGCACTGCCGTTATGTATACTTTCCCCTTAGTTTTTATTGGGATCACAAAGCGCGCCAGCTAATGAGCGCAACTTCAGCCATGCGGCGCTGACAATGTGAGTGACGTCAGCGTCCACGTTTGCATCTCTCGTTTACATAGAGATATTTAAATTGGTTTACTGTGGGCATGGGCGTCGTACCAATGTGAACAGTCTCTGGAGTAGTTTCCGCTGAAATGACATTTTAGATACTTCGTTTTACTCCTGCTAACTCTCAGGCTGTACTGTTCCAGGGCTTGCGTCCACATGTTTAGTCGTTCCTGCAGATGTAGGTCTTTGTTGTTAATTCTATATTTTCTGTCATGATTCTAACTACCTGTATACGTATAGTATCCGTGATTGACTTAATGCTGTGAAGCCAAACTGGTTTGGGGATATTTCACAGATTTTTTTGAGATGGTTGTTGATGATTCGTTCCCATATTTTGAGTTTGTTAGAGCGCTCAATTTTATATCTCTATAGTTTTCACACTGCGCATCGCCCTTGTTTTTGTAAAACGGCAGTAGATAGATCGGGTGTCAAGATCCTGGAATACGATTGGTAATCATGATGATATTGCATAGCTTTGCTAACCACCATTTACTGGGCCTAGTTTTTCCACGTATCTGCGGTTACTTCGTCTGGACCTATGGCTTTGCGGCTTTTCATTTTACCTAATTCATTTCTCACCTCGTCCTCATTTATAGTTGGTATTGGACCATGTATGGGTACACATGGCGGTGGATCTTTGATGGAAATTCTTCCTTTAATAGCTGACTATGGTATTCGAACTATCTCTCGTTAATTTCTGTATGTTTTCTTGTTGGTTAGTAATTTCTTTTGGTTCTTACATTTTATTTATTTATATACTTATAAATAAAATGTATTTCTTATATGATCGCGTTCCGCGTAGATATAAGGACTTTTTGTTCATTATAACGTCCGCATTCCGCCACTAGAGGGCGCCGTAACTTGTTTACTTTTTGCATCACTCCGTTAAAAATATTTTTATAAAATAGTACAAGTGCATAATATTAGTATTTCTTGGCTTTTACTCAAAGCTTAGACATATCTTGATGTAATATTGCGTTAACCGTGTAATAATTTACCTTAGAAGAGAATATAACTGTGAAGTGAATAACTGTGTGCAGCCTACCATAGCTAGAAAACAAGCATATTGGACGGTATATTATTAGTGTTGGACTAAGTGCACCCTTGTCCAGCATCCCCAGTGTCTAAAGAACATTGCAGTGAAGTGATTATTCGCGTTTTAAAAACCCAACGACACATTCAAAACTGCAGTCATTGATTCGGTAGTATCTGTCATTGAACTCAGCGCCATCTATTTGTGCACTAAAGAATTACGGAGTGGACTGCGTTTACTACGACACCGTGATCATTCAACTGATATCTAGCGATCGATAGGGATCTTCGTCGCTGTGAATTAGTATAGAGGGCGCCAGTTACACCTTGCTGTCTTTATTTATTAAACAGCTACCGAACTTTATATCCAATGGACTTAGTACTCGAAGCGACCTCAATCAAGATGGCATGCTGTAATGATGTCTGTGCTTCATCAACGAATGTTCTTCAGTGCTCTGTATGTGGTGGAAAATACCACTACGATTGTTTAAGTTTGACTTCAAACCAGTTTGTAGATCTAAACGACGTATACAAGGCTGCTTGGAAGTGTCCTCCGTGTTGTAACGTAACTAGGCGAGCCAGGTCTAACATTAACACTCCTGTATGCAGCTATACTGAGCTTCCAGCTGATGACCAGACCATGGATATGTCCTGTGATAACTTAGACCACAGTCATCTCAGTTCGTCCACCAGTTTTGGCGGTAATAGGACACTGATCACAGAAAAGCCATTACAGACGTCAAACTCCACTGACTTTGAGGCATTCACAATTAACCTTCAAGCAACTCTTAGCCAATGGCGGAGTGATATGAGCAAGGACATGCTTCAAATACGTGATGATATCAGGTCCACCTTGACTGGCATCCAGAAAGATATGCAGGTGCTGCGTACAGAGCAAACCCTCTTAAAACAACAACTGATGCGATGAGATTATTGACCTGCAAACCAGTTCTCAGAACCAGACAGCAGAATTCGATATCCTCAAAAAGCGTGTTGATGACTTGAGAGGTAACACATCGTCAGCTGAGTTTGGGTCAACAGTTTGTAGCCTGGAAGCTAAGATTGACGTTCTGGAGCAGCAGGCTCGCCAATGTAATGTCGAGATTTATAACCTACCTGAAAATCTCCAATTTTACCCAAAGACATTGTCGCTGTACATAGAGTGCCTCATGCCCATCAACAGAGCACAAGACCAAAGAATATTATTGTAAAGTTCACCTCGCGTCTACAGAGGGATAATTTGCTCAGCGTGTATCGTAAAGCTAACTCGCTGAAAACTAATCAAATTGGTATCTCAGGTACTTCTACATCTATTTATATTAATGAACACCTTAAAGAGAAAGCAGTTATTTCGTAGAACTCGAGAAGTTGCAAACATCCATAATCATAAATACGTATGGATCCGAAATGGTACCATACTGGTACGCGAGCGTGATGGTGCAACCGCCTTTGCGATACGTGGAGATGGCGATCTTAATAAAATCAAAAAGAAGACAACAGATTAACTGCTTCCTCTTTATGAAATATTATCTGTGTAAGGTCGCGTATAGTACAGTGCCTGAGCTGAATCGTCATTATAATTATTGTATTGTGTTGCATGTTCCTTTAATTGTTTTAATTTTATCATTTTTCTACTATTTATTAATGACATTATTAATTGCTATTTTACATTCCTTTATATTGTATTTTTATGACATCAGTATACTGATCTTCCTTTGTGAGTACGACATGGTAAATCTATATATAAATATGTTTACAACCTGCTATCATATTATACTGCGGCTGAACCCTATGTGCACAATAACTACTGCCTTAGACATATTTATGTTAAGATTTTTGGATAATGGATAGTAACGACTTAACTATTTACTACCAAAATTGCAGAGGGGTGAGAACCAAATTACATACCTTGTATATGAGTATTCTGTCGTTTTCCTACGATATAATAATATTGACTGAGACGTGGCTTATATCCGATATTGCTAGCGGTGAGTTTGTGGATCCTCGATACGTTGTGTACCACTGTGATCGAGATCGCGACACAACTGGTAAACGTGATGGTGGTGGGGTCTTGGTCGCAGTGTCGCGCGGACTCCGGTCATGTTTACTTGACATTTCTGGTCGACCGACGTGCCTTGAGCATCTTGCGGCTGGCGTCACGAGTAAGGACAATAGCTTAAAATGCATGTAGTTAGTGCTGCTTACATACCACCTTGGGTGACTACCGATGTATACACATCTCACCTTGATACACTGCAGGACCTGTTAATTGAACCTTATGTCGAAAATATATTTATTGTTGGTGATTATAATCTTCCAGAAATAACATGGAGGTTTGGACAGTCTGTTGGGTCGCATCAGCTTACTAGTATGTCATGCTCTGGTACGTCCCCCGTATGTTCACAATTAGCGCAGCTCATCTCAACCCTGAATGCACACCAATTTAATAACATACCTAATGCTAATGGGAAAATCTTAGATTTGTTTATTTCTAACACCACTAGTACTATAAGCCCTCCATTAGACTCACTACTACCTATAGACACACATCATCCCCCGTTTGTTGCTATAGCCCCCACAAGTATTTCCACACAAGCTCTGAAAAGAAAACTTTTATGTAAATATGATTTTCGCAAAGCTAAATATGATGTGATTAATGAACAAATCAGCAAGGTTGAATGGGTGAACCTGCTTGAGCGTCTCCCGTCGCAGCAGGCCGTGCAATGCTTCTATGATGTTCTCGATCGAATTACTGAACGCAATGTACCGCGTGTTAAATCCCGGTCACTTGATTATCCAGTTTGGTTCTCAGCACAATTAACCTCTCGCGTGTCTTATGTTACACAGTGCGACATAAGAAAAAAATGCTCCAAATGTCTTAAGTCGGACAGTTACACTTAAGGGCTTGGTCAGGATTGGTCGATAAATATCTGTGGTTGTGTTGCAAGTAGCAATACGTTCTGCATACACCGCTAAAATGAACGAAAAAAAAATTTACAATATGCATCTGTGGTTTTTGTTGTGACGCCGCAGACTTTTTCGTTGTGTTATCAAATAGTTTTTATTACTTTTTATAATAGTTTTTTATTATTTTTTTGGAATAATATGTGTTAAAATAAAATAAAAATTAAAATAAATGTGTAGGCACATTTTTTTTTTAATTTTTTTTATCGGATGTCAGTGAAAATTATAAAAGTGTAAACATATCACATCACTGCGAGATAAGGTCAGTTTGATTTGCTTATTGAATGATATAAATAGTTAGATAAACTCATAACGAATCCAGGAAGGTATAATATATACCATGATAATGGCCATAAATTGCCGATTTATCATTTTTTCTGAAGTCCTACCCAAAAATCATAAGGAAATTCAACATGCGACACTCGAGGGGTTAATTAAAATTTACAAGAGAAAACAACGTCTTTGGGTTAAATGGAAAAAAATTAAGAACATCAAAGACTACAATGAGTTTCCGGAATACAGAGTAACCTTTAAAGAAGCCTGTAAGACCTGCTACTCAAACTATATTAAATCAGTTGAAGATAAGCTCACCACAAACATTAAGTACTTCTGGACATATATTTCATCTCGCAAAAATAAATCAGGTATTCCATCCACTATGCATTACCAAAACTTAGTGTTTTGGTAATGCAAATCTCTTCTGGGGAGATTTGTGATATGTTCTCAGACTTTTTCAAATCTATGTTTGAGCCTAGTTCACCCTCATTGCCTTCCTGGACCCCGCCAACACACTAATGCCAATGCTAGCTTGATCGATAACTTGCATATTGAAGAAGACAAAGTACTTAAACTGTTGAAGTTACTGGATCCATCCAAGGGAGCAGGTCCTGATGGGTACCCAGCTCTGTTCTTTAAGGCTACCGCTGGCAGTATCTGTAAGCCACTCTTTATTATTTACAATAAATGTTTAAGCGAGGGTGTTTTCCCGGATGAATGGAAACAGGCTAACATCACGCCTGTACACAACAATGGCTCAAATCATGGCGTCGATCAGTACTGGCCTATCTCGATTCTGTCGACTTTGTCAAAACTTGAGAGACTCGTACACATTGAAATCTATGCAATCTTACACAGCGACATCATCCCAGAGTAACATGGGTTTGTTCAGCGACGTTCGACTGTTTCAAATATATTAATTTTTTCCAGTTATCTGTTTGAAAACATGGACAGGCGGTTGCAAGTTGACGTGGTTTATACATATTTCAAAAAAGCTTTTGACAAGGTCGAACATAAAATCCTGCAAAATAAGATTGCGTTTAATGGTATACGAAGAAATTTGCTTCGCTGGTTCTCATCCTATATTAAAAATAGAACACAAAAGGTTGTCGTGAATGGTCATCAGTCTCATGCAGTGCATATAACCTCGGGTGTTCGACAAGGTTCAATCTTGGGACCATTAATGTTTATTTTATATATTAATGACATAGGTAAATGTTTAAAAAATACTAAATTTCTTGTATACGCTGATGATCTAAAAGCTTATAGGTCTATACAGACTGTAAACGATTGCCGACTGTTTCAACAAGATCTGGTCAGTCTCACTGACTACTGTCTAAAAAATAAGCTACACCTTAGTCTCTCTAAGTGCAATTGCATCAATTTCACGAAGAATAAAGTAGTTATTAACTTTAAATATTCATTGCACGACACAGAACTCAGTAATGTATCTACTGTTAGAGATCTTGGTGTGATATTTGATGATAAGTTGTCCTTAAACCAACATGTAGAAAAAATTGTAAATAAAGCATTTAAGATGTATGGTTTCGTTATGAGATCGTCCACTGAGTTTAAGCGGGTCTCCACATATCTTTACCTATATAAGACCCTTGTAAGGTCACAATTAGAATATGCGGTTCCTATCTGGAACCCGTTTTACCAGAAATACATAAACGAGATTGAAAAAGTCCAGCGTAAGTTTCTACGAGCCATGCATTACAGATGCTACAAAACGTATTTGTCGTACTCGCAATTACTACATAAATACAGGCAGATCAACCTAGAATCTAGACGTAAGTATCTGGAGGCTTCTGTATTGTATGGTATTGTTCATGGTGATTTTGATTGTATCGATCTCACGAGCAAACTATGCTATGTAGTTCCACGTACTGTTAATATGCGTAGTATCCGTGGAGGTACTCCATTTGCTGTTAATACCTGTCGAACTAATTCTGGTTTGCGCTGCCCTATCCGTCGAATGGTTGAATCTTATAATTGTAATTTTGTTAATATTGATATTTTTGTATGCTCAAAATCCAAATTTAAATGTAATGTTATGAAAATTATTATTCCCCATTAATGTTATTAGGAATGTGAGCTAGTCTAGACTTTTATTATTATTTATTCATTGCAATAATGTTCAAATTAAATTAATTTTAATTTTCAATTAATTTCAATTTTGCATGATGTAATTAATTTATTATTAATGTGATGTAATTATTTATTTACTTATTTATTACCTATCTAGTGGCACTCTTTATCATATTTTCTTTTGTTAATATGCGGATAATGTAGTGGGCTGCAATATTGTCCATATCATGTATTATCTTTTCTCTGTATCAACATATATTGTAGCTGTTTATTGTCCCAAAATAAAATAAAATAACCATAGACCGGAATAGGCTGTTTTATGTACTTGCCATAGGTTAGAATAATATGGATATTCCCCGAGTCCCGGGATTTGGTTTTTAAGTAGTAAAATCATAAAAAAACTATTCTCGCCTTCGGGACTATTGAAAGATTACACTTCCTTTCTGGCGGGTAAATATAAGAAGGACGGGATTAAGGATAGTATAATAAATAGATAAACTTGATTCATTAAACCATATATATATTTTTTAGAGTCTGGCAAACGAAAGTAGACACTCGAATTATTTGCAAACTTTTTATATGGCAACGCTATACTAATGTCAAACTCAATTTTCCAAAACAAGATGGCGTGTTGTCGATGATTTGTTGTGATCTTGTTAATAGTTTTATTCAGCGAAAAATGAACAAAACTATTAAAAGTGGAGTATGGAAGATGTTTCGCGTGATCAAGAAAAACAATAGGAGAGAGAATTCAAACAAAAACAAGATTGTTTACGTGTGGTGTTTGATTTCAGAAGTTAGTATGACGCTATTAAGTTGATACTTTGTCATAATTTATAATTTATATTTATCTTTTAGTGAGGAAAAATATTTATCTATTTTGATTCAAATTCATTTTATAGTATTTAAAATACCTTCATAATAATGCATTATGGTTATTTAACATACTATTAAAATATGTTGCATGATTTTTAACTTTTTTTTTCTTTTACAGAAAATCTGGTAGATGTGGCAGGGGTTGATGAGATAGTGAAAAAACTATTGAAAATCTTACGAATTTAGAGCAGAAAGATAGGATAAGAACCCAGAAACAGTACTTGGATGAAATAGCTTCAATCACTGGTAAGTTTTTACTAGGAGTACATAACTTTTATAAAGATGTAATTGAATTCATGATTTACAGAACCTAATCATTTTGTTTTACCATTCTTTACAGAAGTGAGCGTTACTACATTCAAAAGAATTAAAGACGAAGGTGCATAAAGGCCATATAAACCCACAGTGTCCGACTTAGATAGTTTCGACATAGATGCTATTCGTAACAAAATTAACGAATTTTATATCGTTAGAAAACAAGTTTAAAACGAAACACATCAGAACCAGTATATGAAGCTGATAAAATTCTGAAGCAGAATGGGCACGAGGTTTTGCGACTTCCCCCTACCACTGCCATCTAAATGCCATTGAGTTAGTATGGAGTTTGGCTAAACGTAAAGTGGCAAGTAAAAATATTGCTCTACCTGCAGTGGAGTTGAAAAGAGTCGTTTGAAAATATAACTCCCGAGGAGTGAAAGAAAATGACTGATTATGTCATCCATGTTGAAAATAAATCTAATTACAGAAAATAATTTAGTAAGTTTTATAATCAACGTAGGAAACAATGATTCCAATGACTCTAATGAAACTTTCCACATGGAAGTCTTACATTCAGATTTTGATCATAGTGAATAAATCAGAACTATTTTAGAATACTGTTGTTTTTTTTTTTAATTCGAATTAAGACACAATATCTAAACTATTACCTATCTAAAGTATCTCTTGTATTTTAATTCCGATGAAATAAAATACACACATCAAAAGTGTCTAGGGATCAAGCATTTTTATGCGGATTTCTTGAGATTGAGATGTGGCTTTGTAATAAATTTATGATTTTATAAATTTATATGGATCCTTTTTGGTGCATTTCATAATTTGAAACAGGAACTGTTAATCAAATTCGAGTAAAAGATGAAAATCAGCTGTTAATATTTTCCCTATAAAAACATACAACGCATTGAAGACATTATTAGTGCTACTGTTTCCCTACTACTGATTAAAACCAACGTTATTATGGAGCGGCGACGTCATTTAAGCAGGGAAGAAATGCTCAGAGCCGTGGGAATGATAGAAGCTGGTTCCCGGCAACGGACTGTGGCTTTAGCTCTGAATACAAGTCAGAGTGTTATCAGTCGACTTTGGACACGTTACCGAAGCACTGGTACCGTGGCTGAGCGCCATGGAGGACGGTATCGCTGCACCACACGGAGACAAGACCGATACATTCAAATCTTAACTTGAAGAGCTCCAACAATAACCGCCATGATGTTAGCCGTGAGGCTTCATCACTCTTCAGGGAACTTAATTAGCGACCAAACAGTCAGAAACCGCTTGCATGAAGTGAACCTTCATTCCCGAAGACCGCTACGGGTACCACCTATAGCAATGCACAATCGTAGGATTCGATATCAATGGGCTTTTGAACACAGAAATTGGGCAGAAGAACAATGGCGTTTCGTGTGCTTTTCTGATGAGTCTCGTTTTGGTATGAGACCGGATACAAGACGTATACGACACTGGAGAACCCCTGGACGCCAACAGCGATTAAAATCCTGCCAGGAAGTCCATCCTTATAGTGGTGGAACCATCATGGTATGGGCGGGTATTTGGATCGGCGGAAGAACTGAGTTGATTTGGATCAGAGGCAACCTCAACGCTCAAATTTATGCTGAGACGATTGTATCTGACGTCATCGTTCCTCTACAAGTGCAAATCGGTCCCTTATTTCAGTTAATGCATGATAATGCACGACCGCACACCGCAAGAGTTGTAAGACAGACTCTCGCCGCAGCTAACATCAATGTCCTGCTCTGGCCTGCTCAGTCGCCAGACTTGAACCCGATTGAGCATGCATGGGATATGCTACAGAGAAGAGCTCTGCCGAATATGGAGGGTATCCAGTCGCAAGAAGACCTTTTTTTGTTGTTGCAACGAACATGGGCGGCCATTCCACAGCGTGATTTGGATGAACTCATTTTGAGTATGCCAAACCGATGTTCTTGTGTTGTTAGTGTTCGCGGTAGAAACACGGATTATTAATTGTTTAAGTTACCCAATAAAATTTTAAAGAAAACTGTTATTTCAGTCTTTTTTTCGAACTTTAATGTTAGTGGTTCAAATGTCAAAAATCCCTTTATTAGGAAAATGGCAAATTTCTTTATTAATGCAAAGGTGACTTGGTTTATCGTTACTGTGACAAACGAAAACACTTTATTTGATGAATCCTTAAAGAAAATTTTAATTAATATCAATCAGGAGAAAAGTTATTGCAAAAATATATGTTGATCCCTAGACACTTTTGATGTGTGTAGATAATTCTAAAGTATCAAATATGGTTATTCCAGGTATTTCATAGTAGTTTTAGGGTTGCTATGCTGATATTTTTTAAATTTGCCGCGCTTTTTCAGTCTCTACTTTCGTTTGCCAGACTATAGTAAAAATTTCTTATTCAAGAATCAACAATCAATCAAACATTTTTATTCTGAAGTTGTACAAAAACATATTACCTCATAAACTATTTATTTTATACATATTGACAAAAATAATGAAATTCAATAAAATCCCGTAGTATCAGTAGGAATCCCGTGGAATATCCATATTAACATCAATTTTTGCGGTCAATGAACCTAAATACCGAAAAAACCTATTCCGATCACTGATTATAACTAAAGAGTTTATTTATGACAGTTAATACGGTTGTAAAATAGATAAAGGTAGAGATGTCAAGATGACATGAAAAATTCATTAATAATTTTTAGTTTTTCAATATTTTATTATAAATATTTTATTAGAAGGAGAATCGACATAATTAAGTGTAACTTAAAATATCGTTTCTTTAATTTCAGGTAAGTTTCTTTAATATCAGAATATGAACCAATATAAACACCAGTAGGTACATACATAATTTTGGTTTAAGTACATTTAATTTACTTACAAATAAATTTCTTTAATTTCAGAAGCAACACATTTGGGTTTTATTATTACGCCTAATATTCTATGAAATGTCTTATAATACGACATTTTTAGTTAAAAATAATTCGATATGACGAAACTTCGCTTTGTATTCACACTATGGCCTGGAAGTGATGGAAAGTTAATGTTTTGTCTATATGCGCAATTGGCACATGAGATAATAAAGTATACGCAATACAAGAAGAGCTGCAAACAGCTTCTTTTTACGTGGAAATATTAAAAACAGATGCGTATCGTAAAGTAAAAAATAGTTTAAAAAAGGGTACCAGATAAGAAAAGTTTGGGTAGCAAGGACCGAAGAACTAAGAAGAATTTACATGGATTAAGATGATAATTTACAATTTGGGGATCAATTTTTGGAAGAGATAAATCAAGATCAATTTGCTGATGCACATCAAACGGATCCTGGTACATTGAAGAGATTGTTAGAAATTTATTTAATAATAAAATTTGAAAAAACAAACAGGAGATCTTAAAGTACATTACATAACAGTTCGTGATTGAAACATTTACAAGCAAAACTTATGCAAACCAGTGGATGGATATTTTCGAAAAAGAATGTAAACGTTTTGATGTGTGTGAAATAAAATATAAATATCAAGATTATTCATGGATAAGTCTTGTATGGATTGGTACGGCTCAATGACTATAAAATTAACAATGAATTCAGAGTGTTCAACATGGAAACAAGGGATGGATTCCAGTCACTAATGCTTTACTGTTTAAATACAAGGATGGTTAATTGTTGGATTCTGCTATACGAAAAGAAAAACTCTTATTAGATATGAGAGAATCAATTGACACAGGTACCTTGATTGATCTTATTGCAGCTGGTTTACCGGAATTTATTCTTCATAAAATTGATAGGGAAGCATTAAAAGACACTGTGGATCTATTTAATGAAGTGAGCAAGTACGAACAGGTGGTAAATAAAAAGAGCTTTACGTATAAAAAAAATAATGTGTATCAAAGAGCTGAAGATAAAAATGAAGTTCAAAATCCAGGTAAAATTTGTGAAAAGCTGAATAAGGGTACTTGGTATCACTTTGAAGCTATCTGTTGGTTTAGAACAAAAAAAGATGATAAAGTAAAGAAAAACTTTATCAAACATGTAAATAATTCAGTGACAGAAGTGGAGTTAAAAGAAACTGATCAAAAAAACTAATTGTAACACCATTAATAAATGTCAAACTACTACTGAATGGAAAAGTAGAAATAGACGGAGTTTATGATTTCGGTTCAAATGTTTCTTTGATAAATTCAAAATTGTTAAATATAAAAACAAAAGAAAACTATATGAATAAAGCAAATTTAGTAACGATTAATGGTGTTAAGAAAACACGTAGTTTGACAACAGTTTGAATCAGTTTCAAAAGTCTGAAATAGATAAACTGATTTGCAAATATGATTCTGTTTTTGCAAAACAAATATGATGTGGGCACTGTTAATGAATATGAAGCGAGGATAGACTTATTAGTAGATAAATATTACAGTAAGAGGCCATACAGATGCACTGTTAAAGACAAAAAAGAAATAGAAGAACAAATAGCAAAATTACTAGATAATAAATTAATAGAAGAATCTTACAGTCCATTTGCTGCACCTGTTCCATTAGCGTTCAAACGAGGGGATAACAAAAAATCCAGACTATGTATAAACTTCAGAGACTTAAATAAAATAGTAGTACCAGAAGCCCAACGATTTCCGTTGATTGATGACCTGATGATAAAGGCGAGGAATTGTTTTTTTTTTTTCATGTCTAGATATAAATTGTGCATTTTGGTCGATCCCATTAAGAATTGAAAACAGAAAAAAGACGGGATTTGTAACACAGGACGGACATTACCAATGGACCTGCTTACCATTCGGATTAAAGACATCACCAGTAATTTTTCAGAGGATAATAAGTAACATATTAAGGAAATATAAACTCACAGATTTTGCTGTAAATTATATAGATGACATACTATTATTCTCTAAAACATATTCAGAACACATCAATCATCAAACACAGTTGCTAAAAGCCATAAAAACAGAGGGAGTTAGGTTAACGTTTACAAAATGTACTTTTGCGACAGACCAAGTTAAATATCTGGGTCATATAATACAAAATAATTCGGTCAGACCTATAAAGGATAATTTGATTTCAATAAAATATTTTCCTGTTCCAAGATCACAAAAGAATATAAGACAATTTCTTGGAAACATCAATTTTTACCATGAATATATACCAAGGAGTGCAATAATATTACAATACATCCGCTGCATAACTTACTCAGGAAAAATCAAAAATTCGTTTGGTCTGATGAGTGCCAAAAACATTTGAGATGATAAAAAACCTGCTATGCTCTCAACCAGTCCTGGAAATTGTTGATCATCATTTCCATCAATATTTATACAGATGCTTCTTTAAACGGTGTTGCAGCCATTTTGAAACAGACAGCCTAATGGAAAAGAGAAACTCGTGGCTTATTTTTCAAAAAAACTTAATGAAGCTCCAAAGATTTTTTTAAATTTATATTAGGCTTGCGTTTGACCACCATCTCACCTGATGGTAAGTGATGATGTAGTCGAAGATGGAGCACGCTTACCCAAAAGTAACCTATTCATCTTGACTTAAAGACCCCTAGGTTATAGCTATTGGGAAACACAGACTCCGGCAGGGAATTCCACTCCTTAGCCGTACGCACAATGAAGGTATTCCCAAAACGTTTAGTAAGTATAAGTGGGATGTCCATCATGTAACGATGGCGCATCGCCGTTTGTCTTGTAGTACGATGATGGAACGGGCTTGGCGGAATTAGATTGTGTAATTCCATCGCACACTCCCCGAAATGTAACCGATAGAAAACCGATAGACTTGCAACTCGTCGTCGATGTTCAAGGCTCTGGAGCTTTGATTCGACCAGTGTATCGTTGCCAATGAGTCGTTTGGCCCGTTTCTTAATAGACTCAAGCGCATCCAGCTGGTACTTAGCAGATCCATCCCAAAGAAGAAGATGAAAGCAATATACTCAGCGGGATGGCTCAGCCAAATACCAGCTAGCTGCACTTGACTCGATCGAACGCAGAGCTAAAAGGCTCATAGGTGACGAGGATGGCCAATGATTTCATAAAACTAATCAAGAATATAGCAGAAACGGAGGACATTGGTCTGCTTCTCACTGATCGGTAACCGGGAATAAATTCGAAAGAATTTAAGGAATTCTTAAATTTCAAGAAGATACCGAATTACCGATGGTCTTTACAGCTAAATGCACCTTTCTCAAATGGCCTAAACGAGAGGTTGAATCAAACATTAGTTGCAAAAAAATCAGAGGCAAAATAAATGGAGCAGAAAAAAAGAGCGCCTGGGCAACAATCGCTCAAGAATCCGTCACTAAATATAATAAAACTAATCATTCGGTAACTGGCTTTACATGTAGTTATCTTTTATACGGTACAGATTTCAAAATATTACCGAATTAATTAAAAGAAATAAAATCAAAGAGTGGCTGGATAAGAGATAGAAAAATAGCACTTGAAAATACTATAAAATCACATAACTACAACAAAATACTATTTGATGAAAATCGTAAACACCATGAATTTAATATAGGGGACATGGTTTACGTGGAAAATGGAAACAAACTAAACAGGAAAAAAATTAGATGAACTGAAAATAGGTCCTTATGAGATTCTAGAAAACATTTCAAACTCGAATTATAGAATAGGGACAACAAAAAGGAAAATTTATTTCTTATTTAATATTAACAGATATAAGGACTTTGTTCATTGTAACTAAGAGTTTCTTTATGACAGTTATACTGTTGTAAAATAGAAAAGGGTAGAGATGTCAAGATGACATGAAAAATTCATTAATAATATTTAGTTTTTATTATTTTATTATAAACATTTTATTAGAAGGAGAATCGACTTAATTAGGTGTAATGAATTTAAAATGTCGTTTCATTAATTTCAGGTAAGTTTCTTTTATTTCAGAATATGAAATACCAGTAGGTACATACATAATTTTGGTTTAAGTAGACACTTATATAATTTCAGAAGCAACACATTTGGGTTTTATTATTACACCTAATGTTCATGGATGCTTTATGTTTGCGTTTTGTTAATTTCAGTACTTCGTCTGCATTTTTAACTCTCCAGACTTTCATAGAACTTTTGGTTGTTTTTGGCGACCTCTAGTGCATCTTTTAGCATCCTGCTTCGCCACTTCATTCGGTCCTTATCATCCTCTAGTTTGGAACTCTGCCATTTCTTAAAAATATTTTTTTTATTCGTTAGGGTCTCTTTGCTTCTGACATTCCACCTGCTAGGATCTTTGCCGCAATTATGGTCCCTCCTAGGATCCCTGCCGCTTTTGTTCTGTACCAGGTTTCAAACTTAGACCAGATATCATTTGCGTTGTCATAGCCTACTTCCAAATCGGTCTCCAAGTAATCTTTTATCATGCTCGTTAGTATCTCCCCTTTAGGATGGATCATCGAGCTCTCTGCATTCTTGGTCTTCTATCTATTATAATTTTTATAGGTTTTGGCAGCTCGTACACAAACATGAGTAAGTGATGCTGTGATGTAAGATCGTCACTAGATAGATAGATAGAATATACTTTATTGTACACCAAAATTTAAACATACCTATTTAACATTATTTCTTAATTCTATAGTTACAATGGTGGTCTTATTGCTAAAAGCGATATCTTCCAGACAACCTTTAGAAGGGCTTTCAAACTTTAATTAAAGTGGGGAGGGCTAAATTAGTATACTCATAAAGTTGAGAGGAAACAAAAGAATAATCATAAGTTTGAAAGAAAATTATTAGCAACCGAGCTCTTAAAAGTAGCGAGTGACTGAGCTTGTCTTACTGACACCGGCAATGCATTCCACAAACGAACAGCTTGCACCGTAAACGACGAGACATAGAATTTAATGAAGGCATTGAAAGTCTCAAATTCTCCGATGATCTTAAATTTCTAACATGTTTGTCATGAAGGAACTTAAAACGTTCTTTGAGATAAAACGGAGTTGTTGGATTGTTGAGAATACTGTAGAGTAATAATAAAATATGCGCATTCCGGCGAAGGCGGATAGGCAGCAACTTGAGTTTAATGCGAATCTCAGAAACATGATCATATTTGCGCAAACCAAATATGAATATGATACAAAAATTTTGGAGTCGTTCAAGCTTATCTAGCTGCACTTCAGTAAGATCTGGATGACTTGCATCAGCATAGTCGAGAATAGGGAGAAGAAGGGATTGGGCAAGCGCAGTTTTAGTGGCAGTCGGCAGGAAATTGCGCAATCTGCGTAGACCCTGCAGAGGCAAATTGTTTGCGGCTCACTTCCTGCAACTGGGGACCCCAAGACAAATCCTTATCAATATAAATACCAAGGTCCTTTACTGAGTCACAGTAAGGTATAGCAACTCCATCAAAAAGGATTTGGGGAAGAGTCGTCCAGTCAGTTTTGGAACGTAGCCTTGAGCTGCCAACAATAATTACTTGAGTCTTCGCAGGATTTACCCTCAAACCATGATTCAAACTCCAATCCTTAAATCCTTACACTTACAGTCCTTAAACTTTCCTTTGACGGTCTTGTCGGACATGATAAAGTCTATCTGTGACCCGCACATTTATAAGTAATCAAGTGTTCTGGTTTCTTTTGAAATCCGTGTTTATTAGTGTAAGTGTAATGCTCCGGACGAGGTCGTCCATGTCTTCCCAGAATTGTACCTTTTCTGTTTCTGTGCATCCTGTTTGAGGTGCATAAGCTAATATGATGTTGGTTAATTGTTGATAACCCAGAGCAAGTTAAACGGAGATTAAACGGTCGCTTTTCCGTGTGATATTTATGATGTGAGATTAAAAGTTGTTGTCTTAGACTATTGCTACCCCGTTTCTTTTATTGTCTGAGCCGTAGTAAATAACCTGGTAATGATTCCCTATATCTTTCGACTTTGAGCTTTTCTATTTCGTTAGGCAGTTGTCCCACCACCAGCGAGGAAGCGATTAACTTTCTGCTACTTTCTCGCTGTTGAGTCGAGTGAGGTTGTACTCCGACTCGTACTTGGCCTATTTTTGGGTGGTTGTGGCCACTACCTGTTTTGGGGGCTGGATCCGACCCTGCGTCCTCGCCACCAGCTTTATTTGTCGATGTTTTATAGCAAGCTCACTTCGTTAGCAGAAACTGAGCGCCCAAAGTCCACATGCGGCCTTGGTTGTATCTTGAGATTTTAACGGACTGGGTAGATGATGATAATTGGCCGTATGTGCCACGGACACACTACATAAGAAACCCATGCAATTTAAATCTGACTTTGATACAAAATACTTGACGTTTTACGCACGCACTACGAGAGACCGTACAAGTGTGATGTCTGTCAGTGTTGTTTTGTTCGAAGGAGTCATTTAAATAGGCACTACCGTACACACATGGGTGAGAAACCGTACAAGTGTGATATCTGTCAGCGTTGTTTTAGACTAAAGGAAGCCTTAATAACTCACATTCGTACACACACTGGTGAGAAAACATACAAGTGTCATCTCTGTCAGCGTTGTTTTATTTAAACTAAAGGACGTCTTAACAACTCACATTCGTATACACACTGGTGAGAAACCATACAAGTGTCATGTCTGTCAGCGTGTTTTTGTAATAGGGGTAATTTTTTGAGGCATTGTCTTACACACACAGGTGAGAAACCGGACAAGTGTGATATCTGTCAGCGTTGTTTTAGACTAAAGGATAAATTAATAACTCACAGTCGTACACACTGGTGAGAAACCATACAAGTGTGATTTCTGTCAGCGTTGTTTTGTTCAAAGTTTAGGAGGCATTGTCTTACACACAATGGTGAGAAACCGTAGAAGTGTGATATATGCCTGAAAAGTTATAGGGATAAAATATATTTTAGCATTTGTGTTCTAACATACATTATAAAGTGTTGTAGAGGTTATTTTTTATTTCAATTTATTTATTAGGGAAAACTGCTGGTACAGTATCGGTTTTATATTTTTTTAAGCTAACATGGTTATTAACATTATTATAAGAACTCGAAACGGGATATTTACCATGTGTGTTTATTGTTTCGAGTTTCCGATATTTCGCAACTATTGCAAGCGCCATGATCACGGATTAACTGAAGTTATTGCGTGTGGACTCTCATGAGCGGACGAATCGGTTTAACTTATTTCTCGTTAGTTTTTTTTGTGAATTAAAAGCATATTACAGTTTAAAAAAAAATTATGAGCACCAATCCGTTTAACCCACAGAAATCTTAATAATAAGGCAATAGAAGTCGCAAAGACGTGTGACCTTGTCGCCGCGCATGTGACACGTAGGCCACAAGTGCGCGTGGAGCTTTTGTTGCGGTTACTTGTATTGTTTGGGACGCGGAGAGGTAAACATGGTGTTTTGCAGCTTATCCAACTGCGAAAACTCTTCCAAAATTTGTAACTTTGCAAATAAAGGGATAACATTTCACATGTAAGTACTTAATTTTTGAAATAATGTCGTTTTTGAAAAATATAATCAAATATTTTCACCACCATTACTATGATTATCACAGAAAACGATTTTTTTTCTCAATTCAATTACCATTAATACTTAAGCTTGTTCATGTCTACTATTACAACTACTAAAAGCAGCAATGAAATTATAGTCGTCGTTTACGTACATTCCAGGAATACGCCACATGAGTTGGCCGCGAATTAGTGACGTGCCACTACTATTTTGTATCGGTAATTTATTACCTTTAGCTTAATAGTTAATACGTAGTTTTACCGAAATTCGAATGAAATATAATTTTTCGTTCAATATTTCAATACGTATTTTCATTAAGCATGTTTTTTTCCTGTTTAAATAGTTTATAAAAAGTCGTTTTTCAACGATTATATAGCTATCAATTCGTACTTTTTAACTATTTTTTCATTCAGAAAATAAATAGGAGGTAGGCTTATTATTGTTATGTACGTAGGTAAGTTAAATAACAATCTGCGTTGGGTATCCTTGTATCATTGACGTGTTCAATATTTATCTTTTTTTATGACAAAATAATTAAGGATACATATTATTGTGTATATTTTAAGTATAATGGATTAAGTTGGATCCGATTGATAGGTTTTCATATTATTTATGCATATGTTTTACTTGTTTACTTTACTTCCAATGCTATTATTACAGGTTTCCGAAAGATCCAGATATCATCAATTCATCCTAAGATTGTCTAGAATATATCGCTATAAGCGATAAGACCGCCATCGTAACCATAGAATTTACGTAAAACAGTTGTGTAACAATTTATTTTGGTGAACAATAAAGTATATTCTTCATTGTTCGGTATTAAGTTGTGCCATTATTGCTCTATTTGATTTGGTCATTGTTTTTTTTTTTTTTTCATTTTTTTTTTTTTTTTTTTTATTTGTTTAATTTTAGGTTAACCTAAATAAATAAATTGTTACGAGACTTCTTGGCTATTAACGCTCAACAGAAAATTATCGATAATAATATGAGCATTACGAGCTTTGCACTGCACTATTCCTAAGTGAGAGTGAGCGCGCGATATCTTTCTCTGCTTTTCGCACACGTTACGCCACCTGAGATTATGCGTTTTTAGAAAATATTGCGTAATGTCATCGCTTAAAGTTTAATTTTGTTGTAATAATGCAAAATGCATGTGTAGGCGAAAGTGTGTATATATTGTTTGTTTATGTGGTGGTAGCTGCGAACCGGCGACACGCGTCCCAGTATTAAAAGACAGTAGATAGCATTTCTATTGCCTTATTATTAAGATTTCTGTGGTTTAACCTGTATATCTAGCCACGAACTTCAGAGCTCTTAACTAATTATACAGTCAAACGCTAAAATATAGTAATTTATTGTGATTTGCTTAAGGCCAGGTGTTCCTGTGAAAGTAGGTATTTATTGGCCGCGCGTTATATATCCGCGAGCATGGAGCGGCGGCGGTGAACTTGCATCGACCACGTGATCCCGCCGCCAGCGGCACATTACAGAATGAAGCAGTAGGATAATTTTATTTGACTTTAGAATATAAATGCATTTTTATGATATTTTTATTGTACTCATAAATGAGAGCTTCGTATATAATGAAGTAAGAATGTAAAGCACAAGGATTGCAGGGTTATTAATTTTAAGGACTTTTTCTATAGAATGTAGGTTGTCAAACCCTTTATTCTATACTATTATTCTGTCTAAACACATTGTAAAACAAATTATATATTAAGTAAGTGATGTGCAAGAGTAAAAATAATGAAAGATTTTTTTTCTCCCCCTACCCTAAGGCTAAAAAAGCCGGTACGAGTTTATGTGAATCTTTTTATTTCTTTAAGGAATTTACTTAGAACTTTGTACTTAGGTTCCTCAAGTAATAATGCCTACCGGGGTTGCGGGAATGTTCTAAAGAGATACCGTGGCATCGGAACGACCAGGTATGCCTGCAAAACACGTTTTTTAAATTCATTTTTGAAGTAGTAAACGGCGATATCAAAATGTATATTATTGAGGGTATATTATAGGGAATTTATCCTATGGAAAAACATGATTTAATAAAATTGACTCGATAGAATGAATTCACCAACTTACCTCTTTTCTGTCATTTTATCTTATGACAAGGGATTTGAAATTATGAGTTTTTACCCTTATTTCTTAAGATCTAATTTTTATTGCATGTATTAATATTTTAAATGAATATTCAAGTGATTTTTGAGACGTGGGGTGCTCGCTAGTTGCTTCTAGTGTTTTGCGGGATGTTACCGAGGTGAGACCTGTGTCAAGTTTTTAGCTCGCATCCCTTTTGTTGCGCTAAAGAATATTTTCATATTGTTAGAATAATATTTCATTTTGTTTAATAGTATTATTAAGGTTAGTAGTTATCATTATTAAGCTTTTTTGTGTAAATATTAGTACCCACTTATAAGACTATATCTGTGTGATTGTTCTGTAACAATGGCATATAAAAAGAATAATAAAACTAAACATTCACGGTTGAAATTGTTTGCTGCTTGAAACCATAGACAGTAAAAATGCAAGATGTATTAGAGACATACCAATCCAAAAGAAAAATTTAAAGCTTACCTCTGATCCCCTAATCCTACCCCTGATGATTCACTACCGACACAAAACCCACGCCAATTAAATACAGATGAGTTTTAAAATAATTTTGTACTAATTATACTACGAATACTACCTAATTAATATAAATGTTAGAGTCTGGCAAACGAAAGTAGAGACTGAAAAAGCGCGGCAAATTTAAAAAATATCAGCATAGCAACCCCAAACCTACTATGAAATACCTGGAATAACCTTATTTGATACTTTAGAATTATTTATTTTATTTCATCGGAATAAAAATACAACAGGTCTTTTAGGTAGGTAATAGTTAAGATATTATGTCTTAATTCGATTAAAAAAACAACAGAATTCTAAAATAGTTCTGATTTATTCACTATTATCAAAATCTGAATCTAAGACTTCCGTGTGGAAAGATTCATTAGAGTCACGGGAATCACTGTTTCCTACGTTAATAATAAAACTTTTAAAATTATTTTCTGTAATTCCATCCCTTTCTTTATATTTATTTTCAACATGGATGAGATGATCAGTCATTTTCTTTCACTCCTCGGGAGTTATATTTTCAAACGACTCTTTTATAACTTTCTCTAACTCCACTGCAGGCAGAGCAATATTTTTACTTGCCTCTTTACGTTTAGCAAAACTCCATACTAACTCAATGGCATTTAGATCGCAGTGGTAGGGGGGAAGTCCCAATACCTCGCGCCCAATCTGCTTCATATACTGGTTCTGGTGTGTTTCGTTTTAAACTTGTTTTCTAACGATATAAAATTCGTTAATTTTGTTACGAATAGCATCTATGTCAAAACTATCTAAGTCAGATACTGTGGGTTTATATGGCCCTTACGCGCACCTTCCTTTTTAATTCTTTTTAATGTAGTAACTCTCACTTCTGTAAAGAATGGTAAAACAGAATGATTACGTTCTGCAAATCATGAATTCAATGACATCTTTACAAAAGTTATGTGCCTAGTAAAAACTTACCAGTGATTGAAGCTATTTCATCCAAGTACTGTTTCTTATCCTATCTTTCTGCTCTAAATCCGTAAGTTTTTCAATAGTTTTCACTATCTCATCAACCCCTGCTACATCCACCTCTGTAACTACTAGCGAGCGCCCCGTGGATTGAAAATCACTTAATAATTGATTAAAAAATTAATAGATGTAATAAAAGAAATATATCGAAGGAAATCTTTCCAGTTATCTATGAACTTTATTTTACCAAAATCTCATTTATATTTATTTTATCAACAGTCTCATGATATTCATCACTTATTTTAAAACTAAAATCGAAAATGTAGAAGAGAAAATGACAGAAAAGAGGTAATTTTGTGAATGTATTGTATCGAGTCAACTTCATGAAATCATGTTTCCATCGGGACGACAATCTGATATGATCCATAGAACAGATTACTACACTTCTTTAATATTATGTGATTAGTCTTGTACAACAAAGCACTTTTTGTGAGTACCTATATTCATTACCTGCCTAGCCATTTCTCAACTATATTGGGGTTGGCTTTCAGACAGAATGTGAGTAGTACCAACTAGAATTCTTAACCATTTATGTTTATCTACAGGTGTAGAACTGGACCATGAAGACTATGGCTATTCAGATGAAGAAGATATTACACTGTACTATTCTGAATCAGATGGAGACAATGTACCTTTAATAGAGTTACAAACTGAAGACGAAGGCCAAGAAGTATCAAGAAAGAAAAGAAGAGCCAGTGACACAAGAAGTGAGTATCAAATGCAACCCGTGCAATACCCTTTTTAACAAATTGAAGAGTACAGGTGCAAAGACTAACCCTTGGGGTAGGCCATTATTGAGCACTCTTACACGCCTAGCACAGTCACCAAGTGTTATGCGGTATAGTTTGTTGCTAAGCATGTTTCCGAGGAACCTGTATATTTTCATCACTTTAAATAGCAGGCCTTGACAACAAATGGTGTCATATGCTGCAGCGAGGTCGATGAATGCTGCAGATGCCTTTTTGTTATGGTCGAGCCCTTTCTCAATATGCTTTGCTGCTGCCAGGACCTGGTCCATTCAATTACTGTGGGGATGAATACCAGCTTGCTTGCCTGCGGGATGGATTCGGTGACAACGCGAGAGATGCGGCTATTTATAATATAGTGTTCCAACAACTTATAGATGACATCTTTATCAATCTGTATGATAAGACCACCACACACTAGTTTTGTTATTTTATCCATATACATAGTGTACAACTATTATATATTATATTTTATCCATATACGTAATATATATACACAGTGTATTACGTGTAGCGCCCTCTTGAGATTTTAACGGACTGGGTAGATGATGATATTGGCCGTATGTGCCACGGACACACTACATAAGAAACCCATGCAATTTAATTCTGGCTTTGATACAAAATACTTGACGTTTTACGCACGCATTACGAGATACCGTACAAGTGTGATGTCTGTCAGTGTTCTTTTGTTCGAAGGAGTCATTTAAATAGGCACTATCGTACACACATGGGTGAGAAACCGTACAAGTGTGATATCTGTCAGCGTTGTTTTAGACAAAAAAATGCCTTAATAATTCACATTCTTACACACACTGGTGAGAAACCATACAAGTGTGATGTCTATCAGCTTTTTTTTTTGGTGATAGGAGTAGTTTAAGGAGGCATTGTCTTACACTCAGGTGAGAAACCGTACAAGTTTGATATATGCCTGAAAAGTTATAGGGATAAAATATATTTTAGCATGCGTGTTTTAACTCATACATTATAAAGTGTTGTAGAGGTTATTTTAATTTCAATTTATTTATTAGGGAAACTGCTGGTACGACTCTCATGAGCGGACGAATCGGTCTACCTTATTTCTCGTTCGTTTTTTGTGAAATAAATAATATTACAGTTAAAAAATATATTTGTAAGCACCAATCCGTTTAACCTGTATATCTAGCCGCGAACTCCGGAGGTCTTAACTAATTATACAGTCAAACGCTAAATAGTCACTTATTGTGATTTGCTTAAACGCTGTCTGTCTTGCTCATTTTTACAAGTGTATGCCAAAACAATAAGAGTAGATAATAGTGTACAGTAATGTTAGTGCGATAAGCTACGATACGATAACTGAGATTAGTTCATAAATTCTAAGACGAAAACGTTTACTTACTAAAATCTTTTACACGCGAGCGTAGCCACGTGCGGGAACTAGTTTTATATGAAAATGTCCGTGGGGTTGTTATTTACACTATAGACAAACAAATATTTATTTTTGTTGTGTTTTAACAAATAAAAATTTAAACGTTGGTCTGTCTGTCAATCTGTCTTTCTCTTGGTCCAGGCCAATGTCTGGAACGTCTCTGAACCAATTTTAATAAAATTAATGTCATTATGTATCTTCAATAAGAGATGGATTAATCAATAACATCGTAATTCATTCATATGGAGCTGTCCAGATAGTGCGTATATGTACTAGGGTGGTCCTTGTGTTTTGACTTTTGAATTATCCTCGGGGCACTTTCTCGTTTGATTTTGATCTCTAAATATGATCGGTTTTGTTTTTGTTAAGATTTAGAGGTCGCTACCAGCTGTCAAAATTTTTACAAAAAGCGTTGAAGGATAGTTTAAATGGTGGTTTCATTAATTTTTAATTTAGGTGTATTTTACGTGCAAGTGAGACTCGCATAGACAATAGCTTCTTAACTCCTCCGCCCTTCGACCCCTCTTTGGTACCGACACGTCGAGATTTAGCCCGCCTCGCACTTCAGTTCTGTTAAGTCATTAACGAGAGTGCACGTGTTTTTTCAGATATCTACATAATATCTTAATTCATAACAACAATAATTTTGTAATATTTTGTAAGACCTAGGTATAAAAATAAAGGATTCAAACAAATACAGATTTTGAGTTTTTATTTAAAATTCAAACCTTGGTAGCGACCTCTAAATGTCATAAAATAATTAAAAAAAAAACTGAAATACTTTCTTATTGTATATAACCAAATTACGTAGTGCCCCGCGAAATTGAAGAAAAATTTTTTTTTTCTTACGCGTATGGACCATCCTAATATGTAGATATATGGAAAACACACTTCTACCTGTGCACGTAGTAGAAAAAAACCGTATTACATTCTCTTTGTACCAGTCAAATCAGTGTCAGGTAATAGTGTTCTAATGGTGTCTCATGCTTAAATATAATGGTGTCTCATGCTTAAATATAGAGCCCTACATATCGCAGTAGTGATACCACAAAACATCGAATTAAATATTTGAGACAGGAACGTCTCTCCGTAACAGATATGTCAAATGAACTGTGAATATCGCAATGATCGTTATTCGATATGTTATTCGCATCTCTTCAGATTCTTCTACTTTATGTTATTTAGAGAAACACGATATACCGTCCGGCTCCGTACCGGCTTGAGAAATGGGAAAGTGATGGTGCGTTGCAAAACCATGTTTGATTCGGTCGTCCAAACGAGTACAAATCAAGACAGAAATATAGTGAACTAGCTTGTGCCAGCGGCTTCGCCCGCGTGGGAAGTTTTTCCCGTGTAAATCTCGATCCGTGGGAATTTCGCAAAATCCTTTCTTAGCGGATGCCTACGTCATAACATCTAACTGCCTGCCAAATTTCAGCCCGATCCGTCCAGTGGTTTGGGCTGTGCGTTGATAGATCACTATGTCAGGCAGTCAGTCAGTCAGTCACCTTTGAGTTATATATATTTAGATTTAAGGACTCGCGTCGAAGAAGTTTGGGAATACATGAGAGGGTAAATTTTTGCTACAATGGCAAAATCCATGCGTCTTTCTGACTTAATTTGAGCAGACGGTGGCTATACACTTTCTGTTCTATATGTAATGTCCATTAATCACGTGAGGCTCTAAAGGGGGGAGGGGGACCATAAAAAATCACGAAATATCACAAGGGAGGAGGGAAGGTAAAGTAATATATCACGTGTATTTATTTTTTCGGCAAGCGCGCGTTACTCAACCGAAAAGCGGCGTTACATGTGTTTATTTTTTCATCAAACGCGTACAAAATCGAAAACGACTTGTAGTGTGACCTTGATTCGCCGTTGCCAGGCAACGAACGAAGTAAAGTTCCCGCGAGCCGCAACAACCGTCCGCTGGACTCAGCTTGTCAGTGTCAGGTATTCTGTTGTTTTAACACTGAATACACATGCGTAAATTGTTTAACCTCGTACGTTTTGAATTAAAACATGTCTAAACTAGGTGATCTATATAAAGACCTATTTGCAGAGGATAAGAAAGGTAAAAAACCTAGTGTGGCTCAAAAAGAATTTAATGAATTGTGGGCTAATGAGAAACAACAATATTCTACAAAAAATAAAGCCGACTTCCATATCAAAAGTTATTTTTTGGCTTTGTAGTGTTTTGATTCAAAACACTACAAAGCCAAAAAAATAACTTTAATTTCGGTAGTCCGTGTTATTGGTTTTGTATTTTAATTTCTTTTGACACTAAAGAAATTAAAGTTATTTTTGGCTTTGTAGTGTTTTGATATGGAAGTCGGTTTTATTTTGTGCAAAAAGTTTATCACGCTTTTTAGTGGGTCGGTTTGTAATTTATCTAGTTACAAAAGCCAAAATGTGAACTACTTATCACCTTTTACAAAATATTGCTCTTCCCGATGCACTTCCCGATGAACCTGATGTACTCCTGGTACTTTACCATCATCTCAACATCACCATACGCATTGTAACGAGCATAAAGTGCTTAACATGCAAATTCAAGTAATCGAATTGCAATCCACGAAATACTTATGATTGGGTAGTTTCGGTGGCCATTTGTGGTCTTCATCATCAGTTCCACTGCCCCAAATGGTGCTTTTCGAGAGCAACTGCACGAGGTACTATTAGAAATACCCAGAACGATATAGGTGTGCCTATAATATTTGAAGAGTTCCCTCGATTACTCCAGGATTCCATCATCATATCCTGATTTCATAACAATAGAACCAACTAGAAAGTATAACCTGTCAAACGAAACAAAAATTCCAGATATGTCCAGCTGTCTTCGAGTTGTGAGGTAACATAAATAATAATAAAAAAAGTTCAAGACGAACTGAGAATCTCCTCCTTTTTTGAAGTCGGTTAAAAAGAAGAATTTATGAAGTGGGCGAAATGATGACGCCGAGTGGCTTGATGAAACCGATGTTGATCTTCAACAAAGCACTGTGCCAAGTCAGTTACTTGCAAGATGCTTATCCAGTTATTGGTGTTGAAAAAGTCTTGCTAATCCGTGGTCCGAAAATACTATACATTAAATTAATAATGTTCATGTATTAGTACAAAAAAGTTTTTCGTATTTATTTCATTATTTTTATGTCAGTCAAAAACAAACTGCAACCTTTCTGTCTACCTCTGAACAATATTATAGTAGTCTTTAATTTTCAATAATAATATCAGATGATACTTATATCAGTATTTTATAAATATTAAAAAAATAATTAGATTCTTTGCAGGAACGAAAAAATACACGTGATATAGGGGCGAGGGGGGGGGGTAGCCTTAAACCTCACCATGTATCACCAAGGGGGACGGGGACGGGTTCAAAATGCAAAAAGAACATCACGTGATTAATGGACGGCCCCTATGTAGGTACATATATGTACATGAGAAAGTAACTTCATAGAAACTTTAGATCAAGTCACCTTCACGGAATGAAAAAAACATGTTAAATATGAAATCATTTCGTACCTATTAATATACATTTTCGACATGGACAAGATTATTTAATCATATATAGGTAAGTAATATTGCTCTATGAAGTCTATGAGATATAATACTCATACTAATTATCAATAAGGTTTACATCTATTTTCATCTCTCTCTCTCTGTATCATAAACGGCTATGCACGAAATTCTTTGCAAAACAAAAGAGATGTTTGTGACGTCATGCATAAAATGATCAGGACATCAGTAGTTTCTATCCCTTTCATTTTGCGTATTAATGTTTTAATATTAATTGCTGTGAGAATTAATACTTAAAATAAATAGTAGTAAACTTTATTTTCTAATGTATTCCATATTTTTACACAAACACTTGGAATGATTGGATACCGTTGGTGGGATGACTATTACCATATTTATGGCGGTTTGACTGAACCGATCTATAATAATATGACATTTTGAACGTCTCGACCTTTTTAGCAAATATATTGTTGACAACAATAAGGAAACTTTGTTTTTGCCGATATAATTGACTTTTTGGTTGCGTCTATTTATTTGAATACCCTGAGTGTCACTAACTATTAGCCGCTGACTGTATACTGACAGCAGCAAAACTCTATCTCCTTTAAGTTCTCTTCATCAATCTGTACGATAAGACCACCGGACACCAGTTTTATTATTATATCCATATACCTACGTATTGTGTGCTATAATACATAGTGTACAACAAAGTATATTCAATAAAGTATCAATTTGGCCCCGAATTTCGCTCTTTTAATTGATGAGGCATAGTGCCTGGGTATCTAGTATATTATGGTGGTGTAAACTCCAGTCCCGAGTACGAGGGCTGCAGTGTCTAATAACCTCTAGAAATATTACGTCCTCACCACCAGCTTTATTTGTCGATGTTGTTTTATAGCAAGTTCACTACGTTAGCAGAAACTGAGCGCCCAAAGCCCACATGCGGCATTGTTTGTATCTTGTGATTTTGGAGCTTTTTACGGACTAGGTAGATATTGGCCGTATCGCGTCACGGACACACTTCATACCCGTCACACGCGACACATGCAATTTAATTATTGACTTTGCTACCAAAAACTTGACGTACTACGCACTTGACGCGAGCGGAGTCATATTCTATCTATACTCATCAAACTTATGATTGCAGGGCCGACCGCTGCCAAGAAATCCAAACTATACATGCTGAGTACAAAACTAGAAGATGCAAACGTAGAAGAGCAAAATGAAACTGCAGGATCAGACATGAAAGTTATGCAGTCAACTCACAGGCGTCCAAACCTATCTACATTTAAAGAAGCTCACAAGTGTGATATATGTCAGCTCAGTTTTAAGACACTTTTAACAAAACATGTCCATAGGCACACGGGTGAGAAACCGTACAAGT